>CANJKZ010000820.1:1277500-2477500 GCA_947471745.1 Closterium sp. Naga37s-1 | reverse complement strand
AAGTGTGGAAGGTTTCATGTGCTGTGTTGGTGGAGGCCCAACTGCTTGGGAGAGCAAGAAGCAGGTTGATCAAGCATTGAGCTCGGTGGAGTCCGAGTACATGACACTCTTCCGTGCCGTACGGGAGATTGTATGGCAGCGGCGTTTGTTGGCTGAATTGGGGGAGGAGCAGCAAGGACCTACCCCACTCTACTGTGACAGGCATGGTGCCATTGGACTAGCTAAGAACCCCTTCTAACATGGCCTCACCAAGCACGAGGGTGAAGTGGCACTGGACGAGGACAATGGTGGCCGCGGGTGAAGTTGAGCTGCACTACGTGAAGACGAAGGGGCAGCCGGCAGACATGATGACCAAGAGGCTGGTGGAGCAGCAGCATTGGAAGTGTTGCAAGCTGGCTGGAATGGCTATGAACTGAGAGCAACAGATCCTAAGGCCAACAATCCGAGGGGGAGTTTGTTGGTGCAACCATACGGTTTGCACTCGGCTTGTTGTCCGTGTGCGTGCATGCGTGTGTGCATGGGATGGTATGAGGGCATGAGATTATATATATTTCATGCTTATAATAGTGTATGAATGATGAGCCGTGATGTCGAATGTGTGTGTGTCGAGTCAATAGCAAGTCATCGCTAGTCGCGTGTCTACGTCTTCGTTTGTGCTTCTCGCGCGGTTTCTATTTCGCCGTTTGTGAATCCCGTGCGGTTTCTATTTTGTCGTATGTCGAACGTTCTGCGTGTTACAGGTATGTGCAGCAGACCCATCAAGAACTCAAGGATGAGTTTATGATGAAGAACCAGAGGCTTGGTTTCAAGATTCAAGTGATCGCGAAGCCCGCGAAAAGGGGTACACTTCAAGATATTAAAAATAGTTACATTACTTTGTGTAGTGTAACATTTCACTTGGTGTAGGCCCTTGTGAAGGGTATCTTCGAGACCCTTCGTGGTTGGGGACAGTGTGGCACTGTTCCACATCACTGTACCTCGGCTCTTGGGGTCTGTAGGAGCTGGGAGTCATTCCCAACTCGTAACTCTTCCTGATTTGTGTTCTAAGACTATAGTGGCTGCTATAGTGCCGTTCGTTCAAACCGACGTTCTGTCGTCAATGCTTAATGAAATCGTGAGGTCTAAATTGCCTACTGCAGGCGACTTTAGGACGCTCCATATCCAATTTAAATCAGGTAATTTGGAGCTGAGACCAAAACGCTATGAACGTTTAAAGCCGCTGTGCAGAAATCCGACTGTGCACTCTATCTTTCGTTTTAGGCACATTTGAGCCTACTGTGACTATAACAACTTGTGCAGTACATCGGGCATGGGGCTCGTGCTTGGATGACGGGGTTCAGTGGTACTCACAGCACACTCCGACACTTCTTGGGCCGACGACCACGCGACTCAGCGGTCGTCACAAGGTTACTCCTTCAGTCTTGGCTCTGGTTCTGTTTCGTGGAGGTCCACTCGTTCGTCTTCTGTGTTTGGTTCCAGCTGTGAGGCCGAGATCTACGCTGGGGCTATGCATGCACAGGAGCTACGCTGGCTGACCTACCTGCTAACCGATTTGGGGGAGCGGCCTCATTTTCCTCCAGTTCTGTACGTCGACAGCAAGGCCATGCTTGCCTCGTGTCACGAGCAGAGACTGGAGCACAGAACGAAGCACATTGCTCTTCGCTACTTTCTTGCTTGAGAGCTGCAGCAGCGTGGTCAGCTTTGCCTTTCCTACGTGGCCTCTCAAGCCAACACTGCTGATGTCTTCACCAAGGCCCTCGGGTATGGTGATCATCAGCGTTTTTGCACTGCTCTTGGGCTTCTGCCCACTCTGCCTCACCTGCTTGTCTCTCGATCTTGCACTTGCTGTCTACTGATATCTATATTTATACCTGCATGTTTACTCTTGCTAGGTTGTGATCAGTAAACTGTCTTGTTATTATAGCTCTGCATGTGAACTGGCCTTTTGGCCGCTTGCCTGTGCTCTGAATGCGGGGTGATCATGAGATCCACCCTGGGCTTTGCATTGTTTTGTTCTCTTGCCTGACTGGTCTTGTGACTGTTTGTTGTGTTGGCTATCCCTCACTTTGCCTACGGGGGTGTGTCAAAACATATTTATATGTTCTTAGTTCTGCTAGGCTACACTGAGATGCTCAGTATAGAGTACAGCCCCGGTTAGGGTTTGCTACTTGTATCTCTCTGTTGCTAGTCATTGATCATTCCCTGCACATTCTTCCGATAGGTGTCGCCCCCCTCGAGTGTCACTTCCGCAGTCTATGCAGCGGGAGTGGCTACAACCCTCTACACCCTGTGGTGTGCCTCGATCGGCATTCCCCATCAAGACTGGGCAGAGGGTGCAGATGAGGCGGCTCGTGGCACGCTCAACGAGGCAAGCCTTGCGAGTCGAGCAACCTCTACTGCTCGGATCGGAGTGTGGGCTTTAAAACATGTGAAGAACCAAACACACGAAAAGGCTGCGTGGGAAGTGGTACTCACCAAGGTATTCACAGCCTTGTGGATCCCGAGCCCGGGGAGGTAGAGGCTGTCGAAATGGCTAAGGTGGTTTCGAGGGTGCTGGTGTACTCGTGCGAGTGCTCTCTCGCGGCGCAGAGTCTTTACACGTATCAAAGTGGGATGCTCTATTTTCCCCAGGCCTCAAAAGGGGGACGGTGGAAGGCGAAAGCGGGAGGCAACGAGTGATGCAGGGGGAGAGTGTAATTTCGAGTTTGCTACAGCTCTGTACTATAGTCTTGTACATGCTGGTCATTTCGAGGCTATTATTCCTGCTTGTACATACCGTTTGGATTTTTCTAATCTTTGTACTTCGATGTGTTTCATGCTCGGTTTTTGGAATTGGCCGAAGTGGTTTCGAGGGTGCTGGTGTACTTGTGCAGGTGGTCTCTAGCGGCGCAGAGCGTGATGCTCCATTCTGTCCAGCCCTAATAGTGGGGACGGCGGAAGGCAAATGTGGGAGCGACCGCGTGATTCTGGGGGATAGTGCAATTCCGAGTGTGCAAGAGCTTTGTACTAAAGTGTTTTTCTTGCTTGTTGTTTCGAAACATTTTGATTCTTTGTAAACATTACGCCAAAAGAAAATTCGACTAGTTGTGCAACTCTAGAAATAACTTAATGGTTTCGATCACAAACCTTCCTCAGAATACATGGAGGAAATATAACTCTACCGTCTGAGGTACTATCCCAACACGTCAATGTAAAATGTGCGATGCTTTCGACGAACGACATGTGTAAAATTATCGTTGGAAAACTCGATCTAAACCCAGATGTTCCAAAGACAATCATACAACTCTACAGGGAGTAAATTCTAGACAAAAGAAGGAGTGTAGGAAAAGAGGGATCAAAGTCCAGCGGAAAGTAGAAAATAGGTAAAAAAACGGACGATCAGGCAGACATAGATGAAGAGTGGTGGAAAAACCAGGGAAACAAATTTCAAAAAGTCTCTGTATGTCAAACTACTTCTTCAGTTCAGCCAGCTTCTTTGGCTCCACGATCTTGATGTTGTCCCAATCATCTCCAAACATCTTCTCTCCCCACGCGCCGCCTTCCATCTCGGCGGCGAAGAAGAGGTACCCGACCCTGCGGCGCTTGGCCCCCGTCGTGTTAACTTTGGAGGAATTACCCCTCTTCGGAGGTGGCTCATCTCCGAGAATCACACCATCCGCCAGAGCGCTGATCGAACTCCGATCCACAAATTCCTTCTAGATCAGCGAAATGGCATTGCGGGTCGCCTCCTCCGATTCATTAGCCATGTACTTCTCGACGGTGAGCATCACGTTCCTCATTTGCTTCATTTTTCTGTCGCTGGTGTCGTCCTTCACACCCTTCTCGCAATACGAGAAAGTGGAGTAGAAACCCATTCCGGAAGAAAGCTGGCGCAAAGTCTTTCCGTCCATGAAAAAGGTCACCTTCACCCAGTATTCCCATGCCTCTGCGACCTTCTCCGAGTCCCAGCATGGTTTAACGACAAGGTCGAAAAATGCCTTCCCTGGAGTGGTGACTTGTGGCTTCGAAGCCTCTTCACCGGCTCCCACCTTTGCCGACGAGCACGTCCCTGGACCTGAAGTCTGTGCGTTAGCGTTGCTCCCTGCACGCGCCTTCAGAGCAGCAAGCTCCTCTTTGAGCTGCTCGTTTTGAGCGGCCATGTTCTTCAGACTCTCGTCGCGTTCAGCGAGCCTGTGCTTCAGCTCGCCAATCTCATGCTGCTGCTGACCAGATTCCGTCCGGAGAAGGCCGTTCTCTTCGAGGAGCTGCTGATACTTTCGCGTTGAGTTCAGCTTGTAGATCGTTTCCTCCGGAAAAACGGACGAGGGTTTTCAGACATACTCAGACATGTCGAAATGGTAGTTCCGATCGGAGAAATATTGCACTTACAGCGGCTGCAGAGCTGCCCCTCGCTTCACGAAGTTCAATGCCAGTCTTGTGCATGATTGCCACTTTGATGGCCCATTTCTGAAACAGTGGGTGGTGGCAGAGCATATTCATGTCCGTGTACGTGTGGCGCTGGCACTGGCATGGCCGTCTTGTTCCGTCGAACTGCTTGTCGTGATCGGGGCTCTAGAACCACCACATGGCAAGGTCCTGTGCCACAATGTCTCGCCCATGGTCTTCAAGAGCCTCCAAAAAACTTCTGCCAGAGTGGTGCGTCTTATCCGGAATTTTTCTGTTGTACTCGTCGACCTGAGATGTTAGGACAGAGAGAATATTGAGCTCTACCACGTGCTACAAAATCAGAATAAGCTCCACAAAGTGAGACTAACGAAAGAATACCTTTGTCATATCAGATTCGAGGCGCGGGAAGATGTACTTCTTGAAGAGGTCCTGCAACTCCTTCCACTCGACATGGTCGTCAAGGATGGCGTGCGATCTGCCAATGTAGTAATCTCCCGGTTCCCCACTGAATCCGGCCATCATCAACACTGGCCAAAACGGAATTCCCACATAGGATTTTCGCATCTCGCCCTGGTCCGAGGGCGTTGATGTCGGGTTCGGGACAGCGATCGTCACTCAGACCTTGAGCTCCCGACCGGCGAAATGCGTGGGTCTTCTTGCTCAACCGCTAGCGTGGTCGAACTACGTCGTTCATGACCCAATTAATCCAGTTGTTGTGAGTAACGTACGGAAGCTCTACCTGAAGTTGTTCCCTTCTCAATGGGAAAAAAATGTGCTACTTTCACCACTGGAGTGGGTCGCTGAAGTCCAGGTGCGGAACGATGTCCGGGCCGAATCGCAGTGGCACGAGGTCGTAGAGGAAATGAATCCACAAGAAAAGGCCACCAACACCGCAGAGCATGAAGTTGATGTGTCGGGCCAAGAATTGGTGGGTCAACCTGTTGGTCGAATTCGTCTTCGATTTTCGAAAGGCGAAAACCACAGCAGGGAGATCATTTTGGCCTTGGGGGACGGAAGTGCTACTACGCGTCTTAGAGACAAACATGGTGGTGAATCGAAGTGCACGAATGCTGCATCCCCTCCCCAACATTTGGTGTGCGAGTTGAATCATCACATGCACCGCAAAACACCGCCAGAGACTTTCTGATAGTGCAGCCCTTGCTCTCCGGTACAACGATTTCATTTCCCTAGGAAGGTGCTTTTTGTGCAGCTCCGCGTACTACTCCGCCGTGTAGCAATCGTCCAGCGAGTTTCGGTGCTGATCTTTGCCCTCCCTGCAGAGATCCACGTGGAACGCGATTAGGCATCAACCTTCCGGGATTCTGTTTGGCCAACAGGTGTGTCAATACTCAAGCAACCTGCTTGTCGTGCAGCTGTTTCAGCTTGAGCTTCATGCACTCCCGCGCTTCGCTGATGTACTCATCCGCTTTGGACTTCGGGTAGTCGTAGAGTCGAGATTCAAGTCTGCCCAGGAAGCCCAAAGCGCTTATATTTGCCTTCATCATGCTCGGCATACTAGGGATGAGCTCCTTCCCAGCCACCACTTATTCTCCTCTCCGCATCCTTTCGGCCTGCTCCGGGGTTTTGTCTGCCATGTACTATATCTCTGAATCCTCCATCCAGAAACACGGGGCCTGTGGAGATGAACTTCCTCGGTTTTCACAGTTGACCACGCCTCCTTTTTGTCGGCCCCCAAATGGCTCGTCGGGTGTCCTTAGACGCTCCTCCACCGGAACCTCAGCCTTGGGTAGCGTTTGCATGAACATGATGACCCACCACTTGTAGTGCTGCCAATACAGGATACATTCTTTTCTGGTTTTCGCCGCGATATAATCGAGAGGGGTCTTTGCGTGGCGAATCCTGCTGGCCACGTTGGCCTCTTTGCGTACTGACTCATGTGTAGCTGATGCTGGCCCATCAGCATTTCTCTGAGGCGAAGCCTGTGATTCTTGCCCCTCTGCATTTCCCTGGGGCGCAGCCTGTAGTTCTTGCCCCTCTGCATTTCCCTGGGTCGCAGCCTGCGATTCTCGCCCATGTGCATTTCCATGTGGCGATGCCTCTGATTCTGGGCCGTGGACATTGCCTCGGGGCGCCTCCCCAAAGATACTTCGACTGGTGGTGTTATCTTCAGAGGTTGGACTTCAGCTAGGATCTCTCTCCCAATTCTCCTCCCACGCCGCTCGGTGCTCATCGTCGTCATCTTCTGCGAGGTCAATCCACACCCCCGAACGCCTTTCGCCCCTCGGATTCGCGTCCTCGTCCACGTATCCCTCGACTCTGACATGAGGGTTCGAGGCAGGAAATGCATCCGGAGCATCCACGAACACGTCCCCGTCAACTGCTGCTGCGTAGTTCGAGTCCCGAACGCGGTCCCCGGTTAGATTTATCGGGGCATGGGGCAGTTGGTTGTCTGCGACATCTAAAAACGGCGCATTGTCCTCGAAAGAAGCACTAAGCAAATTACCGGTACCACCATCGAACTCCATCACTGTGTTCCTTTTTCAGAAAAACCGTATGCTTTACATGATCCGCGGAAGCTGTCGTGAATCGCTTTTGTTAAACAGGCGAAATCTATACCGGCGCGTAGATAACAAGATGAACTGCCAGCGAACCTAGGAGTAGAGGAGAATGCTGTGCTGAAAAGAGCCTCGCGTTCGGGGTTGTTTCGAGAACGAAAAGCTATGAATGTGACCCCCTGGAGTAGAGTACAATGTTGATCTGAAATGAATGTTTTATCTAACGTTTTTTAGTTACTCGAACATACATATTGCTGTCAGAGTTTATTATTTTCTCAAAAATACCTACTCTATTCAGCGTACTATAAAATTCAAGGCAACGAGTGTGCATGTATGCATTTCGGAACGAAGCATTTTGGGATTCAGCCACATGGGCACGAGCACCATATTTTCTGGCTGCATCCTCTTTTCCCGCCACGACTTCTCTAGATCCGATCGCCATACCCAAGATCTGGTCTTCTTCCCGCCTGTGTCAGAGCACCCAATTGGCTGCTCCACACTTGCATAACTCTGAGCCACACTCCTTCCGCAAAGACGCTAGTGGCTCGGCCATGTGGACCACAATTGGCGCGCAATATAAAAGATTTCAATACACCTTGTTTCCAATATGATACCACATAACGGGTTGTGGCCATGTTCGAGTTTTTACAAAACAAACTTAAAGTGGCTTTGCTGATTTTACGAAACTGGTAAATGTACTGGTATGTCGCGATCGAAAAAACCGACAAAAAATCTGGTTCCTTGTGGTACCTAAAGTGTTTCACGTTTCCTCATTCCGGTTGCAACTGTGTTTGAAACAAGGTTCTTCACCCACGGTTCGACTTGTGTCGTACAAACGGGTGATAGAGTACAGTGGTTTATCATTATGAAACTAAAACAAGTATTGCTGGTAGTGATGTCATAACGCGAAATTCAACTGTATTGAATTCGTACGGAACAAAATGCCGTTAGAATACCATGTCGCGATCGAAAATTCCAATCTGCTCGTTGGTCTGATACCGATTGGCCGAGGTACAGATTGTGTTTCTGAACACAGAATTCGGGGGCTACACGCGCAAACGACGGGTGCCCGCACAAGCGGTTGATGACGTAATCCAGTAAGACGTGTGCAGTTTAACAAGTTTCTCTCTAAACATATTTCTAACACGAAGCTCAATATCGAGTTTCTCGATACTGAGCTTTGTAGCAAACTGGTTGCGACGAGGTCGCAAAGATCACGTCATAACTGTTTGCGTGAAAGGTGCGCGTCAATTGACGGCTGCACCTTGACGCTGGCGAAGCACATGCTTCGCCAGCTACACTGCACGCCCCAATCGGTTCGGGCAGAGAACTGATTTACGGGCAGGCCAAGCCTAGCCCGTGGGGCGGTGGGGATTGTCTTGCTCGGCGCAAGCTTGCGCCGCTTCTGCGTGGGTCTAGACGAGCTCGACCAGACGAGCTCCACCAGCGTTTTTTCTCTGGCAAATCCGCTAGACCTGCACTAACAACAATGTCACTTCCCAACCATTTCTGAAGTGGCAACCGGCTGTGCGGACAGTGCGGCGGCGCGGTAGAGCAGCGTCAGCGCATCCCATTCCAGGGCATTTAGGACGCGTCACAATTGCAACACCAGATGAGGGTCGGGACCACACACCGAAATCGTGAGCATCGATCGCCATAGCCAGATTTCAACCTGCGTGGACACGATCGCCCTGGGGTTCCAATTTTGGCGGAGTTTTTAACGTTTCTGAGCTTTGTAAACTCTTGAAGAGGGATTTCAGTGCGGTGCTGGCTCAATATTTTGGACAATCTTACTGTGACTTGAGTTTACGCGAAATCTAACGAAAAATGGATACCCTACTATTCGCCACTTAGCGAAGATACTGTAGACTCACACATTGATTCCTTGCAGGATCGATGTTTCTGTCAGAATCACTAAGCGAGAATGATTGAATTGAGAAAGAAAAGAGTACAAGTACTAAGCCTAATTGGGTTGTACCCCTTATGGGCTACCCCACTACAACCTACACATAATAATAGTTTGACACACCCCCATAGGCAAAGTGGGGGAGAACAAGGGGTCACAAGACCAATCAAGAATTGCAAAGCAAGCTCAGGGTGGATCACGAAGTCACCACACACTCTGAGCACAAACAAATGGCCACAAGGCCAGTTCACATGCAGAGTTATAAATGGGAACAAGCAGTACAGTGATCACAAGCTAGCAAGTGTGAGCTTGCAGGTATATATATATATATCATAGTACAAGCAGAGTCACGAAGTGAGCAAGTGAGACCAAGTAGGCACAAGGCCTAGAACAGTACAGAAACGCTGATGGTCACAAGGCTGAAGTGCCTTGGTGAAGATATCAGCAGTGTTGGCTCGAGAGGCCACGTAAGCAAGACGAAGCTGACCACGCTGCTGCAACTCTCGAGCAAGGAAGTAACGCAGAGGGATGTGCTTCGTCCTGTGCTCCAGTCTGTGCTCCTGACACAAGGCAATCATGGCCTTGATGTCGACGTACAGAACTGGAGGAGAACGAGGCGGCTCTCCCAAGTCGGTCAGCAGGTAGGTGAGCCAGCGTAACTCGTGTGCAGCGAGGCGCCTGGCGGAGATCGTAGACTGGCCGCCGGAGGCTCCACTGGGTACCTGCAGGAAACGACCCAGTGAAGCCAGGTGGGCGGCGCAGCCAGATCTCCTCGTGCAGGCTGCCCTGTAAGAAAGTTGTGCTGAAGTCAAGAGAGTGAAGCTCGTAGTCACGTTGAGCGGCGACATGCAGCAGTACCCGAAGAGTGGTCATCTTCGGTGACTGAAGCCTCGTGCCACGTAACGAGCCTTGAAGGCAGGCGGAGAACTCGGCGGCCGATTCACCCTGAAAATCCACATGCCATCGACTATGTTCGCCCGAGGAGGGGGAACTGCGTCGACGTAAGTGCCTGTGGACTTCCAGGATGCCATCACTGCGTCCATGGCTGTCTGCCACTAAGAGGAGTAGGGACCCTCAATCGCCTCTGCGTAAGAGCGCGGGGTCGGGATGTCTGGTGCATCCGGGTCTCCCTCAGGTGCAATCAGCATGGACACGAGATGAGGTACAGCAGCTGCAAAACACTCAAAGTCCTCCTGCTTGTCCTCAAGGACGTCCGTGCCAAGAGCAAACTCACCCCCGACGGACGGAGGACAGTCAGACTCAGACTCAGCACTAAGACTAGCGGCGAAGTCGAGACGACAGGCGGCAGCAAATTCAACAAGCTCAGCAACGAGGGCAGACGCAACAGTGGACTCAAACGAAGGGTCAGTGATAACAGTGGCCAGAAGACGTGTGACAGTAGGACTAGCATCACGAACTAAGTCAGACTCAGGGTCCGGACCGTCAGCAAGAGAGGACGTAGGAGGAGACGGCAGGGGAACTCGCAGTGGAACAGAGGAAGGACGAAGTGCCATACCATGCATGCCGGGGACAGGAGCAGGACGCTGACGCGGAACACGACGACCAGTGCAAACAGCGCAAACAGGCGAGGCAGGACGAGATGCAGGCGCACGACACTCTGTAAGACCTCTTGTCTGCTCAGCGTAAGGAGAAGGAGCAGACAGTGGGGAGGCTGGCTGTAACTGTGGCTGCGAATGGTCAGGCGGTGGACACAGGAGAGGTGGAGAAAGGTCAGTAGAAGACGGGAGACCAAGAACCTGGCGAAGCAGTGGAACAAAGTACGGTCGCGGCCCCACAGTGCCTCCAGCACCTGAACCGACAACACCAGCACCCCCAGGGCAAGCACCTCCAGCTCCAGGGTCTCCAGCTCTAGGGTCTCCAGCTCCAACGCCTGCAGCACCACCAGCTCCAGCAGCTCTAGTACCTCCTGTACAAGCACCTCCAGGACCAGCGGCTCCAGCACCTCCAGGACCAGAAGCTCCAGCACCTCCGTTACCTCCAGCTCCAGTGCCTCCAGCTCCAACGCCTGCAGCACCTCCAGCTCCAGTAGCTCCAGTATCTCTACTACGAGCACCTCTGAGACCAGCGGCTCCAGCACCTCCAGCAGCTCCAGGACCAGTAGCTGCAGTACCTCCGCTACCTCCAGCTCCAGCGCCTTGAGCTCCAACGCCTGCAGCACCTCCAGCTCCAGCAGCTCCAGTAACTGCAGTACGAGCACCTCCGGGACCAGCGGCTCCAGCACCTCCAGCACCTCCAGGACCAGCAGCTCCAGCACCTCCGGGACCACCAGCTCCAGCGCCTCCAGCGGCAGGCCCCTCAGCTCCAGCAGCGCCACTCCGAAGGCTCCAGTGCCGAGCAAACCACTCGCGCAGCTGCGGTGGAGAGAGAGGCTCCCGCCGTGACGAGGCACCTGTAGGACCTCCAACAGATAAAGTAACTCTAGGCTCAGCACCCTCAGACTCAGCACTCCCAGGCTCCGCACCCTCAGACTCAGCAACCCCAGGCTCAGCACCCCCAGGCTCCGCACGCTCAGTCTCAGCACCCCCAGACGCAGCACCCCTAGCAGCACCAGAGTCGACAGCGACCTCGACAGGCTCGACAGGGACTACCTGAGACACACCTGAGGGAGCAGGACCCTGAGGGGGGAGGGGGTCTACCGGAGGAGGACCTGGTGCGAGGAAGAGCGGCGGGGGGGGGAGAGGGGCAGTGCCGTAGGGGAAGAGACGGTAAAAGGGAACCGACTCGTCAAACGTGACGTCCTGAGAGCGCAGGACACGGCGCGAGGTGGGGTGGTAAAACTGCAAGCCAGGCGCGTCAGGGGGAAAGCGAAGGAAGACGCAGGGAATGGCGCGGGAGGAAAGCTTGTCCGCGGAAGTATCGCGGACAAAGGCACGAGAGCCCCAGACCCAGAACACCGACGCATCGCCAACCTTCCCTGTCCAACGCAGTGTAGGCGAGGTCTCCAGAGGTTGAGCTGATGCGCAGCGTACAGGACCGCAAACGGCCACAGAAAATGGGGGGCAGCAGCATGGATCATGGAGGTACGAGCGACCTCCATGACTAAGCCAATGCGGCGCTCAGCAACCTCATTCTTCTGCGGAGAGGCCGGAAGCGTGAACGACTGGCGAATGCCCTCCCCACAACAAATGTCCCGCAAGAGGTCGGAGGCGAACTCACCACCTCTGTCAGAGTGCAGACGCAGGACATGAAGTTCCGCGTGGAACCGCTCGCGGAGGTGGAGACGGACAGCGCGGATCCAAGGGATCGAAACATCAGGGACCTCACCCTTGCTGCGCAAGGGGAAGACCGTGGTGTGACGCGAGTAGTCGTCAACAACCAGCAGAAAGTATCGCTCGCAGCCCTGTCCACGGATGCGGGCTGGGCCCCACACGTCCATGTGGAGAGTCTCTAGGGGAGCAGTCGTCGGGGGAAACGAGGAGGAGTGAGGAGCGGCGCGCTGCCGCCCCTCGACACAAGGAAGGCAGGGAGGGGCAGGCGAGGGTGGGAGGGGAGGCAGAGACCTGGGAAGACCAGAGACAAGGAGACGGGAGTGCATGCCACGGAGGCGTGGCACGGAGGGGTGACCAAGGCGGTGGTGCCAAAGGAGCGTCTGGTGCAACAGGGCGCGACACGAGCAGGGGGCTGCTAGCTGACCTGACGCGGACGCAGACGCAGCTACCTGAGGAGGCTCAATAGTCAGTGTGTACCTACTCGACCCAGGCCGACGGGTGAACGTGGCCAGGTGACAGCTCGTCCGTGTACACGTGCAGATCGACACACGCTGACCCCCAGGAGTGGTGGTAGTGACCATCGCATCCTTGAGGGCAGCAGTACTCACCAAGTTCGTAGAGAACGAGGGGAGGTGAAGACCTGAGAGTGAGCCGGACGGAACTGCCGGACACGGGAGAACAGTGGAGGAACGGGCAAGAACTGGGCCCCCTGAAGGGTCAGCCAGTCTGACAGCAACAGGTGCAGGGAGTGGTGTGACTATGGTGCTGTCGCGAAAGAAACAGCGGGAAGCACCTGAGTCAAGCGTGAAGGTGTGCAAGGCCTCAGCAGGCGCAGTACCAGGGAGAGCAGACTCACTAGCACCTAGAGCAGCAACCACTATACCTGGGTCGGGCGGCACACACAGGTAACAATTACCCTCAACACTAATAGTCAATGCATACATGGCAGCAAGGATAGCATCATAGTCAAGAGCAAAGATAACAACATTCTGCCTAAGAAGGTCATGCCAGCGGGGAAGCTCAGTCGAGTCGGGAAACTCTGTGCGCCAGGCGTCGTCAAGACGGGAGAAGCAGCGGGACTGGGTGTGACCAACTTTCCCGCATGTCTGACCAGGGCGGTTACCTGTGCGAAAGACGTATTGGCAGCGAACACTACCCCCAGACGCCCCACGCTGAGCAAACCACTCACGAAGCTCCTGGGGCGAAGGGGTCTCACGCTGACGCTGCTGCTGCTGCCTCTGACCACCGCCAGAACCGCCCCTCTGACCGGCTCCACGCCGACCGCCACCAGTGCCGCCGCCACCACTCCCACTGCCGCCACCACTGCCGCCGCCACCACTCCCACTGCCGCCGCCACCGCCGCCACCAAAGCCTCCACCCCCACCACCACTCCCTCCGCCACCACCGCCACCTCCTCCGCCACCACCGCCCCCGCCACCGCCTCCACCGCCGCCACCCCCACCACCCCTGCCTCCCTTGCCCCTGCCGCTGCGGCGCCTCCCACTAGGAGCAGACGCAGCTCCTACCTCCTCAACACGAAGGTAGTCAACAGCAGCAGCAGAAGCGACTGAGGGGACAAGGGGGGAGGGGGAACACCCTTCAAAGAAAGGAGTGCGAGGAGTGCCACGAGAAGCGCCTACAATGACTATGCTGGTCTCAACTGCAAGGAGGTGCTTCTCGAGCAGGTCGACAGTGAGGTCTGTGGGGTCAAGGGCGAGAAGGAGGTCCGTGACTGCGCTAAGAGAATCAGGGAGGCGGATGACGATGAAGTAGAGAGTAATGTACATGGGAGGGGGGTTCTTCGCTAGAAACTCGGCGGGAAGCGCGGCGCGGTAGCGAGTGTCACTAGTGCGAAGGTGAGTGACGAGGTCGGCGACTGTGGCAAAGGCGGACAGCTCGGGGAACACGTAGGGCAGTATAAGGCGGCCTAGAGCAACAGTGGCCGAGGAGGAGTAACGAGCGACTACAGCGTTGTACAGGGCTCTAGCAGTCTTGTGCTGGCCAAAGTGAGCGCGTTCGGCTAACGGCAGGTGGTTGCGAACGGCTAGGCGAGCAGCTGCGTCACGGGTAAGCCACTGTGAGCGAGTCGCGCCGTCAGTTGTGGCGGAAGGGGCGAGAGAGGCTCCAGACGTGAGGTCAAACAACGAAACACCGTCCCTAGAATCGCTCAGTAAGTCATCGAGCCACGCATCGAACTCTATCGGGCGGCCCTCAGGATTGAAGGTGAGGACGCTGAGAGTAGCCATAGCGGGCAGAGCAGTTGGGCGCGCTAGCAGCAGGGCAGCACGCAGGCAGGGCAAGGCAGGGCGGCGGCCAGCAGGGCGGCGCGCAGGCAGATCAGGGCAGGGCGGCAGTCAGCAGGGCGGCACGCAGGCAGGGCAGGGCGGCGCGGCGGCGAGCGGCGCGCAGGCAGAGCAGGGCGGCGCGGCGGCTAGCGGCGCGAGGGCAGGGCAGGGCGGCGCGGGCAGGGCAGGGCGGCGCGGCGGCGAGCGGCGCGCGGGCAGGGCAGGGCGGCGCGGCGGCGAGCGGCGCGCGGGCAGGTTAGGGTGGCGCGGTGTCGAGCGTCGCGCGGGCAGGGCAGGGCGGCGCGGCTGCGAGCGGCGCGCGGGCCGGGCAGGGCAGTGCGTGCGCCGGCGGCGCGACGCAGAGCAGGGCGCGCGCGGGGCGGCGCGACGCAGGGCAGGGCAGGGCAGCGCGGCGCTAGCAGGGCGACGCGACGGGTGGGGTAGCGCGATACGGTGGGCCCTAAAAAAAAACGGTCCTAGGAGAGGACCTGCTCTGAAACCATGTCAAAATCACTAAGCGAGAATGATTGAATTGAGAAAGAACAGAGTACAAGTACTAACCCTGATTGGGTTGTACCCCTTATGGGCTACCCCACTACATCCTACACATAATAATAGTTTGTCAGTTTCAATTGTGACGCGTCCTTAAAGGCGCGTAACCATTTTGTCCCAAACGGTTCGTTTAGTGGACAGTCCGTTCGAAACGGTGGTTACTGCCGTCGCCTGTGTTCGCGCAATATTTCGCACATAACCATGCGACGTCGTCATCGAAACATAACCGAGTGGAACTTTTATGTGAAAGAAAGGAAAGAACCGAGCACCCGAACGGTTACGATTTGCTAGAAACGGACGGGTAAAAAATGGCAGCTTGTGAATGGAGCACGAGAAATCGCTGACGCTGCGGCAACATACGAAAATGACGATACTCGCTGACCCGAGACGAATGCTAACTGTGCGAAAATCAAGACGCTCGCCTGATGGAGTAACATGACCCAGCTTCGCGCGAAACCCTAAACTTTGAAAAGTTATACTTCCAGTTCGAATACTCAAAGTCTGTTTCGATTTACGGACTGCTCGTAACGGACGGTTCCGTTATCGAACGTTGGTTTTCAAACACAACTTCAAGAAAAACCAAAATGGTTACGCGCCCTAATCAAGGCATGCTGCCATTCGCATTTCACCCTCGATAGGTAATGAACGATAATCAATAAGCGGCTGTTTGTCAGCCTCGCCGTCAAGTCGCCAAATTAGAAATTTCCGTCAGTCGAGCCGGCGTGTTTGAATCTGACGGCCGTCGCGATCGGCCTCGTCGCATGCCGACCGCCGTCGCATCGCCGTCACCGCCTCTAGCCCGGAGCGTCGTTTCGCTGGCGGCGCTTCTGCTGCTTCTCGCGGCCCCCAGCAGCGCGCCCCCTCCGCACGATGGTGAGTTAACGGCTTCCCTGCTCACTTGATAGTTGCAAGGAGCTTCACTTGAACGACTGTGTGTCGCCGCCGTCGTCGTCGCCGTCGTCTTCGTCGCCGTCGTCGTCGTCGCCGCCCGCTCTGCCTAATGACGGCATCAGCACTCGCGCTCACTCTCCTTCCCGCCGCGTCTCACGCAGGCCATCTTCAACCCTTCGTTCAGCCCCGTCACCCTTCCATCTCCCCCCTCGCATCTCCCCTTGCCAGGTCCTTCCCGCCAGCAGCAGCGGGGGGCGCAGTACATCGTGGAGCTGCGCGGCGCCCCCCTCGCCACGTACCGCGGACACCTCCCCGGCTTCCCCGCCACCGCGCCCAGGGACGAGGGGGTCGACCCGCACTCCGCCTCCCCCTTCCCCTCGACTCAGGGGGACCTGCCCCAGGGCGACCTGCCCAAGAGGGAGCAGAAGCAGCAGCAGCAATGGCGGCAGCGGCGGCGGGGAATAGACATGAGGGCGGGGCACGTGAGGGCGCTGAGGCGGGCGCTGCAGCGGCAGCAGGAGCAGGTGGCGGCGGACGCGGGGGTGGCAGCAGCGGCCGTGCTGCTGCACGTGCACACCGTGGCGCACGCCTTCGCCGCTGCCCTGTCCCCCCGGCAGGTGTGGCGCCTCAAGAGGCACCCCGCCGTGGCCTCCGTGCGCCGCACCCGCGTCTTCCGAGCAACCCCTGGCACCACCGCGCCTCTCTGGCGCGCTCGCCCCACCCCTGCGTCCAACGCGTCTGCCTCCGCGCGCACGTACGATGCAGACGCCGCCTCCTTCATGGGGCTGCCAGGGTCGCTGTGGCAGCAGGCGGGCGGGCAGGGCAGCGCGGGCGCGGATGTGGTGGTGGGGGTGGTGGGGTCGGGCATCTGGCCCGAGCACCCCGCATTCGATGCCTCCGTGGGTGCCTCTCTGCTCTTCCAACACTCTCTCTTTTTCCCTGTCACTTACACTCACAAACATGCACACCTATTCACGCACGTTCTGCTTCCCTCCCAACTCTCGCCTGCTCCCCATTCGCCTTCCGCACACCCCACAACATTCCACCACCGTTTCTCACCGCTGCTCACCACCCACCTGCCGTGGCCCCCAGCAGGCGTTCAGCGGTGTGCCGGCGGGGTGGCAGGGCGCGTGTGACACGACGCCCGACTTTGCGTGCAGCGGGAAGATCATCGGCGCGCGGCGGCTGTACGCGGCGAACCAGCACAGCACGGGCGGGCCCGACTTCAGTGTGGAGTATGACTCGCCGCGTGACATGGATGGCAGCGGCACGTGGAGCGCAGCGTGAGTGCCCCGGGGTGAGTGCAGTGGCGCAGAGGGGTGAGTGCAGTGGCGCAGAGGGGTGAGTGCAGTGGCGCAGAGGGGTGAGTGCAGTGGCGCAGAGGGGTGAGTGCAGTGGCGCAGAGGGGTGAGTGCAGTGGCGCAGAGGGGTGAGTGCAGTGGCGTAGAGGGGTGAGTGCAGTGGCGCAGAGGGGTGAGTGCAGTGGCGCAGAGGGGTGAGTGCAGTGGCGCAGAGGGGTGAGTGCAGTGGCGCAGAGGGGTGAGTGCAGTGGCGCAGAGGGGTGAGTGCAGTGGCGCAGAGGGGTGAGTGCAGTGGCGCAGAGGGGTGAGTGCAGTGGCGCAGAGGGGTGAGTGCAGTGGCGCAGAGGGGTGAGTGCAGTGGCGCAGAGGGGTGAGTGCAGTGGCGCAGAGGGGTGAGTGCAGTGGCGCAGAGGGGTGAGTGCAGTGGCGCAGAGGGGTGAGTGCAGTGGCGCAGAGGGGTGAGTGCAGTGGCGCAGAGGGGTGAGTGCAAGGTTGAGTGGCCTGTTTCTTTTTCTAGTCTTCGTTGTTTGTAGAGCCTTCCAGGGTCACTTGCTACAGTCGTCCTTCCCTGCCTTCCTCTTCCTCGTCTCACTCCCTCGCCCCTGCCATTGCTCCCTTGTTTCCTTCTCTCCTGCCCTCTCGCACTCCCCCTTGCCTCTCCCCCGCCATCAGAGCAGCGGTGGGCAACGCGGTGACGTGGGCGGACGGGGCGAGGACGGTGGGAGCACGGGTGGCATGGCGCCGGGAGCACGGGTGGCGGTGTACAAGGCGGTGTGGGCGGGGTACGGGTTTGAGGCGGACGTGCTGGCGGGGGTGGACCAAGCTGTGGCGGACGGTGTGCACGTGCTGTGCGTCACCGTGGGGGGCTTCAAGGGCTCCCTCACCACCTACTTCACTGACGCCCCCTTCCTGCACGCCCATGCTGTGAGCCAGCGAGGGGGTGGGGGGGCAGGGAAGCCGAACGCAGGGGATGGGCTGAGGGTGTGGAGAGAGGCGAGTTTAGTGGATTGTCTTGCTTGGGGAGAAGGGGTTGGGGGGGCGGTGCAGTTGATGAAGAGGAGAGAGTGCCGCATGTGTGAGTGAGCATACGTGAGGGCTTGCTCACGGGATCCCGACACGTTGAAATCCAGCCATCCAGCTTTACAGCCTCGCAGCCTGGCCGTTTGACAGCTAGATCGGTGTGTGTGTTTGGGTGTGCGTGCGTGCGTGCATGCGTGCGTGTGTGCGTGCATGCATGGAGGCAGGCAGGCGTGGTGGTGGTGATGGGGGCGGGTGACTGGGGGGAGCCCAACTTCTGGCGGCTGCTGGGAGCATACATCCGAGTCATCGACAACTTCTCACCCTTCTACCTCACTGTGGGCGCCAGGTGGGCTCACTGTGGGCGCCAGGTGTGTTCTCTGTGGCCGCCAGGTGGTTTCACTGGGGGCGCCATGTAAGTTCACTGTGGGCGCCAGGTGGGTTCACTGTGGGCGCCAGGTGGGCTTTCTGTGGGCGCCAGGTGGGTTTTCTGTGGGCGCCAGGTGGGTTTTCTGTGGGCGCCAGGTGGGTTCGCTGTGGGCGCCAGGTGGGTTCGCTGTGGGCGCCAGGTGGGTTCGCTGTGGGCGCCAGGTGGGTTCGCTGTGGGCGCCAGGTGGGTTCGCCGTGGGCGCCAGGTGGGTTCGCCGTGGGCGCCAGGTGGGTTCGCTGTGGGCGCCAGGTGGGTTCGCCGTGGGCGCCAGGTGGGCTCGCCGTGGGCGCCAGGTGGGTTCGCCGTGGGCGCCAGGTGGGTTCGCCGTGGGCGCCAGGTGGGTTCGCCGTGGGCGCCAGGTGGGCTCGCCGTGGGCGCCAGGTGGGTTCGCCGTGGGCGCCAGGTGGGTTCGCCGTGGGCGCCAGGTGGCCTTCCATTCTCCCAAGTCCTGCGTGGTTGTTTTTTGGATCGCAACCCCTTAGCTAGCGTGCAGCCCCATGAATCTCGGTTTCATCTTCGCCTTCCTTCTCGCTCGTTGCTTGCACATGCCACCATTCGTGAACCTTCCTCACCCCTCGTTGCAGTATCTCACAAAAATGTTTCCGAGGCTTGATGTACATTCCTCCCGTTCTGTACCCACCTTGCCACCCTTCGCCGCATCACATGCTGCCATCCCATGCATCACAGCACGATTGCAGGGCAGGGGGGTTTGTCAGGTGCGGCATCTGCTCGCCACACCAGCACAGCCGTGGCACCTGCTGCCAGCAATGGCAGGTGAGTGCGTTCCATGCTGCACAGCCGTGAGTGAGTGGGTTCCATGCTGTGACGCAGCGATCTTGTTTTTTAATCGGGTTCCCGGCTCAATTCTTTGTTCTCTTTACCTCTCTACAATTTTCCTGCACTTCTCTTCGCTTCCACTTCCCCAGTCATTGATCTTTAGTTTTCTCCCTCCGTTCTTGCTTTGAGTGCACTCACTTTACATCCCATCATCACACTCCACCGTCTGTGCGTCTGTCCATTCCACCCGCCAATTCCAGTGTCTTCAGCCCCACAGCACCGCAAGCATGGTCGTCATCAGCAGCAGCACAGCCAGCCAGCACAGCAGCTGCCACAGTGGCGGCCTTCTCCTCAGCGGGGCCGCTGGTGTGGCCGTGGTACCGGGTGCGCCCGCCCTTCCCCACCAACTCGCTGCTCAAGCCCAACCTCCTCGCCCCTGCCGTTGACCTCTGGTCCGCCGCCCCCGCCACCACCATTGGTGCCCCTGGGGACCTCATAAACCGCACCGGCACGTACCTGGCGGCACCGCTGGTGGCGGGCATTGCAGCAGTGCTGGTGCAGCTGCGGCCTGGGTGGTCCCCCGCGCAGGTGATGTCAGCGCTCATGACGTCCGCACGCACCACCACGGTGGGCGGCGCACCCATGCGCACGGCGGCGGGCAGGAAGGCGACGCCGTGGCAGATGGGGTGCGGGGTGGTGCAGGCGGCGCGCGTGGCGAACCCCGGGCTCACCTTCGACGCCAGCGAGCGCCACCTGTGCAACTTCCTCGCGGGGCAGAGCTGGTTCCGCACGCGCAGGCTCTTCCCCGCCGCTGCTCTCACGCGCCTGCCCCCGCGCAACCTGAACCGCCCGTCCATCGCGCTGGGGCGCGCCAAGGGGGTGACCATCATCCTGCGCACCATGACGAGCGTGGCGGCTGTGGCGTCCACTTACACGGCCACGGTGGTCAACCCCTGGGGGGTGCTGCTCACCGTGACGCCGCGGCGATTCACGATCGCGCCGGGCGAGAGTGTGACGTACAGGGTGGTGGTGCGCGTGGTGGGCAAGTCGATGAGTTTCTTCTACGGCAGCATCACGTGGCGGGACGAGGTGGGGCATGTGGTGCGCTCGCCTGTGGTGGTGCAGCCGCAGCGCCTGCTCAAGTGGTGCATTGGGTGCACCAAGGGTGGCGTCATCAAGTGGCCTGGCGGCCCGCCCTAGCAACCCTAGCACCCCAGGAACAGATATACGAATGCAATAGTGAGAGACGAGGAGAGGAACGCCTGGGGTACGGCCATGATAAGATTGCCCTTTCCCAGATACCTAACCCTATAATCTCTTATGAGAAAATCCCTTGTATATTGTAGGGTTTGAGTAGCATTTGGTGTACGATACCACCACCCAGTACACGCTTGCACGTACTGAGTAAATAACTCGACAGCAAGGCTGACACGACACATGAGCGCGGAGCCACTCCTTTAACCAGTCTTGTATTGATCAGGACCTGGTTGCATTGCATTGGCACGCCTCAAATCACGGCAACCCCGCAGAGTCAAGACTCAAGAGGCCTGTTGAGATAATTTCTTTGTGTGGGCTGAGCTGTTTCTGGCTTGTGTGCTGGCATGAGCCCGCATGGTTGTCTTGTCTGCCACTGCCAGCTTCAAGTGGCGGTGTGAGCCATCCCATCCCACATACAGCCACCTTCACACCTGCACCTCCGCCACCAGCTGGCAACTGCGCATTAGTAATGCTGCTCTCTTGCCTCTTTGTCTTGCCGCCTTCCTGCCTCGCTACCGTTCAATTCCCCTACCACCAGACCACACGAGCCAACCATGGCCCCACCCCACCGCACCCCACCCGTCTCCCCTCCCTCAACCCCCGCGTGTCTTGAACTTGGCGCGGGGCGACTGCCTGGCCTCCTGGGCGAGCAGGGCGAGGGACTGGTCGCGCACCCACCAGTCGAGCTGCTCGCCGGGGCGCACGCTCTTGATGCAGAACTTGCGCTCGTCGTCCACCAGCCCCTGGAAGTGGTTGAAGCGCGCCGCGTCCGTGTCCACGTCGATGCCGCCCATGCGCGGCACCTCCACACGGTGGATCTGCACCGCCACCACCTGCCGGGGGTCCGCCGCCACGCGCCGGAACCCGTGGTAGTCCAGGCACAGCTCCCAGCGCGGGTACGCCTCCTTGTTGGTGCAGTAGATGTGCGGCCACCGGAACAGCATGCGCTCCAGCGCCCACGGCTGCTCCACCGCCGCCTTCTCCGCGCCCTCTGTCACCTGCACGCCGCCCTCCCCCGCACCGCCCTCCGCTATCCCCCCCACGTCGCGCGCCTCGTCGCCTGAGTTCTGCCCCTCGATCATGGCGGCGCCGCGCACCACGATGCGCTCGGTGAGAGAGGAGAAGGTGCACTTCTCAAACGACCACCACCGGCTGCCAAACGTGACGTAGGGGCGGCCGTCGTAGGCGTTGACGGTGGCGAGCAGCGTCTCGCCCTTGGCGGCGGAGAAGAACTCGGTCATCTCAGCGAAGAAGACCCACTTGGACGAGAAGCGGTGGCGCTGCACGCAGTCGTTGAGCACCATGAGGCGGCCGCGCTCCCACGCCTCGTACGCCGTGATCTGGCGCACGTCCACCACCTCCACCAGCCCCTGCTCCGTGTAGCTCTCCAGCATCGTCATCAGCGCCGCCCCGATGCCGCCCGCGTCGTACAGCACGAGGCGGTCCACGCCGCTGTGCAGGTGGAACTCCATCCACTCGTACATGCGCCGCGCGATGATCTTCCCCGCCAGGGGCGGCGAGCAGTACGTGAGCTGGTACTTGAAGGGCGCCTTGGGCGTGGCGGAGGGGAACTGCCTGGGCTCCTCCATGTACGCCACCACGTCCTCCCTGTCCACCGTCGCCAGCAGCAGCCCGCCGTAGTCCGCCTCCGTGCTCTCGTCCAGCTCGCACACCAGCACCACCGCCTCGTACCGCAGGTTGTGGTGCTCGCCCGGGTAGAACGCTGCACGCAGAGGGGCATGCAGGGCGTGTGTGGTGGGACGGCATGCAGGGCGTGTGTGGTGGGACGGGTGCAACAAAGGCAGGAGGCAGCACGGTAGTTGCCCAACATGAATCATGCGTCACGCGATCAACATAGACGTGCACAAAGTGCAATTAATCTCAAACCGAAACATCCCACATACCATGGATGTGGGCCACAATCCGAGAGCACTGACTGCTACAGCCACCAACCCAACAGCCCCCTGCACGGTGCGGCCTCACCTGTGAGAGTGCCTCACCTGTGAGAGTGCCTCACCTGTGAGAGTGCCGGTGACGCGGTGCCCGCCGTTCTTCTCCTTCCACACGCACTTGCCCAGCTTGCGCGAGTCGCGCAGGGCGCGCCCAGCCAGCCCCACGATGGCGAACTTCACGGCGTTCATGCGGTACGAGGCGAAGTGCACGAGCCCGTACACGGGTGCGTGCTCGCGGAAGCGGTAGTTGCGAGTGGCCTCGCGCGCCTCCACGGCGTCGGGGTTCGCCTTGAGGATGCTGATCAGGTTCTTCTTCTGCCCGCCGCCCAGCCCAAACCGGCTCAGCCCCATGGACAGCAGCCCGCCCACCGCCCCCCCTGCTGCTCCACTCGCGCCCTTCCCTGCCGCCGCTGTGCCAGGCACCGCCACTGCTCCCGTCGCCCGCCCCGCTCCTTGCAGCATCTGCCTGCCCGCCGCCTCCCCCGCTTTCGCCCCACCTCCCCCTGCCCCTCCTCTTCCGTCCCCGCCTGCCCCCGCCGCTCCGGCGGCTCCCCCTCCCATCCCCGCGCCGTTCCCCGCCTGCATCCCCCCCGCCGCCCCCCCTGTTGCTGCCGCTGCGGGCTCCGCCCCGCCTGCTGCAGCGGCGGCGGTGGCGAGGCCACCAGGCGGGGGGGCGGGGGCGGGGGCGCGCATGAGCACGATGACTAGCAGCAGCGCCGCGATCACAAGGTACGGCAGGTTCTGCCGCAGCGCCGCCGCCACGTGGTAGTACCGCGCGCTGCCGCCGCGCCGCTTCGACCGCGCCGCCATCGGCCCCCCCATGGTACCCCCCATTGGTCCCCCCATGCCCCCCCCCATGGCCATCGGGTCGCCCAGTGGCGGCGACCCGAAGAACGGCGGCCCGCCGGCCGCTGCATTGGGGCGGTACCGAGGCGGGGACGATGTTGACGTCATCATCCCCGCTACAGAGTCGTTCGATAAACGAATTAGGTTTCCCCCACTACCGTTGCCTGCCAATCGGTTCAGGCTTCCGCCGCTGCCGCTGGCGGTCATCGTGGCGCCATCCATCTCCCTGTCGCGGAACGCACCTGCGCCGCCCATCTCGCGGTACCCTGGCGGCGCCGAGTCTCTCATGCCCATGCCCAACCCCGCGGCGCCCGGCTCCCGGTAGCTCCCTCCGCCGCGGACCCCCCCGCCGTCCCGCAGCGGCGCCCCCTGTAGGTCCTCGTCCCTCGGCGCTCCGCTCATGCCCCCTCCTGGCGCACCCATGGCGCGCGGAGCGGGGTCGCGGAACCCGCCCATGCCCGGTCCGCGCATGGCAGGGGCGCGCGACTAGCGGGTGATGCGCACCGGAGGAAGGAAGGATGGGCGGTAGGGGTCTATTAGACAAAGAAGTGGAGCACCCAAAATCGCCAGAGGGCAACCATGCGTAGGTATGCTAAAAAAAAATGTATGTACGGAGTTTCCCAAAGGAATGCACGATGAAACCCTAGAACAGAACGAATACATCTGGCACACTGGCGATGTTCGCCAGCACCTTTGAAAGCAAAACGACGAGATAACGACGGGATCAGGAAGGTCAGTCTCGCCTTCCTGATCCCGTCAGTTAGGGTTCATTAAGCTCCGTCAGCCTGGTCAGCCCGTAAAAATGCTGCCGAGCCTCTCATGTCGTCCGAACCAAAAACCAAAGTGAGAGCCTGGCGAACGCCCCCATTTCTTTCCCATTTCGAACTGCTCGACGGCATATGGAAGCGGGGACGCAACTTCGTCCCCAGGCAAATATCCCTCCCCATGATATGCCATCGCCATCCCCCCTTTCACGGAGGACAGCGATGGCACACCTATGGCATTGCCGTTCAGAGGGGAACCTCTGATCGAGCCAACTGTTTGACAAATGGGGGTTCGTTTAACCCTGTTTTTCCCCTCCCCAATACAACTTCTAGGTGGGAGTGGGTCGTGCGAGAAGGGATCGGGTTTTACTCGACAAGGGTTTTCTTTTCTTTGCGATTTTTACCCTAGTCCAGTAGTTTTTGGTCCCTGGTCAGGCTATGGTCAGTGGCGCAAAAATCTCGCGCCAGTAGGGGGGAAGGTGGGAATGGAGGTTCCCGATGCGGTTGCGTCATTTCCCATTTCGGGACCGGAAGCTTCGCGAACGGCATTTCGCCCAAACCTCGTCGGTGGGTTCCGCCCCGGGTTCCTGATGCCGTTGCCATACCGATGCGGTCAATTTTTTTTCAAATTTGCATGTGCTGGCGAACACCGCCACTGTGGCGGTGTTCGCCAGCACATCAAAAAAATTGAAAGGCCTCGGGATGGCCGTGGAATCAGGAACCTCAAGGGGAACCTCCCGAATTCGAGTGGGCGAAATCGCAAAATTTCGCGCCAGAAAGGGGAAGGGTGGCAACGGGATCGGGAAACACCCTCCCCACCTTCCAATTCCCTTTCGCGTTTTTTGGCTTCGGAATCATTCCTGACCAGAGGCCCAGAATTCCAGTCGAGGGTAAGGACTACGGCCCTGTTCGATAGGCAGCCACCTCCTTGCAGGGCTAGTGTTAGGCTAGCGTTTGGAGGGTTCGGAGAAATTTTTGAAGGGCTAAGGACGTGGTGCAGATCGCACCGGTCTTACGCAATCGGTGGTCGATTGGATCAGAACGCAATCGACTGGGTGTGATTGCCCCGATCTGACGCAATCATCGATCGCCTCCCGCGCCGCGCAATCTGACCGATGTTTTTCTTCGAGACAGAGCGGAACCTCAGCCGCGCCTTCCAGGCGAGTTGTACGTCCCATTCCAGCACAAAGTTGGCGAAATGAAGCGACCGTCCGTTTCGCGCAATTACAAGGTAGCCCATTACGTCGCCAATTGTGATGTTTGGTCCAGAGATTCAGTCAGGAAATTTCGAATGTCGCGAGACGTTCTGTAGCAGCGAGCAAAAAAAGAAAATAAGTTTAGGTGGTTACTGATCCCGCGCAGTCGCCAACTTACCCAATCGATCGATTGCAATCGGTCGCAATCGATTTCATCAGATTGAGGCAATCGATCACGATCTCGATTGCAATGGACAGATTGCCCCCGATTGCCCAAAAGCACCCCCGAGACCTTCTCGGAAATTGGGGATTGCGTAGATCGAGGCAATCAGCCTCAGATCGCCCCGATCTGCACCACGTCCTAACCTCCCCCCCTCGAGATCGGAAGCAGCCCATCCCGAGATCGGAAGGAGGGGGTCGTCTCGGCGATGTTGCAACCCCTCCTTCCACCATCATCATCGTGGGCAGGGTCCAAATATTTATACCGCTCCCCACGTGAACCTGGGTAAATCAGGGGTAAAAAAAAACCCACACATCCCTCACGCGTCAAGAGTTGCAAAGGCACTGGTGGCTGGTTTTGTTGAAGGAGGAGGGGGACTTTTTCAGGGCAGCGATGGGTGAGGTTGGAGCATGGGCCCTGCTGCGAAAACTTTCGTGGGGTATGGGGTGGGTATCCCCTCTCATATGGAACCCTAGCCTATCTCTTCGCCAACCTCCATTTTGGGGGTGCGAGGGCTGGGCTGGAGCTAGGCTAACCTCTGTGCGTGTGAGAAGGGACTTGGAGATTTCGGGGGGGGTGTTTTTGAAGGGTTAAAGTAGCGAGCGTTCGACAGGCTAACACTAACCCTTCAGGATCCAAAGCGTTAAAGCCCCGTGACACCAAATTACGGGCTGACCGTGGAAAAAAACCCTAAGTCGAAACAACTGTGAGAATGAGAACGAGAATGAATGAACTATGAAATGAAGTGAGTACAAATAGGAAACCCTAATTGGGTTGTACCCCCTATGGGATACCCCACTATAGCCTACACAACAGCATAAGCTATATAATGTTCTGACACACCCCCATAGGCAAAGTGGGGGAGAACAAGGGGTCACAAGACCAGTCAAGCAAAGCAGAGCAAGCTCAGGGTGGATCACAAAGTCACCACACAGTCCGAGCACAACGACAAGGCCACAAGGCCAGTTCACATGCAGGAGTACACATGTATATATAGACCTAGACAAGCAAGAGCAGGTATATATATGTAACAGTACAAGCAAGGTCAAGAAGAGAGCAAGTGAGGCAAGACAGGTACAAGACCCAGCTGGGTGCAGAAGCGCTGATGGTCACAAGGTGCAAGTGCCTTGGTGAACACATCAGCAGTGTTGGCCTCAGAGGCCACGTAAGCAAGTCGCAACTGACCACGCTGCTGCAGCTCACGAGCAAGAAAGTAACGGAGAGCAATGTGCTTCGTTCTGTGCTCCAAGCGCTGCTCTCGACACAAGGCCAGCATGGCCTTGTTGTCTACGTACAGCACTGGAGGAGAACGAGGCGGCTCTCCAAGGTCAGTCAGCAGGTAGGTGAGCCAGCGAAGCTCCTGTGCAGCCATGGCCCCGGCGTAGATCTCAGCCTCACAACTGGAGCTGAGAACAGAGGACGAGCGAGTAGCCCGCCACGAGACAGAGCCGGAACCAAGACTGAAGGTGTAACCCTGCGACGACCGCTGTGTAGCCTGGTCGTCTGCCCAAGAAGCGTCCGCGTGCCCAGTGAGGACCACTGGACTCCGCCCTCCAAGCACTAGCCCCATGCCCGACGTACTGCACAAGTAGCGCAACACCCTCTTAGCTGCAGCCATGTGCTCTGGTCGGTGTCTCCCAGGAGCAACATAGCGTGCAAGAATGCTAAGAGGGTATGCAAGGTCAGGTCGTGTGCAGGTCATCAGGTACATGAGGCAGCCAACAAGCTCTGGGTACGGGCCACTCGACTCTACGGACTCATCCGAAGGCAGAGCTGAGAGCGAGTGGCGAGTAGACAGAGGAGTGGCCTGAGGCGAGGAGTACGTGAAGCCGAAGCGCTGAAGGACCTGCTGCACCATGTGTGACTGAGTCAAGGTTATGGTGCGGCGTGCTCTGTCCCGAGTGATCTGCAAGCCAAGGTAGCTGCGCAGTTCACCCAGGTCTGTGCACGTGTGTCTCTTCTGCAGCTCGGACTTCACGTAGGCTAGTCCAGCAGTGTCAGCTGTGGCAAAGACCAAGTCGTCGACGTACACGAGGACGTAGAACGGCGGCAAAGAAGTGTCGGTGCGCAGAAACAACGACGGGTCAGCAGTAGAGGGAGTAAACCCAAGAGCCGCAAGCGTAGTCCTCAGTGTGTCGTGCCACTCACGCGGTGCCTGGCGGAGACCGTAGACTGGCCGTCGGAGGCTCCACTGGGTGCCAGTAGGGAAAGTCCCAGTGAAGCCAGGTGGACGGCGCAGCCAGATCTCCTCGTGCAGGCTACCCTGCAAGAAAGCAGTGCTGAAGTCAAGAGAGTGGAGCTCGTAGTCGCGCTGAGCGGCTATGTGCAGCAGAACCCGAAGAGTGGTCATCTTCGGGGTGGGAGAGAAGGTCTGAAAGTAGTCAACTCCCTGCCGCTGACTGAAGCCACGAGCGACGTACCGCGCCTTGAAGACAGGTGGAGAGCCCGGCGGCCGCTTCACCCTGAAGATCCACATGCCACTGACGATGTTCGCCCCAGGAGGGGGAACCGCGTCAACGTAGGTGCCTGTGGACTTCCAGGACGCCATCTCTGCATCCATAGCTACCTGCCACTGAGAGGAGTAGGGACCCTCTACGGCCTCCGCGTAAGAGCGCGGAGTCGGGATGTCTAGTGCATCCGGGTCTCCCTCAGGGGCAAGTAGTACGGACGCGAGATGAGGTGAAGCAGCAGCCAGACACCGGAACTCCTCCTGCCTGTCCTCAAGGACGTCCGTGCCAAGAGCACACTCACCCCCGACGGACGGAGGACAGACAGACGCAGACTCAGCAACAAGACCGGCAGCGTAGTCTAGACGACAGCGAGCAGCAAAGTCGACGAGCTCAGCAACAAGTGCAGACGCAGCAGTGGACTCAAAAGAGGGGTCAGTGACGACAGTAGCAAGGAGACGTGTGACAGCAGGACTGGCAGCACGAAGAGAGTCCGACTCCGGGTCAGGAAGAGCAGGAAGAGAGGACTCAGGAGGAGAAGGCAAAGGGGCACGCAGAGGAGCAGTGGACGGACGCAGAGACATCCGGTGCGTGCCAGGGACAGGAGGAGGACGCTGACGCGAACCACGACCACTAGTGCGAGCAGCACGGACAGGCGACGCAGGGCGAGACGCAGGCTCACGACGCTCAGCAAGACCTCCAGTAGGACCAGTGTAGGGAGAAGGAGCGGGCAGTGGGGAGGCCGGCTGTAACTGTAACTGTGACAGGACAGGCTGTGGACACTCTAAGGGAGGAGGAGGACCAGTAGAAGGCGGGAGACCAAGAACCTGCTGAAGGAGCGGAACGAAGTACGGTCTAGGCCGCGCGGCGACTCCAGACACAGCAGGGACAGCACCAGTACCCCCAGCGGGAGCACCAGCGCCAGCAGCACCTCCAGCTCCAGGACCTCCAGCAGCACCAGTAGCACCCCCAGCAGGACCGCCTCCAGGACCGACAGCAGTAGCCTCAGCGCCAACGCCCTCAGCAGCTCCAGCTCCAGCACCTCTGGGACCCGCGGCACCAGCACCCTCAGTAGCCGAAGAACCTCCAGCTCCAGCAGCACGCCTCCAGCGCCGGGCAAACCACTCGCGCAGCTCCTGTGGAGAGAGGGGCTCCCGCCGAGGCGAAGCACCCGGAGAACCGCCAGGTCCCGCACCGCCAGACGCAGCAAGGGGAGGTCCAGTGGCCGCAGGCTCCGCAGCTCCAGGCTCAGCACCTCCAGACGCAGCACCCCCTGGCTCAGCACCCCCAGTAGCAGTACCCCACGGCTCAGCACCCCCAGACTCCGCACCCCCAGGCTCAGCACCCCCAGTCGCAGCACCCCCAGGCTCAGCACTCCCAGACTCTGCACCCCCAGGCTCAGCACCCCCAGTCGCAGTACCCCCAGGCTCAGCACCCCCAGACTCAGCACCCCCAGGCTCAGCACCCGCAGCAGGACCAGAGTCACCAGCAACCTCGACCGGCTCGACTGCGTCTACCTGAGACACACCTGAAGGGGCAGGACCCTGAGGGGGAAGGGGGTCTACCGGGGGGGGACCTGGCACAAGGAAGTGCGGTGGCGGGGGGAGGGAAGGAGTGCGGTAGGGGAAGAGGCGGTAGAAGGGGACTGACTCGTCGAACGTGACGTCCTGGGAGGACAGAACACGACGAGAGGAGGGGTGGTAGAACTGCCACCCTGGAGCGTCAGGGGGGAAGCCGAGGAAGACACAGGGAGCAGCACGAGGGGACAGCTTGTCCGCAGACAAGTCGCGGACAAACGCCCGAGATCCCCAGACACGGAACGCAGACGCATCGCCGACCTTCCCCGTCCACAGCAGAGCTGGGGAGGTCTCCGGCCGGGAGACCCTGGGGTGAAGGTTGATCTGATGCGCCGCGTACCGAACCGCAAACGGCCACAGAAAATGGGGGGCAGCCGCATGCATCATGGACGTACGAGCGACGTCCATGACCATGCCAATGCGGCGCTCAGCAATCCCATTTTGCTGTGGAGAGTCCGGAAGCGTAAAGGTCTGGCGGATGCCTCGTGCACGACAGTAGGCTCGCAGAAGGCCAGAGGAGAACTCTCCACCTCGGTCAGAGTGCAGACGCAGAACAGGAAAGTCCGAGCCGAAGCTCCTCCTGAGCTGGAGACGAGCTGCGCGGATCCAGTCGATCAACACCTCAGTGACATCACCCTTGCTGCGCAAGGGGAAGACTGTGGTGTAACGCGAGTAGTCGTCAACCACCAGCAGGAAGTAGCGCTCGTGACCCTGCCCACGGACGCGGGCGGGGCCCCACACGTCCATGTGAAGCGTCTGCAGAGGAGCCTCTGTCGGGGGAAACTGGGAGGAGTGAGGGGCAGCCCGGAGCCGCCCCTCGACACAGGGGACACAAGAAGGTCCGGGTCCCGAAGGAAGGGGAGGGAGAGACCGGGGAAGACCAGAGACAAGGACACGGGAAGCCATGCCCCGAAGACGAAGCAAGGAGGGGTGGCCAAGACGGTGGTGCCACAGGAGAGTCTCGTGAGACAGGCGGCGACACGAGCAGGGGGCAGACTCAGGACCAGACCTGGACGCAGCAGCAAACACCTGACCCGACGCAGCTACCTGGCCAGACGCAGGGACAGGAGGAGACGCAGTGGTAAGTGTGTAGAGACTCGACCCTGGCCGACGCGAGAACGTGGCCAGGTGTCGGCCTGTGCGAGCATCCGAGCAGTGGGTCACCCGCTGACTCGCAGGAGTAAACTGGTGAACCCCCGCATCCTGCAGGTCAGCACCACTCACCAAGTTCGTCGAGAACGAGGGGAGGTACAGACCAGACAAGGTGCCCGAGGGGGCAGCCGGACACGGGAGGACAGTGGAGAAGTGAGAGAGGACAGGACCCCCAGAGGGGTCAGCCAGGGAGACTGCAACCGGCCGGCCAAGCGGCGTGAGTGTGGTGCGGTCTCGAAAGAAGGAGCGAGAAGCCCCTGAGTCAAGTGTGAAGGTGAGGGAGGCCGAAGCCGACGCAGTACCTGAGAGCGCAGCCTCACCAGTACCTGAGAGTGCAGACGCACTGGCACCTAGAGCAGCAGCCGCAGAAGTACCTGGCGCAGCAGTACCAATGCCCGGGTCGGGCGGGAAACACTGGTAACAGTCACCCTCCTCACTAATAGTCACAGCATACATGGCAGCAAGGATAGCATCAAAGTCAAGATCAAAGACAGCTACGCCAGCCCTAGACAGCTCTCCCCAACGGGGAATCTCACTGGCCTCGGGGAACTGCTGACGCCAAGCGTCCGTCAGGCGGGCAAAGCAGCGCTGAGTGGGGTGCGCACCCCCACACTGCTCACCCGCTCGGTCACCGGAACGAAGGACGTAGGTGCACGGACCAAAACCCCCACCCCGCTGACGCTGCGTGTACCACTCACGGAGCTGCTGGGGCGGGGGGATGTCCCGCGAACGCTGCTGCTGCTGCTGCTGCTGCTGCTGCTGACGCTGGCCACCACCAGGGCCGCTACGCTGCGGGGCACCACCCCGACCAGCTCCACCCCCTCCGCCACCGCTGCCTCCACCTCCACCACCACCGCTGCCTCCGCTCCCACCGCTGCCGCCACCACCGCCTCCTCCTCCGCTGCTGCCACCGCCACCACCGCCCCAGCCACCACTCCCACCGCCACCCCCACTCCCTCCTCCGCCTCCACCGCCTCCTCCACCGCCCCCGCCAGTTCCACCCGCGCCCTTGCCCCCCTTGCCCCTGCCAGGGCGGCGTCTCCCGCTAGGGGCAGACGCCGCGCAGACCGACTCAAGACCAAGCAGGTCGGCAGCAGCAGCAGAGGCAACAGAGGGCAGCAGGGGGGAAGGAGAACACCCCTCAAAGATGGGGGTGCGAGGGTCACCACGAGAGGCTCCTACAGCGACGATGCTCTTCTCCACCGCCAGGAGGGACTTCTCGAGGAGGTCGACAGTGAGAGTGGTGGGACAGACCGAGAGGTAGTGGTCCCTGACTACGCGAAGGGAGTCAGGGAGGCGTGTGACTATGTAATAGAGAGTGATGTACATGGGGGGGGGGTTCTTGGCGCAGAACTCAGCAGGAAGGGCGGCGCGGTAGCGAGTGTCACTAGTGCGGAGGTGCGTAATGAGGTCAGCGACAGTGGGAAAGGCAGTAAGGTCAGGAAAGAGGTACGGTAGCATGAGGCGGCTCAGGGCAGCAGTGGCAGGGGAAGAGTAGCGCGCAACTACAGCGTCGTACAAGGTCTGAGCACTCTTGTACTGACTAAAGTGCGCGCGCTCAGTGGTAGGCAGGTGGCGACGCACAGCAAGACGTGCAGCAGCATCGCGGGTGGCCCACTGAGAGCGAACAGTGGGGTCAGCATCAGTAGCAGGGGCAGGAGAGGCGCCAGAGGTGAGGTCAAAGAGGGAAAGACCGTCCGCCCTATCGCACTGTAAGAACAGCTGCAGGTCGTCGACCCAGACCTCAAAGTCAATGGCTCGACCCTCAGCATCAAAAGCGAGGACACTAGGGGTAGCCATGACGACGACAGACGAGCAGTGCAAGCAGTAGGGGAAGGGCACGCAGTGACAGTGGGGCTGTGCTCACCGGACAGGGCAGGTCGGGCGGGTCGGCAGTAGGGCGGCTCGGCTGCTCAGCGGCTCGGCGGCAGGGCGGCTCGGCTGCTGGGCGGCTCGGCTGTTGGGCGGCTCGGCGGCAGTGCGGCTCGGCTCCCGGGCGGCTCGGCGGCAGGGCGGCTCGGCTCCCGGGCGGCTCGGCGGCAGGGCGGCTCGGCTCCCGGGCGGCTCGGCGGCAGGGCGGCTCGGCTCCCGGCGGTTCTGCTGCTAGGCGGCTCCCGCAGGTAGGGCGGCGGTAGGGCCGCAGGTAGGGCGGCGGGCGGGCCGCAGGTAGGGCGGCGGGCGGGCCGCAGGTAGGGTGGCGGGCGGGCCGCGACGTGAGGGCGGCGGGGCCGCTGTAGTGGGGCGGCGGGGCCGCTTAGCAGTGGGCGGCGGGGCCGCGTGAGCAGGGCGGCGGGGCCGCGTGAGCAGGGCGGCGGGGCCGCGAAGACGGGCGGCGGGGCCGCAGTGAGTGGCGGCGGGGCCGCAGCGAGAGATGGCGGCGGGGCCGCGAAGACGGGCGGCGGGGCCGCAACGAGAGAGGCGGCGGGGCCGCAGAAAAGGGCGGCGACGGGCCGTAGGCGGCGCGAAGCCGCAGGTAAGGGCGGCGACGGGCCGGGGCGGCGCGAAGCCACGGGAAGGGCGGCGACGGGCCTGGGCGGCGCGAAGCCGCAGGTAGGGGCGGCGCGAAGCCGCCGGTGAGAGCGGCGCAAAGCCGCGGGTAAGGGCGGCGACGGGCCGGGAAAAGGGCGGCGCGCCGCAGCCGCTAGGGCGGCTCGACGCGACCGTAAGGGCGGCGCGACGGGCCGCTAGGTGCGACTCGACGGGCCGCTAAAAAAAAAAGGCAGGCGCGACTCGAGGCGCGCTTCGGTGGGCCCAAGGAACAGTCCCTAGGAGGGGACCTGCTCTGATTCCATGTGAGAATGAGAACGAGAATGAATGAACTATGAAATGAAGTGAGTACAAATAGGAAACCCTAATTGGGTTGTACCCCCTATGGGATACCCCACTATAGCCTACACAACAGCATAAGCTATATAATGTTCTGACAACAACCGCGATGATTCCGCGGGCGTTAGTGTTAGCCTATCGAACAGGGCCTACAGGTTTGCACCTCCTTCCCCAAACCGCGATCAAGCGACTACCGAATGCGCAGGTTACAATGCGAAAGTGAATTCATGTTACAGTTACCGTTGCAGCTGTAAATGTTATGCTAAATTGTAACATCAACTAATGTATACTCCACAATAGCGTAGTGTACCGATCCCGAACTGTATGTTGTAATGAATATATTTATTCATTACCGAGTCTGCTTCTAGGGCGTACAGTCCCGAGCACTTCGCGTCAGTTTCAGGTTCGGACTACACTTCGGCCCGAACTGTTACGATATGAAACTTTATGAGAAGGCATTCATGTATGCTCCATGTGCCGACTCTACCGAGTACGAAGTCGAGGAGTCAGAAGAGTCGAAGCGACGCTGGTAACCGTCTGATGAAGACCGATGCAGGCAGAAACATTTGAACTGAAAAGAGCGGGAACAGGTTTGAAACGGGTTTCCGCGCCGCACGGTTTGAACTACGCTGCAATAAGGGAATGCACCCCTTAGAGTACATGGCTAGTCTAGGTGGTTTCGTATTCCTTTGTATTTCCTATATAAACTCGATGTATGCATGCTTTTATCAATCTCAGTCATTTACATTCATTCTGACCTGGGTTGACTACTTCCGCTGCAAACATTACCCTGCGATCAACCCTGAGCGATCCTTCTATAAGTCCCACTTGGGATTGTGACATGGTCTGAGAGCTACTCAGGGATTCATCGCAACTTCACTTCCGTAAAATTCGCCGAATCAAGATCTGGCGAGCGGCACACGCTTCAAGACCAAGAAGGTCGGAGGATCCGGAGGCCAAGCAAATCTTACGGCCGAAGGACAAACCAACCCGGCTGCGACAAATGAGGCGACAACCACGATCAGCACTGCCGCACTCGAGCAGTTATTTTCGCGACTATCAACAATGGAGAAAGACCTCCAAGAGCTGCGCAAAAGCGATGCGGGAACCTCTTCCCAACCAGCACAACCTGGACTACCGGCTACGAAAAGCCGCGATACCGCCGCGCACGCCTTCTCCCTCGACACTTAGAATTCAACAACAACTGCCCCCCGTCCAAGTGATGAAGTTATCAACTCTGCGCAAGCACGCTTTCTAAGCATCTCAAAAATCAAGACTACTGCCGCGTTTGACGGCAAAGACTTTTACACATGGAGTTTCGAGCTTGAGCTCCTCCTACTAACAGCGCAGATCTACCATTATTTTTACGGCTCCTATTCAAAACTAGTGGAAGACACCGACGACGCCAGGGCTCTGTACTACAGCGAGTCCCTCATGGCGTACAGTGTGCTGCTACGTAATATGACGCCTGCGGAACAACTCAGCATTCGCTCCTACAAAGAGAGCGCCGCTCCAGCCCTGGAAGCTTGGAAGCAACTCGTTGAGGTATATCAGCTGAAGGATTCGGTCACCGCCAGCAGGCTCCTGCAGCAACTCATGGAGACCAAGATGGGGCACGGGGAGAAAGCAAATTCATATATTAACCGCTGTCGGAACGTTCGTGACCAGATCACGAAGCATGGAAGCGCAATTTCGGAGGAGATCTTCGTCAATATCGTCCTCCAAGGACTCGGGCCAGAGTGGAAGCCCTACAAAGCGCTACTCCGACAACGAGGAATTATCTCTGAAGCCGCGCTATGCGCCGCCCTCCTAACTGAACAGCATGACATGGACTCGAGCAGGACAAGCTCCGCGCCGCGCCGAGAGCGCCTCGCCTTCTACACAGACAACCGTGAAGAGCGACGACAACCAAGGCGCCACTATTGCAAAATATGCAAGGTCTTCGGACATTCAACGGATCGATGCAAATCCCGATCCAACTATCGCCACCCGAATTCCGCTTGTCAAAGATAGTAGGAGTACGGCCTAGGCTTAGTAGCCTAGGCCACAGTAGGACTACGAAGGGAGGCGCCAAGTACGAGCTAGGAATGTGTGCACGAACAGAATTGAGAAGGAATGATTGAACTAGCAAGCAGCAGGATACAAATGGCAAACCCTAAGGGGCTGTACTCACTATTGAGTACCCCACTGCAGGCTACACAAACAACATATTCTGACACACCCCCATAGCCAAAGTGGGGTGAAATCAGCACAATGAAGGGGCAGTGCAATAGTTCACAATTATCAGCAAAGCTAGAGGCTATCACAGAGGGCAAGTGAGGAGGAGGAGGGACTGTGAGAGGAGAGAAGACGGGAGGCGACGACTGAAGCTGCAGACACACGGGCAACAGAAGCGGCTGACACATTGGCGGCTGACACAGTGGCTACCGAGGCAAGGGCCCCGGACTACTGGAGTAACTGGCTCTGCGGCTACGACGAGCAGCAGAAGCAACGGACCCACGGGTGACTGATGCAGCAGGCTCTCTGAGCTACCGGCGACAAGGGCCCCGGAATACAGGAGTAACAGGCTCTACGGCTGCGACGAGCGGCAGGAGCAACGGACCCACGGGCAACAGGTGCAGCAGGCTCTCTGAGCTACCGGCGACAAGGGCCCCGGAATACAGGCGCTGCGGACGACACGACGGCTGCCTCCACTCAACCTCCCCCAACTGTCCCACACCCCCCTACACACACCCCCAGTTTCACCCCTAGCTCCACTCCCACATCACCCCCCTAGTGCCCCTCCCCACGACTCCCACACCTCCACCCCCCTCAGCGGCAGCTGCAGCAGTGGGAGACGAAAAAGGAGGAGGGGAGAACCCACACCTCTCACCCCCATGCTCGCCACCCCACACCCCAACCACCGCGGAACGCATGGTGGAATGGGAGCAATGGGCAGCACGGGGGGGGGAGGGGGGGGGGGGGGGGGGGGGACGGGACGGGCTTCTGCAGGGGCGGCTCGCGCGGGTCCTGGGGCGGCTGCTGTAGGTGCGGGCTGCTCCAGGGGCGGCTGCTGCAGGTGCGGGCTGCTCCAGGGGCGGCTGCTGCAGGTGCGGGCTGCGCCAGGGGCGGCTGCTGCAGGTGCGGGCTGCGCCAGGGGCGGCTGCTGCAGGTGCGGGCTGCTCCAGGGGCGGCTGCTGCAGTGGCGGGTGGCTCCAGGGGCTGCTGCTGCAGTGGCGGGCGGCTCCAGGGGCGGCCGCCGCAGTTGAAATGCAGGAGGAGGGGGGGGGGGGGGGGGGGGGGGGGGGGGGGGGGGGAAACGCACGGCCCCCAGGGCGCCCCGAGGGGCGACGAGAAGGGAGCCGCGCGGCCCCCCCCCCGGGGCGCCGCGACGGGCACCAGGGAGGGCGCCGCGACGGGCCCCCAGAGCCACCTCGACGGGCGACGGGGAGGGCGCCGCGCGGGCCCCCCGAAGTCGCCTCGACGGGCGACGGGGAGGGCCGCGCACGGCCCCCGAAGTCGCCTCGACGGGCGACGGGGAGGGCGCCGCGCACGGCCCCCGAAGTCGCCTCGACGGGCGACGGGAGGGGACCGCGCGCGGCTCCCGTGGTCGCCACGACGGGCGACAGGTGGGGAGGCCGCGCGGGCCCCCAAGGTCGCCTCGACGGGCGACGGGAGGGGAGGCCGCGCGGGTCCCCGAGGTCGCCTCGACGGGCGACGGGAGGGGAGGCCGCGCGGGTCCCCGAGAGCGCCTCGACGGGCGCTTCGACGGGAGGGGACCGCGGAGGCCCCCCCAAGGGCACCACGACGGGCGCCACGGAAGGGAAAACCGCCAGGCGCCCCGAGCGCGCGGCGGGCAGAAATTAAGGTTTCGCCGCCGCGCACCACGGGGCGCTCGGCGGACAGTACGGCAGCGGAAGCGGGTGGTGGGATCTGTTCGATATGTCCGCGACTCGCGCTACTCTTGCGCAACAACAACAACAACAACACCGACAATTACAACACCTGGTACCTGGACAGCTACTGCGGTCAACACATGGTGGGATCTGTTCGATATGTCTCGAACATCAGCCGCGCCCCCGCTACCTACGTCACAGTTGCCAACAACGAGCAACTACGCGCCAACGCGCAAGGCATCGTGGTGCTACAAGCACGAGACAGCAACACCCACATCTCCTTCAACGATGTGCTCTTCGTACCAGACCTCCGCTTCAACTTGCTCTCGGCAGGACAGCTCCGAGACTGCGGAGTCATGCTATCCACGGACCCGGACACACGCGACCTCATCCTCACCTATGCTTCCCCGGACACCCCTCCCGAGTCGCACAAATACCTCGGGCGAGCTCGCTCAATCAACGGCGTCTACGTGCTGGACTTCGACATACCCAGCTGTCAAGCTTCAACAGACGAGCTCGTAGATCTCGTTCCCCTAGATTTCCCGTTCATGGGCGAAAAGTCGTGGCAACACCCAGACGGACGACCATGGATTCGCCCCAGTCCGCACCCCCGTGAAATTAATCTGCACCAGCCCGACATCAACGGCTTCTGCACCACTTGTCACACACCAACGGCAAGCCGCACAGCAGAAGTGGAAAGAGACCTTGCGGCAATTCAAGAGGCGGAAAGCGCTGAGGAAGAGCCCACCGGGATGACCAGATGGAGCTCGCTGTCACTACTCACCGCATCTTCGGCGAAGAAAATGAAAGGTTTGGACAACAACGGCAAGAGCGCCCAACGCCCCGCGCTGAAACCCTCCGATGGGTCCTAGAGGCAAACATCAGAACCTTCGATGACGAAGGACGCCCGCGCCCATACACCCGCGACGTCTACCGCAAAGACATCGACAAAGGGTGGAAAGACCCTGACACAACAGAAGAGCTGAGCGTCAAGGAAGAAGAAGACAAGGCAAAGGCAGAGATGAAGCAGAAGCTATATAAGGAGCGCGTAGCGGCAGGATGGGACAAGGAATCGGCACGACGTGGCGCATGGGGAGACGACGACTACATACCAGAGGAAGGTGGGACATGGGGATCCGCAACTGGCGCATCCGGCATCGTGAATAGAGGCGGATGGGGTGATACAGGCGGATGGGGAGAAGGCGAACACGTGGATGCCCCGCTTACCAAAGAAGAAGAACAAGAAATAGAACGAGAAATGGCTGCAGAACGCGGAGAACGATCACCACGTATCCCTATTCCGCTCGGACGACCTCCACGTAGCATCCGCTCACCACCCGACTCACCTTATCGTTGGTCGAGTCCTTGGTCGGAGATTGAGGAGGGGATTGTCCCAGCCACTCCAGCACGCGACTCACTTGGTCCAATCTCCCGCCCAGACCCATTCGCACACCTTATTGAAGGCACGAGGACTCCGCTCAACATCATCCCCGACCGCGAATTTCTTGCGCTCTACCTTACCACGGCACCTGCAGAAGGGGAGACAGCAGCAGAAGTAGAAGCAGAGGAGCCGGACAACGAAGCAGAACCAGGAGAAGAGGAAGAACCTCCACTCCAGATTCCGCAAGAAACAGAGGCGGAAATGGCGGAACACCGTGCTCGTTACATGCGCACTTCTGGGATCCACGCTGAGGACAACCTCTGGCATCAGCGACTCGGTCACCCCTCGCGCCAGACGCTCAACAACTGTCTCTGCGCCAAAGTGTTTCCCCCAGGAGCATTGCTGCGCCCCGACGGCACGGAACCCCACAACACCCCACACCCAAATTCCTGCACCGTCTGTCCCACAGTTGCCCTCTCTCACAGCGCCTACCCCTCCCTGGAACCAAGCACCAACCGCTACCATCTCGGACTCAGTAACGAGTACAAGGGTTGGCTCATTCTTGACATTGACAACAAGCAGATCGTCCCCGCTCGTGATGTTCTCTTCTATGAGCGACTCACCTTGCAGCAATGGATTGACGACGAACGTCGCAACGAAGCACGCGGCTACGTCAACAGGGGCCGCAGCTTTGCATCCCCAGAAGACGAGGCAACATCGGCAGCATTCGACCGCGATCCCGCCGACGAACATCCCGGCGTTCCGCCTCGCCCACGCGACGACGACGACGATGATGACGATGACACACCCGCGCCAGGACCATCGCGTCGCCAACCCGAGCCCAGCACCACCGCAACTGCCCACGAGAGTGACGATGGCGATGTGGTGGAGGTCATCACCGGCGACACCACCAATATTTCCGGCCTGCAGCTTCTCGGCCTACACACGTCTGTCACTACCCTCACGCGCGCCGTCGAACCCAAGAACCCTCGCCAGGCTCTAACCGGTCCCCACGCCAAGGAGTGGCGTGCTGCTATGGATGCGGAGCTGAAGGCACTGGAATCACGCGACACATGGGTCCTGGTCGATCGTGCAGCAGTGAAGGGGAGGAGGGTGCTTAGCGGAAAATGGGTATTTCGTCTCAAAATCAACGCTGAAGGCACTATCAAGCGTTTCAAGGCACGCTGGGTCATACGCGGGTACGACAGCGCCACGGAATTGATTGTGATCAAACCTTCGCTCCCGTCAGTCGCCACATCTCTGTCAGGATTCTACTCGCCATTGCTGCCGCTAAGCACTTACCACTGCGGCAGATTGAGGTCAAGAACGCATACGCGTTGGTGGATGCAACCATCTTCGTGGAGCAGCCACATACCTACGGGGAAGGAGACCCTAGGGTCTGCCAGCTGAAGAAATCCCTCTACCGGATAAAACAGGCGCCTCGCCTCTGGCAGCAGCACCTGCACAAAATTCTCCTGGAGATCGGCTTCAGACAGCTGCCACACGACCCGGGAATGTGCCGCCTCCACTTTAATGGCGACTACATCCTTTTGACAGTCTACGTCGACGACCTGCTCTACACAGGCACCTGCAACAAGCTACTTAATCAGATCAAGGAGAACCTGGCGCATCGCATTGACATCACCATCAACCACAACGTCACGCAGTTTCTGGGCCTAAACATTACCTACGCGCCAGAAGCAATTCATCTGTCAGCATCCAAGTACGCAGAGCAGCTGACAGAACGCTTCAACATTTCACTCGCACCACTCTCAACTCCTTATCGCAACCCCACCGCCAACTACAAACCGGACAACAAACCCCTATCACCCGCAGGACTCCAAATGTACCAGCAGAAACAGGGGTGCCTGCTGTTCGCCTCTGTCACCTGCCGACCTGACCTTTCGTACATCGCCAGCCAACTGGCACAGCACTCTCGCAAGGCCCCCATAGGCAAAGTGGGGGAGAACAAGGGGTCACAAGACCAGTCAAGCAAAGCAAAGCAAAGCAAGCTCAGGGTGGATCACAAAGTCACCACACAGTCCGAGCACAGGGTCAAGGCCACACGGCCAGTTCACATGCAAGAGTACACACATATATATAAAGCTAGACAAGCAAGAGCAGGTATATATATATGTGAGAGTACAAGCAAGGTCAAGAGGATAGCAAGTGAGGCAAGACGGGCACAAGACCCAGCTGAGTGCAGAAGCGCTGATGATCACAAGGCGGAAGTGCCTTGGTGAAGACATCAGCAGTGTTGGCCTCAGAGGCCACGTACGCAAGCCGCAACTGTCCACGTTGCTGTAGCTCACGAGCAAGGAAGTAGCGGAGAGCAATGTGCTTTGTTCTGTGCTCCAGTCGCTGCTCTCGACACAAGGCCAGCATGGCCTTGTTGTCTACGTACAGGACTGGAGGAGAACGAGGCGGCTCTCCGAGGTCAGTGAGCAGGTAGGTGAGCCAGCGAAGCTCCTGTGCAGCCATGGCCCCGGCGTAGATCTCAGCCTCACAACTCGAGCCAAGAACAGAAGACGAGCGAGTAGCCCGCCACGAAACAGAGCCGGAACCAAGGCTGAAGGTGTAACCCTGTGACGACCGCTGCGTAGCCTGGTCGTCAGCCCAAGAAGCGTCCGCGTGCCCAGTGAGGACCACTGGACTCCGCCCTCCAAGCACTAGCCCCATGCCCGACGTACTGCACAAGTAGCGCAACACCCTCTTCGCTGCAGCCATGTGCTCTGGTCTGTGTCTCCCAGGAGCAACATAGCGTGCAAGAATGCTAAGAGGGTATGCAAGGTCAGGTCGTGTGCAGGTCATCAGGTACATGAGGCAGCCAACAAGCTCTGGGTACGGGCCACTCGACTCTACGGACTCATCCGAAGGCAGAGCTGAGAGCGAGTGGCGAGTAGACAGAGGAGTGGCCTGAGGCGAGGAGTACGTGAAGCCAAAGCGCTGAAGGACCTGCTGCACCATGTGTGACTGAGTCAGGGTAATGGTGCGGCGTGCTCTGTCCCGAGTGATCTGCAAGCCAAGGTAGCTGCGCAGTTCACCCAGGTCTGTGCACGTGTGTCTCTTCTGCAGCTCGGACTTCACGTGGGCTAGTCCAGGAGTGTCAGCTGTGGCAAAGACCAAGTCGTCGACGTACACGAGGATGTAGAACGGCGGCAAAGAAGTGTCGGTGCGCAGAAACAGCGACGGGTCGGCAGTAGAGGGAGCAAACCCAAGAGCCGCAAGTGTAGTCCTCAGTGTGTCGTGCCACTCACGCGGTGCCTGGCGGAGACCGTAGACTGGCCGCCGTAGGCTCCACTGGGTGCCAGGAGGGAAAGACCCAGTGAAGCCAGGTGGGCGACGCAGCCAGATCTCCTCGTGCAGGCTGCCCTGCAAGAAAGCTGTGCTGAAGTCAAGAGAGTGCAGCTCGTAGTCACGGTGAGCAGCAACGTGCAGCAGTACCCGAAGAGTGGTCATCTTCGGGGTGGGGGAGAAGGTCTGAAAGTAGTCAACTCCCTGCCGCTGACTGAAGCCACGAGCCACGTAACGCGCCTTGAAGACAGGCGGAGAACCCGGCGGCCGCTTCACCCTGAAGATCCACATGCCACTGACGATGTTCGCCCCAGGAGGGGGGACAGCGTCAACGTAGGTGCCTGTGGACTTCCAGGAAGCCATCTCTGCATCCATAGCTGCCTGCCACTGAGAGGAGTAGGGACCCTCTATCGCCTCCGCGTAAGAGCGCGGAGTCGGGATGTCAAGTGCATCCGGGTCTCCCTCAGGGGTAAGCAGTACGGACACGAGATGAGGTGAAGCAGCGGCCAAGCACTGGAACTCCTCCTGCCTGTCCTCAAGGACGTCCGTGCCAAGGGCACACTCACCCCCGACGGACGGAGGACAGACAGACTCAGACTCAGCAACAAGACTGGCAGCGTAGTCTAGGCGACAGCGAGCAGCAAAGTCGACGAGCTCAGTAACGAGAGCAGACGCAGCAGTAGACTCGAAAGAAGGGTCAGTGACAACAGTAGCAAGGAGACGCGTGACAGTAGGACTGGCAGCACGAAGAGAGTCCGACTCCGGGTCGGCAAGAGCAGGAAGAGAAGACTCAGGAGGAGAAGGCAAAGGGGCACGCAGAGGAGCAGTGGACGGACGCAGAGACATCCGGTGCGTGCCAGGGACAGGAGGAGGACGCTGACGCGAACCGCGACCACTAGTGCGAGCAGCACGGACAGGCGACGCAGGGCGAGACGCAGGCTCACGACGCTCAGCCAGACCTCCAGTAGGACCAGTGTAGGGAGAAGGAGCAGGCAAAGGGGAGGTAGGCTGCAACTGTAGCTGGGACGAGACAGGCTGTGGACACTCTAAGGGAGGAGGAGGACCAGTAGAAGGTGGAAGACCAAGAACCTGCTGCAGGAGTGGAACGAAGTACGGTCGAGGCCGCGCGGCGACGCTAGAAGCAGCAGGGACAGCACCAGAACCCTCAGCAGGAGCACCCGCTCCAGCAGCACCACCAGTAGCTCCAGAACCTCCAGCAGCACCAGGAGCACCCCCAGTAGGACTGCCAGCGGTAGTCTCAGCGCCAACACCCTCAGCAGCACCAGCTCCAGTGCACCCAGGACGAGCACCTCCGGGACCCGCGACCGCAGCACCCTCAGCAGCCGAAGGACCTCCAGCACCAGCAGCACGCCTCCAGCGCCGGGCAAACCACTCACGCAGCTCCTGTGGAGAAAGTGGCTCCCGGCGAGACGAAGCACTCGGAGAACCTCCAGGCGGAGCACCTCCAGGCTCAGCACCCCCAGGCGTAGCCCCCCTAGGCTCAGCACCCCCAGACGTAGCACCCCTAGGCTCAGCACCCCCAGGCTCAGCACCCCTAGGCTCAGCACCCCCAGGCTCAGCACCCCCAGGCTCAGCACCCCTAGGCTCAGCACCCCTAGGCTCAGCACCCCCAGACGTAGCACCCCCAGGCCCAGCACCCCTAGGCTCCGCACCCCCAGGTACAGCACCCCCAGCCTCAGCACCCTCAGCAGCACCAGAGTCACCAGTGACCTCGACAGGCTCGACTGCGTCTACCTGGGACACACCTGAAGGGGCAGGACCCTGAGGGGGGAGGGGGTCTACCTGGGGGGGACCTGGTACCAGGAAGAGTGGGGGTGGGGGGAGGGACGGAGTGCGGTAGGGGAAGAGGCGGTAGTAGGGGACCGACTCGTCAAACGAGACGTCCTGGGAGGACAGAACACGGCGAGAGGTGGGGTGGTAAAACTGCCACCCAGGCGCGTCAGGGGGGAACCCCAGGAAGACGCAAGGAGCTGCACGAGGGGATAGTTTGTCCGCAGACAGGTCGCGGACAAACGCCCGAGATCCCCAGACCCGGAACGCCGACGCATCGCCAACCTTCCCCGTCCACAGCAAGGCTGGGGAGGTCTCCGGCCTGGAGACCCTGGGGTGGAGGTTGATCTGATGCGCCGCGTACCTCACCGCAAACGGCCACAGAAAATGGGGGGCAGCCGCATGCATCATAGACGTACGAGCGACGTCCATGACCATGCCAATGCGGCGCTCAGCAATCCCATTTTGCTGCGGTGAGTCCGGAAGCGTGAAGGTCTGACGGATGCCCCGTGCACGACAGTAGGCACGCAGAAGGCCAGAGGAGAACTCTCCGCCTCTGTCCGAGTGCAGACGCAGAACAGGAAAGTCCGAGCCGAAGCTCTGCCTGAGCTGGAGACGAGCTGCGCGGATCCAGTCGATCAGCACCTCAGTGACATCACCCTTGCTGCGCAAGGGGAAGACTGTGGTGTAACGCGAGTAGTCGTCAACAACGAGCAGGAAGTAGCGCTCGTGACCCTGTCCACGGACGCGGGCTGGGCCCCACACGTCCATGTGAAGTGTCTGCAACGGGGCCTCTGTCGAAGGAAACTGGGAGGAGTGAGGGGCAGCACGCTGGCGCCCCTCGACACAGGGGACACAGGCAGGGCCAGGGCCCTGAGGAAGGGGAGGTAGGGACCGGGGGAGACCGGACACAAGAAGACGGGAGGCCATACCTCTGAGCCGAAGCAGAGAGGGGTGGCCAAGGCGGTGGTGCCAGAGGAGAGTCTCGTGAGACAGGAGACGACACGAACAGGGGGCAGACTCAGGACCAGACCTGGACGCCGCAGCAAACACCTGACCCGACGTAACTACCCTACCAGACTCAGCAACTGGAGGAGACGCAGTGGTCAGAGTGTACAGGCTCGACCCCGGCTGACGGGTGAACGTAGCCAGGTGTCGGCCTGTGCCAGCCTCTGTACAGTGGGTCACTCGCTGACGTGCAGGAGTGAACTGGTGGACACCCGCATCCTGTAGGTCAGCACCACTCACCAGGTTCGTCGAGAACGAGGGGAGGTAGAGACCAGACAGGGTGCCAGAGGGAGCCGCCGGACACGGGAGGACTGTGGAGAAACGAGACAGGACCGGACCCCCAGAGGGGTCAGCCAGAGACACCGCAACCGGCCGACTAAGCGGCGTGAGTGTGGTGCGGTCCCGAAAGAAGGAGCGAGACGCCCCAGAGTCAAGAGTGAAGGTGAGGGAGGCCGAAGCCGACGCGGTACCTGAGAGAGCATACTCACCAGTACCTGAGGACGCAGACACACCAGCACCTAGAGCAGCAGCGTCGTAAGCACCTAGGGCAGCAGCCTCACCAGTACCTAGAGCAGCAGTCTCAATGCCCGGATCGGGCTGGAAACACCGGTAACAGTCACCCTCATCACTAATAGACACAGCATACATGGCAGAGAGAATAGCATCAAAGTCCAGATCAAAGATGGCAACCCCCGCCCTAGACAGCTCGTCCCAGCGAGGGATCTCGGAGGCCTCCGGGAACTGGTGACGCCATGCGTCCGTCAGGCGGCCAAAGCAGCGCGGAGTGGGGTGCGCACCCCCACACTGCTCACCCGCACGGTCGCCGGTGCGCAGGACGTAGGTACACGGACCAAAACCCCCACCCCGCTGGCGTGCAGTGTACCACTCACGGAGCTGCTGAGGGGACAAGGTCGCACGACCACGCTGCTGCTGCTGGCGCGAGCCACCACCGGAGCCACTCCTCTGCAAAGACCCGCGACCAGCTCCACCGCCACCCCCACCGCCTCCACCGCCTCCGCTGCCTCCACTGCCGCCGCCGCCTCCACCGCCTCCTCCACCGCCGCCTCCTCCGCCACCTCCGCTACCACCGCCACCGCCGCCGCGGCCTCCGCCTCCACTGCCGCCACCGAACCCCCCACCCCCACCTCCACCTCCACCGCTACCCCCACTCCCCCCACTGCCTCCACCTCACCTCCACCGCCCGCTCCTCCAGCTCCCTTGCCCCCCTTGCCCTTGCCAGGGCGGCGTCTCCCGCTAGGGGCAGACGCCGCACCGACCGACTCAAGACCAAGGAGGTCGGCCGAAGCAGCAGAGGCAACAGAGGGCAGCAGGGGGGAGGGAGAACACCCCTCAAAGATGGGGGTGCGCGGGTCACCTCGAGAGGCTCCTACAGCGACTATGCTCTTTTCTATCGCGAGGAGGGCCTTCTCGAGGAGGTCTACAGTGAGTGTGGTGGGACAGACTGAGAGAAAGTGGTCCCTGACTACTCGAAGGGAGTCAGGGAGGCGAGTGACTAGGAAGTACAGAGTGATGTACATGGGGGGGGGGTTCGCGGTGCAGAAGTCAGCAGGAAGTGCAGCGCGGTAGCGAGTGTCACTAGTGCGGAGGTGCGTAATGAGGTCAGCAACGGTGGGAAAAGAAGCAAGGTCAGGGAAGAGGTACGGCAGCATGAGACGGCTCAGTGCAGCAGTGGAAGGGGAGGAGTAGCGCGCGACTACAGCGGCGTACAAGGTCTGAGCACTCTTGTACTGACTAAAGTGCGCACGCTCGGAGGTAGGGAGGTGGCGACGCACAGCAAGACGTGCAGCAGCATCGCGCGTGGCCCACTGGGAGCGAACAGTGGCGTCAGCATCAGCAGCAGGGGCAGGGGAAGCGCCAGAGGTGAGGTCAAAGAGAGAGAGGCCGTCCGCCCTATCGCACTGTAAGAACAGCTGTAGGTCATCTACCCAGACCTCAAAGTCAATGGCCCGACCCTCAGCGTCAAAAGTGAGGACACTAGGGGTAGCCATGACAGCAGTAGACCAGCAGTGCAAGGAGTAGGGGAAGAGCACGCAGTGACAGAGGGTCTGTGCTCACCGGACAGGGCTGCTCGGGCGGCTCGGCTGCAGGGCGGCTCGGCCGCTGGGCGGCTCGGCGGCTGGGCGGCTCGGCGGCTGGGCGGCTCGGCAGCTGGGCGGCTCGGCGGCTGGGCGGTCGGCTGCACGGCTGCAGCGCGGCTCGGCGGCGGGGCGGCTCGGCTGCTCTGCTGCTGGGCGGCTCGGCTGCGCTGCTGTTGGGCGGCTCGGCTGGGCCGCTGACGTAGGGCGGCGGGGCCGCTGTAGAGGAGTGGCGGGGCCGCTGCAGAAGGACGGCGGGGCCGCTGGGTAGTGAGGCAGCGGGGCCGCGAAGACGGGCGGCGGGGCCGCTGCAGAGAAGCGGCGGGGCCGCAGTGAAGGGCGGCGGGGCCGCAACGAGAGAGGCGGCGGGGCCGCAGCGAGAGAAGCGGCGGGGCCGCGAAGTCGGGCGGCGGGGCCGCTGAGTAGGGCGGCGGGGCCGCAGCGAGAGAGGCGGCGGGGCCGCGAAGACGGGCGGCGGGGCCGCTGAGATGGGTGGCGGGGCCGCAGTGAGTGGCGGCGGGGCCGCAGCGAGAGATGGCGGCGGGGCCGCGAAGACGGGCGGCGGGGCCGCAACGAGAGAGGCGGCGGGGCCGCAGAAAAGGGCGGCGACGGGCCGTAGGCGGCGCGAAGCCGCAGGTAAGGGCGGCGACGGGCCGGGGCGGCTCGAAGCCGCAGGTAGAGGCGGCGCGAAGCTGCGGGAAGGGCGGCGACGGGCCTGGGCGGCGCGAAGCCGCAGGTAGGGGCGGCGCGAAGCCGCCGGTGAGGGCGGCGCAAAGCCGCGGGTAAGGGCGGCGACGGGCCGGGAAAAAGGGCGGCGCGCCGCAGCCGCTAGGGCGGCTCGACGCGACCGTAAGGGCGGCGCGACGGGCCGCTAGGTGCGACTCGACGGGCCGCTAAAAAAAAAAAAAGCAGGCGCGACTCGAGGCGCGCTTCGGTGGGCCCAAGGAACAGTCCCTAGGAGGGGACCTGCTCTGATTCCATGTGATAATGAGAACGAGAATGGATGAACTATGAAATGAAGTGAGTACAAATATGAAACCCTAATTGGTTGTACCCCCTATGGGATACCCCACTATAGCCTACACAACAGCATAAGCTACAATGTTCTGACACTAGCCGGCCAGGAGAACGGGTAGTTGCTCCTAGCGGCACGAATTTTACAGGTGCTCCTGCGGCCTCGACCCTCGACGGTCGAGATGGACCATGACCTCCCTCCCCCCGGGTGGCGGACAACTTTTGCTGTCGTCGCATTAAATGCGTGAGTTAATTGCCTGGCGTTTTCGTCAATTTCTGAGTTAATTCAGTGTTGCAGCTGACGTCGAAGGGATCGTCGTCACTGCATGTCCGAGATTGTCGGAGACGAACGTGGTGCGAATTGGCGTCGTCACGTGCTCGCCAGCTGCGCACGAGATTTTTGGAGATGAGTGCATGCAGCAAGTGGCGTCGAGCGTCTTCGTCACGTTGCGCGAAGATTTCGGGTAGCAGCACGTGGAGAACGACAGCTGGCCGAGCAAGCAAGACGCATGGTGATTTGCGTCAGAAAAAACGACGGCGAGGAGAGGCGGCGTGACGACTGCCCGAAGAAAGCGGGGGTCTACCGTCGTCCCGCCCGGGTGCAGCGGTGTTCTGCAGGAGGGTGCGTCGTGGGCGTTTTTCGGCAGGAGCGGCACAGTGTGGGGTTGTTTTCAGACCACCGAAAAATTCGGAAAAGGCCGCCTACGACTAGACTGTTCGCGTTTTGGTCACTTCTGCGCCAGCAACGAAGTCGGCGAAAATTTCAAAGCAACAGCAGCAGCCGACACTGTATTTCAGGCGACATATGTTCCCCCTGATCAAGGGTTGTTGCGCCGCAAACAGGGCAGTGCACCGACGGGACAACGATTCGCGCAATGTCTAGACCCACGATTTTCGGGGGTTCTACCGGCTACAATATACGGAGTTGCGGGAAAAGCGGGTCTGGCGAGAGAAACGGATTTCGGGCTTCAGGAGGCAAGAAAATGACCTACAGGGAAACGCTCAAGCTGATGCCTAAACGTTTGCGGCTAAGCGGCGGTAGCCATGATGAGTACTGTCGGAAACTTCCCCCTTTCCACTTTGCGCCTCTCTCACTGCCACCCCCAGCCCTGTCAGAAGTAGTAGTAGAATGAAAGAATGAAGAAAGGAGCGGTTTTCACTAGCAAGCAGTTGAGTACATATAGGAAACCCTAGATTGGGCTGTACTCGCTATAGAGTACCCCACTGCAGGCTAGACAAATACAACATTCTGACACACCCCCATAGCCAAAGTGGGGTATAATCAGCACAGTGAGCAGGTATAGCAGGAGTTCACAATAAGAAGCAAAGCTAGAGGTAATCACAGCGGGCAAGTGAGGAGGAGGAGGGATTGTGAGAGGAGAGAAGATGAGAGACGGCGGCTGAAGCTGCAGACACACGGGCAACAGGAGCTGCTGGCACAGTGGCTACCGGGACAGTGCGCCCCGGACTACTGGAGTAACTGGCTCACGGGCTACGACGAGCTACAGGAGCAACGGACCCTCGGGCGACAGGCGCAGCAGACTCTCTGGGCTACCAGGACAGTGCGCCCCGGACTACAGGTGCTGCGGACGACAAGACAGCAGCCTCCGCTCAACCTCCTCCAACTGTCCCACACACCCCCCACACACCCACTGCTTCACTCCTAACTCCACTTGCACGTCACCCCCCTAGTACCACTCCTTCGGCTCCCACACACCCACCCCCCTCAGCGGCAGCTGCAGCACTGGGAGACGGAGGAGGAGGAGGAGCAGGGGACGACGCACAGAAACTGCACCCCCATACCCCCCACCCCCAAACCCTAATTCAGGAGAACGGGCAGCAGCAGGGGTGGGGCGCCGTCAGAAGCACGGGGGACAGCGGGCAGCGCAGGGGCAGAGAAAACAGGGCGCCCACGGGCCTGGCGCAGCCCGTACGAACCGCGTGCGGGCGGCCCGAGGCGCGCCCTGGCCTGGCGCAGTCCGTACGGGCCGCGCGCGGGCCTGGCGCTGCCCGTACGGGCCGCGCGCGGGCCTGGCGCAGCCCGTACGGGCCGCGCGCAGGCTGGACGGGCCGCGCGCGGGCCCTACGCAGGTCGCGCAGGCCGCGACGGGCGACGGGGGGCGACGCGCGGGTCCCCGTCGCCCGTCGCAGCGCCTCCCGGGAGCGACGCGCGGAGTGACGGGGCAGAAAGCCGCCGCGCGCCTCGGGGCGCACGGCGGGCAGAAAACCGCCGCGCGCCTTGGGGCGCACGGCGGGCAGAAAACCGCCGCACGCTCCGAGCGCGCGGCGGGATGAAAAATCCGTCGCACGCCACGGGGCGTGCAACACACAGAGTAGCAGTAGCAGCGGAAGCAGTGAGGTGGTGGGCCCACCCAGAGGATCGACCCAAGGGGATCGACCTGCTCTGATAGCATGTCAGAAGTAGTAGTAGAAAGAAAGAATGAAGAAAGGAGCGGTTTTCACTAGCAAGCAGTTGAGTACATATAGGAAACCCTAGATTGGGCTGTACTCGCTATAGAGTACCCCACTGCAGGCTAGACAAATACAACATTCTGACCGTCAGATTCCCCCTTTTTCCTGCCCAGTCCTCCATACCCCTTGTCTCTCAACCGTATCGCCTCCCCTCCGTCCGCGGTCATCAGCAGGTAGCCTTCCGCAATCAGGCGCCCCGGCTTGTACAACTGCAGCTTTTCCGCCAGGCGCTTGCCGATGAGCACGTGCGCGGCCCCCGTGTCCACTATTGCCCGCTGCGCTGTAAAGCCTCCGATCGTGATCGCGCCTGCTGCTATCGTTAAGACTGTAGCTTGGCATGTCATTCGCTCCCGCGGATGCCGATGCGCTGCCCCTTGTACTTCCGCGCTCTCGCTCGCCCGCCTTCTAGGCCCGTCTTCCCGCCGCACATCCTCTGGGAACACTAGCCGTCGTGAAGCCCTCCGCAAGCCCAGCTCCTCTCGATCGCGAGCTGGCTGCGCCATGAGCATGAATTCCGGCTCATCCGCCTCCTCCTCTTCCTGTGCCACCATGGCTGGCTGCTTCTGCTCGGTCGCCTCCAATTCCGCCAGCTGGGCCCGCAAGCGTGCCATGGTGGCTTGCCGATCCTCTCCGCTGTCCACCCCCCGTTGTTCTCTCGTCATGTGTAGCAGTCCGCCTCACGGTGTCCTTTCCTTCCGCATCGAGCGCAGATTGGCGCCCCAGGGCAGTCCCTCCGCATGTGATCGCGACTCCCGCACAGCGAACACGCTGCCGGATTCCGACAGTCCCGCCGCAGATGCCCTGGTAACCCACAGTTGTGACAGCGCCGCGGCTCCTCTCTGCCTCGTTCTTCTTGCAGAGATCCACTCTACAACGGTAGTGAGCTAGACTACGGGGTTGGCACGAACTACTAGAGGTGATCGTAGCTTTGCTTAGTTCGTTAGTGCTTGCGCATTCACGGGAGTAATAAGCAAGAGTTTCCACTAGCAAAGTTGGAATTACAGAATGATTGAACAAGCAATGACAGAATGACTACATTAGGCACCTAGCAACCCTGCATCTAGCCTGGTCGACCGCCAGCACAACTCGGTCGACCGCCTGCCAGCGTTGCGTAGAGGAGCCGTGCCAGCACTTTAGAAGGGCGACCTGCCAACAGAGCAGGCCAACGGCGTGCCAACGCTGCAACAGAGCGGCTGTCCAGCGTTGCCCCGTAGAACACAGCAGTGCGCACGCTCATAGGTGCGCGCAGACGATTGGCCTGACTTGATTCGTTGGGCATCCGTCGGCTGTTGTCTGCGCCTGACGAGCCACATCGACTCCGGGATACCGACCCGCAGTCGCCTGCGCCATCGCAACCTCGACGACGTTCGCGTGCCTCCGCAGAACTCGTCGAGCAGGTTACCCGGTCGACCCAGTCGACCACCAGGTGCTTCCGGTCGACCACCACTGCTTCTGGTCGACCACCAGGTCCCTTTGGTCGACCACCAGGTGCCTCTGGTCGACCACAACTCCCGTCGAGCTACCCCCTGGTCGACGGACCCCTTCCGTCGACTAGAACCGTCAGCGGTTGTCGCCGAGCTCCCCTCGTCGACCGCTGCTCACTTGTCAGGTCGACGGACTGCTCCGTCGACCTCCCGGTCGAACTGCAGGTCGACAGACTGCTCCCGGTCGAGCTGCAGATCGACGGACTGCTCCCGGTCGAGCTACAGGTCGACGAGGACCCCCTGGTCGAGCTGCAGGTCGACGGAGACCTCCCAGTCGAGCTGCAGGTCGACGGAGGCCTCCCGGTCGAACTGCCCCTCCTGGTCGACGGCCCACCCGTCGCCCAGACCAGTCAGTTGCAGCTGTTGAGCTCCCTGGTCGACAGCAGCACCACAGCGGTCCCCTGCAGCTCGACAATGCCTGTCGAGCAGCTCTCCCATTGTGAACGGTCGGCTGCTACTCCCGTACATCCGACCAAGTCGTCGGCATTTCCCAAGCGAGGGCGGGGCCAACACTCCATTCCTGTTAACACTTCTGGCTCCGGGTACGCCGATGTCGCTGCCTCCTTTCCGGGCCCCTTTCTGTCGTGCGCTCCACCTCATACAGCCGCAGCCCCGTCTCCACGCGCTTCACGATCTCATAAGCCTCCCTCAGCGTCGCTTCCGGCCCCATCTCGAACACGCGCACCTGTACATCTTGCTGCAGGGGCTGACTTAGCCCATTTACAAACTTCCCGATCAGTCTTCCCTGATCCGTACAGTTCATGTCCTCCCCCAGCTCCACGAGCCTCCCGTAATACGCCATGAGAGACTCTCCCTCTCTTCGCCGGAAGCCTCGGAGCTCCACCACCCGCTCCGCCGTTTGCAAGGGAAACTGCTCGCGCAGCATGGCCAGGAACCGCGAGGTTGGATCCCGCTCGCCCGGTGCCCTTCCCGAGGACCACTCCAGCAGCTCCTTCCGGGAGATTCGATAATACGTCTCCGCTTCCCCCGACAGTGTGTTCGCCAGACCGCGAAAGAACTCCTCCGGATCCAGTCGATCTTTCGCCCATCGCGCCTGCAGGTTCTCCAGCTGCATGATATACTTTTTTAAACTCGGGCCGCGCCTGACATCTCCTGAGCACCTTTCCGGCACCTCGATCTTCGGTAGCTGGGTATATTTCCAGCGCTGAACCACCGTCTCTTCCTCCGTACCCTGCCACGAGGCACTTCGCTGGTATCCGTTTGGTCCCCCTTGCTGCTCACGAGTCGGCAGCTGAGTCCGCTGACGTTCTCCCGCTCCTCCGGATGCGTTATTCCCGCCATCCCCTGGCTCCACGCGAGTGCCGTCTTGCGGCCCACTCACTCCGTCGCTGGGCCCATTCCGCCCTTCCGTTCTCCCAGTCTCCAGCGACTGATTCGCCGCCTGGTTTTCTCCTTTCTCGCTCGCCATTTGCTGGCTCGCTTCACGCCTTAACTTCACTCCTTCTAACATTCGACCCGATCGTAATTGCATAAATCGTAGACTGCATGTATGTAAGCTCTGACCCTTCCTAACTCATCCTGACTGCGTGTTATGGCTTCATTAGCTCACTGCTTGTGTGAAAGTAATTTGCAGTAATTCACGAAAACATACATGCAGTGGCAGTCCCATGGCCCAGGAACCCACCTTAAGCTTCCCAACACAGCCCTAGCTCGCCTAGCCAAACGATTGGTGCTTTGCTGAGCTACCTAGCTAGCCATCCACCCAGTACTGTTGCCTGCCTCCAGCTGGCCTTGCTGACTTCCAGCTCCCTCCTGGACTCGGTGTCTGCAAGAGAAAACAAGCACACCACACATGCACCCCAGACACCACCCATTCGCCCAGCCCGCCACGTCATCTCGCTGCCGATCCTGCCAACCCACCTCCCACCAGTTCAGCCCGCCGCCCTACGTGGAGTTGCCACTCTTTTCACTTCGCCAGTTGCCATCCCCTCGCCGAACACCCCACCCTTCTTCCCTTCTGCCGTTACAGCTTCCCGCTGCTGAGCGCTTCGCTTAATTACAAATATACGGGTGTTCCTCCTTCATCCCGTTCTACACCCTCTGTCAGCTCTTCTTAGACGTCAGCCTTAAAGTTCTGACAGTACCACTACCGGCCGAGGTTTCCGAACGGCTCACGTACCTCACACCAAAAGGCCTCGAAGGCAATACGTAAAAGGTGGGGCCCTGTGTTTAGCCATGTGCTGGTTAAAAAGCGCAGGCATTGCGCTAGTTCTGTTGAGTGCAAAACGCAGTTTGCACGTCAACCTACCGCCTATTTGCCGACGGTAAAGGGAAGTGAGTGGTTCTATTTGATTGTAATTTGTGGAGTGTGCTTGACATTTGGGCGTTTACGGTTTGTGAATCGTCCTAGCGGTTCATAAGTTATGTGCATTTTTTTGTGTGAGTGCATTTAATGAATGTTCATGGGTTTCCGTGAAAGCGCATGAAAGTTCGTGAGTTTCGGTAAGTTCGCGTGAGTTCACGATTGTTCATGAGTTTGCGTGTGCGCTCATTGTTTCTCATGTGTTTTAGTGAGTTTTCATGAGAGTTCATGAGAGTTTATGTTTTCTCCTGCGTTCGAGTGAGTGGCGAGTGTTTTTGCTACTTTGACTATTTCGCATTGATTTTTCGAGTCAATCCCGAGCACCCTTCGGGATTCCTTGGCACCCCCGAAACCCACTCGCATCCCTAAGGTGTGTAATCATGCACGACCGAATTTTCGGTCGTGCTGTACAGCGCACTGACGTGCGCTGTCCTACGCAAGGACAGGGCAGTAATGTCCCCTGTCTTGTTGCGATCGTGGGCCCTGCCACGCTCGCAACAGTGCGAGGCACACGCACGAGGCCTGAGGGGCCACACACGCGTGTCAGGACCCCACACGCGGGTTCCTGACATTCGCGCACTGTACCTTGACCAGCTTGGTATATCTCAACGGAATGAGGGTGACGACAAAACGAAAAACTGTCCGCGGGAAAAAAAAAAAAACTAAAACCCTCTCGGAATGGCATGCCAAATTTGTCGGCCTCAACCCTAAACACAATGCGACAAGGAGTTTAGGGTTGAGGCCGACAAATGTAACATGCCATTCCGAAAGGGTTTTAGTTTTTTTATGCCCGGGTCAGGGTGACGCTCCCGAAAGCGTCACCCCAAAGCGTCTGTCAGATTTATATGACATAGCTACTGTAGGCTATAGTGGGGTAGCACATATGGGGTACAGTTTTCCTAGGGTTTGCATTTGTACCCAACTTTCCCTTAGTCATTTCATTCCTGTTTTTCTTGATTCACATGGTATAGAGCGGGTTCCTACATGGGACCGTTCCTTCCTAAGGGCCCACCATAAGAATTTTTTTTTTTTAGCTGCCCGCGCACATTGCGCCCTGCCCTAATTTTTTTTTTTAGCGGCCCCTACGCTGCCCCTACGCGGCCCCTACACCGCCTCCCACGCGCCCCCTATGCGGCCCCTGGCGGCGCCCTGACGAGGCCCCTGGCGGCGCCCTGACGAGGCCCCTGCCGGCGCCCTATCGCGGCCCCTGACGCGCCCCCTGGTGGCGCCCTTACGCGGCCCTGACGCGGCCTGACGCGGCCCCTGGCGGCGCCCTAACGCGGCCCTGCCGTGGCCCCTGACGCGGCCCTGACGCGGCCTGCCGCGGCCCCTGCCGCGGCCCTGAAGCGGCCCCTGACGCGGCCCTGACACGGCTCTGCCGCGGCCCTGACGCGGCCCTGACGCGGCCCTGCCGCGGCCCCTGGCGGCGCCCTGATGTGGCCCCTGACGCGGCGCCCTGACGCGGCCCCTGCCGCGGCCCTGACGCGGCCCTGCCGCGGCCCCTGACGCGGCCCTGACGCGGCCTGCTGCGGCCCCTGCCGCGGCCCTGAAGCGGCCCCTGACGCGGCCCTGACGCGGCTCTGCCGCGGCCCTGACGCGGCCCTGACGCGGCCCTGCCGCGGCCCCTGGCGGCGCCCTGACGCGGCCCCTGCCGCGGCCCCTGACGCGGCCCCTGCCGCGGCCCCTGACGCGGCCCCTGCCGCGGCCCCTGACGCGGCCCCTGACGCGGCCCCGCCACCTACCTTTCCGGCCACGCCGCCTCCTCTCAGCGGCCCCGCCGCCTCCTCCCAGCGGCCCCGGACGCCGCCCTCTCAGCGGCCCCGCCGAGCCGCCCAGCAGCCTAGCCGCCCAGCAGCTGAGCCACCGAGCCGCCCAGCAGCCGAGCCGCCGAGCCGCCCAGCAGCCGAGCCGCCCAGCAGCAGAGCCGCCGAGCCGCCCAGCAGCCGAGCCGCTGAGCCGCCCAGCCGCCGAGCCGCCCAGCAGCCGAGCCGCCCAGCAGCCGAGTCGCCGAGCCGCCCTGCAGCCGAGCCGCCCGAGCCGCCCTGTCCGGTAAGAGCAGCGCCTCTCTCACAGCACTGCCCTCACCCCACTGTTTGCGCTGCTAGTCTACTGCTGTCATGGCTACCCCTAGTGTCCTCGCTTTTGACGCTGAGGGTCGGGCCATTGACTTTGACGTCTGGATAGATGACCTGCAGCTTTTCTTACAGTGCGATAGGGCAAACGGCCTCTCCCTCTTTGACCTCACTTCTGGTGCCTCTCCTGCCCCCGCCACTGATGCTGACGCAACTGTTCGCTCCCAGTGGGCCACGCGCGATGCTGCTGCACGTCTTGCTGTGCGTCGCCACCTGCCTACCTCTGAGCGTGCGCACTTTAGCCAGTACAAGAGTGCTCAGACCTTGTACGACGCTGTAGTTGCACGCTACTCCTCCCCTGCCACTGCTGCACTGAGTCGCCTCATGCTACCGTACCTCTTCCCTGACCTTGCTGCCTTTCCCACAGTCGCTGACCTCATTACGCACCTACGCACTAGTGACACTCGCTACCGCGCTGCGCTTCCTGCTGAGTTCTGCGCCAAGAACCCCCCCCCCATGTACATCACCCTCTACTACATAGTCACCCGGCTCCCTGACTCCCTTCGCGTGGTCAGGGACCACTTCCTCTCAGTTTGCCCCACCACTCTCACCGTTGACCTCCTCGAGAAGTCCCTCCTAGCAGCAGAGAAGAGCATAGTAGCTGTAGGAGCCTCTCGTGGTGACCCTCGCACCCCCATCTTTGAGGGGTGTTCCCCCTCCCCCCTTTTGCCCTCTGTTGCCTCTGCTGCTGCGGCCGACCTCGTTGGGCTTGAGTCGGTCGGTGCGGCGTCTACCCCTAGCGGGAGACGCCGCCCTGGCAAGGGCAAGGGGGGCAGGGGCGCTGGAGGAGCTAGCGGGGGCGGTGGAGGCGGCAGTGGAGGCGGTGGAGGAGGTGGGGGTGGCGGTGGGGGTGGTGGCGGGGGTGGAGGTGTCGGTGGCGGCAGTGGAGGCGGAGGCGGCAGCGGCAGTGGCGGAGGGAGCGGAGGTGGCGGCGGTGGAGGAGGAGGCGGCGGAGGAGGTGGAGCTGGTCGGGGTGGCGCTGCGCAGAGGGTCGGCTCCGGTGGTGGTCAGCGCCAGCAGCAGCAGCAGCACCAGCAGCGCACTCGTGACATCCCCTCCCCTCAGCAGCTCCGTGAGTGGTACACTGCACGCCAGAGGGGTGGGGGTACTGGTCCGTGCACCTACGTCCTCCGCACCGGCGACCGCGCGGGTGAGCAGTGCGGGGGTGCGCACTCCACCCAGCGCTGCTTTGGCCGCCTGACGGACTCTTGGCGTCACCAGTTCCCTGAGGCCACTGAGATCCCCCGCTGGGGTGAGCTGTCTAGGGCGGGTGTGGCTGTCTTTGACCTTGACTTTGATGCTATTCTTGCTGCCATGTATACTGTGACTATTAGTGATGAGGGTGACTGTTACCGGTGTTTTCCGCCCGACCCGGGCATTGAGACTGCTGCTCTAGGTACTGGTGAGGCTGCTGCTCTAGGTGCTAGCGAGGCTGCTGCTCTAGGTGCGTCTGCTCCCTCAGGTGCTGGTGAGTCTGCTCTCTCAGGTTCTGCGTCGGCTTCGGCCTCCCACACCTTCACCCTTGACTCGGGGGCTTCTCGCTCCTTCTTTCGAGACCGCACCACACTCACGCCGCTTAGCCGGCCAGTTGCAGTCTCTCTGGCAGACCCCTCTGGGGGTCCTGTCCTTGCTCACTTCTCCACTGTCCTCCCGTGTCCGGCGGCCCCCTCTGGCACCCTGTCTGGTCTTTACCTTCCCTCGTTCTCTACGAACTTGGTGAGTGGTGCTGACCTACAGGATGCGGGGGTTCACCAGTTCACTCCTGCGAGTCGGCGGGTGACCCACTGCACGGACGCTCGGACAGGCCGACACCTGGCCACGTTTACCCGTCGGCCGGGGTCGAGCCTGTACACCCTGACCACTGCGTCTCCTCCAGTCACTGCGTCTGGTCAGGTAGCTGCGTCGGGTCAGGTGTTTGCTGCAGCGTCCAGGTCTGGTCCTGAGTCTGCCCCCTGTTCGTGTCGCCTCCTGTCTCACGAGACTCTCCTCTGGCACCACCGCCTTGGTCACCCCTCCCTGCTTCGTCTCCGAAGCATGGCCTCCCGTGTCCTTGTCTCTGGTCTTCCCCGGTCCCTCCCTCCCCTTCCTCCGGGGCCTGGCCCTACCTGCGTCCCCTGTGTCGAGGGGCGGCAGCGGGCTGCCCCTCACTCCTCCCAGTTTCCTCCGACAGAGGCCCCGCTGCAGACGCTTCACATGGACGTGTGGGGCCCGGCCCGCGTCCGTGGACAGGGTCACGAGCGCTACTTCCTGCTGGTGGTTGACGACTACTCGCGTTACACCACAGTCTTCCCCTTGCGCAGCAAGGGTGATGTCACTGAGGTGTTGATCGACTGGATCCGCGCAGCTCGTCTCCAGCTCAGGCAGAGCTTCGGCTCGGACTTTCCTGTTCAGCGTCTGCACTCTGACAGAGGTGGAGAGTTCTCCTCTGGCCTTCTGCGAGCCTACTGTCGTGCACGAGGCATCCGCCAGACCTTCACGCTTCCGGACTCTCCACAGCAAAATGGGATTGCTGAGCGCCGCATTGGCATGGTCATGGACGTCGCCCGTACGTCCATGATGCATGCGGCTGCCCCCCATTTTCTGTGGCCGTTTGCGGTTCGGTACGCGGCGCATCAGATCAACCTTCACCCCAGGGCCTCCATGCCGGAGACCTCCCCAGCTTTGCTGTGGACGGGGAAGGTTGGCGATGCGTCTGCGTTCCGTGTCTGGGGATCTCGGGCGTTTGTCCGCGACTTGTCTGCGGACAAGCTGTCCCCTCGTGCTGCTCCTTGCGTCTTCCTTGGCTTCCCCCCTGACGCGCCAGGGTGGCAGTTCTACCACCCCACCTCTCGCCGTGTCTTGTCCTCCCAGGACGTCACGTTTGACGAGTCGGTCCCCTACTACCGCCTCTTCCCCTACCGCACTCCGTCCCTCCCCCCGCCACCGCTCTTCCTTGTCCCAGGTCCCCCCCCGGTAGACCCCCTCCCCCCTCAGGGTCCTGCCCCTTCAGGTGTGTCCCAGGTAGACGCAGTCGAGCCTGTCGAGGTTACTGGTGACTCTGGTGCTGCTGAGGGTGCTGAGCCTGGGGGTGCTGACTCTAGGGGTGCTGAGCGTGTGGGTGCTACGCCTGGGGGTGCTGAGCCTGAGGGTGCTACTACTGGGGGTCCTGAGCCTGGGGGTGCTGAGCCTGGGGGTGCTACTACTGGGGGTGCTGAGCCTGGGGGTGCTGAGCCTGGGGGTACTACGCCTGGAGGTGCTGAGCCTGGGGGTGTGGAGCCTGAGGGAGCTGGGCCTGCTCGTGTGGCGTCTGGCGGTGCTGAGCCTGGAGGTTCTCCGGGTGCTTCGTCTCGGCGGGAGCCACTCTCTCCACAGGAGCTGCGCGAGTGGTTTGCCCGGCGCTGGAGGCGTGCTGCTGGAGCTGGAGGTTCTTCGGCTGCTGAGGGTGCTGGTGCCGCGGGTCCCGGAGGTGCTCGTACTGGGAGTACTAGAGCTGCTGGGCCTGCGGGTACGACTGGAGCTGGAGCTGCTGAAGGTGTTGGCGCTGAGGCTACTGCTGTCGGTCCTGGAGGCGGTCCTGCTGGGGGTGCTACTGGTGCTGCTGGAGGTACTGGAGATGGAGGTGTTGCTGGCGCTGGTGCTGCCGCTGGGGGTACTGGTGCTGTCCCTGCTGTGTCTGGAGTCGCCGCGCGGCCTCGGCCGTACTTCGTTCCGCTCCTTCAGCAGGTTCTTGGTCTCCCACCTTCTACTGGTCCTCCTCCTCCCTTAGCGTGTCCACAGCCTGTCCCGTCACAGTTACAGTTACAGCCGGCCTCCCCACTGCCCGCTCCTTCTCCCTACACTGGTCCTACTGGAGGTCTTGCTGAGCGTCGTGAGCCTGCGTCTCGCCCTGCGTCGCCTGTCCGTGCTGCTCGCACTAGTGGTCGTGGTTCGCGTCAGCGTCCTCCTCCTGTCCCTGGCACGCACCGGATGTCTCTGCGTCCGTCCACTGCTCCTCTGCGTGCCCCTTTGCCTTCTCCTCCTGAGTCCTCTCTTCCTGCTCTTCCTGACCCGGAGTCGGACTCTCTTCGTGCTGCCAGTCCTACTGTCACGCGTCTCCTTGCTACTGTTGTCACTGACCCTTCCTTTGAGTCCACTGCTGCGTCTGCCCTAGTTACTGAGCTCGTCGACTTTGCTGCTCGCTGTCGTCTAGACTACGCTGCTAGTCTTGTTGCTGAGTCTGAGTCTGTCTGTCCTCCGTCCGTCGGGGGTGAGTGTGCCCTTGGCACGGACGTCCTTGAGGACAGGCAGGAGGAGTTCCAGTGTTTGGCTGCTGCTTCACCTCATCTCGTGTCCGTACTGCTTACCCCTGAGGGAGACCCGGATGCACTTGACATCCCGACTCCGCGCTCTTACGCGGAGGCGATAGAGGGTCCCTACTCTTCTCAGTGGCAGGCAGCTATGGACGCAGAGATGGCTTCCTGGAAGTCCACAGGCACCTACGTTGACGAGGTTCCCCCGCCTGGGGCGAACATCGTCAGTGGCATGTGGATTTTCAGGGTGAAGCGGCCGCCGGGTTCTCCGCCTGTCTTCAAGGCGCGTTACGTGGCTCGTGGCTTCAGTCAGCGGCAGGGAGTTGACTACTTTCAGACCTTCTCTCCCACCCCGAAGATGACCACTCTTCGGGTACTGCTGCACATAGCTGCTCACCGCGACTACGAGCTGCACTCTCTTGACTTCAGCACTGCTTTCTTGCAGGGCAGCCTGCACGAGGAGATCTGGCTGCGTCGCCCACCTGGCTTCACTGGGTCCTTTCCTCCTGGCACCCAGTGGAGCCTCCGGCGGCCAGTCTACGGTCTCCGCCAGGCACCGCGTGAGTGGCACGACACACTGAGGACTACACTTGCGGCTCTTGGGTTTGCTCCCTCTACTGCCGACCCGTCGCTGTTTCTGCGCACCGACACTTCTTTGCCGCCGTTCTACATCCTCGTGTACGTCGACGACTTGGTCTTCGCCACAGCTGACACTGCTGGACTCGCCCACGTGAAGTCCGAGCTGCAGAAGAGACACACGTGCACAGACCTGGGTGAACTGCGTAGCTACCTTGGCTTGCAGATCACCCGGGACAGAGCACGCCGCACCATTACCCTGACTCAGTCACACATGGTGCAGCAGGTCCTTCAGCGCTTCGGCTTCACGTACTCCTCGCCTCAGGCCACTCCTCTGCCTACTCGCCACTCGCTCTCAGCTCTGCCTTCGGATGAGTCCGTAGAGTCGAGTGGCCCGTACCCAGAGCTTGTTGGCTGCCTCATGTACCTGATGACCTGCACACGACCTGACCTTGCATACCCTCTTAGCATTCTTGCACGCTATGTTGCTCCTGGGAGACACAGACCGGAGCACATGGCTGCAGCGAAGAGGGTGTTGCGCTACTTGTGCAGTACGTCGGGCATGGGGCTTGTGCTTGGAGGGCAGAGTCCAGTGGTCCTCACTGGGCACGCAGACGCTTCTTGGGCTGACGACCAGGCTACGCAGCGGTCGTCACAGGGTTACACCTTCAGCCTTGGTTCCGGCTCTGTTTCGTGGCGGGCTACCCGCTCGTCTTCTGTTCTCGGCTCCAGTTGTGAGGCTGAGATCTACGCCGGGGCCATGGCTGCACAGGAGCTTCGCTGGCTCACCTACCTGCTGACTGACCTCGGAGAGCCGCCTCGTTCTCCTCCAGTACTGTACGTAGACAACAAGGCCATGCTGGCCTTGTGTCGAGAGCAGAGACTGGAGCACAGAACGAAGCACATTGCTCTCCGCTACTTCCTTGCTCGTGAGCTACAGCAGCGTGGTCAGCTGCGGCTTGCGTACGTGGCCTCTGAGGCCAACACTGCTGATATCTTCACCAAGGCACTTGCGCCTTGTGATCATCAGCGCTTCTGTACTCAGCTGGGTCTTGTGCCTACCTTGCCTCACTTGCTCACCCCTTGACCTTGTTTGTACGGTTGCATATATATATACACCTGCTCTTGCTTGTCTAGCCTTATATATATATGTAATCCTGCATGTGAACTGGCCTTGTGGCCTTGAACTTGTGCTCGGAATGTGTGGTGACTTTGTGATCCACCCTGAGCTTGCTTTGCTTTGCTTGACTGGTCTTGTGACCCCTTGTTCTCCCCCACTTTGCCTATGGGGGTGTGTCAGATTTATATGACATAGCTACTGTAGGCTATAGTGGGGTAGCACATATGGGGTACAGTTTTCCTAGGGTTTGCATTTGTACCCAACTTTCCCTTAGTCATTTCATTCCTGTTTTTCTTGATTCACAGCGTCATCCCAGGCAAAACGGAGCGTCACCCTCGATTCCGTTGAGAGATAACTGAATCTCGAGCTTTGACTTTTGTGACGTGGCGAACAGGATACTTCGCTGGAAAGTCGCGCGCCTAGCGAGACAAATTCGTTTCAGGTACAAAGCAGTCAATTCCGTTTTACAACGGGAAAACGGTTTTCCCACACGAGGCTTCATGAATGTTAACGGGAATTCATGAGTGCTCGCGAAGGGAGTCAGCAGGGGCGTTTGGATGAAGTGTCATTTGAAATTAGTTATTCTAAGGAAGCGGATCAAGCCAAATGGAGCTCAAGTTTGACAACCGTTTTTCTAAGACAACATGGCGAAGTCCTAGATGACTGTTTTATAACTGTTTAATGTTTGCCTTGTGTTTGCTTTGCTCGTGCATTAGTAGTTCTATAAATATGTGCTTGTGTTTGATTGTAATCAACCTTTTGTGCAACACTTTGACGAGTGAAAATATTCTCTATCGACGTATTGACACGAGGAGAATTTTCTGCACACGTACCAATCAATCGTCAACGCTTCCCCATATGAGGGTACATTCTTGCCTCGTGTCTGACATCAGGTCATCCGCCCTTAGTCTCTGATTCGCCTCTTCCCAAGTTTATTTGCCCCTATTTCGAGCCACTTCGGGTCTTCCGAGCCTCCAAGGGCGGATGACCTGATGCCAGACACGAGGCAAGAATGTACCCTGAGTTTGGGAATGCTCTAAGAACACACGACGGTTTTCATACTTAGGGAATCCCTCTACAAACACGGACCCTTGGATAGGGGCTGGTTCTACCAGGCACCCAAGGACCCTTGGAGGTGACCCCGTGGGGATACCTAGTGTGATTTAAAGGTGTGTTAAGAGCGTCTAGATCCCATATAGTAGTCAACAAGTTCGACAGTTGGGCGTAAAGAAAAGGTTTTGAATTGACGCGTGGAGTGGCGCGACACTGTTTCGGCACCGACAAAAACGGATCATCGGCAGCGTTTACCCTGCCGAAAAATTTGGGACTGAAGAAGTTGTGGCAGTTTGCGGTGGTTTCTCCTAATTCAACAAGTCTACCCGACGAAGGTGTAGCGGTGAAGACGGAGTTAACGAAGATGCGAAGTTTTAAACGCGATAGGCACGGTGGGGAGTGAAGCGGCTGGCTGGGAGTTTGATATGATAAACTCGCTCCGACTCAATAGCGTTCGCGCCTTCACCGAACGTCAGAAAAATTGCGGGCAACACAGAGAATACCTCATCCGACAAAAGCGGACGGTGGGTGAACGGCGGCAAGCGAAATTGTCGAGGGGTGAAGACAAAAAAAATGGAGGGAAAGTTGTGGGTGATCCAACACGTTTCCTGAGTGATAGGTTGAGCCCGTGCACATCTCCACCGTGAATTTCGGAGTCTACTCGGTGGATGCCGAAAGGGTCAGAAGTTCCACACATGGAAGCACGGCGAGGGGTGCATTGCCAAGGATACATGGGATCTGCTCAGTAATTTCGACGGGTATGCCGGGTGAACGTCGGAGTACCATGGTGGACGGTGGAAACGTCGGGGCTACAAGGCGGAAAATGACTTCGGGACTGTTGCTGCAACCACAACTTACGGGCTACATTTCGACGGTGGGAGACGGGTGAACGCCTGCTCGCCAATTGTTTAAGCGATTTCCGGTGTACTTCAGGAGATTACCTGGGGGAGTTCTACGGCGAGATCTGCAGCGTTGATGCGCGCTAGGGTCCGTGAAAATTGGTCTCGGAAGACCCATAAGTACTGGGTTCCACGCCGGAAAAGCACCTCCTGTTGGTGGGTCGCTTGAGTGGTTAACCGCACGAAAAAAATGGTGACCGGGTGGGCGTGCTAGAAACACGGTTCTTTCGGATGACAACCCGCGGGCGACGAAGGTTTACGTGGTGTGTTAATTTCCGACATTTGCGGGTACCGTGAGCAGTTCCGAGGACGAGTCTTAACGGAGTCGGCGGGGTCGTCGACAGCATCCGTGCCAACGGCGGAGTTTCAGCAGTACTTGATTAAGCGCGCGAAAAAAACTCGTCGTTAAAAGAGTAGCCGTACAATTCGGAAGCTGTTCGGGGGTACCAGCGACAACACCGGGAGAAAATTGTGCTACAGGTGGGGGGAGTGTCAGCAGAATGAACGAGAATGGATGAACTAGCAGCATGCAGGAGTACAAGTAGCAAACCCTAATTGGGATGTACCCCATATGGGCTACCCCACTACAGCCTACACAACATGCAACATATATGTTTGACACACCCCCATAGGCAAAGTTGGGGAGAACAAGAGGTCACAAGACCAGTCAAGAAAAGCGAAGCAAGCTCAGAGTGGATCACGAAGGCACCACACACTCTGAGCACAACCAAATGGCCACAAGGCCAGTTCACATGCAGAGTTATATAAAGCAGAACATGCAGTACAGTGATCAAAACCTAGCAAGTGTAAGCATGCAGGTATAAGCATATAGATCACTGTACAAGCAAAGTTAAGACGTGAGCAAGTGAGGCCAAGTAGGCACAAGGCCTAGAACAGTACAGAAACGCTGATGATCACAAGGCTGAAGTGCCTTGGTGAAGATATCAGCAGTGTTGGCCCAAGAGGCCACGTAAGAAAGACGAAGCTGTCCACGCTGCTGCAACTCTCAAGCAAGGAAGTAACGCAGAGCGATGTGCTTCATCCTGTGCTCCAGTCTGTGCTCCTGACACAAGACAATCATGGCCTTGTTGTCGACGTACAGAACTGGAGGCGAACGAGGCGCCTCTCCCAAGTCGGTCAGCAGGTAGGTGAGCCAGCGTAACTCCTGTGCAGCCATGGCCCCTGCGTAGATCTCAGCCTCACAACTGGAACTGAGAACAGAAGACGAGCGGGTAGACTGCCAAGAAACAGAGCCGGAGCCAAGGCTGAAGGTGTAACCCTGTGACGACCGCTGCGTAGCCAAGTCGTCAACCCAAGAAGCGTCTGCGTGTCCAGTGAGGACAACTCGAGCCCGTCCTGCAAGCACGAGCCCCATGCCCGACGTACTGCACAAGTAGCGCAACACCCTCTTAGCGGCCTTCCAGTGCTCTGGTCGGTGACTCCCGGGCGCAACGTAGCGTGGCAGGATGCTAAGAGGGTAGGCTAGGTCAGGTCGAGTGCAGGTCATCAGGTACGTGAGGCAGCCCACAAGCTCTGGATACGGGCCACTCGGCTCTACGGACTCGTCCGAAGGTGGAGCTGAGAGCGAGTGACTGGTAGGCAGAGGAGTGGACTGTGGCGAGGAGTACTGGAAGTCGAAGCGCTGAAGGACCTGCTGCACCATGTGTGACTGAGTCAAGGTAATGGTGCGCCGTGCCATGTCCCGGGTGATCTGCAAGCCAAGATAGCTGCGCAGCTCACCCAGGTCTGTGCACGTGTGTCTCTTCTGCAGCTCCGACTTCACGTGGGCCAGTCCAGCAGTGTCAGCAGTGGCAAAGACCAAGTCGTCGACGTACACAAGGATGTAGAACGGCGGCAGCGAAGTGTCGGTGCGTAGAAACAGCGACGGGTCAGCAGTAGAAGGAGCAAACCCAAGAGCCGCATGCGTCGTCCTCGGTGTGTCGTGCCACTCGCGAGGTGCATGGCGGAGACCGTAGACTGGCCGCCGGAGGCTCCACTGGGTACCTGCAGGAAACGACCCAGTGAAGCCAGGTGGGCGGCGCAGCCAGATCTCCTCGTGCAGGCTGCCCAGTAAGAAAGCTGTGCTGAAGTCAAGAGAGTGAAGCTCGTAGTCACGCTGAGCGGCGACGTGCAGCAGAACCCGACGACTGGTCATCTTCGGGGTAGGGGAGAAGGTCTGGAAGAAATCAACTCCCTGTCGCTGACTGAAGCCTCGTGCAACGTAACGCGCCTTGAAGACAGGTGGAGAACCCGGCGGCCGCTTCACCCTGAAAATCCACATGCCACTGACGATGTTCGCCCCAGGTGGGGGAACCTCGTCGACGTAAGTGCCTGTGGACTTGCAGGATGCCATCTTTGCGTCCATGGCTGACTGCCACTAAGACCTGGGAGGCAGAGACCTGGGAAGACCAGAGACAAGGAGACGGGAGTGCATGCCACGGAGGCGTGCCACGGATGGGTGACCAAGGCGGTGGTGCCAAAGGAGCTTCTGGTGCGACAGGGCGCGGCACGAGCAGGGGGCCGCTAGCTGACATGATGCAGACGCAGCTACCTGAGGAGGCGCAGTAGTCAGTGTGTACAGACTCGACCCAGGCTGACGGGTGAACGTGGCCAGGTCCCGGCCTGTCCGGGAACCCGTACAGATCGCCACACGCTGTCCTCCAGGGGTGAAGGTATCAACCCACTCATCCTGAAGGACGGCGTTGCTCACCAAGTTCGTAGAGAACGAGGGGAGGTTAAGACCTGACAGTGAGCCAGACGGAACCGCCGGACACGGGAGAACAGTGGAGGAACGTGCAAGGACTGGGCCCCCAGAGGGGTCAGCCAGAGAGACAGCAACAGGTGCAGGGAGCGGTGTGACTGTGGTACTGTCGCGAAAGAAACAGCGGGAAGCACCTGAGTCAAGCGTGAAGGTGTGCAAGGCCACAGCAGACGCAGTACCAGAGAGAGCAGACTCGCTAGCACCTAGAGTAGCAGCCTCTATACCTGGGTCTGGCGGCATACACAGGTAACAGTCACCCTCAGCACTAACAGTCAATGCATACATGGCAGCAAGGATAGCATCATAATCAAGAGCAAAGATATCCACACCCTGCCTAAGCAGCTCTGCCCAGCGGGGGAGCTGAGCCGCGTCGGGAAACTCTGCTTGAAAGGCGTCGTCAAGACGAGAGAAGCAGCGGTACTGGGTGTGAAGCTTCCCACATGTCTAACCAGAGCGGTCACCTGTGCGAATGACATACGGGCAGTGACCACTACCCCCTGCCGCCCCACGCTGAGCAAGCCACTCACGTAGCTCCTTAGGCGAAGGGGTCTCACGCTGACGCTGCTGCTGCTGCCTCTGACCACCGCCAAGGCCTCCCCTCTGGCTGGTACCACCCCGACCGCCACCACTACCGCCGCCTCCACTCACACTGCCGCCGCCACCACTCCCACTGTCGCCACCACCGCCGCCACCTACGCCTCCACCCCCACCACCACTCCCTCCGCCACCACCGCCACCTCCACCGCCTCCACCGCCCCCACCACCGCCTCCACCTCTGCCACCCCCACCGCCCCTGCCTCCCCTGCCCCTGCCGCTGCGGCGCCTCCCACGAGGGGCAGACGCAGCTCCTACCTCCTCAGCACGAAGGTAGTCAACAGCTGCAGCAGAGGCGACTGAGGGGACAAGGGGGGAGGGCGAACACCCCTCAAAGAAGGGAGTGCGAGGAGTGCCACGAGAAGCGCCTACAGCGACTATGCTGGTCTCAGCTGCAAGGAGGTGCTTCTCGAGCAGGTCGACAGTGAGGTCTGTGGGGTCAAGGGCGAGGCGAGAAGGAGGTCCCTGACTGCGCTAAGAGAGTCAGGGAGGCGGGTGACTATGAAGTAGAGAGTGATGTACATGGGAGGCGGGTTCTTGGCTAGAAACTCGGCGGGAAGCGCTGCGCGGTAGCGAGTGTCACTAGTGTGAAGGTGAGTGACGAGGTCGGCGACTGTGGCAAAGGCGGACAGCTCAGGGAACAGGTAGGGCAGTAGGCGGCAGCCTAAAGCAGCAGTGGCCGGGGAGGAGTAATGAGCGACTACAGTGTCGTACAGAGCTCTAGCAATCTTGTGCTGGCCAAAATGAGCGCGTTCGGCTAACGGCAGGTGGTTGCGAACGGCTAGGCGAGCAGCAGCGTCACGGGTAAGCCACTGTGAGCGAGTCGCACTGTCAGTTGTGGCGGCAGGGGCGAGAGAGGCTCCAGACGTGAGGTCAAACAGTGAAACACCGTTCCTAGAGTCGCTTAGTAAGTACAGCTGTAAGTCATCGAGCCACGCATCGAACTCTATCGGGCGGCCCTCTGGATCGAAGGTGAGGACGCTTAGAGTTGCCATAGCGGGCAGAGCAGTAGGGCGCGCTAGCAGCAGGGCAGCACGCAGGCAGGGCAGGGCAGGGCGGCGGCCAGCAGGGCGGTGCACAGGCAGATCAGGGCAGGGAGGCACGCGGGAAGGGCAGGGCGGCACGCGGGCAGGGCAGGGCGGCGCGGCTGTGAGCGGCGCTCAGGCAGGGTGGCGCGGCGGCCGGCAGCGCGCGGACAAGGCAGGGCGCGCGGCGGCGGGCAGCGTGCGGGCAGAGCGGCGCGGCGCGGCAGCGAGCGGCGCGCGGGCAAGGCAGGGCGCGCGGCAGCGAGCCGCGCGCGGGCAGGGCAGGGCGCGCGGCGGCAAGCAGCGCGCGGGCAGAGCGGCGCGGCGCGGCGGCGAGCAGCGCGCGGGCAGGGCGCGCGGCGCGGCGGCGAGCGGCGCGCGGGCAGGGCAGAGCGCGCGGCGGCGAGCAGCGCGCGGGCAGGGCGTGCGTGGGCAGTGCGACGCAGGGCAGGGTGGCGCGGCGCTAACAGCGCGGGGCGACTCGTGGGGTAGCGCGGTTCGGTGGGCCCTAAAAAAAACAGTCCTAGGTTAGGACCTGCTCTGAAACCATGTCAGCAGAATGAACGAGAATGGCTGAACTAGCAGCATGCAGGAGTACAACTAATTGGGTTGTACCCCATATGGGCTACCCCACTTCAGCCTACACAACATGCAGCATATATGTTTAACATGGAGAAGGCGACAACTGATTTCGCCCATGCACGGAGGTTCTTGGCGAGTCACGACAACGTCGCCGAGTTAGCTGACGTCATCGGCAGTCCAAGTTCAATTTTGAAAATATGTTGGCGAGGTCAGGGGGAGGTTTAGCAACAGCTGTTTTTCGCCTTCGCCCGGGAGTTTTCGGAGAATCACGACAGATGCCTCAGCGTGCCACGACAAGGTCGTCGGAGGTGCTGACGTCTTAAGAACCTGAGTTTGCGTTTTCAACAGAGTTTTCAAGACTGACACTCGGTCAGTTATGTGATCCGCCCCTCTCGCCGAGCGTCGCTGATGCGCTACAACGTTTTCGCTATTTTCGCGACGGTCTTCGACGACGAACCTGCACGATCCGGAGTCACGACCGAAGATTTTCAGGACAGTACCTTCGCAGTTCCGCTACCGACGACAATGTTAACATGTTCAACAAGCGACAAAGCGGAGTTAATGCAAGCGGCAGCTGCTGACAACTGGAGATAGTGCAGCAATCGAGGATTTCGATTCTTCCACAGCAACAAGACAACAGCAACGATTTTCGGATAGCAGATGCTGCCAGCTGGGGATGCTGCAGTAGTCGCGACATTCAGATACAGTTGGGCTTCGACAGAGTTTACCCAGGTTATCTTTCAGAGTTCTTCCGTAGTGATATTTCGCCACCGACAATTTCTGACAGTGCATCTGCTAACATTTCGACAGGGTTCATAACACTTAGTACTTCGAATCACCCCCGGCATACAGGATGGTTGGAGTTTCTGCCCGCGTAGCTCTACTACACTGGTGGTCTACCCTTCTCTTCTAAGGGGGTGGAGAAAGAGTAATTTTCGCACTTTACTTGACAGTTTTCTGACAGCCTCGTCAGACCCTGCCAGCACGATGAACGTTCGCGATCAATTTCATCGACATTAACGGTATTCTGCTCATCGACCTCCGACATCGTGTCAAACTTCCCGCCAACATCGCGTTCATCTCTACCGTCTGATTTGCATTCGCGACATCCGACTCACATTCATCCGCAGAGTTCAGTTCGACAGTTCGACGACAACTATCCGATCAAGATCAACGGTTGACATTCCAACTCTTTTCAAATTCGCCCAGTCAACTGGTCCTCGCGTCAACTCAACAGTCAACGCCTTCTACACCGTTAGATCAGTTTCAACCGGAGATCTGCAATTCTCACGCTACCGCAAGACTCGCCTACCTACAAGGGGACCTTATCTAGAAGGTGGGAGAGTGTAATGAATATGGCTATTCATGACTGAGTCTGCTCCTAGGGCGTACAATCACGAGCGCTTCGCGTCAGTTTCAGGTTCGGCCTACACTTCGGCTCGAACCACTGTCGAGTCGCTCCGCACCAATCGCGACACATCCAACCCATGCACGTCCCGAGGTCCACGCCTAGCACGTATTCACCCTATGCCTGCTTTATTCATTGTCTCGGCATTCCGCAATTCATCCTTTTTATAACGTCTTCCGCGCACTCTGTTTAGTACAAATCATAACATATGCAGTCACTCAGTAACGGGTAACCTCATCAAAAGGAAATTGACACGTCATTCCGAACCCTCCCTCAGACACGATGCCTCTTTCTAGCGCATATGAAGCACGTGTGTTGGGAATTTGCGACTAGCAATCCTGAACAGCAGTAACCACTTCGATCACACCTTACGTGCTAGCCTATGCTGGCACAGCCTATGCGATAGCCCCATACGTTCTATGCTGGCACAGCTGGCACCACATCCAGACCTGGGAACCTGGGAAGTGAAGGGAGGGGCCACCTCGACCTTCAAAGGTGCCCCTTATCAAGCATTCTGTCGCATTTGTGCTTCGGTGGTTGCTTGCCCCTACCAAACTCGTGGCTTTGTGTCCTGCTGTTCCTTCGATTTTCGATAAGCCACGTTACTAACTCACCGCCCAGCCCATTCCCCTATTCCCTTTTCCACGTCGCCCCCTCTAGCAGATTATTCTGTCTGTCCGCTTTTGGCGCACGAGACGGCACGCAAACACCGTTGCGCGTTTCATCAAGGCCATGTTTGTTTCTTCAGCTGAAATTGTAAGTATTGCTGCACAGTGAAGTTGCTCGTCGTGTTACTTGTTTGCGCCTAATTGATGCTTGTCAGCAATCTTTCACCAATGTTTTTTATGCGGTTTGCGCAGGTTTAATTCCCGATCTTCATCTAAGCATGGTCCTTTCGAGAAGCGCGTATGCTCTTTCCGCTGCGCCAGCCAGATTGTATCTCCGAAGACGGGGTGAAATGCATGTCGCCCACTCTGTCTGCGGTCGCTGCGGTACCCATTCCGCCGGTTACACCTCGCGAGGGGACTGCGCACTTGGCTGCACTGAAGCCTAGCTGTCGCTTCGCACATTTAGCCGCCAACCTATCGCATCCCTGCGTGTGACCTGGCCTAGACGTGCCCTTGCTGTGCGATAGCTTGTCCTTGCCTCTTTCGATTTTTCTCAATGTTGTTTAGGACTGAGATTCAAATCTTGTGCATGTTCTAACCGGAAAAGCCACTATCAGAAATGTCTCACGTTGTCATAAACAGTGCTCATGGCGTTTACCCTGATGTTGGTACCCTATAAACTGACCCGACACCCTGAATTTCATCTCCATAAATGCGGTGGTTACCCTGTTCACACGTTACTGTAACGGCTTTGCCATCATGATAGCTCTTTTACTTACAGCCATGTTTCGTTGTTAGGGCACAAGGCTAAACCCATTATTTTTTACTGTATACGCGGCCCGGCTAATTGTGTCACTGAAGTGTAATGCTAGGCTCCTGCTTAGAGACGAAGATGCCAGTGTCGAGTTCGGCACAAATCTCGTGCCCTCCTTTTACTTTCCCTGGACATTGTTTGCGAACTATCACTAGACAAGCCCTAGACATTGCCGCCCCTTTCCTAGACATTCCATACCATCTTGCTAAAAGTTTGTTCCTACGAAGTACCCCCGTATATAGGCGCCGTCCGATTAAAGGCGCCGGCGCTTCTATCTAGAGCATGGCGCTTATGGCCGATGCTCGATTATTAGTGCACCCCGTTTGGAGCTTGTACTTATTATAGGCGCACACCTTTACTACTTTCAGGTGTTCACTTACAAAAACCTAACAATTAACATTTTGTTCACTATACTGATAAATCTTGCACGAACAACTACAACAATTTCACATCTAACTACTCATGTCGTACTTCCTTTCTATCATGCTTCTAGCTACTCCTCCTCATCAGACTCGGGCTCTTGGCAGTTGTTGCCAAAGAAGCCATCCGTGATGATGTCATCATTGACATCCACTTCCGCGGTCAGCTGGCTCCGCCTGTGCGCCATGGCGAGCCCGTCCTCACTGCCGTCAAGCGCGTTGCTGATGCTGCAGGTGAGGAAGGCGCGCTTGATGAGATTGGCGGGCACTGCCCTCCAGGCCCGTGAGATCCATCTCAGGACCACCGCAGGGGGCGGCTTCTTCATGTTCCATGCAGCAACACAAACACATGATGGAAATACATTAGACCAACGAAGGGGCGGGGAATAATACAACACTACGACAGGCAGTCAATGCGTTGATTACGTACCCGCTTTGGTCAGCTGCTCTTGGCCCTCTTCTTCAAACCACTTCTGGTATTGCTGGCGGACTGACGCCTTGAACGACTTGTTGATGGAGACGTCGAGGGACTGTACCTCCGCCGTGCAGCCCGACGGGATGACCGCCGGCACGCAGTTGAGCTCGCGGAACTTCTCCTTTATCCCCTCAGTCAGGTGACCATGGTAGGAATCCAGCACGACCATCGAGCTCCTTGCATGCCTTCCAAACGGGGGTCTAAGAAGGGCTGGATGCACCCTTCCAAGCCGTCAAATGACGCCCTTGGCGTCCATCCACCCATTCTCGTAGCACGCCACGACCACATCTGCACAATCAACATTGCACAGTCAGTAAAGATAAAAAAAAACACAAACCGCATCTGCTATCAACAACATTCATGTCTTACCCGGTGGGAAATCGCCCTTCGGGATGGTCTTCCGCTTGAAAAAAACCCATGGCTTGAGCTTTTCCCTGTTCGCCGTGCACGCCAACATCACGGTCACGCGCTCCTTCTGGTACCCCACGCTCCTGACGGGCACCGACCGAACGCCTTTTTCTTCGACGCTCGTGGTGGCGGGTGCGGAGATAACTCTATCAACGGGAGCTTCTAAAGGCTAGGCACGGGGCTAGAGTGATCTCTGCGTTCGTTCCTTAGTCGTTCTCTAGCGCTTGTGTGTTCACAAGGCAAACCGCAAGAGTTTCACTAGGAAAAGTTGACAACAATGGTACAATAAAGTTGGCAAGACGAGACTACATCACAGCTAGCATGCAAGCAGGTCGACTGCCAACACAGCATGGTCGACCACGTTCCAGCACGACTTGGTCGACCGCGCTCCAGCAGTACAAAGTCGCGGCCCACCAACAATGCAAGTCGACGGCGTGCCAACGCTTCAGCAAGTCGGCTGCACAGCGTTGCACCCGCAAGACAGCAGCGCACCTACTTCGCAGGTGCTCGCAGATGATTGGCGTGCCGTGCCTTGTCACGTGCACAGCGCACACACCAAATCGTCCTCGTGCTGACGGTTGCTCCTGATCAGCCACGTTGACCTCGGGATACCACCACCAAGGTCGGTCTCGCCAATACCACCTGAGCGACCATCGCACTCCTCCACAGAACCTCGTCACCCAGGTAACCTGGTCAACCAGGCAACCACGTCGACCAGCTGCTCCTTCACGTGCCCGTCGACCACCCAAGTCGACAACCACCTCCAGTCGAACTCACAAGGTCGACCACGCCCTTGGTCGACCAGCTCCAGGTCGACGACGCTCTTGGTCGACCAGCTCCAAGTCGACCAGCACACCTGTCAGCCGATCACACCAGGTCGGCTGGCCAAAGTCGGCGTCACCAAGTCGACGCCCTCCACAGGTCGACAAACCAAGTCGACCTCCCGAAGTCGGCGCCCTCTGAAGTCGGCGTCCATGCAGTGGCCCCCGTGCAGGTCGACCACTCCTGTCGACCAGCTCGCCCACTGCTATAGGTCGGCTACAGCCCTTACACCCGACCACGAAGTCGGCTCCGCCCAAGCGAGGACAGGGCCTACCACAACTCCCGTTGACACTCCCCTGCCGCGTTAACGCTTGGGCCCCCAGCTCACACGGCAGCACTTCTCAAAGAATAGCTCGTCGGCGTGCATCCAATACACAGCACGCCGGTCACCGCACCAGCCATGCAAGAGGCCATGGCACCTACTGCTGCACGTCGTCGTCGCCGTCACCCACATCGGCCAGACGCACTTGGCCGATTGCGACGGAGCACCGGTTGAAGGCCGGATTTTGCAGCGCCTTCGTTAGGAAGTCGGCCGGCTGCTCAGTTGTCGGGATGTACTTCAGCGCAAACTTCCCGCGCTTCACCATGTGTTGCAGCCAGGCATGTCTCCTCTCCATGTGCTTGAGGTTGCCCGTCAACCCCATGCCCTCGGCGACCGTGATGGCCGACTTTTTGTCCACCTGAAGGACAGTCTGCGTCCCGGCGTCCAGCTGCCGGAACTCTGCAAGACGGAAGCGAAGGCGGCGTCCCTCCTTGCCGGCTTCAGTGGCCGCAACGTACTCCGACTCGGTCGACGACAGCGTCGCGCACTTGATGTGCTGGCTCGACCAGGAGACTGCGGCCCCTCCGTAGACGAATACGTAGCCGCCCGTGCTCGTCCGGTTCTGTCGCCGGCGTCGTCGGCGTCCACATAGCCGACCAGCTTCAGCGACTCTGGTCCACCGCCGAACTCCAGGGCGGTGTCACGCGTGTTGGCGAGGTAGGCGAGGCAGCTGTAGACCTCGTGCCAGTGCCGGTTGCTCCTCACCATGAGGCCGCTGCCCAGCTTGCTGCAGGTGAAGGCAATGTCCGGCCTCGTCGTCGTTGCCGCGAACTGCAGCGAGCCGACCTTCTGCCGGTACTCCTCCTCCTGGCGCTCCCGTGCCTCCTTGTCGTCGAAGGTGAGCTCGGCGTAGGCGTCAACCGAGATCGGCGTCTTCGGGGTACGCCCGGTCTGCTCCTCATCGAGGAACCGCCTACGTTGCTTGTCGGCGTAGCCCTGCTGGTGCAGCCACAGCTTCCTCGTAGGCCTATCGTGCACGATCTCCAGCCCGAGGTACTTCTGTCAGAATGAACAAGTGACAGGACGACAGGCAGCGGAAGCAAGTGGGGGCCCACAGGCCAGGAGCGTAAATGCTCTGAAACCATGTCAGAATGAACAAGTGTTCAATAAAGAGAGAAGGTACAAGGATATAGGCAAAGCAAGCAAGGTGCACCACCAAACAATGTAACGCTACACTAACTACCGCTACAAGCAGTTTATATAAGAAATATATTTCAACAACTTCTTCACCGGTGAGATCTCCCGCAGCTCGACGGTGGATTCCAGCAGCTCCTTCAGCTCCTTCAGCATCGCTGCACTGCTGCTGGCGGCAAGCAGGTCGTCGACGTAGACCAGCAACCAGCAGGCCACACCGTTGTCGCCGACCTTGAAGTAGAGCGCCGTGTCGACCTGGCTCTTCTTCCAGCCAGCGCCCAGCAGCACACCGTCGAGAGCCCTGTACCACAGCAGCGGCGACGGCTTCAGCCCGTAGAGGCTCTTCAGCAGCTTGCACACGCAGCCGGTCCTGTCATTGAAGTAATTCGGCTGGTACACGTACATCACCCGGTCGAGCTTGCTCTGCAGCAAGGCGTTCCTCATGTCGAGCTGCATCAGGTTAAGGTTGAGGACGGCGACGATGCTGAGGAAGATCCTCAGCGTGACGTAGCTGCTCACCGGCGCATACGTCTCGTCGTAGTCGGCGCCATACATCTGCGTGAAGCCATTCACGACCAGCCTCGCCTTCTCGCGCTCGACGGTGTCGTCGATGTGGTACTTCGTTGTTAGCACCCACCGGTACTTCATGATGTTCACATCGGGTGGGCGTTCGACCAGCTCCCAGGTCCCCATGCCGATGAGGCTGCGGATCTCCTCCTCCATGGCGGCTTTCACCGCCTTGCCCTTCCAGCTCGCCAACGCTTCCTTCACCGTCATCGTGGAGATGTCCCAGCGGTGCTCGGGGTCGGCGAGCATGTCGGGGTCGAGCTCTGGCAGGTCTTCATCCTCCTCGGCGTCGTCGTACAGTAGGTCGACGTCGACCTCGTCGTACACTGTGGTAAAGGCGACCGGTACGTAGAAATCGGGTGGCCTTCGAATTCGGCCTGAGTGCCGTGGTCCAAGCTGGACCTCCACCACATCGCTGTCGGTGGACTCCTCGGCGTCCCCTCCATCATCACCAGCGTCACTGCCCTCAGCATCTTGCTGCACCACAGTCGGTTTCCCTGCCGACTTCTCCCCTGCGGACGGCTCCCCTGGCGACTGCCTGGTCGCCGACTCCTCCGTGGTCGGCTTCACTACTGCTTGCTCCCCTGTCAACTGCTGCCCTGCCGATGCCTCCTTCACCGGCTCCACCAAAGTTGGTTGCACCTCCTCGGCCTGCTCTTTCCTTGTCGGTGTCGACTTCACTCCTACGCCGACTTGGGTGGCGTCACGTCGGCCACCAGCGATGCCCTTGGCTGGCGCCACAGACGACGCTCCACGGCTCCCCTCATCGCCGGAGGTCGACACCGAAGTCAGCCCACGCAGGTCGGCGACGAGTGGAGGGGCAGGAGGGGCAGGAGGGGCAGAGGAAGAGGACGAAGGGCGACCTCCCTCGGCCACCTCATCAGCAAGCTCACCGACCTCGGCGAGGTGTCCGTCGGCAGGGTGGTTGGCGTCCGTCCCGACGCCAGCCCGTGCTCCGACTTCCACACCTCCAGCGACATGTTCTCGTAGAACACCACGTCCGACGCGGTGACCACCCGGTTGTCGGCGATGTCGAGGAGCTCCCAGCCGTTGCTCTCCTCTGACATGCCGAGATGAAGGCCCCACCTGGCCTTCGGCTTCAACTTCCCACCACGCAGCTGCTCGGAGACCAAGAACTGCGCCATGCAGCGCCACACGCGTGCCAGCGATAAGTCGGGCTTCGTTTCGGTGAGTAGCTGGTACGGCGTCGTCCCCGGCGGCCGCGACGACCTCTCAAGGCAGTTGCGGACCCATACGGCCTGCCGCAGAGCGAGGTGCCACCAGTGGTGCTGCACGCCCATGTGCAGCAGCATCGTCCGCACCGACTCCACCACCGTCCTCATCTCCCGCTCCGCCATGCCGTTTTGCTGCGGGGTGTACGGGCAGGTCAGGTCGTGGACGATCCCCTTACCGTTCACGAAGGCGGTGAACTCCTTCCCGAGGAACTCCCCTCCCAGTCAGAGCGCAGCATCAGCACCGACTTCTTCGTCTGTTGCTCAGCTACTGCCAGCCACTGCACAAATTCCTGCAGCACGTCCGACTTCTTGGCGACCGGCCTCACCCACACGAAGCGGGTCTTGCGGTCCTTCAGCAGCAAGAAGTACAAGTTGCCATCCTTGGCAGCCACACGAAACAGCCCGCACAGGTCGATGTGCACGACGGCCAGCACGTAGTCGGCGTCGGAGCCCTGGTCGGGGAAGGTGTGCCGCGCTAGCTTCCCGCCGACGCACGAGAAACACGGCGAGTCGGCGCCGGACGCCGACTTGAGGTCCAGCCCAGTGGCGACCTCGTGCTTCGCCGAGCTCCGGTTGGTGTCCATGCCGACGTGTGCGAGCCTCGCATGTAGCTTTTCCGGGGTTCGACTTCGTCGCCGAGACTATCGCCCGCAGGGCCATCACCTCCGCCATGGGCGTCATCGACATCGCCGAGCAGGAACGCAGGTCGGTGCAGAGGACCCGGCTGGTGTAGGATGCCCGACCGAGAACATCTCTGTCAAAGAAAGAACGGAAGAATGAATGACTAGAATAAGCAAGCACAAGGGTAGATATAGCAAACCTAACTCTAGCACTGACCAATGTGTACACCACCTAGACTAAACAATACAAACTATAACAATTATAGTTTGACACACCCCCATAGTCTAGGTGACGGTAGTCCTGTGGAGAGCAACACACAACCCAAGAGCAAGGGTCAAAGGACCAGTCAGCAAGAACAAGCAACGGTCACAAGACCAGTTCACAAGAACAAAGCAACTCTCGGGGTGGAGCTCAAGGTCACCACACAGTCCGAGAACAAGCAAGAGGCCACAAGGCCAGTCCACATGCAAGGATATAGCAGATATTAAAGATGTAAGAGTACAAAACATGCATGACAAGCATCTCTACAGAAGCAAGGGGCCACAAGGCCTGTCTACAAGCACATATATAGGATATATAGTAAGAAGCAAGAGTACAAGACAAAGCATCTCTACGCAAGCAAGTGAGGGCCGGTAGCCACAAGGCCGAGCTGGGTGCAGAAACGCTGGTGGTCACAAGGCGGCAACGCCTTGGTGAAGATATTTGCCGTGTTGGCCTCAGAGACCACACGTCGCACGAGTGCCTGGCCACGCTGCTGCAACTCTCGCAGAAGGAAATAACGAAGCTGGATGTGCTTCGCCTTCCCAACCAGTCGGGGCTCCTCGCACAACAGGATAGCAGACCTGTTGTCGGCGAACAAGACTGGGGGAGAGCGAGGCCGCTCATCAAGGTCGGTGAGGAGGAAAGACAGCCAGCGAAGCTCCTGGGCGGCCATGGCCGCAGCGTACACCTCTGCCTCACAGCTGGAACTAGAGACGGACGACGCTCGAGTCGACCTCCATGAAACAGCTCCGGTCCCAAGGCTGAAGCAGTAACCCTGTGTAGACCGCAGCGACTCTGCGTCGTCGGCCCACGACGAGTCCGAGAAACCTGTAAGTGTAACTGGCTGCTTCCCTCCAAGGACAAGTCCCATGCCTGATGTACTCGCCACATACTTCGCCACCCTCTTAGCAGCGGACCAGTGGGAAGGTCGGTGTCTCCCTGGCGCAACAGAGCGCGCAAGGACGCTAAGAGGGTAAGCTAGGTCTGGGCGAGTGCAGGTCATCAGGTACATGAGAAAACCCACCAGTTCAGGATATGGACCACTGGACTCAAATGGCTCGTCCGAAGGTGGAGCCGTGAGCCCATGGTCCACACCAAGAGGGGTGGGCTGTACCTTGGAGAACGGGAAGCGAAACCGCGTGAGGATCTGCTCGACCATATGCGACTGCGTCAGCGTAATGGTGCGAGCTGCCCTGTCCCTGGTGATCTGCAGGCCAAGGTAGCGCTGCAGCTCACCAAGGTCAGTGCAAGTGTGTCTCCTCTGCAGTTCCTCCTTCACGGAGGCCAGTGCGCGTCGGTCGGGAGTGGCGAAAATCAGGTCGTCAACGTAGACCAAAACAAAGAACGGGGTCGAGCCACGGCGGACGAACAACGACGGGTCGGCAGACGACGGAAAGAAGTCAAGGCTGCAAGAGTCCAACGTAGCGTGTCGTGCCACTCGCGGGGGGCCTGGCGCAGGCCGTAGACCGGTCGGCGCAGCTGCTACTGGGTCCCGGGAGGGAAAGTGCCAGTGAAGCCAGGCGGACGACGCAGCCAGATCTTCTCGTGCAGGCTCCCCTCAAGGAACGCGGTAGAGAAGTCCAAGGAGTGCAACTCGTAGTAGCGCTGTGCTGCAATATGGAGCAACACCCGAAGAGTGGTCATCTTCGGGGTGGGAGCGAAGGTCTGGAAGAAGTCTACCCCCTCTCGCTGACTGAAGCCTCTCGCCACATAACGCGCCTTGAACACTGGTGGTGCTCCAGGCGGCCGCTTCACCTTGTAGAGCCACGTGCCACTGACAACGTTCGCCCCAGGTGGCGGAACGGCGTCGACGTAGGTGCCTGTGGACCTATAAGATGCCATTTCTGCCTCCTCAGCTGCTATCCAGTACGAGGCCCAAGGTCCCGAGACCGCCTCAGCGTGAGTGCGAGGTATCGGGATGTCAAGGGCGTCTGGGTCTCCCTCAGGGGCAAGTAGCATGGCACAGAGATGAGGAACAGCGGCCGCAAGGAAACCAATCTCGAACTGCCTGTCCTCTAGGACCTCCAGAGGAAAGACAGGAGCACCCCCAGAGGACGGAGAACGAGCAGGGCCCCTCACCAGGTGAGCGGCGTAGTCAAGGCGGTGGGAAGAGGCAAAGCCAGAGACAGTGGTAACAAGCGCTGAGACAGACGACAGGGGTGCAGTCGGGTGAGTGACCAACGCGGACAAAACACGGGAGACGACAGGACGGGAGGCACGGAGGTAGTCGGACAACGGGTCGTGAAGCACGGTGAGGGACGACTCTGGAGGCTGTGGAAGGACAGGAGGAGGTGGAACACGAGAGCGAAGAACAAGGTGGAACGGACCGTCTGCACGGTAACGGGACCGACGACGCTCTGGGGACACAGCACGACTGAGGGGAGAACGACGAGTCCACTGGGACGAGGAAAGGGACTCAACAGGGGGAACAGGAGGGGACGGTAGGGGACCACGAACAAAGCGTGCAGGTGCTGGGTCGGGGAGGTCGCGTAGTCGCTGCTGCTCCGCCGCCTCTGGCGACAGCTGCTGCGAAACCTGCCCCCGCTGCTGCTCCTGTGGCTCCTGCTCTACCCTCTCCTGCTGCGGCCGCAACTGCACCTGCTGCTGCGGGCGGGACTCCTGCTCTACTCTCTCCTGTCGCTCCGTCTGAGACTGTCACCGCCGCTGCTGCTGCTGCTGCTGCTGCTGCCGTGACTCCTCCTCTACTCTCTCCTGACGCTCCGACTGAGACTGCTGCTGCTGCTGTTGCTGCTGCTGCTGCTGCTGCCGTGACTCCTCCTCTACTCTGTCCTGACGCTCCGACTGAGACTGCTGCTGCTGCTGCCGTGACTCCTCCTCTACTCTCTCCTAACGCGGCTGCGACTCCTCCTCTACTCTCTCCTGACGCTCCGACTGAGACTGCTGCTGCTGCTGCTGCCGCTGCTGCTGCCGCTGCTGCTGCTGTTACTCCTCCTCTACTCTCTCCTGACGCTCTGACCGAGACTTGCTGCTGCTGCTGCTGCTGCTGCTGCTGAGCCCTCTCAAACCGCTCCCGCTCCTCCCTCTCCAAACGAACAAGACGCTGCTCACGTGTCAGGAAACGGACAGTGCGCGGTGTAGGCGCCGAGGTGGCAGCGCCTCCAGCTCCAGCACCCCCAAAACCAGAACCTCCACCGACAACACCCCCAGGGCCGCCAGTACCTCCAGCAGGAACACCCCCAGACTCCTCAGCGACCGGCTGCGGAGGCAAACGGGGAGGGAACTGCGGGACTAACGGGAAGCCAGGGGGTGAGGCGGGGCGAGGCTGCCGACTCGAGGCAGCAGTGTCCTCCACTGGAGGGGCCTCCACACCCACACCCACTGCACCCTCAGAGCCGGAGCCACCAGCTCCAGCAGCCCCAGTACCCACACCCCCTGCAGCTGCACCTCCCGCACCCCCAGACACGACAGAGACTGGACGCTGCGGGGGGGACGACTGCGGAGTGACGTGCGACACACCTGACGGGGCAGGACGCGAGGGTGGGGGGGGCTACCGGAGCGACTGGGGGGGGGTCAGTGGTGAGGAAGAGCGGGGGGGAAAAGGTCTCAGAACCTCGGTGGGGGCGACTCCTATAGTAACTGACCGACTCGTCGAAAGTGACGTCCTGGGAACTGAAGAACTGGTACGTAACAGGGTCGTAGAACTGCCAGCCGGTGGTGTCGAGTGGGAAGCCAAGAAAGACGCAGGCACGGGTGCACGGAGACAACTTGTTCGCGCCAGGGGCGCGAACGTGGGCCAGGGAACCCCAGACGCGGTAGTCAGCTGCTACACCCGGAGAACCTGTCCAAAGGGAGACCGGCGTCACCCGTGGCCGTGCGTCACTAGGCCACAGGTTCAGCTGGTGCGCGGCGTAGCGGACTGCCTGAGGCCACAGGAACTGGGGGGCACCGGCATGGCACATGGAGGTCCGGGCAACCTTCATGACTAGACCGATGCGTAGCTCGGCTACTCCGTTCTGCTGCGGCGAGTCCGGTAGCGTGTAAGACTGGATGATCCCCCGACCCTGACACAACGTCTCCAGGCGAGTGGAAGAAAACTCACCACCACGGTCCGAGTGAAGGCGGAGCCCACAAAGGGCCTGGGCGTCACCCCTCGCTAGTAGCCACGGCTCAAGGACGGTAGGCACAACGGCCTTCCGTCGCAAAGGTAGAACCGTGGTGTAGCGGGAGTAGTCGTCCACCACAATCAGGAAGTAGCACTCCTGACGTGGGCCACGGACCGGGGAGGGGCCCCAGACGTCCAAGTGCAGGGTCTGGAAGGGAGCCGTGGTGGGGGGGAACGACGAGGAGTGAGGGGCAGTGTGCTGCCGACCCTCGACGCAGGGAGTGCACTGCGGCGCAGGCGAGAGAGGAAGCGTGGGAAGCGACTCTGGGAGACCTGAGACCAGACGGTGACGTACCATCCTACTGAGACGTGGGAACGACGGGTGACCTAGACGGTGGTGCCAAAGGACTGACGGGTGGGTGAGTGACCGACAATCGCACGACACAGCAGCTACGTGACCTGACCTGACCTGTCCTGACTCAGTGTGGTGGGACCCAGTGTGCAGTGAGTACAGACCAGAACCCGGTTCCCTGTGGAAAGTAGTCAGAGGCACTCCAGTGGCACCGACTGTGCAGTAAGCAACAGGCTCGTCCAGAGGGAAAGTGGTGACAACTCCTAGGTCGTGGAGGTGACTGACACCCACCAAGTTCCTAGAGAACGAGGGGGTGTAGTAACCTGTGAGAAGCCCAGAGGGAGCCGCCGAACACGGGAGAATGGTGGTGTAGCGAGCTACGACAGGTCCCACTGTACTGTCAGCCAAGGCGACAGTGACTGGAGTGCGCAGTGGCGTGAGGTCAGTACAGTCGCGAAAGAAACAGCTGGACGCCCCAGAGTCTAGGGTGAAGGAAAGCTGTGCAGTCTGTGAGGTCGCACCCGAGTCAGTAACAAAGGCTGGTACTAGACTAGTGGTAGCTGCAACTCCCACACTAAGAACGTCAGAGGCGCCTGGACTGGAAACTACACGAGTACCAAGACAGGAAGCAGAAGTCCCAACCCAAGCTGCAGCTCCCACGTACCGCTGTGTGCACTGGCAGGGTCCGACAGGGCCCCGCGGTGGGGGCTGCAGCTGCACCCGCTGCTGCGACCTAGACTCCGTCCCTACCCTCTCCTGCTGCTCCTGCGGCCACAGGTGCTGCGGCCACGGCTGCTGCCGCGGCCACGGCTGCTGCTGCGGCCACCGGTGCTGCTGCCACTGCCACTGCTGCGGCCACCGGTGCTGCTGCCACCGATGATGCTGTGGCAACTGTCGCCACATTGCAATGGCACGCTAGTACGAGGGTAGGAGCCAGTCAAGGCGGCAGTACCAGTGGTAGGTGTTGGGGAGTGGTCTAGTGCGGTGAGAAGCAGTCCAAAATCGGTCGCATGCGTTTGAGAGCGGTTTGGCGTGGTTTAGTGCGGTCGGAAACGGTCATGTGCGGTAGGGTACGGCCAGATGTGGTCTAGTGTGGTGGGGAGCAGTCTAGTGCGGTCGGGAGTGGTCTAGTGCGGTCGGGAGTGGTTTCGTGCGGTGGGGAGCAGTCTAGTGCGGTGGAAGGCATGGCCAGAACTTGGCGGCTACTGCTCGCGCTGGCGGCTGCTACAGGCGTTAGCTGCTGTTGCTGGCGTTAGTGACAGCCGCTAGCGCTAGCTGCTGCTCGCGCTGGCGTGGGGCGACGCGCTGGAGCCGCTGCTGATCGTGCTAGCGCGCGACGGCCGACGCGCGCGACTGGCTTGGGCGAGGGTCGGGCGAGCTCGGGCGAGGGTGAGGCGGTTGGCGACGGGCGCTAAGGCGACGTGCGCTAAGGCGACGGGCGACGAGCGCTAAGGCGACGGGCGCTAAGGTGACGAATGAAATTAGGGTTACGGTCGACGGGCGCTAAGGCGACGGGCGCTAAGGCGACGGGGGAAATTTAGGGTTACGGACGACGGGGGCTAAGGCTACGGGCGCTTCGGACGACGGGTGCTACGCGCGACGGGGCGAACGAGAACGCCCGCGGGGGCCGCGCTAAGGACGGACGGAAGCGCCCGCGGGGGCCGCGCTAAGGACGAACGGAAGCGCCCGCGGGAGCCGCGCTAAGGACGAACGGGAGCACCCGCGGGGGGGGGGGGGGGGGGGCGCGCTAAGGGACGAGCTAAGGCCCGTGGGGGCTGCCGAGGGCGCTACGGGCAACGGGCGGCGAACGGACGGCTAACGGACGGCGGACGGGCGGCAAACGGGCGGCTACCGAGCGGCTACCGACCGGCTAGCATGTGAAACCCTAAAACGAGCGAGCCAACGGACGGCGAGCGCGCTACGGGCGGCTATCGAGCAACGAACGAAGCGTGCGGAGGTGGGCCCATGGGAACGAACTAAGCTCTATACCATGTCAAAGATAGAACGGAAGAATGAATGACTAGAATAAGCAAGCACAAGGGTAGATATAGCAAACCTAACTCTAGCACTGACCAATGTGTACACCACCTAGACTAAACAATACAAACTATAACAATTATAGTTTGACAGTCTCCTGCAGGCGTGACGAGCAACTTCTTGTCGCCGTCCTCCTTCAGCTTCACACCGTTTTCCTTCAGCTGGCCGGCTGACAGCAGGTTCGCGTGCACGCCCGGGACGTAGAGCACGTCGGGGATCAGCACCTGCTTCCCGGCCTCCCCTTGCAAGGCGACCGTGCCCCGGCCCTGGACGTCCTGCAGCGCCCCGTTGAAGTCGCGCACGTACTTGACGTCGCCGCTCGGCTGCAGGTCGACAAAGACCTCCTTCCTCCCCATCACGTGATGCGAGCAGCCGCTGTCGAGCAGAACCACCGCCGGGTTCGCCTGCACGGCCGTCGCCATCGCCTGGAAGTCCTTGCCGGCCTTCGGCGCCAGCGAGACGGTTGGCGCCACGACGCTGACCAGCGAGCACGACGCCTCCTTGTCGTCTCGCCCTTTACCGCCAGCAGAGGAGTCGGCGTCCTTCGCCGAGGTCGACGACCTGGTCGACTGCTTCTTCCTGCGCGGTTTGCTCTCCCGACGAGGGTGACGCCCGGCCGACCTCCCTCGGCCTCCTTTGGTGTCGTCGTCGTCGGATTCACTGCGGTCGGGGCACTCGAAGGAGAGGTGTTCGGGGCTGTGGCCAACCTCCTCCTCCTCGACCACCATCCTTGGCCGAATTCTGCTTGTCGGCGTCCTTGGTCGGCCTACCACCATTGCTAGCACCGCCGCCAGACTGCCCGCGCTGCCCCGATCGACCACCTTGCTTCGCCGGGGCGGCGTAGTTCACCTGCGGCATGAGCTCCGAGGGCCGCTCAGCTTCCTGCATCGCCTCATCCTGCAGGATGTACGAGGTAAGGGAGTCCTCGTTGAGTGTCGCCCACGTGCTCGGCACCACCGACAGCCGCTTCAGCATGTTGTAGCTGCTCGTGAGCCCCTTCAGGACATGCGTGACGTACGACGCCGTCGAGTACTGCACGCCGGCCATCCTCATGGTGGCAAGAAGTCGCCCTAGCCCGGTTGCAGTAGTCGGTCGCCGTCTCCTGGTCGCCCATCCGCAGATGCGTGATCTGCTCCTCGAGCTGGCCGATGTACAGGTCGTCGGTGACCTGGTACGTCGACTCGATGAAGTGCCACGCCTGGTGGCCGGCGTCCAAGTAGTCCCTACACGGCTTCAAGGCGATCTGCCCGCCCGGCGAGCAGCACTGCGAGATGACCGTGAAGGTCAGCAGCTGCACAACTCGAAACTCCGCACGCAGGTCGGGGTAGAGCTCCGACGGCGTCGCCACGGTGCCGCGGGCGAAGCCTATCAGCCCTGCCATCTCCAGCTGAGGCTCGATGGCTTCCTTCCAGGTGAGAATGTCAGGTCGACCGACCAGCAAGGGGGTTATCGAGATTCTGTCCGGCATAAACTTGAAGTAGCCATAGCTCAGCGCTATCCCGCCCGCTGTCTCGTGAGTCGCCGTCGATGGCGTCACTCTGCTTCGTCGACCTCCAACGTCGCCCTGCGATGAGCCTGCAGCCGCCGACGACTGCATCCCTCGCGCCTGAACGCCGCCGACTTCATCGGCGTGAATTACTCCTCCCTGCCTCGACGTGCCACCCGCACTGCTGCCGACTTGGTCACCGGCGTTAACGCCCACGTCGACGCCGCCCTCGGTGTTCGCTGGTCGAGGAGAAGCAGGCCAAGAAGGGTGCTCTGTCGCCCACACGGCGCGGATGCCAGCCTCGACGACCGCCAAGGGGATTGCTCCGTACTCTTGAGCCTCATGGTGTCTCCTCGCATCCTCTAGCTGTGCCTCTAGGGTGTCTACTACACCAGTGTCACCTACGCCAACCATAGTGACGCTCGCACAGCTGCCGACCTACGAACACAATAGGTAAGTGACAAGTACGTCGACCAGACTGAAGGTAAGTCGTGTGCCGTCCACGCTCACCGCACCATGCGGAGATAACTCTATCAAAGGGAGCTTCTACGGGCTAGGCACGGGGCTAGAGTGATCTCTGCGTTCGTTCCTTAGTCGTTCCCTAGCGCTTGTGCGTTCACAGGGCAAAAGCGCAAGAGTTTCACTAGGAAAAGTTGACAACAATGGTACAATACAGTTGGCAAGACAAGACTACATCACAGCTAGCATGCAAGCAGGTCGACTGCCAGCGCAACATGGTCGACCGCGTTCCAGCACGACTTGGTCGACCGCGCTCCAGCAGTACAAAGTCGCGGCCCGCCAACAATGCAAGTCGACGGCGTGCCAACGCTGCAGCAAGTCGGCTGCACAGCGTTGCACCCGCAGGACATCAGCGCACCTACTTCGCAGGTGCTCGCTGATGATTGGCGTGCCGTGCCTTGTGACCTGCACAGCGCACACACCGAATCGTCCTTGTGCTGACGGTTGCTCCTGATCAGCCACGTCGACCTCGGGATACCACCACCAAGGTCGGTCTCGCCAATACCACCTGGGCGACCATCGCACTTCTCCGCAGAACCTCGTCACCCAGGTAACCTGGTCGACCGGGCAACCACGTCGACCAGCTGCTCCTTCACGTGCCGTCGACCACCCAAGTCGAGGACCACCTCCAGTCGACCTCACCAGGTCGACCGCGCCCTTGGTCGACCAGCTCCAGGTCGATGACACTCTTGGTCGACCAGCTCCAAGTCGACCAGCACACCTGTCAGCCAATCACACAAGGTCGGCTGCCCCAAGTCGGCGTCACCTAGTCGACGCCCTCCACAGGTCGACAACCCAAGTCGACCTCCCGAAGGCGGCGCCCTCCAAAGTCGGCGCCCATGCAGTGGCCCCCGTGCAGGTCGACCACTCCTGTCGACCAGCTCGCCCACTGCTGTAGGTCGGCTGCAGCCCTTACACCCGACCACGAAGTCGGCTCCGCCCAAGCGAGGACGGGGCCTACCACAACTCCCGTTAGCCAGAGCGGCGTCTGGTCGGCGTTGACAATCCACGTGGTCTCGATGCCGCACTCGCGACGCTTGTCACGGGCGAATTGCCAAAACGTTTTGCACTGATCCGCGACATCTGTGAAAGGGTGGAAGAGGTGGGGAAACAAACGGTATAAGTTAGACATAAGAAGTACAATTACACAGCAACATAAACACGGTGATACGGGCGGCGGTTTTCTGGGCGACCTTCGTCTTCATGCTAACGCTCAGATTCCACTGCCGCCGAAACCGGTCCGGCCACCTTTGGCTGTCTTTTCACTTAACGAGGGGGTAGAGAATCTTCATGTACTCCCGCAACCACTCCTGCAGACGGCCGACGGACACGGCCGTTCCCTTGCGGCTCCAGTTGAGCAGCTTCTCGTACACCTTTATCTCCATCGGGCGGTACCACGACGCCCTCCCGCGACCGTGCATGCACTTCCGTGCGGAGTGCGCTTCTTTGAGGAAATCCGCAGCTCGCTTCCAGTTCGTGAGACACTTGCGGTGGATGCCACTCTCGTGAGCCAATCAACGCACAGACACCGCCAAATCCAGCCGCGTGACCCACTTCAACTTCTCGGCGGCAGTATAGGCCTAACGCTTATGCTCGTTGAGCTTGTGCCTGGGAGAGGGGGGGCGGGCATCACTGTTCTGTGAAGCAAGGTGGGGTCGTTTGCGATTAAGAGGAGGATAGGATGGTATCGGAAGTTTCTCGGGATGCCCGTCGCGTAACCAGTACTCGACGCCGTCGTCGTCGTCGCCGCCTGGAGCACCCTCGGGAAACGCATCCTCAGCGGTCCCGGCCTCGGTGCCACCCTCCGTGCCACCCTCGCCACTGTTGTCGCGCTCAGCGTGCCACTCTTCCTCGGCGTCAGCCACCTCGTCGTCAGCGCCGACTGCGGATTCGTCCCACGTGCAGTCGCCGGGCTGTCCCCATCGTGGTGCCGGGGGCGGAGCTTTTACGTACTCATCTGGGGCCTTGTTTGAATCCGGTTCCGAGAGGTACTCGTCGAACGCGGATGGGAGCAGGAGCGTGAGCACGGGCTGATTGCCCGCGAGCTCAGGAGTCACAGGTGTGAGAAAATGAAGTGTGCATTAGGTCAAAGGTGAGGGGTACAAGTAGAATGTCGAGAGAATTACTGTACCCCCTAAGGCTAAACCCACTACAGCCTAGTACAATATAAACATATAATGTTTGACACACCCCCATAGGCGAAGTGGGGGATAGCCAGGACAAGCGGTCACAAGACCAGTCAAGCAAAGCAAAGCAAGCTCAGGGTGGATCACAACGTCACCACACATTCCGAGCACAGGTTCAAGGCCACAAGGCCAGTTCACATGCAGGATCATATATATAAAGGTAAACAAGCAAGGGCAGGTATATATAGATCACAGTACAAGCAAGGTCAAGAGGTGAGCAAGTGAGGGACAGTAGGCACAAGGCCTAGAACAGTACAGAAACGCTGATGATCACAAGGCTGAAGCGCCTTGGTGAACACATCAGCAGTGTTGGCCTGAGTGGCCACGTAACGCAGACGAAGCTGACCACGCTGCTGTAGCTCTCGAGCAAGGAAGTAGCGCAGAGCGATGTGCTTCGTTCTGTGCTCCAGTCTGTGCTCCTCACACAAGGCAATGGCGGCCTTGTTGTCAACGTACAGCACTGGAGGAGAACGAGGCCGCTCTCCCAGGTCGGTCAGCAGGTAGGTGAGCCAGCGTAACTCCTGTGCAGCCATGGCCCCAGCGTAGATCTCAGCCTCACAACTGGAGCTGAGAACAGAAGAAGAGCGTGTACAACGCCAAGAAACTGAACCAGAGCCAAGGCTGAAGGTGTAACCCTGAGACGACCGCTGCGTAGCCTCGTTGTCAGCCCAAGAAGCGTCTGAGTGACCAGTGAGGACAACGTCGCTCCGACCTCCAAGCACGAGCCCCATGCCCGATGTACTGCACAAGTAGCGCAACACCCTCTTAGCGGCATCCATGTGCTCCTTCCGGTGACGGCCGGGAGCGACATAGTGTGCTAGGATGCTAAGAGGGTATGCCAGGTCAGGTCGAGTGCAGGTCATCAGGTACATGAGGCAGCCCACAAGCTCTGGATACGGGCCACTCGGCTCTACGGACTCATCCGAAGGCAGAGCTGAGAGCGAGTGACCGGTAGGCAGAGGAGTGGGCTGAGGCGAGGAGTACGTGAAGCGGAAGCACTGAAGGACCTGCTGCACCATGTGTGACTGAGTCAAGGTGATGGTGTGCTGTGCTCTGTCCCGGGTGATCCGCAAGCCAAGATAGCTTGTCAGCTCACCCAGGTCTGTGCACGTGTGTCTCTTCTGCAGCTCTGACTTCACGTGAGCGAGTGCCTCAGTGTCAGCAGTAGCAAAAACCAAGTCGTCTACGTAAACAAGAACGTAGAACGGCGGCAGAGTGGTGTCTGTGCGTAGAAACAGCGACGGGTCAGCAGTAGAAGGAGCAAACCCAAGAGCAGCAAGAGTAGTCCTCAGTGTGTCGTGCCACTCACGGGGTGCCTGGCGGAGACCGTAGACTGGCCGCCGGAGGCTCCACTGGGTACCAGGAGGGAACGACCCAGTGAAGCCTGGTGGGCGGCGCAGCCAGATCTCCTCGTGCAGGCTGCCCTGTAGGAAAGCAGTGCTGAAGTCAAGAGAGTGGAGCTTGTAGTCACGCTGAGCGGCGACGTGCAGCAGAACCCGAAGAGTGGTCATCTTCGGGGTCGGGGAGAAGGTCTGGAAGAAGTCAACTCCCTTTCGCTGACTGAAGCCTCGTGCAACGTAACGCGCCTTGAAGACAGGCGGAGAACCCGGCGGCCGCTTCACCCTGAAAATCCACATGCCACTGACGATGTTCGCCCCAGGTGGGGGAACCTCGTCGACGTAGGTGCCTGTGGACTTCCAGGAAGCCATCTCTGCGTCCATGGCTGTCTGCCACTGAGAGGAGTAGGGACCCTCCATCGCCTCTGCTTAAGAGCGTCGGGTCGGGATGTCTGGTGCATCCGGGTCTCCCTCAGGGGCAACTAGCATGGACACGAGATGAGGCAAAGCAGCGGCAAAACACTCAAACTCCTCCTGTCTGTCCTCAAGGACGTCCGTGTCGAAGAGCACACTCACCCCCGACAGACGGAGGACAGACAGACTCAGACTCAGCAACAAGGCTAGCGGCGTAGTCTAGACGACAGGCAGCAGCAAAGTCAACAAGCTCAGCGACTAGAGCAGACGCAGCTGAGGACTCAAAGGAAGGGTCAGTGACAACAGTGGCAAGGAGACGCGTGACAGTAGGACTGGCAGCACGGAGAGCGTCAGACTCCGGGTCAGCGAGAGCAGGAAGAGAGGACGCTGGTGGAGACGGCAGTGGGACACGCTGTGGAGCAGTAGAGGGACGTAGGGTCATATAGTGAGTGCCAAGGACAGGAGGAGGACGCTGACGCGGAGCACGACGACCAGCGCAGACAGCACGAACAGTCGACTCTGGACGCGACTCAGACGACTCTGGACGAGTCTCAGGCGACGGAGGACGAGACTCAGGCTCACGACGCTCCGTAAGACCTCCCGTCGGCGCAGTGTAGGGAGAAGGACCAGGAAGTGGAGAGACTGGCTGTAACTGTGACTGCGACTGGACAGGCGGTGGACTCAGTAGGGGAGGAGTAGGACCAGGAGAGGGCGGAAGGCCAAGAACGGAACGGAACGTAGTACGGCCGTGGCCGCTCAGCACCTCCAGCTCCAATCCCCTCAGCAGGCCCAGCAGCAGCAGGACCAGCAGCACCTCCAGCAGCGTCAGCGGCACCACCAGCAGCAGCAGCACCTCCAGCAGCACCAGCAGCACCGCCAGCAGCAGCAGTACCTCCAGCAGCTCCAGCAGCTCCAGCACCAGCAGCACCTCCAGCAGCTCCAGCAGCTCCAGCACCAGCAGCACCTCCAGCAGCTCCAGCGGCACCTCCAGCAGCAGGAGCACCTCCAGCAGCTCCAGCAGCACCAATACCAGCAGCACCTCCAGAAGCGCCAGCAGCACCGCCAGCAGCAGCAGTACCTCCAGTAGCTCCAGCAGCACCAGTAGCACCTCCAGCAGCGTCAGCCGCACCGCCAGCAGCAGCAGCACCTCCAGTAGCTCCAGCAGCTCCACAGTCCACGACACCGGGAGCGCCACTCCTGAGACTGCAGCGCCGAGCGTACCACTCTCGGAGCCGCTGGGGAGAGGGCAGCTCCCGCCTAGGAGGGGAAGCACGAGCACCAGCTCCAGCAGCACCCCGAGCTCCAGAAGTACCCCTTCTGAGGCTGCAGTACTGTAAGTACCACTCACGTAGCTGCTGACAGGAGAGAGCGCCTCCAGGTGCAGCACGCTCAGTCGTAGCACCCTCTGGCGCAGTACCCTCAGACGTAGCACTCCCAGGCTCAGCACCCCCAGACTCAGCACCCCCAGGCTCAGCACCCCCAGACTCAGCACCCCCAGGCTCAGCACCCCCAGACTCCGCAACTCCAGGCTCCGCACCCCCAGACTCCGCAACTCCAGGCTCCGCACCCTCAGGCTCCGCACCCCCAGGCTCCGCACGCTCAGGCTCAGCACCCCTAGCAGGACGAGAGTCGACAGCTACCTCGATTGGCTCAACCGGGTCTACCTGGGACACACCTGAGGGAGCGGCACCCTGAGGGGGGAGGGGGTCTACCACAGCAGCACCTGGGGCTAGGAAGAGAGGCGGGGGGGGGGAGCGGGGCAGTGCGGTAGGGGAAGAGGCGGTAGTAGGGCACGGACTCGTCAAAAGTGACGTCCTGAGAGGGCAGGACACGGCGCGAGGTGGCGTGGTAAAACTGCCAACCAGACGCGTCCGGGACAAAGCCAAGGAAGACATAGGGAACAGCGCGGGAGGAGAGCTTGTCCGCAGACGTATCGCGAACAAAAGCTCGAGATCCCCAGACCCGAAAACACGACGCATCGCCAACCTCTCCCGTCCAACGCAGTGTCGGCGAAGTCTCCGGAACGGAGACACGGGGCCAGAGGTTGAGCTGATGCGCAGCGTATCGGACCGCAAACGGCCACAGAAAGTGGGGGGCAGCCGCATGGATCAAGGAGGTACGAGCGACCTCCATGACCAAACCAATGCGGCGCTCAGCAACCCCATCCTGCTGTGGAGAGGCCGGAAGCGTGAACGACTGGCGGATGCCGTGCTCCGCACAGTAGGCTGCCAAGAGGTCGGAGGAGAACTCACCACCTCTGTCAGAGTGCAGACGCAGGACAGGAAAGTCCGAGTGGAACCGCTCACTGAGCTGGAGACGAGCAGCGCGGATCCAAGGGATCAAAACATCAGGGACCTCACCCTTGGTGCGCAAGGGGAAGACCGTGGTGTAGCGCGAGTAGTCGTCAACAACGATCAGGAAGTACCTCTCCTGACCCTGTCCACGGACGCGGGCTGGGCCCCACACGTCCAGGTGGAGAGTCTGCAGTGGAGCCTCTGTGGGAGGGAACGAGGAGGAGTGAGGAGCAGCGCGCTGCCGCCCCTCGACACAGGGAAGGCAGGGTGGAGCAGGCGAGGGTGGGAGTGGAGGGAGAACCCTGGGAAGACCAGAGACAAGGTACCGTTTGTGCATGGCACGAAGGCGCTGCACTGACGGGTGACCAAGACGGTGGTGCCAGAGGACAGTCTCGTGTGCCAGAGAGCGACACGAGCAGGGGGCAGACAGCTGACCTGACGCAGACGCGGACGCAGCTACCTGAGGAGACTCAGTGGTCAGTGTGTACAGGTCCGACCTCGGCTGCCGAGTGAAGGTAGCCAGGTGGCGGCCCGTCCGAGCGCACGTGCAGTGTGTCACGCGCTCGTAGGCAGGGGTAAACTGGTGGACACCCCCGTCCTGAAGCGCACTACCCGCCACCAAGTTCGTAGAGAACGAGGGGAGGTAGAGACCTGATAGTGTGCCCGACGGAACCGCAGGACAAGGGAGGACAGTGGAGGAGGTCGCAACGACCGGACCCCCAGAGGGGTCAGCGAGGGAGACTGCAACTGGCCGAGCAAGCTGCTCAAGGGCAGTGCGGTCACGAAAGAAACAGCGAGAAGCACCTGAGTCTAGTGTGAAAGTGTGCAGTGCCTCAGTAGACTCAGTACCAGGGGGCGCAGACTCACGAGCACCTAGAGCAGCAGCCTCACCAGCACCTGGGGCAGCAGACACGCGAGTACCTAGAGCGGCAGCCTCACCAGTACCTGGGGCAACAGACGCACTAGTACCTGGAGCGGCAGCCTCTCTGGGTCGAATGCCCGGGTCGGGCGGAACACACAAGTACTGATCACCCTCTCCACTAGTAGACAAGACATACATGGCAGTGAGAATAGCATCAAAGTCAAGAGCATAGACATCAATGTTTTTCTTGATCAGATCAAACCAGCGGGGCAGCTCAGTGGCAGCAGGGAACTGAGTACGCCAGGCGTCGTCGAGGCGGGAGAAGCAGCGCTGCGTGGTGTGCGCCCTCCCACACGTCTGACCAGTGCGGTCACCTGTGCGGATGACGTACGTGCAGCTAAGGCCACCCCCCCCCCCGTGCTGGGAGTACCACTCACGAATCTCCTGGGGCGACGGAGTCTGCTGCTGGCTCTGGCCACCGCCAGCGCCTCCACGACCACCACCTCCGCCGCCGCCACCCCGTCCACCACCACCCCTGCCGCCGCCGCGTCCACCTCCGCCACCACCACCGCCCCCGCCCCTGCCACCTCCCCCGCCGCTGCCGCCACCACCCCCACCGCTGCCACTAGCCCCTCCAGCCCCGCCACCACCCCAACCGCCACCACCGCCCCCACCACCGCCTCCCCCACCGTCACCTCCGCCTCCCTTGCCCCCTTTGCCCTTGCCGCTGCGGCGCCAACTCGGAGTGGACGCAGTCCCGACCTTCTCAGCACCAAGGAGGTCGACAGCAGCAGCAGAGGCGACAGAGGGGAGAAGGGGGGAAGGGGAACACCCCTCAAAGAAAGGGGTGCGGGGGTCGCCACGAGAGGCACCTACAGCTACAATACTCTTCTCAGCTGCAAGCAGTTCCTTCTCGAGGAGGTCAATGGTGAGCTCAGTGGGGCAGCGAGCTAGGAAGTGGTCCCTGACTGCACGCAGAGTGTCAGGGAGGCGGGTGACTAGGTGGTAGAGAGTGAGCCAGAGCGGGGGGGGGTTCTGGGTAAGAAACTCAGGGGGCATAGCGGCACGGAAGCGGGCCTCACTACTGCGGAGGTGCGTGATGAGGTCAGCGACTGTGTGGAAAGAGGACAGGTCGGGGAACAGGTAGGGGAGCGAGAGACGGCCTAGCGCGGCAGAGGCAGGGAAGGAGTAGCGGGCAACGACAGCAGTGTACAGTGCCTGTGCAGTCTTGTGCTGGCCAAAGTGCTCGCGCTCATCTATCGGCAGGGAGTTGCGAATAGCAAAGCGAGCGTGGGCGTCACGAGTCTGCCACTGTGAGTGGGCAGTGCTGTCAGCAGTAGCAGTAGGGGCAGCAGCATGGCCTAAGGCGTGGTCGTACAGTGAGATATCTTCCTTGGCAGTGAGCTGTAGGAATAGGTGCAGGTCATCAAGCCAGGTGTCAAACTTCACTGGGCGGCCCTCAGCATCGAAAGCTAGCACAGCAGGGCTAGCCATACTCACAGTAGGAGCAGTAGCAGTAGGAGCAGCAGGAAAAACAGTAGTGACAGTAGTAGTGACTGAAGCAAGGGCGCGGCTCGGGCGGGTGCTGCAGGTCCGGCGGCGGCAGTGCGGCTCCTTTGGCGGCGGCGGCACGTGCTGCTGCAGGTCCGGCGGCAGCAGTGCTGCTCCTTCGGCGGTGGCGGCTGCTGTAGGTTCGGCGGCGGCAGCTGCTGCTCCTTCGGCGGTGGCGGCTGCTGTAGGTCCGGCGGCGGCAGCTGCTGCTCCTTCGGCGGCGGCAGCTGCTGCAGGTCCGGCGTCGGCAGCTGCGGCAGGCTCGGTGGCGACAGCTGCTGCTGGTTCAGCGGCGGTAGCTGCTGCAGGTGAGGCAGCTGCTGCAAGTGGCGGCCGTGACAAAGGAGGGGCAGGGCCGCAACAGAGGCGGCAGCGGCAGGGGCAGCACAGCCGCGGAGACCCGCAGTAGCGGCGGCAGCGGAAGTGACTGCAGCTGCTGCCGAGGCGGTGACGACAGGGCGGCAGGGCCTCGAAGAGCCGCGGAGGGTGGCGACGGGGCCACAGGGGGCAGCTACGGGGCCGCGAAGGGCAGCTACGGGGCCGCGAGGGGCAGCTACGGACTGCGACGGGGCCGCTAAGGGCGGCTACGGGGTCGCGAGGGGCGGCGACTGGGCCGCTACGGGCGGCGACGGGGCCTGGGGGGGGGCCGCGAAGGGCAGCTACGGGGCTGGGAGGGGCCGCTAAGGACTGCGAGAAGGAGGCGCAAGAGGCTTAGGAGGAACAGGCGGCGCAGGAGGCGCAGGAGGGTGTGGTGGCTCTGGTGGGATACGGGAATACCACCCGTCACCGTCAACTCTAAATGCGGGCCTAGCGGTAGGTTTCTTCTTGAACAAGAAGTGCGTGCCTGTGAATTCCGCCATAGCTTTCGCAAGTGGAAACTGAAAGAACAGAGGGAAGAATGGGTGAAGAAATGAAAGATTGGAGGGGACCCCTTCGGCTTAGCGCCTCAGGGTCCTCGTCAATGAACAAGGGATACCCCCCTGCCTGAACCCGCAGAGGCGGGTTCATGGCACCATCCATGCTGCGCTGGCAGGGCATATTCCACCCCCTTCTAGAGGGTTCGGAAGTAATGCTCCTGCCTGGCAGCGCATGACAACCTGATTGGGCCGCACGGCAGGTTTCGCGTCATCGCTGGCAGGTGCGTTGCTCCGGGACAGGTTTTGTGCGGTGGGAAAACGAATCGCGGCACGTTTCGCCGGGATTCCATGCACGATCCCATGCGCACGTCACACTGTTGTATTCGCCTTAATGAGGGCTTCAGTTTGGTACATTTAGAATAAAATTTCATGCTTGCCATTATAAAAGCGCCGACACTAATGGCCGTTACTCAATTACAAGCACCTTATAAGTGCATATGCGCTACTATCCGGGGCAATAGGGTACTGAAAGCATTGATAGAGCATTCCCGAACATTGTTTTTGGGCTAATTTCTTTGTGACGTAGTGGATAAGACGAGGAGATACGAGAGGCGGCGGCAGGAGAGATGCGCTAGGGGGAACCATGTAAGCCGCACGGCGGTATGGAGGGAATTGTCACAGAGGCGATTGGCTTACGTGGCGAGAATGGGGAGACAGGTGAAGAGGGTAGAATCGCGTGGATCGGTTTCAATTGACTTTCGCTTGACAGACGAAGAGGGATGCAAAGATAGGACGGCTAGGGTGACAACATACTGGTATCGTTTTGCAGGCATCATGGAGGGAAGGGGAGGGAAAATAGGAAGCTGCCGAAATGGCGGTCAACCCGGAAAAGGCTGACGTGGCAGTCATTTCCCTTCCGAACCTAATCGAAGGGAAATGCCTGCAGAACAGTAATTTCCCTCCAGGAGAATGCACCCCCAGGAAGGTTCCTATTTCCCCTCACCACCTTCCTCCTCGGGCAAATTTATTTGCCTCCGCCCTGCCATCGGCCACCCACCCTTCACGGGGAAGTGCAACGGTGACGGGAGGGGGGAGCTGGGCGTGGGAACACCAGCCTCCCACACAAGAAACAAGCTTTCCTGTACAGGCACAAATCCAAACAGGGTTGCAAATCTCAAATTGAAAAAGAAAAACACACACCAACGGCCTGCTCACCGCTCCTGTATGTAGGGGTTTTTTTATGTTGAAAACGCCCAGCCCCAAATAATTACCCTGGTCCTGCATTCGATGGTCACGATTTACCCCTCCATTGGGCGCGAGAAATTCCGCGAGAAGTTCGTCATTCTCCCTCGGAAACTACTGCGGAGATTCACTCTACAACAGTAGTGAGTTAGACTGCGGGGGTTGGCACGAACAACTAGAGGTGATCGTAGCTTTGCTCAGTTCGTTAGTGCTTGCGCATACACGGGAGAAATTGGCAAGAGTTTCCACTAGGCAAAGACGAAATTACAGAATGATTGAACAAGCAATAGCAACAATGACTACATCAGGCACCTAGCAACCCTGCAGCTAGCCAGGTCGACCGCCAGCACAGCTTGGTCGACCGCCTGCCAGCGTTGCGTAGAGGAGCCGCGCCAGCACAGGCGACCTGCCAACAGAGCAGGTCGACGGCGTGCCAACGCTGCAGCAGAGTGGCTGTCCAGCGTTGCCCCGTAGAACACAGCAGTGCGCACGCTCGCATGTGCGCGCAGACGATTGGCCCGACTTGCCTCATTGGGCATCCGTCGGCTGTTGTCTGCGCCTGACGAGCCACATCGACTTCGGGATACCAGCCCGCAGTCGTCTGCGCCATCGCGACCTCGACGACGTTCGCGTGCCTCCGCAGAACTCGTCGAGCAGGTTACCCGGTCGACCCCCGGGCGCTCTGGTCGACCCCCAGGCGCTTCCGGTCGACCACCAGGTCCCTCTGGTTGACCACCAGGTGCCTCTGGTCGACCACAACTCCCGTCAAACTACCCCTTGGTCGACACACCTCTTTCGTCAACCAGAATCATCAGCGGTTGTCGCCGAGCTCCCCTCGTCGACCGCTGCTCACTTGTCAGGTCGACGGACTGCTCCGTCGACCTCCCAGTCGAACTGCAGATCGACGGGATGCTCCGGAGACCTTCCGATCGAGCTGCAAGTCGACGGGAAGCTCCGAAGACCTTCCGGTCGAGCTGCAAGTCGACGGGATGCTCCGGAGACCTCCCGGTCGAGCTGCAAGTCGACGGGATGCTCCGGAGACCTCCCGGTCGAGCTGCAGGTCCTGGTCGACGTCCCACCCGTCGCCCAGACCAGTCAGTTGCAGCTGTCGAGCTCCCTGGTCGACAGCAACACCACAGCGGTCCCCTGCAGCTCGACGAAGCCTGTCGAGCAGCTCTCCCACTGTGAACGGTCGGCTGCTACTCCCGTACATCCGACCAAGTCGTCGGCGTTGCCCAAGCGAGGGCGGGGCCAACACTCCATTCCCGCTAACATTCCCCTGCCGCGCTCACGCTTGGGCCTCCAGCCCACACGGCAGTACTCCGCGGAGAAAACTCGTCCTCGGCGTGCACCCCACACACAGCACGCCGTCACCGCACCAGCCGTGCAGAAGGGCACGGCACCTACTGCTGCACCTCGTCGTCGCCGTCGCCGACGTCGTCCAGACGAACTTGGCCGATGGCGACCGAGCACCAGTTGAAAGCCGGAAAATGCAGAGCCTTCGTCAGGAAGTCCGCCGGCTGCTTGGTGGTCGGGATGTACTTCAGCACGAATTTCCCGCGCCTCACCATGTGCTGCGGCCAGGCGTAGCGTCGCTCCATGTGCTTGAGGTTGCCCGTCAGCCCCAAGCCCTCAGCGACCGTGATTGCCGACTGGTTGTCGACGCGGAGGATGGTCGGCTTCCCAGCGTCTAGTAGCTTGAATTCCGCAAGGAGGAAGCGAAGTCGACGCCCCTCCTTGACGGCGTCCGTGGCCGCCACGTACTCCGACTCGGTCGATGACAATGTCGCGCACTTGATGCGTGAGCTCGACCAGGAGACGGCGGCCCCTCCGTAGACGAACACGTAGCCTCCTATGCTCGTCCGGTTCTGCTTGTCGCCCGCGTCGTCGGCATCGACGTAGCCGATCAGCTCCAACGATTCTGGTCCACCGCCGAACTCCAGGGCGGTGTCGCGGGTGTCGGCGAGGTAGGCAAGGCAGCGGTCGACCTCGCGCCAATGCTGGTCACTCCTCACTGTGAGGCCGCTCCCCAGCTTGCTGCAGGCGAACGCGATGTCCGGCCTCGTCGTCGTCGCCGCGAACTGCAGCGAGCCGACCTTCTGCCGGTACTCCTCCTCGCGCTCCTGAGCCTCCTCGTCGTCGAACATCAGCTGAGCGTAGGCGTCGACCGAGACCGGCGTCTTCGGGACTCGACTGCCCTTCTCCTCGTCGATGAAGCGCCTGCGCAGCTTGTCGGCGTAGCCCTGCTGGTGCAGCCACAGCTTCCTGGCCGGCCTGTCGCGCACGATCTCCAGCCCAAGGAACTTCACTACCGGCGAGATCTCACGCAGCTCGAAGGCGGCCTCCAGCAGCTCCTTCAGCTCCTTCAGCATCGCGGTGCTGCTGCTGGCAGCGAGCAGGTCGTCGACGTAGACCAGCACCCAGCAGGTCACTCCGTCGTCGCCGGCCTTGAAGTAGAGTGCCTCGTCGACCTGGCTCTTCTTCCAGCCAGCGCCCAGCAGCACACGGTCGAGAGCTCTGTACCACAACAGCGGCTACTGCTTCAGCCCGTAGAGGCTCTTCAGCAGCTTACACACCCGGCCGGTCCCGTCGTCGAAGTAGTCCGGCTGGTACATGTAGAGCACCCTGTCGAGCTTGCTATGCAGGAAAGCGTTCTTCATGTCGAGCTGCATCAGGTTGAGGTCGAGGACAGCGACGATGCTGAGGAAGATCCTCAGCGTGACGTAGCTGCTCACCGGCAAATACGTCTCGTCGTAGTCGGTGCCGTACACCTGCGTGAAGCCCTTCACGACCAGCCTCGCCTTCTCGCGCTCGACGGTGTCGTCGATGCGGTACTTGGTCGTCATCACCCACCGGTTCTTCATGATGTTCACTCCGCGTGGGCGTTCGACTAGCTCCCAAGTGCCCATGCCGAGGAGACTGCGGATCTCTTCTTCCATGGCGGCCTTCACCGCCGGACCCTTCCAGCTCGCCAGCGCCTCCTTCACCGTCATCGTGGCAATGTCCCAGCGGTATTCGGGGTCGGCATGCACGTCGGGGTCGAGCTCCGGCAGCTCTTCATCCTCCTCGGCGTCGTCGTACAACAGGTCGTCGTCGACCTCGTCGTACACCGTGGCGAAGGCAGCTGGTGGCAGGCAGGCGTGGAAGCTCAGCCGCTCCGGCGGCCGTCGAGCTCGACCTGTGCGTCGGAGCTTAGGCTTCTCGACCGGAACCTCCACCACGTCACTGTCGGTGGACTCCTCTCCCGGCGACAGCTCCCCTTCCTCGTCGACGTTCGCATCATCGACCAGCTGCTTCGGCCCTTCGACCGGCTGCTCGTCTGCTGCTGACTTCGACAGCTCCCCTGTCGACCGCACCGGCTGCTGCTCCCCTGTCGGCTGCACCGCTGTTGTTGCCTCCTGTTCGACCGGCTCCCCTGTCGTCGACGGCTTCCCATCCTGGTCGACGAGCTTGGCGCCTTGTCGACCGCCGGCGATGCCATGGGCCGGCGCCACAGGCGACGCCTCAAGGCTCCCCTCATCGCCGGTGGTCGACACAGGTGCCGACCCAGGCCGATCTGCGACGGGGAACGGAGGAGCAAGGACAGGGGAAGGGGGAAGAACCTCCACAACATCCTCATCAGCAGGCTCGCCGACATCGGCGAGCACCGGAATCGTTGCCGTCGAGGTGTCCGTCAGCAGGTGCGCCTGCATCCGCTCCGACGCCGGCCCATTCTTCGCCTTCCACACCTCAAGCGACAGCGTCTCGTAGAAGATCACCTCGACCGGCGTGACCACCTTGTTGTCGGTCAGGTCTGTCAAGCTATATTTGTTATAGCTTATTTGTGTTAGTCTAGGTGTCCTTTATGTTTTCCTAGGGTTAGGGTTATGCTTGCTATATCTTGCTTGTTTTTCACTTTCCTTAGTCAATACTTATAGTTTTGTAACTTGACATGGTATAGAGCGATAAAACGATCCCATGGGCCCACCGCCCCGTAACGTGCCCTAGCCCGAAGCGCCCTAGCCCGAAGCGCCCTAGCTCGAAGCGCCTAAGCCCGTAGCGCCCCGTCAATCCGTGTCTCGTAGTGCCCCGTACCCCGTGCGCCACCCGTTTTCCCGTCGCCTCACCCGTCAGATCCGTCGCGTCGTTACTCTCCCCCCCCCCCCCTTGTCGCGACCTGCCTGTTTTCCCCCGTCGCGCCTTACCTTTTCCCCCCGTCGCGCTGCCCGTACATCCGCTCGCGTAGTCGCACGCACCCGTACAGAACCGCACAGAACCGCCGCCTTACCTTCCCCACCCGTCACCAGCAGCAGCTTCCACTGCCGTCAGCGCACCAGCAGCAACTTGAACTACCCCCTAGCAACTTACACCGCCCCACCCGGTACTCCCCACTGCACAGAACCGCATAGAACCGCACCCGCTGCCCCACCCGTTCCAGCCAGAGCTGCTGCCCCACCTGTACCAGTCAGAGCTGCTGCCCCACCCGTTCCAGTCACCTCACCCGGAATCAGCCGCCCCACCCGGTACTCTCCACCCCGCAGAACCGCACTGAACTGCACATAACCGCACGCACCCGGTGCCCCACCTGTACAAGCAGCACCAGTAGCAGCAGTTTAGGCTGCCCCAGCGCTCGAGCAGCAGCTTAGACTACCGCTAGTGCACCAGCAGCAGCTTAGGCTGCCCCCAGCGGAACCAGCAGCAGGATAGCCTACCGCCAGCAGCAGTTTAGGCCCACCTGCTAGCACCACCCCCGTTTCTAGCTACTCACATGGCTTGTACTCGAGTCCTACAGCAGCAGGGCCAGCCGCAGCACTCCCGGCAGTGGGGACCTGCGGGTCCAAAGTGTGGAGCCCTCAGCAGTGGCTCAGCTAGCAGTGGGCGAGACGTCGGCCCCTGCGGGTACCGGGCCCTGACAGGCCCTGGTGCTGGCACTACCTGCTGGAGTCCTGATCACTCTGCGTCCAGCTGCTACCGTCGACTCGACGACCTTCATCGTGAGCGTTTTGGTCCTCACGCTATTACACCGCACTGGCCCTCGCGACTTCGCCAGCGCACTGCTGCACTAGTTGAGTCTCACCTACCTGGTCTAGGACCGTTCCCGGCTGCACGAGTAGAGACCTGTGTTTCCAGTCTTGGTGCGTGTGTTGTTTCCAGTCCAGACGCCTCTGAGGGTCTTTGTATAGGAGCTGCAGCTACTACTAGTCTAGCACTAGCCTTTGTAGCTGGTTCGGGTGCGACCCCACAGACTGCACAGCTTTCCTACACCCTAGACTTTGGAGCGTCCAGCTGTTTCTTTCGCGATTGTACTGACCTCACACCACTGCGCACTCCAGTCACTGTCGCCTTAGCTGACCCCTCTGTGGGACGTGTAGTTGCTCGCAGCACCACCACTCTCCCGTGTCCGGCGGCTCCCTCAGGTTTTCTTACAGGTTACTACACCCCCTCGTTCTCTAGGAACCTGGTGGGTGTCAGTCACCTCCACGACCTAGGTGTAGTCACCACTTTCCCACTGGACGAGCCTGTTGCCTCCTGCACAGTCGGTACCACTGGGGCCCCTCTGGCCACTTCTCACAGGGAGCTGGGCTCTGGTCTGTACTCACTACACACTGGGTCCCACCGCACTGGGTCAGGCCAGGTCAGGTCAGATCAGGTAGCTGCTGTGTCGTGCGACTGTCGCTCCCTCACCCACCCGTCTGTCCTCTGGCACCACCGTCTAGGTCACCCGTCGTTCCCACGTCTCAGTAGGATGGCACGTTACCGTCTGGTCTCAGGTCTCCCAGAGTCGCTTGCCCCGCTTCCTCGCTCGCCTGCGCCGCTGTGCACTCCTTGCGTCGAGGGTCGGCAGCGCGCTGCCCCTCACTCCTCCTCGTTCCCCCCCACCACGGCTCCCTTCCAGACCCTGCACTTGGACGTCTGGGGCCCCTCCCCGGTCCTTGGACCACGTCAGGAGCGCTACTTCCTGATTGTGGTGGACGACTACTCCCGCTACACCACAGTTTTCCCCTTGCGACGGAAGGCCGACGTGCCTACCGTCCTCGAGCCGTGGCTACTAGCGTGGGGTGGTGCCCAGGGCCTGTGTGGGCTTCGCCTACACTCGGACCGTGGTGGTGAGTTTTCTTCCACTCGTTTGGAGACGTTCTGTCAGGGTCGGGGAGTCATTCAGTCGTACACGCTACCAGCCTCGCCGCAGCAGAACGGGGTAGCCGAGCGTCGCATCGGCCTGGTCATGGAGGTTGCCCGGACCTCCATGTGCCATGCCGGTGCCCCTCAGTTCTTGTGGCCTCAGGTGGTCCGCTACGCCGCGCACCAGCTGAACCTGTGGCCCAGTGACGCACGGCCACGGGTGACGCCGGTCTCTCTCTGGTCAGGTTTACAGGGTGTAGCAGCTGACTTCCGTGTCTGGGGTTGTCTGGCTCACGTTCGCGCCCCTGGCGCGAACAAGTTGTCTCCGCGCACTCGTGCCTGCGTCTTTCTTGGCTTTCGTTTGGACGCCTCCGGCTGGGTGTTCTACGACCCGGTCACCTGCGGGTTCTTCGCTTCTTAGGACGTCACGTTCGACGAGTCTGTCTGTTACTACAGGAGTCGCCCCCACCGAGGTACTGAGGTCTTTTCCCCCCGCTGTTCCTCACCCTTGAGCCTCCCCCAGTCGCCCCGGTAGCCCCCCCCCCTTCGCGTCCTGCCCCGTCAGGTGTGTCGCACGTCACTCCGCAGTCGTCCCCCCCGCAGCGTCCAGTCCCTGTCGTGTCTTGGGGTGCGGGAGGTGCAGTTGCGGAGGGTGAGGGTACTGGGGCTGTAGGAGCTGGTGGTGTCGGCCCTGGGGGTGCAGGGGTTGTGGGAGTGGAGGTCACTCCTGTGGAGGACACGGCGGCCTCGAGTCGGCGGCCTCGCCCCGCCTCACCCCCTGGCTTCCCGTCCGTCCCGCAGTTTCCCTCTCGTTCTTCTCTGCCGCCGGTTGCTGCGGAGCCTGGGGGTGTTCCTGCGGGAGGTACTGGAGGCCCCGGGGGTGTCGGTGGTGGAGGTGCTGGTTCTGGGGGTTCTGGAGCTGGAGGCACTGGCACTGTGGCGCCTACACCGCGCACTGTACGTTTCCTGACCCGTGAGCAGCGTCTCCTTCGGTTGGAGAGGGAGGAGCGTGAGCAGTTTGAGAGGACACAGCAGCAGCTGCAGCAGCAGCAGCAGGAGAGAGTAGAGGAGGAGTCATGGCCACACCAAGAGAGGGTAGAGCAGGAGTCCCGCCGCAGCAGCAGGTGCAGTTACAGACACACCAGGAGAGAGTAGAGGAGCAGTCCCGGCCGCACCAGGAGAGGGTAGAGCAGGAGTCCCACCCGCAGCAGCAGGTACAGTTACAGACCCAGCAGGAGAGAGTAGCGGAGCAGTCATGGCCGCAGCAGGAGAGGGTAGCGCAGGAGTCCCACCCGCAGCAGCAGGTACAGTTACAGACCCAGCAGGAGAGAGTAGGGGAGGAGTCACGGCCGCAGCAGGAGAGGGTAGTGCAGGAGTCCCAGTTGCAGCAGCGGGTGCAGCTGCAGTCGCAGCAGGAGAGGGCAGAGGCGGAGCCACAGGTGCAGCAGCAGGGGCCGGTACCGTCGCAGCAGACGCCAGAGGAGGCGGAGCAGCAGCAACTGCGACTACGCGACCTCCCCGACCCAGCACCTGCACGCTTTGTTTGTGGTCCCTAACCGTCCCCTCTTGTTCCCCCTGTTGAGTCCCTTTCCTCGTCCCAGTGGACTCGTCGTTCTCCCCTCAGTCGTGCTGTGTCCCCAGAGCGTCGTCGGTCCCGTTACCGTGCAGACGGTCCGTTCCACCTTGTTCTTCGCTCTCATGTTCCACCTCCACCTGTCCTTCCACAGCCCCCTGAGTCGTCCTTCACTGTGCTTCACGACCCGTTGTCCGACTACCTCCGTGCCTCCCGTCCCGTCGTCTCCCGTGTTTAGTCCACGTTGGTCACTCACCCGACTGCACCCCTGTCGTCTGTCTCAGCTCTTGTTACCACTGTCGCTGGCTTTGACTCTTCCCACCGCCTTGACTACGCCGCTCACGTGATGAGTGGCCCTGCTCGTTCTCTGGGGGTGCTCCTCTCTTTCCCTTGGAGGTCCTCGAGGACAGGCAGTTCGGGCTTGGTTTCCTTGCGGCCGCTGTTCCTCATCTCTGTACCATGCTACTTGCCCCTGAGGGAGATCCAGACGCCCTTGACATCCCGATACCTCGCACTCACGCCGAGGCGGTCTCGGGACCCTGGGCTTCGTACTGAATAGCAGCTGAGGAGGCAGAGATGGCATCTTATAGGTCCAGAGGCACTTACGTCGACGCAGTCCCACCACCTGGGACGAACGTCGTCAGTGGCCGATGGCTCTACAAGGTGAAGCGGCCGCCTGGATCACCACCTGTGTTCAAGGCGCCCTATGTGGCGAGAGGCTTCAGTCAGCGAGAGGGGGTGGACTTCTTCCAGACCTTCGCTCCCACCCCGAAGATGAGTACTCTTCGGGTGTTGCTGCATATTGCAGCATAGCGCGACTACGAGTTGCACTCCTTGGACTTTTCCACCGCGTTCCTTCAGGGGAGCCTGCACGAGCAGATCTGGCTGCGTCGCCCGCCTGGCTTCACTGGCTCTTTCCCACCTGGGACCCAGTGGCAGCTGCGTCAACCAGTCTACGGCCTGCGTCAGGCTCCACGTGAGTGGCACGACACACTTCGCTCGACTCTTGCAGCTCTGGACTTCTTTCCGTCGTCTGCTGACCCGTCACTGTTCGTTCGCCGTGGCTCGACCCCGTTCTTTGTCCTGGTCTACGTCGACGACCTGGTGTTCGCCACTCCCGACCGACGCGCGCTGGCCTCCGTGAAGGAGGAACTGCAGAGGAGACACACTTGCACTGACCTTGGTGAGCTGCAGCACTACCTTGGCCTGCAGATCACCAGGGACAGGGCAGCTCGCACCATTACGCTAACTCAGTCGCATATGGTCGAGCAGATCCTCACGCGGTTTCGCTTCCCGTTCTCCAAGGTACAGCTCACCCCTCTTGGTGTGGATCATGGGCTCACGGCTCCACCTTCGGACGAGCCATTTGAGTCCAGCGGTCCATATCCTGAGCTGGTGGGTTGTCTCATGTACCTGATGACCTGCACTCGCCCAGACCTAGCTTACCCTCTTAGCGTCCTTGCGCGCTTTGTTGCGCCCGGGAGACACCGACCTTCCCACTGGTACGCGGCTAAGAGGGTGGCGAAGTATGTGGCGAGTACATCAGGCATGGGACTTGTCCTTGGAGGGAAGCAGCCAGTTACACTCACAGGTTACTCAGACTCGTCGTGGGCCGACGACGCGGAGACGCGCCGGTCTACACAGGGGTACTCCTTTAGCCTCGGAGCAGGTGCTGTTTCGTGGCGATCGACTCGGGCGTCGTCTGTCGCCGGTTCCAGCTGTAAGGCAGAGGTGTACGCTGTGGCCATGGCCGCTCAGGAGCTTCGCTGGCTGTCTTTCCTTCTCACCGACCTTGGTGAGCGGCCTCGCTCTCCCCCAGTCTTGTTCGCCGACAACAGGTCTGCTGTCCTGTTGTGTGAGGAGCCTCGACTGGTTGGGAAGGCGAAGCACATCCAGCTTCGTTACTTCCTTCTGCGTGAGTTGCAGCAGCATGGCCAGGCACGCGTGGTACGTGTGGTCTCTGAAGCCAACACTGCAGATATCTTCACCAAGGCGTTGCCGCCTTGTGACCACCAGCGTTTCTGCACCCAGCTTGGCCTTGTGTCTACAGGCCCTCACTTGCTTGTGTAGAGATGCTTTGCTTTGTACTCTGGCATCTCTTTATATTTGCTATATCCTTGCATGTGGGCTGGCCTTGTGGCCCCTCGCTTGTTCTCGGACTGTGTGGTGATCTTGAGATCCACCCCGAGATTTGTTGTGTTTTTTGCGAACTGGTCATGTGACCCTTGCTGTGTGTTGCTTTCCACAGGACTACCGTCACCTAGACTATGGGGGTGTGTCAAGCTATATTTGTTATAGCTTATTTGTGTTAGTCTAGGTGTCCTTTATGTTTTCCTAGGGTTAGGGTTATGCTTGCTATATCTTGCTTGTTTTTCACTTTCCTTAGTCAATACTTCTAGTTTTGTAACTTGACAAGGTCGAGCACCTCCCAGCCCTTGCTCTCCGGCGACACACCCAGGTGAAGCCCCCAGCGAGCCTTCGGCGCCAGCTTCCCACCACGCTGCTGCTCGAGAACCATGAACTGCACCATGCAGCCCCACATCCGCGCCAGTGTAAGGTCGGGCTTCTTCCCGGTCAGCAGCTGGTACGGAGTCGTCCCCGGCGGCGTCGTCGACCGCTCCAAGCAGTTGCGCACCCAGATCGCTTGTCGTAGAGCAAGGTGCCACCAGTGGTGCTGCACGCCCATGTGCAGCAGCATCGTCCGCACGGACTCGACGACCGTCGACGAAGTCGGTGAACGCCTTCCCGAGGAACTCCCCTCCTCGATCGGATCGAAGCTACAGCACCGACTTCTTCGTCTGCCATTCCACCAGCACCAGCCACCGCTGGAACTCCCCCAGCACGTCGCTCTTCTTAGCGACCAGCATTGCCTATACAAATCGAGTATGGCGATCCTTCAGCAGCAGGAAGTACAAGCTGCCATCCTTGGCAGCCACTCGAAATGGCCCGCACAAGTCAATGTGCACGACAGCCAGCGCCTCCGCTGCGTCCGAGCCCTCGGCGGGGAAGGTGTGCCGCGCCAGCTTTCCTCCGACGCACGAGACACACGGCAGGTCTGCTCCGGTCGACGACGTGATGTCGAGCCCAGTAGCAACATCATGCTTCGCCGAGCTCTTGATCGTGTCGACGCTGACGTGTGCGAGCCGCGCATGCATCCTATCGGGGGTCGTCTTCGTCGCCGAGACGATCGTCCGCAGAGCCACCACCTCGGTCGACTGCGACTGCGTCGAGCAGGGGCGAAGGTCGGTGCAGAGGACTCGTCCGGTGTAGCGTGCTCGACCGAGCACCTCCCCAGTCGCGGCGACGAGCAGCATCTCGTCGCCATCGCCCTGCAGCAGCACTCCGCTCTCCTTCAGCTGGCCAGCAGACAGCAGGTTTGCCTGTACGCCCGGAACGTAGAGTACGTCGGGGATGAGGACCCGCTTCCCGGCCTCCCCTTGCAGAGCGACGGTTCCGCGACCCTCGACAGGCTGCAATGCCCCGTTGAACCCACGCACGTGCTTCACCCCGTCGCTCGGCCCCATGTCGACGAAGACCGACTTCGTCCCCATCAGGTGGTGGGAGCACCCGCTGTCGAGCAGCACCGCCATCGGGTTGGCCTGCACAGCTGCCGCCACCGCCTGGAAGTCCTCGCCAGCTCCGGCGCCAGCGAGACCGTCGGCTCCACCACGCCGATCATCGAGCACGACGCCTCCCCGTCGCCTCGGCTCTTGCCGCTGGAGCTGTCGACGTCCTTCGTCGACGACGTCTTCTTCGACGCTTGCTTCTCCTTGCGCGGCTTCTCATCTCGACGGGGGCGACGACTGGCCGATCGACCGCGGCCTCCCTTGTTGTCGTCCTCGTCGCTATCATCGCGGTCGGGGCACTCGAAGGAGAGAAGGTCGGGTTCGCCGCAGATCCAGCACTCCCGCCGTCGACCACCACCTCGTCGACCCCTGTCCCGCGTCGACCGCTTCTCGTCGACGTCCTTCGTCGACCGCCCACCTCCGCTACCACCTCTGTCAGAATCCCAACCACTAGACCATTGGGATAAAAGGGCTTGTTAAGTTGCGGGTCAGTGCGCCCATAACCCCCCAGGCCAACATGCCTGTAACCCTTCCCTAGGATCAATCGGGGATCACCAGTGGACCTCTGACACCCCCCCGCACTGGGATGCCCGAAGTGCACACACCAGGATTCGAACCCGAGACCTTCGCTCTGATACCATGTCAGAATCCCAACCACTAGACCATTGGGATAAAAGGGCTTGTTAAGTTGCGGGTCAGTGCGCCCATAACCCCCCAGGCCAACATGCCTGTAACCCTTCCCTAGGATCAATCGGGGATCACCAGTGGACCTCTGACAACCTCCGCCTGGCTTCCCGCGCTGCCCTTGCTGCTGATTCAGCTTCGTCGATGCAGCGTAGTTTGCCTACGGAAGGAGCTCTGTGGGCTGTTCGGCCTCCTGCATCGCCTCATCTTGAAGGATGTAGCTGGTGATGGAGTCCTCGTCGAGGGACTCACGCGTGCCGGGCACCATCATCATCCTCTTCATGAGATTGTAGCTGCGCGGTAGGCCCTTGACGATGTGGGTGATGTAGGACGCCGTCGAGTATTCGGCCCCCGCCATCCGCATCTCCGCCAGGATCCGTCGAGCACGGTTGCAGTAATCCGTCGCCGACTCCTGCTCGCCCATCCGAATGTGAGTCATCTTCTCCTCGAGCTGTCCGATGTACAGGTCGTCCCTGACCTGGTACGTCGACAGGATGAAGTGCCATGCCTGATGACCAGCATCCAGTCGCTCTCGACAGCTCCTGAGTGCCAGCTGCACCACCGGCGAGCAGCACCTCGAGATGACCATGAAGGTGAGCAAGTGAGCCACACGAAACTCCCCGCGGAGCTCGATATCCTCCTCGGGCGGAATTGGCACGGTGCCGTCGACGAAACCCTTCAGCCCAACGACCTCGAGCTGAGGTTCTATCGACTCCCTCCAGGTGATGAGGTCCCGTCGACCTTGCAGCGGTGCGACGGTGATCCGATCCGGCGAGAACTTGAAGTAGCCATACGCCGGTGCAATCCCGCCCGCCGTCACATGCGTCGTCGCCGAGAGCCCTCCACCACTTCGTAGAGGAGAGCGACGTCGAACATCGATGTCGGCACGCGAGCTGCCTGCAGCCGCCGTCGACCGCTGCACTCGCGCCTGGATTCCGTCGACGCCTCCGCCGACCTTGATCACCCCTCTCTGCCTCGTGCCATCGCTGCCGCTACCCTCAGTCTCTGCTCCAGTGTCCACAACAGCAGGCTGCAGAGGCGGCGAAGACGGCAGAGGTGGGAACCCGGGGGGTGTAGCCAGACGAGGAGAGCGGGCACCCCCAGACTCACCACCCCCAGCCCCAGCTCCAATAGTCTCAGCTCCAGAGTCCACAGCAGCAGGCTGCGGAGGCGACGAAGACGGCCGTGGCGGGAAACCCGGGGGGGTCTCCAAGCGAGGAGTGCGGCGAGTGGTCGCCGTGTCGTCGGCGACGGCGTCACCCCCCTCAGTTGAGTCAGAGGAGTCAGAAGAGATCTCAACTGGCTCATCCAAGGGGGGTGGGTCTACCTGGGACACACCTGAGGGAGAAGGACCCTGTGGAGGAAGGGGGTCTACCGGGGGGGGGACTGGTACCAGGAAGAGAGGTGCGAGGGGGACCGGGTGGGACGCGTGCGGGTGAAGTCGGTAGTAACAGACCGACTCGTCGAAGGTGACGTCCTGAGAGGACAGAACACGACGCGAGGCAGGGTGGTAGAACTGCCAGGGTGGAGCGTCGGTGGGGAAGCCCAGGAAGTCACAGCGGAGAGTGCGAGGGGAGAGCTTGCTCGCTTTGGTATCGCGAACAAGGGAGAGCGCGCCCCAGACCCGAAACGACGACGCATCACCAAGTTGTCCCGTCCAACGGAGTGTGGGCGAGGTCTCTGGAGCAGAGACATGGGGCCAGAGATTGAGCTGATGCGCGGCGTATCGGACCGCAAACGGCCACAGGAAATGGGGAGCAGCCGCATGGATCATGGAGGTACGAGCAACCTCCATGATCAGGCCAATGCGACGCTCAGCGATCCCATTTTGCTGCGGAGAGGCCGGAAGCGTGAACGACTGGGCGATGCCCTCATCCTGGCAGAACGTCTCAAGGACGCCAGAGGAGAACTCACCACCCCTGTCAGAGTGCAGACGCAGGACAGGAAAGTCCCGCCGAAACCGCTCGCGCAGCTGGTGACGAGTAGCACGGATCCAGGGGATCAAGACACCACTGACATCCGCCTTGCGCCGCAAGGGGAAGACTGTGGTGTAGCGTGTGTAGTCGTCAACCACCAGCAGGAAGTAGCGCTCCTGGTCCGTTCCACCGACGGGGGCCGGGCCCCACACGTCCATGTGGAGAGTCTGCAGAGGAGCTGTGTTCGGAGGAAACTCGGAGGAGTGAGGAGCGGCGCGCTGCCGCCCCTCGACGCAAGGAAGGCACGGCGACGCAAGTGAGTGCGGGAGGGGGGGCAGGGTCTCAGGGAGGCCAGTGACCAGGAGCTGGGAGTGCATGCGGCGCAGACGCTGCAGGGAGGGGTGACCAAGACGGTGGTGCCAGCGCTGAGTCTCGTGCGTGAGTACTCGGCACGAGCAAGACGCAGCTAACTGCCCTGACGCAGACGCTCGACTCGACGTAGCTACCTGACCTGACTCATCCACATGTGCAGACGCAGTGGTCAGTGTGTACAGACTAGACCCAGGCTGTCGAGTGAACGTAGCCAGGTGACGGCCAGTCCGGGAGCACGTACAGATCGCCACATGCTGCCCTCTAGGAATAAAGGTATCAACCCAGACATCCTGAATGGCAGCGTTGCTCACCAAGTTCGTCGAGAACGTGGGGAGGTGGAGACCTGACAAAGAGCCGGAGGGGACTGCTGGACAAGGGAGGACCGTGGAGGCTCTCGCAACCACTGGGCCCCCAGAGGGGTCAGCCAGTGAGACTGGGACAGGTGCTGTGAGTGGTGTGACTGTGGTGCAATCACGGAAGAAGCAACGTGACGCGCCGGAGTCAAGCGTGAAAGTGTGCAAGACCTCAGCTGAGGCAGGTCCTGTGGTAGTAGACGCACTAGCAACTAGAGCGTCGGTAGACTCACGGGCACCTAGAGCTGCAGCAGACTCACTAGCACCTGGAGTGGCAGCAGACTCACTAACACTTGGAGTGGCAGTAGACTGACTAACACCTGGAGTGGCAGCAGACTCACTAACACCAAGAGCAGCGGTCTTAACAGAACGATAACCTCCACCACCAGGACGACCTCGCTGAATAACCCACTCACGAAGCTGCCGAGGGGTGGGGTCGTCCGGGAGAAGCAGTGCCCGCTGCTGTCCACCCCTGGCCGCAGCGACTGCCGCGGAAGTGGCCATGACAGGCAGTGACTGTCAGGAGTAGGTCCAGCACCTCCAGCTCCTACAGCGCCAGCAGCACCTCCTACACTCCCAGCAGCACCTCCTCCACTCCCAGTAGCACAAGTAGCAGCAGCAGCAGTAGTAACAGCAGCAGGGCGGTTCGGTGGGGGTGGGAGGCCGCACCTCCACCACTCCCAGCAGTACTCCCTCCAATAGCAGCAGTAGCAGGGCGGCTCGGGCAGCAGCAGCAGACCAAGCAGCAGCAGCAGCAGCAGCAGCAGTAGACCGAGTAGCACTAGCTGTAGCAGTAGTAGTTGCAGTAGCAGCAGCAGTGACAGCTCGGGCTGGGGGGCGCAGCTCGGACACAGTGGCAGAGCAGCAGTAGCACTAGCTGTAGCAAGTGCAGTAGTAGGAGCTGCAGCAGTAGCACTAGCTGTAGCAAGTGAAGTAGTAGGAGCTGCAGCAGTAGTACTAGCTGTAGCAGCAGTAGCTTCAGTCAAGCAGCAGTAGCTTCAGTCAGGAGCAGCTGCAGTAAGTGCTGGAGTAGGAGCTAGAGCAGTAGCACTAGCTGTAGCTGGAGTAGCTTCAGTCAATAGTAACTATAGCAAGTGCTGGAGTAGGAGCTGCAGCAGTAGCACTGGCTGTAGCAGTTGTAGCTTCAGTCAGTAGCAGCTGTAGCAAGTGCCGTAGTAGCAGCAGCAGCAGTAGCACTAGCTGTAGCAGCACTAGCTTCAGTAGAAGCAGCAGTGAGTAGCGCTAGCTGTAACAGGAGTAGCGTCACTAGTAGCAGCAGTGAGTAGCGCTAGCTGTAGCAGCAGTAGCAAGGAGGAGCAGCTGCAGCAAGTAGCAGCAGCAGCAGCAAGGAGGAGCAGCTGCAGCAAGTAGCAGCAGCAGTTGCAGGGCAGTACAGGCGGCAGCAGCACTGCAGCAGCAGTTCAGGCGCAGCAGTGTAGCAGCAGCAGCGAGTGCAGCAGTAACACGGGCCGCGTGCTGGCCAGGCGCGGGCTGTAAGGGCTGCGTGCGGGCCTGGCGCGGGCTTTACGAGCTGGGTGCGGGCCTGACGTGGGCTGTACGGGCTGCGCGACGGCCTGGCGCGGGCTGTACGGGCTTCGCGACGGGCCTACGCGGGCTGTACGGGCTTCGCGACGGGCCTACGCGGGCTGTACGGGCTTCGCGACGGGCCTACGCGGGCTGTACTGGCAGCTAGGGTGCGGTCAGGGGGGGTCGCACGTGACTAGGAAGGAAAATCGCGTCTAGGGCAGAAAAAGGAACCGTCTCGCCTAGAGCACGGTTTCGAATTTCGCGTTTCTCCTAGGGGCGCGACTCGGGCAGTAGATCGAAATAGTAGTGGTGGGCCCTTTTAAAAATTCGGTCCTAAGGAGCATTGTGCTCTTAATACCATGTTAGAATCACTAGCTAGGTGATGAATGTCGATTAGGTAAGGGGGGGGGTACAAGGACTATCGAGAGAGATTGTTGTACCCTCTAAGGGAAGAACCCTACACAACCTAGAGTGAAATAAGCAGAACAATATGTTTTGACAGTCTGGTTTTTTGCCTCGAATTAAACTGTATTTCTGGCCAATGGTGGCCCACTTCGTGCCAGCACACGTAATGTCGTGCTGAAATTTACAATTTCGACAGTTGGCAAACGGGAATCCCAGGTTACGGGGTAGGGTGGTTAGTGGAAGGAGGGGGGGGGGTGTTAAATTATATTGCATATCCTATTATAACTGCCTACAACTTACTAGTGTATTAGTTATATATTATGTTTAACTGCTGGTGGTGTACCCTTTTCCCTTTTCCCTTTTCTCTCTTTCCTTTTTGTACTCCCAACTCTATATTGGAATCCCTCTTTGGCCAACTCAAACCTCTCGATACCATCGCCATGCTCCCTCTTAGCTCCACATCTCCTAATGTCCTAAGCTCCTAACTTCAACATGGAATCAGAGTAGTTAAGACCCTTGGCCTACGTTTGTAACTACCCCATGGGCCCACCATATGCGCCCCCTGTAATGGGGCGCTCTGTCGCACCCTCCCTGCAGCCCCGTCGCGCCTACCAACGCATCAGTGGCAGCGCGCGCGCCTGCGAGGCAGCAAGCGCGCCTTCGGCAGCCAGCTTCCCGCCCACCCGCCCCTTGCTGAGCTGTTCCTCGACGGGCACTGTGGGGGGGAGGTGGCGGGACTCGCGGCCGCAACTGCTGGGGTGCTTAAGCCCCCTTGAAGCCGCACCTCCAGCGCCCACCGCCTCTCTCTCACTGCCGCATCTGCTACTGTGGGGGGGAGGGTGAGGGGGTGGCGGAAACGTGCCTACAGCACCTACCGCCTCCTCCTCTCTTCTCTTGCCGCCCCTGCTGCAGTGGGGGGGAGGGGGAAGGGGTGTGGGGGTGGCGGGTATGACCAGAGCCGCTCCTCCTCTCTCCTCCCTCCAGCCGCATCTCCTCCTCCTCTCTCCTCCCTCCAGCCGCATCTCCTCCTCCTCTCTCCTCTCCTCCAGCCGCATCTCCTCCTCCTCTCTCCTCTCATCCAGCCGCATCTTCTCCTCCTCTCTCCTCTCCTCCAGCCGCATCTCCTCCTCCTCTCTCCTCTCCTCGAGCCGCCTCTCCTCTGCTCTCCTCCTGTGCACCACCACCAGCTTCCTCCTCCTATCCAACAGTTGGTGTTAATCACCAGCATCCTACGCCCTCCGGCTAGCCCAGCCCCGCTCCTGCTCCTCCTCCGTTCTGGCGTTTACAGGTGCTGCCGGTCAGCCACCGCTGTTTCTGTGCCTATCCCAGCTACAACAACCGCTCTCCAGGCGACCTGGAGCCAGACACCACTAGCCAAAGCCGTAGACAGTTACGGGGGTGTGTTAAATTATATTGCATATCCTATTATAACTGCCTACAGCTTACTAGTGTATTAGTTAGATATTAGGTTTAACTGCTGGTGGTGTACCTTTTTCCCTTTTCCCTTTTCTCTCTTTCCTTTTTGTACTCCCAACTCTATATTGGAATCCCTCTTGGCCAACTCAAACCTCTCGATAGCATCGCCATGCTCCCTGTTAGCTCCACATCTCCTAATGTCCTAAGCTCCTAACTTCAACAGGGGGGGGGCGGGCGGGGGGTTGGCTGGTACTCGCTTCAGCCTTCAGGGCAGGGCTCTTGCTAGGATTTGGGCCTGTCTGAAAACACCAAAGTAAAAAATCGTTCCGTCTGACGATCAGACGGGCAGATTTTTCTGGTCTGATTTTCCAGACGAATGTTGGAGCTTAGTCTGATTTTTCAGACTATTAAATTTGCATAGTCTAATTCAGCTAACACCCTTGTCAGGGCCTATGATTCACTTTTAGGCACGTAAAGGCATCAGGGTCCCCTTGTGTAGAATCCCTGATAATCAGTGTCTCTAAAAAAAAATCCCTGAAAGTTCAGTGTTCCTTTTCAAAAATCTCTGATGCATCAGTGTCCCCATTTTCTAAACGCTGATACACTTCAAAAACTAGAACACACTAACTAACTAGCTAGCTTGCAAGCATGGGCAGGGCAACAGCAGAGCAGAGATCTGGACAAAACTAGCCACACGACAACAGGTGCAAGATACCCTCGCACCGCACACTGCCAGCATTGCTATGCTGCAACCCTGTGATTGGTCAACCCACGCAATGATGTGAAACTGGGCAACGTTCGTTCCACGCGCGCCAAATTCAACAGCCCACCAGTTGTAAAACTCGGGGAATTCTTGTCTCGTTCTCACCGCCAGGTGGTGCTGGCGGTGAGTACCAGACGAATTTTTTTCCAGACACCGCGGGAATCTGATATTCCCTGTACTTCTGGGCACCTACACCAGGGCCCACGTTATCAGTGTAAATCACCATGATGCCCTAACTAGAAGGGTGATTTTTGGTAGTAACACTGATGCTGTTGGGTAATTTTTTCGGGACCTTGATTTACCCTGATGTGCCAGGTTTTAAGATTAATGAACACTGTCACCTCAGGGTTGCCGTTCCGCTTATCGAGGTTTACCCTGAAGCGCGTACCAGCGAACCCCCCCCCCCCCCCCCCCCCCCCCCCGTCCCGTAACCACCCGACCCCGAAACCTGGATTTTCCCTTTGCCAACTGTCGAAAATGTAGATTTCGGCAGGACTTATGACATCACATGGCTTGTTATTGTGTGCTGTGTTAATAACGACTAAAACAGGGTTTTGCGAATTGGTACACTGATGACTCAGGGTAGTCGTTTTAATACATGCAAAAACCCTGACGCATCAGGTTTTCCACAACGGGCAACCCTGAAAATCAGGTTTCTGAACAGGTGTTAGACTGATCGTAAGGTTTGGTCAAAACCAAAAATGAGCCCTGACCTACACTCGGCACGTGTAGGAACCGCATTCAGGGTCGGATTCGTTACAACGTAAAGTGATCAGTGTCCTTTCGAAAAAAACCCTGAAAGATCAGAGTCATCTGGCACCTAAAGGCTGAAAGATCAGCCCCTAAGAAAACTGAACACTGGAAAATCAGGATAGGTACAAAAAAATCCCTGAAAATCAGGAATTTCAGGGAAAAATTCCTGATAACGTAGGGCCTGACCCTTGTCTAGCATAATCACACTTGTTTTTGTTAATGAACGCGCCCCTGGCGCAGTGCTGATAGCTCGCTAGCTGACAGGCGTGCGGCTATTGAGGGGCATGCACGTGGCATTGAGGTGCTGCGAGGGATCAGGTTGGGTGGAGGGACGCGAGAAGGAAGGGGGGGGGCTGGGCTGTTGCGAGACTTCACGAGGGGCATGGGGAGGGGACCAGGGCTAATTTTTGGTTCTAAGCAACCCTTATCATCAGTCCTGCACCTTTGCAAAAACCTGATTATCAGTGTGACCCCTTGGGAAAATTCTTTTCCATCAGGGTTTTCCATAGTTACAAAAAAATTACCCTAATGCCACAGTGTAACAACTTTCAATACCCTGATGAAGTGTTTCTACTGAAGTTCTGAACAAAAACGCAAACTACAAGACTCGGTCCCGAGTCTTCATCCTTCCGAAATCCCAATCTACCGACCGGGCCACTCCAACATGAATATCACAGTAGTTCTTCATAATATACGTGTTATTGAGCGGGTAGTGCGAGTTCGAATTGGGGGGAATGGGGTTAGGGGGGAGAGGAGGGGGGGGGGGGGGGGTATGGTACTCGCTTCAGGGTAAAACTCGTTATGAAATCGGTAACCCTGAGTCATCAGTGTGCCTTAAATGTAAACCCTGGCATATCAGGAAAATTCTAGCTCTAGAAAAAATTACCCTAGGCCATGAGTGTGACTACCAAAAACCACCCTGATATTCAGGGTATCAGGGTGATTTACACTGATAAAATTTGCCCGATATTCAATTACAAGCGCCCCCCTTAAAAAAAACTGATTTTATTACCGGTATAAGCGCATATGCGCTACTATCCGGGGTTATACGGTAAGAGGAATGGCAACCCTGAGGCGACAGTGTTCCGTAATCGTAAAGCCTGGCACATCAGGGTAAATCAATGTCCCTAAAAAAATACCCTACCGCATCAGTGTTACTACCAAAAACCACCCTGATAATCAGGGCATCAGGGTGATTTACCCTGATAAAATAGGCCCTTCCCACATCTGATTATCCAAAAACTTGTTAACATCTCTCACATAGCAGAGTGTATTTCTTTGCTGAGATCAGTGGCGCCATTACCACCCCAGGGAACATGCGATACATGGTAGCTGGTGGAGCCTTGCTCAACGTGAAGTGAAGGTTCCTGCAGAGCCTGCAGCCCCGGCAGCCCCTGCAGCCCCTGCAGCAGCAGTGGTACAAATACGCCGTTGCACTTTCAAGAGGCAGAATCATACAAACTTGGTTCCGCGTTCGCAACTGTACACCACACCACACTGTTCCAGGCCCCACCTCCCCCGTGCTAGTATTGTATTGTGCCGACTGCAACGCACGCTGCTGAAAGCCCCTATCTGCTGCAGGAATTCGGCGTCACCGGAAAAGCGGTGGTCGAGATCGAACGGGCACCCTCTTCTCCATCTTGAGCCGTCGATACGCCTCGCGGATGTGTGTGGGCCTGATTGGCCCCTCATCGCCCCTCTCACCCATCACCAGGCGGGCTGTTGGAATGGAGGGTAGGCAGGTGGAGGGATGATGGATGGAGAAAGATGAGAGCAGTGAACGGGGATGGGATGATGGGTTTGTATGGAAAGGGAAGGGGAGGATGGGCGGGTAAGGGAAAAGAGACACAGCAGAACTCGAAGCTGCTCACAACTCAACTCCCCCCTGCCCCTGTTTCACTGACCTCTTCCATGCCCCCACTACTCTCCACCAGCCTCCCCATCCCCAGCCTCCCCATCCCCAGCCTCCCACCCCCCACCAGCAGCATTGCTAGTGCCGCCTTCCCCCCCACGCCCAATGCACTCACCACCCACATGTGTGTCTCGCTCCCCTGCGCTGCACGCACTTTCCCTCGCACACACAAACTCACATACACACTTCCCTCACTCCACCCCTTTCCACCATAAACGCCTGTTGCCCTCCCACCACCCCGCCACCTCACCCGGCCACGAGCTCGCTCACCAAGCTTGGAACACCCCTTTCGCCCTCCCACCACCCTCCACAACCCTGCCAGCTTCAGCTCACCCGTCTCCACGAGCTCACCCGTCTCCACGAGCTCGCCCACCATGAGCTTCGCCACGCCCGACATCACGATGCCCAGCTGCGGACTCACTGTGGCTCCCGCCACCCCGTGCACCAGCTGCACACGCGGTGCAATGCGGTGGAGTTCGGTAAAGTGAGGTGCGATGGAGTGAGGTGGGGTGGGGTGGGTAGGGAGAGGGTGAATTATCTGAAAGTGTCAAGAGGGTGTGTGGCAGAGCACGCGGTCAAACGCACAGGATCGGAAATCATGGGAAAAGCAAGGAACTGAGAGTGTTAAACCTTGAAGGCAGGTGTACCTTGAGGGACTAGGTAGGACGCAACCAGGACAGCTAAGGGCATAACAAGCCAAGGGCATAACAAACCAAGGGCATAACAAGCCAAGGGCATAACAAGCCAAGGGGCATAACAAGCCAAGGGGCATAACAAGCCAAGGGGCACAAGGAGCAGCTCAGCAGGCGGTAACGTGAGTGAATAAAGAGGGCATACAAAAGAAGGACCAAAGCGGCGTGGAAGGGAGCGTTGGCACAAGGAGAAGGAAAGACCCTGAGCCATACCCGTCGCATGCTGGCCTGCTTGAATCCTGACCGTCGATACGCCTCGTAACGGTTCATCTGCTCGGGTGTGAAGCGATCCAGCAGCTCCCTGCCACGGACATGGACGGTATGTGTGGGGTGGGGACAGGTGGAGTGGGGGTGGAAAGAATATCATGAATGCTGTCATCACTGTTCACACACCAGCCTGCAAAGTCTCTCTTGGTGTGAAGAGAAGGGAGGCAGCAGCCCCCTAAAGACGGCATGAGGAGTAGGAGTGGGGAGGGGACGGCTGGAGTGGAGTGTATAAAGTCTAGTTGAGCACGCAAGCGCTCACTGCATCGCACCACTCACTGCATGCGTGGCAGCTGGGCTCGTAGCCGGTCGGCATGTTCTTTGAGACGTGTTACAATACGACTCACTGAATGGCGGTGAGGCTCACACACGGCCGTCACTTGCGTTGACAAGTCTCAAGAATCGACTCACTGCATGGCAGCAGGGCTCATGGCCGGCACTCACTGCATGGCAGCAGGGCTCATGGGCGGCACTCGTGTCAAGTCCAAGTCCAGTCCCACCTGCTCCTCCTCCTCCTCCTCCCGCCCCATCCCCCCACCCGCTTCCCCGCCCGCCCCACCTCCCGCTTGCTCCCCCGCACCTCCTCCACCGCCCGCGCCCTCTCCGCCTCCCCCATGCTCCTCCCCTTCTGCTCCCCCACCTGGTTCCACGGAATCTGAGCCAGCGCCCTCCGCAACAGTCGGCAGGCGCACCTCTCTTCCGCCCGTTCTCAGCTCCGCCTCTCCGCCCTCCTCCCCCTCATCCGCGTCCGCAAAACCTACCGCCTTCCCCTTACCCTTCCCCGCAGCTTCCTTCCCCCCTTTCTCGCCCCCTTTTCCGCCTTTCAGCGCGGATTTCAGGACGACCGCGGAGCCTGCGGCGGGCCTTCCGCCAGCAGATTCGCGCGGCGAGTCGTCGCTGTGGAAGAAACTCCGGCTCGGGTCGTCCGCGTTATTAGCCAGCTCCGCGCTCTGCCCGTGGTCTGCTTTCGGCTTGACCTTGCTAATTTGCGATAATTTTCGCTTCATCCCCGCGTGAAGATCCATGGCTATACGCGCCGACGATCGGAAACTCTGGTTGGCGGGCAGCAAGGGAAGAAGCAGCAGAGGCGTGGAATATGTAGGCCCTGTTCGCCAGGGCTCTTCCTAGGAATCTGGATCCTCCCTCGCGCCTTCCAAATTCCGTCACTTTGGGGTTTAGGAGGCGGAGAGGAGGCGACGTGGCGTGGAGGCGGAGGGGAGGCGCCGCGACGAGGAGGCGAGGCGGCGAGGCAGCGAGGAGGCGACGAGGGAGTAAACGAGGAGGCGACGCGGCGAGGATGCTGAGAGGAGGCAAACGGCGAGAGGGCGAGGAGGAGAGGATGCACACCAAGAGCAGAACTAGATGAGACGCCGACGGGAGACGGCACGGCCTTATCTACCTGGAAGTAGATAAGCCATAAAAACAATGCATCGGAGGCTGAGCAAATGCGACGAGGCGATGCAACAAGTAGGCAAGGAGGTGAGGGGCAGCGTGGAGTGAGCATTGTTACACATTTGTTGCAAGTTCAAGAAAGTACACTTACATTCCCTAAACTGCTTACACTTTCGGGACCCGCCCTTATGAGTTGTTATGAAAAAGAGTGCACATGATTCAAAGAATAAAGCCTAGCACTACCGTAATATAGCAAAGGCTAGCTAGGTTGCGTTTGCGGGGTCGCGAGTGGTCGGGTGCAGGTTCAGGGTTGGGAAACCCGAAGGCAAGGCGATGGTGGTTCGGAGGGCGAGGTCATCGGCGACGCGAAAGTTGGAGTTGTATGCGTACAGTGTGACACAGTAAGGAATTAGAGAAATTTCCTTACACTACCCACCCCCTTAAGAAAGGTGGTGAATATCCGGAACACCCCGGCGAGTCAAGTAAGCCTGTAGAACCGGGTGTTGCTGCTGACGTGCTACCCACAATACATCGCCTTCGCGAACTGGTGCTGTCGCGGCGTTGTATTGTGCTTCAGCCAACGACAGGGCACCCATCTCCTGATTTTGTGAATTCCAGGAGATTGGTCCGGTTGGTTCCAGACGAAAGACAAAGCCGGTTCGGGACCGTCGATTCGCAGGATCAGCGGCATGATCTGCGTCCACGTAGCCGGTGAGGTTGAAGGAGGTCGTCGTCAGCGTGGAGTAGGAGAGCCCGATTTCAGGTGTGGAAATGAAGTACTGCAGGGCGCGCTCCAGGTCCAGCTGGTTCTAAGCTACTGGCTTGCGAGAGTACTGCGCCAAATGGCTGGCGATGTACGAGAGGTCGGGTCGGCAGGTGACAGATGCGAACAGCAGGCAACCCAGTTGCTGCTGGTACCGTATGGCCCCGGATAGTAGTGCAAATGCGCTTATAATAAAATCGTTTTTTTTAGGGGTGGCGCTTGTAATTGAGGAACGGCCATAAGCGCCGGCGCTTTTATAAAGGCAAAACTGAATTTCAAATTCAAATGTACCAAATTGAAGCTCTCAATAAGGCGAATACAATGATATGACGTGCGCATGGGATCGTGCATGGAACCACGGCGAAACTTGCCGCGATTCGAATTCCCACCGCACAAAACCTGTCTAGGAGCAACGCACCTGCCAGCGCTGACGCGTAACCTGCCGTGCGGCCCAATGAGGTCGTCATGCGCTGCCAGGCAGGAGCATCTCGATCGAACCCTCTAGAAGGGGGTAGAAGATGCCCTGCCAGCGCAGCATGGATGGTGCCATGAACCCTCCTCTGCGGGTTCAGGCAGAGGGGCAACCCTCGTTCATTGACGAGGACCCCGAGGCGCCATGCCGAAGGGGTCCCCTTCATTCTTTCATTTCTTGCATCTTTCATTCAGTTTCTCGTTCTTTCCCGCCAGGCTGCGGAAGCCATGGCGGAATTCACCGGCACCCATTTCTTGTTTAAGAAGAAGCCTACCGCTAGGCCCGCGTTTAGAGTTGACGCTGACAGGTGGTATTCCCGTATCCCACCAGAGCCACCACAACCTCCTGCGCCTCCTGCGCCGCCTGCTCCTCCTGCGCCTCCTGCGCCTCCTGCTCCTCCTGCTCCTCCCGTTCCTCCGTCTCCTGCGTATCCCGTGCATCCTGTGGTCACGGGCAATCAGCCCGTGCTCACGCTCCTTCTCCCTTCGGCATTCGACGAGTACCTCTCTGAACCGGACTGCGACAAGCGCCAAGATGAGTATGTAGCAGCTCCGGCCCCAACACCACGATGGGGACAGCCTGATGACTGCAACTGGGATGAATCTGCTGTCGGCGCAGACGACGAGGTGGCTGACGCCGAGGAGGAGTGGCATGCTGAGCGCGACACCGGCGGCGAGGGTGGCACGAAAGGTGGCACCGAGGCCAGCACCGCTGAGGATGTGTTCCCCGAGGGTGCTCCGGGCGGCGACAATGACGACGGCGTCGAGTATTGGTCACGCCCGAGAAGCTCCCGATACCCTCTTTTCCTCCGCTTAATCGCAAGCGACCACACCCTGCTTCACAGAACCGTGATGCCTGCCCCCCCTCTCCTAGCACAAGCGACAGGCCTACACCGCCGCCGAGAAGTGGAAGTGGGTCGCGCGGTTTGATGTTGCAGTCTCGGTGCGCTCTTTGGCTCGCGAGAGCGGCATCCGCCGCAAATGTCTCTCTAACTGGAAGCGCTCTGCGGACTTCCTCAAAGAGGTACACTCTGCCCGTAAGCGCATGCATGGTCGAGGGCGAGCGTCGTGGTACCGGCCGATGGAGCTGAAGGTCTACGAGAGGCTCATCGAGTGGCGTCGCAAAGGAACCGCTGTATCCGTCGGCCGCCTGCAGGAATAGTCTCGTGAATTCATGAAGGAACTCTTCCCCACCGAAAAGTGGAAGGGAAGCCAACGGTGGTCTGAGCGCTTTCGGCGCCGATGGAATCTCAGCGTGCGCATGAAGGCGCAGGTGGCACAGAAAACCGCGGCCCGTAAGATGTCGTGTATTTTTATTATTTTGTACTGCACCGTTTATTGTTACTAACCCGTTCATGTTGTGTCGCCCCATGGTCTGCCTTGTCACAGATGTCGCGGAGCAGTGCAGGAGCTTCTGGCGCTTTGTCCGTGAAAAGCGTCGTGAGCACGGCATCGACACCGCGTGGATCATCAACACGGACCAGACGCCGCTCTGGCTGGAGATGCCCGCGACCACCACCGTGGACCAAACCGGCGTTCGGTCGGTGCCGATCAGAAGCGCGGGGTACCAGAAGGAGAGAGTTACCGTGATGCTCGCGTGCACGGCGGACGGGGTGAAGCTCAAGCCCTGGGTGTTTTTCAAGCGGAAGACCGTGCCAAAGGGCGATTTCCCGCCGGGTAAGTCATGGTGATTGTTGTTGTGTCCTGTTATGTTTCTTCTCTTTAATCGACTGACATCTTGTTCATCTACGCCTGTGCAGATGTGGTCGTGGCGTGCCACGAGAACGGGTGGATGGACGCGGAGGGCGTCATCCGATGGCTTGAGGAGTGTGTCAAGCCTTTCTTGAAGCCCCGGTTCGGCAGGTGTGCGAAGAGCTCCATGCTGGTGCTGGACAGCTACCGTGGTCACCTCACCGAGGGGGTGAAGGAGAAGTTCCGCGAGCTCAACTGCGTGCCGTCGGTCATCCCGTCGGGGTGCATGGCGGAGGTGCAGCCCCTCGATGTCTCTATCAACAAAAGCTTCAAAGCTTCAGTCCGCCAGCAGTATCAAAAGTGGTTTCAAGAAGAGGGGCAGGAGCAACTGACAGCAGCAGGTACGTTGTAAGCTACGGTAGATGCATATGCTTGTTTATCCACCCCTCCTCCCCTTTGCAACGCTAACCTTGTCCGTGGTGTTATTGTCTGTGCAGGGAATCTCAAGAAGCCCCCCCTAGCAGTGGTCCTGCGATGGGTCTCTCGGGCATGGAAGGCCGTGCCCGCCGACCTCATCAAGCACGCCTTCCTCACTTGTGGCATTAGCAACGCGCTTGAAGGCAGCGAGGACGGCCTCGCGATGGCGCACAGGCGGACCCAGCTGGCCGCGGAAGTGGATGCCGATGACGACATCATCGCCGATGGCTTCTTTGGCAACAACTGCCAGGAGCCTGAGTCTGACGAGGAGGAGTAGGAACGACAGTTGGTTCATTGGTAGGAAGGCCTTTGTAAATGCCTGTTAATTGAGTTCAAAGTACCGTAGATGGATGTAATTGTTGGTGCTAGACTTATAATGAAGAATTTTGTGATGTTAATAGTTAGTTTTTAATTGAAAAAAAATGTTTTAAAGTAGGCGCTTATAATAAGTACGGGTACAAAATGGTATGCGCCTATAATTGAGGAACGGCCATAAGCGCCATGCTCCAGATAGAGGCGCCGACGTCTTTAATCGGACGGCGCCTATATCCGGGGCCATACGGTACAGTTGAAGTCCCGCGGGGGACAGAGGTTTGTTGTCTTGTTTGTAAGTGGCACTGGGGTTGCGATAGGGAGTTGAGAGTGGTGCGGGTGATGTTGAAGCGTTCCCCCAGCTGCTCTGCGTACTTGGAGCCTGACAGGTGAATTGCTTCTGGCGCGTAGGTGATGTTCAGGCCCAGAAACTGCTTGACGTTGTGGTTGATGGTAATATCGACGCGCTGCGCTAGGTTCTCCTCAATCTGGTTAAGGAGTTTGTTGCAGGTGCCTGTGTACAGCAGGCCGTCGACGTAGACGGTGAGGTGAATGTAGTCGCCGTTAAAGTGAAGGCGGTACATTCCCGGGTCGTGCGGCAGCTGCCTGAAGCCGATCTCGAGGAGAATTTTGTGCAGATGTGGCTGCCAGAGACGAGGCGCCTGCTTGATCCCATAGAGGGATTTCTTCAGCTGACAGACCATGGGGTCTCCTTTTTATAGGTGTGTGGCTGCTCCACAAAGATGGTTGCATCCACCAACGCATACAAGAACGCGTTCTTCACGTCCATCTGTCGTAGTGGTAGATGCTTAGCGGCGGCTATGGTGAGTAGAATCCTGACCGAAGTATGACGACTGACGGGAGCAAAGGTTTGATCGAAGTCGATGCCGTGGCGCTGATCGTACCCGCGTATGGCCCATCGTACGCTCGATGGTACCGTCAGCGTTAGTCTTCAGGCGAAAAACCCATTTTCCACTGAGCACCCTCCTCCCCTTCACTGCTGCATGATCGACTAAGACTCATGTGTCACGAGATTCCAGTGCTTTTAGCTCCGCGTCCATGGCAGCACACCACTCCTTTGCGTGAGGGCCGGTAAGGGCCTGGCGCGGGTTCATGGGCTCGACGGCGCGCGCGAGGGTAGTGACGGACGTGTGCAGGCCGAGAAGCTGTAGGCCGGACACATTAGTAGTGTCTGTGGTGGCGGTGGTGACTTCCACCACATCTTCATCACTGCTTTCGTAGCCGGGTGAGGTAGTGCTTGGCTGGCGACGTGATGGTCATGGTGCGGGAGTATCATCGCTGTCATCGTCGTCGCCGTCGGTGTGGGGGCGAGGTGGTACGCCGAGATGCTCGTTGGCGTCGTCGCGGTCAAGTGCTGCTGCTGCTGCCTCGTCTTCCGGAGATGCAAATCTGCGGCCGCTGTTGACGTTGCCGCGGGCTTCGTTGCGTCGTTCGTCCTCAATCCACTGCTGCAAAATGAGTCGCTCGTAGAAAAGAACGTCACGCGCGGGGACAATTTCCTTGCTGTCAATGTCGAGAATGAGCCAACCTTTGTGCTCGTTGCTGAGTCCCAGTTGGACTCCCCAGCGCGCACGGTGAGCGAACTTGCCGATTGTGGCTGAGGTCGGCCGATACTGCACCATGCACCCCCAAACCCTCAGCATGGAGGGGTCTCCCCTTGAGCCGGTCCACTTCATGTGCGGGGAAAGGTTGTCTCTGTTGGCCATGGCGGAGAGGAGGTTGTGCAGGCGCACCGCGTGGTTCATGGCGTAGGGCCAGAACTTCTTGGGTAGGCCGGACTGGTTCATGAGGGCGCGCACTTTCGTCATGAGGGTGCGGTTAACCCTCTCTGCGACGCCTTGCTGCTGGTGAGCGTAGGGGAGAGAAATCTCATGCTTGATCCCCTTCTCAGTGAGGACGCTCTCCAGTTCGTAACTGCGAAATTCCTTGGCCCCGTCGCTCTGCCAGATTTTCAGCTTCCTCCCCGATTGTCGTTGCGCATGTGCGAGCCAGATGCGGAAGACTTATGGGGCTTTGGAGCGAGCGTCGACGTTGGCGATCCAGACGTGGCGTGAGTAGGCATCGATGAAGGTGAGTGTGTACTTTTCGCCGTTGATGCCATCGCAGGTGAGCACGATGAAGTCGCTGTACACCTTCTCCAGCTTCTTGTAGCGGTTGATGCTTGGTTCCAGAGAGGGGTAGGCGCTGTGAGAGAGAGCAGCTGTGGGGCAGACGGTGCAGGTGATTGGGTGTGGGGTGTTGTGTGGTTCTGTGCCATCGGGGCGCAGAAGTGCTCCCGGGGGGTAAAACCTTGGCGCGGAGACAGTTAGCAAGAGTTTGGCGCGAGGGGTGTCCGAGTCGCTGATGCTAGAGGTCATCTTCAGCGCGGATGCCGGAGGTGCGCTTGTAGCAAGCGTGATGCTCTACTGCTTCCGCCTCCGTTTCTTGTGGAATCTGGAGTGGGGGTTCTTCCTCTTCTCCAGGTTCTGCCTCGTTGTCCGGCTCCTCTGCTTCTGCTCCTGTTGTGGCCTCCCCTTCTGCAGGTGCCGTCGTGAGATAGAGTGCGAGGAATTCGCGGTCGGGGATGATGTTGAGCGGTGTCCTCGTGCCCTCGATGAAGCGGGCAAATGGATCTGGGCGCGAGATTGGTCCGAGAGAGTCACGCGGGGGAGTTGGTGGCACGTTCCCCTTCTCAATCTCGGTCCAGGGGTCGTTCCAGCGATAAGGTGAGCTTGGAGGTCAGCGTGTGCGTGGGGGTTGTCCGAGCGGAACGACGAGTCGTGGAGATTGATCTCCACGCTCAGCTCTTATCTCCCGCTCTGCTTCCTCCAGTTCTTCTTGTGTCAGTTCTCCTTCATCAGTTTCCGTAGTGCCCCATCCTCCTGTGGTAACCGATGATGATCAAAATATTATATAAAGATGTTTGAAATTGCCGCTGGCGCTGGTTCCCCATCCTTGAACAGTGCCGGATGCGCCAGTTGCAGACCCCCATGTTGAGCCTTCTTCTCGCACGTAATCGTCGTCTCCCCATGCTCCACGTCGTGCCGCCTCCTTGTCCCATCCTGGCGCTACGCGTTCCTCGTACAGTTTCTGCCTTTTCTCTGTCTTAACCTTGACGAGTTCTTCCTTGACGCTTAGCTCTTCTTTTGCGTCAAGATCCTTCCATGCCGTATCGATCTCCTTGCGGTAGGTGTCGCGAGTGTAGGGGCACGGACGGCCTTCTTTGTTGAAGGTTCCGGCGTTGGCTCTGAGGACGAAGCGGAGTGTGTCTGAACGCGGCGTTGGGCGTTCCTGCGGCATAAAGCCAAGTTTGTTGTCGCCTTCACCGAAGATGCGGTGACTGGTAACTGCGAGCTCCATTTCTGTCATGCCCGTGGGTTCTGCCTTGGCGCTCTCCGCCTCCTGGATTGCCGCATAGTCTTTCTCCACTTGATCTGTGCGGCTTGCTGTGGGTGTGTGGCAGGTGGTGCAGAGACCGTTGATGTCAGGCTCGTGCAGGTTGATCTCGCGGGGGTGAGGGCTGCGGTGGATCCACGACCGTCCGTCTGGGTGATGCCATGACTCCACGTTCATGAAGGGGAAGTCAAGAGGGACGAGATCCACTAGTTCGTCTGATGAGGCTTGGCAGCTCCGTATGTCAAAGTCCAGAACGTAGATGCCGTTGATCGAGCGAGCTCGTCCGAGGTATTTGTGCGACTCGGGGGGGGGGGGGGTGTCCGGAGGAGCGAAGGTGAGGATGAGATCGCGTGTGTCCGGGTCCGTGGCGAGCATGACCCCGCAGTCTCGGAGTTGTCCTGCTGATAGTAAGTTTAAGTGAAGGTCTGGGACGTAAAGCATGTCGTTGAACGAGATGTGAGAGTTGCTGTCTCGTGCTTGTAGGACCACGATGCCTTATGCATTGGCGCGCAACTGCTCATTGTTGGCAACGGTGACGTAGGTGGTGGGGGCGCGGCTGAGGTTCGAGACGTATTGAACGGATCCCACCATGTGCTGTCCGCAACAGCCGTCTAGGTACCAGGTGTTCTAGTTGTCGGTATTGTTGTTGCGCAGAAGTAGCGCAAGTCGCAGAGTCACCAGTGTCGCCTTGTAGCGTCTGTGGAACGATAAGTCTTCGTCCTCCTTCCATCCCACAGGTATGTAACGCTGGTGATCGTGTGGCGGGCTTTCCCGCAGTGTTATTGGCAGATGCCAATCTTGCTCGTCTTCGTCATACCGATAGTAGTGGTCTTCTGTGAGGGGATTATTCCATCCTTCATCTTGTTGAAGTAGCCCTCCTTGAAGTTCGTCCTCTTTGTCTGGTTCAGTAGTGCGACGACGCCGTGTCGCCATGTTCGCTATCACGTTTCTGAGAGCTCATGCTTGAAGTCCTTGTGACTGCTGTTGTTGATGCTGTGCGGGGGGACGAGAGGTCTGGTGTTGAGGCTGAGAATGATGAGCGTCTCGTCGGCCGACCCAGTTGTTGTGGTGAGTGGAATTCGGGTAGCATCGATCCATTGGGATTTGCATCGATCCGTTGAGTGTCCGAAGACCTTGCATATTTTGCAATAGTGGCGCCTTGGTTGTCGTCACTCTTCACAGTTGTCTGCGTAGAAGGCGAGGCGCTCTCGGCGCGGCGCGTAGATTGTTCTGCTCGAGTCCATGTCCTGCTCGAGTCCATGTCCTGCTGTTCAGTCAGGAGGGCGGCGCATAGCGTGGCTTAAGAGATGATTTGTCGGAGGAGCGCTTTTCAGGGCTTCCACTCTGGCCCGAGTCCTTGTAGGACCATGTTGACGAAGATCTCTTACGAGATTGCGCTCCCATGCTTCGTGATCTGGTCCCGGATGTTCTGACAGCGGTTAATATAAGAGTTCGCTTTGTCACCGTGCCCCATCTTTGTCTCCATGAGTTGCTGCAGGAGCCTGCTGGCGGTGACGGAATCTTTTGGCTGATATACCTCAACGAGGTGCTTCCAGGCTTCCAAGGTTGGAGCGGCGCTCTCTTTGTAGGAGCGAATGCTAAGTTGTTCCGCAGGCGTCATATTACGTAGCAGCACACTATTCGCCATGAGGGACTCGCTGTAGTACTGAGCCCTGGCGTCGTCGGTGTCTTCTACCGGTTTTGGGTAGGAGCCGTCGAAGTAATGGTAGATCTGCGCCGTTTGTAGGAGGAGCTCAAGCTCGAAATTCCATGTATAGAAATCCTTGCCGTCAAATGCAGCAATAGTCTTGAAACGCTGAGGAAGCGTGCTTGCGCAGAGTTGATAACTTCATCACTTGGACGGGGGGCAGTAGTTGTTGATTTATCTGTGTCGAGGGAGAAGGTGTGAGCGGCGGTATCACGGCTTTTTGCAGCCAGTTGTCCAGGTTGAGCTGGTTGGGAAGATGTTCCCGATTCGCCTTTGCGTAGTTCTTGGAGATCTTTCTCCATAGTCGATAGTCGCGAAAATAACTGCTCGAGTGCGGCAGTGCCGATCGTGGTTGTCGCCTCATTTGTCGCAGCCAGGTTGGTTTGTCCTTCGGCCGTCAGATTCGCTTGGCCTCCGGATCCTCCGGTCATCTTGGTCTTGGAGTGTGTGCCGCTCGCCAGATCTTGGTTCGGCGAATTTCACGGAAGTGAAGTTGCGAAGAATCCCTGAGTAGATCTCATACCATGTTACAATCCCAAGTGGGACTTAGCGAAGGATCTCAGGGTTGATCGCAGAGTAGTATTGCAGCGGAAGTTTGGATCTCAGCTCAGAGTGAATGTAAATGACTGAGATGATGATTGCATGCATACATCGGGTTTACAGAAGAATACAAGGGAATACGGAAAGACCTAGACTAGCCATGTACTCTAAGGGGTACATTCCCTTATTGCAGCGAATTCAAACCGTGCGGCGCGGGAACCCGTTTCAAACCTGCTCCCGCCTTTTTCATTTCAAATGTTTCTGCCTGCATCGGTCTTGGTCAGACGGTTGCTGTGTCGCTTCGACTCTTCTGACTCCTCAACTTTGTTCTCAGTAGAGTCGGCTACTGCAGCATACAGGAATGCCTCCTCATATGATTTCATATCGTAACACCGCACAAAAGAATAAGTCCCGTCGGTGTTTATCGACATAGCGACTTGCGACGGTATTAGCCTTCTGGATAAAGTCAGCTGCCTTCTTGCGAGCTGCTTTTAATTCCGTGACGAACTGTTCAGATCGCGGTACCGAATTGTCAAGAGTCGTAGATGAGGGTACAACGGGATCTATCCCGTAATTTTGGTAAAACAGCGACTGCTTAGTCGTTGTGGAAGGTGCCTTGTAATACAAAATCTCCAGCATCGGGAGCGAATCCTCCTACTTGGCCAGGTCGGGGTACTTCCTGCGAATCAGCTGCTCCATGGTCTGATTTGTCCTTTTGGTGTGATCGTGAGTTTGCATGTAGTAAGACGACGAAAAATGCAGGCAAGTGACGTACTGTGCCCATGTCTCCTGCCAGATTTTCAACGCGAATTTCGGGTCTTAATCGCTGATGATCGCCAACGGTAACCAGTGTAGGCGTACGACGGTTGAGATGAACAGCTTTGCTATTTCTTCTGCTGTGATAATTGTTCGGCATGGTGCGAAATGGGCCATTTTCGTTAATCAGTAAAGGATGACTTGTACCGAGTCGTTGTCACTTGCCCCAGCTGGGAGCCCGGTGAAAAAGTCCATCGTCGCGTGTTGCCACGGTCGTTCAGGTGGCTCGAGGGGCTGCAACAGTCCAGCTGGTCATTGTCGCGACGACTTCATAGTCGGGCATGTTGTTACGTAGCACTGCACGTCCGTTAACATATCTGGCCAGTTGTAATTCCGTTGCAGCACCTTTCGTAAATAGCCGATTTTGCTGGAAGCGCCGGAACACCTCCTCCAAATCCTTGAAATTCCCCTCTTGTGTCTTGCCGTACACCAGGATGTCGTCGAGGCAGACGAAAACTTTTTTTATCCAGCATGTCCGTGAATATCCCATTCATTGTCAGCTGGAACATGTTGGTCAGTCAGAACGGCATCACTTTATATTCGTAACTGCCGTAGCGTGTGCAAAACGCAGTCTTTTGGCAGTCGTCAGCGAACACACAAATTTGGTGGTAGCCTCCTCGCAAGTCGATCTTCGAGAAGAAGCGAGACCCGCGAAGTTGATCCAGCAGGTCGTCCGCTCGCGGGATCAGGTAACGCGACTTTATTGTGACCCGATTCAGCGCTCAATGCACATGCGTAGGCCCCCACCCTTCTTCGGCACGAACAGTATTGGTACTGCGAACGGGGAAGTGCTCGACCGGATAAAACCCTTGGCGAAGAGGTAGTCCAGCTGGCTCATCAGCTCGTCAAGCTCCGGTTGACTGAGCCGCCATTGTCACCGGCTCTGGGGCTGTCCATTTCGGAAGTGTTGCGTACCCCGTATTTCCTTGCACAGTACACGCTCATGTCGTCCAGTCGATCGTCGGATTGAATCGTTGCAGCCAATCGCGCCCCAGCAGCAAATCACAGCCGTCCAGTGTTGTCGCTAGCATCTTCATGCCGAACCCGAAATTGCCACACATAATCCGAATTGTTCGCACTTCATCTCGAATGGCCAGTGGTGTCCCACCCACCAACCTAGCGTCAATCTCCGGCAGACACCTGTGCAGCTTCACCCCAACTTTTTTGGCTGTTGCCAGGTTGACGAGACTATGGCTCGCCCCACTGTCAACAAGTACGTATGGCCCCAAAATTTTATGGCCGTTAACCCTCCCTACTATTAGGATAGGGTGGTCCACGTATTCACCCACATTATTCGTCCGATTGCAGTCGATGGCTTGGATCGGCACCACAACTTGGTGTGGATGGTGATTGTCAAGCGACAAGGTCTCGTCAGTAGGGCGCCCGTCTGCTAGTAACTGGTCTCTTTTCCCGACCCTTCTCCATCGTTCCTTTTCCCCTGCTTCAGCTTCAGACAATCTCTTTTCAGGTGGCCCAGTTGGTTGCATGCAAAGCACGGCCCGATGGCTCGGCTTGAAGCATCCACGCCGTTGATCGTGGGCTGCTGAGTCAATCCACAAAATCGAGGGCTCTCCCAGGAGCTCTATCTCGCCCACTGCATCGGCGCATCGGTTGACTCGGCTTCCCAGACGGCGTCGTTAAAGCTGCATGGCCACGTTCGTCAGACCTCACACTGCATCTCGTACTTGAGGCCCGCCACGTGGCGACCCAATTGCTCCGCGTCGCTCATATCGTCCACCTGGTCAGCCAAATTGCAGAAGGTGCTGGTGTAGTCTTGGACCGAAATTACCTGCTTCCAAGCACGCAGCTTCATGCGGGCAGAATCCAAGGCGGATATGTGCTCAAACCTGGCTCGCAAGGCGGCGTCCCACTCCTTCCATGTGCGTATCGTGGCCGTCCCGAAAATTGAAGCTGCTCGTTGCGTAACAGGTGCCGACGTTCCGTCGTTCGCACGTGTTATCCCTGCCAAAGTCCCCTCGATTTGCAGTGTTCGTCGCCACCACTCCAACGCAGGTCCCCGTACTAGTGACACTGCAAAGTTAATGCTGGTAGCATCATCATTAATCATTGCAGCATTAAAGAACACCTTCACGCCAAACAACCATGCAAAATCAGTGACACATTTGTCTCTCCGGTTAAATGGGGGTGGGTTCGTCGGCTTAATATTGACAGTTGTTAAAGTTGCCACGGCCAGTGGAACTATTGCTGCTGCTATTGCTGTCACCAGTGCTGTCACTGGTGCACGTGTCGGCACTGCTTGCGTTTGTTGTTGTTGCGACTGTTGCCGCTGCGTCCGCCTTTCTTCTGGAGCATTCATAAAGCCCTCGAGCTCCCTGAAGACGGCCTCGTTCAGCGTGGAGCTACTACTTGCTTCATCCATGATGGGCGACTCCTGACGCGCTTCACCTCACGCCTGGCGTAGTTCGGCGTTTTCCTCCCTCAGCGTTCGACCTCTACAGACATTGTCCGCATGTTGGCCTGCATCGCCCGAAATTGTTGCATGAACTCGTTCAACGCCGCCTGGTCCATATTTTGTAGGCTGCGGCGGACGGGCAGGGGGTGGTTAGCAATTTTCATGACTTTGATGAAGGCGCAAACTCTATCGTAGCCGGAGTAAAATAGTCGTATTTAGAAAGCTTGCTTTCTTGCATTTTGCAATTGGCATCGTCTCATTTCAAATGGGTCTAGTACAATTGAAATCCATGGAGTGGCCTTATAATAATATGCCTCTATGTTACCGTACTAATGCTATCATGATTTCGAAAAGGGGAGAGGGGGGGGGGGGGGGGGGGGAGGGGGGGGGTTGGGAAAATCGGCTAAACCGTTTGAAAATGAGAGACGTGGGTGGAGGGAAATGACCTCCAGCCCACGTTTTGTACTCCAAAACGGGCATTTAGCGCTGCTCGACGCTGCCAAATCCTACATTACAAGCAGCTTCGCTTTCAAAATACATAATTTTGAAAGCGTTACAGCTTTTAAAATATACATATCTATTTCACAGGCCGGCTACTTTGCAGCCCACCAAGTCTATCGCACCCTTTGTATAAACTACCCCAAAATGCGAGGGTAACCTAGGAAAATAGACCTGATACCAAGTGTTATGAGTTGTAATGAAGAAGAGCACGCATGATTCAATCACGCGGAAGTCTCGCCCTCGGGGGACACGGCCGTAACGCGGGAGATCACATTGGAACGGGGAACCGCGGAGTTCGGGAAGTGGCAGGTTCACTACCTAACCACCACGGCGAGGGTAGCGGTGGTGAACGGTTACGTGAACCCATCCTCGCCTTTCAAGCGCAAGTGTATGCACCTCCCCCTGAAATATGGGTGAAGATCGTGAAGTTGCTCCACAACTTCGTGTCCGGGAATCATGCGACGGCAGGGAAGCAATTCGCGCTCTGGAGCCAGGAGTTGCTGTTTAAACCACGGAAGGAGGGGGGTCTGGGCGTTCGGGATCCCTTCACGGAGCTGGGGGGCTACGCGGCAAGACGGGTGGCGCTCCTGATGTCGCAACAAGGCGGGCTGCGCGCGGACCTGGCAGACATAGTGGTGGATATTCAGGACTATCAGGCCTTCTAGGGGCACAAGGATCAAATGAAGCAGTGGAAGGGGAGAAGCGACAGATGGAAGCGTACCTGTGAGCTTTTCCAGGAGTTCAGCTTTGTGGAAGGAATCACGGCGTCCACGGTCAGGGAGGTGGAGCAGGAGCTGTTGCTAACAATCGCCGTCTCCTGCCGAATGGAAAGAAACCTGCGGGGAGGCAAAAGGCAGCAAAGGGGCTCGGGAGATCGACCATGCGAGATCTGATAGTTATTCACCCAGATGGTTCCAAGTCGCTGAAAACTGAGGATGAAATGGAAAGGTCCTTCGGGGGCAAGGCAGGAGGGAGGCTGGCAAAACGTGTCTTTGACGCGGCCCTTGAGGAGTGGAAGCAGCTGTTGCTTGCGCCGGTCACGGCAGAGAAAATCATGGAGGTGCCTGGTTTCGTGCTGAAAGCAAGGACCTGCCATGGCCTATGGAAGGTCGTCGGTGTGGATGGGAGCTCGCTAGTCTGCCGAGCATTCAGCTGCATCTCTGGCGTGCTGGGGGGTGCGGAGGAGCACTATTGCACGTTCCAGGTTCGGGAGGTGGTTCCCGCTGTCATCAGAGAGGGGCAATTTCTGGGGCCGGCGGGTGCTCCCAAAGCAAGGCTGCTGTGCTCACCAATTTGGGACAAAGTCAGCCCGGCAAAACTCAGGCAGCTCCGGAAGGGTTTTGAGAAGCAAGGCGGGAAGCCGAAGCAGCAGTTGTCTTGGGAGGGGGTGCTGGGCCGTCCGATCGACTGGCGAAGGGCGATAAGCATGCGTGACTCAGAGGCCGTTCCGAACCGAGCGCGAGATGTGCTGCTTCGGATCCATAGCAGAAACCTGCAAGTGGGGGAGGGGCTGCATTTTCTTGGAGCGGCGGTCGCCTGCGCGCACAGTGGGGAGAGAGAAACACTGGAGCATGCGCTCTTCCAGTGTCCACGTATACAGCCGGTGGTTCGGGCGCTTTTGAGGGCAATTCGCATGCTCAATCCGAGGAGAAAGGTTGAGTCGTTGGGGGACCTCCTTTTCCAGAAAGGGGGATCAGGCTCGGGTTTCCCCGAGGCTACCATCACGTCTATCGCTTTGCATAAAATCTGGGTGGAGAGGTGTGATGCGGTTTTTGAGAGGAGCAATTTTCGGGCAAGAAGAGTCCTGCGGAGAATCGCGGCAGCCTTCCAGCTGCATGTCAAGATCTACACCCGTGCCAAGGCAGCAAAACGGAGGTTGGGTGCTACTCGTGCCAACTTGGACGATGACAAGCGCCGAATCCTGGATAGAATTTGGGACACGTCAGTGAAGCCGGCCACGTGGACGAAGGGTTTTATGTCCTTGTGGTCGAACCCGAAGGCTGCCTTCCGTCCTCCTTAGAAGGTCAAGGTGGGTACGGAGGGCGCAAGCCCCCTAGGCCCACCAGCTACAGTTACGACTGCCGATATATTGTGCACTTCTTTTAGTGTATCTATCTTAAAAAAAAAAAAAAAAAAAAAAAACGCGGAAGTGATACAATTACTGAGCAAATAATGAAGCCTAGCATTAATATAACAAAGGCTAGTTAGGTCGCGGTTGCGGGGTCGCCAGTGGTCGGGTGCAGGTTCGGGGTTGGGAAACCCGAAAGCGACGCGATGGTGGTTCGGAGGGCAAGGTCATCGTACCGAGCCTGAGTTCTGAAAGTTGTAGTTGTACGTGTACAGTGTGGTTCAGTAAGGAATTAGGGAAAATTCATTACATGGCTGTTTTCAAATTCGAAATTTTTGAATATGTATTCTCCTAAAACAATGTTACCACCTGAAGTTGAACATTCTCTCACGATAAGTGGGGAGTGTTTTGCAACGGTGATTCGTGATTGGCCAGCGACACTCAAATTTACACCGAGTGGAGGGTCAGCTAGCAAGGCAATACTGTTCACACTCACTAAACTTGAAAACCATCTGGTACTAAGTTTCAAGCGTACTATACGTATTTCACCAGTCATTCACGCCCAAAGAATCACTCTGTCCCTGCGCACACCTCATGTACGAACACACGCTAAAAACTCCTGCTATATTCTTGCTGGAATAATGGTTAGGACCAATGGTCGCTTAGGTTTCCACCGTCTCCCTCACTTGCCTGGGACACCTTCGGTCATTGGCTCCAGTTACTCGCTTCCTCAAACCGTCCACGATCCCGCTCGTCGTCCACGCTTCCTTACGCTGACCACGCTTCCTCGTGTCGCCCACGCTTCCACTCGTTGCTCCCTTCCATTCGCCGCCCTCCCTTCCGCTTGTCGCCCTCCCTTCTGCGTGTCGCCCTCCCTTCCGCGCATGCGAATTGTTCCTTCACATGCCCCTCTCCCTCCCTCCTTTTGTCACGAACATTCGGTCACCCTGAGAACAGGGTGGAGGGGCAGCATGGTGCCACAATGGCTCTCACTGCTTATTTAGAGCAATGGCTACCAGAAAGAGAGGGGGAGTAGGGAGTGGTGGGGTATGGGGGATTGAAGGAAGAGAGGAGAGGTGGAAAAGAGTGGGGGAGATTGTCTCTAAGGATCGCTTGTAATAGATATCATGTGAAGGAAGAGAGAGTAGAGTTGTGACGGATAAGAGGAGAGGGAAAAGGAGAATGGGGAGAGGGTAGGGGAGATAATGCACAGGTTCGTATGCCAAATGCTCCAGATGTCACCTGCAACACACCAGATGTTACTTGCAACACACGAGTCATCTGGTGTGCACCAGGTTTCATTTGCATCTAGATTTTGGAGAGGTCCACGAATAGGCTGACGTTCCGGGGTGCAGAGGCCTCCACCAAAGACAGTCGCCCTTCCACCTCCATGTCCTTCTAGTCGTACGATAGAAACTGAACTCCCAGCACCAACGGGGCCAATGCAAGGAGCTGATCGCAGATGTACTACAGGAATGTGGGATGGGGATGGGGAAATGAGGGACATAGGAGGTGACAAGGCAGGGTGAATGGAAGCTGAAGGGTGTTGCTAGGGAGATGGGGGAGCATGAAGGGGAGAGGGAGGGGGGGGGGCGGGGGGGGGAGGGGGAGAAGGGCGAAAGCTTTTTGGTATGGAGATTTGGGGGTACCTATTATAGAAAATAGGGTTCAATTTTACAATGGTTTCGCACATGGGCATCAACGATACCGCAAGCGACAGAAATGATGATAAGGGACCTTTTCAAAAGCCGTAGGTGTGTCGTCCATGTTTATCGAGGATAGTTGGTGACATCACCTGTGACATGAGCACAATTTGAAAAGTGTCAAACAGGTTTACGAGATAGGCAGTGATATGGTGCAAATGTGCCACTAGTCTTACATAAAAGTCTACGCGGAGCACCATGCATCGATGACCGACCGCGTCCCCTCCCACCATGTCACACAGGTGTCACGGGCTCGACAAATGATGGGTGGCGCCCTCCACCAGATATGTCATTGCACTACCGCACCAATCTTTGGTTCCTTGATGCATCCTCAAGTATATCATCGTCGACGCCATCGCCTAACGATCGTTGCCAATCCGCCATGATCTGATCAACCCACGACCAATCCATTGGTCCTAGTGTCCGATCCTTGTTGCCCCGACGCACCCAAGTTACGTGATGAACTCGTGTGTGATAGGAAGTGATCAATTTATCAATTGAGTTATTCCAATGCAAGACAGCAAGAGCCACCCATGGCACAAGACTATCCTGGAACCGGATACGCTTAGGGGCGTATTTGAAGATCAGGAAATGGAATGACTCGTTGACAGAGTTGTTGGCTCCGTGAACAAAAAGTTTCACATTGTCCGGCAATAGGCGTTTCTTGAACCAAGCAAGAACCGCCTTGTGCGTTTCAAATCCATGCACGTAAAAAGCACATTCCCTCCCCTAACTCTCAGTAGCACACCTTGGAGGGACACATCTAGACTTCGCACACCCAGAGTGGTCACCCGCCCAATGGTCTGGTGCCGTCCCTTGCCACATCAACAGGGGTCATGGGTTTGCCCTCTTTCTTCAGCGTGCCGGCACACATCATCACATGGAAACAATGCGAGCCAAAACTTTGCGCCACAATACTCTCTTCATCGCCTGCATGTATCTCATTTCCTCCTCGTTTTCGTTTTCGGTGCCCAGTCCGCTGAGGCAAAGTCTGCCCGACATTATTTCCTGAGATTTCACCATCATGCACTGCACCATCGTTGTCGCATCCAGTCATCGTCTCCGTTGCATCCGAACCACCCATACTAACATCTCCTGATGAACGTCAACAATGGCAAAACAAGGGTTGCGAGCCGTGCACTGGATCCAAAGCTTCTCAATATCCGCCCACTGCACATCAACTTGTGCATTGCCCGTTGCTGCCTCGTCAACCACATCGTCGATCGTAGTGGACTGCATAGCTCCAGCTGAGCTAGAACGCACCTTAGCATAACCCACCGGGATATCTACCGTCCCCCCCCCCCCCCCTCGACTCTTTGCACCTTTCTCAGCTCAGTAAACTTCCACTTTGCTTCATCAGGTGTCATGTGCACGTAGGCAATGGTACCTATGGCATCGCACACCGATCGCACAAGAGACGCTTTGAGTGATCCCTTCGCCACTTTCACCAAACATTTTCCGCAACCATTGCCTCAACCCTTCCACCGTAGCCAACCACAACTCCTCAATTTACAGTGCCTTATCCACAGCCACCGGCACACGCACCGCATACTGAAGCCCTTTGCAAAAGAGTTTGCACATCGTCTTCTTCATGTGTCACCCATCCACCTTATGGTTTAGTTTCTCCTCCGTCCGAGCACATCTGAATATCGTCCCATGATCCAATATGGTGTGAGAATAACGAGGAATGATGAAACTAACAGCATGCAGGAGTACAAGTAGTAAACCCTAATTGTGTTGTACTACAGCCTACATAACATGATAGTTTGACATATGGATCCTTCAACATCAAATCCCAACAGCACCAACTCAACAACTTCTTTGTCGAACGCAACCCGCTCCAATCGCACAGATTAAGTATCATCAACACCTTTTCTTGCTGTCACACAGTACAAGATCTTCTGCACCGCATCATCCATGAACAAGGTGGTGCACCACTCACCCTCTCGAACATGTGACCACTGACCATCCACCGTCACCCATTCTCCAAGAATGTCTCATTTGCTCATCTCTTCACGCGCTGTTGCCATCGATTTATCCGCCTTGTTTTCCACAACCCATTATAACTTCCCATGTACTTATAGAAATTGCCCTTTCCGGGACACGGAATGCTGAAATTGCGGCTAAACTCACATGTTGATACCTCATCCCAGCGAGCACAAATGCTTATAAAAATTTAGAATGGAGTATGGGCACTCGTGCACCAACACTAGCTATCATTTTCTCAACAGTTCGATTAGTGCACGACCAAAATTCCATACTGCGGGAGCACGAATTACATCTCCAAAACATCCCCATTGATGCCCAAGAAAATCTCCATGACCTCAAAGACATGGCTCCTTCCGCATGTTTGTTGATGCGAGCACACCAACCGACATCCCTTGAAAAATGCAACAGCGGTACGCGGTTCAACAAGACATACCCGTTGTTAGGAAATCCCATCGATATTTGGTGAGGTAGGCCAGTGCCTAGGGACTATCCTACACGCGATCGAGCATGGTTGCATGCAAACAAGATGAGGGGCGGCACGAAGATCAGCATACCACAGAAACACAACAGGGAGGATGTCTGAGTATTTGATGGGATGGTTTGCACGAAATGTATCATGTGTCGACCTCCTATTCAAACATGGTAGATGCTTATAGGTCCTCTAGCATGCCATTTGTCGCCGTCGGTGTCACTGCTGGCAATGCTACGTGGTCGGTGGCGGAGTGAATGCACTCTTGATCACCACCTTCACCGTCAGATAAATATTGGGCCATTGGATTATGTGAATCCGTCCCATTCTCCTGTCAGAATCCCAACCACTAGACTATTGGGATAAAAGGGCTTGTTTGTGTAGCGGGTCCGTGCGCCCCCATAACCCCCGAGGCGAACGTGTCTGTAACCCCCTTCAGGATCAATCGGGTATCTCACAGTGCAGCTCTACTAACACCCGCCCACACTGGGAGGCCCAGGACTGAGCAGAGTGGCAACGGCCTGCGTATACATACACCGGGATTCGAACCCGAGACCGCTTTGATAACATGTCAAATTCCCAACCACTAGACCATTGGGATAAAAGAGCTTGTTTAGATAGCGGGTTTGTGCGCCCATAACCCCCCAGGCGAACGCGCATGTAACCCCCCCTAGGATTAATCGGGCATCCACAGTGCAGATCTACTGACACCCCCCCATACTGGGAGGCTCAGGACTGAGCACATCGGCAACGGCCTGCATGTGCCCACACCGGGATTCGAACCCGAGACCGCTCTGATACTATGTCATAATCCCAACCACTAGACCATTGGGATAAAAGGGCTTGTTTGTGTAGCGGGTCCGTGCGCCCATAACCCCCTAGGCAAACGCGCTTGTTACCCCCTTCAGGATCAATCGGGGATCTCACAGTGCAGCTCTACTGACATCTCCAACCCATCACGTTCTGCAGACTCTACGACAACCCCCCACCTGAGACCACCTGTAGTACAACGATAGGATCAGCTGTTGCTCATGAAGTGGACATGGAAGACTAGAGATCGTGCAGTGAGCCGACGTCTCTCCGTTAGTCATATTTCAAAGGATGGGTCTCATTACCTCCATGTTGTTGTAGAGAAAATGCCTTGCGATGCCTTGCTCCTTCCTGAGACAGGCCCTCCACAAGTCTTGGTCTCCCGCGATGATCTAGCCACATAATCGGAAATGAAAACTTAACGCCAGACATCTCCCAATTCGGTCGTTCCGGCAGATATATAATCTTCTCGTAACCTCTCTGAACGCACCATATGAAAATGCGACTGTACTCTTAGCGGTGCATCTTGACCATGGCTCTGACTCGGGATCTAAGTGGATTTGGGTGCACCAAAGAATGGGCACACAACATTCATATTCACCGGAATGAGCTCAGCACCAGAATACGTGTTGAAGCACAACCATTTTCAACGTACCAACGGCTAGGCCTGCTGTGATGAGTTGAAGCAAGGCATCTGGTGCTGCCTCTGCCAAGAAATGAATAACGTCATCGGATGTCGCCATAGTCTCGACAGCGAACAAAGCGGACAACCCCACACATAGCACATACAGCAGAGGCCGCATATGCCTCGATATGTTCACGATTGCCTTCGTTGCATCCTTGCATGCTTGCGTTGCAGGATGTACCTTTGATCTAATCACATTGCCCATAAGGGGGAAACTACACCACCAAGACGGTATGCAATGGCATGATGGGTGAGAGAGATAAACACGTGGAATGATGGGCAGGAGGGCATATTTATTTCCAAATCTAGCTGCCACACGCATTGATGTGCATGAAACAACAGGGATGGATGGATGTTCAAAACTGTTGTGCAAAGGGTGCCTAAGGCCGCAAAGAGGGATGGATGTCAAACAAGTGCAGTGCAATGGTAGCAGAACTAAGCATCGCTATGCCAGAGGCAAGAGAGCTGGATAGATGACTATCAAACACAATGCAAAGGCAGATGCACCAATCATTGCTGTGCCTCAAAATCTAGGGAGGGATGAATGAAATCTAAAGTGCTAAGGCAACAGCACCAAGTGCTGCTGCCCCTGAGGCACTAGAGATGGATGGCTGACAAACTACTGCTGTGCAAAGGCACCAGCGCCAAGAACCGCACATAGCTGTAAAAACCAGGGAGGGCTGGACGACAACTAACTTGCCAAAGCAGCGACGCGTTGTACTGCTGGGTCTGAAGAAGCAGAGAAGAATACAAAACAAGAAACAAACTCAGTGCAACGGCTGAAGCAACAAGTCCTGCAAATAGCACCAAAACTAGAAAGGGATGAAGGACAACTGAACTGCAAAGGCAGCAGCAGCACATGCAGCTATGCCTATGGCACCATCGAGGCATGCAAACCCGAACAACAGCAGCGCAAAGGCTGCAGAGACAATTACCACAATGCCTGAGGCACCAGAAACAACCAAACACCGTGCAACGAAACGTGCAACAAGTGCTGCAGATAGATATAAAATCAAAGAGAGGGCTGAATGACAACAGACCTGCCAAGGAAGCAGTGCGATGTGCTGTTGTACCTGAGGCAGCCGATGTGCATGGATGACAAACAAACTCAGTGCAAAGCCAGCAGCTCCAAGTCCTTATGTTTTCCTGACCCAAATAAATGTCAACTGAACTGCAAAGGCAGCAGCACCAAGTACTGCTGTGCATGCGGCACCAGCAAGGCTTGCAATCCAGAAAATCAGCAGCTTCTAGTGATGAAGTGTCTGAAGTACCAGACGGGGATGGTTGTCAAAGAATTGCTTCGCGCAGGCATCAGCACCTCGCAGTGCTGGGCGTGAGGCACCAGAGAGGGATGGTTGGTTGACAAACAACTACATTGCAAAGGCAGCAGAGCGAAGTACCTCTATGCCTGCGGCACTAGTGATAGGTGGCAGGAGAACAACACTGTGCAAAGGCAGCACCAACTAGTGCTGCGCATAGCTATGAAATCTGGGAGGGCTGGATGACAAGTCACCTGCCAATGCAACGGTGCGATGTGCTGTTGTGCCTGTGGCCGCCCGGATGATGGGTGACAGACCGACTCAGAAGTGTAACGGCTGCGCCAACACATCGTGCAACTAGCTGGAAAACCAGAAAGGGACGAATTTCAAGTGAACTGCAAAAGCAGCACCATCAAGTGCTGCTGTGCCAGCGGCACTAGCGAGGCACTAAAACCCGAACAGCAGCAGCACAAAGGCAGTGGTAACTGGTGATGATGTGCATGCAAATGGGGAGGAATGAACAAGGCCAACTGCAATATATAGGCCACAGCACCCCGTGGTGCTGTGCCTAAGTTAGCCGGAGGGTGGATTGGGTGGGGAGGAATGACAATCCCCGCTGTGCAAAGGCAGCAGGGGCGGGTGAATGACAACCAGCGCAGGGCAAAGGGAGGGGCAGCACAAGCTGCTGCGACATTTGCCGCTGTGACGCGTCCATGCGATGATAGTAGCAGGTGTCAACCCCGCTTGCTTTGTTTGTTGCAAGGGTGATGACGCATGATGGTTTAGTCACAGCAGAGACGACAGTGGCTTTGGCATTTGCAGCACCCTCGACACATGCCGTGAGAGTAACAGCAGTGACGTCGAAGAAGAGACAGTAGGAGAAGTGACGCATGTTAATGTGGCCGCATCCAGACATCACCTGCGGTGTGCTAGGCAACTGCAGCAGCCGATGCACACATGCTCATCCTGAATTCGCTGCCCTGACTCCTAATATGACATTCGTAACACTAACAATATCAATTGTGCCGTGCGTGTTATGTCGCTGTCGATGCCACAGCAACAGCTTGTTCGCACATGTGTAAGCCCGCTATGAAACCACATCTGTTGTGAATCACGCGGTAATGGCAACATCAGCTGTCCTTCCTAAACCCTACTAGCAGCGATGCGTGCCATTCACGATATTCTTTACTAATCGCCAATATAAGTGAACCCCCACGCTTACCGATTATCCTCGCGGTTCAAAAATGTCCCTGTCTTCCACCATGCGCTTTCTCGCCTTTCTCCCTCCCTCGCATCGTCGCTAGCCTCCTACCGCATGTGCAATTTCCTTGTCACCGACCCATCAACCCAAAGTCTAGGTCTTTAGGTAGATATGGATTTGGGGCGTTGGATGTCCCAGTCCTGTTTTTGTCTAGATGATTCGGTCACAAGTGCCCTAGGTTCGTGCCTATTTCTTGAACGCGTATGCCTTGGAACCTTTTGTCCACTACGCAATTTCTTTTTTCTATCCATGAACTCCGTTATCGCCCTCGCCAACACGTTCCAACAGACACTTCTCAACTTGGCTGTCAATGAAGTCACGGTTGACAGCATGAATGTTGCTATCTCATGCAACGTGGTATAAACGACAGGCGCGACGCGCTTTATTGTTGTATACTCCTACCTCTCACCAAGCATGGTTCGTAGACGTGCATCCACCCTCTGAATTTCGTTCGATGCACATTCGAGCACGTCTATGAGGATCGAAGGATCGAGTTCAAATAAAGATCACCTGGGTACAACACGAGGCTAAATATGTTATAAATTTTATTGCCTACTAGTGTAGCTATTGTGTAGTGTTACTCTTTTTTTGGGTGGTGCACCAACTTGCCCACCCTTGCTCCTACTTGTACCCTTCTTTCTAATCAATCCACCTCTTTTGCACTATCTTCTAGCCATGGCTCCCAAGGTTTCTAACCCTTGCCTAGGGCTATTTTGACATGGTATTCAGAGCAGGCTCGTTCCTAGAGCCTTCTTCCTTGGGCCCACCGTTAGCTTCCGCTATGGCGCACTCCACCGCGCTGCCCGTAGCACGCCCCTAGCGCACGCCTCTTTGCTGCCTGTCGCGTGCCCCGAGCACGCGTTGGTTTTCTGCCCATTGCGCGCCCCGAGCGCGTGTCGGCTTCTGCTACCGCGCGTCGGTTTCTGCTCCCGCGCGTCGGTTTCTGCCCGTCGCGCGCCCTAGCGTGCGTCTGTTTTTTGTGCCCGTCGCCGCGAGTGTCCCGCTTCCTGTCGTTCCCGCTGCCCAACCCCGCCCGCTTCCTCCTCCCTCTCCAACTTCGCGTGCAGCAGTTGGGGAGGGGGGGGGGGGGAAGGGGGGAGGGGGGAAGGGTGTTGGGGGGATGCGGGAGTGGTTGTGGGGGTGGTTCACCTACAGCGCCAGCCTGCCTCCTCTCTCTCACGACTGTGCCTGCTGATGTGGGGGGGAGGGTGAGGGGGTGGCGGATGTGTTTCAGCAGCAGCCGCCTCCCCCCCCCAGCCTCTCTCCTATTGCTACACCTGCTGCTGTGGGGGAAGAGGGTGAGGGGGTGGCGGGAGTGAAGTCCAGCTGCCGCCGCTGGGGTGTTTGCTGGGGTGATCTGATCTGGTGTACCCCTTACGGACGTGTCTCTACACGTGGCTCTTAGTGCAGGCAGTTAGGGGGTGTGATAGAAATTATAATTTCATATAACTGCGTGCTAGTGTAGCTATTGTGTAGTGTTACTCTTATTGTTGGTGGTGCACCATCTTGCCCACCCTTGTTCCTACTTGTACCCTTCTTTCTAATTAATCCACACCATTTGCCCTATCTTCTAGCCATGGCTCTCAAGGTTTCTAACCCTTGCCTAAGGCTATTCTGGCAAAATATAGGTACGATACAAGGCAAGGTAACTAGGCGTTACGAGAAGGTTTCGAGGGTCGCGAAGCGTCCCAAACGGGTCCTTCCTGGATTCAGTATAATCATCTTGGTGGAATCACGCGTTCCGCAAATTTACGTGGTGATAAACTAAAATGCAAAGAATTTGGTGCTCGTAATCTATTCGGTGCTTATAACTATAATAACCAAAGTAAAGCATCGAAACTAGGAAAACAAGCACAAGAAAATATAAATAGGCAGAATAATGCAAGGTAAAGTAAATATGGGTAAGCATAGCTGCTGTACTCTCACACGTCCCCCCCTCAAAGCTGGGTGGTATGAGAAACACCCTGCTTGACAAGATAATCCTTGAGAGCACGGCGTGCGTTGCCCATATAAGCTTCTGCAACCCAACTGTCTTCCAATGAATCATATCCCTTCCATGGTATCAGGAACTCGAGCGTATTTCCGCGTCTGCGTTGATGAGCGATGACACGTTCCACCTCGTACTCTGGTTCATCTTGTACGAGAACAGGTGGTGGTGGCGATAACTGTCGTCCCTGGTACTGTAGATTGGGGTCCTTGTAGGGCTTCAGTAGCTGAACATGGAAGTCATTGTGAAGCTTCCACGTAGTCAGTAAGCGCAAGCGAAATGTTATTGGTGTCACCATGGTCTCGACGCGAAAAGGACCACAAAGGAAGGCCGGAGCTTGGACGGTAGGTGAGACAAGTCCAAGCTGCGTGTGTCCAGAAGCACCTGATCTCCGATTCCTAGTGAGTGATCTCGTCGCTGTTGATGTGCATACTGCTTCTGGGTGTTCTTGACAATGAGATGTCTCTGTGGCCGCATGAGATGCGTTGTTGTAAGCAAACTCAAGCGTTGGTAATTGTAGATCCCAGTGGCTAATATCATCCTTGCATGCGGTACATAGGAACTATTTGTAAGTCTTGGGGTGGTAGGCTGAAGACATCGCAAGCTTTGTCCCCAACAAACCCATAAGTTCCCTCCTGATTATGCTTGTAAACTTTGGGTCCCTGTCTGAAATGACTGTCGCCGGGATGCCATGGATGGTGACGATGCGGTTGAAGAAGAGGCGAGACGTTGCTTCAGCTATAGCCATGGCGTTGGTCGGAATGAATTGTCCCATTCTAGAGAACTTATCGACCACGACGAGTATAGCATCATGCCTTTGTGTGGTCGATGGTAGTCCATTGATGAAATCTAGACTAACGAGTTGCCATGGATGCTCCGGTATGGGTAGAGGCTGAAGTAACTATGTTTTTTTCTACTTGCTACCCTTCATTCGCTGGCACGTGTCGCATCAGATGACGAATTGCTGCACGTCTACTGCTATCTGAAGGCCAGTAGTAATACTTTATAATCCTGCTAACGTCTTGTTTCTCCCAAAATGTCCCGCATGTGCTACATCGCGGAACTCCTCTAGCAAGATCCGTCGAAGAGGTGTATAGTTCGGCACCCAAATCTTTCCTGAAACTTTCCTTACTGCTAAGTCCTTCTCCCAGTGTAACAATTTCTCCTTCTCTACTGCATTGATTTCTACGTCAACAATGTACCCATGTTGAATACACCCTAGAGTAGAAGGTTCATCTCGTCGAGCTGGATGCCTTCTACATGCCCTGGGCAACTTAGTGTATCGGCCTTGTTGTGTAGCCCTGGCTTGTAGATTATGCTGTAGTGGAAATGTGTCTTGAGGAAGTCCATCCACCGCGCCTGTCGCCGTGAAAACGTAGGCTGCGACTTAAGGTAATTAAGACTGTAGTGGTCAGTGTAAACTGTGGTCTTGGTTCCTTCCAGGTAACACATCCACGCCTTGAAGGCAGTGACTATCACTAAGCCTTCCTTGTCATGGGTTGGGTAGTTCAAATCTGCTCCGTGTAGCTTCTTACTATCATGGGTTAGCAAACTGGGATCTATCCCTGCATGGTGCGGCAAGCATGGAGGACCGGAGTTCGATTCCTATTGTCGGCGACTTCCTGTGCCCTAGTAGTGTTGGGCCCTCCCAGTGAGGAAAGTGTTGGAAGTGGACACTGGAATGGCCTGAAGGGTGTTGGACCTATTTAGGACCTCGGTGCTGGCACCTGGTTTCCGCCGTACGAGGGTGTTGCGACCTGCATGGACGGTGCCACTTGGTCTACTCTCGCCACGTTTCGTTGTTGGCCCTGCTCCGGTCTCTTCACACTACACACCGCGTCTCCCCAGATAGCTACGTCTGGTCAGGTAGTTGCGTCCGGTCAAGTTGTTGTGTCGTGCTCTTGTTGGCCACTCACCCACCCAAAAGTCCTGTGCCACCACCGTCTTGGTCACCCATCCCTCGTCCGCCTTCGTCACATGTCTAGTCGGCGACTCGTCTTAGGTCGTGTTTTCGTCGCTCCCTCCTTCACTCCTGCACTCCTTGTGTCGAGGGTCAGGTGCGATCCACTCCTCACTCCTCCTCCCTTCGCTCGGCCACCGAATCCTTCCTGACTCTCTACCTGGACGTCTGATGCCCCATCCCTCGACTTGGGCCTGGGAGGGAAAGCTTTTTCTTGGTGGCCGTTGACGACTTCTCTTGTTACACCATTGTGTTCAATTGAGGCAGCAATCCGACGTGACTTCCACCCTGATCCGGTCATTGTTCGCCACTAGTGCCACTCGTGGTATTCAGGTCCTGAGTCCCTACTCCGACCGTGGGGGTGAGTTTTGCTCCAACGTATTTGCCGGGTTTTGTAACGAGCAGGGCATCACTCAGTCGTAGACGCTTCCGGAGTCCCTACAGCAGAATGGGGTTGCTGAGCGTTGCATTGGCTTGGTCATGGAGATCGGCCATGATTCATGCTCGTGCGCCCCGTTTTCTGTGACCCTCATGTCTCACGGCCAGAGGCTTCATCGGCCAGTCTTTGGACCGGGTCCCCTGGTGTTGCGTCGGGGTTTCATGTCTGGGGCTGCCTTGCGTATTTCCGCAATACCTTTGCGGACAAGCTCTCGGCTCGCACCTTTCCCTGTGTCTTTCTTGTTTTCCCAGTGGACGCCCCTGACTTTGACTTTTACCACCCGCCCCTCCACCCATTCCTCGACTCCCGTGATGTCTGTTTTGACTAGTCTGTGTTCTACTATGCCCGCTTCTTCGTCCGATGTCTCACGTTTCCCCTCCCTCCCCTCTTTCTAACTCCCACTCCTCCTCTTGCTCCAGCTCCTCCGGTACACCCTCGCCCCACCGGTTCCTGCCCTGTCAGGTGTGTCTCACGCCACACCTCTCCCCTTGATGGTATGTTAGGTGTCCTCCCAGTCATCGCAACAGCCGTCAGCACTACTGCGACATGTTAAAGTGGACTCTGGGGTTTTCGGTGCTGAAGGCACGTGCGCTGTGTTAACGGGAATGGAGTGTTGGCCCCGCCCTTGCTTGGGCAACGCCGACAACTTGGTCAGATGTACGGGAGTAGCAGCCGACCGTTCACAGTGGGAGAGCTGCTCGACAGGTTTCGTCGAGCTGCAGGGGATCGCTGTGGTGTTGCTGTCGACCAGGGAGCTCGACAGCTGCAACTGACTGGTCTGGGCGACGGATGGGCCGTCGGCCATGAGGGGCAGTTCGACCAGGGGGTCTCCGTCGACCTGCAGCTCGACCGGGAGCAGTCTGTCGACCCGCAGCTCGACCAGGAGCATCCCGTCGACCTGCAGTTCGACCGGGAGGTCGACGGAGCAGTCTGTCGACCTGACAAGTGAGCAGCGGTCGACGAGGGGAGCTCGGCGACAACCGCTGACGGTTCTGGTCGACGGAAGGGGTCCGTTGACCAGGGGGTAGGTCGACGGGAGTTGTGGTCGACCAGAGGCACCTGGTGGTCGACCAGAGGGACCTGGTGGTCGACCGGGTCGACCGGGTAACCTGCTCGACGAGTTCTGCGGAGGCACGCGAACGTCGTCGAGGTCGCGATGGCGAAGGCGACTGCGGGCTGGTATCCCGAAGTCGATGTGGCTCGTCAGGCGCAGACAACAACCGACGGATGCCCAACGAGGCAAGTCAGGCCAATCATCTGCGCGCACCTGCGAGCGTGCGCACTGCTGTATTCTACGGGGCAACGCTGGACAGCCGCTCTACTGCAGCGTTGGCACGCCGTCGACCTGCTCTGTTGGCAGGTCGCCCTTCTGCAGTGCTGGCGCGGCTCCTCTACGCGACGCTGGCAGGCGGTCGACCGAGCTGTGCTGGCGGTCGACCAAGCTAGCTGCAGGGTTGCTAGGTGCCTGATGTAGTCATTGTTGCCATAGCTTGTTCAATCATTCTGTAATTTTCGACTTTGCCTAGTGGAAACTCTTGCCGATTTCTCCCGTGAATGTGCAAGCACTAAGGAACCAAGCAAAGCTACGATCACCTCTAGTAGTTCGTGCCAACCCCCATAGTCTAGCTCACTACCGTTGTAGAGTGACTCTCCGCATGGTGCGGTGAGCGTGGACCGAATACGCGAATACCTTCAGATAGGAGCCGACTTTTGCACCCACTAAGTCGTTCGTAGGCCGGCAGCAGCGATAGTCGCCATGGTCGACCCCGTAGTTGATGCGGGCGTAGCGGACACCTTGGAGGCACGTTTGGCTGACGCAAGGAGACGCCACGCGGATGGCGAGTACGGGACGATCCCCTTGGTGATCGCCGAGTTGGGCATCCGGTCGCAGTGGGCGACGGAACACCCTTCCCGTCCTGCTTCTCCTCAACCGGTGCGCAACGAAGGTGGCGTCGACGACGAGGTCGACGGTGGTGCACGAGTCAGCGGCAGCGAAGGCACGAGGCAGAGAGGGGTGATCAAGGTCGACGGTGGTGTCGACGGAATCCAGGCGCGAGTGCAGCGGTCGATGGCGGCTGCAGGCAGCTCGCGTGCCGGCGTCGATGTTCGACGTCGCTCTCCTCTACGAAGCGGTGGGGGGCCCTCCGCGACGACGCATGTGACTGCAGGCGGGATTGCACCGGCGTATGGCTACTTCAAATTCTCGCCGGACCGGATCACCGTCGCACCACTGCAAGGTCGACGGGACCTCATCACCTGGAGGGAGTCGATAGAACCTCAGCTGGAGGTCGCCGGGCTGAAGGGCTTCGCCGACGGCACCGTGCCAATTCCGCCCCAGGAGGATGTCGAGCTGCGCGGGGAGTTTCGTTCTGCTCACCTGCTCACCTTCATGGTCATCTCGAGGTGCTGCTCGCCGGTGGTGCAGCTAGCGCTCAGGAGCTGTCGAGAGCGACTGGATGCTGGTCACCAGGCATGGCGCTTCATCATGTCGACGTACCAGGTCGTGTGGACTGATACCACTTGTTGTTCAAGATCCGTCACTTTGAGAGCTTACGACGAAGTCATTTCTCAATCAAACACAAATCCGCTCGGTAGGATTGTGCGCCTTAAACCCTAAGTTGAATCAGTTGTTAAGATGGTCTATAAAGTGCGAACCAAGTAAAAACGTCTAGCAGCTGCATGAATAGAATGGTGGAGGAAGTACAAGCATGTAGGTATAAAATGTGGAGTTGGGGACTCCAAGAGAAACAATGAGAGGGAAGGGGCTCTCCAAAAGCTAGGGAAGGATGGTAGGAACCTTCCTAGCAGCAAGGATGCAACCCTCAACATGAGATCCTTGAGGTGTCATATGCGAAATCCAATCTAGTTGGATTTTGCCTAGGTGTTGCAACATTTGCAACCCATGCTAGAAACTTCTAGCCACCTCAACCCAAAAGTCAAAGTTGCCTTCCCTAACCACCCAACCAAAGATCCCTTTATAGTCATGTCCCAAGTAATCACCCAAATTAGATATAACCTTAAAAGGTAATAAGAAATCCAAGTCCTGGAAATCTTGTAACTTGGGTGATCTTGGTCGGAATAAGTCGATCTTGGTATCGTTGGAAAGCTCTGGATTTCTCCTGCATGATCAAGCATTTAAGCTTGGAGAAAAACACAGCGATGATAATTGGAAAGCTCTGGATTTCTCCTGCATGATCAAGCATTTAAGCTTGGAGAAAAACACAGAGATGATAATTTCCAACAGCCATGCACAATGATATATGCTCATGCAAATAATGCACGCATGAATAGCACGAGCATTCGGCAGGACGTTACGATGACATGCACTCAGAATGACGTGCGTTCAACAGGATTAATCTACAACATAAGAAAGGCAGGGTAAACTCATCGATAAAGACAGATTTTTGGGACAACGGAAACTAACATGTGAATGAAAACCCCGCAACCCTACTACAAGTCTCAGATTACAAGGACACGGTACTTTGCCAGGCATTATACGATGCCCATTCACGTTGCACATTATCTTTTGATCCCATCCACAAAATGTTTCAGACTACTATAGATGTCTTCAATTTAGTGTCCATATTACGTTGGCCACAGATTCTAGATTGATGGATATTATTCACAGTACCTACATCCTACCCACATGGATAACTAACGCCCAGACAACGTGACATGTTTTATAGCCACATGCACCATCATAATTACAATGTACTGTGAAGATAGGAGCTTAGGCTAAGAAGCCATAGCTAGGTTTTAGGTTATATGTGAAAGAGAAATAGGAGAAGAAGGTGAGTTTCACTAGCAGCAATGAGGATACATATAGCAAACCCTAGATGGGTTGTACTCGCTATAGAGCACCCCACTACAGGCTAGAGAATAACATTCTGACATGTACTAGCTTGTGGCCAACCAATCGTGAAATGTTGTAATGAGCCAGATGTAATGAGACCAATGCCACAATATACGGCCAAGAAAGCAAACTAGGGACACATCAGCCATGGATGACAAGCAGATGAAACCGATGCGTCTGTACAGTGTATAAGCGCCACCAAGGCTGGTACAATTGTGCACATTGCAGCTGTGGTAGTAGGAAGCATCAAAGATCCAGCTATGGCACATGTTCTTCAAGACATTGCACGAGTTTGAATGAACTAAGATCAAGGTGGGATGAAGTAATAACCCAGATTGGGTTAAACCCACTTATGGGCAAACATATTAACGAGAGCAATGTCTCTCGTACACTACCATGTTGCTTTTGCGTCGTTTTTGGATCGCATGTGACAGGAGTCCAACCTTCCCAGTCTTTTACGTTCAGCATTATGGCACCCATCATATCTGAAACCTATGATTACATGCGATTAGCAGGTGTTACATATGATTACACTATAGCGACGCTGGTACCTTGATTAATAGGATGCTGATATAAGAATGCTTTCACGCACATCCATGTACCACTCAACTCGTTCGCAATTCTCCCAACGTGTTCAATAGTCCGCACATTAACAGTACCACATGTTCTAAACGAGGCTTCAATAAATTGGGTACAAACATCGCCCATACTGATATACAAATAACAAAAACACATGTTGTGAACGTATACACGTGCCAAATACACCCACACCATCTTGGTTATTGCTGTATCCTTTACCACACATATAAGCACGCACTTAGCGTCAAGAAGACTATTGTTTTTGTGGACCGTGTTCGAGTTCGTCCAGTTTGGCAAAAAGAACCGACTGTAAGTGGTCCGTTTTTTTGCCAAATGCTTGCAATCCCCTCACGCAGATTCTGAACATCCTGTTTAAGCATAATGATATCTAGTGGCTGTTCTAGCTTCGTTGGAATTGTTGGAGCTCCTGCCTCTATGGTTACAGACCCCTCCTCTTTCCTCCTACGGTATGGCCCTTGCGGTGGGAGGGTAACACCTTATGCCTGTAATCGCAGCAGCAGTGCACCACGTAGAAGTGATGACAACGCAGAATGTAAGCCTGCACGATAGTCCGTAGGGTCCATCTCGAGGTACAGAGGCCTTTCAAGGTTCCGAAAGTCACGGATTACAAGGGATCAAAGAAACATGCATGTGTATATACCACAGTCTTCACTACAAAGCGGTTGCTGTGGGATCTCCGAAGTCTGCAGAAGCACCACCAGCGTTGCGAATAAGAGACAATGAAATGCAAAGAGTGTGATAAAGTGGCCACGGCTGGCGAGACGATACCTGTAATATGCGCCATTCAACTTTCTTGACCCTTACCAGTCTATCTTGTTCACAAAGTCCCGAATGGACACGTTGAATCTCTTTAGCTACCAACCTGTACATTGTATAATGAATGGATGTGAGAACTTCCAAGGTACAATGTGGAAACATCAGAAAGGATACAAGAGTCCATCGTTTTACCGTTCAATCGCGTCCCATTCAATCCCCGTCTCGCAGTGCATGCCTGCCGAGTCATAGTGGTAGAACTTAGGCTTGTATGTAGGGGGGAGTGGTCTAGTCTCCGTTATTAGGATTTTTGCGTTGGCGACAACAACCAGGCTGAAATGAAGCCCGCTCACCAAAATTTTATCATCGGTTATGATGGGAAAACACGGGGTATGCGGTGTGTTCTCGCATTAAATACTGCACACCATACTTACTTTCCGGTGACAACAATCGCTACGTTGTCGAAGTCCAAAAACGGCCGTTTAGCTGGGCAGCAGGAACTGAGTTTACCATGATTCGACATATAATCGAATGCCTTGGAGTCGAGAGCAATCCATGTTCGGCCGTTTCTTAGCCGTGGGTAACGAATGTCAAGCAAGCTGTCAGGAACAAACGAGAAACGTGAACTTCATCAGGGCTGAACATGTTCGAATAATCACAACACCATAATGTGGTTACATGTTGTGTAAGTTGATGATGTTGTCGTTCACTGTCATATAGGAGGATATGCGATGAAGGTCTCCTCCAGAAAGCGTAATTCCAAAGGAATGCCAATTGTAGATGGTGCTCGACTTCCCCGCCAGAAGAGCAATATCGTCATAATGAGTGGTATTAACTCGACCGTCCTGTTCATCGTGGTGAATAGCAGTCGAAGAGCCACTCCATTCTGGCATAGCACCCATAGCTGGTCCAAGAACATAAGCGCCGTAAATGGTTGAAGCTTTCCGACCCATGTGGCTAATATTGTAGTAGCTATTGCGTCGTGTGTGAAGCCCGCACCCATCCGTTTATGTGGGGTCTCACTTCATTGAACTCTGTCTGTCAAAGTTTTGGCAATCAAATTTTGGCGGTGCCAAAATCTGCATTCGCGCGCTTCAAAAATGGATGACGTGGCTAGTTACGTTTTGATAAAACGTGCCAGAATCTGCGTTTTAAACACGATCGAGCCAGAACAACACAAAACACGTTCGGATTCACCGCGCCTAGGTGTTCATTTGTGATGCACGGTGGTAATTATCGCGAGTCAAGTGTTGGATTGTGGACCAATGGTATGCAGGAGGGTTCAGCAACAGTATGCATGCACCGCACACTGTTCCTAATCACTAGGTTTTTTATTTTGATCATTTTCGAAGTCGATCTCGAGAATGATTGGCCAATGATCACGCTGCAGTTAATCGCTAGTAAACACCCGACGCGATGAATTTCAGCATTCATGTAGTGGTTTCGCCGTTGCCTGTTGAAAAACGGTCGAACACATGCAATGTGACTCTTATGTACCGTTGCTGCTAAAAAACCTACCAATAATACTAAATGGAGTGTGATTAGAGTCGTGTGTCTGTTCGTGCACGTTTTACGCGCGATGCAACAAAACTGTTGAGTCATTCAGATCTACACATAAAATCCATTGCAAACTACATCAAACTAAGAGCCCTAAAACCACCAGATCTATGAGAGCTAACACACAGATGCAAGCTAGTAGAGACTTGAAATTCCAACATGTGATGTACATTCCGAATTGTTGCTTCGACAAATTGGTGTTTCACCTGTGAGAAGTACGCACACACCAAACAGGGTGAGTAATGACATGGATAAGTCGATCTAACACACGCTAATCTCGTACCTCAGTTATAATGTTGATGCTCTTTCAACTATTGCTGGTGACCACGTGCACGAGAGAGGCCCATGCCCGGAGGTTGTGTTGCCTGGCTGCTGGTCAGCAGTGCTTGCGGCCGTGGTGGCAGCATGGCTGCTGCGTAAGGAACCTATAGCAGAGGAGCCGGTGCAAGCTCCGGCATAAGCTGCCGCCATTCGTGCCATCTGTTCCAGAGTCCATGCTCGGCTAGGCTTACCGCATGTTCCCTGGTGCACCCGATCAGCAACTGCTGCTCCGACTGGGTCAGTTCAATGCTTCGGTGGATGCGATATCCTTGCGGCCGGACCACCAGAGCTGCAGCCTTGTATCCCTTGGCTGCCTCCTCCTCGCTCGGGAACGGCCCCATGCGAATGGGGTTAAGGGGGTGGGCATTGGCATACCAAGCATCTCCACCCCTGGTAACCCCCGTGTACTTGTACTTCGCACGTCCATGGTTGAAGGCATCGAAAGCAGCTTCCGCTACACCTGCCTCGCCTCCGGAATCGCGCATCCATTCCCTGCCGCTTTCACCCGCGCCACTCATACTCGGGATGGCTGGAGGTGGGTACGATTGCTGCGGGGGGGGGTGCGTGCTGCAGTAGAGCTCCTTGCCAGTAAAACGGCATCCCGGGCGGTGGAGGATAAGGCGGCATAGCTGCGAAACCTTGAGGGTTTATGGGAGCGGGAGGGCGAGGCACAGCGTTGAGTGGAGCGATTGGACGTTGCGGCAGTGCAGGTCGGGATGTACCAGGCTGATAGTACACCGCGTCCCGCCCCGGTGGCACGCTAGGCTGATGCGGCTGTGCAGTAGCGGGGCCGGGTGATGGCGATGCAGGTGAGTAGTGGGGTTCACGCTGGTGCTGTTGCGGCAGAGCTGCCTCCTCGTTGGGCCCAATCCGTGAGGTCTGGCAATATCCTGCAAGGGGGGAGACCGCGGTGTCTCTAAGGCCCGGGTCTGGACTAGAGTCCACCCGCTTGGTGCGGAGAAAACTACTACAACGGGAGCTAGACTACGGGCTAGGCACAGGTGCTCGTGTGATCTCTGCGTTCGTTGGTCCTTAGTCGTTTTACTAGTGCACACACTACTTGCTGTTTCACGGGGCAAGTTGGCAAGAGTTTCACTAGAAAAAGTTGACAACAATAGTACAAAGAAGTTGGCATGGCAAGACTACATCTGAGCTAGCACTCAGGTCGGTCGACTGCCAGCGCAGCATGGTCGACCGCGTTCCAGCACGACTTGGTCGACCGCGCTCCAGCAGTGCAAAGTCGACGGCGTGCCAACGTTGCAGGTTGACGGCGTGCCAGCATTGCTCCCGCAGAACAGCAGCGCACCCGCTTCGCAGGTGCTCGCGGATGATTGGCGGGCTGAGCCTCGTCACCTGCACACCGCACACACCAAGTCAGCCTGGCGCTGACGACTGCATGATCAGCCACGTCGACCTCGGGATACCACCACCGAGGTCGGACTCGCCAACTTCGCCTGGGCGACCGTCGCACTCCTCCGCAGAACCTCGTCACCCAGGTAACCTGGTCGACCGGGCAACCACGTCGACCAGCTGCTCCTGTATGTGCCCGTCAACCTCCCGTGTCGACGGCCACCTCTAGTCGGCCTCTCCAGGTCGACGTCACTCCTGGTCGACAAGCTCCACGTCGACCAGCACTCCTGGTCGACCAGCTCCACGTCGACCAGCACTTCTGGTCGACCAGCTCCACGTCGACCAGCGCAGTTGTCAGCCGACCACCCCAGTCGTCTACCCGAAGTCGGCGTCACCAAGTTGACGCCCTGCTACTCGACGCCCAGCTGCTCGGCGTCCTGAGTCGTGGTCGACGTCGGCCCCTCCTCCGTTGACCACCAGGTCAGGTCGACCACCAGGTCGACATCACTTCTGGTTGACCTACCACCAAGTCGACCAGCAGGCCTGGTCGACCAACCACGAGGTCGACCAGCAGCCCTATTAGCCGACCACCCAAGTCGGCTGCCCCCAAGTTGACGTCCTCCGCAGGTCGACTTCCCAGGTCAACCTCCCTGAAGTCGGCGCCACCCTGAGGTCGGCGCCCGTGCAGTGGCCCCCGTGCAGGTCGGCCTTCTCGTCAACCAGCTCGCCCACTGCTGCAGGTCGGCTGCTCCCCTCACACCCGACCACGAATTCGGCTCCGCCCAAGCGAGGACGGGGCCAACACACAACTCCCGTTGACACTCCCCTGCCGCGTGCACGCTTGGGCCCTCAGCCCAGACGGCAGTACTCCTCGGAGAATAGCTCGTTGACGTGCACCCAACACACAGCACGTCGTCCACCGCACCAGCCATGCAAGTGGGCATGGCACCTACTGCTGCACCTCGTCATCTTTGTCGCCCACGTCGGCCAAGCGCACCTGCCCGATGGCGACGGAGCACCGGTTGAAGGCCGGATAGTGCAGCGCCTTTGTCAGGAAGTCGGTTGGCTGCTCAGCGGTCGGGATGTACCTCAGCGAGAACTTCCCGCGCCTCACCATGTGCTGCAGCCAGGCCTGTCGCCACTCCATGTGCTTGAGGTTGCCTGTCAACCCCATGCCCTCGGCGACCGTGATGGCCGACTTGTTGGCCACCCGGAGGACAGTCGACTTCCCAGCATCGAGCTGCTGGAACTCTGCGAGGAGGAAGCGAAGTCGACGTCCCTCCTTCCTGACTTCCGTGGCCGCCACATACTCCGACTCGGTCGACGACAACGTCGCGCACTTGATGCGCTGGCTCGACCAGGAGACTGCGGCCCCTCCGTAGACGAACACGTAGCCGCCCGTGCTCGTCCTGTTCTGCTTGTCACCAGCGTCGTCGGCGTCCATGAAGCCGACCAGCTCCAGCGACTCAGGTCCACCACCGAACTCCAGGGCGGTGTCACGCGTGTTGGCGAGGTAGGAGAGGCAGCGGTCGACCTCGCGCCAGTGCTGGTCGCTCCTCACCGTGAGGCCGCTCCCCAGCTTGCTGCAGGCGAAGGCGATGTCCGGCCTCGTCGTCGTCGCCGCGAACTGCAGCGAGCCGACCTTTTGCCGGTACTCCTCCTCCTGTCGCTCCTGCGCCTCCTCGTCGTCGAAGGTGAGCTCGGCGTAGGCGTCGACCGAGACCGGCGTCTTCGGGGTGCGCCCGGTCTGCTCCTCATCGATGAAGCGCCTACGCAGCTTGTCGTCGTAGCCCTGCTGGTGCAGCCATAGCTTCCCCGCGGACCTGTCGCGGACGATCTCCAGCCTGAGGTACTTCTGCATTGGCAAGATCTCACGCAGCTCTAGGGCGGACTCCACCAGCTCCTTCAGCTCCTTCATCATCTCGGTGTTGCTGCTGGCAGCGAGCAGGTTGTCGACGTAGATCAGCACCCAGCAGGCCACTCCGTCGTTGCCGACCTTGAAGTAGAGAGCCTCGTCGACCTGGCTCTTCTTCCACCCGACGCCGACCAGCACGTCATTGAGCGCCAAGTACCACAACAGCGGCGACTGCTTCAGGCCGTACAGGCTCTTTAGCAGCTTGCACACCCGGCCGGTTCCGTCGTTGAAGTAGTCCGGCTGGGACATGTAGAGCACCCGGTCGAGCTTGCTCTGCAGGAAGGTGTTCTTCATGTCGAGGTGCATCAGGTTGAGGTTGAGGACGGCGACGTTCGGTCGCCTGACTGATGCCTGGCGCGCACAGTTTCCTGACGCCACTGATTAAGTCTGGTGTTAATATCTTTGCTCTTGTCTATGATGCTATCCTTGCTGCCATGTATGCTGTGACTATTAGTGCTGAGGGTGACTGTTACCTGTGTGTCCCGCCCGACCCGGGCATTGAGGCTGCTGCTCTAGGTGCTAGTGAGTCTGCCGCTCCAGGTGCTAGTGAGTCAGCTGCTCCAGGTACTGGTGAGTTTGCTCTCTTAGGTACTGCGCCCGATGAGGCCTTGCACACCTTTACAATTGATTCAGGTGCTTCCCGCTCCTTCTTTTGCGACTGCACCACTCTCACGCCGCTCAGTCGGCCAGTTGCAGTCTCCCTGGCGGACCCCTCTGGGGGCCCAGTCCTTGCGCACTCTTCCACGGTTCTACCGTGTCCGGCAGTCCTGTCTGGCTCACTGTCAGGTCTCCACCTTCCCTCATTCTCTACGAACTTGGTGAGTGGCGCTGATCTCCAGGATGTGTGGGTTCACCAGTTCACTCCTGGAGGTCAGTGGGTGACCCACTGCACTTGCTCCCGGACTGGTCGACACCTGGCCACGTTCACTCGTGCGCCTGGCTCTAGCCTGTGCACACTGACTACTACGTCCCCCCAGGTGGCTGCGTCTGCGTCCGCGTCTGGTCAGCTAGCTGCCCCCTACTCGTGTCAGGCTCTGTCGCACCAGACCCTTCTTTGGCACCACCGTCTTGGTCACCCCTCGGTGCAGCGCCTTCGGGCCATGCACCGCCGTCTCCTGGTCTCTGGCCTTATGAAGACTCTGCCTCCTCTCCCACCCTCCCCTGCCCCTCCCTGCCTTCCCTGTGTCGAGGGGCGGCAGCGCGCTGCTCCTCACTCCTCCTCGTTCCCCCCGACGACTGCTCCCCTGCAGACCCTGCACGACGTGTGGGGCCCAGCCCGCGTCCGTGGGCAGGACCGCGAGCAGTACTTCCTGCTGGTTGTTGACGACTACTCGCGCTACACCACGGTCTTCCCCTTGCGCACCAAGGGTGAGGTCCCTGATGTTTTGATCCCTTGGATCCGCGCTGCCCGTCTCCAGCTCCGCGAGCGGTTCGGGACGGAGATTCCCGTCCTGCGTCTGCACTCTGAATGGGGTGGAGAGTTTTCCTCTTACCTACTGCAGAGCTTTTGTCGTGGGGAGGGCATTCGCCAGACGTTCACGCTTCCGGCCTCTCCGCAGCAAAATGGGGTTGCTGAGCGCCGCATTGGCTTGGTCATGGAGGTCGCTCGTACCTCCATGGTCCACGTGGCTGCCCCCCATTTTATGTGGCCGTTTGCGGTCCGCTACGCTGCGCATCAGCTCAACCTCTGGCCCCATGTCTCCTTGCCGGAGACCTCGCCCACACTGCGGTGGAAGGGGAAGGTTGGCGATGCGTCGGTGTTCCGGGTCTGGAGTTCTCATGCCTTTGTCCGCGATACCACCGCGGACAAGCTCTCCGCCCGTGCTGTTCCCTGCGTCTTCCTTGGCTTTGTCCCTGACGTGCCTGGCTGGCAGTTTTACCACCCCACCTCGCGCCGAGTCCTGTCCTCTCAGGACGTCACGTTCGACGAGTCGGTTCCCTGTTACCGTCTCTTCCCCTACCGTGCTGCCCCTCTCCCCCCCCCCCCCCCCCCCGCCGTTCTTCCTTGCACCAGGTCCTCCCCCGGTAGACCCCCTCCCCCCTCAGGGTCCTGCTCCCTCAGGTGTGTCTCAGGTAGACGCTGTCGAGCATGTCAATGTAGCGGTTGACGGTGGTGCTGCTGGGGGTGCTGAGCCTGCGCGTGCGGAGCCTGGGGGTGCTGAGCCTGGGGGTGCTACGCCGCAGAGGAAAATCCTCAGCGTGACGTATCTGCCCACCGGCGCGAACGTCTCGTCGTAGTCGGCGCCATACACCTGGGTGAAGCCCTTCACGACCAGCCTCGCCTTCTCGCACTCGACGGTGTCGTCGACGTGGTACTTTGTCGTCAACACCCACCGGTTCTTCATGATGTTCACCCCCGGTGGGGGTTCGACCAGCTCCCACGTGCCCATGTTGATGAGGCTGCGGATCTCCTCCTCCATGGCGGCCTTCACTGCCGGGCCCTTCCAGCTTGCCAACGCCTCCTTCACCGTCATCGTCGAGATGTCCCAATGGTGCTCGGGGTCCGCATGCATGTCGGGGTCGAGCTCCGGAAAATCCTCATCCTCCTCGGCGTCGTCATACGCCAGGTCGTCGTCGTCCACGTCGTACACCATGGTGAAGGCAGCATGGACGAAGAAGTCGGGTGGCCTCCGAAGTCGGCCTGACTTCCGGGGTTCAGGCGGAACCTCCACCACATCACTCTTGGTGGACTCCTCGGCATCCTCCTCCCCCTCGACATCCTGCTACAGCTCAGTCGACTTCCTAGCCGACTTCTCCCCTGTGGTCGGCTCCCCTGCCGACTGCCCGGAGGCCAACTGCTCCGTGGTCAGCTTTACTGCTGCCTGCTCCCCTGTCGGCTGCCTCTCCTCGACTTGCTCCTCCCCTATCAGGTCGACTTGTCGCTCGTCACGTCGGCCACCGGCGATGCCCTTGGTCGACGCCAAAGGCGACGGCCCACTACTCCCCTTATCGCTGGAGGCCGACACCGAGGTCAGCCCGCGCAGGTCGGCCAGGAGGGGGGGGGGAGGGGTCGGAGAGGGAGGGGTAGGAGGGCGGACGTCCCCGACGTCCTCAGCAGCAAGCTCACCGACCTCGGCGAGCAGAGGCAGCGTCGCCGACGAGGTGTCGGTTGGCGGGGTGGACGGCGTTCGGCCGGACACCGGCCCGTGCTCCGACTTCCACTTGGCCAGCAACATCTCCTCGTAGAACACCACGTCCGACGTGGTGACCACCCGGTTGGCGTCGACGTCGAGGAGCTCCCAGCCCTTGCTCGCCGCCGACACGCCAAGGTGAAGGCCCCACCTGGCCTTCGGCCTCAACTTCCCACCACGCTGCTGCTCGGGGCCAAGGAACTGCGCCATGCAGCCCCACACCCGCGCCAGCGACAAGTCGGGCTTCGTCCCGGTGAGGAGCTGGTACGGTGTCGTCCCCGGCGGCAGCGTCGACCTCTCAAGGCAGTTGCGGACCCAGACGGCCTGCCGCAGAGCGAGGTGCCACCAATGGTGCTGCACGCCCATGTGCAGCAGCATCGTCCGCACCGACTCCACCACCGTCCTCATTTCCCGCTCCGCCATGCCGTTATGCTGCGGGGTGTACGGGCAGGTAAGGTTGTGGACGATCCCCTTGCCGTCCACGAAGTCGGTGACCTTCTTTCCGAGGAACTCCCCCCCTCGGTCGGAGCAAAGCATCAGCACCAACTTCTTCGTCTACCTCTATACCAACACCAGCCACTTCTGGAACTCCAGCAGCACATCTGACTTTTTGGCCACTGACCTCACCCACACGTAGCGGGTCTTGCGGTCCTTCAGCAGCAAGAAGTACAAGCTGCCGTCCTTGGCAGCCACGCGGAATGGCCCGGACAGGTCGATGTGCACGACGGCCAGCACGTCGTCGGCGTCGGAGCCTTGGTCGGGGAAGGTGTGCCGCGCCAGCTTCCCGCCGACGCACGAGACACATGGTAAGTCGGCCCCCGTTGTCGACTTGAGGTCCAGTCCAATGGCGACCTCGTTCTTCGCCAAGCTCCGTATGGTGTCTATGCTGACGTGCGCAAGCCTCGCATGCATCCTGTCCGGTGTCGACTTCGTCTTCGAGACAATCGCCCGCAGGGCCACAACCTGCGGCTTGGGCAACGTCGACCTTGTTGAACAGGGACGCAGGTCGGTGCAGAGGACACGCCCAGAGTACGTCGCCCGACCGAGCACTTCTCCCGCTGCCGAGACGAGCAGCATCCCGTCGCCGTCCTCCTGCAACTTCACGCCGTGCTCCTTCAGCTGGCCGGACGACAACAGGTTTGCCCGCACACCCGGGACGTGCAGCACGTCGGGGATGAGCACCTGCTTCCCGGCCTCCCCTTGCAGGGCGACAGTGCCGCGGCCCTGGACGTCCTGCAGCGCCCCATTGAAGCCGCGCACGTGCTTGATGGAGCCGCTCGGCTGCAGGTCGACGAAGATTTCCTTCGTCCCCATCAGGTGGTGGGAGCAGCCGCTGTCGAGCAGGACCACCACCGGGTTTGCCTGCACAGCTGCCGCCATCGCCTGGAAGTCCTCCTCAGCCTCCGGCGCCAGCGAGTCGGTCGGCTCCACGACGCCGACCAGCGATCACGACGCCGTCTTGTCGTCCCGCCCCTTTCCGCCAGCAGAGCAGTCGGTGTCCTTCGCCGAGGTCGACGTCGTCGACTGCTTCTCCTTGCGCGGCTTGTTTCCTCCTCGACGAGGACGATGACTGCCAGACCTCCTGTGGCCTCCCTTGGCGTCATCGTCGTCGGAGTCACTGCGGTCGGGGCACTCGAAGGAGAGGTGGTCAGGGTCGCCGCACAGCCAGCACTCCCGACGTCGACTTCCTCCTCCTCGACCGCTGTCCTTGGTCGACCTCTTCTTGTCGACTTCCTTGGTCGACTTCCAGCCACTGCTACCTCCGTTGCCAGACTGTCCGCGCTGCCCCGGTCGACCGCTTTCTCTCGCCGGGGCGACGAAGTTGGCCTGCGCCAAGAGCTCTTGTGACCGCTCTGCCTCCTGCATCGCCTCGTTCTACAGGATGTACGAGGTCAAGTTGTCCTCGTTGAGCGTCGTCCTCGTGCTCGGCGCCATCGACAGCCGCTTCAGGAGGTTGTAGCTGCTCGAGAGTCCCTGCATGACGTGGGTGACGTACGACGCCATCGAGTACTGTGCGCCAGCCATCCTGATGGTGGCGAAAATTCGCCGGGCTCGGTTGCAGTAGTCGGTCGCCGTCTCCCCGTCGCCCATACGCAGGAGTGTCAGCTGCCCCTCCAGCTGGGAGATGAACAAGTCGTCGGTGACTTGGTAGGTTGACTCAATGAAGTGCCACGCCCGGTGGCCGGCGTCGAGGTACTCTCGGCACCATTTCAAGGCGATCTGCACGCCCGGTGAGCAGCACCGTGAGATGACCATGAAGGTCAACAACTGCACGGCGCGAAACTCCGCACGTAGGTCGGGGTCGTCCGGCGTCACCACGGATCATTGGGCAAAGTTGATCAGCCCGGCCATCTCCAGCTGGGGCTCAATGGCTTCCTTCCAGGTGAGAATGTCCTGTCGACCAACGAGCGGCGGGGTGACCAAGATCCTGTCCGGCGCAAACTTGAAGTAGCCGTAGCTCGGTGCAATCGCGCCCGCCGTCACCTATGTTACCGACATCGGCGACAAACCGCTTCGTCGTCCTCCGACGTCGCCTGCGAGGAGCCTGCAGCCGCCGACGACTGCACCCCTCGCGCCTGAACGCCGCCGACTTCCTCGGCGTGAATCACTCCACGCTGCCTCGACGTGCCTCCTGCACTGCTGCCGACTTGGCCACCTCCGGCGTTGACGCCCACGTCGACGCCGCCTTCGTTGGTCACCGGTCGAGGAGAACCAGGTCGAGAAGGGGGATGCTCCGTCGCCCACATGGTGCGGAGTCCAGCCTCGACGACCGCCCAGGGTATCGCCCCGTACTCCTGGGCCTCATGGCGTCTCCTCGCATCCTCCAGCCGTCCCTCCAGGGTGTCCATCACCTCTGTATCACCTACGCGCATGCTAGGGACTGTACGGCTGCCGACCTACGAGCAACTTAGGTAAGTGACCACTACGTCGACCTGACTGAAAGGTAAGTCGTGTGCCGTCCACGCTCACCGCACCATGCGGAGATAACTACTACAACGGGAGCTAGACTACGGGCTAGGCACGGGTGCTCGTGTGTTCTCTGCGTTCGTTGGTCCTTAGTCGTTTTACTAGTGCACACACTGCTTGCTATTTCACGGGGCAAGTTGGCAAGAGTTTCACTAGAAAAAGTTGACAGCAATAGTACAAAGAAGTTGGCATGGCAAGACTACATCAGAGCTAGCACTCAGGTCGGTCGACTGCCAGTGCAGCATGGTCGACCGCGTTCCAGCACGACTTGGCCGACCGCGCTCCAGCAGTGCAAAGTCGACGGCGTGCCAACGTTGCAGGTTGACGGCGTGCCAGCATTGCTCCCGCAGAACAGCAGCGCACCCGCTTCGCAGGTGCTCGCAGATGATTGGCGGGCTGAGCCTCGTCACCTGCACACCGCACACACCAAGTCAGCCTGGCGCTGACGACTGCATGTTCAGCCACGTCGACCTCGGGATACCACCACCGAGGTCGGACTCGCCAACTTCGCCTGGGCGACCGTCGCACTCCTCCGCAGAACCTCATCACCCAGGTAATCTGGTCGACCGGGCAACCACGTTGACCAGCTGCTCCTGTATGTGCCTGTCGACCTCCCATGTCGACGGCCACCTCTAGTCGGCCTCTCCAGGTCGACGTCACTCCTGGTCGACAAGCTCCACGTCGACCAGCACTCCTGGTCGACCAGCTCCACGTCGACCAGCACTTCTGGTCGACCAGCTCCACGTCGACCAGCGCAGTTGTCAGCCGACCACCCAAGTCGGCTACCCGAAGTCGGCGTCACCAAGTTGACGCCCTGCTACTCGACGCCCAGTTGCTCGGCGTCCTGAGTCGTGGTCGAAGTCGGCCCCTCCTCCGTCGACCACCAGGTCATGTGACCACCAGGTCGACATCACTCCTGGTCGACCTACCACCAAGTCGACCAGCAGGCCTGGTCGACCAACCACCAGGTCGACCACCAGTCCTATTAGCCAACCACCCAAGTCGGCTGCCCCCAAGTTGACGTCACCAAGTTGACGTCCTCCGCAGGTCGACTTCCCAGGTCAACCTCCCTGAAGTCGGCGCCACCCTGAGGTCGGCGCCCGTGCAGTGGCCCCCGTGCAGGTCGACCTCCTCGTCAACCAGCTCGCCCACTGCTGCAGGTCGGCTGCTCCCCTCACACCCGACCACGAAGTCAGCTCCGCCCAAGCGAGGACGGGGCCAACACACAACTCCCGTTGACACTTGGAGGGTGACGCCACGTCTGGCTGGCTAGGCGCGCTTACCACGCCCTCTTTGTTCGTTGTCTCCCGAGCCTTCTCCAGTGCTGCCACGCGCTCACACAGCTGCAGGCTCACGCTGTTGAACTTCGACATAATCGGCGTGCAGGGCGGCGACTTCCTTCTTCAGGGTCTGCACTTCGGAGCTCGTCTCCGGGACAACACCGCTCATCTCCGACACGTCTGCATTGATAGGTAAGGCGCCTCCATGTGTGAGCTTCTGTGGCGGAAGCTCAAATCCCGCAGTTTGAAGGGCAGACAATAGATTGCCCGAGATATGGGTGCACATGTCAGCCCGCCAGTTGCGACGAAAACGCAAGGGAGATGTTGTAAAGGCGATAGGACCGCCGAGGCGTTGAAAGTTGGTCTTATGCAAGTGTAGGTACATGGCAGCGTAGATGCCACAGTCGAGGCTCTTCTCGGGCTGCCGCGGAATCTCCCAAGTGTGATGTGAACATCAAAGGAGTGAGGTTAGTATATGAGATTTTACCAGCGCATGGCCCAAAAAGATATGCATGTTAGAACGTCGGTTAATCAATTGTCTTACATCGAGTGTTCGATACGGGATGGAGCCAATCCGGGACTCGACCACAGTTCGAGAAAGTTTGGGGAAGACACGATTCAGCTCCGATGCAAGAATCATGCCGATGAAAAGCATGTAAACAGATTAACAGGGTTGCGGCACAACGTTTACACGCACACACTGCTCCTACACTTACAAGAGAACATTCGTAACAACGGCGATGTTGGTTGCGTAATGGCCTGTCGAGTCATATAGCCATAGATTGGGGGGTGGGGGGGGGGGGGGGGGGGGGGGGGGGGTACATTTCCACCATCGGACGATGCGACAAGCGTGCTTGCGTTTTCGAGAACAAAGAGGCTGAAATGAAACCTGAAAGAAACACGACAGAAGAGGTTAGACCCGAGTAGCCGTTAACATGCAAGCGGGTGATTGCAACACATACTCAGCCGCGAAAAAAATGGCCACATAGTCGAAGCGCAAGAAGGTGTCCTTGTCTTCGCAACAAGCTTCAAGCTTCATCCGTGACGCCATGTAGTCGTAAGCTTTCACATCAAGCGCGATCCATGTTTTTCCGTTCTCCAGTTTTGGATGGCGTATGCCCAGGATGCTGCCCAGGTACCAACAGGGTGTACAGGGAGGGTGGAGCTTAGGGGATTGTGACATTGAGTGTGAAATATATAACCTTGTTAATTCTGTTTTCCCGTTTTGTGATGTCCCCAAACCGATTGCGGCACTTACATGTTGTGGAAATCCAAGGCGGTGTCCGTGATTGGTGCTGCATCCTGCATGTGGAGTGCGTCGTGTCAGAATCCCAACCACTAGACCATTGGGATAAAAGGGCTTGTTAAGTAGCGGGTCAGTGCGCCCATAACCCCCCAGGACAACGAGCCTGTAACCCTTCCCTAGCATCAATCGGGGATCACCAGTGGACCTCTCACACCCCCCCGCGCTGGGATGCCCGAAGTGCACACATTGGGATTCGAACCTGAGACCTTCGCTCTGATACCATGTCAGAATCCCAACCACTAGACCATTGGGATAAAAGGGCTTGTTAAGTAGCGGGTTAGTGCGCCCATAACCCCCCAGGACAACGAGCCTGTATCCCTTCCCTAGGATCAATCGGGGATCACCAGTGGACCTCTGACACGTCGGCCACATTCAACGTAGTGCCGAATCCATGCCAATTCGAAACCATCTTCGTGGGCCAGTTGCCACTCTTCACCGATGGTTCTTTCTTTGGTGAGTACGCCGCGGTAATGCCCGGGAGCTGCTTGTTGCTCCGCGCCATATCGGCTATAAGATCCTGTGCCGGGGGTAACGCTTTCTGACATGGAGGAGGTGGAGGGAAGGAATAGGGTTCTTCTGTGACTCGTGAACGGTGCGCTCTAGTTGACGGGCCAGTGGTCTGTTGCTGTTCTGCACCAGTCGTCTTTTGGCGTTTATGCTGCTGGCCGCCCCTATTACGCGTACTGCAGCGCGCACCAGGGACCTTAACAGCTTCTTCTATGCCCACATCTACGTGGTCAGACTGAGCATCTAACTTGACGAGGCCGTCATCCTCTTCGTCTCCGACTTTCACGGGGTCGTCAGGCCTGCCCGTAGGCACTTGGGGTTGCAGGAAGTGGAGGAAGCGTATGATTTGTAAGGAAACTAAAACAAACGGGATCACGCTGTCTTGGCGAATCTGAAGGTCGTAATCTTGTTAATATGGGCGAGCGGAAGTGCTAATCCGACAGAGTTTGAACGGGACTGGTGAAGCACTAAACAGCGAATGAAGGCAGCTCGGTCTAACAGAATGGGGTAATGAGCAAAGTCGACAATTGTAAAGCGTGTGGGTGAAGGGTTTGCTCGAAACACGAACAAGAGTAGCCTACGCTTATGAGATTTGCGTGTTGAACACGGCGAGCTTTGAGTGGCTGAAGTTCGCGCATCGAACATGTGTGCGCACTTCACGGGAGCTGTCACCTAAGTCAACGTGGTTTGATCATGTTCGGGACCACAAGGGTTGTGCTGGCGTAACCTCATTCGCACATGCTTGCGGTGTGTTTTTTTAGTCGATCGAAGTTGTACACGGCTGCAAGCCTGTTGGTGTAAACCCTGATTGGTGCTCCTTGAAAGGTGAGAATCACTCGCGCGGATTTTGCTGCATGCCAAGTGGCGTGCAGCTGGCATGTATATGGACGTTGTCGATAAAATTTGGATTGGTAGTGCTGCGTTGTAATTACCTCGTCGGTCGTCTCGCGCATGGTGTTAATGAGCACGTGTATCAATCTCAAAAATATAATACGTGTGCACCAAACCCTGAATGGCGGGCTGCTATTGGTGCTAATTTTCGCGTTGTGAAATGCCAATATACATTGAACATTGCTTCCACGATGACGCCAGACTTGTACATGCCTGCCATTTGTCCAAAGTCTGCAGAACCATTGTTTTGGCGCGATGTGACATACGATAGTCGTACCACATGTACTACTTTGCGAGTGCTGAGGACTGTGATCCCTATTGGTCCGCGTTGGTGATGCGCAGCTGCAATCGCTGATGAACCTGATATTTCACTGACTGCCATTTGGCGCTCAATGAACCGTTAACTGACTGGCTCATTGTCGAGCCTAAACGACGATAAGTTACACGTAGGCTTGGCAACCCAGGACTACGCTGGTCTGGTTCCTACGATGTTGGAGGCTCTCGATTGGTTTCCTGCCAAAAAGTTCCGAGGTGACCGTACACTTACATGTAAACGACTTCTTCCAAGGAGAAATGTCGAGAGCGCGGAACGCGCGGGATAGAAGGTGGAGTGTCAGAGTTTCGTTTTGTGGAAAAAATTGAGCGCGATAATAGAAATTCACGAGACCAAAGCCCGCGCCGCGGTAATTCTCTCAAAACTAGGGGTGCCGAGTCGCACACGTGTGCCTGACTGGAATTGCAGAAGGAGGAAATGTGAATTGCTGGAGTCAGGGCGTGTCCTTGGGTGGTGGCAGGGTCACTGTAGCAGTCACTGTTGGTGGCATGCGGGAAACCCGCATGCCATCAACAATTGTCCCGAGTCGCGCGCGGCTTGCACCAGTCAGCTCTCGGGGCCGGTAACCCCTCCACTCGCCTTGCACAACCACGGCTTGTCAACACGTAAACTTGCCGCTCAAACAGGGGCTGCAATTTGGCAGGTCTGCTTAAAGCTCTAGACCCAAATTGCGGGTCGCAATGGACAATATTACTAATCTTGCTCAGCTGCTGTTTGGGTGCTGTTTTGCAGCTAGTTGTTGAGTTGCATAACCTGCAGATTTGCATGCATATGCATAACCTGCCCCGCGTCGCACTGCCAAGCGCACGCCCTGCCCTACCCCGCGTCGGTGCTGCCTCGCGCACGCCCTGCCGTGCCTGTGTTTTGCGCCTGCCGCGGGCCTGCACTCGCTGCCTAGCGCCGCCCTTCCCATGCGTGCTGCTGCCCGCGCCAGCGCCCTGCCCTGCGCGCGCTGGCGCTTTGCCCTGCCCTGCCCGAGCCGCCTCTGCAGTGCCTTGTGCGCCCTGCTAAACCCTAAAACAAATAAATAAATGAATTATATATATAAAAAAGCTCTTGGTCCTTCTGCCCTTGGAGCTACTACCTGCTACTGGCCGCGCGCCGCCCTGCTCTGGCCGCACGCCGCCCTGCTCTAACCGCTCACCGCCCTGCTCTGGCCGCGCGCTGCCCTACTCTGGCCGCACGTCGCCCTGCTCTGGCCACGCGCCACCCTGCTCTGGCCGCGCTCAGCCCTGCTCTGGCTGTGCGCCGCCCTGCTCTAGCAGCGCGCAGCCCTGCTCTGGCCGCGCGCCGCCCTTCCCTGACCGTGCACCGCCCCGACCTACCCTAGTGCCTCCTCGCCGCTCTTCCTTCCCTACGTGCTGCCCTGCTGGTCGCATGACTTCTCTTCACGGCAGCGGTAGGAGTGGTGGCGACGGTGGCGGCGGCAGTGGGAGTGGTGGCCGCCGTCGTAGCAGTCGCTGTGGAACTGTTAGGTGGGGAGCTTCTGGCGGTGGCCAGATGCAGCTACAGTGGCGTCCGCGTGAGACCCTTACACCCCAGCAGCTTCGTGAGTGGTTTGCTCAGGGTTGGGCGTCTCACCGTAGTGGCCGTAGTGGCAGTCGCAGTGCAGCAACTCAGTTGGGAGTTTCTGGAGGTGGCCCAGTGCAGCTACAACGACGTCTACGTGAGACCCTTAAGCCCCAGCAGCTTCGTAAGTGGTTTGCTTAGCGTTTGGCATCTCAGAGACGTGCTGAGGGTGACTGTTACCTGTGTGTGCCGCCCGACCCATGTATAGAGGCTGCTGCTCTAGGTGCTAGTGAGTCCTCTCTCTCAGGTACTGGTGAGTCTGCTCTCTCTGGTACTGCGCCTGCTGCGGCCTTGCACACCTTCACGCTTGACTTAGGTGCTTCACGATGTTTCTTTCGCGACAGTACCACAGTCACACCGCTCTCAGCACCTGTTGCTGTCTCTCTGACTGACCCCTCTGGGGGCTCAGTCCTTGCACGTTCCTCTACTGTTCTGCCGTGTCCGGTGGTTCCGTCTGGCTCACTGTCAGGTCTCCACCTCCCCTCGTTCTCAACGAACTTCGTAAGCGACGCCGTCCTTCGGGATGCGTGGGTTGATACCTTCACCCCTGGAGGACACGGTGTGGCGATCTGTACGTGCTCCCGGACTGGCAGGCACCTGGCCACATTCACCCGTCTGCCTGGGTCGAGTCTGTACACACTGACTACTGCGCCTCCTCAGGTAGATGCGTCAGCGTCTGCGTCAGGTCAGCTTGCGGCCCCCTACTCGTGTCGCGCCCTATCGCACCAGACGCTCCTTTGGCACCACCGCCTTGGTCACCCCTCCGTGGCACGCCTCCGTGGCATGCACTCCCGTCTCCTGGTCTCTGGTCTTCCCAGGTCTCTGCCTCCCCTCCCACCCTCGCCTGCCCCTCCCTGCCTTCCCTGTGTCGAGGGGCGGCAGCGCGCCGCTCCTCACTCCTCCTCGTTCCCCCCGACGACTGCTCCCCTGCAGACTCTCCACCTGGACGTGCGGGGCCCAGCCCGCGTCCGTGGACAGGGCCACGAGCGGTACTTTCTGCAGGTTGTCGACGACTACACGCGTTACACCACAGTCTTCCCCTTGCGCCGCAAGGGGGAGGTTCCTGACGCTTTGATCCCTTGGATCTGCATTGTTCGTCTCCAGCTCCACGAGCGGTTCGAGATGGACCTTCCCGTCCTTCGTCTGCACTCTAACAGAGGTGGTGAGTTTTCCTCCGACCTCTTGTGGGACTTTTGTCGTGGGGAGGGCATTCGCCAAACGTTCACGCTTCCGGCCTCTCTGCAGCAGAATGAGGTTGCTGAGCGCCGCATTGGCTTAGTTATGGAGGTCGCTCGTACCTCCATGATCCATGCGGCTGCCCCCCCATTTTCTGTGGCCGTTTGCAGTCCGCTACGCTGCTCATCAGCTCAACCTCTGGCCCCGTGTCTCCTTGCCGGAGATCTCGCCGACACTGCGTTGGACGGGAGAGGTTGGCGATGCGTCGGTGTTCCGGGTCTAGGGAGCTCGTGCCTTTGTCCGCGATACCTCCGCAGACAAGCTCTCCTCCAGCGCCATTCCCTGTGTCTTCCTTAGCTTTCCCCCTGATGCGCTTGGCTGGCAGTTTTACCACCCCACCTTGCGTCGTATCCTGGCCTCTCAAGACGTCACGTTTGACAAGTCAGTTTCCTTTTACCATCTCTTTCCCTACCGCACTGCCCCTCTCCCCCCCCCGCCGCTCTTCCTCACACCAGGTCCTCCTCCGGTAGACCCCCTCCCCTCTCAGGGTCCTGCTCCCTCAGGTGTGTCCCCGGTAGACCTTGTTGAGCCTGTCGAGGTAGCTGTCGACTCTGGTGCTGCTGGGGGTGGTGCTGCTAGGGGTGCTACGTCTGTGGGTGCTGAGCCTAAGCGTGCGGAGCCTGGGGGTGCGGATCCTGGGGTTGCTGAGCCTGAGCGTGCGGAGCCTGGGGGTGCTGAGTCTGGGGGTGCTGAGCCTGAGCGTGCTGAGCCTGTAGGTACTTTGTTTGCTGGTCGTCCTACGGGTGTCGCGTCACGACGGGAGCCTCTCTCTTCACCACAACTACGCGAGTGGTTTGCTCGGCGCTGGAGCCTTCGGAGTGGAGCTACTTGAGCTAGGGGGCCTGCCTGTGGAGGCCATGGAGCTGGAGGCAATGGAGCTGCTGGTCTTGGAGGTGCTGGAGCTGCTGGTCCCGGAGGTGCTCGTACTAGAGGAACTGGATCTGCTGGAGCCGGTGGTACTGCAGGCGCTGGAGCTGGAGACCCTGAAGCTGGAGGCACTGGAGCAGGAGGTACCGGAGGTACTGGAGCTGCTGGTCCTGGCGATGCTGGAGGTCCTACAGGTGCCTCGTCACGGCGGGAGCCTCTCTCTCCACTGCAGCTACGAGAGTGGTTTGCTCGACGCTGGAGCCTTTGGAGTGGCGCTGCTGGAGCCGGGGGGTCTGCTGCTGGAGGCACTGGAGCTGCTGGTCATGGAGGTCCTGGAGGTGCTGGAGCCTCTGGTCCCAGAGGTGCTCGTACTGGAGGTACAGGAGCTGCTGGAGCTGGAGTTGCTGCGGGCGTTGGAGCTGGAGGCGCTCTCGCTAGAGGTAGCGGAGGTGCTAGAGCTGTTGGTCCTAGAGGTGCTGGAGGTGCTGGAACCGCTGGTCTCGGAGGTGCTCGTACTGGAGGTACTGGAGCTGCTGGAGCTGGAGGTGCTACAAGAGTTGGAGCTTGAGGCACTGGAGCTAGAGCTACTGGTAGTACTGGCGCCGCTGTCCTGGAGGTGCTCGTACTGGAGGTACTGGAGCTGCTCGAGCTGGTGGTGCAGCAGGCGTTAGAGCTTGAGAACTTGGAGCTGGAGACCCCGGAGCTGGAGGCGCTGGCCCTAGGGGTGTTGCTGCTGTTGGTGCTGGTTCTGGAGGCACTGTGCAGCTGCGACCGTACTTCGTTCCACTGCCTCAGCAGGTTCTTGGTCTCCCATCTTCCACTGGCCTTACTCCTCCCTTACTGTATCCACCGCCTGACCAGTCGCAGCCGCAGTTACACCCAGCCTCCCCACTGCCTGCTCCTTCTCCTTACACTGAGCAGACCGAAGGTCTTAGAAAGCGTCGTGGGCCTGCATCGCGTCTTGCCTCGCCTGTTCACACTGCTCGCACTGGTCGGCGTGTTCCTCGTGAGCGTCTTCCCCCTGTCTCCGGCAATCACACTATGGCACTTCGTCCTTTCTCTGTTCCACTGCGAGTTCCCCTGCCGTCTCCTCCTGCGTCCTCTCTTGCTGACGGACCAAACCCTGAGTCTGACTTGGTTCGTGCTGCCAGTCCTACTGTCGCGCGTCTTCTAGCCACTGTTGTCACTCACCCTTCGTTTGAGTCCGCTGCTGCGTCTGCCCATGTTGCTGAGCTTGTTCACTTTGCTGCCGCCTGACGTCTCGACGACGCCGCTAGTCTTGTTGCTGAGTCTGAGTCTGTCTGTCCTTCGTCTGTCGGGGGTGAGCGTGCTCTTGGCACAGACGTTCTTGAGGACAGGCAGGAGGAATTTGAGTGTGTTGTAGTTGCTGTACCTCGTCTCGTGTCCATGTTGATTGCACCTGAGGGAGACCCGGATGCACCAGACATCCCGACCCCACGCTCTTATGCATAGGCGATTACGGGTCCCAACTTCTCTTAGTGGCAGACAGCCATGGACGCAGAGATGGCATTCTGGAAGTCCACAGGCACTTACGTCGATGCACTTCCCTTTCTTGGGGCGAACATTGTCGATGGCATTTGGATTTTCAGGGTCAAGCGGCCGCCGGGTTCTCCGCCTATCTTCATGGCGCGTTACGTTGCACGAGACTTCAGTCAGCGACAGGGAGTTGACTTCTTCCAGACCTTCTCCCCTACCCCAAAGATGACCACTCTTCGGGTTTTGCTGCACATTGCCGCTCAGCGTGACTACGAGCTTCACTCTCTTGACTTCAGCACAGCTTTCTTACAGGGCAGCCTGTACGAGGAGATCTAGCTGCGCCGCCCACCTGGCTTCACTGAGTCGTTTCCTGCAGGTACCCAGTGGAGCCTCCGGCGGCAATCCAAGAGTCTCCACCAGGCGCCTTGCAAGTGGCACGACACACTGAGGATGACGCTTGCGGCTCTTGGGTTTGCTCCTTCGACTGCTGACATGTCGCTGTTTCTACGCACCGACACTTCGCTGCTACCGTTCTACATCCTCGTGTACGTGGACGACTCGGTCTTTGCCACTTGAACTGAGCGACTAGCCCTAGTGAAGTCGGAGCTGCAGAAGAGACACACGTGCATAGACATGGGTGAGCTGCGCAGCTATCTTGGCTTAAAGATCACCCCGGACAGAGCATGGCGCACCATTACATTGACTCAGTCACACATGGTGCAGCAGGTCTTTCAGCGCTTCGACTTCCAGTACTCCTTGCCATAGTCCACTCCTCTGCCTACCGGTCACTCGCTCTCAGCTCCACCTTCAGACGGTTCCGTAGAGCCGAGTGGCCCGTATCCAGAGCTTGTGGGCTGCCTCATGTACCTGATGACTTGCACTCGACCTAACCTTGCCTACCCTCTTAGCATCCTGGCACGCTACGTTGCGCCCGGGAGACACCGACCAGCGCACTGGGAGGCCGCTAAGAGGGTGTTGCGCTACTTGTGCAGTACGTCATGCATGGGGCTTGTGCTTGGAGGACAGGGTCCAGTTGTCCTCACTGGAAACGCAGATGCTTCTTGGGTTGACGACTTGGCTACGCAGCGCTTGTTACAGGGTTACACTTTCAGCCTTGGCTCCGGCTCCGTTTCGTGGCGGTCTACCCGCTCGTGTTTGTTCACTGTTCCAGTTGTGAGGCTGAGATCTACACAGGGGCCATGGCTGCACAGGAGTTACGCTAGCTTACCTACCTGCTGACCGACTTGGGAGAGCCGCCTCGTTCTCCTACAATTCTGTATATCGACAACAAGGCCATGATTGCCTTGTGTGAGGAGCTCAGACTGGAGCAAAGGACGAAGCACATCGCTCTGCGTTACTTCCTTGCTCGAGAGTTGCAGCAGCGTGGTCAGCTTCGTCTTGCTTACGTGGCCTCTCGGGCCAACACTCCTAATATCTTCACCAAGGCACTTCAGCCTTGTGATCATCAGCGTTTCTGTACAATTCTGGGCCTTGTGCCTACTTGGCCTCACTTGCTCACTTCTTGACTTTGCTTGTACTGTGATCTATATGCATATATCTGCATGCTTATACTTGCTAGGTTTTGATCACTGTACTCCTTGTTATGCTTTATATAACTTTGCATGTGAACTGGCCTGTCAGAATCCTAGCGTGAGTTTGGCTTAGGAGCCATAGTTTAGGAGCCTTGGTAGTTGAGTTCGAGTTTAGGAAAAGTATCGAGAGGTTTGGAAGGAGAGGAATGGGGTTTCACTAGCAAGATTTGGGATACAAGTACAACACCCTAAATTGGGTTGTACTCATTACAGAGTACCCCACTGCAGGCTAGACAGCAAATACATTCTGACACACCCCCATAGCCAAAGTGGGGTGTAATCAGCACAATGAGCAAGCATAGAGCAAGAGTTCACAATAGGTAAGTAAGGCTAGAGCTAATCACAGAGGGCAAGTGAGGAGGAGGAGAGACTGTGGGGGAGAGAAGATGGGAGGCGACTGCTGACGCTGCAGACACACAGACGAGCTGCTGGCTCAGTGGCTACCGGAACAGCGCTCCGGACTACTGGGGTAACTGGCCCCGCGGCTAAAAGTAGCGGCAGACGAGCAACGGACCCACGGGCGACTGGCGACTACCGGAGATTGTAGCCTCCGGACTGCTGCTGCTGCTGACGACAAGACTGCTGCCTCCACTCGACCTCCCCAGCTGCCTAACGCCCTTCTCACACACCCCCTGCTCAAACCCTAGCCCTACACCCACAGCACCCCCTTAAACCCTAAACCCCAGACTCCCACACATCCACCCCCCTCAGCGAGAGCTGCAGCAGTGGGAGACGAAGGAGGAGGAGGAGGAGGGAACGGCACGCACAACCGACACCCCCATAACCATCACCCCCACACTCACCCCCCCACGGCTGCACCGGGTCCAGGAGCGGCTGCTGCAGGGGCCAGGGGCGGCTGCTGCTGGGGCGGCTGCTCCAGGGGCTGCTGCTGCTGGGGCGGCTGCTCCAGGGGCTGCTGCTGCTGAGGCAGCTGCTCCAGGGGCTGCTGCTGCTGGGGCGGCTGCTCCAGGGGCTGCTGCTGCTGGGGCGGCTGCTCCAGGGGCTGCTGCTGCTGGGGCGGCTGCTCCAGGGGCTGCTGCTGCTGGGGCGGCTGCAGCTGGGGCGGCTGCTCCAGGGGCTGCTGCTGCTGGGGCGGCTGCTCCAGGTGCTGCTGCTGCTGGGGCGGCTGCTCCAGGGGCTGCTACTGCTGGGGCGGCTGCTTCAGGGGCTGCTGCTGCTGGGGCGGCCGCTGCAGTGGCGGCGGCTCCAGGGGTTGCTGCTGCTGGGGCGGCTGCTCCAGGGGCTGCTGCTGCTGGGGCGGCTGCTCCAGGGGCGGGTGCTGTTGCAAGGCAGGCCGCTCCAGGGGCGGCTGCTTCAGGGGCGGCGGCTCCAGGGGCGGCTGCTGCAGCGGAAAATAGGAGGGAGGGGAGGGGAAGGGCGCGGCCCCCATTGTGCCCTGACGGGCGATGTGCTAGGGAGCCGCGCAGGTCCCCAAAAGTGCCTCGACTGGCAACGAGAGGGGACCGCGCGCAGGCCCCTAAGGCGCCGCGACGAGGTAACGGGAGGGGCCGGCTCGCGGGCCCCGAAAGTGCCGCGACGAGGCGACGGGAGGGACCTGCGTGCAGGCCCCCAAAACGCCTCGACGAGGCGACGGTCGGGGCCAGTGCGCGGGCCCCTAAGACGCCGCGACGAGGTAGGAACCCGCCGCGCGCCTCGGGGCGCACGGCGGGCAGAAAACCGCCACGCGCTCCGAGCGCGTGGCGGGAAGAAAAATGGGATGTCGCGCGCCACGGGGCGCGCGACACACAGTAGGGCAGCGGAATCGAGTGGGCCCACAGGCCAGGAACGTTAAGCTCTGATAACATGTCAGAATCCTAGCGTGAGTTTGGCTTAGGAGCCATAGTTTAGGAGCCTTGGTAGTTGAGTTCGAGTTTAGGAAAAGTATCGAGAGGTTTGGAAGGAGAGGAATGGGGTTTCACTAGCAAGAGTTGGGATACAAGTACAACACCCTAAATTGGGTTGTAATCATTACAGAGTACCCCACTGCAGGCTAGACAGCAAATACATTCTGACATGGCCTTGTGGCCCATTTGCTTGAGCTCAGAGTGTTTGATGACTTCGTGATCCACCCTGAGCTTGCTTTGCTTTTCTTGACTGGTCTTGTGACCCCTTGTTCTCCCCCACTTTGCCTATGGTGGTGTGTCAAACTTATATGTTGCATGTTGTGTAGGTTGTACAACCCAATTTTGGGTTAGTACTTGTACCCATCATGCTGCTATTTCTTTCATCCCTGCTCGTTAGATTGTGACAACTTGGACATTCCATTTTCGTTTCTTCAGATCTAGTTGAACCGTCGTTTCCCCATTTTTTTGCTGAGATGGCTGCTTTCACACAACGCTCATTGCTCCATCATCGGAAAACATCCAACCCCCGAAATCATGTTGAACGGAAGTTGGATCTTGCTTTTGTGTTTCCGAGGGTGTAGGTTGAGTTGAAGAAAGATTGAATTTGACTTGCTGGAAAATCGCGATTGGTCGAAGCTTGCAAAGCTGCGGAACTCAATTTCGAAAAACACATTATGTCAACTTGTTTGGCATGTGCTGGCAGTTTGAGTGTTGAATGGCAGGTCTAGCGCAGGCAGGGGTGAGAATACCAGGTTCGGATGTGAAGCGCATCGTATATAAGTTGTTGCGATGTTTGTTACTTGGCAGGTGGGCTTGATAAACAACGGTAGAAACCGCGTTTTTCTAAATCTTTAAGTTCCCATCATTGTAAACAAAATCCTTGTATATTATCAATGACAATTAATTATTTAGTAAAGTATGTAATGTAAGAAATATGTATTGAATATAATGTGGCTGGCATGTAGCACAGATTCTTTTGTTAGGTCTGACATTTACTACGTTTTAATAACTACTGCCATTAGTAAACGCTTTTGTTTCGACCTCCGTTTGTGGTTTTCACCATATTTTTTTTTTATCAATCACTACATGTACTTTACTGTATGCATACAGGATAAGTTTGGGGCCATTCGTCGCATCAGGTATGGGGATATGATGTTTTAAACTTTCGAGCAAGGAAAACTGTTCAAGGATGTGCCGGTGGGACATTTGGTGTCGTTTCAACCTCCGCTTGACCTTTTAAACAAGACTTCTTTTAATCATTTACTACATTTACCGTATTGCAAGCATACAGGACAAGTTTGGTGCCATTCGCCGCATCTGATAGGAAGATACGCTGCATCAATTGCGTAAGGAAAACAGTACATGGATATGCCTATGCGACACCTGGTGTCGTCTAGACATCCGATAGATTTGTTTAACAATGTTTCCTTATATAATACACTACATTTACTATAATACAAGTATGCAGGACAAGTTTGGTGCCGTTCGCCGCATCTGGTAGGAAGATATATTGCTTCAAACAGTTGAGAAAGGGAAATTGTGCAAGGATAGGCCTTTGCGACACGTCATGTAGGTTTGACGTCCGTTCGTGATTGTTTACAAGGTTTGTTCCAATAATTCACTACGTTAACTACATCGCTTGCATGCAGGACAAGTTTGGTGCTGTTCGCCGCATCTAATAGGAAGATATGCTGTTCCAAACGAGTGAACAAGGAAACATGTGCAAGGATAGGCTTGTGCGACACGTGATGTAGTTTTGACGTCCGTTCGTGATTCTTTACAAGGCTTATTTTGATCATTCTCTACGTTTACTAAATGTCAGACGAACGAACGAGGAATGATGAACCAGCAGCATGCAGGGGTACAAGTAGGGAACCCTATTTGGGTTGTACCCCATATGGGCTACCCCACACAGCCTAAACAACAAGCCGCATATAAGTTTGACACACCCCCAAAGGCAAAGTGGGGGAGAACAAGGGGTCACAAGACCAGTCAAGAAAAGCAAAGCAAGCTCAGGGTGGATAAGAAGTCACCACACACTCTGAGCACAAGCAAATGGCCACAAGGCCAGTTCACATGCAGAGTTATATAAAGCAGAACAAACAGTACAGTGATCAAAACATAACAAGTGTAAGCATGCAGGTTTAAGCATATAGATCACAGTACAAACAAAGTCAACAAGTGAGCAAGTGAGGCCAAGTAGGCTCAAGACCTAGAATAGTACAGAAACGCTGATGATCACAAGGCTGAAGTGCCTTGGTGAAGATATCAGCAGTTTTGGCCAAAGAGCAAGGAAGTAAAGCAAAGCGATGTGCTTCGTTGTGTGTTCAAGTATGTGCTCTCGACACAAGGCAATCTTGGCCTTGTTGTTGACGTACAGAAGTAGAGGAGAATGTGGCGGCTCGCCCAAGTCGGTCAGCAAGTAGGTGAGCCAGCGTAACTCCTGTGCAGCCATGGCCCCAGCGTAGATATCAGCCTCACAACTGGAGCTGAGAATAGAAGACGAGCGGGTAGACAGCCAAGAAACAGAGCCAGAGCCAAGGCTGAACGTGTAACCCTGTGACGACCGCTGCGTAGCCAAGTCGTCAACCCAAGAAGCGTCTGCGTGTCCAGTGAGGACAACTCGAGCCCGTCCTCCAAGCACGAGCCCCATGCCCGACGTACTGCACAAGTAGCGCAACACCCTCTTAGCGGCCTCCCAGTGCTCTGGTCGGTGTCTCCCGGGTGCATCGTAGCGTGCCAGGATGCTAAGAGGGTATACAAGGTCAGGACGAGTGCAGGTCATCAGGTACATGAGGCAGCCCACAAGCTCTGGATACGGGCCACTCGGCTCTACGGACTCATTCGAAGGCAGAGCTAAGAGCGAGTGACCAGTAGGCAGAGGAGTGGAATGTGGCAAGGAGTACGTGAAGCGGAAGTGCTGAAGGACCTGCTGCACCATGTGTGACTGAGTCAGGGTAATGATGCACCGTGCTCTGTCCCGGGTAATCTGCAAGCCAAGATAGCTGCGCAGCTCTCCCAGGTCTATGCACTGTGTCTCTTCTGCAGCTCTGACTTCACGTGGGCGAGTCCCTCAGTGTCAGTAGTGGCAAAGACCAAGTCGTCGACATACACGAGGATGTAGAACGGCGGCAGCGAAGTGTTGGTGCGTAGAAACAGCGACGGGTCAGCAGTCGAAGGAGCAAACCCAAGAGCCGCAAGGGTTGTCCTCAGTGTGTTGTGCCACTCGCGAGGCGCATGGCGGAGACCGTAGACTGGCCGCCGGAGGCTCCAATGGGTACCTGCAGGAAACGACCCAGTGAAGCCAGGTGGGCGGCGCAGCCAGATCTCCTCGTGCAGGCTGCCCTGTAAGAAAGCTGTGCTGAAGTCAAGAGAGTGAAGCTCGTAGTCACGCTGAGCGGCGGCGTGCAACAGAACCCAAAGAGTGGTCATCTTCGGGGTAGGGGAGAATGTTTGGAAGAAGTCAACTCCCTATCGCTGACTAAAGCCCCGTGCAACATAACGCGCCTTAAAGACAGGCGGGGAACCCGGCGGCCGCTTCACCCTGAAAATCCACATGCCACTGACGATGTTCGCCCCAGGTGGGGGAACGTCGTCAACGTAAGTGCCTGTGGACTTCCAGGATGCCATCTCTGCTTCTATGGCTGACTACCACTGAGAGGAGTAGGGACCCTCAATCGCCTCTGCGTAAGAGCGCGGGGTCGGGATGTCTGGTGCATCCGGGTCTCCCTCAGGTGCAATCAGCATGGACATGAGATGAGGTACAGCAGCTGCAAAGCACTCAACGCCCTCCTGCATATCCTGAAGGACGTCCTTGCCAAGAGCACACTCACCCCCGACAAACGGAGGATAGACAGACTCAAACTTAGCGACTAGCGGCGTAGTCGAGGCGACAGGCGGCAGCATAGTCGACAAGCTCAGCAACAAGGGCAGATGTAGCAGTGGACTCAAACGAAGGGTCAGTGACAACAGTGGCTAGCAGACGCGTGACAGTAGGGCTGGCAGCACGAAGTGAGTCAGACTCCAGGTCCGGACCGTCAGCAAGGGAGGCCGCAGGAGGAGAAGGTAGAGGGATACGCAGTGGAACAGAGGAAGGACGAAGTGCCATCTGGTGCGTGCCGGGGACAGGGGGAGGACGCTCACGCGGAGCACGACGACCAGTGCGGACAGCGCGAACAGGCGACGCTGGACGAGACGCAGGCTCACGACGCTTCGTATGACCGCCGGGCTGCTCAGTCTAAGTAGAAGGAGCAGGCATTGGAGAGGCTGGCTGTAAGTGCGGCTGGGACTGGTCAGGCGGTGGACACAGTAAGGCCAGTGGAAGGCGGGAGACCAAGAACCTTCTGAAGTAGTGGAACGAAGTACGGTCGCGGCCGCACATTGCCTCTAGAACCAGCACCAACAGCACCAGCACCCCCAGGACCAGCACCTCTAGCTCCAACGCCTGCAGCACCAACAGCTCCAGCAGCTCCAGGACTTCGAGCTCCAGCAGCTCCACCTCCAGCAGTACCTCCAGCTCTAGTAGCACCTCCAGCTCCAGCAACTCCAGTACCTACAGAACGAGCACCTTCGAGACCAGCTTCTCCAGCGCCTCCGGTAGCTCCAGCTCCTCCAGCACCTCCAGCTCCAGCAGCTCCAGCACCTCCAATAGCACCTCCAGCTCCAGCAGTACCTCCAGCTCCAGCAGCTCTGGCACCTCCTGAAGCACCTCCAGCTCCAACAGCTCCAGTACCCACAGTACGAGCACCTCCGGGTCCAGCGGCTCTAGCACCTCCAACAGATCCAGCTCCTGCAGCACCTCCAGCTCCAGCAGCTCCAGCAGCACCACCTCGGAGGATCCAGCGCCGGGCAAGCCACTCACGCAGCTGCACTGGAGAGAGAGGCTCCCGGCGTGGCGAGACACTCGTAGGACCTCCAACAAACAAAGGACCTCCAGGATCAGCACGCTCAGGTGTAGCACCCCCAGGCTCAGCACCCCCAGGCTCAACACCCCCCTGCTCAGCACCCCCAGGCTCCGCACGCTCAGGCTCAGCACTCCCAAGCTCCGCACCCTCAGACTCAGAAACCCCTGGCTCAGCAGCCCCAGGCTCCGCACGCTTAGGCTCAGCACCCCGAGTCTCAGCACCCCCAGGCTCCGCACGCTCAGGCTCAGCACCCCCAGGCCCCACACCCGTAGTCTCAGCACCCCCAGACGTAGCACCCCTAACAGCACCAGAGTCGACAGCTACCTCGACAGTCTCGACAGGGTCTACCTGGGACACACCTAAGGGAGCAGGACCCTGAGGGGGGAGGGGGTCTACCGGAGGAGGACCTGGTGAGAGGAAGAGCGGCGGGAGGGGTAGAGGGGCAGTGCGGTAGGGGAAGAGATGGTAAAAGGAAACCGGCTCGTCAAACGTGACGTCCTTAGAGGGCAGGACATGACGCGAGGTGGGGTGGTAAAACTGCCAACCAGGCGCGTCAGGGGGAAAGCCAAGCAAGACACAGGGAATGGCACGGGAGGAGAGCTTGTCCGCGGAGGTATCGCAGACAAATGCACGAGATCCCCAGACCCAGAACACCGACGCATCGCCAACCTCTCCCGTCCAACGCAGTGTTCGCGAGGTCTTCGGCAAGGAGACACGGGGCCAGAGGTTGAGCTGATGCGCAGCGTAGTGGATCGCAAATGGCCACAGAAAATGGGGGGCAGCCGCATGGATCATGGAGGTACAAGGAGACGGGAGTGCATGCCACGGAGTCGTGCTACGGAGGGGTGACCAAGGCGGTGGTGCCAGAGGAGCGTCTGGTGCGAGAGGGCACGACACGAGCAGGGGGCCGCAAGCTGACCTGACGCAGACGCAGACGCAGCTACCTGAGGGGGCGCAGTAGTCAGTGTGTACAGACTCGACCCAGGCAGACGGGTGAACATGGCCAGGTGCCTGCCAGTCCGGGAGCACGTACAGATCACCACACCCTGTCCTCCAGGGGTGAAGGTATCAACCCACGCATCTTGAAGGACGGCGTTGCTTACGAAGTTCGTAGAGAACGAGGGGAGGTGGAGACCTGATAGTGAGCTAGACAGAACCGCCGGACACAGCAGAATAGTGGAGGAACGTGCAAGGACTGGGCCCCCAAAGGGGCCAGCCAGAGAGACATCAATAGGTGCTGAGAGCGGTGTGACTGTGGTACTGTCGCGAAAGAAACAGCGTGAAGCACCTGAGTCAAGTGTGAAGGTGTGCAAGGCCGCAGCAGACGCGGTACCTAAGAGAGCAGACTCTCTAGCACCTAGAGCAGTGGACTCACTAGCACCTAGAGGAGCAGCCTCTATATCTGGGTCTGGCGGCATACACAGGTAACAGTCACCCTCAGCACTAACAGTCAATGCATATATGGCAACAAGGATAGCATCATAATCAAGAGAAAAGATATCCACACCCTGTCTAAGCAGCTCTGCCCAGCGGGGGAGCTCAGCCGCGTCGGTAACTCTGTATGGATGGCGTCGGTAAGACGAGAGAAGCAGCGGTACTGGGTGTGAAGCTTCGCGCATGTCTGACCAGAGCAGTCACCTGTGCGAATGACATACGGGCAGGGACCACTACCCCCAGCCGCCCCACGCTGAGTAAACCACTCACGTAGCTCCTGAGGCGAATGGGTCTCACGCTGACGCTGCTGCTGCTGCCGCTGACCATCGCCAAGGCCTCCCCTCTGGCTGGTACCACCCCCGCCACCACCACTGCCGCCGCCTCCACTCCCACTTCCTCCACCACTGCCGCTGCCACCACCCCCACTGCCGCCACCACCGCCGCCACATGCACCTCCACCCCCACCTCCACTCTCTCTGCCACCGCCGCCCCCTCCACCGCCTCCACCACCCCCACCACCGCCTCCACCTCTGCCACCCCCACCGCCCCTGCCTCCCCTGCCCCTGCCGCTGCGGCGTCTCCCACTAGGGGTAGACGCAACTCCCACCTCCTCAGCACGAAGGTAGTCAACAGCTACAGCAGAGGCGAAGGAGCGGAGAAGGGGGGAGGGCGAGCACCCCTTAAAGAAGGGAGTGCGATGAGTGCCACGAGATGCGCCTACAGCGACTATGCTAGTCTGAGCTGCAAGGAGGTGCTTCTCGAGCAGGTCGACAGTGAGGTCTGTGGGGTCAAGGGTGAGAAGGAGGTCCCTGACAGCGCTAGGAGAGTCACGGAGGCGGGTGACTATGAAGTTGAAAGTGATGTACATGGGAGGAGGGTTCTTGGTGAGGAACTCGGCAGGAAGCGCGGCTCGGTAGCGGACGTCACTAGTGTGAAGGTGAGTGATGAGGTCAGCTACTGTGGCAAAGACGGACAGCTCTAGGAATACGTAGGGCAGTAGAAGGCCGCCTAGAGCAGCAGTGGCCGGGGAAGAGTAACGAGTGACTACAGCGTCATACAGGGCTTTAGCGGTCTTGTGCTGGCCAAAGTGAGTGCGTTCGGCTAAAGGCAGGTGATTGCGAACGGCTAGGCGATCAGTAGCGTCATGGGTAAGCCACTGTGCGCGAGTCGTACTGTCAGCTATGTCGGGAGGGGCAGGAGAGGCTCCAAACGTAAGGTCAAACAACGAAATACCGTCCTTAGAGTCGCTCAGTAAGTCATTGAGCCAAGACTGGAACTCTATCGGGCGGCCCTCCGGATCGAAGGTGAGTACGCAGAGAGTCGCCATAGCGGGCAGAGTAGGCGAGCGCGGTAGCAGCAGGGCAGCATGCAAGCAGGGCAGGGCAGGGCGGCAGCCAGCAGGGTGGCTCACAGGCAGGGCAGCGCGGGTGCTAGCGGCGCATGGGCTGGGCAGGGCGCGCGGCTGCTGGCGGCGCGCTGGCAGGGCAGGGCACGCGGCGGCAGGCGACGCGCGGGCAGGGTAGGCCGCTCAGCGGCGGGCGGCTCGCGGGCAAGGCAGGGCACGCGGCAGCGAGCGGCGCGCTGGTAGGGCAGGGCACGCGGCGGCAAGTGGTGCGCGGGCAGGGCAGGGCGCGTTGCGGCGAGCGGCGCGCGGGTAGGGCAGCGCGCGCGGCCGCGATCAGCGCGCTGGCAGAGTGGCGCGGCGCGGCGCGGCGGCGAGCGGCTCGCGGGCAGGGCGTGCGGCGCGGCGGCGAGCGGTGCGCGGGCAGGGTAGTACGCGCGGCAGCGAGCAGCGCGTGGGCAGGGCGCGCGGTGCTGCGGCGAGTGACGCGCGGGCAGGGCAGGGCAGGGCGCGCGTCGGTGAGCAGCGCACGGGCAGGGCAAGGTGCGCAGCTGCAACGAGCAGCACGTGGGCAAGACAAGACAGGGCGTGCGCGGCAGCGCAACGCAGGGAAGGGCAGGGCAGCGCGACACTAACAGGCGCGACTCGTGGGGTAGCGCAGTTCGGTGGGCCCTAAAAAAAAGATTCGGTCCTAGGCTAGGACCTGCTTTGAAATCATGTCAGAAGAACGAACGAGGAATGATGAACTAGCAGCATGCAGAGGTACAAGTAGGAAACCCTAATTGGGTTGTACCCCATATGGGCTACCCCACTACAGCCTAAACAACAAGCAGCATACAAGTTTGACACTAAATTGCATGTATGTAGGACAAGTTTGGTGATGTTCGCTGCATCTGGTAGGAAGATATGTTGCTTTGAACAATTGAGTTAGGAAAACTGTGCAAGGATAGGCCTTTGCGGCACGTCATGTAGTTTTTATGTCCGTTCGTGATTGTTTACAAAGTTTGTTTTGATAATATACTACGTTTACTATATTGCAGGCATGCAGGACAAGTTTGGTGTCATTCGTTGCATATGGTAGTAGATATGCTACTTCAAATGAGTGAGGTAGGAACCCTGTGCAAGAAAAGGCCTGCGCGACACGTGATGTGGTTTTGACGCCCGTTTGTGTTTTTTTACAAGGTTTCTTTTTATCATTCACTACATTTACTATAATGCAAGCATGCAAGACAAGTTTGGTGCCATTCGCCGCATCTGGTAAAAAGATATGCTGCTTCAAACGATCGAGCGGGGGAAACTGTGCAAGGATAGGCCTGTGCGACACGTGGTGCAGTTTCGACGTCCGTTTGCTAAATTGAACAAGGTTTCTTATTATCATTCATTACATTTACTATATTGCAAGCATGCAATACAAGTTTGGTGCCATTCGCCGCATCTGGTATGTAGATTTGCTGCTTCAAATGATTGATAAGGGAGAACTGTGCAAGAATAGGCATGTGCGACACGTAATGATGTTTCGATGCCCGTTAGAATATATTTACAAGGTTTCTTGTGATCACTATCCATATCAACTATATGCGCGTCCACCTTGACACTTGTGCAACATGCTTTTCGTGCACGACGAGTACGCAACTGTTTGTTGTGCAGACTTGCATATACTCGTTAGTTGATACACAGATGCGCATACGGTTACCAGCGACTGCAGTGCTGGCAGGTTGTTAACGGGAATGGAGTGTTGGCCCCGCCCTCGCTTGGGCGACGTCGACGTCCTGGTCGGGTATACGGGAAAAGCAACCGAACCTACGCAGTGGGCGAGCAGCTCGACGGGCTTCGTCGAGCTGTAGTGGACCACTGTGGCGATGCCGTCGACGGGGAGCCAACGACCTACTTCAACGGGGCAGGTCGATGAGGTTCGGAACTGTAGCCGTCGACGAGGGGAGCTCGACAACTGCAGCTGTCTGAGCTAGTCAACGGACGGGCCGTTGACCACGAGGGGTCCACGACGGGCACGGTGGTTGACGAGGGAGGTCGTCGACCAGGGCGCGCACTGGGAGGTCAACTTGGTCGACCAAGTAACCGACTCGGCTAGTTTTGCGAAGGCACGCAAATGTCGTCAAGGTCGTAAAGGCGAAGGCGACTTCGGGCTGGTATCCCAAAGTCGATGTGGCTGATCAGGCGCAAACAACAATCGACGCGCACGAGACAATGCATGTTGGGCCAATTGTCTACGTGCACCTATGAGCATGCGAGCTGCTGTCATCTACGGGTGCAACGCTGGATGGTCGTTTTGCTGCAGCGATTGTTGGCACGTGGCCAACTCGGCATCTACGCGACGAGGTATGAGACACGATGTGCTCGACCGCTACAAACACATGTGAAGCGGGTGCGCACGTGCGCTATAGCGATCTGCGGTTGCAACGTTGGCTAGCCGCTCTGCTGCAGTGTTGGCAAGCCGTACAGATGCAGTGTTGGCACATCCCCGACTCGCAGAGTTGGCAAGCTGCAGACTTGCTCTGCTGGCAGGCCGCCTTTCTGCAGAGCTGGTGCGATGCCTTTCAGCGATGGTGGCAAGTCGACATGCTTGGTCGCTAGGCTGCTAGGTCCAGGTGCAGTCACTTTGCCATTGCAATTTCTGTAATTCAAACTTTGCCAGTGCAACCTTGTTAATTTTTTGTGTGAACACATAAGAACGCTAGTGCAAGCTGCGATCACTCGTATCACCCATGCCTTCCCCCGTATTCCAACTTCCAGCGTGTAGGGAGTGGCTTCGCTAGTTCATCCGAGTGTGTTTTTCTATGACACTTATACATGTCCCTGCCAATGTGGTGGGTGCATCACTCGAGTATACACTAGTACAGAATTTGATTGTAAACCCCATGTCAGCTAATCGTCTTGTTAGGGCGCCTCAGAAGGGCTTTGTCAGCCATCCCTCTCTTTCTTCTCTCGTTTTCCTTGTGCTTCTTCTCTCTTGAATCCCTACCCCCTCTTCTATCCTTCCGTGCCCTTCCGCTCTCATTCTCCACTCTCCCTCCCTCCCTCCCTCCCTCCCTCCCTCCCTCCCTCCCTCCCTCCCTCCCTCCCTTCCTCCCTCCCTCCCTCCCTCTCTCCCTCCCTCCCTCCCTCCCTCCCTCCCTCCCTCCCTCCCTCCCTCCCTCCCTCCATCCACATCTGAGTTACTGTGGCTCGAACCCTTTTCAACGCCTTTCAACTCCTTTGCACCTAGGCCTGCCCATCACCCTTTCGTCACCTCCTTTTGTCTGTGTTTCCCTCTCACCCTCCTTCAAGCCAGAGTGACTTTAACCAGTTTTTATTGGCACCTAAAAATTTGAATCTTTCGCCCTCCTCCCTCCCCAGGCCGGAGTGACTGTTTTACCGTTACTTGTATGGTCCTGCCCCTGCCATCGTCAACTTTGCACCCTACTATATCAGCATGGGGGCAAGGTGAGAACGGGGAGCACTTGCTAGGTAGCGGCAGGGGTAGTAAGTTTCCCACGAAGAAGGTTGTTTGTTTCCCACAGTGCAGCTTTGCATTGCACTTTCTTCCCTTCTTCCTTGGTTCATGCCTTTTTCCACGCTCTCCTCCCTGCACCTCCTCCCTCGTCTTCCATCTCCTCGCATCTCATGCTTACCAACACTCTTTCTGCCCCACCATGCAGCTGTTAGAGAGATTATTTGTTTCCCACGCTGCAGCTTGCAGAGTACATTGATTTGCATCGCTTCTTGCCCTTTTCCACACTCTCCTCCCTCCTGTCGCATCACCTCCCTCCTCTTGCATCTCATGTTGCCCTTCTCATGCTTACCAACACCTTCCCTGCCCCACCATGCAGTACCGTGCCCCAGTCCCTGACTTCATCGTCTACAACGGCAGCAGCAACGGCTTTAAAATCTCAAGGAAACACCACAGATCTCGCACCATCAATATAGCAAGGAACCCGACTCCCTGCCACCATCTCCCCTGCATCGACCTCCCTCCCCATGGTTCCCAAATGGTCCTCCAAGGGCCCTCTCGCTGCACCGGGTTGTAGTGTCTGCCGCCCGAAGAAGGCCCGCTCCTCCAACACCATTCTCAAGCCGGACATCATCGCCCCGGGGGCCAACATCCTTGCGGCTGCGCCTAGGAAAACTGTCGGTGAGACGGGATCATTCCAGGTTTGTGAGGAAACTGCCGTGGCGGCGGCGCATGTTGCTGGTGTGGCTGCTCTGATCATCCAGCAACATCTTGATTGGACGCCCGCGTAGGTCATGTTTGTCATGATGACCACAGCTGGCAGCACTGACAACGGCAAAAGAGTGATTCGGAATGTGAACGGCAAGTTGGCAAGGCCGTGGGAGATAGGAGCGGGGCATGTGTTTCCCGCTAGGGCGCTTGAACCCGGGCTGACCTACGATGCCAGGGAGTAAGATTTCCGCAACTTTCTTGCTAGGCTGAGCATGAAGCTGGCTCGAAAGGCATTCGGGCACGTGCCACTGAGCCCCATTCCAGCCAGGAACCTGAATCAGCCTTATGTTATGCTGGTCAACATAATGCATGAACTCTTTGCTAGGCGGACTGTGACAAGCGTCTTGGACACCACATCGACCTACAGGGTGATGATTAACGCCCCTCATGCTGTGAGAATGAGAGTGGTGCCATCGCAATTTACCATAGCGCCGGGGCAACGGGTAATTTTCAAGGTGAAGTCTGTGCTGAGGATGAGGTTTAGAACATTCAAGTTCGGTAGCAATACGTGGAAGGATGACAACGTCAGTCTGTGCGTTCGGTCCTTGTTCTCCATTGCAAACCAAGTTGCGTGTACTTCTGCTAAACTATGGAAGCTGATTAATAAGCCATGTGTTGTGCAACTTACCTGTTTGCTGGTAATTTTGTCAGGTGCCCGTGTTTTCTCTGTAGATGAGTCATGTTAGTACCTGTAAATAGAGTGTGCCATGTTTTTGAATCACAAATCTGTTTTCAACTACCTGAAGGATTCTTTCTTCTAGTCAACGCTTCATCGACCAGCAGCATGGGCACCCAGAGGAGAGTGTCAAATGTTGTAGCCTGTAGTGGGGCATGCTATGTGAAGTATAGTTGTTAGGGTTAGGTATATGTACCCAAACTCACAATAATACATCATTCATTCTGTTTCTGACATGGTATCACCTAGGTTAGGATCCTGTTGGATCCCGTTCCTCTTGCTTGACCCGCTCGTGCCCGTTACGCCTAGCCTACCATGCCCGTAGCACCCTCTTGTCGCGCCTCCCTGCCCGTCGCGTCGCACCCTGCTTGTCGCGTCGTGTCGCGCCCGTCCCGTCCCATCCCCTCATGCCCGTCACGCCTCCCCGCATGCCGCGTCGCGCCCTGCCCATCCAGTCACATCGCGCCCATCCCGTACCATCCCCTCGCGCCCGTCGCGCCTCCTTGCCCGTCGCGTCATCCCAGCCCGTCCCGTCATGTCGCGCCCGTTGCGCCTCCCTGCCCGTCGTGTCGCGCCCTGCTCGTCCCGTCATGTCACGCCCTGCCCATCCCCATTAGCTGGGGTTTCCTCCGCCAAACTAAGACGTGGCAGTAGTAGCTCCCTCCCCTCCACATCAATTATGGCGACGACTAGGGTCCTGCGCTTTGATGCTGAGGGTAGGCCGCTGGAGTTTTCTGTTTGGCTCCTCCGTGCGCAGCGCCTACTAGAGAGTCAACTTCAGGCTAACGAGTCCCTCTGGGTGCACGCCTCCGATGACCTTCTTGCGCCCTCTGCTCCTGAACCCCTAGGCGTTGACCCCACTACTGCGTACAGAGAGCGTTTTGCACGTCAGCGCGCTGCCCTGACAGCTTGGAAGTTGCGCGACGCTACAGCCTGCATCGCCGTCGGCAGCCTCCTCCCTGAGTCTGAGGAGACCCACTTCACCCAGGTTTGTACTGCTAGCGAGTTCCTGACTGCGATCAAGGCCCACTACCCACTCCCACCACTATCTCTCTTGGTCGCTTGTTCCTCCCGTTTCTGTTTCCTAACCTCGCCTCGTTTGAGCATTCTGCTGACCTGATTGCTCATCTGCGTTCGCTGGATGCTAGCTACCGCGCTGCCTGCACTGATGCACAGCCTTGCCACAGTTCGCGACGCGCTTCTTCTGAAAGCACCCTAGTGAGCTCAGTATCGAGGTCCTTGAGTCTGCACTCAAGCTCGTCGAGAGCAACCTCCGCCTCTATTGAAGCTTGCTGGGATGAGTGTGCATTGAGGGAGCATGTTTGAGCTATGGCATGTGGGATGATGGTAGGCAGCCAGAGGGGGAGTTTGTTGTGTGATGCAATCATATGCATTCACGTCTGTCTGCCTCCCATCATGTGTTCGTGCGTTGCATGCGTGGTGTGAGCGTGTGCAAGAATTTGTGTTTTGTGCGGTTTGGTTTTTTTCTGAGTGTGAGTGTATGTTATTTGGCTTGAGCAGATATCTGAAGTGACTCCTCTGCTCAAGAGCTTTCCGAAGAGTCAAGGATCGGTTCAATCGGAGCTCGAACGTTGGAAGTTCGTATGCTTTTGATATTTGGTTGTGGTGACTATGGGAAGTTGTGGGGATGACTCCATAAGGGGTATAGACTTTTGGGGGTTGGGAAATTCGTCAACATCACTGTAGATGCTGCCAAGTGGTTGGGAGGAGCCAAACCAGGTTGGCAAGTGTGGCCAAGTTGGGTTGAGGTGGATTGTGGAGGTTGGGATAGTGACAAAGGTCAAAGTTGGGTTACCTATGCCAAAGGGAATTGTGTGGCATGGAGTTTCCTTTGGTTGGGGGCTCCTTGGGACCTTCCCTTTCGTCCTCCTCTTCCCTCCTACCTGGTTTAGTGCTACCCTAACTTCTCTGTGTGGTAATTGTGATATCTCTTGTCATTCAGTTAAGATTCTATGCCAGCATATCCCGTTCAAGAAATACTTCACCTTTTCATACGATTCAACTTGGGAATTGTAGCCACGGAATAGAGCTACAACATATCTGAGTTTGGTGAAGTTTTAACGGTGCGTTTTTCGTCGACAGCGTTTCTTGTGAGCGCGTCGATTTCTGTCCAGAACCTTAGACCAACGATTTTGTGATATTTCAGCTCCCAATCTTCATAGACTCCGTCCTTAGTTTCTAACAGGGTGCACTGTCCCGCAGCTGCCCACCTTTACTGCCTCCCTCGCCGCTACCACTACTCAAGAGTCCGCAGTTGCTGTCATGAATTCAACATGGTCTAGAGTTAGGAGTGGCAGGAGGGGCGGCCAGGGTGCAGCCAGAAGTGGAGGCGGCGGAGGTGGCGTGGCGAGTGGCGGTGGCGGGAGTGCAGGCGTTGGTGGAGTGCCTCGTGCAACTTCTAGTGGCTCCCCTGTTGCAGCTGGTGGAGGTGACGCCCGGGTTTGTCGGGCACCTGCGGGGCTGCCAGCTGCAGGTGCTGGGGTGGCGGCCTGATACCTGGCTCAGCAGCAACATCAGCCACTGCTCTCGCAACAGCCAAAGCAGCAGTAGGGGCAGCAGCAGGTTCAGCGGCACGGGTCAGGACCGCGTCAGCTGTCGCGTTGTGGCGCACCCACCCTGCCCCTACTTCATCCAGACAGGTACTCGCAGTGGCCTCCGCTGCAACAGCCATCACCCACTGGGTCAGTGCTTTGCTCAGCTCACTAACAGACTTTGCGCGGCCTACGGCGCTGACGGCCTGCCCCTGAGTGGCTTCCCCTTGTTCTTTCGCACGGTCCCGCATTGTGGGACATGTCTGATTCTCAAATACTTGAACTCTTAGGAACTGCCAATGATATATATGCTTTTGTTGAATCTAGTGTTTCTGACTCTGTTTGCTCGCGTGTTTTTAGTTTAGGTGCTAGTGTTGATCCTGAGTTGCTAGTGTAGGTGTTTGTGTAGGTGCTAGTCCAGGTGCCACTTCGGCGGACGCGTCGCTGTCTTTCACGTTAGACTCTAGTGCGTCGCACTGTTTCTTCTGCGACCACACAACTCTTACTCCGCTTCCTGCACCAGTCTCTATCGCACTGGCTGATCCCACTTTAGGACCAGTCATTGCTCGCCACTCTACTACGCTTTCGTGCCCGGCTGTTCCCCCGGGTTCTCTGACGAGCCTCCACATCCCCTCGTACTCTAGGAACTTGGTGGGTGTGCGGCCGCTCGTGAGTTAGCACGTTGGTGTTTGGTTTGAGCCTTCTGGGGACTCTGCAACCTATGTGGACGGTGACACGTACGCCCCCCTGGCCACCTTTCACCAGGAGCCGGGTTCTGGTCTCTACACACTTCACACTGGCCTCAGACCCCTGTCACTCCCCCCGGTCAGGTCCCAGCGTCCCACCAGGTAGCTATGTTTGGTCAGGTTACGGCGTCTGGTCCAGTCGCTGCTTCTTGCTCGTGTTGGTCACTTGCCCCGCCCCACCGTTCTGTGGCACCACCCGTCTTGGTCACCCCTCCCTTCCTCGCCTTCGCACTATGTCTAGTCAGCGTCTTGTCTTTGGCCTTCTGTGAGTCTTGCCGTTGCCGCCGCCTTCGCCTGCACCACCTTGCGGCCCTTGTGACGAGGGTCGGCTGCACGCCAGCCTTCACTCCTCCCTTTGTCCGGCCACCAAGCCCTTCGAGACTCTCCACTTGGACAGCTGGGGCCCTGCCTCTCGCCCCGGTCCTGAGCGAGAGAGTTTCTTTCTGGTGGTCGTTGACGACTACTCTCGCTACACCACAATGTTCCCCCCGGCAAAGAAGTCCGAGGTGACTTCTACGCTGATCCGGTGGTTACTTACCATTGCGGACACTCATGGTCATCGTGTCAGCTGACATCACTCCAACCGCAGGGGAGAGTTTTGCTCCGGCGTTCTCGCTGGATTCTGTCGCGAGCAGGGCATCCGTCAGTTCTGGACGCTTCCAGAGTCCTCACAGCAGAATGGGATTGCTGAACGCCGCATTGGCTTCCCGCATGGAGATCGCCCGCACCTCCTTAACTCACGCCCTTGCCCCCAATTTTCTGTGGCCCTAAGCGGTTTAGTACGCCGCTCACCAGCTGAACTTCTGGCCACGTGTCTCCCGGCCAGGGGTTTCACCGACCAGTCTTTGGACTGGGTCCCCTGGTGTTGCGTTGTTTTTGTGTCTGGGGCTGCTTGGCTTGTGTTCACGACAATTCCGCGGACAAGCTCTCCCCTCGCGCCCTTCCCTGTGTCTTCCTTGGTTTTCCAAAGGACTCCTCTGACTTCACCTTCTACCACCCTCCCCTTCACCGGTTCCTTGACTCCAGTGACGTCCGTTTTGACGAGTCAGTCCCGTACTATACACGATACCCTTGTCGAGGTCTCCCGGTTCCTCCTCCCCCTCTCTTCCTGACTCCCACTCACCCTCCTGCTCCTCTGGTACAGCCTCCCCCCCCCCCTGTTCCAGCCCCGTCAGGTGTGTCACACGCCACCCCCCTCGGTAGCCCCTCAGGTCCCGACCCCTTTTCCGCAGTCCTCCTCACAGTCACCGCAGCGGCCGTCAACACTTTCTCCACAGGCTGATTCAGACCATGAGGGCAGTGAAGACACTGGAGGTGCTGCCTTTGTAGGTGTTGGAGTTGGAGCTGAGAGTGTGCATGCACGAGGTTCTCGATCTGGGGGTGCTGGAGTTGGAGCTGACCCCGTGTCTGCAGAAGGTTCTAGTCTTCGGGGAGCTGATGTTTGTCGAGCTGTCACTGGGGGTGCTACGGGGGTGCGGTTGCTACGACTGGGGGTGCGGGTGCGCCCTTTGATGGACCTGGAGAGCATGGGACTGGCCGCGTTGCTGCTGGCGGTGCTGACTCTGGGGGTGGTGCGTTTGGTGCTTTGGAGAGTGGTCTTGGGGCTACTACCTCCCCGGACACTACTTTTTTCCCCCACCCCTACCAGGCCCTTCTTCGCCGTGCACGTGAGGAGCAGCTGGAGTTGGAGCAAGAGAGGCTAGTGTTGGAGCGGCAGCAGCTGGAGCTACAGTAGCTGGAGGAGTAGCAGCCGCCGCAGGAGCCGCAGCAGCAGCAGCAGCCGCAGCAAGAGCAGCCGCAGCAGCAGGGGCAGCAGCAGCAGCAGCGGCCACCTACATCTCCTGTCTTTGGCCTACGGGCTCTTGTTCTCCCCTCCCTGTCTCCTCCCTCCTCCCCCTCTCCTCCTGTCTACGGTCCCACGTTTCCTCCTCCTGACTCTACTCCAGTTGTTTTACCCTGTTCTCAGCCTCTGTTGTCCCCTCTTTCTCACTCTTGGGCTTCTCGCTCTCCTCATGCTCGTCCTTCGTCCCATGTTCCCGTCCCTGACCTTCGAACTGTCCTGTTTCGTTCTATCTCCCCTCGTCCGTCTCCATCTCTGCTTCCTTCTCCCCTTGAGTCGGCCCTTACCGCTTCCCTCTCTACTCCTATCATTGACTACTACCGCACGTACGTCCTGTTCTCTCTCGTGTTCTCGCCTCTCTTGTTACAGACCCTCGTGCCTCTCTGTCCTCTATCTCCGCCCTTACTGCCACTGTCACTGAGTTTGCCGCTACCCGCCGCCTTGACTACGCCACTCGTGTCGTGGATGCTCCTCCTACCAGTCCTCTCGCCGTCAGCGGTAAGTCTGCCCTTAGCTATGATGCCCTAGAGGATAGGCAGTTTGAGCTAGAGCTCCTGGCAGCCGCTTCGCATCATCGCTGTGCCATGCTGTTCGCCCCTGAGGGAGACCCCAACGCCCTTGAAATACCAACTCCTCGCAATTACGCTGGGGCAGTGTCAGGGCCTTGGGCCTCTTAGTGGAGAGCTGCCACGGACGCAGAGATGGCCTCCTACAGATCCACAGGCACCTACGTCGACGAGGTTCCCCCTCCGGGTGCGAACGTAGTCGATGGCATGTACATCTTCAAGATGAAGCGGCCACCGGGATTCCCTCGAGTCTTCAAGGCGTGTTATGTGGCTAGGGGTTTTAGTCAGCGCGAAGGAGTTGACTTCTTTCAGACCTTTGCGCCTAGCCCGAAGATGACCATTCTTCGGGTGTTACTTCACATGGCAGCAGAGAGACTACGAGTTAAACTCTCTCGACTTCTTCACGGCCTTCCTTCAAAGTAGCCTACACAAGGAGGTCTGGCTGCGTCGTCCCTCTGCATTCACTGGCACTTTCCCTCCCAAGACCCAGTGGAGGCTCACACGCCCGGTGTATGGTCTCCGTCAGGCTCCTTGTCAGTGGCACGACACTCTTCGCTCTACCCTAGCTGACCTCGATTTCCAGCCGTCTTCTGCCGACCCGTCGCTGTTTGTTCGTCGTGGCTCCACACCTTTCTTTGTATTGGTCTACGTCGATGACCTGGTCTTCGCCACTGCTGACACGGTTGCTTTGGCGAACGTGAAGTCCGAACTGAAGAGGAGACACACGTGCACTGACCTTGGTGTGCTGTGCCACTACCTTGGCCTGCAGATCACCAGAGACAGAGCAGCTCGCACCATCACTCTGACCCAGTCACACATGGTGCAGCAGGCCCTTCAGCGGTTCGGGTTTCAGTTCACCACTGCACAGCCTATTCCTCTTGCTGTTGAACACAGACTCACTGGACCCTTCCCTGACGAGCCGTTTGAGCCTAGTGGTCCTTACCCAGAGCTTGTGGGCTGCCTCATGTACCCGATGACTTGTACTCGCCCAGACCTCGCCTTCCCTCTCAGCATCCGTGCCCGCTTTGTTGCGCCAGGGAGACACTGTCCTGTTCATTGGTCAGCAGCTGTGAGGGTGGCAAAGTACCTAGCGACGACATCAGGCGTGGGGCTAGTGCTTGGAAGTGGACAGCCTGTCGCTTTCACTGGCCACTGTGACTCTTCTTGCGCCGACGATGCCGAGACTCAGAAGTCTACGTAGAGGTATTGTTTCAGTCTAGGCTCTGGAGCTGTGTCATGGAGGTCTACTTGTTCCTCCTCTGTCTCGACCTCTACTGCTGAGGCCGAGATTTGCGCTGGAGTCATGGCTGCACAGGAGCTGCATTGGTTGACCTTCTTCCTCACTGACCATGGTGCGCGGCCGAGCTCTGCACCGACCTTGTTCACAGACAACAAGGTGGTAATTCTCCTGCGTCAAGAGCCTCGACAAGAGAGCGGAGAAAAGCAAATCAACATCAGGTACTTTCTTCTTCGAGAGTTTCAGAGGTGTGGACAGGCTCATTTGGACTTCGTGTGCTCCAATGCCAACACTGCAGACATCCCTTAGCTGCTCCCTGAAGCTGCCTCCCTTAGTTCAAGGACATGTCACACAAGGTGGCACATGTCGAATGCTGATGCTCTGCAAGCCGCTTGGTAAAAAAATCTGCAGGTTGCTTGGTAGTGTTGATGTAGTGCAAGGAGACCGTGCCCTTCTTCACCTCCTTCCTCACCCAATGCCAATTGATATGCATGTGCTTGTTCAGCCCATGGAGCACAGCATTGCGAGCCATTGCAATCGCTCCTTGGCTGTCACAAAACACAGGTGTAGGACCCTCTTGCTCCTACCCCAACTCCTCAAGCAACCTCCTCATCCAAACCACCTCCTTCACCCCATGAAACAACACCATGTACTCGCTCTCCGTTGATGAGTGAGCTATCTCCCCTTGCTTCTTAGATTTCCAGCTCACTGGACTCCCTCCAACACAGCATACATAGCCTCCATGGGATGTTGCATCACTGATGTCACTTGCCCAGGTAGCATCGGTGAAGCACGAGAGGTACAAGTGTCCACACCTTGCAGGTGCACCGGTCTTCAAGCTCACCTCCTCCACTCGCTTTTGCTTCACCTCCCCATACACTGAATATTGCAGCCCCACCCTTGAGGTTGCCATGCAGTACGTCACCAGCCTCTCTGCTGCATCAAGGTGCTCTTGAAGGGGCCTAGACACCACACGAGCCAGCTGCGAAACCGAGAACACAATATCGGGGCGAGTGTTGACCGAAGCATACATCAAGCTTCCCACCATTGACTGGAACCGACGCTGCAACTAGGGCTCCAACACCTCACCCTCCTCTTCATCAAGGTGTAGCTGAAACCCTGAGGGTAGAGGAGTCTTCACACTCCTCCCTTCCTCCAGCCCATACCTCTCCCCCATGGCTGCAAGGTACTTGTGTTGGTGAAGCCTCAACCATCCCTTCACCTCGTCCCGCTCCACGTGAAGACCAAGGTAATACCCCACTGGCCCAAGGGCCTTGCATTGAAAGGTCTCCTTCAGCTTCCCTTGCACTTCCTTGATCCTCTCTAGGGATGGAGAGGATAGGAGAATGTCATCGACGTAGACAAGGAGAAACACCTTCTCCTCCTCCCCCTCGGTGATGAAGAGACTCTCATCGCACCCACTAACTTGGAAGCCAAGAGCCTTCAACGCCTCCACCGGCCTTGCATACCAGCACCTTGGAGCCTTTTTGAGGCCATATATGGCCTTGTTGAGCCTGCAAACACGTCCGCTCTCATCGTCGTACCCCTCTGGCTGCTTCATGTAGACCTCATCTACCACGCCATAGAGGAACGCCGTCTTCACATCCATTTGCTCCACCTTCCAACCACAAACGGCAGCGGCTGCTAGCAACACCAGGAGCGTAGGAGCCTTGGCAACAGGGGAAAACACCTCCTTGAAGTCAACTCCCTCGCTCTGCTGGAAGCCCTTGATCACAAGTCTTGTTTTGCGCCTCTTCGACTTCCCCTCCGCATCGGCCCAAGGGCCTTGCATTGAAAGGTCTCCTTCAGCTTCCCTTGCACTTCCTTGATCCTCTCTAGGGATGGAGAGGATAGGAGAATGCCATCGACGTAGACAAGGAGAAACACCTTCTCCTCCTCCCCCTCGGTGATGAAGAGACTCTCATCGCACCCACTAACTTGGAAGCCAAGAGCCTTCAACGCCTCCACCGGCCTTGCATACCAGCACCTTGGAGCTTTTTTGAGGCCATATATGGCCTTGTTGAGCCTGCAAACACGTCCGCTCTCATCGTCGTACCCCTCTGGCTGCTTCATGTAGACCTCATCTACCACGCCATAGAGGAACGCCGTCTTCACATCCATTTGCTCCACCTTCCAACCACAAACGGCAGCGGCTGCTAGCAACACCAGGAGCGTAGGAGCCTTGGCAACAGGGGAAAACACCTCCTTGAAGTCAACTCCCTCGCTCTTCTGGAAGCCCTTGATCACAAGTCTTGTTTTGCGCCTCTCCGACTTCCCCTCCGCATCGGCCCAAGGGCCTTGCATTGAAAGGTCTCCTTCAGCTTCCCTTGCACTTCCTTGATCCTCTCTAGGGATGGAGAGGATAGGAGAATGTCATCGACGTAGACAAGGAGAAACACCTTCTCCTCCTCCCCCTCGGTGATGAAGAGACTCTCATCGCACCCACTAACTTGGAAGCCAAGAGCCTTCAACGCCTCCACCGGCCTTGCATACCAGCACCTTGGAGCTTTTTTGAGGCCATATATGGCCTTGTTGAGCCTGCAAACACGTCCGCTCTCATCGTCGTACCCCTCTGGCTGCTTCATGTAGACCTCATCTACCACGCCATAGAGGAACGCCGTCTTCACATCCATTTGCTCCACCTTCCAACCACAAACGGCAGCGGCTGCTAGCAACACCAGGAGCGTAGGAGCCTTGGCAACAGGGGCAAACACCTCCTTGAAGTCAACTCCCTCGCTCTTCTGGAAGCCCTTGATCACAAGTCTTGTTTTGCGCCTCTCCGACTTCCCCTCCGCATCGGTCTTCACACGTAATATCCACGTGCAATCCAATGCCTTTCTTCCCGGGGGTAGATTGGTGAGGGTCCACGTTCCATTCTCCATGTGGCTCTGAAACTCATCCTCCCTTGAAGCCTTCAACGCCTCCACCGGCCTTGCATACCAGCACCTTGGAGCTTTTTTGAGGCCATATATGGCCTTGTTGAGCCTGCAAACACGTCCGCTCTCATCGTCGTACCCCTCTGGCTGCTTCATGTAGATCTCATCTACCACGCCATAGAGGAACGCCGTCTTCACATCCATTTGCTCCACCTTCCAACCACAAACTCCATGTGGCTCTGAAACTCATCCTCCCTTGAAGCCAACCAAGCCTCTCGATCATCTCCAGCAAGTGCTTCCTCCATTGAAGCCGGTTCATGAGGTAAGTTGACTCCGAAGCAACAAATCTGCTCCATCTCCCCCTCGGCTCCCTTCTCCTCCTCATCTTCCTCCTCCTGGACCAGCAATGCCTTGGGACCCCCAAGCCTTTCATACTTGAGGAAATCCCTTGGGTGAGCAGCTCTCTTGGGCCTCTCCTTGGCTGCACCTTCCTTAGCTCCACCACGGACAGCACCACGCTTCCCTTGGGTTGTCCGCCTCTGTGGAAGTGTAGGGGGTGGTGTAGGCTGCTGCACCTCCTCCTCAGCATCACCTCTCTTGCTGCAACACTCCCTCCACCTCTGCTGCCTCCCCTTCAGCACCTCCCAAGTCATGTGACACCTCCGTCACCTCTGAAGACGAAGACAACTCGATGGGAATGAGGAGTGGGTCATTCGTTCCCACCTCTATTCCGAGCGGAATGGTGACCTTGCTCCTCCCTCGCTCCAACCACTCCTTGAACATGAGCCCCTCCATGAACTTGGCATCTCTGGTGGTGAAGATGGTGTTGGCTTTTGGATCCCACATGAGCCACCCCTTGCTCCCTTGTGCAAGTCCCAAATGAACAACCCACACTGCCGCCGCTTGAAGCTTGTCACGCTTCTCCTTAGGGACGTGCACGAGTCCCATGCACCCGAAGACTTGAAGCATATCCACCAGGGGCTTCTTGCCTCTCCACTTCTCCATAGGGACCCAATGCTGCCCTCCCACATGAGTCAATACTCGGTTCTTGATGACGGTGGCATGGCGAATAGCGAGGGGCCAGAACCGTAAAGGCAGACCCGAGTCTACCAACATCGTTCTCCCACCCTCCATGATGGTCCGGTTCGCTCTCTCTGCCACGCCATTGGATTGAGGGGTGTAGGCCGTGGTGAGCTGCTGCTTGATGCCGTGCCGCTTCAGCCAGCTCCGGAACTCCGCTCCCAAGAACTCCCCACCACGGTCGCTACGAATCGCCTTCACTCACTTGCCGCTCTCTCGCTCCACCAAGGGCAGCCACTCTTCAATGATGACCCTTGTAGCATCACTCTTCTTTGCAAGTGGAAAGGACCAGGTGAGCCTCGTGTTGTCATCCACCATGGTCATGGAATACAGGGCCCCACCATCTCCCTTCACCTTCATGGGTCCCACGAGATCCACATGCACGAGCTCCACCGGGTCACTCGACTTCCCCTCCACCGAATGGAAGGGAAACCGTGAAAACTTGCTGGTCAAACAAGTCTCACAAGATCCCACCTCCTTGGGCTCCCTCTTTATCCTCAGCCCCTTGACTCTTCCCTCCTTGAACAGCTGCTGCAACTGAGGTATAGCCACGTGACCAAGGCGACGATGTGCGGTGAGCCAATCCGTCTCACCCGTGCTAGGAGTTACACTAGGTAGCGCAGCCCCTTCATGCCCAAGAAGCCCACCATCACTGTCATCACCACCCCCTCCCTTGTCAACGTGGTTGACACGCCCTCCTCTCACATCTCCAGCAGCCAAGCGCGCAGCCGCCTCCTTCCATGGCAGCACCGGTATCTCCCACATGGACCGGTGCATGTCCTTGCCGCCTCGGAGGTCCCACAACACGCGCCCATCCAGAATTGCCTTGAAAACCTTTGTGCCCAACATCTCCATCTTCATCCCTGCCTCACTCATGGCCTTGGTAGAGAGTAGGTTGGCACACAATCCAGGAACAAGGAGAACACGCTTCAGCCCCACAAGCCTCCCATCCGCACCCATGAACATGGCTCTCCCCTCGCCACGCACGGGTACAACTTGGCCGGTGGCTGAAACGACGGTGGCTGCCTTTGATGGCCTGACTTCATCCAGTAGATCCTCTCGGTTGGTCATGGTCATGAAGGCTCCCGTGTCGATGACCCAATGGGAGGAGCGGTGAAGAGCAACCTTGCTGGCCGGCACAACCATGTCCTCGGAGCACACCTCTCCTACATGGTAGAACATGCCGCCGTATCCGCCAGCGCCTCCATCGCCCTCCTCGCTGCCCATGCCTTCTCCCATAGCTCCATGAACACCCTTGGAGCCCTCAAGTGATGGCTGACAAGGCCTCCAACCGTCAGGTAACTTGCGGCACTTGAACAATGGGTGACCTTCCACATGGCAATACCAGCACTTGCCGCCACACCGCTTGCCTCCCTTGTTGACATGCTTCCCTCCCGAATGCTACTCCCCTCCAGAGCCTTCCTTGGCCTTCCCTTTCTTGCTGCCACGCCCCTTGAATCCCTGCATGCCATAGGCAGAGCCTCCACCTTCACCAGCAGCGGCGGTCAGCTCCTTCCTCCGAAACTCCTCTTGAAGAACTTGTGCACGGATCTGTCAGAATCCCAGCCACTAACCACTGGGATAAAAGGGCTTGTTAAGTAGCGGGTCAGTGCGCCCATAACCCCCCAGGCCAACATGCCTGTAACCCTTCCCTAGGATCAATCGGGGATCACCAGTGGACCTCTGACACCCCCCCGCACTGGGATGCCCGAAGTGCACACACTGGGATTCGAACCCGAGACCTTCGCTCTGATACCATGTCAGAATCCCAGCCACTAACCACTGGGATAAAAGGGCTTGTTAAGTAGCGGGTCAGTGCGCCCATAACCCCCCAGGCCAACATGCCTGTAACCCTTCCCTAGGATCAATCGGGGATCACCAGTGGACCTCTGACAGGGTCCACTCTAGGGACCACGAGTCCTTCATGCCATTGAGGTTGACCACCAAGGGCCCCCACGGCTCCGGCAGCAGGGAGAGAGCCTTGTAGCACTTGATTTTCTCAGGTTAGTCCACACCAGCAGCTGAGAGCTTCACATAGAGGTCCCGGAGTTGATCGAACGCTCCTTGTACGGCATCACCCTCGTTGATCTTCACCGCATGGAGTTGTCGCTCGAGCACCACCACCATTGCTTCGCTGCTGGGGGCATGGACATCCTTCAATATCTTCCATGCCTTAGGACCACACTCAACTTCCTTGATGAGATGCTTTATGTGGTGCAGCTGGTTGGATGAGAGGTATTGGGACAGAAGGAAGAATCCATCCTTGGACCGGCGATCCCATTCCTTGGTCGCTCCTTCGCTCGCAGGCCTCTTCAATTCTCCACCCATCACCTCAAGCAGCCCATAATGGTTGAAGAGGAGCTCCATACTGAAGCTCTATGATGCCCAATCCTCCCCGGAGAACTTCTCTAGGTTGAATGTCTTCACATCATCCTTAGCTGATGTTGAAACGGAATGCATTGGTGCAGATCCGCCTGCAACGCCTCTTCCCGCTTCCCCAGCGCCTCTCACGCCACCACTGCCACTGGGACCAGCTGGAGCAGAACCTTCAGCCTCCATATTCACCCACAAACAGAGTAAAATAGCTCTGATACCACTTGTTATAGTCTTCAGTCCACTTAGGGGTCGCGGATGCCCATGAAACCGCCTAAGTAGAAACTGACGACTTCGAACCGCCTCTGTTCAAAACGCCGTCATGATCAGCTCCGATAACACACGAGGCTGAAACTTAGACAACAGTTAGCCTTAGGTGTCTGCTTTCCAACGATGTATTGCTTGCTTTCATCAGAGGTGTATGCACTACGCAATGAACGAAAACGTAAGCTCGGCTGAAAACGTGTATTCTCATTGATGCAAGGAAGAGGTCAGTACAACATGGCCTAGGGAACTGTTAAGGGGTTGGGATCATCCTGGGAACTCAGAGAAGGTTGAGTCCTAGGGGAGAAAGGCTAGAGAATGATGAAAACATCCTAGCTGGGTCAGCAAAGCCAACCACACTTGGATGTTCAGAGCTGTACCCAAGGCTACCAATGGTGTTTCAAGCCAACCATGAGTCAGCTTGTCTTCCCACTTGCACCCTCTTGCAAGCTGCTTCCAAGAAGACCACACTTCTCAAAAGGAGGGTGGTAGAGTCCCACTTGACCACCTGTACTTCTTGTCTCATTCTCTGTCCTTGCACCATTGGCATGACAACAATGAAAGGGTGGCAAGGAAAATGCTGCCAACAGTGCACCATGACTACGGAGCAGTGACTTTCGACAGCTGTCACGCAATGCTCCAATGTTGGATCGTTCGAAAACTTGGTGACCACCTGCACAACAGGGCAAAGGACTGCCAGACTGAATTTCAGATCAATCAGAGCTCGTCAGACGAGTCAGCAGCCGAAATGGTGAACTCGGGTGTTACCAAAAAATGAGTAACACACACTTCCGGGATGCCATAAGTCTTGAAACTTAAAATGTTGTAATGCCTTGTTAACTGCTTCAAAAACCCTGAAACTTTGAGGGTTTGAAGAACACATGTTGAAGAACCTCCCCACAAAATTCCAGAAGCTGAGCAGGCTTGTAGGCCGAATGGGAGTGCGATGACCGTGCCACTATAATGTGTTGGCACAACTCTTCCGCCTTGTGAGATCTTCAACACAGGTTTTGTGTGCAGTTAGGCCTTATTAACACAAGTTCTCGTCTTGTGTAGACATGTGTTGTCTGCTTGCTTTGTTTGTACTCTTTACATATACCTCTGTTAACTGTCAGACTGGCCTTGTGGCCTCTTGTTTGTGCTCGGATTGTGTGGTGACGTTGTGATCCACCTTGAGCTTTGTCTCTTTGTGACTGGTCTTGTGACTGTACGGTTTGGTTGTTGCATGACACCCCTCACTTAGGCTATTGGGGTGTGTCAAATGTTGTAGCCTGTAGTGAGGCATGTCATGTGGGGTAAAGTTGTTAGGGTTAGGTATATGTACCCCAAGTCACAGTAATACATCATTCATTCCGTTTCTAACAAAGAAATACTCCTGTTTTGAGACCATGTTTTGCGCTCCTCTCTGCTGCCCTCCAGCTTGAGCCTCTCATCCAGCAGTAGCTCAGTCAGGGAGATTACCAGCACCAACGACAATGGCCTCGGTACCATTGAAACGCCATTCTGCACCTGTAACCCTGTCTGGCCTCTTCTCTCTGCAGTTAGTGTGGTGTGGTTCCTTATACAGTAGCATGTGGGTATGGTGAGGTGAGTGGTGCGGGGCAGTGCAGTGGCATGCAGTGGCATATGTTGTAGCGAGTAACATGTGGTGCGGCGCAGTGTTGGGTTTTGGTGGTGATCTGACCGGTGTGGTGGAGTGCGGTGCGGTTTCATCAAGAATGTGTACTTGAACCGCTGGGACCAATATGGTTGGATCGGCTCTTTTTAGGTAAGCCCCAACGTGGCTTTTGAGAATTCTCAAAAGCGGATCAGTTAGTCTTGTGTAAGGCTGCAGTCCAGAAAAAGGTTGCAGTCCTGTATAAGGATAGAGTTTTGGATAAGGCTACAGCTCTGTATAAGGATGCAGACCTGTATAAGGCTGTAGTTACATATAAGGCTGCAGTTCTGTATAAGGCTGCTATTCACATTCAGGCTTATACAGGACTGATTTTTTATTCAACTTCAAAGTTTTGAGACGTCTCAAAAGTCCTCTATTCAGGCTAATACATGACGGTTTAACCTATTCAACTTCAAGGTCTGTGTGATCCTGTATGCAATTCTATCCTGTGTGCCTTGGTGCACAGAGCAATGGTGCCTTGGCGCCTTGGTGCATAAAACAGTGGTGCCTTGGTGCACAGAGCAGTGGTGCCTTGGTGCCTTGATGCACAGAGCTGTGTTGCCTTGGTGCACAGAGCAGTGGTGCCTTGGTGCACAGAGTAGTGGTACCTTGGTGCACAGGGCAGTGGTGCCTTGGTGCACAAAGCAATGGTGCCTTGGTGCACAAGGTAATGGTGCCTTGGTGCACAGAGTAGTAATGCCTTGGTGCACATAGCAGTGGTGCCTTGGTGCACAGAGCAGTGGTTCCTTGGTGCACGTAGTGACTCTCACAGCAAAGGGTACCAGAGCTACTCTTATTTTTCCCTCCGCACATTTCCTCCTGCATGTTTCTCTCTTTTCCATTACTAACTCAATTCAACAACGCCCAATGAGGCCCAACTCACTCGCTCACTCGCCTCGCTCACTCGCTCACTCACTTCACTCATCCACTTACTCACCCACTCACTCACTCACTCACTCACTCACTCACCCACTCGCTCACTCGCCTCACTTACTCGCCTCGCTCATTCGCTCACTCACCTCATTCACTCGCTCACTCGGCCAACTCACTCGCTCACTTGCCTCAAGTCCGTAGCACAGAGGCCTTGTGGCGACGTGAGTTGCGTTGTTTTAGGCAAACTTGAAGTTCGGTACCTGCTGATCAGAGAGGAGTACGGGAGACAACGTTCTCAGGGAAGGCATTCGGAAAGCGTCATGAGGGGCGCTGCACGGTGAGGCGAGGAGAGGCTGGAATGGCGGTCGTAGAAACAAAAGCGCCGAGGAGAAGATAGACGCGATATAGCATGGCAACAAAAATGCGTCATACAAAATGACACAGCGAGAAAGAAGCTATGTAAAAGAGATGGGAATTAGATCCAGATATTTTGTTTGTGAGGCAAATATCCTAACCATTAGAATGCTACGCTGTAATGGTATGTAAATAATCAATATAGAATGTAACACAAACCTAGAATTCTCTCTGCATGACGAAGCTAATGACGGTCGTCATTATTCTCATGTTTCCCGTTGGGTCCTTGAGCGACACAGTGGGGTAACCTCGCGAGGGTTCCCCAATCCTTGAACAACTCTCATCAGTTGTTGAGTTGACTGAGTTATTGTCCGTTGTTGAGAGTCGTTGCACGACTGCCTTGGCATTCCAGCTGCCCACTCGACCGAGCAGGAACCTCTACGACCATAGTCGTGCCAGCAAGGCAGAGAGCAAAGAGCCATGACGATGAGGTCAGGGTCAGAGAGGAAAGCGAGGCAAGGGGAGAAGCTAAGATCACGGTTCTGAAGGAATCTGGACGTCGTGCGAATTGACTTCACACGATCGCCGGGAGTCGTGCATGCAGAGTTGATTGGGCGCGAGGTTCCGCATTTCGTCAACGGTCGCACACGCAAGTGTCGGTTGGCGGCACGTGGGGTAAATCTGGCGCAACGTGGGAGGGAGCTGCCAGGCTGGACCCAATGCACTTTTGGGACGCTTGATGTAACTCTGTGTAACCCACGGAGATTCCCAAGAAGGCGATCTAGTCTCATCGCCCGAGGTACAACTGATTTCAACTAATTTCACGAAGTACCACCCTTTCTGGTGCAGTCGTAGTGTCAGCAGCCAGAATCACAATTCGTTTTCTAGTTGGGTCCTTTGAGCGACATAATGGGGTAACTTCGCGATGGATACTCCAACGGATCCTTCCATCTCGAGCTCATCTCGGCGTCGAGCTTATCTGGGATGTCAGTGACACCAGCAGTGTCGTTGAGGGTCATTGTGCGTTGTTGTAAGTCATTGTACCTGTTGTTGTACTGCATGTGAACCACACGACCGAGCAGGAACCTCGACGACCATAGTCGTGCCAGCAAGGCAGAGAGCAAAGAGCCACGACGATGAGCAAACGCGGGAGGAAAGCGACGCAAGCGAAGGCAAAACTTTAGCTTCATCGCCCGTGCCGCTTACTATTGATTTCACGAGGTACCACCCTTTCTTCTGCAGTCGTAGTGACAGCATCCAGAGTCTCGAGAATAAATCTCCGAGTGCCTCGGCATTTTCTTTGTCATTTTCTTTTCAAATCTACCGCCGTTCCCCTGCTGCCACTGCAACCTCTCTATGGCTTCTCACAAACAACACTCACATTCTGAGAAACAACATTCGTTGCTTTATGAGGAACGGCCTTATCGATCATGGGCTTTTCTTCTCCTACCATCGCTCCTCCTCACTCTACCCGTAACGCTCTCACGCCCCACCAACGCTGGTGAGCAAACGGCTATACACCACGGCGCTCCGTAGCTTCCTATATACATCCCTTCCTTAGCTTCCTCATAGCGGCCCTTTGTAATACATCCTCGGCCTATTATGCTCCCTCCCTTCCCCCACTCACTCCCATTTCCACTTCTCTCCCTGGCCCTGCTCTCCCTGGCCCTGCTCTTTCGGCCAACGACTCGCAGCTGCCCGTAATGATGCCTGCACGCTCAACAAGTTGTCCCCCTTCCCTCCCCCATTCCCTTGTCATTTCCAGCTCTTCCGCACGCTCCACTCCACCCCATGTTACCGCTGCTCTGCCGCTTCGTGCCGCCTCTTTCCCTCAGCCCCTCGTCCTGTTCCCCCCATCCCCGCAGCTTCCCCCTCCCATGGCTCCGCGCTCTACATCGTCCGCCTGCGCTCCGCACCGCCCGTCGCCTCGTACCGCGGGGGAATCCCTGGCTTCGCGGCAACGGCCGCCTGGGACAGCGACCCTAACGGCAACGCGCCAGGCACCGCCGCATCTGATGATGACGCCCGCGGTGGCGTTGGCACGGCTTCCGCTGCTCCTGTCACTGCTGCTGCTGCTGCCACTAGCGGTTCAGGAGGGACCAGCCGTGTGCGGCGGCGGCCGCGGGTGAACGTGAGGGCGCCGGGCGTGAGGGCGTTCAAGCAGCTGCTGCAGCGCATGCAGCAGGCCGTGCTGAGAGACAGCGGGGTGGACGCCGGGAAGATGGTTTACAGGTGAGGGGAAGATGGTGTATAGGTGAGGGGAAGATGGTGTGCAGGTGAGCGTGAGAGGAATGTGGGGGACTTGCACGAAAGAACAAGAATACTGACAGCTGCTAGTGCACTTGCGTATCCTGTTCCTACTGCTTCTGCAGCACATGCGACAGGAGGTGGTGGAGAACAGAGGGCTTACTGTGGTAGGGAGGGAAGGTGAGCTGTGGTGGGGAGGGAAGGTGAGCTGTGGTAGGGAGGGAAGGTGAGCTGTGGTAGGGAGGGAAGGTGAGCTGTGGTAGGGAGGGAAGGTGAGCTGTGGTAGGGAGGGAAGGTGAGCTGTGGTAGGGAGGGAAGGTGAGCTGTGGTAGGGAGGGAAGGTGAGCTGTGGTAGGGAGGGAAGGTGAGCTGTGGTGGTTATCGAGACGTTTGTCCAAGGCCCAGGCGATTCAAAGGCGGATGCAGCAAGCTGTGGGAGCATGGCGGATGGGCTTGGATCTCAGAAACCCATCTCAGAAATGGTCAAATCACCGCACTGCACCGCACCGCACCGCACTGAACCGACGGGTTGACGTATATACGTCATGACTGGGCTGCTTCCCTCCCAGGCACTCTCATGGCAAGACGGTTGGGTTCCCCTGCCCTCCCTGCCCTCCCTCCTTCCCCCCTTCTCAACTACGTGCATGTGTTGAATGGCTTTGCAGCGACCCTCACCCGTTCGTTTCCCCTACCCGCCCTCCCCTGCGCGCCTTCTCTCTTCTTCCCCTGCCCACCCTCCCTCCCTCCCCCCTTCTCAGCTACATGCACGCATCCAACGGCTTCGCAGCGACCCTCACGGCAGCGCAGGTGCAGCGCATGAGGCGGCACCCCTCCGTGGCGTCCGTCACGCCCTCTCGCACCATCACACGCCGCCGCGCCGTCACTGCCGCCGCCGACGGGCACAAGTCTCTCAACCTGCCCCACGCCCGTGCTGCTGCTGCTGCTGCCACTGCTGCTGCTGCTGCCACTCCTGCTGCTGCCACTCCGGCTGGAGCGCCGAGCGATGGTGATGACACGGTGATTGGGATTGTGGACAGCGGCGTGTGGCCGGAGCACCCCTCCTTTGACGATACGGTACGCTGAGACCCCTCACCTTATGAGCAGCTGCTGCTGCTGTTACTGCTGCCGCTGCTGCTGCTGCTGCCGCCGCCGCCGCCGCCGCCGCTGCTGCTGCCGGAGAGACTAGTAGTGGTGTTGTTGATGCTGCTGTTACCTCCTTCCTTCCCTTCACCATCCTTGATGACGTGTCCTCCCTCTCTTCCCTCGCTCCTCCTTTTTCCATCTCGCCGCTCCCTCCCTTCTCCTCGTTCTCCTTCGCATCCCCCCTTTGGTTCCCTCTTTCCCATCCTTTCATCTCGCCGCTCCCTCCCTTCTCCTCATTCTTTCTCCCTTCCTTCGCATCCCCTTTGGTTCCCTCTTTCCCATCCTTTCATCTCTGCCTCCCCGTCCCACCGCAACAGACGACTATCGTCACCAGCTTTTTTTCCAATCAATTGCCCCTCCACCCTCCTCGTCCCCGCCAGGGCTACAGCAGCACGCTCCCTGCCGGGTGGGCGGGCACGTGTCCCACTACAAGCGACTTCGCATGCAACAACAAGATCATCGGAGGGGGGGAGTTTCACGCGGGGTTAGAGAAGAGCAGGTATAGCGACAGCTTCAGCCTCACCCTCAACTGGCTGTCCCCGCGGGATTCTGATGGCCATGGCACTTGGTGTGCTGGGTGAGTGCTGGGACGTGCTGTGCGTGCAGCAGGGATGTGTGGTGAGCGTAGGGGTTTGAGAGCAGGTGTATAGACGGTCTCAACCTCACTCTTGACTGGATGTCCCCGCGGGATTCTGATGGCCATGGCACTTGGTGTGCCGGGTGAGTGTAAGGATGTGCGGTGAGTGTAGCAGCGATGTGCGGTGAGTGTAAGGATGTGCCGTGAGTGCAGGGACGTGTGGTGACATGTGTGGTGAGTGTATGCAGTAGCAGTATGCAGGCAGCAACAGCAGGCAAATAGCGGTAGCAGGAAGCAGCAGCAGCAGGCAAGTGGCAGCAGCAGGCAAGCGGCAGCAGCAGGCAAGCGGCAGCAGCAGGCAAGCGGCAGCAGCAGGCAAGCGGCAGCAGGGGAAGTGCCAGTGGCGATGCCATGGCCTTGCATGGTATTTTTTTTAGAATTCTCAAGAAAGACACGCTGCATGGTATGGTGTGGTCTGCCTTGGGATTGCACAGCGTGGCGTGTTAGATAGTAGTTTGGCAGAGAGGGGGGAAGAAGAATATGCATGTGGTGTGGCCAGGACATTCCCGTCTCGTCCCTTCATAGCCGCTCCTTCCATTCACTTCATACCCATGTCGCCCCACCCTTAGAGCGGCAGCGGGCAACAGCGGCGTGAGCATGCCTGGCTGGGACACGGTCAGTGGCGTGGCTCCCAAGGCACGCCTGGCCATCTACAAGGTGTACTGGTGCAGCACGCGTACTTACGACATACGCGCTTCAGAAACAGACGTCTTTGCAGCCGTTGATCGGGCCGTGGCGGACGGTGTGGATGTGCTGACCCTGTCGCTGGATGACTCGTCGCACAGAGAAATTATGGGCGACGGCAAGGGCACCGGAGCCTACTTTGACGATGTGCCTTTCCTCGGCGCCCTTGCGGTGGGTGTCAGGGGCGTGCGGTGGGTGTGGTGTGGCTTAGCTGGTTGGCCCTAGCATGTTCTTGGATTCACGTGCATGCGAGTGCGGGGGTATTCTTGAATGTGAATTCGCATGCAACTCACCGCTTTCTACCCTCCCTCCCTCCCTCCCTCCCTCCATCCCTCCCTCCCTCCCTCCCTCCCTCCCTCCCTCCCTCCCTCCCTCCCTCCCTCCCTCCCTCCCTCCCTCCCTCCCTCCCTCCCTCCCTCCCTCCCTCCCTCCCTCCCTCCCTCCCTCCCTCCCTCCCTCCATCAAACCGGGCTATTTGTAGAATTCGCAGTAGGCAACAACACCTGCCCGTCACCGACACCTGAGATTTACCGACACCTGAGATTCACCGACACCTGAGATTCACCGACACCTGAGATTCACCGACACCTGAGATTCACCGACACCTGAGATTCACCGACACCTGAGATTCACCGACACCTGAGATTCAGCAATTTGAAACCTTTCAACCCTTTGCCCCTCTCAGTCCTCATTCTCGCCTCTTCTCCCCCCGTCTTTTCCCCCACTCCCTCCTTCAGGCCGGAGTGACTGTGGTCCTGGCAGTGGGCAACGGTGGAGAGGCCAAGTTCCATTACATGTATGGTACTCTTGTGGGTATCGGCAACTTTGCACCCTTCTATATCAGCGTGGGGGCAAGGTGAGAGTGAGGAGCGCTAATATCAGCATGAGAATGAAGAGTGGCTGAGGTTGCATTGCGTCCCCATGCTCTTACAGAGGACGGCCTCATGCATGCTCTGCAACGGGTGACATGAGATGCTATCACCCTCTACTGCTACATTCATGACATGCCATGAGTGCATGTGCACGCGTTGTCCTTTGCAGGCAAGGCAAGGTACGTGCTTGTTTGTTCTACGCGCTGCAGCTTTGCGCTGCACTACTTTTTCCTCCTCTTTTTCTTCCCTTGAATCATGCGTTTTCCCATGCTCCCTTCCCTCGTCTTGCATCTCTCCCTCGTCTTGCATCTCTCCCTCGTCTTGCATCTCTCCCTCGTCTTGCATCTCTCCCTCGTCTTGCATCTCTCCCTCGTCTTGCATCTCCTGCTGCCCTTCTCATGCTTACACACACCTTCCATGCCTCACCATGCAGTACGCTGCCACAGGCTTCCCTCACCTCAACATCAACATCAACATCAACATCAACATCAACATCTACATCAACATCAACATCCACAGCAGCAGCAGCAGCAGCAGCAGCAGCAGCAGCGGTAGAATCTCCTGCAAACACCACAGGCCCAGCAGCATCAACACTGCTGGGAACCCCACTCCCAGCCACCATCTCCCCTGCAGCAGACACCGCCCTCCCCATCGTTCCCACCTGGTCCTCCACCGGCCCTCTCACCAAACCCGGCTGTTCGTTATGCCGACCATTGAAGCTCCTCCGCCGCGCCAACGCCATTGTCAAGCCAGACGTCATCGCCCCGGGAGCCAGCATCCTTGCAGCTGAGCCCGGGCATAAGGTCGGCGAGACGGGGAAGTTTAGGGTTTATGATGAGGACACTGCCATCTCTGCGGCGCTTGTTGCTGGTGTGGCTGCTCTGATCATCCAGCAGCATCCTGATTGGACGCCCGCGCAGGTCATGTCTGCAATGATGACAACAGCTGGCCGCACTGACAGCAGCAACAGAGTGATTCGGAATGTGAATGGGGAACCGGCAACGCCCTGGCAGATGGGAGCGGGGCATGTGTTTCCCGCTAGGGCGCTTGACCCCGGGCTGACCTACGATGCCGGGGAGCAAGATTTTCGGAATTTCCTTGCTGGGCTGAACATGAAGCTGGCTCGGAGGGTGTTCGGGCCGGTGCAGCTGACACCCGTTGCACCCAGGCACCTGAACCGGCCTTCTATCTCGCTGGTCAACATAATCACTAAACTCACCGCTAGGCGGACTGTGACGAGTGTTTCAAACACCACATCGACCTACAGGGTGAGGGTTAACGCCCCTGAGGCAGTGAGAGTGAGGGTGGTGCCATCGCAGTTTACCATAGCGCCGGGGCAACGGGTCAGTTTCAAGGTGAAGGTTGTGGTGAGGAGCAAGTTCAAAAGGTTCAAGTACGGCAGCCTCACATGGGAGGATGACAAGGGGCACTCTGTGCGCTCAGTCCTTGTTCTCCATTGCAAACGTACTTGCATGTACTATTGCTAGATCATTAAGTTGTGTCAATCAGAGGTGCGCCGTGCAAGCATAATGTATTTCTATTACATACTACTCAAATCTGAGGGTACCAGTACATTCCCACAAGTTACGCTTTGATTGGCGCGTTCCAAACATGACAGCTTTATGATATGAAGGCCTTGGAATTGCAGTATGTTTAAAGAGCATCGTTGGTCCTTGCAGAGCTGGTGGGGATGTCGTTGAGTGAGTTTGGCTCCCGTCTTGGGAGGGAGTTATGGTACTGTGGTTCCCCAAGTTTCCAACTCATGAGTTTTTCCCCTCCTACCTGCGGGGGGGGAAGCGGGGGAGAGATGGAGGGGGACCCACCCACCACCCTACACGACACTCTTTGCAGCAGCAAAGCAACAGTTTGTTCGCGCCTCCCAACCACAGACAGGGTACCGTAGCTGCACAAGCAAGTGATAAACCTTCGCTTCTTTGCCCCCCAAAGTGCAATGGCGCTTTAACTTCTAGTGTTGGCATGTGAACGGCGTGCCAGGGATGCCATTCCTTTGTGCACGCTTGCTGACTGCTGCGTGCCGGAAAGGAAACAAAGGATTCGAAACATGCGGGACAGTCAGCGTAGTACTGTAAACCCAGAAAAGAAACGCCAGGCCTGTTAAGCAACGTCTTTAGAGGCGAGGCGACCAGTGATGAGGTGTGCTGGGGTGTGATGGGGTGTGCTGGGTTGTGATGAGGTGTGCTGGGGTGTGATGGGGTGCGCTGTGGCGAGTCCACCTAGAGCCAACGGATGCAGAGCTGAACCTGGTGAGTGGATGCTATTTTCACATTGCGGTCTGGTGGTTGTTGCGCTGTGAGATGGGTTGGCATCGGAACACTGCTGTTCCATCCGTTCATTACTCCCCTATGCATTGCCCTCAATTCCCTACCCTCCCCTGCCCACCCCTGTCCTCCCCTGCCCACCCCTACCTCCCCCCTGCCCACCCCTACCCTCTCCCGTCCTGCGTGCCATGCATGCGGGGGTGAGAGCAGGTGATGATAGCAGCGGATGCCAAGCCACCTGTGGCACGAATCATGGACTACAGGTGAACGCTCAGTGCTCACCCACTCACACTGGCTAGTAGCTCAGAGACATGATGCTATGGTCGCGCTGGCTTGTGGGTGCATGTGTGTGTGTGTGTGTGTGTGGGTGTGTGGGTGTGTGTGAGTGTGTGGGTCGCGCTGGCTTGTGGGTGCATGTGTGTGTGTGTGTGTGTGTGTGGGGGGGTGTGGGTGTGTGTGAGTGTGTGTGTGTGTGTGTGTGTGTGTGTATTTGTGTATGTGTGTGTGTTGCTGTCTCTTAAGCACTCTCAGCGTTTCTCTGATGATCAGACATTGCCTTGATTCTGTTTTTTTTTTCTGCTGGGCGTGAACCTAGTTCACCCCACCTGCATCACCCCACCTATTTCATCCTCATTACAGCAAGTTCTGGTACGAGCAGCAGAAGAAGAAGCGTGAGCAACAGAAGAAGGTTGCTGCTAGCCACCAGGAGATCAAGGAACTCAATCCCTCAGTCACCATCTCACTCACTCACTCACTCACTCGCTCACTCACTCACTCTCTCAACCCTTTTCCTCCTCACTCGCAAATGATGTGACTTCCTTATGTCATGCCAACCGTCCATCCCCGTGAGCAACCTTGGAGAGCTGATGAAAAGGGTCATCAGGAGCTCCTCACCGCCTTCTCTGCTGCTCCTCTCCTTTCTCTTCTCCGTCTTCATCCCTTTTTTCTCGCTTCTCCTTTGTTTCTCTCTTCGCATCTCTCGTATTGGTTCTTTTGCTCCCACCGTGTTGTGCTGCTATGCTATGTCAGTCAGTGACCTAAACATTGCATGTGGACTTCAGGATTGCATGGTGATTTTGAAAGCGCACATTATCACCCCCTCACTTTCCTCCACTCCAACAATTCCTCACAGCTTCTCCACCCCCCCAGCTCCCCTCCTTTTAACCCCACGTTTCCTACAATAGGCAATTTAAATCGCACGATTCCACCAAGGATTGACGACACAGCATCGGTTTGAACGAACGGTACTATGGCAGCCACTATAGTCTTAGAACACAAATTACGAAGACTTACGAGTTTTGGAATGACTCCCAGCTCCTACAAACCCCAAGAGCCGAGGTACAGTGATGTGGAACAGTGCCACACTGTCCCCAACCATGAAGGGTCTCGAAACTACCCACCACAAGTGTAAGGATTTACAAATTCCTTCCTGAGGCACTCGTTAGCGAGGCCCTCCCGAGGGTCACGCGACGAACCTGTTTTTCCTATTTCGTCGCACCGAACCACTCCCGAGTCGCCTCCGCACCAATCGCAACCATCACCGAGCCATCCTCGCCCAACCTCCCCGCCTAGCTAGGACTTCCCCTATTTAGGCCTCGTCACTTTCATTGTATCATTCAGTAATCAACCATTCTCGTTATTCGTTTTACTGCGCACTCTGCGAGTTCATTCATAACACCTGGTATCAGAGCTACTTTTCTAGCTCACCCCGCTTTTTAGAGTGTAATACCCCTCGGGGGGGGGGGGGGGGGGGGGGGAGGGACGAGGAAGGATGCCTTGGGGTCCAGGAGTTGCCTAGGCCGGCCAAGAGAACGGGTTAGTTGCTCTTCGCGGCCATGGATTTATCGTGCACTCCTCGGCACCGCCGGATCCTTGCCTTCGACGTTTGCGATCGACCGTGACCTCCCTCCCCCCGGGCAACGGGCAGCAGTAGCTGTCGCGACATTAAAGTGAGTAATTTCCGCTGCGATTTCCGACGATTTCAGAGGTTTATTCGTGTGGCAGCTGGCGTCAGCGGACCTGCGTCGGCATCTGCATGAACAGCCTCGACGTCGTCACTGTGTATGGCTGTTGACGCCGGCGGACCTGAGTCAACTGCTGCGCGACGATTCCGGAATCGTCCTTACGCGACAAGTTGACGTCGGTGGCACACGTCAACATGTGCGCGAAATTTTCGGGAGATCCTCGGCAGCTGGCGACAACGGGCCTGCGTGAGGAAGGGCGACATTTTTGGAGCTTCTGTTGAAGAAAAGGTCAGCTGGGGAACTCGCCAGGCGCAAATGGAGTTTGCGTCCGAAAATGTCAGTGGACGAGGAGAGACGACACGCGAATTGCCCGAATAATGCGGGGTCAACTGTCGTCCCGCCCGACCTGAAGTGCAGCGGCTTTTACTGCATGGCGGGCGCGTCATCGAAGATTTCGGAAGGAGTGCACGTGGACAGACAAGAACTTCAGCCCCGCCGACACTTACGGGTTGCAACACAAAACGGAGTGGCTAAATCGCATCTAGGAGGAGTGGGGCGCAGGCGGCGAGGGCAATTCGGGCCCATACACCCCAAAGAACACTCGGATGACGCTGCGTGCCTGGTACTGTTGACTGCTGGCCGGCCATTTCGAGAGTGGATTCCCTGTAAGGAAGTCATTTTCGGGGACAGCCTTAGCAGCCCACGATCAAACGGCGTCCAAGGTACCACCCTGACATTTACGGAGGAGAGTGGTACGGCCGCCGGGACACACGGGAAGAAACTACCCGACGGCTAAGCGGGGGTTGAAGAACGGCGTGAAGGGCAGGTTAAAAGCCGGTGTAAACGATCTGTGACCTTCCGTCGCCCGAACCTCACCATCCCCACCAAGTTTTAGTTCTGACTCATGCAGTCAACTTACTTGCCCGAATAACGGGGGTGAACACGGGCCTACCCTGCACTGGTTAAAGGCACCTGGGCTGGTGCTCGTTCGAGAGCTGTACAGAAAAAAAAAAAAACAAAAAACAAAAAACAAAAAAAACAAAAAAGGGAAGTTGCGGCACTGTTCTACTCCGGCAAAAGCGGGCTGGGTGAAACAGCACGCGAAAAAATCGGGGCGCCGCAAGGACAACAATGGTGCAGTTCGCTGGTTTCTCCTAACCCGGGCGTCTACACAAATTGACGGCGCAGCTGCAAAGCTGGGACCGGGAGCTGTGGAGTTTAGTGGCGTAACGGTTGCGGTGGGCTGCAAAACGGTCGGGCGACAGTTCCTTTTAAATAAGGGTCCCCGATCCGATAGCTTTTGCCCCTCCGCCGTAGCTGGGTTCGCGCGGGCAACACCAACTATACCCCATCCGAAAAAAGCAGACGCTGGGTGAACGGCGGGAAGCGAAATTGTGGGGGGGTGAAACGACAAAAAAATCATGAAGCTGCGGGTATTTCTTCGCTTCTTGGAGTGCGATTGAGTCGTTAGGGGACTTCGCATGAAGGGCAATTTTCGAAGTTGCCTAGCAAGAAACACAGCGGCAAGGAGGCCTAGGACCCCCGGTGTTTAAACGCACACCTCGGGAAATTCTTCAGAAAAAGGGAGCGTGGGAGCAGTCATAGCTTCGGGAACTTATCGACTAGCGACGAGCGGTGCGGTGTAACATCTGCAAAGCGCCGGTGGGAGAAACGTGGTATTTTATTAAGCAACATCGGCGGGAGCAGTTTCGACGACGGAGTCAACGGCGTTGATGCCACTAGGTTCCGTGAAATTCGGTCTCGGAATAACCCAGGGCAGTCCCCAGTTCTCGATTGAACCCACATGCTGGGGTCGGGTAACCGACGGAAACTGATGGTGACTGGGTGGGCGGCTATAGCACGTCCGAGATTTTTGGAGGAGAACTGCAACTAAAACTACGTATTTACGGGGTTTGATTCGAGCGACTATTTCGAAGTTTTTACGTGGGGACTTACCGGTTTTACGGCAAAGAGCGCCGACAATTTCGGAGGAGTTGCGGCGTTTGGTTAAACGCGCGCGTCAAACGAAGTGGGTCAGCACCGCGAGATTTACACAGACTTTTTCAGGGGTACGAAGGACTTACAACGAACTGAAGAAGGAAGCAGCAACAGTGAAGGGGGGGAGAGACAGCTGTAAAATTTCATCCCTGCCCACGAACCATCGGCGCTTTACGACAAAACTCTCAAAGATTCCATTCCAACTCTACCACTGCCTTCGACCCGCCCACGACAACTGCATTAAGTTTGGGGAAATTTAATAGATAACAATTATGCCCGTTTTATCATGTTTGGTCGCAGGGGTATCATGAACAGTCACAGTACAGTAATTTTTTATTGCGGGTGATCACAGTGCTATCACGGATGGTCACACCTCCCCCCGAAAAGCTATCACGTTTGGTCACTCGATGAAACGATCATAATCAATTTGAAACCACGAAAGAAACAGTAGGAATTTTGGGGAATCCCAACCTTGATTGCTTGTTACATCGCGCATTATTCTAGCCCTGACATTTAGGGTGTTGAGATAAGAACGTACTGTTAGATACTAGGTTTAGCTAGGGCCTAGGCTTAGGAACCTAGGCCCAAGGAGGATCGAGGAAGTTTGTGCCAAGTAGGGAGAGGAGAATGGGTGTTCACTATAGCACTAGGGTACATATAGCAAACAGAGCATGCAAAGAAGGTGCACCACCAACAGTTTATAATAACTACACTAAACTACAGCTACAGGCAGTTACAGATATATTCTAACATAGGGAATTGAAGAAAAAAAATTAAACCCCTATTGGATGGCACGTCCTTCGGGGGGCATCAACCCTAAACTCTATGCGACAAGGTGTTTAGGGTTGATGCTCCCGAATTATATCCCATCCGAACGGGTTTTAGTTTTTGTCAACCAGCTCGGCCACTGCTGCAGGTTGGCTGCTCACCTCACACCCGACCACGAAGTCGGCTCCGCCCAAGCGAGGACGGGGCCAACACACACCTCCCGTTGACACTCCCCTGCCGCGTTCACGCTTGGGCCCCCAGCCCAAACGACAGTACTCCTCGGAGAATAGCTCGTCGACGTGCACCCAACACACAGCACGTCGTCCACCGCACCAGCCATGCAAGAGGGCATGGCACCTACTGCTGCACGTCGTCATCGCCCACGTCGGCCAAGCACACCTGGCCGATGGCGACGGAGCACCGGCTAAAGGCCGGATAGTGCAGCGCCTTCGTAAGGAAGTCGGCCGGCTGCTCGATGGTCATGATGTACTTCAGCGAAAACTTCCCGCGCACAAGCTCTGAATACGGGCCACTCGGCTCTACGGACTCGTCCGAAGGTGGAGCTGAGAGCGAGTGACCGGTAGGCAGAGGAGTGGACTGTGGCGAGGAGTGCTGGAAGTCGAAGCGCTGAAGGACCTGCTACACCATGTGTGACTGAGTCAAGGTAATGGTGCGCCGTGCTCTGTTCCGAGTTATCTGGAATCCAAGATAGTTGCGCAGCTCACCCAGGTCTGTGCACGTGTGTTTCTTCTGTAGCTCCGACTTCACTAGGGCCAGTCCTCAGTGTCAGCAGTGGCAAAGACCAAGTCATTGAAGTACACGAGGATGTAGAACGGCGGCAGCGAAGTGTCGGTCAGTCGAAGGAGCAAACCCAAGAGCCGCAATTGTCGTCTTCAGTGTGTCGTGCCACTCGCTAGGCGCCTGGCGGAGACCGTAGACTGGCTGCCGGAGGCTCCACTGGGTACCTCTAGGAAACGGCCCAGTGAAGCAAGGTGGGCGGCGCAGCCAGATCTCCTCGTGCAGGCTGCCCTGTAAGAAAGTTGTGTTGAAGTCAAGAGAGTGAAGCTCGTAGTCACGCTAAGCAGCGACGTGTAGCAGTACCCGAAGAGTGGTCATCTTTGGGGTAGGGGAGAAGTTCTGGAAGAAGTCAACTCCCTGTCGCTGACTGAAGCCTCGTGCCACGTAACGAGCCTTGAAGGCAGGCGGAGAACCCGGCGGCCGCTTCACCCTGAAAATCCGCATGCCATCGACTATGTTCGCCCCAGGAGGGGGAACTGCGTCGACGTAAGTGCCTCTGGACTTCCAGGATGCCATCTCTGCGTCCATGGCTGTCTGCCACTAAGAGGAGTAGGGACCCGTAAGAGCGCGGGGTCGGGATGTTTGGAGCATCCGAGTCTCCCTCAGGTGCAAGCAGCATGGACACGAGATGAGGTACAGCAGCTGCAAAACACAATTCCTCCTGCCTGTCCTCAAGGACGTCCGTGCCAAGAGCACACTCACCCCCGACGGACGGAGGACAGACAGACTCAGACTCAGCAACAAGACTAGTGGTGTAGTCGAGACGACAAACGGCAGCAAAGTCAACAAGCTCAGAATTAGGGCAGACGCAGCAGTGGACTCAAACGAAGGGTCAGTGAGAACAGTGGCCAGAAGACGTGTGACAGTAGGACTAGTAGTATGAAGTAAGTCAGACTCAGGGTCCGGTCCGTCAGCAAGAGAGGACGTAGGAGGAGACGGCAGGGGGAGACGATGTGGAATAGAGGAAGGACGAAGTGCCATATGGTGCGTGCCGGGGATAGGAGGAGGACGCTGACGCGGAACACGACGACCAATGCGAACAGGCGAGGCAGGACGAGACGCAGGCTCACAACGCTCTGTAAGACCTCCGGTCTGCTCTTTGTAAGGAGAAGGAGCAGGCAGGGGGGAGGCTGGCAGTAACTGCGGCTGCGACTAGTCAGGCGGTGGACACAGTAAGGGAGAAGTAAGGCCAGCAGAGGACGGGAGACCAAGAACCTGCTGAAGCAGTGGAAAAAAGTACGGTCGCGGCTGCACAGTGCCTCTAGAACCAGCACCAACAGCACCAGCACCTGCAGCACCACCAGCTCCAACAGCTCCACTACGTCCAGCAGCTCCAACTCTAGCGCCTCCAGCCCCAACTCCTGCAGCACCTCCAGCCCCAGCAGCTCCAGTAAATCCAGTACGAGCACCTCCGGGACTAGCGGCTCCAGTACCTCCAGCAGCTCCAGCTCCAACGCCTCCAGCTCCAACTCTTGCAGCACCTCTAGCCCGAGCAGCTCCAGTACATCTATTACAAGCACCTCCGGGACCAGCGACTCCAGCACCTCCGCTGCCTCTAGTGCCTCCAGGATCAGCAGCTCCAGGGCCTCCAGCGGCAGGTCCCTTGGCTCCAGCAGCGCCGCTCTGAAGGCTCCAGCGCCGAGCAAACCACTCACGCAGCTGCGGTGGAGAGAGAGGCTCCCGCCGTAACAAGGAACTCGGAGGAGCTCCAAAAGACAAAGTACCTCTAGGCTCAGGACACTCAGGCTCAGCACCCCCAAGCTCAGCACCCCCAGGCTCCGCACACTCAGGCTTAGCATCCCCACTCTCAGCAACCCTAGTCTTAGAACCCCCAGGCTCCGCACGCTCAGTCTTAGCATCCCCAGGCCCCGCACCCTCCGGCTCAGCACCCCCAGACGCAGCACCCCCCAAGTAGCTCCAGAGTCGACGGCTACCTCGACAGGCTCGACAGGGTCTATCGGGGACACACCTGAGGGAGCAGGACCCTGAGGGGGGAGGGGGTCTACCGGAGGAGGACCTGGTGCGAGGAAGAGCGGGGTAGAGAGGGGCAATGCGGTAGGGGAAGAGACGGTAAATGGGAACCAACTCGTCAAACATGACGTCCTGAGAGGGCAGGACACGGCGCGAGGTGGGGTGGTAAAACTGCCAGCCAGGCGCATCAGGAGGAAAGCCAAGGAAGGCACAGGGAATGGCGTGGGAGGAGAGCTTGTCCGCGGAGGTATCACGGACAAAGGCACGAGATCTCCAGATCCAGAACACCGAGGCATCGCCAACCTCTCCCGTCCAACGCAGTGTCGGCGAGGTCTCTGGCAAGGAGACACGGGGCCAGAGGTTGAGCTGATGCGCAGCGTACCGGACCGCAAACGGACATAGAAAATGGGGGGCAGCCGAATGGATCATAGAGGTGCGAGCGACCTACATGACTAAGCCAATGCGGCGCTCAGCAACCCCATTCTGCTGCAGAGAGGCCAGAAGCGTGAACGTCAGGCGGATGCCCTCCCCATGATAGAAGTCCCGCAAGAGGTCAAAGGCGAGCTCACCAACTCTGTCAGAGTGCAGACACAGGACCGGAAGGTCCATCAAGAACCGCTCGCGGAGCTGGAGACGGACAGCGCGGATCCAAGAGATCAAAACATCAGGGACCTCCCCCTTGCTGCGCAAGGGGAAGACCGTGGTGTAACGCGAGTAGTCGTCAACAACCAGCAGAAAGTATCGTTCGCGGCCCTTTCCACGGACGCAGGCTGGGCCCCACACGTCCGTGTGAAGAGTCTGCAGGGGAGCCTCTGTCGGGGGAAACGAGGAGTGAGGAGCGGCGCGCTGCCGCCCCTCGACGCAAGGATGGCAGAGCAGAGCAGGCGAGCGCGGGAGGGCAGGCTGAGACCTGGGAAGACCAGAGACAAGGAGACGGGAGTGCATGCCACGGAGACGTGGCAGGGAGGGGTGACCAAGACGGTGGTGCCAAAGGAGAGTCTGGTGCAACAGGTGGCGACATGAGCAGGGGGCTGAAAGCTGACTTGATGCGGACGCAGATGCAGCTACCTGAGATGGCGCAGTAGTCAGTGTGTACAGACTCGACCTAGGCCGACGGGTGAACGTGGCCAGATGACGGCCGGTCCGGAAGCACGTACAGATCGCCACACGCTGTCCTCTAGGGGTGAAGATATCAACCCACTCATCCTGAAGGACTGCGTTGCTCACCAAGTTTGTAGAGAATGAGGGGAGGTGAAGACATGACAGTGAGCCAGTCGGAACCGCCAGACACGGGAGAATAGTGGAGGAACGTGCAAGAACCGGGCCCCGAGAGGGGTCAGCCAGAGAGACTGCAACCGGTGCTGGGAGTGGTGTGACTGTGGTGCTGTCACGAAAGAAGCATTGGGAAGCACCTGAGTCAAGCGTGAAGGTGTGCAAGGTCTCAGCAGGTGCAGTACCAGGGAGAGCAGACTCACTAGCACATAGAGCAGCAGCCTCTATACATGGGTCGGGCGGCACACAAAGGTAACAGTCACCCTCAGCACTAACAGTCAATGCATATATGGCGGCAAGGATAGCATCATAATCAAGAGCAAAGATATCCACACTCTGCCTAAGGAGCTCTGCCCAACAGGGAAGCTCAGCCACGTCGGGAAGCTCTGCGCGAAAGGCGTCATCAAGACGAGAGAAGCAGCGGTACTGGGTGAAGCTTCCCGCATGCTGACCAGTGCGGGCACCTGTGCGAATGACATACGGGAAGCGACCACTACCCCCAGACGTCCCACGCTGAGCAAACCACTCACGAAGCTGCTGGGGCGAAGGGGTCTCGCTCGGACGCTGCTGCTGCTGCCGCTGGCCCTCGCCAGAACAGCCCCTCTGAACAGCTCCACCCCGGCCGCCACCACTGCTCCCGCCACCACTCCCACTGCCGCCACCACTGCTGCCGTCGCCACCCCCACTGCCACCACCACCGCCGCCACCACCGCTGCCACCAACACCTCCACTCCCACCACCACTCCCACCGCCACTACCACCAGCTCCACCGCCTCCACCGCCCCCACCACCGCCTCCACCGCTGCCACCCCCACCACCCTGACCTCCCTTGCCCCTGCCGCTGCGGCGCCTCCCACTAGGAGCAGACGCAGCTCCGACCTTCTCAGCACAAAGGAAGTCAATAGCAGCAGCAGAAACGACTGAGGGGACAAGGGGGGAGGGGGAACACCCCTCGAAGAAGGGAGTGCAAGGAGTGCCACGAGAAGTGCCTACAGCGACTATGCAGCTGCAAGGAGGTGCTTCTTGAGCAGGTCGACAGCGAAGGCGGTGGGGTCAAGGGCGAGAAGGAGGTCCCTGACTGCACTAAGAAAGTCAGGGAGGCAGGTGACGATGAAGTAGAATGTGATGTCCATGGGAGAAAGGTTCTTGGCTAGAAACTCATTGGGAAGCGCGGCACGGTAGCGAGTGTCACTAGTGCGAAGGTGAGAGACGAGGTCAGCGACTATGGACAGCTCGGGGAACAGGTAGGGCAGTATGAGGCGGCCTAGAGCAACAGTGGCCGGGGAGGAGTAGCGAGCGCCTACAGCGTCGTACAGGGCTCTAGCAGTCTTGTGCTGGCCAAAGTGAGCGCGTTCGGCTAACTGGAGGTAGTTGCGAACGGCTAGGCGAGCAGCATCATCACGGGTAAGCCATTGTGAGCGAGTCGCACTGTCAGCTGTGTCGGGAGGGGTGAGAGAGGCGCCAGACGTGAGGCCAAACAGCGAGACATCGTCCCTAGAATCGCTTACTAAGTACAGCTGCATGTCATCTAGCCACGCGTCAAACTGTATCGGACGGCCCTCTGCATCGAACGAAAGGACATTGAGAGTGGCAGAGCGCAGAGCGGTAGGGCGCGCTAGCAGCAGGGCAGCACGCAGTCACGACAAGGCTGGGCGGCGACCAGCACAGTGGCGTGCAGGTAGGGCAGGGCGGCGCCGCAGTGAGTGGCACGCAAGCAGGGCAGGTGGCGCGGCGGCAAGCGACGCACAGGCAGGGCAGGCGGCGCGCGGGCAGGGCAGGGCGCGCGGCTGCGAGCGGCGCGCGGGCAAGGCAGGCGGCGCGGCAGCGAGAGGTGCGCGGATAGGGCAGGGCGCGCGGCAGCGAGCGGCGCGCACGCAGGGCAGGGCGCGTGACGGCGAGCAGCGCGCGGGCAGGGCAGGGCGCGCGGCGGCAAGCGGCACGTAGGGAGGGCAGGGCGCGTGGCGGCGAGCGGCGCGCGGACAGGGCAGAGCACGCAGCGGCGAGCGGCGCGCGGGCAGGGCAGGGCGCGCGGCGGCAAGCGGCGGGTGGGCAGGGGCAGGGCGCGCGGCGGCGAGCGGCGCGCGGGCAGGGCAGGGCGCGCGGCATTAGCAGGGCGGCGTGTGCGGTAACGCGATTCGGTGGGCCCCTAAAAAAAAAAACGGTCCTAGGGAAGGACCTGCTCTGAAACCATGTCAAAATTAAGGAACGAGGATGAGTGAACTAACAGCAAGATGGGCACAAGTACTAACCCCAATTGGGTTGTACCCTATATGGGCTACCCCACTGCAGCCTACACAACATATAAGTTTGACAATTTCGAGTGTCGCGATGAATCTCCTGACGTCCGTGCCTTTCGCGCTCGCATCAAACGCCTTCGGTGGCCTTAGACGAGCAGATTCGAGATTCACTATAGAGGGTGCCGCTTTTGCAGTGTGATATGTCGGTGTCGGCGCTACTGCTGTTGCTGCTGTCGCTTTTGAATTCGCTGTTGCGTTCGCTGCTGCTGTGGCTGCTGCCGACTGGTTCACGAGCATTGCTTTGATTTGTTGAAGCGCCCGCTTCTGGTCCTGCTCGGTGTGGAGTGCTTTGATTTCTTGAATGAAGGTTTCGCCTTGCAACTCCATGCCTGACATGCACGCTCAAAAACCGAATTCAGGAGGACAAAAAAAAAACGCGCAACTTGTTTTACGTACATGAATCGACGCTTTTCGTCGTCACCCTCGCGGGTTTTAAAGGCTGGGTTTTAGCGGTTGAAGACCTTCGCGTGTAAACTGATAAGAAACAAGGAATGAATGAACTATGAATGAATTGAGTACAAGTAATAACCCTAATTGGGTTGTACCCCTTATGGGCTACCCCACTATAGCCTACACAATATGCATGAGCTATAATGTTCTGACACACCCCCATAGGCAAAGTGGGGGAGAACAAGGGGTCACAAGACCAGTCAAGTAAAGCAAAGCAAAGCAAGCTCAGGGTGGATCACAAAGTCACCACACATTCCGAGCACAAGTTCAAGGCCACAAGGCCAGTTCACATGCAGGAGTACATATATATAAAAAGGCTAGACAAGCAAGAGCAGGTATATATATATGTAACAGTACAAGCACGGTCAAGAGGTGAGCAAGTGAGGCAAGGTAGGCACAAGGCCCAGCTGAGTACAGAAGCGCTGATGGTCACAAGGCGCAAGCGCCTTGGTGAAGATATCAGCAGTGTTGGCCTCAGAGGCCACGTACGCAAGACGCAGCTGACCACGCTGCTGCAGCTCACGAGCAAGAAAGTAGCGGAGAGCAATGTGCTTCGTTCTGTGCTCCAGTCGCTGCTCCCGACACAAGGCCAGCATGGCCTTGTTGTCTACGTACAGCACTGGAGGAGAACGAGGCGGCTCTCCGAGGTCAGTCAGCAGGTAGGTGAGCCAGCGAAGCTCCTGTGCAGCCATGGCTCCTGCGTAGATCTCAGCCTCACAACTGGAGCCGAGAACAGAAGACGAGCGAGTAGCCCGCCACGAAACAGAGCCGGAACCAAGGCTGAAGGTGTAACCCTGTGACGACCGCTGCGTAGCCTGGTCGTCAGCCCAAGAAGCGTCTGCGTGCCCAATAAGGACCACTGGACTCTGCCCTCCAAGCACAAGCCCCATGCCCGACGTACTGCACAAGTAGCGCAACACCCTCTTCGCTGCAGCCATGTGCTCCGGTCTGTGTCTCCCAGGAGCAACATAGCGTGCGAGAATGCTAAGAGGGTATGCAAGGTCAGGTCGTGTGCAGGTCATCAGGTACATGAGGCAGCCAACAAGCTCTGGGTACAGGCCACTCGACTCTACGGACTCATCCGAAGGCAGAGCTGAGAGCGAGTGGCGAGTAGGCAGAGGAGTGGCCTGAGGCGAGGAGTACGTGAAGCCGAAGCGCTGAAGGACCTGCTGCACCATGTGTGACTGAGTCAGGGTAATGGTGCGGCGTGTTCTCTCCCGAGTGATCTGCAAGCCAAGGTAGCTGCGCAGTTCACCCAGGTCAGTGCACGTGTGTCTCTTCTGCAGCTCGGACTTCACGTGGACGAGTCCAGCAGTGTCAGCTGTGGCAAAGACCAAGTCGTCGACGTACACGAGGATGTAGAACGGCGGCAAAGAAGTGTCGGTGCGCAGAAACAGCGACGGGTCGGCAGTAGAGGGAGCAAACCCAAGAGCCGCAAGTGTAGTCCTCAGTGTGTCGTGCCACTCACGCGGTGCCTGGCGGAGACCGTAGACTGGCCGCCGTAGGCTCCACTGGGTGCCAGGAGGAAAAGACCCAGTGAAACCAGGTGGGCGACGCAGCCAGATCTCCTCGTGCAGGCTGCCCTGCAAGAAAGCAGTGCTGAAGTCAAGAGAGTGTAGCTCGTAGTCACGGTGAGCAGCTACGTGCAGCAGTACCCGAAGAGTGGTCATCTTCGGGGTGGGAGAGAAGGTCTGAAAGTAGTCAACTCCCTGCCGCTGACTGAAGCCTCGAGCCACGTAACGCGCCTTGAAGACAGGCGGAGAACCCGGCGGCCGCTTCACCCTGAAAATCCACATGCCACTGACGATGTTCGCCCCAGGAGGGGGAACAGCGTCAACGTAGGTGCCTGTGGACTTCCAGGAAGCCATCTCTGCGTCCATAGCTGCCTGCCACTGAGAGGAGTAGGGACCCTCTATCGCCTCCGCGTAAGAGCGCGGAGTCGGGATGTCAAGTGCATCCGGGTCTCCCTCAGGGGTAAGCAGTACGGATACGAGATGAGGTGAAGCAGCGGCCAAGCACTGGAACTCCTCCTGCCTGTCCTCAAGGACGTCCGTGCCAAGGGCACACTCACCCCCGACGGACGGAGGACAGACAGACTCAGACTCAGCAACAAGACTGGCGACGTAGTCTAGGCGACAGCGAGCAGCAAAGTCGACGAGCTCAGCAACTAGGGCAGACGCAGCAGTGGACTCAAAGGAAGGGTCAGTGACAACAGTAGCAAGGAGACGCGTGACAGTAGGACTGGCAGCACGAAGAGAGTCCGACTCCGGGTCGGCAAGAGCAGGAAGAGAGGACTCAGGAGGAGAAGGCAAAGGGGCACGCAGAGGAGCAGTGGACGGACGCAGAGACATCCGGTGCGTGCCAGGGACAGGAGGAGGACGCTGACGCGAACCGCGACCACTAGTGCGAACAGCACGGACAGGCGACGCAGGGCGAGACGCAGGCTCACGACGCTCAGCAAGACCTCCAGTAGGACCAGTGTAGGGAGACGGAGCAGGCAGTGGGGAGGCCGGCTGTAACTGTAACTGCGACGGGACAGGCTGTGGACACTCTAAGGGAGGAGGAGGACCAGTAGAAGACGGGAGACCAAGAACCTGCTGAAGGAGCGGAACGAAGTACGGCCGAGGCCGCGCGGCGACTCCAGACACAGCAGGGACAGCACCAGCACCCCCTGTGGCAGCACCAGCACCAGTAGCAGCTCCAGCTCCAGTACCCCCAGCAGCACCAGCAGTACCCCCAGCAGGACCGCCTCCAGGACCGACAGCAGTAGCCTCCGCGCCAACACCCGCAGCAGCTCCAGCTCCAGAAGTACCCGCAGGTCCAGCAGCTCCAGTACGCCCAGTACGAGCACCTCCGGGACCCGTGGCACCAGCTCCCTCAGCAGCAACAGAAACTCCAGTACCCGCAGCTCCTCCAGCTCCAGCAGCTCGCCTCCAGCGCCGGGCAAACCACTCACGTAGCTCCTGTGGAGAGAGTGGCTCCCGGCGAGAAGAAGCACCCGGAGAACCGCCAGGCACAGCACCAGTAGGCCCAGCTCCCTCAGGCTCCGCACCCCCAGGCTCAGCACCTCCAGGCGTAGCACCCCCAGGCTCAGCACCCCCAGACACAGCACCCCCAGGCGTAGCACCCCTAGACTCAGCACCCCCAGGCTCAGCACCCCCAGTCGTAGTACCCTCAGGCTCAGCACCCCCAGTTGTAGTACCCTCAGGCTCAGCACCCCCAGGCGTAGCACCCACACGCTCACCACCCCCAGAGTCAGCACTCCCAGGCTCAGCACCCTCAGCAGCACCAGAGTCACCAGCGACCTCGATAGGCTCAACAGCGTCTACCTGGGACACACCTGAAGGGGCAGGACCCTGAGGGGGGAGGGGGTCTACCGGGGGGGGACCTGGTACCAGGAAGAGCGGTGGCGGGGGGAGGGACGGAGTGCGGTAGGGGAAGAGGCGGTAGTAGGGGACCGACTCGTCGAACGTGACGTCCTGGGAGGACAGAACACGGCGAGAGGTGGGGTGGTAGAACTGCCACCCTGGGGCGTCAGGGGGGAAACCCAGGAAGACGCAAGGAGCAGCACGAGGGGACAGCTTGTCCGCAGACAAGTCGCGGACAAACGCCCGAGATCCCCAGACACGGAACGCCGACGCATCGCCAACCTTCCCCGTCCACAGCAAGGCTGGGGAGGTCTCCGGCATGGAGACCCTGGGCTGAAGGTTGATCTGATGCGCCGCGTACCGAACCGCAAACGGCCACAGAAAATGGGGGGCAGCCGCATGCATCATGGACGTACGGGCGACGTCCATGACCATGCCAATGCGGCGCTCAGCAATCCCATTTTGCTGTGGAGAGTCCGGAAGCGTGAAGGTCTGGCGGATGCCTCGTGCACGACAGTAGGCTCGCAGAAGGCCAGAGGAGAACTCTCCTCCTCCGTCAGAGTGCAGACGCAGAACAGGAAAGTCCGAGCCGAAGCTCCGCCTGAGCTGGAGACGAGCTGCGCGGATCCAGTCGATCAACACCTCAGTGACATCACCCTTGCTGCGCAAGGGGAAGACTGTGGTGTAACGCGAGTAGTCGTCAACCACCAGCAGGAAGTAGCGCTCGTGACCCTGTCCACGGACGCGGGCCGGGCCCCACACGTCCATGTGAAGCGTCTGCAGCGGGGCCTCTGTCGGAGGAAACTGGGAGGAGTGAGGGGTAGCCCGCTGTCGTCCCTCGACAGAGGGGACGCAGGTAGGGCCAGGCCCCGGAGGAAGTGGAGGGAGGGACCGGGGAAGACCAGAGACAAGGACACGGGAGGCCATGCTCCGGAGACGAAGCAGGGAGGGGTGACCAAGGCGGTGGTGCCAGAGGAGAGTCTCGTGAGACAGGAGGCGACACGAGCAGGGGGCAGACTCAGGACCAGACCTGGACGCTGCAGCAAACACCTGACCCGACGCAGCTACCTGACCAGACGCAGGGACCGGAGGAGACGCAGTGGTCAGTGTGTACAGGCTCGACCCCGGCCGACGTGTAAACGTGGCCAGGTGTCGGCCTGTCCGAGCGTCCGTGCAGTGGGTCACCCGCTGACTCGCAGGAGTGAACTGGTGAACCCCCGCATCCTGTAGGTCAGCACCACTCACCAAGTTCGTAGAGAACGAGGGGAGGTAAAGACCAGACAGGGTGCCAGAGGGGGCCGCCGGACACGGGAGGACAGTGGAGAAGTGAGCAAGGACAGGACCCCCAGAGGGGTCTGCCAGAGAGACCGCAACTGGCCGGCCAAGCGGCGTGAGTGTGGTGCGGTCTCGAAAGAAGGAGCGAGAAGCCCCCGAGTCAAGGGTAAAGGTGTGGGAGGCCGAAGCCGACGCAGAACCTGAGAGAGCGGACTCACCAGTACCTGAGGGAGCAGACGCACCTAGAGCAGCAGCCTCGCTAGCACCTAGAGCAGCAGCCTCACCAGGACCTAGAGCAGCAGTCTCAATGCCCGGGTCGGGCGGAAAACACCGGTAACAGTCACCCTCATCACTAATAGTCACAGTATACATGGCAGCAAGAATAGCATCAAAGTCAAGGTCAAAGACAGCTACACCCGCCCTAGACAGCTCACCCCAGCGGGGGATCTCAGTGGCCTCAGGGAACTGGTGACGCCAAGCGTCCGTCAGGCGGCCAAAGCAGCGCTGGGTGGAGTGCGCACCCCCGCACTGCTCACCCGCGCGGTCGCCGGTGCGCAGGACGTAGGTGCACGGACCAGTACCCCCACCCCTCTGGCGTGCAGTGTACCACTCACGGAGCTGCTGAGGGGAGGGGACGTCACGAGTGCGCTGCTGCTGCTGCTGCTGCTGCTGCTGCTGCTGCTGGCGCTGACCACCACCGGAGCTGACCCTCTGCGCAGCGCCACCCCGACCAGCTCCACCTCCTCCGCCGCCTCCTCCTCCACCGCCGCCACCTCCGCTCCCTCCGCCACCGCCGCTGCCGCCTGTGCCTCCACTGCCGCCACCTACACCTCCACCCCCGCCACCACCCCCACCGCCACCCCCACCTCCTCCACCGCCTCCACCGCCGCCTCCACCGCCCCCGCTAGCTCCTCCAGTGCCCCTGCCCCCCTTGCCCCTGCCAGGGCGGCGTCTCCCGCTAGGGGTAGACGCTGCCCCAACCGACTCCAAACCAGCGAGGTCGGCCGCAGCAGCAGAGGCAACAGAGGGCAAAAGAGGGGAGGGGGAACACCCCTCAAAGATGGGGGTGCGAGGGTCACCACGAGAGGCTCCTACAGCGACTATGCTCTTTTCTGCTGCTAGGAGGGCCTTCCCGAGGAGGTCAACGGTGAGAGTGGTGGGACAAACCGAGAGGAAGTGGTCCCTGACTACGCGAAGGGAGTCAGGGAGACGGGTGACTATGTAGTAGAGGGTGATGTACATGGGGGGGGGGTTCTTGGCGCAGAACTCAGCAGGAAGCGCAGCGCGGTAGCGAGTGTCACTAGTGCGGAGGTGCGTAATGAGGTCAGCGACTGTGGGAAAGGCAGCAAGGTCAGGGAAGAGGTACGGTAGCATGAGGCGGCTCAGTGCAGCAGTGGCAGGGGAGGAGTAGCGTGCAACTACAGCGTCGTACAAGGTCTGAGCACTCTTGTACTGGCTAAAGTGCGCACGCTCAGAGGTAGGTAGGTGGTGACGCACAGCAAGACGTGCAGCAGCATCGCGCGTGGCCCACTGTGAGCGAACAGTGGCGTCAGCATCAGCAGCGGGGGCAGGAGAGGCACCAGAAGTGAGGTCAAAGAGGGAGAGGCCGTCTGCTCTGTCGCACTGTAAGAAAAGCTGCAGGTCATCTATCCAGACGTCAAAGTCAATGGCCCGACCCTCAGCGTCAAAAGCGAGGACACTAGGGGTAGCCATGACAGCAGTAGACTAGCAGTGCAAACAGTAGGGTGAGGGCAGTGCTGTGAGAGAGGCGCTGCTCTTACCGGACAGGGCGGTTCGGGCGGCTCGGCTGCAGGGCGGCTCGGTGACTCGACGGCTGGGCGGCTCGGCTGCTGGGCGGCTCGGCGGCTCGGCGGCTCGGCGGCTGGGCGGCTCGGCGGCGGGGCGGCTCGGCTGCTGGGCGGCTCGGCTGCTGGGCGTATCGGCGGCAGGGCGGCTCGGCTGCTGGGCGGCTCGGCTGCTGGGCGGCTCGGCTGCTGGGCGGCTCGGCGGCTGGGCGGCTCGGTTGCTGGGCGGCTCGGCGGGTGGGCTGCTCGTAGGAGTAGGCGCGGGGGCCGTAGGAGCAGGCGCCGGGGCCGTAGGAGCAGGGGCCGGAGGCCGCTAGGGCGGCGGATCGGGGCCGCGAAGGCGGCGGATCGGGGCCGCGAGGGCGGCGGAGTAGGGGCCGCGAGCGGGGCGGAGAAGGGGCCGCGAGGGCGGCGGATCGGGGCCGCGAGGGCGGCGAATCGGGGCCGCGAGGGCGGCGGAGTAGGGGCCGCGAGGGCGGCGGATCGGGGCCGCGAAGGGCGGCGGATCGGGGCCGCGAGGACGGCGGAGCGAGGCCGCGAGGGCGGCGGATCGGGGCCGCGAAGGGCGGCGGATCGGGGCCGCGAGGGCGGCGGATCGGGGCCGCGAAGGGCGGCGGATCGGGGCCGCGAGGGCGGCGGATCGGGGCCGCGAGGGCGGCGGAGTAGGGGCCGCGAAGGGCGGCGGATAGAGCCGCGAGGGCGGCTCGAAAGGGGGGCCGCGAGGGCGGCGCTAAGGGGCCGCTAGGGCGGCGCGAGAGAGGGGAGCGCGACTCGGGCAGGGGCTGAGTGCGCTCCGGGCAGGAAAAAAAAAAACGGTGGGCCCTAGGAACAGTTCCCACGGGGGAACCTGCTCGATACCATGATAAGAAACAAGGAATGAATGAACTATGAATGAATTGAGTACAAGTAATAACCCTAATTGGGTTGTACCCCTTATGGGCTACCCCACTATAGCCTACACAATATGCATGAGCTATAGTGTTCTGACATAAACCCGTTGTGGTTACCGAGTGCGGGGATCGATAGGATCGAGTTCAGAAATGTATATCATAAATTATGGGTACAACGCGAAGCTACATATAGGCGAGGGTCGAGAGGGCCCCGAATGGATCCTACCCAAATTCAGTAGAGGCCTCTCAGTGTAAACCGAAAAGCAAAGAATTTGGTGGACTCAACCTAGAACGGTGCTATAATTATAATAGAATAATATATTCTAAGGTAGACGAGCAAAAGCTGCACAATATAATAAATCTAAGCAAGTTAATGCCTGATAAGGTAATATCAAGTAAGCGAAGGCATCGTACTGTCACACTTTGCTTGTGTATTCACTACTTGCTGGTTCATAGAGAAGGTTGGCAAGAGTTTTACCAGCAAAAGTTGGATTACAGACAAATGATTAAACATACAATGACAATAACGACTACAACAGGAGCAAGCAACCTAGACAAGCTGGTCAACCGTCAGCGCAGCAAGGTCGACATCTGCCAGCATTGCGTAGAGGCACCGCGCCAGCGTTGCAGAAAGGCGACTTAACAATGGAGCAAATTGGTGGCTTGTTAGCGCTGCACCAAGGCAACTTGCCAACGCTGCAGCAGAGCAGTCTGCCAGCGTTGCATCCGTAGGTGATAACAACGCAGGTGCTTACCTACTTCGTAGGTGTGCAGCAATGGTCGAGCACATTGTGCACTGTCGCGCAGGTGTGAAGTCGGTCACGTGGTGACGGTTGCACCTGAAGAGCTACGTTGACCACGTGCTGACACGTCAGTCAACTTTGCCACAACAGCCTCGACGACGTTCGCACACCTCCGCAGAATCTAGTCGAGCAGGTTACATGGTTGACAAGGAAACCGCCAAGTCGACGTCGACTTGCGCTGCCGGAACCCGCCAACTGATGTGCAGGCGCGTCGACCACACAGCTATCTCCGGTTGACTTCGCCAAGTCGACGCCCTAGCAGGTCGATAAACACCTTCGTCGACCACTCAGTAGAAGTCGGTGCCCACCCTGGTCGACGAAAGGGTCACCCAGCCTGGTCGGCTTATGCTGTCAAAATCTCATCGTCGACGGCTTCACAATAGTTCCGCACAGGTCGACGACCACCTTCGTTGACCTCATTTGTCGCAGTAGACCGCCGACTCCCATTGACGGCGGTGTCGCAGCAGTCCCTCGCAGGTCGACCAACTTCGTCGACCTGCACGTCCAGGCTGGCGTCGACCTCTGCGAATGGTCGGCTGCACCTACCGCACACCCAACCTCGAAGTCGGCTTCACCCAAGCGAGGACGGGGCCAGCACCCAATTCCCATTAACAATAAGTACGTTGACACCATCTCATCAGTTCGAAACTCCTAAAACGACGGCTTGGCGAGACACGCACGGCATGGATTACGATGTCGCAAGGGGTTGTTGACGTGTCGTAGATACGGAGCGAATGGGAGTTCAAAATTTAAACACGGTGTCGATATGGTCGTGAATGAAGGGACATGATGATTTGCTTCATAATTTAGTGTCAGAACATTATAGCTCATGCATATTGTGTAGGCTATAGTGGGGTAGCCCATAAGGGGTACAACCCAATTAGGGTTATCACTTGTACTCAATTCATTCATAGTTCATTCATTCCTTGTTTCTTATCATGGTATCGAGCAGGTTCCCCCGTGGGAACTGTTCCTAGGGCCCACCGTTTTTTTTTTCCTGCCCGGAGCGCACTCAGCCCCTGCCCGAGTCGCGCTCCCCTCTCTCGCGCCGCCCTAGCGGCCCCTTAGCGCCGCCCTCGCGGCCCCCCTTTCGAGCCGCCCTCGCGGCTCTATCCGCCGCCCTTCGCGGCCCCTACTCCGCCGCCCTCGCGGCCCCGATCCGCCGCCCTCGCGGCCCCGATCCGCCGCCCTTCGCGGCCCCGATCCGCCGCCCTCGCGGCCCCGATCCGCCGCCCTTCGCGGCCCCGATCCGCCGCCCTCGCGGCCCCGCTCCGCCGTCCTCGCGGCCCCGATCCGCCGCCCTTCGCGGCCCCGATCCGCCGCCCTCGCGGCCCCTACTCCGCCGCCCTCGCGGCCCCGATCCGCCGCCCTCGCGGCCCCTTCTCCGCCGCGCTCGCGGCCCCTACTCCGCCGCCCTCGCGGCCCCGATCCGCCGCCTTCGCGGCCCCGATCCGCCGCCCTAGCGGCCTCCGGCCCCTGCTCCTACGGCCCCGGCGCCTGCTCCTACGGCCCCCGCGCCTACTCCTACGAGCAGCCCACCCGCCGAGCCGCCCAGCAACCGAGCCGCCCAGCCGCCGAGCCGCCCAGCAGCCGAGCCGCCCAGCAGCCGAGCCGCCCAGCAGCCGAGCCGCCCTGCCGCCGATACGCCCAGCAGCCGAGCCGCCCAGCAGCCGAGCCGCCCCGCCGCCGAGCCGCCCAGCCGCCGAGCCGCCGAGCCGCCGAGCCGCCCAGCAGCCGAGCCGCCCAGCCGTCGAGTCGCCGAGCCGCCCTGCAGCCGAGCCGCCCGAACCGCCCTGTCCGGTAAGAGCAGCGCCTCTCTCACAGCACTGCCCTCACCCTACTGTTTGCACTGCTAGTCTACTGCTGTCATGGCTACCCCTAGTGTCCTCGCTTTTGACGCTGAGGGTCGGGCCATTGACTTTGACGTCTGGATAGATGACCTGCAGCTTTTCTTACAGTGCGACAGAGCAGACGGCCTCTCCCTCTTTGACCTCACTTCTGGTGCCTCTCCTGCCCCCCCTGCTGATGCTGACGCCACTGTTCGCTCACAGTGGGCCACGCGCGATGCTGCTGCACGTCTTGCTGTGCGTCGCCACCTACCTACATCTGAGCGTGCGCACTTTAGCCAGTACAAGAGTGCTCAGACCTTGTACGACGCTGTAGTTGCACGCTACTCCTCCCCTGCCACTGCTGCACTGAGCCGCCTCATGCTACCGTACCTCTTCCCTGACCTTGCTGCCTTTCCCACAGTCGCTGACCTCATTACGCACCTCCGCACTAGTGACACTCGCTACCGCGCTGCGCTTCCTGCTGAGTTCTGCGCCAAGAACCCCCCCCCCATGTACATCACCCTCTACTACATAGTCACCCGTCTCCCTGACTCCCTTCGCGTAGTCAGGGACCACTTCCTCTCGGTTTGTCCCACCACTCTCACCGTTGACCTCCTCGAGAAGGCCCTCCTAGCAGCAGAAAAGAGCATAGTCGCTGTAGGAGCCTCTCGTGGTGACCCTCGCACCCCCATCTTTGAGGGGTGTTCCCCCTCCCCTCTTTTGCCCTCTGTTGCCTCTGCTGCTGCGGCCGACCTCGCTGGTTTGGAGTCGGTTGGGGCAGCGTCTACCCCTAGCGGGAGACGCCGCCCTGGCAGGGGCAAGGGGGGCAGGGGCACTGGAGGAGCTAGCGGGGGCGGTGGAGGCGGCGGTGGAGGCGGTGGAGGAGGTGGGGGTGGCGGTGGGGGTGGTGGCGGGGGTGGAGGTGTAGGTGGCGGCAGTGGAGGCGCAGGCGGCAGCGGCGGTGGCGGAGGGAGCGGAGGTGGCGGCGGTGGAGGAGGAGGCGGCGGAGGAGGTGGAGCTGGTCGGGGTGGCGCTGCGCAGAGGGTCAGCTCCGGTGGTGGTCAGCGCTAGCAGCAGCAGCAGCAGCAGCAGCAGCAGCGCACTCGTGACGTCCCCTCCCCTCAGCAGCTCCGTGAGTGGTACACTGCACGCCAGAGGGGTGGGGGTACTGGTCCGTGCACCTACGTCCTGCGCACCGGCGACCGCGCGGGTGAGCAGTGCGGGGGTGCGCACTCCACCCAGCGCTGCTTTGGCCGCCTGACGGACGCTTGGCGTCACCAGTTCCCTGAGGCCACTGAGATCCCCCGCTGGGGTGAGCTGTCTAGGGCGGGTGTAGCTGTCTTTGACCTTGACTTTGATGCTATTCTTGCTGCCATGTATACTGTGACTATTAGTGATGAGGGTGACTGTTACCGGTGTTTTCCGCCCGACCCGGGCATTGAGACTGCTGCTCTAGGTCCTGGTGAGGCTGCTGCTCTAGGTGCTAGCGAGGCTGCTGCTCTAGGTGCGTCTGCTCCCTCAGGTACTGGTGAGTCCGCTCTCTCAGGTTCTGCGTCGGCTTCGGCCTCCCACACCTTTACCCTTGACTCGGGGGCTTCTCGCTCCTTCTTTCGAGACCGCACCACACTCACGCCGCTTGGCCGGCCAGTTGCGGTCTCTCTGGCAGACCCCTCTGGGGGTCCTGTCCTTGCTCACTTCTCCACTGTCCTCCCGTGTCCGGCGGCCCCCTCTGGCACCCTGTCTGGTCTTTACCTCCCCTCGTTCTCTACGAACTTGGTGAGTGGTGCTGACCTACAGGATGCGGGGGTTCACCAGTTCACTCCTGCGAGTCAGCGGGTGACCCACTGCACGGACGCTCGGACAGGCCGACACCTGGCCACGTTTACACGTCGGCCGGGGTCGAGCCTGTACACACTGACCACTGCGTCTCCTCCGGTCCCTGCGTCTGGTCAGGTAGCTGCGTCGGGTCAGGTGTTTGCTGCAGCGTCCAGGTCTGGTCCTGAGTCTGCCCCCTGCTCGTGTCGCCTCCTGTCTCACGAGACTCTCCTCTGGCACCACCGCCTTGGTCACCCCTCCCTGCTTCGTCTCCGGAGCATGGCCTCCCGTGTCCTTGTCTCTGGTCTTCCCCGGTCCCTCCCTCCACTTCCTCCGGGGCCTGGCCCTACCTGCGTCCCCTCTGTCGAGGGACGACAGCGGGCTACCCCTCACTCCTCCCAGTTTCCTCCGACAGAGGCCCCGCTGCAGACGCTTCACATGGACGTGTGGGGCCCGGCCCGCGTCCGTGGACAGGGTCACGAGCGCTACTTCCTGCTGGTGGTTGACGACTACTCGCGTTACACCACAGTCTTCCCCTTGCGCAGCAAGGGTGATGTCACTGAGGTGTTGATCGACTGGATCCGCGCAGCTCGTCTCCAGCTCAGGCGGAGCTTCGGCTCGGACTTTCCTGTTCTGCGTCTGCACTCTGACGGAGGAGGAGAGTTCTCCTCTGGCCTTCTGCGAGCCTACTGTCGTGCACGAGGCATCCGCCAGACCTTCACGCTTCCGGACTCTCCACAGCAAAATGGGATTGCTGAGCGCCGCATTGGCATGGTCATGGACGTCGCCCGTACGTCCATGATGCATGCGGCTGCCCCCCATTTTCTGTGGCCGTTTGCGGTTCGGTACGCGGCGCATCAGATCAACCTTCAGCCCAGGGTCTCCATGCCGGAGACCTCCCCAGCCTTGCTGTGGACGGGGAAGGTTGGCGATGCGTCGGCGTTCCGTGTCTGGGGATCTCGGGCGTTTGTCCGCGACTTGTCTGCGGACAAGCTGTCCCCTCGTGCTGCTCCTTGCGTCTTCCTGGGTTTCCCCCCTGACGCCCCAGGGTGGCAGTTCTACCACCCCACCTCTCGCCGTGTTCTGTCCTCCCAGGACGTCACGTTCGACGAGTCGGTCCCCTACTACCGCCTCTTCCCCTACCGCACTCCGTCCCTCCCCCCGCCACCGCTCTTCCTGGTACCAGGTCCCCCCCCGGTAGACCCCCTCCCCCCTCAGGGTCCTGCCCCTTCAGGTGTGTCCCAGGTAGACGCTGTTGAGCCTGTCGAGGTCGCTGGTGACTCTGGTGCTGCTGAGGGTGCTGAGCCTGGGAGTGCTGACTCTGGGGGTGGTGAGCGTGTGGGTGCTACGCCTGGGGGTGCTGAGCCTGAGGGTACTACGACTGGGGGTGCTGAGCCTGAGGGTACTACGACTGGGGGTGCTGAGCCTGGGGGTGCTGAGTCTAGGGGTGCTACGCCTGGGGGTGCTGCGTCTGGGGGTGCTGAGCCTGGGGGTGCTACGCCTGGAGGTGCTGAGCCTGGGGGTGCGGAGCCTGAGGGAGCTGGGCCTACTGGTGCTGTGCCTGGCGGTTCTCCGGGTGCTTCTTCTCGCCGGGAGCCACTCTCTCCACAGGAGCTACGTGAGTGGTTTGCCCGGCGCTGGAGGCGAGCTGCTGGAGCTGGAGGAGCTGCGGGTACTGGAGTTTCTGTTGCTGCTGAGGGAGCTAGTGCCACGGGTCCCGGAGGTGCTCGTACTGGGCGTACTGGAGCTGCTGGACCTGCGGGTACTTCTGGAGCTGGAGCTGCTGCGGGTGTTGGCGCGGAGGCTACTGCTGTCGGTCCTGGAGGCGGTCCTGCTGGGGGTACTGCTGGTGCTGCTGGGGGTACTGGAGCTGGAGCTGCTACTGGTGCTGGTGCTGCCACAGGGGGTGCTGGTGCTGTCCCTGCTGTGTCTGGAGTCGCCGCGCGGCCTCGGCCGTACTTCGTTCCGCTCCTTCAGCAGGTTCTTGGTCTCCCGTCTTCTACTGGTCCTCCTCCTCCCTTAGAGTGTCCACAGCCTGTCCCGTCGCAGTTACAGTTACAGCCGGCCTCCCCACTGCCTGCTCCGTCTCCCTACACTGGTCCTACTGGAGGTCTTGCTGAGCGTCGTGAGCCTGCGTCTCGCCCTGCGTCGCCTGTCCGTGCTGTTCGCACTAGTGGTCGCGGTTCGCGTCAGCGTCCTCCTCCTGTCCCTGGCACGCACCGGATGTCTCTGCGTCCGTCCACTGCTCCTCTGCGTGCCCCTTTGCCTTCTCCTCCTGAGTCCTCTCTTCCTGCTCTTGCCGACCCGGAGTCGGACTCTCTTCGTGCTGCCAGTCCTACTGTCACGCGTCTCCTTGCTACTGTTGTCACTGACCCTTCCTTTGAGTCCACTGCTGCGTCTGCCCTAGTTGCTGAGCTCGTCGACTTTGCTGCTCGCTGTCGCCTAGACTACGTCGCCAGTCTTGTTGCTGAGTCTGAGTCTGTCTGTCCTCCGTCCGTCGGGGGTGAGTGTGCCCTTGGCACGGACGTCCTTGAGGACAGGCAGGAGGAGTTCCAGTGCTTGGCCGCTGCTTCACCTCATCTCGTATCCGTACTGCTTACCCCTGAGGGAGACCCGGATGCACTTGACATCCCGACTCCGCGCTCTTACGCGGAGGCGATAGAGGGTCCCTACTCCTCTCAGTGGCAGGCAGCTATGGACGCAGAGATGGCTTCCTGGAAGTCCACAGGCACCTACGTTGACGCTGTTCCCCCTCCTGGGGCGAACATCGTCAGTGGCATGTGGATTTTCAGGGTGAAGCGGCCGCCGGGTTCTCCGCCTGTCTTCAAGGCGCGTTACGTGGCTCGAGGCTTCAGTCAGCGGCAGGGAGTTGACTACTTTCAGACCTTCTCTCCCACCCCGAAGATGACCACTCTTCGGGTACTGCTGCACGTAGCTGCTCACCGTGACTACGAGCTACACTCTCTTGACTTCAGCACTGCTTTCTTGCAGGGCAGCCTGCACGAGGAGATCTGGCTGCGTCGCCCACCTGGTTTCACTGGGTCTTTTCCTCCTGGCACCCAGTGGAGCCTACGGCGGCCAGTCTACGGTCTCCGCCAGGCACCGCGTGAGTGGCACGACACACTGAGGACTACACTTGCGGCTCTTGGGTTTGCTCCCTCTACTGCCGACCCGTCGCTGTTTCTGCGCACCGACACTTCTTTGCCGCCGTTCTACATCCTCGTGTACGTCGACGACTTGGTCTTTGCCACAGCTGACACTGCTGGACTCGTCCACGTGAAGTCCGAGCTGCAGAAGAGACACACGTGCACTGACCTGGGTGAACTGCGCAGCTACCTTGGCTTGCAGATCACTCGGGACAGAACACGCCGCACCATTACCCTGACTCAGTCACACATGGTGCAGCAGGTCCTTCAGCGCTTCGGCTTCACGTACTCCTCGCCTCAGGCCACTCCTCTGCCTACTCGCCACTCGCTCTCAGCTCTGCCTTCGGATGAGTCCGTAGAGTCGAGTGGCCCGTACCCAGAGCTTGTTGGCTGCCTCATGTACCTGATGACCTGCACACGACCTGACCTTGCATACCCTCTTAGCATTCTCGCACGCTATGTTGCTCCTGGGAGACACAGACCGGAGCACATGGCTGCAGCGAAGAGGGTGTTGCGCTACTTGTGCAGTACGTCGGGCATGGGGCTTGTGCTTGGAGGGCAGAGTCCAGTGGTCCTTACTGGGCACGCAGACGCTTCTTGGGCTGACGACCAGGCTACGCAGCGGTCGTCACAGGGTTACACCTTCAGCCTTGGTTCCGGCTCTGTTTCGTGGCGGGCTACTCGCTCGTCTTCTGTTCTCGGCTCCAGTTGTGAGGCTGAGATCTACGCAGGAGCCATGGCTGCACAGGAGCTTCGCTGGCTCACCTACCTGCTGACTGACCTCGGAGAGCCGCCTCGTTCTCCTCCAGTGCTGTACGTAGACAACAAGGCCATGCTGGCCTTGTGTCGGGAGCAGCGACTGGAGCACAGAACGAAGCACATTGCTCTCCGCTACTTTCTTGCTCGTGAGCTGCAGCAGCGTGGTCAGCTGCGTCTTGCGTACGTGGCCTCTGAGGCCAACACTGCTGATATCTTCACCAAGGCGCCTGCGCCTTGTGACCATCAGCGCTTCTGTACTCAGCTGGGCCTTGTGCCTACCTTGCCTCACTTGCTCACCTCTTGACCGTGCTTGTACTGTTACATATATATATACCTGCTCTTGCTTGTCTAGCCTTTTTATATATATGTACTCCTGCATGTGAACTGGCCTTGTGGCCTTGAACTTGTGCTCGGAATGTGTGGTGACTTTGTGATCCACCCTGAGCTTGCTTTGCTTTGCTTTACTTGACTGGTCTTGTGACCCCTTGTTCTCCCCCACTTTGCCTATGGGGGTGTGTCAGAACATTATAGCTCATGCATATTGTGTAGGCTATAGTGGGGTAGCCCATAAGGGGTACAACCCAATTAGGGTTATCACTTGTACTCAATTCATTCATAGTTCATTCATTCCTTGTTTCTTATCATTTAGTTGTCAATATTCTAGATCGGCAGTGGATTATAGATAGCTTTAATTGCGTGCATGTATGTGGTTGCAATGGTTGTTCACATTTGTATGATGTAGAGTGTATGCATAGGGAAGCAGCTGTGCCAATATACTTGTAAGGAAAATTCCCTTTCCTCGCTTTGCGTCCCTGCTCAGCGCGTACACCACTGTTCCCGCCAGCAGCACCCAACTTAACCGTTACCACTCGCGACACTCGCCTCGACTACTGTTCTCGCCACTGTTCACGACGCGACCCAACCTCACGGTTCGGTTGGTAACCCGCGCTCCGGAACTCCGCCTCGACAATTCCCAACCTCGGCGCTAGGCCCGTCGCGCACCCCATTTTCACGCATTACCGTTGCCACTGTAGTTTTGCTATATATTCTTCGCTCATGCCTTCGTTCATTGTACGGTTTTGCTTTGATAGTGCAATTCTCGCCCGCTCACTCAATTGCAGTCGTAACACTTGGTATCAGAGCCTACGATCTCTTCTCGGACCGCACCCACACCTTCGCTTCCCTGCTATCTCACTTTTTTTGGGGGGGGGGGGGGGGGGGGGGGGGGGTAGACGTCTCTCAGCGTTCAGGCACCGCCGCTCGAAGTGCTCTCTCGCAAGCACGTACGACCATGACTGAGGCTCTCGCTAAGCTTGCCTAGCACCCCCGCCATGGCCGAATTCAATCTCGCGACGTTGACGCAGGAGTAGCTGTCGGGAATTCCCTTACCCTCTCTATGTACTGCCCTCTTTTCCTCCTGACATGGTTTCAACCTATCTCCGCCCTCTTCTCCTCACCCTGGTTCTCCTCCCCTCTCCCCCTTATTGCTCCAGGTCTCCTGCTCTGCTTTCGTCCTTTGCTCTGCTGCGCCTGTGTTCCTTCGCCCCTTACTCTTCTCACTGTCCTTTGTTAGAGATGGCTTCTCCTCCTTGTGCTCGGTATCTCCTTGCCCCCTCCTGTGGCCTTTAGCCGTCCTCGCCCTGGATACTGTCGGAAACTCTCTCACCCTGTGCTTCCCTCTTTTCCCTTGTCTCTTGCTCTCCTTGTTCTTCCTTCTTATGCCTCTCCCGCCCTTCCCACTCCCTTGAGTCTTATACCCCACTTCTTTGCAGCCTTTGTGCTCTTCTCTCTCCCCCTTGTCTGCTCGTGCTTCACTCCTCTTCGGTGGTAGCTCCTTGCCTCCTCCCGTGCCCTTGTGCCGCCCTCGCTCGAGTCACGGGACCGTTGTATCCCTGCCCGCCCCTTCCTTCACGGGCTACGTTGGTGATATGATCCTGGACCCTCACCCCCGCCTCACTTTCCAACACCAAGATGCCGGATTCCCTCACTTCCTGCACTTTCCAGCGCTGCTGCGACAGCCCCACGTCCAGGCCGTCCCTCCTTGGGCGACGCACGTATACCTCCTGCCCCTGTGTCAGTGCCACTGGTGCCCCTCGGGCCCTTTGCTCCTGCCTCTGTCGGTATCGGTGAATGTCTCGTAGCTGCGCCACTCGCAGGTTCTCCAAGGTAGCTGGGAGTAGCTGTCGCAGGTAGTTTCCCCTCGCAACCGCCAAAGCTGCCCACTTCTTAGGTGTCCCCGCTGTCACCACCTCCGTGAGCACTCTTGGCGCACCCACTGGCAGCGTTGATTTTCGCCCAAACAGAAGGTGGTAGGGCGACACGTCTTTTAGTGCTGCCTGTTTGCTAAAGCGGTACCCCGCCATAACCCAATGCAAGTGCTTGCCCTAGTCCCGCTTCTTGGTCTCTCCATAGGCCCTCAGACCCTTCTTCAGCGTCTGGATGAGGCGCTCTGTCAGCCCGTCACTCTGTGGGTGATATCGCGAGGTGGTGCGATGAGTGATATGACATGACGCCAGTAGCTCGTCAAACTCCCCTTGGAATTCTGTGCCCTGGTCTGTGAGCACTTCCCCACAGGCCCCAAAGCGGGTGAGCACCTGCTCTTCAAAAGCTTCTGCCACTGCTCCTGCTGTCTTGCTAGTGAGCGCCCGTACTTCCGCCCACTTGCTCACATTCTGTATCATGACCACCACGTAACGGCGCCCCCGCTTGGTTAGCGGCAGCTCTCCGGCCAGGTCCAGTGACCATCGGTACCCCAGCCCCACAATTGGCAGCGGCTGCAGCTCTGCTTGGCTCCTCTCGAAGGCCGCCTTGTGCCTGATGCACGCCTAACACCTCCCCACCCAATCCTTGATGTCCTTCCTCATCCATGCCCACCACCAGCCTATCTACAGCAGCTGTTGCGTTCTCAAGGGCCCATAGTATGCCAGACAATTATGCACTTCCTGGATGATGCCTTCCCGCTCCTTCCGCTCAGGCACCCTTTTCCACCCGTCCTTGGTTCGTATCTGCACTTGGTTCTGTTACCAGCGATAGTGCTGCCCCCTGCTGCGCGCCCTGGCTGACACCACCGCTCCTTCTGCCGTCTCTTCCTTGAGCCACGCCAGCGTCTCAGCATCCTCCCATACATCCGGTGCTCCCGCCTGCTGCTCCCTCCGTAATGGCGTCACCGGGTCTGGTGCCATGGCCATCAGCGCCATCTCTGGGGCCACCGCTGGAGGGTTCCTAGATAACCCGTCCACGTGCTGCATCATCTTGCCTAGGCGGTGCCTGATGGTAAACTCATATTCCTGTAGCTTCAATGCACAGCGGGCGTTCTTGCTCGTCAGTGAGTGGTTCTGCATGAGCCACAGCAAGGGTTGGTGGTCCGTTACCAGTGTGAAGGGCTAGCCTTGCAGGTAGACCCGGAAGTGTCCCATGGCCCATACCGCCGCCAAGCCCTCCCCTTTGTAGGAGGAGTAGTTTGCCTCCACGGGATTGCATGAGCGACTGGCGAAGACCTAAACCTTCTCCTCTCCTCCCTCCTGCTGACTTAGGGTTTAGGATCTTCTCCACTCGAGGTTGTTGCAGTACCGCTCCATGCTTCACCGCCTCTGGTAGATCCTTCAGCGCCTCCTTCTGCGCTCCGCCCCACTCCCACTTCTGCTCTTCCCATAGTAGCTAGTTCAGCGGCGCTGCCCTTTTGCTGAAATTCTCCACGAACTTCCTGTAGTAATTGAGAAATCCCAGCAGTGCTCGCAGTGCGCTTTTGTCCTTGGGTGGTGCCACCTTGTCCAGCACCTCCACTTTGGCTTGCTGAATCGCCAGTCTCCCCCCTTTTACTTCAAAGCCCAGGTAGGTGACAGATGCGTGCCCAAACCGACACTTCTTCGGGTGACAGGTCAGCCCGGCTCCTTTGATCCACTCCAAAGTCTCAGCTATCCGCGTAAAATGCTCTTCTGGTGTCGCCGAGAACACGATGACGTCGTCTATATAGCACAACGCTCCTTGCAACCCCCATAGCACCCCGTCCGTCACCTTCTAGAATAGGAGTGATGCATTCTTCAGCCCAAACGGCATCCGGTTCCACTCATAGGCCCCATATGGCCCATGAAAGGCTGTCTTGGCCTTGTCTTCTTCCGCTATTGGGATCTGATTGAAGCCCTGCCGCATGTCAATGCCGAGAACACTCTTGCCTCTGACAGCCGATCGAAGATTCGTCCACCATCGGGTTTGAGTACCTCTCAGGTACCATGACCTTATTCAGGTCACGATAATCCTGCGAGAGAGGACTGTCCCCGTCAAATCCATCCGAGCCGATACCACCGTTGCCGCTGCGTAATTCGATTCCGACCTCCGAATGAGTCCCGCTTCCAATAATTCCAGGCATTTCTCTTGACATACTTCCAAGTCTTGTGGGCTCATCCTTCTCCTCCTCTGGTACACTGAGATGGTGGTGGTCAGGTTCAGCGTCATGGTCGTGCAATTGCAGCACCCCAGTTCCTTCAGCGTGTAGGCAAATGTCCCTCCGTGACTCGCCAGCAGTGCCTCCACTGCCCTCCGCTATTCGCCTTGCAACACTTCCTCTATGTCCCATACTGGTGCACTGTTCGTTCGCTCTGGTTCCATCTGTGCCGGACTTGTGAATCTTCTCTGCTCTTCCCTTAGCTCGCTCTCTTTAGTCCTTGCGGCGGCCTCCTCCTCCTTCGGGATGACCTCCAGCGCCATGTATGCTGGGCTAATGGGCGGCCAGTCTGGAGGGTCGAAGAATTCCCCCTCCATGTCACAGTCTGAGTCTCGGAATTCCTCCGGCGGTTCCTCCTCCTCTACTTCCTGTTCCCCCTCCATGTGCTCGTCATCATCTTCCTCATCCTCTTCGCTTTCTGCCGCATCTGCATATCGTCCTGGTACACCATCGCGCTCGTCTCTCCAGTGACCCCGCCGATGTTCTTCCGGGATTCCGCGCTACCATTGATCTTCTTCCTTTGCCTCCAATCCTTCCAGCATCGTTCGGGCTTCCATCTCCATTTCTGCCGCCAAGCGTGTCTGCGGCCTGACCTGTGTTGTCAGCCCGATCTTGTGCTCCAGCCACTTCCGGTCCAGATGGTCTGTCATGGTGGTAATGAGCCAGTGCAGCGCATTGAGGTCCATGGCCCTACCCAATGCCGCCTTCCTCTTCTTTTCCGTCATCTGCGGGCAAGCCGTTACTCCTGCCAAGAAACCCATGGCCAGTTCTCGTTCTTGTGCCATAGGATCCTCCCATTCTCCACGTGCTTGATCGTATACCATGCCTCGCTACGGTAGATCGCCATCTTCATGAAGCCCCTCACATTTTCGTACAACACAAAGTTCGGCCACGCCTGCCGCGGTTCCCCCACCTTGTTACACAGGTACTGGGTAGGATGGTCTGGCTGAGTAACTGGCACTGGCAGTCGTCCTGGCTCCAGTATGTCTGCTACCAGCCACGCCCTCGGCCTCTCCATTCACGAGAGCTGGTAGCGTAGTGCCGCCTCTGGCACCACGTTCTGCCAATACCGCTTGGGACGGTATGATCGGCTCACGTTCTGCGCCGCGTCCCATGCAACTCCTGCCCCCAGCTCTGCGGTGATCTCTTCCGTTGCCGCCCGTACCTCCGGCCGCGCATCCTCCACCATGTCCACGTTTTCTATGATGTACATAACCTCCCCCTGTCATTTCTTGATCATCTTCAGCACCCATATAATTTCCCAGAATTGCCCGCTTCTATCATCCTCCATCCCTCGTCCCCTTCCGGCCCTTGAGTAGCCTTGGCAGCCCCATCTTGCGATCACCAGATCAATCTTCCCCCACTCCGCTATGAGGCTCTCATCAATCTCCTCCACTCCTTTGCACAGCCATTCTGCCCCCCTTTCTGTCGCACCTTCCATCATTTGCTCTCTGTAGCGTGCCTTCAGCAGTCCAATGTGATGCCATGCCATTAGATTCGCCTTGTCGTCATTATCCACATACAGGTACGTAGATATGGCGTGACCAGCCTTCAGCAGTGCTGCCAAGCCTGTAGCTATTCCTCCGTATAGCTCCAATACCACCATTGGCTTGCGGAAAGCCCGTAGATTCAGCCATGCTTCCTTCAGGTTGTCGCTGGGTCCCCACACCTCCTCATACTGCTTCCTCGCGGCCAGGGTTTGCTCCATCTCCTTCCACAGCATCACACCCAGCTCTTCCTCCCGCGATCTCTCCATGGCCTGATACGCCTCCCTCGGTTTCCTCCTGATGAATCTCACTGGCAGCTCCGCCAGAGGGCTGCCGTACCCCCAATAGGTGATGCGGTACATCAACTTCTCTTCCCACATGCCGATCGTGGTTCTGATGGCGAACAGATATTCCACACCAAATAGCAGGTCAAATCCTCAGAGGAGGAGATGCCGCAGTACATCCTCACCGTGCATTCTTCGCTCTACCCCGGGCGTAACACGATCTCCACTGCGCCCTTTGTCCTGGGCATCCACTTGCCCGTGCCTCCATCAGCCGTGGTCAGTAGGTAGCCCTCAGGGATCACTCTGTCCTCTCGGTCTAGCCCCAGCAGCCTCGCCATTGGCGTGCCAATCAGCACGTTGTGCGCTCCCGTGTCCAGGATTGCCTGCTTCACCTTTATTCCTCCCACCGTCATTACTCCCTTCTCCACCACAAGTACCGTTGGCTGACAGGCCATTCGTTCCAGAGGGTGCCGCCGCGGTGCTCCTTCCTCGGCCTCTCCATTCGCGGCTCGCCTCAGGCCTCTTTCCTCTGTGGGCCGGTCCGCTGGGAAATATCGCTGGCGTGCGCGTAATCCCACGTCGTCCCTTCCCCTTGTCGGTTGCGCCATCAGCGCGAAGCTGGCTTCGCTCTCTGCTTCTTCTTCTTCTTTCTCTGCCTTAGCCAGCATCGCGGTCCCCTTCGAATCCTGCCCTTCCATCTCCTGCAATTGCCGCAGGAGACGTGCAATTTGCGCGCGCATGTCCTCCGGGTCCCTTCGCACTTTTCCTTCCCATCCGATGGCGTAACAATCCTTCTCTGCATGTCCTTTCCGCCCACATCAATCACAGATAGGGGCGTCCGGGCAGTCGCGCCTCATGTTCTTCACTTCCGCAATCGTCTAGAGGCCTAGGACACCTCCCTTTCACGGAGGCGACGGGGATTCAAATTCCCCTGGGGGTAGCTTGGCTTTTGTATATATTGCATTGCGTTCTTATGTGCTAAGTATATAATGAGTTTTCTAGTACTACTAGAATCCTACAAAGCTTAGTACTTTCTTCTAAAGTAAATATTTTTTATACAAAATTATGCCTTGATTGACCAGCCAATCTCTATTTATTCTATAGTACAGTAGGCATGATTGGATATTTTCATCGGCATGTCATAGAGGGTCGATGACCGAGTGGTTAATGGTAACGGACTGAAATTTTACCATTTTTTCCCTACATTTTGGCACTACAAAAACGTAATTCTGTATATCGTAGCCTACTAACTACAGTTTATAGCTAACAAATGTAGCGGCATCAATAGTTATACCTGCTACGGTTGTTAGTAAACAAATGGAGTGTTCTTGTTGAGCAGGCTGGTGGGTTGCGTTAGTCACGCCGAAGGTGGCCCGCCTTGCCACAGTTGTGACGCTTCCTCACCTCTCCCGCCCGCCGAGGCGGGCGCTCTCGCTCCACCGGTGTTGCGGTCCACGCTGGCCGCCGTCGCTCTCCTCCTCGCTCCAGAGCGGCCTCAATCTCGTACAATCTCCGGCCTGTTTCCACCCGCTCCACCACCTCATATGCCTCCTTGAGCGCGGCCCTCGCACACATGTCGAACACACGCACCGGTACGTCCCGCCGCAAATCATAGCTCAGCCCGTTCAGAAATTTGCTGATTAACCGTCCTTGATCATGACACGCCATGTTCTCTGCTCGCTCTACCAATCGACCATAATACGCCAGCAGAGACTCACCCGTTTGGCACCTGAAGTTCCAAAATTCCGATACCCGCTCCGGCGTTTGCGCAGGGAAATGCTCTTCTGGCATGCCCAAGAACCGTGTCGTGGGATCCATTTCCCCTGGTGCCACTCTCGCCGCCCAATTCAATAGCTCTCTCCGACTGATGCGTAGTAGGTTTCCGCCTCCTCTGTCAGTGTTTTCGCCAGACCGCGAAAGAACTCTTCAGGGTCCAGGCGGTCTCGCTCCCAACGTGCTCGTAGATTCTCCAGTTGCATCACATAATTCTTTGTGGAGGGTCCCCGCTGCGTGTCGCCGGAGAATCGTTCCGGTACTTCAATCTTAGGCACCAGGGTGCACTTCCAGCGTTGCACCGACACCTCTTCTTGCCATAAGGCGCTCCGTCGATAGGAGCCGTGCTCCGCTTCCTCCCTTGCACTTCGCATCGGTCGCTCTTCCGATAGCGAATCTTTCTTCTCTGCCCCAGTCGGCGCTGACCCTTCCGCCGGCGGCCCCGGCCGCTCTTGCCCGCCTGCCGCATGTCCGGGCAAATCCGGCCCGTGCTCCGCGTCCTCGTGCGTATCCGTTCCCCAGTGCATGTCTGCGTCTCGTTCTCCCGAGATGTCACCTCCAACTTCACCCTTCCGCTCTAGTTCGTACTCCGTGCCAGCTCTGGTCCACATACTAACGCTCCATAGATTGTGTGTGATCAGCACTCCTAGCTTAATCACACCTCCTCATGGCTTGAAACCTTTAATTGCTCATATTGGCCTGAGATCTCACACGAACACTGATTGTTGCAATTTCGTGAGATTAGCACAGAACATACAAACAATGCAGTGTTGATTTCCCGTACCCCCTATATCCTGCCTACGCTCCTCCCCCTATTGCTACACCTCAAGGCTCCTTTGGAGGTGGTGGCCTCGTCGTCGAGGCGAAGAGCCATTCTCCCCTTCCACTTGCCTCCAGCACTTAGCCATCCAACTGCCGATCCTCCAGCTTGTGGCTGTAACAACAGCTGGCTCGGGCATCCAACCTGCAAGGAAACGAAACATGCACCCACACACAAAACAAAGTAGCGCCTTCCAGCTGTCACACCCCCTTTTCCCCTCATGCTACCCTCCGCCGACGTGTTACCCTATCCTACGCCAACCCATCACCCTTGCCTCGCTTTCCCCTTTCCTTGGTACTCACTTCTTCAGTGCGCTATAAAAACATACAGTATGTACACTCGCTTTCCATTCACCTTATCTCGTGACACAGCTCGACTGTGAGGATCTCTCAGAAAAGAGAGTTTGAATTGAATGATTCACCTGGATACAACATGAGGCTATACATATTCTCGACACAAGGCCTGGTAATCAGGTGTTACGCGAAGGTTCCGAGGGTCGCGAAGCGTCCCGAATGGAGCCTTTCCAAATTTGATAGAAGGCAATTCGGTGGCAACCGAAAAGCCTGGAATTCGGTGCACGCAACCTAACTCGGTACCATAACTATAATGAAATATAGGAAAGCACATAGCCTAGGAAAAGCATGCATGCAAATCTAAACTTAAAACCCAAAGCCCGAATTACCCAACGAAGTCAACGTGGAAAATCTAGGTTCCGAAAACCCCAAGAGGAGGTTAGGTGGGAAAATCGAAAACCAATTGCGTCAACAACCCACTCGAAAAATTGGACCAATCACGTGAAACTTATGACAGTTTGCCACCCGACTCGGTAATTCTAGATGTGGCTTTTAAGCTAGAAAAAGCGTAACAAACTGAAGGCAAGCAAACATAGCTGGCATAAGCCATCGTACTCTCACATCGACCGGCTCGTACGCCAACTTGAGGATTCGGCATTGGAAATTGCAATTCTCACGGCTGAACACGACTTCGCCCGCCAACAGTCAACAGTGAATGCACCAGCACTAACACAAGCACCTGCAAACGCACCTGCGCAAACGGACGAGCCGATCATCATCTCGTCCGGCACACCGTCACAACACGACAGCGTGGGACAGCGCTCAGGTGTAGCCAGTGATGGCGCCGCCCGATCGATGCCTGGCATGGAGAGAAACAGGGCCGCACCAAGCACGCAGGGGCCTCGCGAAGCCCGTCGGCACGTGGAGTTGGCAACAACGAGTGGCAACAATGAAGTTATCGCACCGATGCCGTCCAAGCCGCAGCGCCCGCCCTGCTTTGATCCTAGCCAACATGGAGGTCCGACGGTTCAATCGTGGGTCTTCACGATGAACGTTTTTTTTCGACGCGAATTACGTCAAGCCAAACGCAGCGAAGATCTGTTTCGCTGCTAAGGGGCCCCGCCATGGACATCGCCACGCGCCTACGAGCCACCGTCGCAATAGGGAGAGCCCACGGGTCCAGCCATCACATCAAGTTCGTTTTGCGAAACCGCCCAGTACAGCACGTGGGATGTGTGGTGCGTAGGGCTTCGGGCGCGCTTACGAGCCGATCGCGGCTTCTATTTCGGCGCGTCAGAAACTGCATACTTGGCGACAGCTTGGGTCGGTCCAAGACTACATCAGCGGTTTTCTCGTTCTGTGCGAGCAAGTCGGCTATATGCACGAGGCGGAGCGGGTGGACCGTTATGTCGGCGGAATGAAGCCCGACATCTCGCATGAGATCATGCAACGCGGGCTATCAAACTTCAATGAAATCGTTGCGCTCGCGGAGAAAATCGACATCCTACGCCGACCGAGACTGGGGTCCTATTACAGACATTGTCCTTGGGGGTCGACCGAGCATGCCATCGTACACGCCGTTGTGGCAAATGTAGCGGCTACGCCATTTAAGGGGCACTGCTTTGCTTGCTATAGGCCGGGCCATCGTAAGAGCGAATGCCCAGAGCAGAGACGTCGCGGAGCAGAGCAGGGGAGGGAGTCTCAGAGGTAGGGAAATGCCAGCAAACAGTAGAAAACGGGCCAACTACTGACGAGACAACCTTCTCGCCCAACCTCACCGACCCTCACCGAGTCACACCGATTCACGCCATCGATCGGGCTTGGATGAATAAGGAGGGTACAGCGACAGATTGCCCAATACTAATTTACAGGAAAACACAGGAGACAGCAGTGAATATTTAATAGTCGGGGGAGCAAGCCACATCTTAGTTAATACCGCAACTGCACGGAGACTGCAACTACCGCTTAGCCGCTGTTTACCGGAGATTGACGCACGCTTAGTTGATGGCACGCCCCTGGCGATAAGGGAGAAAGTGGAGAGGGTGAAAGTTCGCTTCGAGGGGAACTTTGGGTTTACAAAGGAAATGCTCGCGACGACATTGGATGGGCACGATCTTTTACTGGGACGTGATTAGCTGCGACGTTACAATCCGCGAATCGACTGGATGATGGGTAGCTGCACTGTGCAAAGTAGCAGTAACTGGGTCGAACTACCTTGCTGGCAGTCATCCGAGTCTTCGACGGTCCACGTCGACGCCATCACGATGAAATGGGCTGTCGGCGCTGGAGCTGGCGTGTACGCGGTGGATATAGCGATACCGGTTGATAGGAGAAGCAGAGCAGTCGAGTGATTTTTAGAAACTGCTGGCAGCGATACCGCCCGAACTACAGGAACTGTTGAAACGGTACCCGCGTATTTTCCCGGACGACTTACCGGAGGGACTGCCACCTCAGCAAGCACACGATCACCGCATAGAGTTAGGGTCGGGAGCACAGCCAACCCTACAGCGACAGTTCAGACTGACATAGCCCGAGCTCGACGAACTGAGGAAGCGGAACAGCCGAGCGATTTCAAAAAACTGCTGGCAGTAGTACCTCCCGAACTACATGAACTGTTGAAACGATACCCGGGGATTTTTCCCGATGATTTACCGGGGAGACTGCTGTTAAGATAGGGTCGGCTGCTGCAGGGGCGGCTGCTCCAGGGGCCAGGGGCGGCTGCTGCAGGGGCGGCTGCTCCAGGGGCCAGAGGCGGCTGCTGCAGTGGCGGCTGCTCCAGGGGCGGCTGCTCCTGTGGCGGCTGCTCCAGGGGCCAGGGGCGGCTCCTGCAGGGGCGGCTGCTCCAGGGGCGGCTGCTCCAGGGGCCAGGGGCGGCTGCTCCAGGGGCGGCGTCGCTGGTGCAGGGCAGGCCCGCGCGCTGCTGCAAAGCAGGCGCGGGCGCAGGGGAGGCAGAGGCGGCGGCCAGGGGGGGGGGGGTGCGCCGCGACGAGCAGGGACAGCGCCCAGGGGGCGCCGCGACGAGCAGGGGCGGCGCCTCAGGGGCGCCACGACGAGCAGGGGCGATGCCGCGCGGGTCCCGCAGGGGCGTCGCGACGAGCAGGGCAACGCCGCGCGGGTCCCGCGGGGGCGTCGCGACGAGCAGGAGCGGCGACGCACGGGTCCCGCAGGGGCGTCGCGACGAGCAGGAGCGGCGCCTCGCAGGGCGCCGCGAAGGGCAGGGTACGCGCGGGCAGAACAGGTCCGCGCGCGGACGTGGGGCAGGCGCGCAGGCGGCGTGAAAGCAGGCCGCGAGCGGGGCAGGAAGACGCCGCGCGCCCGGGGCGCACGGCGGGCAGAAAACCGCCGTGCGCCCCGAGCACACGGCGGGCAGAAAATCGCCGTGCGCACGCCGCGCACCCGAGGCGCGCGGCAGGATGACAGGCAGCGGAAGCACACTGGTGGGCCCATCAAGGAAGGCAGCAGGAAGGTGCCTGCTCTGAATACCATGTTAAGATACTAAGTGCAGCTAGGCTTAGGAGCCATGGCTATGGTAGCTTAGTAGCTTAGGTTTTGGGTTCAAGAGGAATGTCGAGAGGGTTGCAAAGGAGAAAAGTGTTCAATAAAGAGAGAAGGTACAAGGATATAGGCAAAGCAAGCACGGTGCACCACCAAACAATGTAACACTACACTAACTATCGCTACAAGCAGTTTATATAAGAAATATATTTCAACAACTGCCACCTCAGCGAGCACACGACCATCGAATAGAATTAGAACCGGGGGCACAGCCAACAGTACAGTGACAGTTCAGACTGACACAGCCCGAGCTCGATGAAATGAGGAAGCAGTTAAATTACCTGTTAGACAAAAAAATTTCATCCGACCGAGCTCGTCACTGTTCGCCGCACCGATACTGTTCACACCAAAAAAAGACGGAGGGTTTTGCATGTGTATCGACTACAGAGCACTGAACAGGGTAGCAGTCAAATCGCGATACCCCATTCCCCGCACCAACAAACTAATTTACCAACTACGAACAGCACGGGTCTTTTTGAAAATAGATTTTACGGGGCGGTTACCACCAGATTCGAGTCGAACCATCAGACTGCGCCAAGACAGAATTTAGAACTAGGTACGGGTCCTTCGAGTACACCGTGATGCCATTCAGGCTGACCAACGCACCGGCGACTTTTTAGATGACCATGAACGAGGCGTTTAGGCCGCTCTTAGATAAATGCGTGATATTTTACCTCGACAAACTCCTCGTCTACAATCGTGATAAGCAGCAACTTACCAGATCTGTAAGCAGTGTTCACATTCTTAGACGACCACAGACTACAGACCAAGGGTTCTAATTGTGAGTTCTTCCACGATATGTTAGAATTTTTTGGGCACGTTACTTCAGAGGGTGAAGTTGAGATGGACCCAAACAAGCTGGACACGGTAAAAGCGTGGCACCCTCCGACGAACATCACGGAGCTGCAGAGTTTTTTGGGTTTGTTAATTGTGTGCATCTGTTCGTCCCCGACATGACACGGTTAACTGCCCCACTGACGGATTTACTGCGGAAGGAGGTCGCTTTTACGTGGGGGGAGACAGAGCATGCTGCCTTCTCTTCCCTGAAAAATGTTCACTGTTCACCGCCCGTACTGCGCATCGCCGACCCCATTCAAAATGGTTGCAGACGCAAGCGACATCGCCATCGGAGCCGTACTATTATAGGATTTCGGCAACGGCTTACAGCCCATCGCATACGAATCACGAAAACTACATCCGCCCGAGAAGAATTACCCGATACACGACCGCAAAATGCTCGCGATCGTGCACGCATTCAAAGTCTGGCGCTGCTACTTGACCAGCGCAGACGTGATAGCACGGATAGACCACAAGTCACTACAGTACCTCCGCGCACAGCCCCACCTCAACCCACATCAGATTCGTTGGCTCGATTTCATCAAGTCAAATTTTCATTACACGGTCACCTACAAAAAGGGGGCATCCCACATCGCCAATGCAGTGACACACCCCACTACCCAAATTTACGCCATTCTACTCGCCCAAACCAGCCCACTACTTACATGACTATTTACCCACTGTTAGCAGACAGACCCTTTCTTCACCGGAGGCAACTCGCAACAGTTTGTAGCAGCAAAAGAGATTTATTACATAAAAGCCGGCACCGACCGCATCTGGGTACCGGGCTACACTTTACTAAGGGAATTGTTACTACAGGAGGCAAACGACGGGGTTACCTGACGACATTTCGGAGTAGAGAAAACACGGCAACAGCTGCAGCGGTATTACTACTGGCCCGAGATGCTGACCGGCTTGCAGCGATAAGTGGCATCGTGTCCCACTTGCCAACTTATGAAATCATCACGGAAGCGGCCGGCAGGACAGTTGCAGCTGATACCACCCCTAGAGCGTGCTTGGCAGCAGGTGACAATGGACTTCGTCACGAGGTTACTGGCAGGAGCAAGTGGGAATGACGGGATCCTGGTCATCGTCGATTGGCTGACAAAAATGGCACATTTCACAGCCTACAAGATAACAATCACAGCCGAATAAACAGCCGGCCTCTTTATCTCCGCCGTCGTTCGACTGCACGGGATACCAGCATCGATCATCAGCGACCGCGGCACGAAATTCACCAGCAACTTCTGGCGGAACCTGTGGCAGCAATTCGGCAGACGACTACAGTTCAGTTCTTCGTACCACCCCGAGACCGACGAACAGACGGAACGACAAATCAGACCATGGAACAGCTCATCCGAGCCACGTGCGACAACCTAACCACGTGGAAACAACAACTGCCACTCATCGAATTCGCATACGACAACTCGCCATCCACCACGACCTAACAGTCACCAACTTACCTGAACTACGGACAAGACCCTACAGTACCCTTGACCCCGAATCCTGACAACCCGGTACCACATGTGCAACAGTTCGCATAAATCTTGCAAGCAGCACGGACCCGAGCTGGAGATGAGATAAAAAAAAATCAAACATCATCGCTAACTGCAACGCCGACCGCCACCGCCGACCTGTCACTTACCAGCCGGACGACCTCGTTTTACTTGACACCCAGAACATCCGCCTGCCTATTACCCCAAAACTCCGCCCCCGATATTGCGGGCCATTTCGCATGAGCCGCATGATGACTCCCCTCCACCGCCCGTCTGCCCCTCGTTCCACATCAGCCTCCTCCGCTCATACCCTTCCACTAGCCAACTGCCTCGCAACTGCCCAAACAGCATGACACGGCCGCCAACGGAGCCAATCATCACGCCAAAAAAAATACTGAGCCACCGAGTTCGTGACCCACTTGGAGCCCGCAAAATCGAATTTCTGATTCGCTGGAAAGACCACACGCCCACCGAAGACAACTGGGTTCCCTTGGACAGAATCGAAAACCACCCTGTCCTCACCGAGTGCCTGCGCGGCCAAAATTTCGGGGATGTAGACGCGCTTTCGTAAGAAGGGGATTCTTAGGGGGGTGGGGGGGTAACGTAAGGAAAATTTCTTTTCATCACTTCGCGTCCCTGCTCAGCGCGTACACCACTGTTCCCGCCAACAGCACCCAACAGCGTTACCACTCGCGACACTCGCCTCGACTACTGTCCCCGCCACTGCTCACGACGCGACCCAACCTCACGGCTCGGTTGGTAACCCGCGCTCCGGACCTCCGCCTCGACAATTCCCAACCTCGGCACTAGGCCCGTCGCACACCCCATTTTCACACATTACCGTTACCACTGTAGTTTCACTTTATATTCTTCGCTCATGCCTTCGCTTATTGTACTGTTTTGCTTAGATAGTGAAAGTCTCGCTCGCTCACTCAATTGCACTCATAACAATACTACACAGTTGTTGGGCTATCGGGTAGTTGGTTATATAGATTAAAGCTCGCGTCTCATATTTCTGTGTCCCAACCAAGTGTTAAACGCTTGGTATCCGGTAACCCTCAAACTGTCGCACAACTCCACTGAAGGTTGGCCCAGGTTGAAACGATTGGTTGGGAACCTACAAACTTGCTTGGCGGTATGCGCAGGGACGTGCCAAACCAATCATGCGATCGTGCACCCAGGTAGGTTTGGAAAACACACCTGCACGGGGACAACACGATCGCCCAAACTCCCCCACCGGCGACCAGGTTGTCGCACGAATCAAGCATTTACAACAGCTGAAAAATATGAGACTGACAGAACTCAGAAACCCGATTTCGCACTAGCACTAGGCTCAGGTTCAAGAGTAAAACTCTTTCCACTAGCAACCGCGGTTACCTCTTACACAAAATTTAGATTCTCGTTGATCAGCATATACGGCCGACCTATAAACTTGAAATTAGGTCTTCATTTATCAGTATCAGCGGCGACCAGGGTACATCCCGTGCTTATCGTGAACCATGTCCAGGTAATGAGGCGCGCCAGGTAAGGGACGCGATGGGGCAGGACGGGACAGTACGGGAAGCGACGGGACTGGACAGGACTGGACGGGAAGGGACTAGAGGGACGGGACGGGACGGCACAGGAAGGTAAGAATCTCGACGAGGGGCCGGGAGGGGACGTGACGGGAAGGCGGGATGCGACGAGACCGGACGCAAATGGAAGGGAGGGAAGAGGAGCACGCGGAAGGGGCGGGATGCGACGGTACGGGGCGGAAACGGGAGGGACGGGAGGGGACGCGACGAGGGGGCGTGCATGCAGGGGGTCATGCATGAATGCAGGTCCTTGGCGTAGCAGGGTGAAGAGCACATCGTGTAATACAGCACAGCACAAGAACAGCGCACAGTGCAGCAGCGCCTGGACGAGTGGGGCGATTGCGAGCGCAAGTGCAGCCAGTGGCGCGAAGCCGCCAAACATGTCCCAAAACTCGGTCGTCCAGCTTGCCGTCGACTGGTTGCAGGGGGGATGGGGGCCGAGCGGGGGAGTGGGAGAGGGAGCGAAGCAGGAGCAAGTAGGGAGCGGAGGAGCGGAGAAAGGAGGGGAAGGGCGGGAGAGAGGCGGCGGAAGAGGGAGAGAAAGGAGCGGGAGGAGAGCGGGGGAGAGGCGGGTTGGAGTGGAGGCGGGGAGAAGGAGCAGGGGGGGGAGGGGAGGGGGTAGGTGGGATGTGGAGGGGAGGAAATGGGAGGGGAGGTGAGTGGAGACAGGAAATGCGCTCCTGCTTGCCGGCGTTCATCCTCCCTATCTCCGTTCTCTCCTCCCCAACCCCTTTTCCTTTCCCCCACCCCCCTTGCCTTTCCACTCATTCTCCCTGCCGCCCTGATTAGGTGCGAACGACGGGTTGCGATAAATCCCGTCATTCCCCCTTCTGCTCCCCATCAATTCCCGCTCTGCTTTTCCATCAATTTCCCCTCTGCTCTCTATTTCCCCCCCTGCTTCTCCTCCGTTCCCCCCCTGCTTCCCCCCATCCCCTTCCCTGCTTCCCCCCATCCCCTTACCTGCTTCCCCCCATCCCCTTCCCTGCTTCCCCCCATCCCCTTACCTGCTTCCCCCCATCCCCTTCCCTGCTTCCCCCCATCCCCTTCCCTGCTCCCCCCCATCCCCTTCCCTGCTTCCCCCCATCCCCTTTCCTGCTTCCCCCCATCCCCTTTCCTTCTTCCCCCCATCCCCTTTCCTGCTTCCCCCCATCCCCTTTCCTGCTTCCCCCCATCCCCTCAGCCCTCCTTCCCCCCACCCTCTGCCCTGTTCCACCCTGCCCTCCCCATCCCTGCCTTTCCCTCCCTGCCCTGCGCTTCCCTTCCCCATCCCTTCTCAACCCTTCCCTTCCTTTTCATGCCCTTCCCTTCCCCTTCACACCTCACCCGCCCACTACTGTAGTTCCCATGCATGTGCACCCATCACTGTCTCCCCACATGCTTTCATCATGTGCGCTTGCTTGTGTTCCCTTGCAGTTGTTCCTTTGGCACCTCACACCACCTCCCCCATGTTCCTTCACACAATTATTCCTGCCTACTCCACTCCCTGTATTTTCAGTGGTGAAGCAGAGGAGCAAGCTGAGGCGCAGCTAAAGCTAGTCCACGCTCTATACCGTACCACCACCTGTTTTTCTTGTGTGTTGTATGCAAGCATGATACTGTATTAGTGTAGGAGATATCCATATCAAAGGCACAATATGTACTTTTCTTTCTGCAGTGCAAGATATTCTTCCAAGATGTATGGACACTGAGAGTGTCAGAAGGATAGAGGCATGTCCCTAATACTGGCATGTTCCTATACTGGCTTGTAGCTTGTAGCTTTGCGTATGCATTACAGGTTGTATGACACCTGGTGTCGCAATGGTGCCTCAAATCCATGAGAAGGCAGGGAGGTGTGATGGAAAGGCAGGGAGATGGGTAGTAAGTGAGGGGAGATTTGAAGGGACGGAGGGTGAAAAGGGAATACAAGCGAGTAAACATGAGTTAATAAGATGCATGTATGGGGCAAAAGTGATGGCAGCACATGCACATGAACTGGAGGGCAGAAGGCGAGGAGTGACGTAGAAGGGCGGGGTCGAGAAGGGAAGGGCAGGGAGGAAAGGGCAGGGATGGGGATGAAGGGGAGGGGAGGAAGGGGAGGGAATGATGGGGAGAGAAGGGAAGGGGAGGAAGTGGAGGGAAGGAAGGGAAAAGGGGGGAGGGGAGATTGGTTACAGGAAGGAAGGGACGGCGGTGAGGATTGCGAGAGTGAGAATGGCAGGAAGAGTGTGAGAGGGCAGACGGGCCTTGTGATGTGGCCCACAAGAGATGAGAAGGAAAACGAGATGGTGGGAGGCATGAAGGAGATAAGGAGAGAAGCAAGGAAGGCAGGGAGAGGTGGTGGGAGGCATGAAGGAGAGATGGAAAAGGGGAAGCGGGATTGGAAAAAGGGGTGAATGAAAAGTGAGAATTCGGTAAGAAGGTGAGTGACGGGGGAAACAGAGTGGGCAGAGGGGAGAAAGGGTGAGTGTGGGGGAAAGAGAGTGAGCAGAGGGGAAAACGCGTGAGTGAGGGGTGAAAGAGAGTGAGCAGAGGGGAAACGGGTGCATAAAAGGGGGGTAATGAGAGCCTGCAGGGGGGGAAATGAGGGCGTGCAGGGGGGGAAATGAGGGCGTGCAGGGGGGGAAATGAGGGCGTGCAGGGGGGGAAATGAGGGCGTGCAGGGGGGGAAATGAGGGCGTGCAGGGGGGGAAATGAGGGCGTGCAGGGGGGGAAATGAGGGCGTGCAGGGGGAATGCCGCGCGAGGAGGCGAGAGGAGCACGCACGGGGAGGGGAGAGGAGCACGCGCGGGGAGGCGAGAGGAGCACGCACGCGGAGGGGAGAGGAGCACGCACGCGGAGGGGAGAGGAGCACGCACGCGGAGGGGAGAGGAGCACGCGCGGGGAGGGGAGAGGAGCACGCGCGGAGAGACGAGAGGAGCACGCACGGGGAGGGGAGAGGAGCACGCGCGGGGAGGCGAGAGGAGCACGCACGCGGAGGGGAGAGGAGCACGCACGCGGAGGGGAGAGGAGCACGCACGCGGAGGGGAGAGGAGCACGCGCTGGGAGGGGAGAGGAGCACGCGCTGAGAGGCGAGAGGAGCACGCGCGGGGAGGCGAGAGGAGGCGAGAAGGGGATATTGGGCGGCAGAAATGGGAGATCGGGCCGCGGGAACGGGAACTCGGGCGGGTTGCACGGGAGATCGGTCGGCGAGCAGGGGAGATGGGGTGGCGGGGAAGCGGAGGTCGGGTGGTGGGAAGATGACGGCTATTACCTAATCATAAGCATAGGCAAAGGGGAGCGCTACTGCTGCTCACCCCTGTTACGTGACATTCTTTGTCCTTTTGACGCCTTTGGATAGGAGCTAGGTTACTAATGGAGTGGTAATGCTTCTACTACGTGTAAGGAGGTAGGGCTGGAGTGCTAACCTTGGCGCTTGATTTTTCCCTATCACTTCACTCCCTTGCACAATCTGTGTTCCCGTCGTCAGTGTTGGTCGCACAAAGTGCAACTTCCCAAACCTGTCACGCAAGAGGTTCGGATGTGACCCAAACCTGCGCCTGAGCTCTTGTGTTGGCCTCAACACTTTGGAACTTCGCGCATGTATTTCCCCCGCTCGTCAAAAAACTCGTCACTCGTAAACCAATCAGGATCTTACTTTCCCAACCAAGTGTTAAACACTAGTAAATATGAGACGCGAGCTTTAATTTGATTTTCACGTTCCACTCTCTGCTTGGTTGTGTGGGCGTGCTCGAAGTGGGATCTTGACAGGCATCGATGGTTGTCGATGAATGTCGACTGATGTCGACGAATCCTGACGGTCGGAACGGTCGATCCGAGGGCTGAAAGTTCCTGACACCCAGAAGTTTTGTCGATGAGATGTCGGCCTTCACGTCGGACACGCCCTGACCGCCAAACGTAGGAGGCGAGTGGTTCTCTTTCTGTCTAGGCGATGGGGAATAACCTTCCTGCCTGGCGAGCACCCCAACCCAATCACCTGTTCCCGTTTCCCCAACCCCCAATATTCGCACATGTACGGTAGTAGCATACCATTGCAACAATGCGGAACCTTGAAATCGTGCAGGTCGATGTGGCTTCAACGAAGGATGTAGCAGAGATGTCCAGCCGTGGCAGATCCAAAAGGAGAAATCCAGCTTTTTGCGACGCGTGTCGTATCGAGTTCACAACCTGTCTATGTCTCAGCATGCTGGTGGCAGTTGGGCAAGTCAAGAGAGTCTGTCCGATTAGATACATGTCTGGAAATGAAAAAGCGAAGCGTCCAGATCTGCCTGCGCCTAGCCGCGGCGACCTTATCCTTTCAGATCTCTCCCCGTAGCGAGCTTCGTCCCCGCAGCGACCTTATCGTTTCAGCTCTCATCCCTAACCACTCAAAAGCGAGCTTGCTTCCCCCCCCAACCATCCCTCCGCCCCGCTCCAATGTTATGCATACCACAGCGTAGTAACCTCCAACCACCATGCGAAAGCACAAATACCTCCCCATCTCCCAACCACCCGAACCGACCCGACCTGCACCTTTTCACCACCACAAAAATCGGCTCCCATTCTCCCCTACCTCCCCATTTCTGCCGATTCCCCGCGACCTGGACAGGCGCAGCCGCTACAATTGAATCACGTGGTGCAGTTCGCCCTTCCCACCGACTCTACTGCACCGAGCAGAAGCTGCACGCGTTCAGAGGAAAAGAAGCAGACGAGATGGGATGGAGGGGGAGAGTAGACTCGAGCAAGCCGGGTTTCCTCCGTTTCTTAATTTGCCACGTGAAGAGACGGGCATTCAAAGTTTCCCGATTTCACTATCCATTCAAGAGCAGCCTTGGCTTTGCGAAGAGGATTCACGCAGTGCTTTATCATCTGTAGGGGACTTCACTGGCAGTAGACGTCCAAGACATCAACTCTTGCCAGGGGAGTGCCGAGGCTACCATCCCCTGCCTCCAAACCTTACGAGCTACCAGAGCTCGACCAAAGTTTGAGATTAAGATGGCCTTTCGGCAAAGAGACTCCGAACAGCTCAGTCTCATTCCAGGACTTACATACCCCCTCAGTCTCATTGCTAACAATTCCGTGAAACTACTCCTATCCCACCGTTCGCACCACCACTGCCGCCTTGACCCAACGCTTTGGGGAAGGCCAATTTGTTTCTTACTCCTCGTGTTCCTCCTCTCGCTACTATACGTTCCATCCGACGGTACGAGCACCGCCACACGCGTGATCAACGCTGCTTGCCATGATTTGTCGCTGGATATATGACTGTAACGCGCAATTCGCTGTATATCGAGAACATTGTTACTACCGTACGTATCCCCTCCAGGCAGGGCACAGGGGCGCATTCTGGTTGGTTGCAATCTAGACGGCGCACGCCGCGAGTCAGCGCCCTGGCGTGTTAGAATGCCTCACAGCTCCAATGCCTTCTCTCGCCCCCCCATCCCCTGCAGCTTCCCCCCCCGATGTCTCCGCGCTCTACATCGTCCGCCTGCGCTCCGCACCACCTGTCGCGTCGTACCGCGGCGGATTTCCCGGCTACCCAGCAACGGCCGTGTGGGACAGCGACCCTAACGGCAACGCGACAGATGCGACGGCAGACGACACCGCTGCCGCTGGTGCGGCTACGACTAACGCTCTAGGGGGAAGGCTTGGCCGTCCGCTGCGGCGGCCGTGGGTGAACGTGAGGGCGCCGGGCGTGAGGGCGTTCAAGCAGCTGCTGCAGCGCATGCAGCAGGCCGTGCTGAGAGACAGCGGGGTGGACGCGGGGAAGATGGTCTATAGGTAAGGGTAAGATGGTGCGTAGGTGAGGGGAAGAATGGTGCAGAGGTGAGGGGAAGATGGGGGGCGTTGTTCCGGACGAACGATTTGCAAACAAAAAGGCCAATGATGTTAACCGCTGCCCTTGCTGCCACTGCCTCTTCAGCGCATGCAGCGAGCTTTGAAGTCGGAGGGCTAGACTTGTAAAGCAGACGGTCATGCGGGACAGTGGTGGACGAGGCAGGTGAGCCCCAACCATGTCCACTCATACCACTCTTAAAAAGCCTGAGGTTTCCCATCATCATGTGGACGTGCAGTGCAGCAGTCCGTTCGTGTGATTGTAGATGCTGGGAAGAGCCGCAGTAGCAGCCTGTCTTCCACGCCCGCCATGTTCGATATTGTCGGTCTCCACTTCCCTTCCCCCTCCTCCCCCCCTTGCTTACCACTACTACCATCTCCCCACCGGTTCCTACCCCTCTCCCACTAACCCGCTCCCCTCTTCCCCTCTCCGCCACACCAGCTACATGCACGCGTCGAACGCCTTCTCCTTGACCCTCACGCCCCTCCTTCCCCCCTGTGCACCCTCCCCTTCGCGCCCTCCCCTTCGCGCCCTCCCCTTCGCGCCCTCCCCTTCGCGCCCCTCCCTCGTCTCCCCTTGCCCGCCCTTCCCATCGCAGCTACACGCACGTGTCGAACGGATTCTCTGCCAAGCTCACGCCAGCGCAGGTGCAGCGCATGAGGCGGCATCCATCCGTGGCGTCCGTGACGCAGGCGCGCGTGCTGCGCCCCGCCACCACCCACTCGTACAAGTTCCTCGGCCTTCCCTCCTCGCTCTGGGCCGCTGCGGGCGGGCCCAGCAGCGCAGGCGAGGGCACGGTGATTGGCATAGTGGACTCGGGCATATGGCCCGAAAGCCGTTCCTTTGACGACACGGTAAACTATGCATCGCCTTCACCCCAGTAGGGTCAGTATATGCCACTCCCCGTCTGTTTTTTTTTTTGCTGAGTCGAATCAAACGGCACGTCAAATCAAACGGCACCTTGTTCGACAACACGGTACGCTGCGCCACGCCTTTTGAGGCGCCTCAGAACTTGTCGCCGCCATCCGCGCTTCTCCAACTTCCCCCGCACCTGCCGCCCCTTCGTGCGGAAATCTTTGTATTCCCATCCCTTCTCCCCACCAGCATCGCCGCCCGCTTTTCCTCCCCCACACCCTTGCCCCCACCATCACCATGCTATCAGCGACTCATTCCCAACCCCTCCCTCCCCTCACCTCACCCCCTTCCCCCTTTTCCCCCGTTTCCCGTTATGCCGACTTCCCCGCTTCCACACCCCATCGTCTCCCCACGTGCTGGGAAGCAGGGCTACAGCAGCACGCTCCCTTCCGGGTGGGCAGACACGTCTCCCACCATCCCTCTAACCCACCACTACCCATCCTCCCTTCCAGCCCCTCCACCCGACCACCCCCCTCCACCCGTCCACCCCTCCACCCTTCCATCCCCCCTCCACCCCCCCTCCAGGGCTACAGCAGCACGCTCCCTTCGGGGTGGGTGGGAGACTGTTTCAGTACAGTTGACATGTCCTGCAACAAGAAGATCATCGGAGGGGGCTGGTTCTACGAGGGCTTTGCGAGTGGCGGCAACGCCCCCGACCTCACCGAGGACTGGCTCTCTCCGCGCGATAGTTCAGGGCATGGCACGATGTGCGCGGGGTGAGTGTGCGTGTGGTGCACGTGATGCATGGTGCGTGCAGCAATAAGATCATCGGATGAAGGGGCAGGGCAGCGAGTGGGGGGGCAACGAGTGGGGGGGCAACGAGTGGGGTGGCAACGAGTGGGGGGGCAACGAGTGGGGGGGCAACGAGTGGGGGGGCAACGAGTGGGGGGGCAACGAGTGGGGGGGCAACGAGTGGGGGGGCAACGAATGGGGGGGCTACAAGTGGGGGGGCAACGAGTGGGGGGGCAACGAGTGGGTGGGCAACGAGTGGGGGGACAACGAGTGGGGGGGCAACGAGTGGGGGGGCAACGAGTGGGGGGGCAACGAGTGGGGGGGCAACGAGTGGGGGGGCAACGAGTGGGGGGGCAAAGAGTGGTGGGGCAACGAGTGGGTGGGCAATTGGGGGGGGTTCCACTCGGGGTTTGAGAGCGGAGGCACCTCCCTCGACCTCTTAAGAGACTGGATCTCGCCACGCCGTGCTGCCGGACATGGCATGATGTGTGCGGGGTGAAAGAGTGGGGGGCACGTGGTGTGCTAGGTGATTGTTTGCGTGGTGCGTGGAGCATGGCACATGGCACATGGCACATGGCACATGGCACATGGCACATGGCACATGGCATACGGTGCTTGGTGAGCCTCGAAATACCACAAGGCACAAGGTATACGGAATATGATAAGGAGAGGGGGGGGGGGGCAACAGTTACACCACAGAGACACTCCCCCCATTGTCCTTTCACATGGGTCTCACATGGGTCTCACATGGGTCTCAAATGGGTGTCTCCGCCACTTTCTCTCCCTCTCCCCCCATTCCAGAGTGGCAGCGGGTAACAGCAATGTGCAGCCCAACATCGGAGAAGACACAGACAGGGCGAGCGGCATGGCACCAGGAGCACGCCTCGCCATCTACAAGGTGCTCTGGCAGTCGGGGGGTGGCAACATTTATGCCACCAGCCCAGACATCTTCGCAGCCATTGATCAGGCTGTCGCCGACGGTGTGGATGTGCTGAGCCTCGCGATGGAACAAGCCAATTCAGATGATACGTACTTTGACGACTTGCCATTCATCAGTGTCAATGCGGTGAGTGGCTGTGGCTGTGGCAATGAGTGCTTGTGGCAATGAGTGCTAGTGGCAGTGAGTGCTTGTGGCAGTTAGAGCTTGTTGTACCTATATGTATCCCCTCATCCTTGCACTATCGTTGACGCGCCTAAAAGGCCACTCCCACCGATACCTACTGTGATGACTTGCCGTTCATCAGTGTCAACGCGGTGAGTGGCAATGCAGTGAGTGCGTGCTTGTACATGTATGGACCCCTCGAATCCAGTGGCTAATCCACGGGTACATGTTTTTCGGCCATCACGGAGGGCCATGTTTTTCGGCCTGCGATTCTTCTCTGTTCTCAATTTCTCTTCTTTCCTTTCCTTATTCCCCATCAGGCTGGGGTGTTTGTGGCACTTGCAGCGGGCAACAAGGGCCATCCACACAGCACTGCACCCACGGGCTATCGCACGCTCTGCAACTTCTCTCCCTTCTACCTAACCGTGGGCGCCATGTGAGGAGGGGAGCAGTTGTGACCGGGGGCAAAGAAGGTGAGGGATGGGTTGAGACGAGGTGAGGCAAGGGGAAAGGTCCTTGGCAGCCACGGGCAACAAGGGCCACCCACACAGCACTGCACCCACGGGCTATCGCATTCCCTGCAGCTTCTCTCCCTAATACATGACTGTGAGGGCCGGGTCATTATGGGGGAAGGACATAAAAGGAGTGGGGGGGGGACAGGGGCGAGGGATGGGTGACAAACATTGATGGTAGAAAAGGCTAGCAGAATATGACATGTGAACCCAGGGGCCAAATAAGAGGAAAAGGGGGGCATGATGGTCTGCTCTCTCCACCCCATACCCTCACCTTTGTTCATCCTTCCCCTGACATTCACCCTCTGCGGCTCCTCTCATTCTTCTCCTTCTCTTGGCATTCCTCTGCTGCTCTTCTCATCCCTCCTTTGCTCTTTTTCATTCCTTCATTACACCCTTCCCCATGCCCATTCCTTCCACCCTTCTCCTTTGTGATATCTCAAAAGTCGTTCCCTGTGCCGCCTCGCCTCCCACCCCTCCCCGCCATCCTCCCACACCCTGCAGCACCATCTCTCGCAACGGTGCATCCATCTCCTCCACTACACCAACACCAGCAGCAGCAGAACTACCAGCTCCTACAGTACTCGATTTCTCTTCCGCAGGTCCACTCGCCAGGCCCTCAGGTCCCATTCCTACAGCCGCCCACCCCTCCAACGCCATCCTCAAGCCCGACATCATCGCCCCGGGGGATTCTATCGTTGCTGCCGTTTCCACCAACGTTGTCGGCGATGCGGGGGGGTTTTGGTGGAGCTCAGGGACGTCCCAGGCCACAGCTCATGTCACTGGCATTGCTGCTCTCATCATCCAGCAACATCCTGATTGGACCCCGGCGCAAATCATGTCGGCCATGACGACTACAGCGCGGACTACGGATACCAGAAAAAAGGCGATTAAAACATATTACTGGGGTGCTGCGACGCCCTGGGAGATGGGAGCAGGGCATGTGGTGCCTGCTAGGGTGGTTAACCCCGGGTTAACCTATGATGCCGGGGAGCAGGACTTCATAAACTTTCTTGCCGGGCAGGACTATAACCGTGCGAGGGATGAATTTGGCACAGATGTCAAAGCTCTTTCTGCGAGGAATCTGAACCGGCCAGCCATCTCGCTGCCCAAAGTGCGCAACAAGGCCAAAGTTAGGCGCACAGTAACGAATGTCGCGGATACAACGTCGACGTATAAGGTGAGGATCAAGAAACCTGCTGGAGTGGACGTGAGGGTGTCGCCATCACGCTTCACAATCGCCCCTGGACAGCGAAAGACTTTCAAGGTAACTGTGGTGGTGAGGTGGGCTTCGCAGTCTTTCAAATTCGGCAGCATCACGTGGGTGGATGGCCACGGGCACTCTGTACGGTCCGTGTTGGCCGTCCAGCCGTTTAGTGTGTGGTAATTTGGTAATGTGCAGTCGTCTAAGATAATAGAATGTGGAGCCTTATGGTCAGGGCCTATGATTCACTTTTAGGCACGTTAATGCATCAGGGTCCCTCTGTAGAATCCCTGATCGTCAGTGTCCCAAAAAAAAAAAGCCTGACAATTCAGTGTTACCTTCCAAAAAAGTCTGATGCATTAGTGTTCCCTTTTTGTAAAGGCTGGTATTGAACTTTAAATAAGATAACACTAGGCAGGAACGCGATGAAACCCCAAGCGGATGGAAGGAAAGCATGGAGCAGAATGGGATGGGATGGGAGCCTGGATGGCAGGTAGCACGGCTGGGCGGCGTGGATGCATCAGTGCTTGCTAGCACGACCTAGGCAAAACGGGCCACGGGACCACAGGTGCAAGCAATGGGCCAGAAACCCTCGCATCACAGCCTGCCAGCATCGCTCTGTTGCAACCTTGTCATTGGTCAACCCACATGATGCTGCAAAAGTGGCCAATGATCGGACCAAGCGCGGCGCGCACAAAGCAGCCCTCAAAGTGAATCACACGGGGCAAATTTGTCTGGTAGTCACCGCCAGGCGGTGCTGACACCGCGGGAATCTGAGATTCCTTGTACTTCCGGGCAACTACACTCGGAACGTGTATGAATCGCATTCAGTGTCAGTTTCGTTACAACGTAGTGTAATGAGTGTCCCTTACAAAAAAAAAAAAAAAAAAAAAAAAAAAAAAAAAAAAACCTGAAAGTTCAGAGTAATCTGGCCCCTAAAGGCTGAAAAATCAGTTCCCCAAAAAGCTGAACACTGGAAAATCAGGGTAGGTACAAAAAAATCCCTGAAAATCAGGAATTTCAGGGGGAAATTCCTGATATCGTAGTGCCTGCTTGTGGTGTACCACGTGCTACACTAGGGAAGCATCACATTGCCTATTCTGTTTATTGAGGCACTTCAAGTATCTGGAGCTCCGTTGTGTGTACACTAGCAAATGTCAGACCGGTACTCGTGTAACTATTTTGCACGGGCAAACAGGTCCTCAGATATCAGCGTATAACACGCTAATTAGGCTGATTTTGTGGCTGTGATTTTCATTTTCCCTGAGAATTCAGCAATTTTTGCACTGAAATTTCAGTACAACCTACCTTGCCACACCAACCATTTTGCGGTAAGTTGTACAAGTAAACGTTGACGAATCAGTACAGTGACGTGAGTCACACTGAAACAGACTTGACCGCGGGAAGGGGGGGGGGAGGATAGGGTACGCGTGTACCTTCCCGTGATTCACGAAGCCTCACCCACACACTTGGATTTTTTTCCCATGCATGAGCTGTATAGACAGGTGGTGCGTGCCGAACCGTTTTGACTTGCTGGAAACTATCACAGCGACAGAGCTCTAACATTGTTCACAACTGCCCAATCACAAAACAGACAACACACCACTGGAGGCAGGGTCCACACCAACACGCGGCAAAGGATGGAAGTGGGGTGAAGGTCTTGTCATCTTGCTAGGAAAGACGACCAGGGTGGACGAAGATGCCTCTCCATGGCGGCTCGGGAGACGGGGTAACCCCATCTGGCCCCTCATTCTGTTCCTTCACTCGTCGTGAACCCCTGCAGGAAGTGACATTCGAGCTCAAGCGTTCTTGGCACGCAGCATTACCACCCCTCTCAAGCTCGGCACGCTCGGCAGAGCTGAGCGGCCATGGCGGACCCGTCGCCCGCAGGCGATGATGATCACCAGCCCCAAGGGCCTTGGTGAAGACATCAGCAGTGTTGGCCCGAGAGGCCACGAAAGCAAGGCGCAGCTGACCACGCTGGCGCAGCTGACCACGCTGCTGCAGCTCGCGCAAGGTAGTAGCGCAGAGCAATGTGCTTCGTTCTGTGCTCCAGTCTCTGCTCGCGATACAAGGCAAGCATTGCCTTGTTGTCGACGTACAGAACTAGAGGAGAACAAGGCCGCTCCCCCAAGTCGGTCAGCAGGTAAGTCAGCCAGCGGAGCTCCTGTGCAGCCATGGCCCCAGCGTAGATCTCGGCCTCACAGCTGGAACCAAGCACAGAAGAAGAACGAGTGGACCTCCACGAGACAGAACCAGAGCCAAGACTGAAGGTGTAACCCTGTGATGAACGCTGAGTCGCCTGGTCGTCGGCCCAAGAAGCGCCAGAGTGTCCTGTGAGGACCAACGAACCCCGTCCTCCAAGCACGAGCCCCATGCCTGATGTGCTGCACAAGTAACGCAGTACCCTCTTCGCAGCATCAAAGTGCACCTTTCGGTGTCTACCGGGTGCCACGTAGTGAGCCAGAAGGCTGAGAGGGTACACGAGGTCAGGTCGTGTGCATGTCATCAGGTACATGAGGCAGCCCACAAGCTCTGGGTACGGACCACTCGGCTCTACGGACTTGTCCAAAGGTGGAGCTGAGAGCAAGTGGCCGGTAGCCAGAGGAGTGGGCTGTGGCGAGGAGTACGTGAAGCGGAAGCGCTGAAGGACCTGGTGCACCATGTGTGACTAAGTCAGGGTGATGGTGCGCCGTGCTCTGTCCCGGGTGATCTGCAAGCCAAGATAGCTCCGCAGCTCACCCAGGTCAGTGCAGGTGTTTCTCTCCTGCAGCTCCGCCGTCACTAGGGCCAGTTCCTCAGTGTTAGCAGTAGCAAAAACCAAGTCGTTAACGTACACGAGGATGTAGAACGGCGGCAGAGAAGTTTCGGTGCGTAGAAACAGCGACGGGTCAGCAGTCGAAGGAGCAAACCCAAGAGCCACAAGTGTCGACCTCAGTGTGTCGTGCCACTCGCGGGGCGCTTGACGCAGGCCATACACTGGTCGCAGTAGGCTCCACTGGGTACCTCCAGGAAACGACCCAGTGAAGCCCTGTGGATGGCGCAACCAGATGGTCTCGTGAAGGCTACCCTGTAAGAAAGTTGTCGAGAAGTCGAGGGAGTTCAGCTCGTAGACACGCTGAGCTGCAACATGTAGTAACACCCGAAGAGTGGTCATCTTCGGGGTGGGGGAGAAGGTCTGAAAGAAGTCGACCCCCTCACGCTGACTGAAGCCTCGAGCAACGTAACGTGCCTTGAAGGCAGGCGGAGAACCCGGCGGCCGCTTCACCCTGAAAATCCACATGCCACTGATGATGTTCGCCCCCAGGTGGGGGAACCTCGTCGACGTAGGTGCCTGTGGACTTCCAGGAAGCCATCTCTGCGTCCATGGCTGTCTGCCACTGAGAGGAGTACTCACCCAAAATTGCCTCCCTATAGGAGCGCAGGGTGGGGATGTCAAGTGCATCCGGGTCTCCCTCAGGGGCAGGCAGCATGGTCGCGTGATGGGGTGAAGCGGTAGCAAGGCACTCCAGCTCCTCCTGTCTGTCCTCAAGAACGTCACAGCCAAGGGCAGTATAGCCAAGAGCATTCTCACCCCCGACGGACGGAGGACAGGCAGGGACAGGGTCAGAGACAAGACTCGCAAGGTAGTCTAGGCGGTACACAGCAGCAAAGTCAACGAGCTCAGCTACTAGGGCAGACGCAGCAGGAGACGAGAACATAGGGTCCGTCACAACCGTAGCAAGAAGGCGAGTAACAGTCGGACTGGACGCACGAGCAAGGTCAAACGGAGGGTCAGCAACGTCAGGCAAAGAGGACGCAGGAGGTAACGGTAGGACAACACGCTGAGGAACAGAGGAAGGACGGAGTGTCATATCGTGAGTGCCGGGGACAGCCGGAGCACGTGGACGATGAACACGAGGAACACGAGCACGGACAGCAGCTCTAGGCTCAGGCTCAAGGTCAAAGCTAGACTCAGGCTCTCGATGCTCAGGGGTGGAAGCACGAGTCTCAGGCTCTCGACGCTCAGTCATAGACTCTGACACCACAGTGTAAGGAGCAGGAGCAGGCAATGGGGAGTGTGGTAGCAGTGGCGGCTGTGACTGGTCCGCCGGTGGACACAGCAACGGAAGAGTACTACCTACCACAGGGAAGCCAGTAGCACCTAGCTGAAGACTGAGAAGGTGGCGAAGGGCACCAGTAGCTCCACCAGGACCTCCAGCACCTCCAGCCATAGCAGCTCCAGCACCTCTAGCACCTCCAGCACCAAAAGCACCAGCAGCTCTAGTACCCCTAGCACCTCCAGCACCAGCAGCACCTCGAGCACCTCCAGCACCAGCAGCTCCACGGCCTCCAACACCAGCAGCACCTCCAGGACCTCTAGCACAAGCAGCTCCAGTAACTCCAGCACCTCCAGCACCAGCAGCACCAGCAGCTCCAGTACCCCTAGCAACTCCAGCACCTCCAGCACCAGCAGCTCCACGACCTCCAACACCAGTAGCACCTCCAGTACCTCCAGCACCAGTAGCTCCTGGTCCTCCGGTAGGAGCTCCGACGACACCAACACCAGAAGGACTCGCAGCACCCCCAGAGTCAGCACCCGAACTTGCAGCACCCCCAGAGTCAAACCTCTCGGTCTCAGCACTCTCAGGCTCAGTACCCTCAGTCCCAGCACTCTCAGGCTCAGTACCCTCAGTCTCAGCACCCCCAGGCTCAGTACCCTCAGTCTCTGCTCCAGTGTCCACAGCAGCAGGCTGCAGAGGCGGCGAAGACGGCAGAGGTGGGAACCCGAGGGGGGTAGCCAGACGAGGAGAGCGGGCACCCCCAGACTCACCACCCCCAGCCCCAGCTCCAGTAGTCTCAGCTCCAGAGTCCACAGCAGCAGGCTGCGGAGGCGGCGAAGACGGCCGTGGCGGGAAACCCGAGGGGGTCTCCAAGCGAGGAGTGCAGCGAGTGGTTGCCGTGTCGTCGGCGACGGCGTCACCCCCCTTATGTGAGTCAGAGGAGTCAGAAGAGATCTCAACTAGCTCATCCACGGGGGGTGGGTCTACCTGAGACACACCTGAGGGAGCAGGACCTTGTGGGGGAAGGGGTCTATCCGGGGGGGGGGACTGGTACCAGGAAGAGAGGTGCGAGGGGGACCGGGTGAGACGCGTGCGGGTGAAGTCAGTAGTAACAGACCGACTCGTCGAAGGTGACGTCCTGAGAGGACAAAACACGACGTGAGGCAGGGTGGTAGAACTGCCAGGGTGGAGCGTCGGTGGGGAAGCCCAGGAAGACACAGCGCGTTTGCAAGGGGAGAGCTTGCTCGCTTTGGTATCGCGAACAAGGGAGAGCGCGCCCCAGACCCGAAACGACGCCGCATCACCAGGCTGTCCCGTCCAACGGAGTGTGGGCGAGGTCTCTGGAGCAGAGACACGGGGCCAGAGGTTGAGCTGATGCGCGGCGTATCAGACCGCAAACGGCCACAGGAAATGGGGAGCAGCCGCATGGATCATGGAGGTACGAGCAACCTCCGTGATCAAGCCAATGCGACGCTCAGCGATCCCATTTTGCTGCGGAGAGGCCGGAAGCGTGAACGACTGGGCGATGCCCTCATCCTGGCAGAACGTCTCAAGGCCGCCAGAGGAGAACTCACCACCCCTGTCAGAGTGCAGACGCATGACTGGAAAGTCCCGCCAAAACCGCTCTCGCAGCTGGTGACGAGTAGCACGTATCCAGGGGATCAAGACACCACTGACATCCGCCTTGCGCCGCTAGCGTGTGTAGTTGTCAACCACCAGCACGAAGTAGCACTCCTGGTCCGTTCCACCGACGGGGGCCGTGCCCCACACGTCCAGGTGGAGAGTCTGCAGAGGAGCACTGGTCGGAGGAAACTCGGAGGAGTGAGGAGCGGCGCGCTGCCGCCCGTCGACGCAAGGAAGGCACGGCGGCGCAAGCGAGCGCGGGAGGGGGGGCAGGGTCGCAGGGAGGCCAGAGACCAGGAGTCGGGAGTGCATGCCGCGCAGACGCAGCTGCGACGGGTGGCCAAGACGGTGGTGCCAAAGCTGCGCAGGGTGGGTGAGGAGGCGACACGAGCAGGACGCAGCGAGCTGACCAAACGCAGCCACCTGACCAGATGCAGCTACCTGTGCAGACGCTGTGGTGAGTGTGTACAGGTTCGACCCCGGCTGTCGTGTGAACGTAGCCAGGTGACGGCCTGTCTTGGCGCATGTGTAGATCGCCACACGTTGACCTCCAGGAGTAAAGGTGTCAACCCATACATCCTGAAGGACGGCGTTGCTCACCAGGTTCGTCGAGAACAAGGGGAGGTGGAGACCGGACAGAGAGCCAGAGGGGACAGCTGGGCACGGGAGGACAGTGGAGTGGCGTGCAACCACCGCCCCCCCAGAGGGGTCCGCTAGTGAGACTGGGACTGGTGTAGTGAGTGGGGTGACAGTGGTGCAGTCGCGAAAGAAGCAACGTGACGCACCAGAGTCAAGTGTGAAAGTGTGCAAGACCTCAGCAGTAGCAGCAGACTCACTAGCACCTGGGGCAGTAGCGACCCTAGCACCTAGGGCGGCAGCAGACTCACTAGCACCTGGGGGAGCAGCATTACCACCAGCATCGCATGGCACACACGAGTAACACGCACCCTCAACACTATAATCAGCAACATACATGGCATAGAGAGCAGCATTGATCTTAGCAAAGTCAAGAGCAAACACATCTACCCCCTTTCCCATCAGCTGCAGCCAGTTCAGCACCTGCTGGTCCTCGGAGTACTCAGTGTGCAGCTTCCCGCAGACCGTGCCCTTCAGAAGCCACGTGCGCCGGACATAAGGGCAGCGACCAGAGCTCCCAGAGCCCCCACGCTGGAGAACCCACTCACGGAGCTGCTGGTCGGTGGGGTTGTGCGGGAGGCACGGCAGCTGCTGACCACTCCCGTAGCCACGGGAGGGTCCACGAGCGCCACCACCCCTGCTAGACCCACCCCGACCTCCTCCACCGCCCCCGCTACCCCAACCGCCTCCCCCACCACCTCCGCCTCCTCCACCCTGTCCGCCTCCTCCACTGCCGCCACCCCCAGAGCCACCCCCAGAGCCTCCACCACCCCCGCCACCACCCCCGCCCCCCCCTCCGCTGCTGCCACCACCACCACCCCTGCCCCCTCTGCCCTTGCTGTTGTTGCACCTTCCACTGGGAGCAGACGCAGCGCCAACGTCCTCAGCACCAAGGAGGTCGACTACAGCAGCAGTAGCAACTGAGGGGAGGAGAGGGGAGGGAGTACACCCTTCAAAGAAGGGGGAGCGGGGGGTGCCACGAGAGGCTGCGACAGCGACAGTGCTCTTCTCAACCTCAAGAAGGGCCTTCTCAAGCGAGTCAAGTGTGAGCTCAGTGGGGTCCATGGCTAGGAACTGGTCTCTGACAGTGCGAAGGGAGTCAGGGAGGCGAGTGATAAGAAAGTACAGGGTGAAATACTGCGGGGGGGGGGGTCTTAGCGAGAAAGGCCGGCTTGAGAGCGGCACGGAAGCGATCCTCACTAGAGCGGAGGTAGGTAAAGAGGTCAGAGACAGTGCGGAACTCAGCTAGATCGGGATGCAGGTACGGCAGCATGAGACGGCCTACAGCAGTAGTAGCTGGGGAGGAGTAGCGAGAAACGACAGCGTCATAGAGATCCTTGGCCGTTTTCTGCCGGCTAAAGTGCGCGCGCTCAGTGACGGGCAGGTGGTTGCGGACAGCAAGGTGGGCAGCTGCATCACGCATGAGCCACTTAGACAGATCCTCTACAGCATTGGTAGCAGGGGCTGGGAGCTTTCCCTCAGTGTGTAAAAACAGGGAAACGCCATCCTTAGACTCGCTCTGCAAGAACAGCTGGAGATCGTCGAGCCAGACATCAAAGGTAATCGCGCGGCCCTCAGCATCGAACGTAAGAACTGACAGGTTAGCCATAGCAGCAGTAGCAGTGGCAGCAGTAGCAGCTATAGTAAGTGCAGTAGTAGCAGCAGTAGCAGCAGTAGCAGTAGCACTAGCTGTAGCTGTAGCACTAGCTGTAGCACTAGCAGTAGCACTAGCTGTAGCAGCAGTAGTTGCAATAGCACTAGCAGTGACAGCTCGGGCTGGGCGGCGCGGCTCGGACAGGGCGGCGCGGCTCGAATGGGCGGCGCAGTGGCAGAGTAGCAGCGGCTCGTAGCAGCAACAGCCGGCGCGCAGCAGCAGTAGGCGCGCGGGCTGTGGGCTTGCAAACCAGGGGTGCGCAACAGGTGCGCGCGGGGCAGCTCTAAAAGGGCGCGCAGCAGGTGCGCGCTAGGGGCTGGCGGGCAGCGTGAGTGGCGCGCGTAGCAGCAGGAACGAGGGGGGGACCGGGCGTAGGGGCTGACGGGCCGCGCGAGTGGCGCACGGGACGGCTAAGCTGCGGTCAAGAGGTGTCGCGCGTGACTAGGTAGCCTAGGGGACGGGACGCGCCTATGGCAGAAAAAACGTCTCGCCTACGGTGCGTTTCGCGTTTCGCATTTCTCCTAGGGGCGCGACTCGGGCAGCAGATCGAAATCGTAATGGTGGGCCCGTTTAAAAAATCGGTCCTAAGGAGCATTTCGCTCTTAAAACCGGGGTGCACATTCAGCTGAATGTGCATCAAAGGTTGTCCCTTGACTGAGTGGGTTACGAGGTGTGCTTTCAACCCCTTCAAGTCGAAATTCGTTTCCCCCCTCCCCCGCAATTTCGTTTCCCCACGCCCCCGCAATTTCATTTCCCCCTCCCCGTCGAAATTCGTTTCCCCCCTCCCCCGCAATTTTGTTTCCCCCCTCCCCCGCAATTTCGTTTCCCCCCCCTCCCGCCAATCTGTTTCATCCCTCCCGCCATTCGGTTTCACCCACTCCCGCCATTTCACCCCCTCCCGCCACCTACGAAATGCCCGAAGCTCTAGCAGAATCATTTTTTTGTCGCCCCTCGTGAGCCAATCACGGTTTTTCTCCAAACCCCCTTCCCAACATCTCAAGCCGAACCGCGTTGAATGTGCACCCTGGTTTTAATACCATGTTAGAACTAGGAGCTAGGTGAGGAATGTGGATTAGGTAAGAGGGAGGTGTACAAGACTATCGAGAGAATTGGGTTGTACCCTCTAAGGAATGACCCCTACACAACCTAGAGTGAAATGAACAGAACTATATGTTTTGACACACGTCTGGTGTGGGGAACTCCTCCCCGAAGGCTAAACAGCGTAAACTCAGGGCGAAAGCGGTTGATGTTACTTCTGAAACAGAACTACATTGCCGAGGAGAAATACCAAGAAGCGTTATTTATTTACAACAAACAGTGGTCTGACGACTACCCGTGGCTTGTTTTGTGTCAGACGAAAGCAAGTTTCTCATCAAAGAAATGCATGGTCTGCATTGAGCACGGTGGTGTGGGCAGGAACTTGGCGCCAAAGGAGAAGGGGCGACCGATGTGCAGACCCATGCAATGCGGAAGCATCAGCGCACAAGGAAGCACCCTCGAGCTCTACGTAGACAGAAGACAGCCGCGGCAGCGCTCAAGGCAAACCGCTGGATCGACGACAACCCGAAGGCGAAGGACCTTGAGAAGGAGCGCCTGATCGCGCTCTTTGAGACCGTGCTCTTCATTGCTAAGTCCGATGCCCCGATCAAGATGTACGTGGGATTCGTCCGACATCTGGCGCAGCGTGGCACTCCCGGATTCCCAAGGAATGGATATGGTGCCTACTACACGACGTGATTAAAAATTCTGTAGTTCAGATCGGTGCAAAGATTGGATTATGTGATGCTATAACTGACCACATGTTCTTACGCTTGTGCAGGTATGGTTTCGATGAACTTACCGCCGCAACAGCGACATACCTACATGCGCGCCAGAGAGAGTTCATTGACTCGAGTCCGTACATTGGTCTGACCGTCGACGAGAGCACTGACCACGTCAGAGGGAAGCACATGATTGTATTTGTAACATTTCTTCTTGAGCATGCCGTCGTCACTGAGTTTCTAGCTAACCTCTCCATTGAGAAGTGTGATGCAGCATCTCTATCAGAGCTTGGCATGATCGACGCTGTCATCCGCTCTGTGGCGGAAGATCTCGGCAGATCGAACAGCTCCCACCTCAAATTCAAGGAGCTGCAGGAGATCTTCACGCAGACCTACCTCGAGGTCCAAGGGATCCATGTCGTCCGCTGGTTGAGTCGCGGCGAGGCGATCGCACGGCTCGTCCGCGTTTTGCCTGCTGTCATCGCTCTCCTCGAGCAGAGTGATGCGACGATGTACCACCTGGTGACATCGTTCAAATTCCACTTCTTCCTGTTCTTTCTGGCAGATGTGCACACGGCACTCAACGCGCTCAACCTGCTACTTCTGAAACGTCAGGTGAGTTGTTGTGCCTCGTTCATGCAGATTCATGATCCGTACCTTCGATTTATTTGTTGTCTAAATGCACCCTATCTCCCCCGCCCCATAGGTTGACATCACTGGAGTGCACTCCCAGGTGAGGCGGACCATCATCTACATCGAGCAGAGGTACATCAACTTTGGCCAGCATTTTGGTGGTGGGACCGGCGAGAAGCTGTCTGCATTCCTCACGCGGCACGCCTCGCCTGACTGACGTGAAGTGACTGTGGAGAGGGTGGACAGGGACGGTCAGCCCCGGGTACATCGGTTTGAGCTGCACAAGGACTCTGTGCCGGGATATACCACCAGCAAGGGGGACATGCAAGGATGTCACACCTACTGCCGCTCATTCGCCCGCGAGCTTGTGTACAACTTGGAGTTGCGCTTGGGGGACCTGACGCGCTTGAACGGGGCGAAGCTCTTCATGCCCCGCTCGTGGCTGAGGGGCGTCGATGTAAGAGATTCTGAGTGCAAGGAGCACCTGCACGGCCTCGTCCATCTCTTTCAGGCAAAGAACCAAGACACCACCTTGCCTGTTGAGCAATCTTAGTCCCCTGCTATGCGTGTGTGCATGCACTTTCCCACATCCTTGTGTGGTTGACTATCTTCCCAGTTTTGTGTGTGACTATCTACCCAGTTGCACTTTCCCGTTTGGCAGGTGTCAAGAAGCTTGCGGCACGTGCGGAGCTGCGCACGATTTTGCCGGTTCTCTCCACAGCCCCCAAGGAGGAGCAGTCGTTTCATGCCGGTTTGAAGGCCATCTTGCAGACCAGTGACTGGCATACCAGCTACCCCAACCTAGTCTGTCTGTGGGCTGCGGTGGCTGTTCTGCCAATCAGCAAAGTCAAGTGTGAACGCGGGTTTTCTCGCCATAATGTTATCAAGTCGTGGCACTGAACGAGCCTCTGCAACGCCAAGCTGCGAGATCTGTTAACGATGAGCCTGCTCGACTACGACATGGAGTGGGAGAAGGTGGTGGACATCTGGAGGAGCACCAAGGCAAGGCGCCCTAGCAAGCGCAAGGAGTAAGCTGCGCCAGAGAAAGAGCGGGCCAAATGTGTTAAGGGGAGTGGCCGCCAGGTGATGCAGGAGGAGGAGAAGCTAGACGAGAATATGCATGATTCTGCAGGCGATGACAGTAAGAGTGATGGTGCCGAGAGTGATTCTGATGATGATATGAATCATATGATGTAGTCTTCAGCTCTAGTGATGTGTGACAGAAAGAATGTGTATAATTTTGCACTGTCGCATCAGCTTTGCTGGTTATTCTACAATGATGTGGACAGAATCAGTATAAACTAAACCTTGAACGCTGATGTGGACACCAGGTTGGCCAGGGCACGCTGATCCATCAGCATACCCTCAAACCAATCTGAGGGCATGCGTGCAAGGGTATGAAACTTTAATATGTGCGGAAATAGTCATTGTAAATGTGTAGAAGCGTGCTACCATAACACTCGGATATAAGATCTCCTTTCCCCCCCCTGCCCCCCTCCCCCCGCAGTCGTAGACCCCCGGATTTACCGTATGTCAATCTGTAATTGTTAATGTGATTAATATACAATTCATTATTGTCGGACTCTCCTTAGCGGGGACGTCCCGAGCCCTTCGCGCCAGTGTGGTTCGACCTGCATTTTCGCCCCGAACCAGCCCCGACTCGCTCGCGCACCAATCACCACAATTCCAACCCTCGCACGTCCCGAGGTCCTCGCCTAGCACGGGTTCGGCCTGCGAAAAGTCATTCTACAACGATAGTAAGCTAGACTACGGGAGTTGGCACGAACTACTAGGAGTTATCGTAGCTTTGCTAAGTTCCTTAGTGCTTGCACATTCACGGGAGAAATCGGCAAGAGTTACCACTAGCAAAGTCGAAATTACATAATGATTGAACAAGCAATGACAAGAATGACTACATCAGGCACCTAGCAACCCTGCAGCTAGCGTTGTCGGCCGCCAGCACTTCATGGTCGACCGCATGCCAGCGTTGCGTAGAGGAGCTGCGCTAGCACTGCAGAAAGGCGACCTGCAAACGCAGCAGGTCAATGGCATGCCAACGCTGCAGCAGAGCGGCTGTCCAACTTTGCTCCATAGAAGACAGCACTGTGCACGCTCGCAGGTGCGCGCAGATGATTAGCCCGACTTGCACCGTTGTGCATCCGTCGGCTGTTGTCTGCGTCTGACGAGCCACATCGACTTCGGGATACCAGCCTGAAGTCGCCTTCGCCATCGCGACCTCGACGACGTTCGCGTGCCTCCGCGGAACTCGTCGAGTAGGTTACTCGGTCGACCTGGTCGACCACCAAGTGCTCTGGTCGACCACCAATGCCTCTGGTCGACCACCAGGTGCCCCTGGTTGACCACCAGGTGCCCCTGGTCGACCACATCTCCCGTCCAGCTACCCCCTGGTCGACGGGCCCCTCCATCGACCAGCATTGTCAGCTGTTGTCGCCGAGCTCCCCTCGTCGACCGCTGCTCACATGTCAGGTCGGTGGACTGCTCCGTCGGCCTCCCGGTCGAACTGCTCCTCCTGGTCGACGGCCCACCCGTCGCCCAGCCTAGTCAGCTGCAGCTGTCGAGCTCTCTGGTCGACACCAACACCACAGCGGTCCCCTACAGCTTGACGAAGCCCATTGAGCAGCTCCTTCACTGCGACGATCGGCTGCTTCTCCAGTAAATCCGACCAAGTCGTCGGTGTTGCCCAAGCAAGGGCGGGGCCAACACTCCATTCCTGTTAACACTCCCCTGCCGCGCTCAGGCTTGGGCCTCCAGCCCACACGGCAGTACTCCACGGAGAAAACTCTTTCTCGGCGTGCACCCCACACAAAGCACGCCGTCACTGCACCAGCCGTGCAGAAGCCACGGCACCTACTGCTGCACATCATCGTCCCCGTCGTCGACGTCGGCCGATGGCGACTGAGCACCGGTTGAAGGCCGAAAAATGCAGCGCCTTCGTCAGGAAGTCAGCCAGCTGCTCGCTGGTCGGTATGTACTTTGGCACGAACTTCCCATGCCTCACCATGTGCTGCAGCCAGGTGTAGCGTCGCTCCATGTGCTTGAGGTTGCCCGTCAGCCCCAAGCCCTCAGCGACCGTGATTGTCGACTTGTTGTCCACACGGAGGATGGTCGGCTTCCCAGCGTCAATCAGCTTGAATTCTGCAAGGAGGAAGCGAAGTCGGCGCCCCTCCTTGCCGGCGTCCGTGGCCCCGACATACTCCGACTCGGTCAAGGAGAGCGTCGCGCACTTGATGCGCTGGCTCGACCAAGAGACCTCGGCCCCTCCGAAAACGAACACGTAGCCGCCCGTGCTCGTCCGGTTCTGCTTGTCGCCCGCGTCTTCGGCATCCACGTAGCCGATCGGCTCCAGCAACTCTGGTCCACTGCCGAACTCCAGGGCAGTGTCGCGGGTTTCAGCAAGGTAGGCGAAGCAGCGGTCGACCTCGCGCCAGTGCTGGTCGCTCCTCATCGTGAGACCGCTCCCCATCTTGCTGAAGGCGAACGCGATGGCCGGCCTTGTCGTCGTCGCCACGAACTGCAGCGAGCCGTCCTTCTGCCGGCACTCCTCCTCGTCGCGCTCCTGGGCCTCTTCGTCGTCGAACGTCAGCTCAGCGTAGGCGTCGACCGAGACCGGCATTTTCGGGATGCGCCCGCCTTGTTCCTCGTCGATGAAGCGCCTACGCAGCTTGTCAGCGTAGTTCTCCTGGTGCAGCCACAGCTTCCTTGCTGGCTTGTTGCGCACGATCTCCAGCCTGAGGTACTTGACGACCGGTGAGATTTCATGCAGCTCTAAGGCAGCCTCCAGCAACTCCTTCAGCTCCTTCAGCATCGCGGTGCTGCTGCTGGCGGCGAGCAGGTCATCGACGTAGACCAGCACCGAGCAGGTCACTCCGCCGTCGCCAACCTTGAAGTAGAGCGCCTCGTCGACCTGGCCCTTTCTCCAGCCAGTGCCCAGCAGCACGCCGTCAAGAGCCCTGTACCACAGCAGCGGCGATTGCTTCAGGCCGTAGAGGCTCTTCAGCAGCTTGCACACCCGGCCAGTCTCATCGTCAAAGTTGTCCGGCTGGTACATGTATAGTACCCGATCGAGCTTACTTTGCATGAAAGCTTTCTTCATGTCGAGCTGCATCAGGTTGAGGTCGAGGACGGCGATGATGCTGAGGAAGATCCTTAGTGTGACGTAGCTGCTCACCGGCGAGTACGTCTTGTCGTAGTCGGCGCCGTACACCTGCGTGAAGCCCTTCACGACCAGCCTTGCCTTCTTGCGCTCGACGATGTCGTCGATGCGGTACCTCCTCGTCAGCACCCACCGGTTCTTCATGATGTTTATCCAGCGCGGGCGTTTGACCAGCTCCCACGTGCCGTTGCTGATAAGGCTATGGATCTCCTCGTCCATGGCGGCTTTCACCGCCTCGCCCTTCCAGCTCGCCAGCGCCTCCTTCACCGTCATCGTGGCGATGTCCTAGCGGTGTTCGGGGTCAGCATGTACGTCAGGGTCGAGCTCCGGCAGGTCAACATCCGCCTCTGCATCGTCAAGCAGTGTGGTGAACGCAGATGGCGGGAGGCAGGCGTGGAAGACCAGCCGCTCCGTCGGCTTCCGAGTTCGACCTGTGCGTCGCAGCTCAGGCTTCTCGATTGGCACCTCCACCACGTCACAATTGGTAGACTCCTCTCCCGACGACAGCTCCCCATCCTCGTCGACATCTTCGTCGTCGACCAGCTGCTTTGACCCTTCGAAAGGTTGTTCACCCCCTGCTGACTTTGACAGCTCCCCTGTCGACCGTCCCGGCTACTGCTTCCTTGTCGACTGTACCCATGTTGCTCCGTCTTCTTCGAACGGCTCCCCTATTTGCTGCTCCCCTATCGTCAACGGCTTCTGGTCCTGGTTGACGAGCTTGCCGCCTTCCCGACTGCCGGCGATACCACTGGCCAGCGCCACGGGCGACGCCTCAAGTCTCCCGTCATCGCTGGTGGCCGACACATGTGTCGACGCAGGCCGATCTGCGACGGGGGAGGGAGGAGCAAGAACAGGAGGGAGGTGGAAGAACCTCCACAACATCCTCATCAGTAGGCTCATCAACTTCGGTGAGCAGTGGAACCGTCGCCGTCGAAGTGTCTGTCGGCGGGTGTGCCTGCTTCCGCCCCGACACTGGTCCATACTTCGCCTTCCACACCTCCAGCGACAGCGTCTCGTAGAAGATCACCTCGACCGACGTGACCACCTTGTTGTCGGTCAGGTCGAGCACCTCCCAGCCCCTGCTCTCCGGCGGCACACCCAGGTGAAGCCCTCAGCGAGCTTTCGGCGCCAGCTTCCCACCGCGCTGCGGCTCGGGAACCATGAACTGCACATGCAGCCCCACACCCGCTCCATTGTGAGGTCGGGCTTCTTCCCGATCAGCAGCTGGTACGGCGTCGTTCCCGGTGGCGTCGTCGACTGCTCCAAGCAGTTGTGCACCCAAACTGCCTGTCGTAGGGCGAGGAGCCACCAGTGGTGCTGCACTCCCATGTGCAGCAGCATCGTTCGCACGGACTCGACGACCGTGCGCATCTCCCACTCAGCCATGCTGTTCTGCTGCGGACTGTAGGGGCACGTCATGTCGTGGGCGATTCCCTTTCCGTTGACAAAGTTGGTGACATCCTTTTCGAGGAACTCCCTTCCTTGGTCTGAGCGAAGCATCAGCAGCGTCTTCTTTGTCTGGCGCTCTACCAGCACAAGCCACTGCTGGAACTCCTGCAGCACATTGCTCTTCTTAACGACCGGCACTGCCCACACGAACCGAGTGTGGCGATCCTTTAGCAGTACAAAATATAAGCTGTCTTCCTTGGCAGCAACCCGAAATGGCCCGCACAAGTCAATGTGCACGACAGCCAGTGCCTCCTTGGCGTCCGAGCCCTTGGCGCGTAAGATGTGCCGCGCCAGCTTTCCTTCGACGCACGAAACACATGGCTGGTCTAGTCCGGTTGACGGTGTTATGTTGAGCCCGGTAGCAACTTTATGCTTCGCCAAGCTCTTGATCGTGCCGACGTCGATAAGCGCGAGCCTCGCGTGCAACCGGTCATTGGTCGACTTCGTCGCCGAGACGATTGTCCGCAGAGCCACCACCTCAGTCGACGGCGACCGCGTCGAGCAGGGGCGAAGGTCGGTGCAGAGGACTCGTCCGGTGTAGCGTGCTCGACCGAGCACCTCCCCGGTTGCGGCAACGAGCAGCATCTCGTCGCCGTCGCCCTGCAGCTGTACTCCACTCTTCTTCAGCTGGCCAGCAGATAGCAGGTTCGCCTGTACCCTCGGAACGTAGAGAAGGTCGGGGATGAGGACCCGCTTCCCTGCCTTCCATTGCAGGGCGACGGTTCCGCGACCCTCGAGGGGCTGCAACGTCCAGTTGAATCCATGCGCGTGCTTCACACCGTCGCTCGGCGCCATGTCGACGAAGACCGCCTTCGTCCCCATCAGGTGGTGGGAGCAACCGTTGTCTAGTAACACCGCCATCAGGTTGGCTTACACAGCTGCCACCATCGCCAGGAAGTCCTTGCCAGCCTCCGGTGCCAGCGAGCACGACGCCTCCCCGTCACCTCGGCCCTTGCGGCTGGAGTTGTCAACCTCCTTCGGCGACGACGCCTTCTTCGACATCTGCTTTTCCTTGCGGTGCTTTGCATCTCGACGGGGCCGACGACTGGATGATCGACCGCATCCTCCCTTGTTGTCGTCCTCGTCGCTCTCGTCACGTTCGGGGCATTCGTAAGAGAGATTGTCGGGGTCGTGGCAGATCCAGCACTCCCGCCATCGACCACCACCTCCTCGGACCTTGTCCCGTGTTGACCTCTTTTCGTCGACATCCTTCGTCGACCGCCCACCTCTGCCCGGCTTCCCGCGCTGCTCCTGCTAACGATTCTTCTTCGTCGATGCAGCGTAACTCGCCTGCGGAAGGAGCTCTGTGGGCTGCTCTGCCTCCTGCATCGCCTCGTCTTGGAGGATGTAGCTGGTGAGGGAGTCCTCGTCGAGGGACTCACGTGTACCGGGAACCATCGTCATCCTCTTCTTGAGGTTGTAGCTGCGCTGTAGGCCCTTGAGGACGTGGGTGATGTGGGACGCTGTCGAGTATTCGGCGCCCGCCATCCGCATCTCAGCCAGGATCCGTCGAGCATGGTTGCAGCAGTCCATCGCCGACTCCTGCTCGCCCATCCGAATGTGTGTTATCTTCTCCTCCAGCTGTCCGATGTACAGGTCGTCCTTCACCTGATACGTCGACAGGATGAAGTGCCATGCTTGTGCATCCAGTCGCTCTCAACAACTCCTGAGCGCTAGCTGCACCACCGGCGAGCAGCACCTCGAGATGACCATGAAGGTGAGCAAGTGAGCAGCACGAAACTCCCCGTGCAGCTCGACATCTTCCTCGCGCGGAATGGGCACGGTGCCGTCGGCGAAGCCCTTCAGCCCGGCGACCTCCAGCTGAGGTTCTATCGACTCCTTCCATGTGATGAGGTCTCGTTGACCTTGTAGAGGTGTGACGGTGATCCGCTCTGGCGAAAACTTGAAGTAGCCATACGCCGTCGCGATCCTGCCTGTCGTCACATGCGTTGTCGCCGAGAACCCTCCACCGCTTCGTTGAGGAGAGCAACGTCGACCATCAACGTCGGCACGCAAGCTGCCTGCAGCCGCCGTCGACCTTCTACATTCGCGCTTGACTCCTATCGATGCCGCCGTCGACCTTGATCACCCCTCTCTGCTTCGTGCTATCGTTGCCGCTGACTTGTGCACCGTCGTCGACCTCGTCGTTGACGCCACCTTCGTTTCATACCGGTCGAGGAATTGCAGGACAGAACGGGTGCTCCGTTGCCCACTACGCCCGGATGCCAAACTTGACGATTGTCTAGGGGATCTTCCCATACTCGCCATCCGCGGTGCATTTCCGCGCATTAGCCAAGCGTGCCTCCACGGTGTGTGCTACGCCCGTATCAGCTACGGGGTCGACCATGGCAACTAACGCTGCTGCCGGCCTACAAACGACTTAGTAGGTGCAAAATTCGGCTCCTATCTAAAGGTTATTTGCGGGGCAGTCCAAGCTCACCGCACCATGCGGAGAGTCACTCTACAACGTTAGTGAGCTAGACTACGGGGGTTGGCACGAACTACTGGGAGTGATTGTAGCTTTGCTTAGTTCCTTAGTGCTTGCGCATTCACTGGAGAAACCGGCAAGAGTTTCCACTAGCAAAGTCGAGATTACAAAATGATTGAACAAGCTATGACAAGAATGGCTATATCAGGCACCTAGCAACTCTGCAGCTAGCTTGGTCGACCGCCAGCATTGCATGGTCGACCGCCTGCCAGTGTTGCATAGAGGAGCCGCGCCAGCACTGCAGAAAGGCGACCTGCCAATGCAGCAGGTCGACAGCGTGCCAACGCTGCAGCAGAGCGGCTGTCCAGCGTTGCTCCGTAGAAGACAGCAGTGCGCACGCTCGCAGATGCGCGCAGACGATTGGCCCGACTTGCACCGTTGTGCATCCGTCGGCTGTTATCTGCACCTGATGAGCCACATCGACTTCGGGATACCAGCCCGAAGCTGCCTTCACCATCGCGACCTCGACCGCAGAACTCATCGAGTAGGTTACCCAGTCGATCTGGTCGACCACCAAGTGCTCTCGTCGACCACCGATGCCTCTGGTCGACCACCGATGCCTCTGGTCAACCACCAAGTGCCCCTGGTTGACCACCAGGTGCCCCTGGTTGACCACAGCTCCCGTCGGCTACTTCTCCCGTACATCCGACCAAGTCGTCGGCGTTGCCCAAGCAAGGGCGGGGCCAGCACTCCATTCCCGTTAACACGGCCTATACTTTCCTCGATTTCTTCATTGTATCGTCATGCTGTAATCGGGGTCTCCTTATCAAGTCTTTCGCGCACTATGTTTAGTAAAATACATAACAGTTACTGTAGGTTGTTACATTTTTATAGCCTAGGTTACAGGTTCCTATTTGAACTTCCCAACCCTCATTTAGTGCACATTTTCTGTTTTGCACCATCACCTAGCCTAGCCTGCCACCTACCTCGCCCCTAGACCGCCCGCCAAACGTAGCACCACCAGCCAGCCTTAGCGCCGCCAGCCAGCTTTAGCGCTAGCACGCCAGCCAGCCCTTGTGCGCTGCAACGAGCAAAGCAGCCTGCACAGCGGTGCCCGCAGCTACGCTTGCATAGCACCATGCGCATAGCACTACGCGCATGCAGCGCGCGCGGTAGCGCACGCATGTAACGCGTGCACCAGCACGTGTACGCAGCACGCATAGCCGAGCGCCCACACTGCACACATGCCAGCGCTTGGCCCACCAGCAGCGCGCCAGCATCTGTAGCCCGCGAACACGCCAGCAGCGCATTAGCAGCTCCTGCTCCAGAGCACGCCACAGAAGTGTGCGCGCCCGCTACAGCCGCACTAGCAACTGCCGTGCCAGTGCCAGCTTCAGCTACAGCCGAGCCAGCCATCGCACCAGCCCAGCCAGCCCCTATGACACCCGCTCCAGCCCCTGCTAATGTGGCGCTAGCCGTTGCTACAGTTGCGCCAGCCCCTGCTACAGCGTCACCAACCCCTACTACAGCCGCTCCGCCACGGCTACCACTGGGCAAGCCTCAACTCCAGTCACGCTAGGAAGCATCAGTGCATTCTCAGCGTCATTCCAGCAGCTGTTTCTAGCACCATTCTTGCCACAGTTCCTACCGCTGTTCCTAGAGCTATTCCTCGCCTGACACATGGCCGTCAATTAGATCCAGCTCGCCTCTGCCATGGAGTTCGACCGAGTCCTCGCTTTGATGCCGATGGACGCGCAATTGACTTTAGCACCTGGCTGCTCCACGTCAAGCTTCACATCCGGAGTCAGCGCCAGAATGGGGACACCATGTACACCCACACTCTGGGTGAACTTCCTGCCCCCCCTGCGTCCCGAGCCTCTTTCTATTGAGGCGACACCTCAGCTCGCCTTGCTCTTAGTTCTCTCCTGCTGAGTGCGCTGAGTGCGTTCACTTCAGCACGCCACGACAGCTCAGTGCGTTCACTTTAGCCAGATTACGTCGGCAAATGAGTTTTTTGACGCTATTGTCTCTCGCTATTCAGCTCCCTCCTCTGCCACCCTCAGTCGCTTGCTCATGCCTTTTCATTTTCCAGGCCTCCTTGCGTTTGCCACACCTGCTGACCTAGTCACCCACCTCCGTGCCCTTGATGCTAGCTATTGTGCTGCCTATACCCCTGCCCAGCTTGAGACCCACCCTCCCCCTATCCACATCACCCTCTAGTTCATTGTGACGTGTCTCCCTGACCGCCTCTCATCTAAACGCGCTACTCTCCTTGGTAGGCACCCTACCGAGCTCACCATCGACCTTATTGAGACCACTCATAGTGAGATCAAGGAGCACCTTCGCTCCGTTGCATCTGTTAATGGTGGAATAGCCCCCCATGTCTTTGAGGGGTGCGCTCTGCCCTAGCTCCCTACCTATACTACTTCTCTTTCTACTGCTATTTCTTTTTCTCCTGAGGATACTACAGCTGTTGCTGCTTCTGGAAGGGCGACGGAGGTGGAGGTGGTGGAGGTGGCGGAGGTGGTGGGTCTACTTGACTCTCTGGGGGAGCTAACACTAGAGGCGGTGCCTGGGTTGCAGGTCCAACCAAAGGAGGCGCTGGTCATAGGAGTGTGGTGGGGTCTCAGCAGCAGCATCAGTAGAAATTACAGCAGCAATAGTAGCAGTTCCAGCACTAGGGTCCTCCGCAGTAGTATAGATCTGGTGTTCTGGGGAGCGTTGGCCGCAATGGCGACCCTAATAGCTAGGGGGCACATCGTCGCGATACCGGGCCCTGCCATTACAAGATCCTCACTAGCCAGGGCGCTGGCACTGTCTCCACTGCGCCCCAGGCAAGAAATAGAAAATGAAGCTAGGAGGGTGGCAGAGCCAAATCTGCTCATGCCGGCTGCCCTTGAGAAAGGTCGTAGAAGATTCTATTGAGATGTGCAGCAGTACCCGAAAAGTAGTAATCTTCAGGGTCGAGAAGAAGGCCTGGAAGCCTACTTTTTTATGCTGATGAAAGCCTCTCGCATGCTACGATGTGCAGTAGTACCCGAGGAGTAGTCATCTTCAGGGTGGGGGAGAAGGCCTGAAAAAAGTCTACTCCTTCACGCTGGCTAAAGCCTCTCGTCGCATAGCATACCTTAAATGTATTCACATGCCATCAACGATGTTCGCCCTAAGAAGGGTAACTGCATCGACATTAGTGCCATTGGACCTTCAAAATGCAATGTTGGTGTACATGGTTGCTATCCACTGAGAGACCCACCCACCCGAGATCGCCTCAACGTAAGTGCGAGAAGTCGGGATCTCAACCATGTCTGGGTCTCCCTCAAAGGCTAGTAGCATGGCACAGAGGTGAGGAGCAGCAGCCGCAAGGAAGGCTAGCTCGAACTGCCTGTCCTCTTGGATGTTACAGCTGAAGGCAGGACCATCCCTGGTGGTATGAGGGCAGGCAGTAGGAGCAGCTGCCATTTGGGTGGCGTAGTCAAGGCAAGCGGGTGGAGGCAAAGTTAGTGGCAGCGGCAACAAGAGCCGAGCTGAGAGGAGAAGGGAGACGAAAGGGTGATATGTCGGAGATAGTCAAAGAAAGGTGGAGGAGAGATAGTGAGAGACGACGCTGGAGGCAACGGAAGAACAGAGGGAGGTGGAAGACGAAGAGGGAGAGTACGAAGGTACATGGAGTGGAGGTCATGGACAGGGGACGAGGCACGGGCACCGAGGGGACGACAGTGCCAGGGAGTGGAGGCAATAGATGGAAAAGGAAGCAGGGGAGGAGACAACTGTGACAGATGAGGTTAACAAGCTAGAGATAAGTTTGGGGGAGGAAACGGGGGATCGTAAATTGGGAAAGATGGTGAGTGGTATGTCGAAGGGGAAGGAAGACCAAAGTGACGAAGTGCCATCACTGGCGACGGCGGCGGCTGCAGTGTCTGCTACCGCTGCTGCTGCTACTGCTTCTGACGCTGCAGCGGTTGCTGTTGACGCTGATGTTGTAGGAGCTGCAACCTCATCGACCGGCACATTCCCGCTTGAGCAGACTCTTCCGTGGTAGCACACCAAGTACCAGTACCTCCAGTGCTAGCACCCCAGAGGCAGCAACCCCAGAACCAAAACCCCTTGAACTAGCAGCCCTAGTAGTAGCAACCTCGGTACCAGTACCACCAGCGTCAACACCCCCAATGTCCACTATGACCAGCTACGGCGACACCGAAAGTTGTTGCGGCGACTAGGAGGATGATGAGAGGGTTTATGCTGAAGGAGACAATGCAGGAGGTACAACTAAGGGAAGGGGGGTAACCCACGACACACCAAACAGAGCAGGACGCAGGGGGGGTAGGACTACCTGAGGAGCAGGACCAGGATCAAGAGTGGGAGTGAGGAAGAGGGGAGGGGGGGGGGAACCAGGGCACCTCTATAAGAATACAATATGTAGAAGGACACTGACTCGTCAAAAGTGGTATCACAAGAGTGAAATACACAGTGGGAGGAAGGGTGGTCGAATAGACAGTCTGGGGCGTCAACGGAGAAATCAAGGAAGACACACGAAAGAGGGCAGGTTGGGACATTATCTGCACGAGAATCATGGACATGCTCAAGGCAGCCCTAGACTCGGAACGGAGTCGTGACACCAGGTGACCCAGACCAGAGAAGGGCCGGTGAATCATGTGGGCGTGAGACACGAGGGCACATGTTCAACTGATACGCATCGTAGCAGACTGCAAACGGTTATAGAAAATGGGGTGCATGGGAATGAATCATGGAGGTGCATTTGATCTCCATGACCAAGCCTATGCAACGCCTAGCTACCCCATTATGCTGCGGCAATTTTGGAAAGGTGAAAGACTAGGTGATGCCCTGCTCGCTGCAGAAATGGGCAAGCCAGTGGGAGGTGAACTCACCATTGCGGTCAGAGTGTACATGAAACATAGGGAGGGTGCGCTGGGAGCGAGTGGCCAGTAACCATGGGATGAGAGCATAAAAAAAATGTCGGCCTTCCACTCCAAAGGAAACATTGTGGTAAGTAATATACAACCACGGAGAAGTAGCGCTCGTGATGCAGCCTAGCGACTAGGGCAGGACCTCAGACGTCTAAGTGCAAAGTCTGAAGAGGCGCAGTTGCAAGCGAAAGCGAGGATTGAGGGGCAGCACGCTGCCGACCCTCGACGCAAAGCGTACACGGAGTGAGTTGGGGGGGGGGGGGGGGGGGGGGGGTAGACCTGAGACAAAACGGGGCCTGGCCATGTGAAGGAGACTTGGGAGTGTAAGGCGACCTAGACGGTGATGCCAAGAAGGTATGGGTGAGCGAGAGACCGACAAGTACAGACGTGGCAACCAGACCGAACGCAGCGAGCTGACTAGACGCAAACACCTAGGGGGACGCATTGTGCAGGATGAAAAGACCTGACATAGGCTCCCTCGAAAATGTGGAAAATGGTGCCCCGATGGTAGTGTCCATGCAGGTCGCAAACCTCTCGTGTCTAGGATACGTGGTGGTGATACTAAGGTCTTGAAGACGGCCAACACCCAAAAGTTTCCTGGAGAACGAGGGGATGTGGAGACCTATGAAGGAACCCGAGGGGACTTCCGAACACGGGAGTGTGGTAGTACAACAACCGATAACTGGTCCAAAGGTAGGGTCGGCCAAAGTGACTACAACTGGCATTGGGAGTGGCAAGACAGTGGTGTGGTCACGGAAGAAGCACTGGGACACGCAAGAGTCGAGCGTGAAGGAGAGTGACATGTCAATAGTGGTCGAAGCTGGGTTAGCAACAACACAAGCTCCTACACTAGAGGCATGCAAAGTTCCCGGTCTATGCATAAGCAAGTAATGAAATTTAGAAACACTGTATGATAAGCCTCACTCTTGTTTTCTCCCTCTTTCTCTCTTTACCCCTCTCCTCTCTCTCTCTCTCTCTCTCTCTCTCTCTCTCTCTCTCTCTCTCTCTCTCTCTCTCTCTCTCTCTCTCTCTCTCTCTCTCTCTCAAGCGGTCCTTCATTGATAGTACAGGCAAGGCATGTAAGAATCAGCAATTCTAGCATGCAGTTTAGGTATCTAGCCGGCTAGTAGGCAAGCAAGCAACACCAACAAGAATAACCACAGCAATAACACTTCGAGACATGCGGCGCTCCCAGTAGTCCTGACGGCCAGGAGAACCACCTCGCCGTGGCCCAATTGCGAACAAGGAGCATGATGGATGTCTCGGAGGACATGTCATTGCGAGGGACCTTTGGTGACAATAGTGGGTTTGGTGGGAGAGAAGGCACTGAGGAGGAGGAAGAGGAGGACCTTGATGAGGACATGGTGGCAGTTGCATATGCTGGGACTCTGATGACCCATACTCCGATACCGAGCACCACAGTGGAGCAGCAGCAGCAGCAGCAGCAGCAGAGAAGCTCGTGAAGCCAGCATAGACTGCCCCAAATGCATGGACAGTGGCAGGAGTGGCATTGGATGGTCCTGAATTAAGTGTTTTAGAGTGACAGATATATAGAAGGTGTACGGCAATTGCTGCTTGCACTTGTGTGCTAAATGAGGTAGTGCTTAGAAAACGTGAATTCCCTATGCATTTGATGTTCAAAGCTAGAAAGACCCTATTAATATGTTATTTATAAGATACTCCGATGGGTGTCTTCTTATACAAGCAAATGAGTGTCTTACAAAGAGAAGTTCCTTTTATAAGAATACACCTGCATATAAGATACCTATGTCATAATTCAACACTATCTTCTATCCAGGCGATGACGATACAAGCTTTTATACAAAAGAAGTGAAGCACTTTCAACAGCACGTGGTGCTTACTGGTATGTCAGATTGTTTAATTTCAAGTGAACGCCGTGCCGCCGGAGATGTCATTCTCTCGTACACCTTTTCTGATGGTTGCACGCGAGACAGTCAGCGTATAATCCCACGAAAGAAACAACGTGCATGTTAAGCAACAGCTTTTGAGCGCCTAGAAACGTCTGTCAAGAGACTGCGCAGCCTCTGCTCGATCTCGCAATCACATACCCTCCAACCCCTCACTCCCTCCTTCCCCCACCTCCCATCCCCCCCTGCCTTCCCACCAGTTCTTCACCACTTCCCTTCCCCTCCCTCCTCCACGCCCTATGAACCACTCTTGCTGCTACCCCCACCACAATCTTGCCCACACTGCTGCCATATAAAAGAAACGCCCATGCGTTCTCTCATTGCTTGCCGCCTCCCCCTCCCTCCACCTCCACCCCCTCTGCACCGCCCTTGCTGCTGCCCCCACCGCCAGCTTCCCCTCGTGTGGCGGCCTCCACCTCTCCCACCGCCAGCCTCAGCACCTCCCACACCGCTGCTCGCTGCCTGCAGCATGGGACGTAGGGAAAAGAGAGGAGAGATGAGGGGGAGAGTGAGGAAAGAGGGACTTGGATGGCTGGTCAATGAGATGATTGATTGTCGTTCACGAATTTGATGTGCACCTCCCAACGGGTATATTGCACAGGGAAATGCAGCAAGCTACGAATGAACGACAGCACGGGTTTCATATTCGAGAACGATACAGTAGAGTGGCAGCCCTAGAGGTCACAGCGCCAGCCCTAGAGGTCACAGCGCCAGCCCTAGAGGTCACAGCGCCAGCCCTAGAGGTCACAGCGCCAGCCCTAGAGGTCACAGCGGCAGCCCTAGAGGTCACAGTGGCAGCCCTAGAGGTCACAGCGCCAGCCCTAGAGGTCACAGCGCCAGCCCTAGAGGTCACAGCGCCAGCCCTAGAGGTCACAGCGGCAGCCCTGGAGGTCACAGCGCCAGCCCTAGAGGTCACAGCGGCAGCCCTAGAGGTCACAGCGCCAGCCCTAGAGGTCACAGCGCCAGCCCTAGAGGTCACAGCGGCAGCCCTAGAGGTCACAGCGCCAGCCTTAGAGGTCACAGCCCCAGCCCAAGAGGTCACAGCGCCAACCCTAGAGGTCACAGCGGCAGCCCTAGAGGTCACAGCGGCAGCCCTAGAGGCCACAGCGGCAGCCCTAGAGGTCACAGCGCCAGCCCTAGAGGTCACAGCGCCAGCCCTAGAGGTCACAGCGCCAGCCCTAGAGGTCACAGCGGCAGCCCTAGAGGTCACAGCGCCAGCCCTAGAGGTCACAGCGCCAGCCCTAGAGGTCACAGCGCCAGCCCTAGAGGTCACAGCGGCAGCCCTAGAGGTCACAGCGCCAGCCCTAGAGGTCACAGCGGCAGCCCTAGAGGTCACAGCGCCAGCCCTAGAGGTCACAGCGCCAGCCCTAGAGGTCACAGCGGCAGCCCTAGAGGTCACAGCGCCAGCCTTAGAGGTCACAGCCCCAGCCCTAGAGGTCACAGCGCCAACCCTAGAGGTCACAGCGGCAGCCCTAGAGGTCACAGCGCCAGCCCTAGAGGCCACAGCGGCAGCCCTAGAGGTCACAGCGCCAGCCCTAGAGGTCACAGCGCCAGCCCTAGAGGTCACAGCGGCAGCCCTAGAGGTCACAGCGCCAGCCCTAGAGGTCACAGCGCCAGCCCTAGAGGTCACAGCGCCAGCCCTAGAGGTCACAGCGCCAGCCCTAGAGGCCACAGCGGCAGCCCTAGAGGTCACAGCGCCAGCCCTAGAGGTCACAGCGCCAGCCCTAGAGGTCACAGCGGCAGCCCTAGAGGTCACAGCGGCAGCCCTAGAGGTCACAGCGCCAGCCCTAGAGGTCACAGCGCTAGCCCTAGAGGTCACAGCGGCAGCCCTAGAGGTCACAGCGGCAGTGCTGCTCGGTGCATCCATGAGGTGGCAGTCGGTGCATCCATGAGGTGGCACTCGGTGCAGTGCTGCTGCTGTGATGTCGTCAGGTCACACTAGCTGGCGGGCTGGTGCACGGTGATCTTGTGGCGGGCTGGTGCACGGTGATCTTGTGGCGGGCTGGTGCACGGTGATCTTGTGGCGGGCTGGTGCACGGTGATCTTGTGGCGGGCTGGTGCACGGTGATCTTGTGGCGGGCTGGTGCACGGTGATCTTGTGGCGGGCTGGTGCACGGTGATCTTGTGGCGGGCTGGTGCACGGTGATCTTGTGGCGGGCTGGTGCACGGTGATCTTGTGGCGGGCTGGTGCACGGTGATCTTGTGGCGGGCTGGTGCACGGTGATCTTGTGGCGGGCTGGTGCACGGTGATCTTGTGGCGGGCTGGTGCACGGTGATCTTGTGGCGGGCTGGTGCACGGTGATCTTGTGGCGGGCTGGTGCACGGTGAATGTGTGGAGGAAAGCCAACAAGCAAAAAGAGCCACACCACTGAGACGCGATGAAAGAAGGCATTTCATGGGAGAGCAGGCTGAGGCATTTCAAGGGAGAGCAGGCTGAGGCATTTCAAGGGAGAGCAGGCTGAGGCATTTCAAGGGAGAGCAGGCTGAGGCATTTCAAGGGAGAGCAGGCTGAGGCACTTCAAGGGGTGGTAAGGGCGCTTAGGATGATGAGGGTGATTAGGATGATGAGGGTGATTAGGGTGATGAGGGTGATTAGGATGATGAGGGTGATTAGAGTGATGAGGGTGATTAGGATGATGAGGGTGATTAGGATGATGAGGGTGATTAGGATGATGAGGGTGATTAGGATGATGAGGGTGATTAGGATGATGAGGGTGATTAGGATGATGAGGGTGATTAGGATGATGAGGGTGATTAGGATGATGAGGGTGATTAGGATGATGAGGGTGATTAGGATGATGAGGGTGATTTGGATGATGAGGGTGATTAGGATGATGAGGGTGATTAGGATGATGAGGGTGATTAGGATGATGAGGGTGATTAGGATGATGAGGGTGATTAGGATGATGAGGGTGATTACGATGATGAGGGTGATTACGATGATGAGGGTGATTAGGATGATGAGGGTGATTAGGATGATGAGGGTGATTAGGATGATGAGGGTGATTAGGATGATGAGGGTGATTAGGATGATTAGGGTGATTAGGATGATGAGGGTGATTAGGATGATTAGGGTGATTAGGATGATTAGGGTGCTCACTCCTTGATGCCTTGCAGCGACTGCTTGCGCATGTCCAGCTGCGTCTTGAGAATGTGTGTGAGTGTTGCCCGCGCCTGGAGGCATGGGAGGGGAGGAAGCAGTTGGGGTGCAGCAAAGAAGGGAGTAAGGCATGCAGCGTGGGACTGCTTGTGCATGTCCACCTGCGCCCTGAGCATGTGTGTGAGTGCTGCCCGCGCCTGGCGAGGGACGGAATGAAAGCAGACGAGGTGCAGCAGAAAAGGGGATAAGGCATGCAGTGTGGTGGTGATGGACTGCCATGCAGCGGGGCATGCTACGACCTGGTTGGTGCCTTGATGGTGCTGAGCAAATGATGACGGCTTGAACTGGTGAGGGCAACTGGTGAAGACACCTGATGGGGTACCTGGTGGAGCGCCTGATGGAGCACCTGATGGAGCGCCTGATGGAGCACCTGATGGGGTGCATGGTGGTGGGCACCTAATGAGAGCACCTGGTGAGGGCGCAGCGAGTTGAGGAGGAAGTGCAGGTTGGTGAAGAGCAGCGAGATGTCCTCCACACACCGCCCTGCCTGCGATGGCCGCTCCACCAGCACGTCCGCCAGCTCCAGCACCAGCAGGCCCAGCTCCCGCCCCAGTGCCTTCAGCTCTGCACGCGTGTCTGCGGGGCGGGGACAAGACAAGGCAGGCGCGGAGGAGAGGCCTGAGTGCATCTTAGTCGCTCCGCCTGCACGTCCGCCAGCTCCAGCACCAGCAGGCCCAGCACACGGCCTAGTGCTTCAGCTCTGCACGCGTGTCTGCTGGAGAGAGGGAGGGGAGAGGCGGGTGGTGGGTGGAGAGGAGGAGAAGGGCATAGAGGCATGGCAGCCATGCTACCAGCACGGCTGCCAGCTACAACAGCAGCAGGCCCAGCTCCCGTCCCTCCCAGTGATTTTGACGTTGCACGTGTGTCTGGCGGGACACGGCGAGGCAGGGGAGGAGGAGAGGCCTGGGCATGGCAGTTGCACCACCGGCACGTGTGCCGGCCCCAGCACCAGCGCTTTCGGCTCTGCACGTGCGTCTGGGTCAGGGAGGGAGGGAGGAGGAGGAGGGGGTGAGTGGGTGGAGAGGAGGAGAGGCCTAAGCATGGCAGTTGCACCACCGGCATGCCTGCCAGCTCCTCCAATGCCAGCAGCTCCAGCTCGCACCCAATGCCTTCTGCTCTGCACGTGTGTCTGGAGGGACATGACAAGGCCGAGGAGGAGGATAGGCCTGATCATGACTATTATCGCTTGCTCTGTGGGTGTGATGTGAAGGAGAAAGGAGCGGGTGGCAAAATGGACAAGGTGTGATGAGGTTGGCTTGGCGTGCGTGCCTCGTGGAAAAGAATAGGCCTTGCCTTTACAGCTTGATGGCTTTATCAATTTTTGGCTTGATGGCTTAACCGTAATGACTTTCCACCATGAGAGAATGGCAACGTCTAGGATAAGAGGAATAATAGATTGCTGTCACTTTAAGTACCAACATGACATGATGACCCGGCTTGCACAGACCATGACACCAACATAGCACGATGGGACTAGAAATTGTGAGCACGTGACGGAAAGGTGACATGCCGACATGGCACGGCACACACGCCGCCGCGTGCAGCGTGAGTTCTCACTCATATTCTTGGTGGAGGGGAACAGCTGCCGCACGCCCTGCTCCTCCAGGCTCGGCAGCCGATCCTCCGTCTGCATTGCGTTGCATTGCATTGCCGGCCCCGGGGGCAGGCGGCAAGAGAGCAGGGGACAAGAGATCAGGGGGCAAGAGATCAGGGGGCAAGAGATCAGGGGGCAAGAGATCAGGGGGCAAGAGATCAGGGGGCAAGAGATCAGGGGGCAAGAGATCAGGGGGCAAGAGATCAGGGGGCAAGAGATCAGGGGGAAAGAGAGCAGGGAGAAAGAGATCAGGGGGCAAGAGAGCAGGGAGAAAGAGATTAATGGAGAAGCGAATGAGGCAAGAGAGCAGAAGAGGAAAGGATCCGAGCTGTGTAAAATGGACCCTCGGTCAACTGTGCACGGGGAAATGAGTATTTCAAACAAAGCACATATCTCTTTGCATAACATTTGGGAACCAGGTCGTTTCAGATGCACTTGATATTAACAGGGCCGAAGGGAGCTCACCTTTTCCATAGCAAAACGCTCAGTCAGTGACAGACTCAGCATGCACCAGAGCGTGGTTCACTCACGCGTTAGCAAGGGTTTCACAGGGACAGAGCGGGTCTCACAGGGACAGAGCGGGTCTCACAGGGACAGAGCGGGTCTCACAGGGACAGAGCGGGTCTCACAGGGACAGAGCGGGTCTCACAGGGACATAGCGGGTCTCACAGGGACAGAGCGGGTCTCAAAAACGACTGAACGGCCCCCTGTGTGGCTCCGGGCAGACTATAGTTGCCGTGGCCCTTTGATTCCCTGTGCATCCCTGTGCGCCCCTGTGCATCCCTGTGCATCCCTGTGCGTCCCTGTGCACCCCCGTGCGTCCGAAACCAACCGACCTTCCGTAGAGCGTAGCGTGCTCCTCAAACCAACTGACCGTCCTACACTTCAATTCAAGCACCAAAAAAACTGTGTACTAACTCACGTTGTACGGGGCTCCGAAGGACACGTATTCGCCGGTGATGGCGGGAGGCGGGGGCGGGCCGCCGGTGCGCGTGTGGGGGTCGTACGCGGCGTAGAGCTTGTAGTAGGGCGGCGGGGGAGGGTACGTCGATGCAGTAGCGTCCATCGGGATTCCCGCCGGAGCCACAAAGAGACGAGTTTTGAGTTCCGATGCGAACGGGAGGACAAGGGCGCGTCAGAAATACGTTGACGCCGTCGCGTCCATCGGAACCGTGGACCCGGAACGACGACGCGGCGTGACACGCGCGACACGGATCACGACATCGCGGGGATCTGTGTCGTGTCGCTGATGTGAAGCAATTGGGAACGAGGCGCAAGATATGAATGGGGTCGGGCGCGGTGTCGTTAACGGTCGTGAAGGAGGGGAAAGGTTGAGTAGGGTAGCTTCAGAATTCAGGTGCCCAGTTACAAGTTCGGCCGGGAATTACGGACTGCGAGACGGCCATGCTTCAATTGCCTGCCTGGTTGTGACTCCAAAAGTTGTTCCCGTTTGTGTGTTCCCGTTTCGACTCACTAGTGCATTGTTCGCTTAGGATTTACTTGTTCGGTAAATGCGACTGAGTACGATGCTCATCTCGAGTGGTTTGGGTTTCACCAGCCCGAGTAGTGTACACCATGAACTGCAAATAACCATCTGCTATGCAAAAAGGCTGGGACCAACAAAAAGGCTGGGACCAACAACCTCCCGCACGAGCGCCCCAAACCAAGCGCCCATTTCCCAAACCTCCAAACCAAACTCCCCAGTATATGCACATGTACAGACGCATATAGGAACAATGCCAATCTTGCAAGCGCACAGTTCGAAGAAAATGCAGTGGACACGTCAAACGTCCAGCCCTGGCAGGTCCACACACAGGCGAAAGTCCAGCAATTGCGCTTGCGTATCAGATTTATAAGCTGCACAAGCTTAGGGAGTGTTCCAAATTATTTTTTACTAAAATTTGTCCGAAGCGGAGTGGACAGATTCGTTTTCATACCTTGCCCTCGTTGACATTCCACCTTCACTCTTGAAACTCGTACCGCATAATTGTCCTTTTTTAAAAGAAGAATTGCTGATCCTTGAAGAAAAATCAATACAGTATGCGTCTTCAAGAGTCGTCGCTGGACCAGCTCTGAGCCTCGGCGTGGAGATGTCTTTTTCTGCTGACACCTGTGGTGGACTGTAGTGCACCAGATCAAGGGTGTTTGCCCTCAGGATCTGCCCGAACCCACTCGCGCCGCAAAGCGAGCTTCCCCGCAGGGGTCGACTGTACTGTATCGTTCCCCCAGTTCTCCCTGCCCATCCAATCACCCAGAAGCCAGCTTGCTTTTTCCCCCAACTTCTCTCCTAACCAGACCAAAACCCAACCTGATCCCGTGCCGCTGCCATACCACCACCGCACCACCCGACCACCACAGCGCCTTTCCATCCATACCCCCCAAAGCAATCCGCTCTTCCTCGGTCACCACCGCACAACGATATTTATCCCCCAAACCTTCCTTTCTCCCCTCTTCTTCATTCCGCTAACTCCCCGCGACCCGGTCAGGCGCAGCCGCCGCAGCCCACCATTGAATCGCGAGGAACGCGAGCAGCAATTGATGACCGGGTAACCGGGATTTCGTGTAGTCGCCCTTCCCTTCCATTCCCCGCCCACCGACTTCCACCCAGCAGCACCAGTAACGCGCTTAGAGGAAAAGTAAGAAGCAAGCGAGCAAGGGATGAAGGAGAAGACTCAAGCAAGCCGTGTTTCTGTTTCTTGGTTAGCCACAAGTGACGCAGTCAGCACTTCTCCAGTTCCACCGCAATCCATCACAGCACAACACGAGGCTTCGCTTGCCAAGAGAATTCGCGGTTTGCGACGAGTATTTACCTCGCAGAAGGCTCAGTAGCCAAAACGCACACCAAACTCGCGTGCATTTAGAGGTTCCACCGTCCCCTGCCTCATACCACCTACGCCAAACTTAAACGCGACCTGAAGCTAGACCTGAAAAATGGCCTCTCGGCGTAGACACTCTGGCTCGCCCAGTCTCCTCCCTGGGCATCCATTCCCGCTCGACCATTCCCAAAGAGACTCCCTTCTATCGCACCGCGCACACTGCCACTCGCACTGCAGCTTTGTACAGCCCCGCCGGGAAACGCGAACCTGGTTTTCCCTCCTCGTGTTCCTCGTCTCGCTATCCGCAGCGCCGTTGCTCCGCCCGACCCACGGTACGAGCTGCCGCACGCAGCCGCTTGCTTGTACGAGCACAGCCGGTCGCATGTTCCGTGCTCGTTAATCAGACTCTTTTATTGATTTGCTGGACGATTTATGATTGTAATGCGCAAATTGCTGATATCGAATAGGTACTTACAGCGAGTACCTTTCAGGTGGTTCATTCAAGCGCATTTCGTTTCATTGCAAGCTAGGCACGCGAAGGGAGTCGGCAAACTGTTGGTTCTAATGCCGCTCCAAAGCATTCACTTACCCCTTTCCCCCATCCCCCCGCAGCTTCCCCCCCCGATGTCTCCGCGCTCTATATCGTCCGCCTGCGCTCCGCGCCGCCCGTCGCCTCGTACCGCGGCGGATTTCCCGGCTACCCGGCAACGGCCGTGTGGGACAGCGATCCTAACGGCAACGCGACAGACGCGACGGCAGACGACGCCACCGCCGGTTCCAGTGCCGCTGGCGTCGCTTCTGCTTCCTCCGCCTCCGCCGCTGGCGCGGCTACTACCAGCGGTTTAGGATCATGGCTTGGCCGTCGACTGCGGCGGCCGCGGGTGAACGTGAGGGCGCCGGGCGTGAGGGCGTTCAAGCAGCTGCTGCAGCGCATGCAGCAGGCCGTGCTGAGAGACAGCGGGGTGGCCGCCGGGAAGATGGTCTATAGGTGAAGGGGGAGCAGGGAAACGTTATTACTGCCATTTGCTCCCTTTCCGTACCACTGATGCCATTCCCCCCCCTCCGTTTCCTCGGCCCTCCCTCCCACCCCATCCCCTATCACCACCCCCCTTCTCTCCGCCCTTCCCCTATCCGCCACGCTAGCTACATGCACGCGTCAAGCGGCTTCTCAGCGAACCTCATGCCCCTTGTTTCCCCTCCTCTCCCTCCCCTTCGCACCCTCCCTCGTCTCCCCTTGCCCGCCCGCCCTCTCCGCCCCGCCAGCTACATGCACGCGTCCAACGGCTTCTCCGCGACGCTCACGCCGGCGCAGGTGCAGCGCATGAGGCGGCATCCATCTGTCGCCTCCGTGACGCAGGCGCGCGTGGTACGCCCTGCGACCACCGACTCGTACAAGTTCCTCGGCCTGCCCGGGTCGCTCTGGGCCGACGCGGGCGGACCCAGCAGCGCGGGGGACGGCACGGTGATTGGCATCGTGGACACGGGCATATGGCCCGAGCACGCTTCCTTTGACGACACGGTAGGTTGTGCATCACCTTGGCCTCAGTAGGGTCAACACGTTTGTCAATAGCGACAGCACGGTGATTAGCATTGGACACGGGCATATGGCCCGAGCACGTTCTTTTTTATGACACGGTACGCGCCTCGCTTTGCCGTCACCATCCGCGCTTCTCCCTTCTCACTCCCTCCACCTGTCGCCCGCCCCTTTAGATAAAAGCTCTTGCATTCCCGTCCCTTCTCCCCACCACCATCACCATGCCATCAGCCATTCTTCCCCATCCCACAACTCAGCTACCCCCTCCCTTCCCCTCACCTCATCCCCTTCCTCCCCTTCCCCTCCTCCCCTCCCCACGCTCCCCCTCATTCTCACCGCATCGCCTACCCACGTCCTGGGAAGCAGGGCTACAGCAGCACGCTCCCTTCTGTGCATGGAGGCCACGTGTCCCAGCACCACCCCACTAACCCACCGCTACCCCTCCACCCCTCCACCCTCCCCGTCCCCACCAGGGCTACAGCAGCACGCTCCCAACAGGATGGTCAGGCACGTGTCCCACGACAAGCGACTTCGCATGCAACAAGAAAATCATCGGCGGGGGAATCTTTTCCGCGGGGTTTGAGAACGGCGGCACCACCATCGACCTCTCAGGCGACTGGAAGTCGCCGCGTGATTCTGCCGGGCACGGCACCTGGTGTGCGGGGTGAGTGTGTGCGGTGGGTGTGTGCAGTGTATGGTGCATGGGGTATGGTGCATGGGGTATGGTGCATGGGGCATGGGGCATGGGGCATGGTGCATGGGGCATCGGGCATGGTGCATGGTGATCATTTGCCGGCGGCATGATGTATGCCCTGCCACACATGCATGTTCCACAACCATCGCTCTCTCCACCTTCCCCCTCACCCCACCCACCCACCCTCACTCTCCCTTCCTCCAGGGCGGCAGCAGGCAACAACAACGTGCCAATCCCCAACATCGGCGCGGCCAGCGGCATGGCGCCAGGGGCGCGCCTGGCCGTGTACAAGATCTTCTGGCAGACCAACGGATATATGTACGCCACCAGCCCAGACATCTTCTCAGCCGTTGATCAGGCCGTCGCCGACGGTGTGGATGTGCTGAGCCTGTCGCTGGGCGGAGCCAGTCCCACCGACACCTACTTTGACGACGTGCCCTTCATCAGCGTCCATGCCGTGAGTGCCCTTCATCAGCGTCCATGCCGTGAGTGCCCTTCATCAGCGTCCATGCCGTGAGTGCCCTTCATCAGCGTCCATGCCGTGAGTGCCCTTCATCAGCGTCCATGCCGTGAGTGCCCTTCATCAGCGTCCATGCCGTGAGTGCCCTTCATCAGCGTCCATGCCGTGAGTGCCCTTCATCAGCGTCCATGCCGTGAGTGCCCTTCATCAGCGTCCATGCCGTGAGTGCTTGTACGGTACATGAGTCTTGTCCATGCAGTGACTGCTCGTGCTCTTCAATCATCAGCGTCAACGCGGTGAGTGGCTTGGCTGTGAGTGCTTGTGTGTGCAGTGAGTGCTTGTTGTACCTGTATGTATCCCACCATTCCAGTGCGTTTGTTGACGCGCCTCAAAGGCCAGTTCCACCGACACCTACGATGTGCCATTCATCAGCGTCCGTGCGAGGAGTGCTCCTCCTACCTCTATCCCTGTACTTTATCTATTTATTCCAATGCTTGCGCAATCAGTCACGTGGAGGGCCATGCTTGCGCAATCAGTCACGTGGAGGGCCATGCTTGCGCAATCAGTCACGTGGAGGGCCATGCTTGCGCAATCAGTCACGTGGAGGGCCATGCTTGCGCAATCAGTCACGTGGAGGGCCATGCTTGCGCAATCAGTCACGTGGAGGGCCATGCTTGCGCAATCAGTCACGTGGAGGGCCATGCTTGCGCAATCAGTCACGTGGAGGGCCATGCTTGCGGCCTCAGCCTCTCCTCTCTCCGCTCCTCTCCTTACGTCCATTCTCCCTCCCTTTCTCTCCTTTCCCACTCCCCCCATCAGGCGGGGGTGTTTGTGGCCTTTGCAGCGGGCAATGAGGGCCGCCCATCGGCCTTCGCAGCCACGGGCTATCGCACGCTCTGCAACTTCTCTCCTTACTACATGACCGTGGGCGCCAGGTGAGGAGGGGCGGTTGTGACCAGGGGGAAAGGAGGTGAGGGATGGGTTGAAACGAGGTGAGGCGAGGGGAAGGGGAAGTCCTCGCAGCCACGGGCTATCGCGCACACGCTCTGCAGCTTCCCGCCCTGCTACGACTGTGGGCGCTAGGTGAGGGATGGGGGGAAGGAGGCGAGAGACGGGCAAAGGCAGTGGTGAGAGGAAGAACGAGGTCAGGAGGTTGCATTGCACCCTGCCACAAGACCACGACACCCTGCCACAAGACCACGACACCCTGCCACAAGACCACGACACCCTGCCACAAGACCACCGCACCCTGCCACAAGACCACGACACCCTGCCACAAGACCACGACACCCTGCCACAAGACCACGACACCCTGCCACAAGACCACGACACCCTGCCACAAGACCACGACACCCTGCCACAAGACCACGACACCCTGCCACAAGACCACGACACCCTGCCACAAGACCACGGCACCCTGCCACAAGACCACGACACCCTGCCACAAGACCACGGCACCCTGCCACAAGACCACGACACCCTGCCACAAGACCACGACACCCTGCCACAAGACCACGACACCCTGCCACAAGACCACGACACCCTGCCACAAGACCACGACACCCTGCCACAAGACCACGACACCCTGCCACAAGACCACGGCACCCTGCCACAAGACCACGACACCCTGCCACAAGACCACGGCACCCTGCCACAAGACCACGACACCCTGCCACAAGACCACGACACCCTGCCACAAGACCACGACACCCTGCCACAAGACCACGACACCCTGCCACAAGACCACGACACCCTGCCACAAGACCACGACACCCTGCCACAAGACCACGACACCCTGCCACAAGACCACGACACCCTGCCACAAGACCACGACACCCTGCCACAAGACCACGACACCCTGCCACAAGACCACGACACCCTGCCACAAGACCACGACACCCTGCCACAAGACCACGACACCAGGGCCCAGGTAAGTAGGGGGGAAGACGAGGCATGACCGTGCATTCTCTCCACTTCACACCCTCGCCTCGCCCTTGCTCATCCCTCCCCTCACATCCCCCCTCTTCGTCTCATCTCTCGCCTGCTCGTCCCATCTCTCTCTTTCTCTTCTCATCCCCGCATAATATATCTTCCCCTGTGCCCCTCTCCCCAACCGCTTCAACCACCCAACACCACTGCCACACCCTGCAGCACCATCACTCGCAACGGAGCATCCATCTCCTCCACAACAGCGGCAGCCACATCAACAGCAGCGTCCCTCGAAACTCCCTCTAACACCACAACTCCCACAGCCCTTGCAGCAGCCACCACAGTGTCAACCCTCAACGGAGCGCGCATCCCAGCCAGCATCTCCCCAGCAGCCACCGCCGCCCCGGTAGTCGCCTACTTCTCCTCCACCGGCCCACTCGCCAAGCCCTCAGCCGCCACACCAGCAGCCTACCCCTCCAACACCATCCTCAAGCCCGACATCATCGCCCCGGGGGTCCAGCTCTACGCTGCTTTTCCCGGCAGGACTGTGGGCTCTAAGGGAGGGTTCGAAGCGCTTTCAGGGACGTCAATGGCCACACCGCACATCGCTGGCATTGCTGCTCTCATAATTCAGCAGCATCCTGATTGGACGCCCTCACAGATCATGTCGGCAATGATGACTACAGCAAGGACTACTAATACCGGTAACGGGGCGATTAAAAACGAGTATGGGGCTGCTGCGTCGCCGTGGGAGATTGGAGCGGGGCATGTGGTGCCAGCTATGGTGGTTAACCCCGGGTTAACCTATGATGCCGGGGAGCAGGACTTCAAGAACTTTCTTGCTGGGCAGAACTATAAGCGGGCGAAGGGTGAATTCGGTACGGCTTCCCTCAGAGCTCTCTCCGCGAAGAATCTGAATCGGCCAGCTATCTCGCTGCCCAAAGTGCACAACAAGGCTTCGGTTACACGGACTGTAACAAATGTTGCGGATACCACGTCAACGTACACAGTGAGGATCAAGAAACCTGCTGGAGTGAAGGTGAAAGTGTCGCCATCAAGCTTCACTATTGCACCCGGGCAACGAAAGACTTTTACGGTGACTGTGGTGGTGAAGTGGGCTTCACAGTCCTTCAAGTTCGGCAGCCTCACGTGGGTGGACAACAAAGGGCACTCCGTGCGGTCCGTGCTGGCCGTGCAGCCGAGTAGTGCATGCTGGTTTGGCTGCTAAGGGAGTGATCCTACGCCTCTTATCAGCCACCCCTCTTATCAGACTCGTGTGGTTCACTGCATTTCAGTTCAGCGCTGCTGAATGTGATTACAGGGTACCGTGTTTTACTGAAGTGATGAGAGTCTGTTGAGAGGTTTGCCTGATAAGAGGCTTTAGGAACTCGTCCTTAAGAGTAGAATCCTGCAGCCTGTGCTGTGTATATGCTTTATATTACTATGTTTGGTGTGCTGTGCATTGTATCCTTTTACCTACAGTACAGTATCGTACATCCAAGGGCACACCACCCCCCCACACTTACAGTTGAGAATAGCTGGTCGAGGCTGTTACCGTAGTAGGCTTGCAGCACTTCAGAACCAGCCATTGTATTCTAGACACTTCAAGTGACATGTATGACATGCACTCCACTCTTCAACAGACGAATGCTATTAGCAGGCCCTGAAGTTGGCGCCGTTTAACACTAAGGACTGTGCTTCTAAATTTCTTTTACAAACAAATGCCGCAGGCTGGAAAGGAAATGCTTTTCGTCAAGAACGAGCTCACATCATTCCTCCTATCCTACTGGTACCGTATGTCCCACAGTCAGCAGCGAAACTGAGCAGCTGTGTCTGCGGTGCACCTGCCTGCCTGCCTGCCATGCAGCTTGAGGTTCTGCTGCTACTGGTTTACCGAACTAGCGGCATGAGCCAAGGGAGTCTCAGCAGCACCCAGAGACACTCTAGAGCCATTGGAACTCTCTACCTTGAAATTATTCGGCTCCCAACCAACCAAGTGAACCCCTCCATTCCATCCACCATCGGCACCACACCTCCTTGTGTTGTGCCACATGCCCACCAGCTTGAACCCTTGCTTTACGAGCAGCACGGGCAGAAACAGCTCCAGCGCCAGAGGAGAGGACAGTTGGAGCCATTGAAACTTAATTCAACTCTTAGAAGTCTACTTAGCCCCTTGTCTCTGGCGCGTAAAGATCTGCCGGCCCACCAGCTTGAGCCCCTCATCCACCAGAGGACAGCACGGGCAGCGAGAACACCACCACCACCAGCGGAGAGTACACTTGGAGCCATTGCAATGCTTGAAACTTCATGTAGTGCCCAATGATCCTCTATCTAGTCTCTCCTCTCTTCCGTGCAAAGATCTGCCGACCCACCAGCTTGAGCCCCTCATCTACGAGCAGCACGGGCAGTGAGAACAGCACCACCACCAGCGGAGAGGACACTCGGGAGCCACTGAGACTTCATTTAACCTTGAGGGCCTTTCTAGCCTCTCCTCTCTGCCGTGCAAAGATTTGTCTGCCCACTAACTGAGGCCCTCATCCACCAGCAGCACCAGCAGCACCAGCAACACGGGCAGTGAGAGCAGCACCACCAGCGCCCAGAGGAAAGAGAGGTCAATCGCAGCCATTGCAACTCTATCTGACCCCTCCCCTCTGCCGTGCAAAGATTTGTCTGCCCACCAGCCTGAGGCCCTCATCCACGAGCAGCACGGGCAGCGAGAACACCACCACCAGCGCCCACTCCTGCCACGTCAGCGGCACCACCTCAAACACGCCCGCCAGCGGCGAGTACAGCAGCGCCACGTGGAGCCCCATGGACGCACCAACGGCCAGGATGAGCCACTTGTTGATCCACGGTGGAGATTGCAGTAAACTGCGGTACTCAGAGACGGAGCTGAGGGCGAGCAGCATCTCGATGGTGACGAGCGTGGTGAGTGCGAGGGTCGATGGCTTGGTGGTGCCGCTCGTGAAGTAGTCGCATGGGGTTGGGAAGGAGACGACGCCGCCTCCTGCTACTGTGTAGGAGAGATGCGGGTTGAAGGGAGATTCTGGTGCCGGGGCAGGTGCGGGTGAGCCTACTCCTGCTCCTACTGCTGCTGCTGCGGTTGCTGGTGGGTCTACCAGAGGAGGGGCGGTCAGAGTAGCAGCAGGCACGGACCAGACAGAGCAGGTTCGGGAGTGAGACAGCTGCTCCCACGTCACAGCCGAATGCCCATCCTTGTCCAACCCAAACGGTGCAAACCACCCTCCATTTCCGCCCCCCATCCCCGTCCCCACCACACTCTCCTCCACCACCCCCAACCCCATCTCCACCCCTCCACCACCCCCTCCCACCACCTCCCCATTCAAAAACCACACGGAAAACACCCCAACGGTCGCAGCACCGATATACGCCCCCAGCACCCCAAACCGCACCAGCACCCACGGCGACACGAGCCCCTGGTCCCTCTCCCTCGGCGGCCGTGCCATCACATCAGCCATCACATCAAAATGAGATGTGCGGATTTTGCGGCGCTACAGGACATCGTATCTTGGCGTGTTGGAAAATGAAGAAACTGCGTGCGGAGCTGAGGGACAAGAACAGTGTGGCATCCATGAAGCAGAAAACGAACAACGTGGCAACTTCGGAGAGGGCAAAAAAAGGAGAATATGGTGGCGCAAATTTAAAACGTCACGACCAGCCGGCACCAGGGGAAATCGCCGAGACTAAAGGAGGAGTACTCACCCGCGATCGCCTCAGCGTAAGAGTGCGGGGTCGGGATGTCTGGAGCATTCGGGTCTCCCTTAGGGACAAGCAGCATGAAATGAGGCGCAACGGCTGCAAGACACTCAAAGTTCTCCTGCCTGTCCTCAAGGACGTCCGTGCCAAGAGCACACTCACCCCTGACGGACGGAGGACAGACAGACTCAGACCCAGCAACAAGACTAGCAGCGTAGTCTAGACGACAGGCAGCAGCAAAGTTAACAAGCTTAGAGACTAAGGCAGACGCATCAGTAGACTCAAACGACGGGTCAGTGACAACAGTGGCGAGCAGACGCGTGACAGTAGGGTGAGCAGCACGAACCAGGTCAGACTTAGGGTCCTGAACGTGAGGCAGAGAAGATGCAGGAGGAGACGATAGGGGAACACGCTGTGGAACAGAGGAAGGACGAAGTGCCATAGGGTGCGTGCCAGGGACAGGAGGCGGTCGCTCACGAGGAACACGACGACCAATGCGACCAGCGCGAACAGGCGAGGCAGGACGAGACACAGGCTCACGACGCTCTGTAAGCGAGTTTGTCTGCTCAGTGTAAGGAGAAGGAGCGGACAGTGGTGCGCCGGGCTGTAACGGGAGGCCAGTGGAAGACGGGAGGCTAAGAATCTGGCGAAGCACGGAGTCAGGCGGTGGTAGAGACGACGGTGACGGCGGAGCGAAAAACAGTCGCGACGGTGCAGTGCCACCAATATTCCAGCGCCTCCAGCAGCTCCAGAACCGCCAGCAGCAGCACCTCCAGCTCCAGTGACTCCAGCAGCAGCACCTCCAGCTCCAGCGCCTCCAGCAGCTCCAACCCCTCCAGCAGCTCCAGAACCTCCAGCTCCAGCGACTCCAGCAGCAGCACCTCCACTTCCAGCGCCTCCAGCAGCAGCACCTCCAGCTCCAGGGACTCCAGCAATAGTACCTCCAGCCCCAGCACCTCCAGCAGCTCCAGAACCTCCAGCTCCAGCGCCACCAATAGCAGCAACCCCAGAACCGGCACCTCCAGCCTCAAGGTCCCCAACTCCAGGGTCGATAAGACCAGCGCCAGGGCCTCCAGCAACAGCACCCCCAGAACCGGCACCTCCAGCTCCAGGGTCTCCAACGCCAGGGTCGACAGCACCAACTCCAGGGCCTCCAGCCCCAGTACCTCCAACAGCAGCACCCCCAGAGCCGACACCTCCAGCTCCAGGAGCAGTACCAGTCCCGGCAGCTTCAGTACCTCCAGTACGAGCACCTCCAGGACCAGAGACACCAGCACTCCCAGCGCCTCCACGACAAAAAGCTCCAGCAGCACGACTCCTCAGGCGGGTACGCGACGCAAGCCACTCTCGGCCTGCTGTGGTGAGACAGGCCCGCGTCGCGAAACGAGACCCAGAGGAACGCCAGCAGACTCAGCACCCCCAGGCTCCGCACCCCCCGGCACCTCACGGACGGGCTCAGCACCCCCAGACTCCGCAGCCGCAGGCTCAGCACCCCCAGGCTCCGCACTCCCCAGCACCTCACGCGCAGGCTCAGTACCCCCAGGCTCCACACTCCCCAGCACCTCACAAGCAGGCTCAGCACCCTCAGAAGCAGCACCCCCAGCAGCACCTCCTGCAGCAGCACCTGAGTCGCTAGTGACCTCTACAAGCTCAGCCAAGGGGGGCGGGTCTACCTGAGACACACCTGAAGGAACAGGACTCTGAGGGGGGAGGGGGTCTACCGGAGGGGGACCTGGAGCGAGGAAATGCGGCGGGGGAGGGAGAGGGGCAGTGCGGTAGGGGAAGTGACGGTAGAAAGGAACCGACTCGTCAAAGGTGACGTCCTGAGAGGGGAAGACACGGCGTGAGGTGGGGTGGTAAAACTGCCAGCCAGGCGTGTCAGGGACAAAGCCAAGGAAGACACAGGGAATGGTGCGGGAGGAGAGCTTGTCCGCGGACGTCTCGCGGACAAGGGCATGAGCACCCCAGACCCGGAAACGCGACGCATCGCCAACCTTCCCCGTCCAACGTAGTGTGGGCGAGGTCTCCGGCAAGGAGACACGGGGCCAGAGGTTGAGCTGCTGCGCGGCGTACCGGACCGCAAACGGCCACAGAAAATGGGGAGCCGTCGCATGAATCAAGGAAGTACGAGCGACCTCCATGACTAAGCCAATGCGGCGCTCAGCAACCCCATTTTGCTATGGTGAGCCCGGAAGCGTGAACGACTGCTCGATGCCCTCCCCCTGACAAAAGGCCCGCAAGAGGTCGGAGGTGAACTCACCACCTCTGTCAGAGTGCAGACGCAGGACAGGAAGGTCCTGGCGGAACCTGCGGCGGAGCTGGAGACAAACTGCTCGGATCCAAGGGATCAGGACTGCAGGGACCTCACCCTTTGTGCGCAAGGGGAAGAACGTGGTGTACTGCGAGTAGTCGTCGACAACCAGCAGAAAGTACCGCTCACCACCCAGTCCACTAACGCGGGCTAGGCCCCACACATCCAGGTGGAGGGTCTGCAGAGGAGCCTCTGTTGGGGGAAACGAGGAGGAGTGAGGAGCGGCGCGCTGCCGCCCCTCGACGCAAGGAAGGCAGGGCGACGCAGGCGAGGCAGAGAGGGGAGGGAGAGACCTGGGAAGACCAGACACAAGGAGGCGACGGTGCATGCCACGTAGATGTGGCAGAGAGGGGTGGCCCAGGCGGTGGTGCCAGAGAAGAGTCTGGTGCGACAGGGAGCGACACTCACAAGAGGAGGCTTCCTGACCTGATGCAGAAACCTGACCAGTAGCAGCTACCTGAGGAGGCGCAGTCGTCAGTGTGTAAAGACTCGACCCTGGTGGACGGGTAAACGTGGCCAGGTGGCGGCCGGTCAGTGAGCACGTACAGATCGCCACACGCTGTCCTCCAGGGGTAAAGGTGTCAACCCACTGGTCCTGGAGAACGACGTTTCTCATCAAGTTCGTAGAGAACGAGGGGAGGTGGAAGCCTGTCAGTGAGCCAGACGGAACCGCCGGGCACGGAAGCATAGTGGTGGACCGTGCAAGAACTGGGCCCCCTGAGGGGTCAGCCAGAGAGACTGCAACAGGTGCAGGGAGTGGTGTGAGTGCAGTACTATGACGGAAGAAGCAGCGGGAAGCACCTGAGTCAAGCGTGAAGGTGTGCAAGGCCTCAGCAGGCGCAGTACCTGAGGAAGCAGACTCGCTAGCACCTAAGGCAGCAGCCTCACTAGCACCTAGAGTAGCAACCTCTATACCGGGGTCGTGCTGTACACACAGGTGACAGTCACTCTCAGCACCACCAGGCAAAGTAGACATGGCAGAAAGGATGGCGTCATAGTCTAAAGCAAAGACAGCAACGCCCGACCTAAGCAGCTCAAGCCAGGGGGGGATCTCAGCCTCGTCGCCAAACTCTCTGCGCCAGGCGTCAGTCAAATAGGCGAAGCAGCGGGACTGTGCGTGACTAGGTGTCCCACAGGTCTCACCAGCTTGACGACCTGTGCGAATGACGTACGGCCAGCGACCCGGACTTGGAGACGGCCCACGCAGGTAAAGCCACTCACGAAGCTGCCGGGGCGTAAAGGTCGGACGCCGCCGTAGCTGCATCTGGCCACCGCCAGACACTCCGCACCAAACAGCGCCACAGTGACAGCTACTACGGCCGCCACCACTTCCATTGCTGCCACCACCGCCGTCACCACTCCCACCGGTACGACAAAGGGACGTCATGGCGGGCAAGCTAGGAGGGGCGCGACCTCTAGGGCAGTACGGAGTGAAGGCAGTAGCACGAGTAGCAGCAGCAGCAGTAAGAGTAGCTGGGCGGCGCGCGCCACAGAGCCGCCCAGAGCAGGGCGGCGTGTAGCCAGAGCAGGGCGGCGCGCGGCCACAGCAGGGCAGTAACAGGCAGCAGCAGGTAGTAGCTCCTAGGGCAAAAGCACCTGGGGCCCTTTTTTAAAAGAAATATATATATATATTTTTAAAAAATTGTATATATATTTGTTTTATTTAGGGTTAAGCAGGGCGCGGGCGCAGGGCAGGGCGCTGGCGCAAAGCAGGGCGCCAGCGCACGCAGGGCAGGGTGCTGGCGCAGGGCATGGCGCTGGCGCAGGCTGTAGCAATGTGTGACGCGAGGGGCAGCATAGGGCGACGCGACTGGCTGCCTTAGGGCGCGACGCGCGGGCTGCAGCAGAGCGCGACACGCGAGGCAGCAGCGCACAACTCGTGGGCTGCCTTAGGGCGCGACGTGCGGGCTGCAGCAGAGCGCGGCGCGCGGGGCAGCAACGCTCGACGCGCGGGCTGCCGTAGGGCGCGACGCGCAGGGCCGCAGCGCGGGCGTAGGGCAGGGCGCAGGCACAAGGCAGGGCGCTGGCGCAGGGCAGGGCGCTGGCGCAGGGCAGGGCGCTGGCGCAGGGCAGGGCGCCGGCGCAGGGCAGGGCGCTGGCGCAGGGCAGGGCGCCGGCGCAGGGCAGGGCGCTGGCGCAGGGCAGGGCGCTGGCGCAGGGGAGGGCGCTGGCGCAGGGCAGGGCGCTGGCGCAGGGCAGGGCACTGGCGCAGGGCAGGGCGCTGGCGCAGGGCAGGGCGCTGGCGCAGGGCAGGGCGCTGGCGCAGGGCAGGGCGCTGGCGCAGGGCAGGGCGCTGGCGCAGGGTGACGCCAGGCAGGGCAGGGCAGGGCGTGCGCGAGGCAGCGCAACGCGGGGCAAGGCAGGGCGTGCGCGGGGCAGCGCGACGCAGGGCAGTGGGGTAACGCGGTAACCGCAGTCGGTAGTAATTTAAGGTGGGCCCGAAATAAAACGGTCCTACGGACCTACTGCTCTGAAACCATGTCAAGATAGCAAGCAGGAATGGTTGCATTGAATGAAATGTGGGTACAAGTACTAACCCTAACTTCGGATTGTACCCCATATGGGCTACCCCTCTATAGCCTACACAGAACTAACACGTATATAGTTTCACAACAACGCCCAATGAGGCCCAACTCACTTGCTCACTTGCCTCGATCACTCGCTCACTTGCCTCGCTCACTTGCTCACTCGCTTCACTCAGTCACTCACTCACCCACTCACTCACTCACCCACCCATTCGCTCACTCGCTCACTAGCTCCGTTCACTCGCCTCGCTTACTCGCCTCAATCATTCGCTCACTCGCCTCATTCACTCGCTCACTCGGCCAACTCACTCGCTTGCTCGCCTCACTCACTTGCTCACTCGGCCAACTCACTCGCTTGCTCGCCTCACTCACTCGCTCACTTGCCTCAAGTCCGTAGCACAGGGGCCTTGTGGTCGCATGAGTTGCGTTGTTTTAGGCAAACTTGAAGTTTGGTACCTGTTGATCAGAGAGGAGTACGGGATACAACGTTCTCGGGGAAGGCATTCGGAAGGCGTCATGAGGGGCGCTGCACGGTGAGGCAAGGAGAGGCTGGAATGGCGGCCGTAGAAACAAAAGCGCCGAGGAGAAGATATTCGTGATATAGCGTGGCAACAAAAATGCGTTATACAAAATGACACAGCGAGAAGTGTCAGAAGTCCACTGGTGATCCCCGATTGATCCTAGGGAAGGGTTACAGGCTCGTTATCATGGGGGGTTATGGGCGCTCTTACCCGCTACACAAACAAGCCCTTTTATCCCAATGGTCTAGTGGTTGGGATTCTGACATGGTATCAGAGCGATGGTCTCGGGTTCGAATCCCGGTGTGTGCACTTCGGGCATCCCAGTGCGGGGGGGTGTCAGAGGTCCACTGGTGATCCCCGATTGATCCTAGGGAAGGGTTACAGGCTCGTTGTCCTGGGGGGTTATGGGCGCACTGACCCGCTACTTAACAAGCTATTTTATCCCAATGGTCTAGTGGTTGGGATTCTGACAGAAAGAAGCTATGTAAAAGAGATGGGAATTAGATCCATATATTTTGTTTGTAAGGCAAATATCCTAACCATTGGAATGCTACGCTGTAAGGGCGCGGATGGTGTTGAACCCGGGCGTTTGTTCCTCACCGCCTACTTGGATGCTTCATATGCATCGGAACCAGAGGACATGACAAGTGTTGGAGGGTTCATTTGCTGTGTTGGTGGAGGCCCAACTGCTTGGGAGAGCAAGAAGCAGGTTGATCAAGCATTGAGCTCGGTGGAGTCCGAGTACATGGCACTCTTCCGTGCCGTACGGGAGATTGTGTGGCAGCGGCGTTTGTTGGCTGAATTGGGGGAGGAGCAGCAAGGACCTACCCCACTGTACTGTGACAGCCAGGGTGCCATTGCTCTTGCTAAGAACCCTGTGTTGCATGGACTCATGAAGCACATGAGGGTGAAGTGGCATTGGACGAGGAGCATGGTAACCGCGGGTGAAGTTGAGTTGCGCTACGTGAAGACCACGGGGCAGCTGGCTGACATGATGACCAAGAGGCTGGTGGAGCAGCAGCATTGGAAGTGTTGCAAGCTGGCTGGGATGGCTCTGAACTAAGAGAGCAAGATCCTAAGGCCAACAATCCGAGGGGGGGTTTGTTGGTGCAACCCTACGGTTTGCACTCGGCTTGTTGTCCGTGTGCGTGCATGCGTGTGTGCATGGAATGGAATGAGTGTATGAAATAAATATATATTTCATGCTTATAATAGTGTGTGAATGATGGGTCATGATGTCGAGTGTGTGTGTCAAGTCAATAGCGAATTATCGCTAGTCGCATGTAACGTGGTCGTTTTGTGTGTCCCGCGTGGTTTCTATTTTGTCGTGCGCGGTTTCTATTTTGTCGCTTGTCGAACGTTCGGCGTGTCGCAGGTGTGTGCAGCAGACCCATCAAGAACTCAAGGATGAGTTTGTGATGAAGAACCCGAGCCCCTGGTGTCAACATTCAAGTGATCGCGAAGCTCGCCAAAAGGGTACACCTCAAGATATTGAAGATAGTTACATTACTTTGTGTAGTGTAACATTTCAGTTGGTGTAGGCCCTTGTGAAGGGTAGTTTCGAGACCCTTCTTGGTTGGGGACAGTGTGGCACTGTTCCACATCACTGTACCTCGGCTCTTGGGGTTTGTAGGAGCTGGGAGTCATTCCCAACTCGTAACTCTTCCTAACTCTTCCTATTGTGTGTTCTAAGACTATAGTGGCTGCCATAGTGCCGTTCGTTCAAACCGACACTGTGTCGTCAATACTTGGTGAAATCGTGCGATCTAAATTGTCTATTGTAGGCGACGTTAAGGCGCTCCAGATCCAAGTTGAATCAGGTCATTTGAATTTGTGACCAGAACGCTATGAACGTTTGAAGCCGCTGTGCAGAAATCCGACTGTGCACTCTATCTTTCGTTTTAGGCACATTGGAGCCGATTGTGACTATAACAGTGCTATCCTTGACTTATCCTCTCGAAGTAGCGCGCGGACAGCATGGATAATGCACTTTGCTCCTCCCGGGACCGCGACGCCTAACTGGACTGGGAGAAAGAAGGCCCTGATCTTGGGACCGAGGATCTGCAGCGCTGCTTTTGCGGCTACCCGTAGAATAGCTTCCCCAATGGCGATTGGCCTTACTCCACCGTGAGGCTTCTCTAGCACGATGAGACGGGATGGGAGGAGCAGGTCTCTCACGTCCTGGGGCTGGTAGGTACTTAGCAACTGGTTTACCACTTCAGCGAAAAGTATGAGCAGCTCTTCGTTGGCCAATGCAGGGTCTCGAAGATGCTCGAAACACGTGCCCGAAGGGCCTGCCCCAAACCCGTTTGGGCATTTCGCTAACACTTCGCGGAGTGTGTCCAGCGGGACGTTGAGTTCGCTCTGGGTGATGCCGGTTACCCAGGCCGGGGTTTGTATCGCTGCTGCAGGGTGTTTCGCACGCAGGGCTTCCAGCGTCGCCGGGGTGGCTTCCGCGAGTGGGCTTGTTCGCAGGGCCGACACTGCCTTTGAAATGTTTCCTTTTTTCACTAAACCTTCTGCACGCGTGCAAATTCCTTCCTCGTCAGCCTGGTGCCGTACCGGGCCTTCTGTGGCGGGAATGACCCCTGCCTCCTCGAAGAGGTCAGCCCAATCGCCACGCTGGAACTTGTGGAGGCGGGCCTCAATGCATGCCCAGCGGCTTCCTGTGACTGGCTCTTGTGCAGGTCTAAGGGTAAGTCTAGGTAGGAAGTGAAGAATCTTCCAGCCACCTGGGCAAGCGGGGAATTTCCGCAGACGGAAGAGTGTGGCCAAGAGACACAAGCAGTATCGGTCTAGGATCTGCGGTGGTAATCGTCGCACGAGGAACGGCTGCTCTCCCCTCTGGAGGATGTCCACGTTCCACTCCCCTGCCACCTGCCAAATTTCGTCCGTTTCTGCCAAGTCGGATGGTGACGGGACATCCGTATCCTCTGTGGCAGCCTCGCCAGGCTCTTCCCCATTCTGTGCGGTTGGAGCTGCTCCCTCTCCCCCCGTTCTGGCTCGGTTGTTTCTTCCTGAAACTGGCTCCTCGTCCAACGAGATTTCTTCAGACTCAGCTTCCTCCTCGCCCATAAACTCAGGGTCTGAGACTGCATTATCAGATACTGCTCGCTCCTCGTTCGCTGGTGCAATAGTAGCCACAGGTTCTGGTCGGTCGTGGCGTTCCCGCCAAGGGCCGGTTCTCGCTGGGATCTCCGTTCTGCCTAGCGGGTTGCGCCCTCTCCCCCGCCCCCCTCGAAAACCCCCGCGTGTACCCCCTGCCTGTGCCCGCGTCGTGCCAACCGCATTTGCCGCTACAGTGCCCCCATTGTTGCCTGGGGCCGCGATCCCGCCGCGTCCTGCTGGCATCCAGGGTGTACATCCGCCACGTGGCAGTCCCCAGGTTATCGCACCGATTCTCGCGGAGCGCCTCGTCCCCTGTGCAGCAGCTCCCGTTCCTGTACCCGTGCCTTCTGCTAACGTCGGGGCCGCTGTTTCCGGTGCTGCCTCAGTGGATTGGAACCTCCGCGGCCTTGGCGCCGCTGTCTGCGGATCCGCCTGCTCCGTGGGTCTCGGTGGTGGCCCCTCTCCCTGTGATGGCGGCTGACGCGCTGGCACTTGTGGCAGTTGCCCTTGCAGAAGCCAACCCATTAGGGGTCCCGGGGCGCCAGGTCCCAGCCCTGCTCCGGGCCGTCTCGGCGCTGGCTGGGCTCGAAACTTCTTCCCCCCCTTCCCGCGAGCGGCGGGGGCACTCTCGCCGTTCCCGCGACCCCGTCTATCGTTCGCCACCTGGGCGTGCCCCTGCGTGTCTGCGCCCACGGCAGCAGCAGGCGTTCCGGCGCACACAGCGGCAGCCGTCCCGACCCCCTCGGTCGGGGCTTCGTTCTGTTCCCCCGCTGCAGCAGCCATCACCGCCGCCAGCACAGCAGCCGCCACTGGCGCCGGAGACGCGGACAGCGCTGCCTCCGCGGACTGTTCCTGAGCGACAGCCAGCCTCTGGCTCTCCCCCTGCCGGAACTTCTTCATGGCCGAAGCCACTGCCAACCCAAGGAACCCAACTTCTTCGTGGCCGAAGCAGCCGGAGGAACTGAACCGTGTCTGTCGCTAAGGCGACGTATGTCTCCACTGCCAACCCAAGGAACCCAACGTAGGAAAGGCGACCCTCGTAGAGGCGATGTTTATTTTCCGAGGCCTCCCTGACTGCCCACCCCGGCGGCTTCCGCACCCTAGTGTCCGCTTCTGGAGCACCGGGTCTGTCACCGTGACGCCAGTGACCTAGGTCTCCGCTGATTCCCTCTTTTGGAATGCCAAATCCGCTCGCTTGCGGAGGACCGGGGGTGAGAACACCGATGTCTCGTGGAAAGTATTGAAACCCGCTTCCCTAGCCATTCTGAGGGCTGCGTATACCAGGGCGTTGTGTGTCCTTACCACGTCCCCTCCTTCCCCACACCGCAGCAGGTGGATCAATGTCCGAGTTATCCTTCCTGCATGGGCACTTGACCGTGACCGGCAGAGTCATCCCGAGTCGGAAGCCGAGCGCTAGCGAGAACTGACCAGGGGAAAATGTAAGGTCAGATCTCGTCGGCACTGCGTGCAGCCAATCTCCAGCTCCCACCCCTCTCAGACTAACTAGCCGGACCCCATGGCCATGGTCCTCTCTCGGCCTGTCGACCATTGTATCCGAGAGAAGCTCCCTCGCCCGAGCCGTGTTGATGTGCTTGGAGAGAAGCAGCTGCAGGTTTCCCTGTCCCTGCGGTCCCTCCCTGTAGGCTTGCAGGGCTACCTTTGCCTCCACCGGCAGCCCCTCCTCTAGCGTCACGATCACGTTCACCGCCGGCGGTGGTGGGGCCCAATCCCGCGAGAGTAAGGTCGCTGCGCGCGCTAGCAGGTCCGAATCAGGAAGGTTCATCTGTTGCAGGAGGTGGTGAGCCGCTGTCAGCGAGGCGATGTACGTTGCTGGGGCCTCGGAGATTGGGTCGATGATGCTCAACCCTCTGAGGCGGATTGGCAGGGTCGCCTGTCGCCACAGGAGGCTCTGCTCCAGTTCACTCGAGGGGATCCTGAGTTTGGCAGCCGTAAGCGCTGCGCCCAGCAGTGACTCGCTCCACGCCCGCCATTCTTCACGATCTAATGTGCAGCTCGGGGTAGTCCGGAGAAGGTACGAGGCCCTGCGTGAAATGCTGCGGCTGAGCAGGAGCAGTGCATGTTGCGGGTGTAGTTGCGCAATCAAGGGGACCGGTGCCGATGCCTTGGTGAGCGCCTGCCGAACATGGGCGGTGCAGTATGCTGGAGTGCCAATCGGTCTGCCCAGCACTTTAATACCGTCCGCGCTCATTGTTAGGCCGTGCGGCGGCGCCGTCAGTCCGTCTTCGCCCTCCCCCAGTCCCCATGCAGATGACTTCCCGATGTTGCAGCGGAGTCCACACTTCGCGAGCTCCGTAACGATGACGCCAAAGGCCTGAAATGCAATCCCACGCGGTCCCACCACGGTGATGTCGTCGGCATAGGCTATGATAGCAGCTCCAGGGTGAGTCGATGCAGCACACATTAGGATCGACTGGATTGCTGCTGCAAAAAGGAGCGGACCGAGTGGATCGCCTTGACGCACTCCTCTAGAGCTCATGATGTGGTGGTCCACCCCCATGGCCGGGTCGACCAGGAGTCGTGTTGGGGAGTCGTAGAGCGTTCATACGAGCTGTAGTAGCTGATGCAAGTCTAAAATCTGTAGCGCCGTGAAGAAGGCCTCACGCTCGACCGAGTTGAAAGCATTCTCCACGTCGAGCTGGAGGGCTACATGATCCTCGTTCCCACGAAGCAGCGCGCGGACCGTGTGTATCACGCACTCGGCACCACCTGGTATAGAGACGCCGTACTGGACGGGGAGGAAAAAATTGCGAATAGCCAGTGCCAGTTCGTGCAGTGCCGCTTTGGCAGCTACCCTAAGCAGTGACTCTCCGATCGCAATGGGCCTTACGCCGCCTCCCGGCTTCTCCAGTGCTATCAAGCGGGACGGTAGGATTAAGTCCCGTACTGCCTGGGTTTGCTCTCCGTTGAGGAGCTGGCGGATAACCTGGGTGAGGAGGAGCAGAACTTCCTCGCTGCAGTGGGCCGGGTCCTTGAGATGTTCAAAACAGGTGCCCGACGGGCCAGCACCTACCCCATTCGGACACTTCGCGAGGATTTCGCGGACGTCGTCAGGGGTCACAGACACTGACGATGCAGACGAACCAGCCCTGCTGGTAACCCAACTTGGGATTGGTGTCTCACCCACTGGGTGTTTCGATCATAACGCCGCAAGAGTAGTTGGTGTTGCTTCCACTAGCAGGGTCACTTGTAGCGCAGCCACTGCTTTGGAAATGTTCGCTTTTTTAATCAGCCCTTCTGCCCTCGCACAGAGGCCTGCGTCATCTGGTTGGTGTCTAGACGGGGCCTCGGTAACGGGTACGGCGCAGGCTTCACTGTAGAGGTCTGCAAGGTCACCGAGCCTGAAGTGGTGTAGCCTCGTCTCAATTTTGATCCATCGGTTCCCTTCCACCGGCTCTAGTAGGGGCCGAAGGGTCAGACGTGGTAGGAACTGCAGCACCGTCCAAGCTCCTAAGCAGTCAGGGTTCTTAGCTAAGCGCAAAAGAGGCGCCAGAAGGCACAGCGTGTAATTCTCCAGGATCTTCGGGGGCATTCGGCGGACTAGGAAGGGCTGGTCCATCCGCTGGAGTGGAGTAACATCCCATGCGCTGGCAAGTTGCCAGATGCTCTCGTCCTCTGCCAGCTCAGCTGGGGATTTTTCGGATGGCTGTGCTGCACCTTCCGCTGCCGCGCCTGCTCCCGTGTTGCCGGATTGTGCTACCTCTTCTCCCATGTCCCCTGCTCGCTGCATGGCGATTCTCATATACACCCAGTGATACGCCCTCCGATGCTTCTGACCCAGACGGGATAAATTCACTCCCGTTCTGTGATTCGTCAGATGCCGCTTCCTCCCCATTGGCTGGCGCAGGTAGCTGTTCGGGGCGTTCGTGACGCTCCCGCCACGTCCCTGATCGCACGATCGCAGTCTCTCCACCCAGCAGCGGGGCTCATCCCCCCCTACCAGCACCCCTTCCGCCTCTTCCCCCGCGCGACACCGCAGGGGGTCCTGTATTCCAACCGCCTCTTGCGCCGCCCTGCGCGGGTAGCGGGGCTCTGCCGGCCGGAATCCAAGGTGTTGCTGCTGCCGCCGCCGCCTGCCCCGCGGCCGTCGGCCTACCCCACACAATTCCGCGTCCGCGGGTCGCGATCCGCGTTTCACGGTGAGTTGGGGGCTGGGCTGGGGGGGGGTTGCCCCGTTGTTTGACGAGTTTGTCGTGTTGGGTCTGCCTCTGGCCTTTCTTGGCGCGTCCTGTCCGCCCTGGTTCCCTTGTTTGCCTCTGGAACAGGACGTGGAGCGGATGACGACGGAAGCCCTTGCGCTTGTGGCGACAGTACTTGCCGGAGCCAGCCCAGGAGTGGTCCCGGACGACCAGGCGTCAGAGATGCTCCAAGCCGCCGCGCTCCTGGTCAGGCGCGGAGCCGCCCAGACGTCCCGCGAGAGGCCGGAAAGGCGTCGCGGGTCTCGGGGGCCGGTGTACCACCCTCCTCCTGGGCGTGCCTCCGCGGTCCTTCAGCCCCGCAGCAGCAGGCGTTCCGACGCACGCACCGGCAGCCTCGTCCACCGCACTCTGTTCCGCGTGTTGCTCGGCACGCGCCCCAGGCCTCGTCATCATCTCCTCGGCTGCCTCCCCAGCCGCTTGGGCCAGTGGCGCCACCCTCGCCGCCTCCCCCTCCTGTCCCCACTCTGCCTCCAGTCCCCGCTCCTCCGCAGGCGACGGTGCCATCCCGGCAGTGGCAGAGGGTGGGGCTGAGTCGTCGACAGCGGCAGCGGAATTCACGGCAGCGAAGCTCAGTTCCACTCCAGTCCCCACTGCAGCCGCTTCCATCGTCGCCTCCTCCTCGTGTCGGTCTGGAGTCCTCTGCGTCTCCGTCCCCGCAAGAGATGCCGTCCCCCTGCTGCACACCACGATATGAGGACTTCCCATGGGGGTCGTTGCCACCTGCCGCCCAGGACGCTCCTCATCCACAGCCTCCGCAGCACCGTTGGGATCTGTGGGGGGAGTCCCCTCTTGTCAAGCGTGCTCTGCGCGTCGAGCAGCGCGTTGGCGGACTTGCTTGACTCTGTTGGCAATGGTCCTGGACCAGCTGCACGCCTATCAGATGCGGTTGTCGCGTCCTGGGGTTGCGCCCTTGGCAATGTCACAACGAGAGCAGGAGGAAGCTGCGGCAGCGGCGATGGAGATGCTCCGAATGTTGCCCGCGATCGGATTGGTGCTTGGCGCCCCTGGCTCCGCCCTGGGCCCGGGCCCGGCCTCGTTGAGGCGGCTCGCCCTTGCCGCTTTGCAGGCTCCGCGGGACATTGTACCAGCGGCCGCTTCCGTCCTACGCTGGATGGACGGGCGGCTTTGCTGGATCCTGGCCGAGTAGCAGATTCCCTCCCTTTGCCCGCCTTTCTGTTTCCTGGCCTGGGCTTGGGCTTCCCCATGGCGGTGTGTGCACGCCCGGGGGTGTTGTTGTTGCACTTTGTTGCTACTGTCCCATGTTGTAACTTATGCTCCTATAGCTCTTGTCGTCCTTATGTCCTTGCCACCCCTAATGCGCCCGGCGCGAGCCGGTGGGTTAGGAGAAGGAATACAGAGAACAGAATGAACAATGAGCACCACAGCTAGGTCCTAGGGCCTTTATGCTAAGCTAGGGACAGCTAGAGAGGCCAAGGACCTGATCCTAGGCCTCTCTCTCTCTCTCTCTCTCTCTCTCTCTCTCTCTCTCTCTCTCTCTCTCTCTCTCTCTCTCTCTCTCTCTCTCTCTCCTCTTGGTGCTGCTGTTCTCACTGCCCGTGCTGCTGGTGGAGGAGGAGATCAAGCTGGTTAGCAGGAAGATCCATTGGTGCTGAGAGGTATCAAATGGTGCTGAGAGCAGGGCGTCGAGGGCGTGGTGTGAGAGCAACCGTAAAAAAAATGATATGTAGCCGATGACCAGCATTGACCGGTGGGAGGCAATCCAGGTGTGTTGAGTGGTCCTGCCTTGGAACATGTAATTCGAAGCGTTGACTCGAGGAAATTATCCTTCAGAACGCAGAGAACCGGTTCGTGATTCAGGTATATTGCACAGTTTACTTACAGGTACTACGGTAACATGACTCATCTTCAGGGAAAATACGTGCATAAGTACCTAACAAAAGTACCAGCAAACAGGTACCATAATGTCTCCATGTTTTTCTGGCGCTGCTGTTAGATAAGGGGTTCAAGCTGGTCGGCAGGATAATCAAACAGTGCTGAGAGCTCTCAAATGGTGCTGAGGGCTGTCAAATGGTGCCGAGGGCAGGGCGGGCGTCGAAGGAATGGTGTGATGTGAGGGCTCAAAGAAGATCTCTCCTGCATTGAACGGTGGCAGACAATCCACGTGGGTTGAGTCGACTCTTAACACATCTAATGAGTCATGACCTCCCTTGGTTGGAATATGTAATGTGAAGTGTTGACATACTGTATCCTTCAGTGAAATCGTTTGTAGCTGAAATGCACCCCCATACACCTTCTCATACCAAGTATATACCAGTGCTACCACGGTTAGATTACAAGTAACTAGCGTACCAGCTAATAGGTAGGTACATTCAAGAACACACAACTTTTTGACCTGCTCATCTAGCAAAAGTATACGCAATTAGGTTTGCAATGGAGAACAAGAACCGAGCGCACAGAATGCCCATTGTCATCCTTCCACGTTAGGCTGCCGTACTTGAAGTTATAGAACCTCCTTGTGACCACTACCTTCACCTTGAAACTGACCCGTTGCCCCGGCGCTATGGTAAACTGTGATGGCACCACTCTCACTCTCACAGCCCCAGGGGCGTTAATCGTCACCCGGTAGGTCGATGTGGTGTCTGAGACGCTAGTCACAGTCCGCCTAGCGGTAACTTTATTCACTATGTTGACCAGCGAGATAGATGGCCGGTTTAACTCTCGTGTTCCACCTCCTCCTGTCCTTCCACAGCCCCCTGAGTCGTTCCTCACTGTGCTTCACGACCCGTTGTCCGACTACCTCCGTGCCTCCCGTCCTGTCGTCTCCCGTGTTTTGTCCGCGTTGGTCACTCACCCGACTGCACCTCTGTCGTCTGTTTCGGCACTTGTTACCACTGTCGCTGGCTTTGCCTCTTCCCACCGCCTTGACTACGCCGCTCACTTGGTGAGTGGCCCTGCTCGTTCTCCGTTCTCTGGGGGTGCTCCTGTTTTTCCCCTAGAGGTCCTCGAGGACAGGCAGTTCGAGCTTGGTTTTCTTGCGGCTGCTGTTCCTCATCTCTGCGCCATGTTGCTTGCCCCTGAGGGGGATCCAGACGCTCTTGACATCCCGATCCCTCGCACTCACGCCGAGGCGGTCTGGGGACCCTGGGCTTCGTACTGGATAGCAGCTGAGGAGGCAGAGATGGCATCTTATAGGTCCACAGGCACTTACGTCGACGCAGTCCCACCACCTGGGACGAACGTCGTCAGTGGCCGATGGCTCTACAAGGTGAAGCGGCCGCCTGGATCACCACCTGTGTTCAAGGCGCGCTATGTGGCGAGAGGCTTCAGTCAGCGAGAGGGGGTGGACTTCTTCCAGACCTTTGCTTCCACCCCGAAGATGAGTACTCTTCGGGTGTTGCTGCATATTGCAGCCAAGCGTGACTACGAGTTGCACTCCTTGGACTTCTCCACCGCGTTCCTTCAGGGGAGCCTGCACGAGCAGATCTGGCTGCGTCGCCCGCCTGGCTTCACTGGCTCTTTCCCACCTGGGACCCAGTGGCAGCTGCGTCGACCAGTCTACGGCTTGCGTCAGGCTCCACGTGAGTGGCACGACTCACTTCGCTCGACCCTTGCAGCGCTTGACTTCTTTCCGTCGTCTGCTGACCCGTCACTGTTCGTTCGCCGTGGCTCGACCCCGTTCTTTGTCCTGGTCTACGTCGACGACCTGGTGTTCGCCACTCCCGACCGACGCGCGCTGGCCTCCGTGAAGGAGGAACTGCAGAGGAGACACACTTGCACTGACCTTGGTGAACTGCAGCACTACCTTGGCCTGCAGATCACCAGGGATAGGGCAGCTCGCACCATTACGCTGACTCAGTCGCATATGGTCGAGCAGATCCTCACGCGGTTTCGCTTCCCGTTCTCCAAGGTACAGCTCACCCCTCTTGGTGTGGATCATGGGCTCACGGCTCCACCTTCGGACGAGTCATTTGAGTCAAGTGGTCCATATCCTGAGCCGGTGGGTTGTCTCATGTACCTGATGACCTGTACTCGCCCAGACCTAGCTTACCCTCTTAGCGTACTTGCGCGCTTTGTTGCGCCTGGGAGACACCGACCGTCCCACTGGTACGCTGCTAAGAGGGTGGCGAAGTATGTGGCGAGTACATCAGGAATGGGACTTGTCCTTTGAGGGAAGCAGCCAGTTACACTTACAGGTTACTCGGACTCGTCGTGGGCCGACGACGCGGAGACGCGTCGGTCTACACAGGGGTACTCCTTTAGCCTCAGGGCAGGTGCTGTTTCGTGGCGGTCGACTCGGGCGTCGTCCGTCGCCGGTTCCAGCTGTGAGGCAGAGGTGTACGCTGCGGCCATGGCCGCTCGGGAGCTTCGCTGGCTGTCTTTCCTTCTCACCGACCTTGGTGAGCGGCCTCGCTCTCCCCCAGTCTTGTTCGTCGACAACAGGTCTGCCGTCCTGTTGTGTGAGGAGCCCCGACTGGTTGGGAAGGCGAAGCACATCCAGCTTCGTTATTTCCTTCTGCGTGAGTTGCAGCAGCGTGGTCAGGTACTCGTACGACGTGTGGTCTCTGAGGCCAACACTGCAGATATCTTCACCAAGGCGTTGCCGCCTTGTGATCACCAGCGTTTCTGCACCCAGCTTGGCCTTGTGCGGGCCCGTCCTCACTTGCTTACGTAGATGCTTTGTCCTTATTGTCTTGTTTTCTTGCATCTCAATATATTTGCTATATACCTGCATGTGAACTGGCCTTGTGGCTCTTTTGCTTGCTCTCGGACTGTGTGGTGACTTTGAGCTCCACCCTGAGATTTGTCTTGTTCTTGTGGACTGGTCTTGTGACCCTTTCTTGTTCTTGTTCTTGCTGACTGGTCATGTGACCCTTGTTTGCTCTCAGACTGTGTGTGTCCTTGAGACCCACCCTGAGATATGCGTTGTCTTTCCACGGGGTTACCGTCACCTAGACTATGGGGGTGTGTCAACATATATTTTATATGTGTTGTTTAGGTTAGTCTATGTGTTACATTTCTACTTCCTTGCATGATTAGGGTTTGCTATATCTAGGGTTGTACTTCACATTTTCTATCAATTTCATTCTTATCTTAACAAGACGCACCGCTGTCCACCAGTGCCTGGAGGCGTCGCCCGTTGCAGATCACCTCGAGTAGTAGTGGTTGTTGCTGCTCCGAGTAACCGTAGATGGTCTCGCTTATAGGATCGTAGGGTACGTCGAATAGATCATCCCTCGGTCCTGCGCTCGAAGCTGCTGACTCCATATCAGTTTCCAACTGAGTAGGGTTGGAAGGATTTATCCGAGGCCGATTCAGCTTCGTCTTGGCCTGGAACCTTCCCTTAAGCCTTTGCAGCTGTGTAGGCTTCACCTGTGGGCAATGGGGAGCCTTAACACCGTGCTGCGGGGAGAGAATATTAACTCCTTGGAACGCACGACCCTTTTCAACGCTCCGGAGTGGTTTGCCCAACTTCTCAGGTACCTGAATAATGTCTGAAGGCTTTTTCTTGGCCTCGAAATCTCCCCTGAATTTTTTAAAGGCTTGAAAACCTCGAGAGGGAATATTCTTACTCTCGGGGGTGTTCGGCTGGAGTTTCCCGGTCGGTGCAGAGTCTTGTTTCGCGGAGCCTCCATTTGTCTCGGCGATTTCCCCTGTTGCCGGCCGGTTGTGGCGTTTTAATTTTGCGCCATCGTGTCCTCCTTTTTTCGCCATCGTGGATGTCGCACTGTTGTTGCCCTGCAGCTCCGCTCGTGCCTTCTTCATTTTCCAACTCGCCAAGAGTCGATGTCCTGCTGCGCCGCAAAATTCGCACTTCTTATATTTTGTCGGCCGCTGCTTCGCGTCGATCATGTCGATATCCATCGGGTCGGCGGTCGTGGGTGGTGCCGATCGCTTCGTGCCAAATGATCGGTTCGGCACGTGGCGTCGTGTCTCGGGTTCACATCGCATCAGCGCATCGAATCTCTCTGCTGCACACACCATGTCGCGGTAGTTGTTGTAGTTCGCGGCAATCACCTGACGGCGGACTTGTCAAACATTATATATGTTACTGCTGTGTAGGCTACAGTGGGTTAGCCTTTAGGGGGTACAATACTCTAGGGTTTCATACTTGTACTCCCAAATGTTTCTAGTTCATCACTTCTTGTTTCTGACATGGTATTAAGAGCGTAGGTTTAGACCTAGGATCGCTTACCTAAGGGCCCACCGTTCCGCTAGAAGCGCCCTCGAGCGCCTTAATGACGTAGCGCCCTCGAGCGCCTCCCTCCTAGTGCGCCCTCGTGCGCCTCTCCTTCTCCTGCTGCCCGTGCGCAGCTCGCTAGTGCCGCGCGCGGCCTTTTTTGTTTTAGCGCGCGTAGCCCACTAGCAGCCCGCGTGCGGCCTTTTCTGCGCGCGCGCCGACCGTTAGCCGCCCGCGCGACCAGCGCCGCCCACGAGCAGCCCGCTAGCCGCCCGTCGACCGGCCGTCCTGGCCGCCCAGAGCGTCGCGGCCCCGCCCGTAGGCTGCAGCGTCGCCCCTATAGGCCGCCGTCCGCGCGCGATTCAGGCCCACGCACAGCCACGGCCCGCCCGCTACAGCCGCCCACGCGCACGCCCACCGTCGCGCCGTGCCGCGTAGCCCAGTCCGAGCCGAGCCGCGCCGCCCTACCCGAGCCGCGCCGCCCGAACCGAGCCGCACCGCCCAAACCGAGCCGCGCCGCCCGAACCGAGCCGCGCCGCCCTGGCCGAGCCGCGCCGCCCTACTGTGCCCCACGTGCAGTAACTCCTGTTCCTGTTCCTGCTGATACAACTGTTCCTACTGCTTCAGCTGCTACTGTTACTGCTACTGCTACTACTGCTACTGTTCCTACTGCTGCTACTGCCACTATGGCCAGTCCTACTGTTCTCACCTTTGACGCTGAGGGCCGCCCGATTAAGTTTGAGGTTTGGTTAGATGACCTGCACCTGTTCCTCCAGATCACTGCCAAGGACGATGTCTCCCTGTATGACCACACGTCAGGCGCCGCTCCCGCACCTGCCACTACTGCTGACAGCACTGCTCGCTCACAGTGGCAGACCCGTGATGCTCACGCTCGCCTAGCCGTTCGCAGCCACCTACCGTTAGATGAGCGTGAACACTTCGGCCAGCATAAGACCGCTAAGGAGCTGTACGATGCTGTAGTTGCGCGCTACTCCTCCCCTGCCACTGCTGCGATAGGCCGTCTCTCACTGCCCTACCTCTTCCTCGATCTGTCTGCCTTTGCCACTGTAGCTGACCTCATCACTCACCTCCGTACTAGTGATCTCCGCTACCGTGCCGCGCTTCCCCCCGATTTCCTCGCCAAGAACCCTCCCCCGATGTACCTCACACTGTACCACCTAGTCACCCGCCTCCCTGACTCCCTTCGTACTGTCAGGGACCACTTTCTCGCCCTCTCCCCCACCGACCTCACTGTCGACCTGCTCGAGAAGGAACTCCTAGCAGCTGAGAAGAGCATTGTAGCTGTAGGTGCCTCTCGTGGCGACCCCCGCTCTCCCTTCTTTGAGGGGTGCTCCCCCTCCCCCTTCCTCCCCTCCATTGCATCTGCTGCTGCTGTCGACTACCTCGGTGCTTAGGGGGTCGGGGCTGCGTCTGCTCCTAGTGGGAGGCGCAAGGGCGGCAGGGGCAAGGGGGGCAGGGGTGGCGGAGGTGGCGGCGGGGGAGGCGACGGCGGAGGGGGTGGGGGGGGCGGGGGTGGTGGCGGAGGTGGGAGTGGCGCTGGTGGTGGGGGGTCAGAGGCGGCACAGGGGGTGGTGGCGGCGGCGGTGGTGGGGGTGGTGGGGGTGGTGGTGGCAGTGGTGGCGGCGGTGGAGCTGGTGGCGGGCGCGGTGGAGCGGTGCAGCGTGGGGGGTTCGGCGGTGGCCAGAGGCAGCAGCAGCAGCGTCCCGGCGAGACTCCCTCGCCCCAGCAGCTCCGTGAGTGGTACTCTCAGCGTGGGGGGTCTGGGGGTGGAGGTACCTGCCCGTACGTCATCCGCACAGATGACCGCACTGGCCAGACCTGTGGGAGGTTCCACACGGCGCAGCGCTGCTTCTTTCGTCTCGACGACGCCTGGCGTGAGCAGTTTCCTGACGCCACTGAGCTGCCCCGCTGGGCTGATCTGCTTAGGAAGAACATTGATATCTTTGCTCTTGACTTTGATGCTATCCTTGGTGCCATGTATGCATTGACTATTAGTGTTGAGGGTGACTGTTACCTGAGTGTACCGCCCGACCCGGGCATTGGGACCAGTGAGACAGCTGCTCTAGGTGCTCGTGCGTCTGCTGTCCTAGGTCCTGGTGAGGCTGCTGCCCTTGGTGCTAGTGAGTCTGCTCCCCCAGGTGCTCGAGCGTCTGCGCTTGCTGGTCCTGCGTCTACTGAGGCACTGCACACTTTCACACTGGACTCGGGTGCTTCCCGCTGTTTCTTCCGTGACCGCACTGCCCTTGAGCAGCTAGCTCGGCCAGTGGCTGTCTCCCTCGCTGACCCCTCTGGGGGCCCAGTCCTTGCGACCTCCTCCACTGTCCTCCCTTGTCCTGCTGTCCCGTCCGGCACCCTGTCAGGTCTTTACCTCCCCTCGTTCTCTACGAACTTGGTGGCAGGCTCTGCTCTACAGGACGGGGGTGTTCACCAGTTCACCCCTGCCTATGAGCGTGTGACCCACTGTACGTGTGCTCGGACGGTTCGCCACCTGGCTACCTTTACTAGGCAGCCGGGGTCGGACTTGTACACACTGACCACTGAGTCCCCTCAGGTAGCTGCGTCTGCGTCTGCGTCAGGTCAGCTGTCGGCCCCCTGCTCGTGTCGCTCCCTGTCACACCAGACTGTCCTCTGGCACCACCGCCTTGGTCACCCATCAGTGCAGCGTCTTCGCGGCATGCACTCCCGGTACCTTGTCTCTGGTCTTCCCAGGGTTCTCCCTCCCCTCCCACCCTCGCCTGCTCCTCCCTGTCTTCCCTGTGTCGAGGGGGGGCAGCGCGCCGCTCCTCACTCCTCCTCGTTCCCTCCCACAGAGGCGCCCCTGCAGACTCTCCACCTGGACGTGTGGGGCCCAGCCCGCGTCCGTGGACAGGGCCACGAGCGGTACTTCCTGCTGGTTGTCGAAGACTACACGCGCTACACCACGGTCTTCCCCTTGCGCACCAAGGGTGAGGTCCCTGATGTTTTGATCCCTTGGATCCGTGCTGCTCGTCTCCAGCTCCGCGAGCGGTTCCAGTCGGACTTTCCCGTCCTGCGTCTGCACTCTGACTGAGGTGGTGAGTTTTCCTCCGACCTCTTGGCAGCCTACTGTGCGGAGCACGGCATCCGCCAGACGTTCACGCTTCCGGCTCCTCCACAGCAGAATGGGGTTGCTGAGCGCCGCATTGGCTTAGTCATGGAGATCGCTCGTACCTCCTTGATCCATGCGGCTGCCCCCCATTTCCTGTAGCCGTTTGCAGTCCAATACTCTGCGCATCAGCTCAACCTCTGGCCCCGTGTCTCTGCTCCAGAGACCTCGCCCACACTGCTGTGGACGGGGCAGGTTGGCGATGCGTCGCGTTTCCGGGTCTGGGGTGCTCGTGCCTTTGTCCGCGATACCACTGCGGACAAGCCCTCCGCCCGCGCTGTGCCCTGTGTCTTCCTTGGCTTTGTCCCCGACGCGCCTGGTTGGCAGTTTTACCACCCCACCTCGCGCCGTGTCTTCCCCTCTCAGGACGTCACTTTTGACGAGTCGGTACCCTTTTACCGTCAGTTCCCCTACCGCACTGCTCCTCTCCCCCCCCCGCCTCTCTTCCTCACCCCAGGTGCTCCTTCGGTAGACCCCCTCCCTCCCCAGGGTCCTGCTCCCTCAGGTGTTTCCCAGGTAGACACAGTCGAGCCTGTCGAGGTAGCTGTTGACTCTGGTCCTGAGAGGGGTACTGAGCCTGGGGGTGCTGAGGCTGAGGGCGCTGAGCCTGGGGGTGCTGTGCCTGGGGATACTGAGGCTACGGGTGCTGAGACTGGGGGTGCTGAGACTGCGGGTGCTGAGCCTGGGGGTACTGGGACTGAGGGTGCTGAGCCTAGGGGTGCTGAGACTGAGGGTGCTGAGCCTAGGGGTGCTGAGACTGGGGGTGCTGGGCCTGGGGGTGCTGAGACTGGGGGTGCTGAGCCTGAGGGTGCTGAGCCTGGTGGCGCTCCCTCTTCACAGCAGCTGCGTGAGTGGTACTCTCAGCGTTGCGGCCTCCGGCGTGGGGCTACTGGAGCTGGGGGTTCTGCCGGAGTTGGGGCTGGTGGTGCTGCAGGTACTGTGTCGCGGCCGGAGCCTCCCTCCCCTCAGCGGCTACGTGAGTGGTACGCTCGGCGCTGCAGCCTCTGGAGTGGAGCTCCTAGTTTTGAGGTGCCGCCTGCTAGAGGCCCTGCTGCTGCTGGAGGTGCTGTTAGTACTGGTCCTGCTGGAGGTGCTGCTGGTGCTGCTGGAGGTCTTGGAGCTACTGGAGGTCCTGCTGGTGCTGCTGGAAGTACTGGAGCTGCTGGAGCTACTGGTGGTGCTCCTGGTCCTTGGACTGGTGGTGCTGCAGGAGCTGGTGCTACTGGAGGTACTAAAGTTGACACTACTGGAGCTGCTAGTGGTGCTGCGGGAGTTGGAGCTGCTGCTGGGGGTTCTGGTGCTGTCTCTGCTGGTTCTGGGGGTACTTCACGGCCGCGGCCGTACTTCGTTCCGCTCCTTCAGCAGGTTCTTGGTCCGCCGCCTCCTCCTTGTCCTGCTCCCTCCTTAGAGTGTCCTCCGCCTGTCCAGTCGCAGTCACAGTTACCGCCTGCCTCGCCACTTCCTGGTCCTTCTCCCTACACTGGTCCGACAGGAGGTCTTACGGAGCGTCATGAGCCTGAGTCTCGTCCTGTGTCGCCTGAGTCTCGTTCTGCGTCACCTGTTCGTGCTGCTTGCACTGGTCGTCGTGTCCTGCGTCAGCGTCCTCCTGCTGTCCCCGGCACTCACCAGATGTCGCTTCGTCTTTCCACTGCTCCACAGCATGTCCCTCTGCCTTCTCCTCCTGCGTCCTCCCTTCCTGCCCTTGCTGACCCGGAGTCTGACTCTCTTCGTGCTGCTAGTCCTACTGTCACGCGTCTCCTGGCCAGAGTTGTCACTGACCCTTCCTTTGAGTCAGCTGCTGCGTCTGCCTTGGTTGCTGAGCTTGTTAGAATCTAAGAATGAACGAGAATGATGAAACTAGGCATGAGGGGGATACAAGTAGGAAACCCTAACAATGTTGTACCCCCTAAGACTAAACCCACTATAGCCTACACAATATAAACATATGTAATGATTGACACACCCACATAGGCTAAGTGGGAGACAACCAGATGGTCATAAGACCAGTCAAAGCAAAGCAAAGCAAGCTCAGGGTGGATCTCAAGGAAACCACACAAATTCTGAGCACAAGCAAGTGGTCACAAGACCAGTTCACATGCAGTTTGATAATATAGCAAGAGGTACAGTGATCACAACCTAGCAAGTGTAAGCATGCAGGTATATATATAGAGATCACAGTACAAGCAGAGTCAAGAAGTAAGCAAGTGAGGCACAGTAGGCACAAGGCCTAGAACAGTACAGAAACGCTGATGATCACAAGGCTGAAGCGCCTTGGTGAACACATCAGCAGTGTTGGCCCGAGTGGCCGCGTAGGCAAGACGAAGCTGACCTCGCTGCTGCAGCTCTCGAGCCAGGAAGTAGCGTAGAGCGATATGCTTTGTTCTGTGCTCCAGTCTGTGCTCCTGACACAAGGCAATGGTGGCCTTGTTGTCGACGTACAGCACTGGAGGAGAACGAGGCCGATCTCCCAGGTCAGTCAGCAGGTAGGTGAGCCAGCGTAGCTCCTGTGCAGCCATGGCGGTGGCGTAGATCTCAGCCTCACAACTGGAGCTGAGAACTGAAGACGAGCGAGTAGAACGCCAAGAAACTGAACCAGAGCCAAGGCTGAAGGTGTAACCCTGAGACGACCGCTGAGTAGCCTGGTCGTCAGCCCAAGAAGCGTCTGAGTGCCCAGTGAGGACAACTCGAGCCCGTCCTCCAAGCACGAGCCCCATGCCCGACGTACTGAACAAGTAGCGCAACACCCTCTTAGCGGCATCCATGTGCTCCTTCCGGTGACGGCCAGGAGCGACATAGCGTGCTAGGATGCTAAGAGGGTATGCAAGGTCAGGTTGAGTGCAGGTCATCAGGTACATGAGGCAGCCCACAAGCACTGGATACGGGCCACTCAGCTCTACGGACTCATCCGAAGGCAGAGCTGAGAGCGAGTGACCGGTAGGCAGAGGAGTGGCCTGAGGCGAGGAGTACGTGAAGCGGAAGCGCTGAAGGACCTGCTGTACCATGTGTGACTGAGTCAAGGTGATGGTGCGCTGTGCTCTGTCCCGGGTGATCCGCAAGCCAAGATAGCTTGTCAGTTCACCCAGGTCTGTGCACGTGTGTCTCTTCTGCAGCTCCGACTTCACGTGGGCGAGTGCCTCGGTGTCAGCAGTAGCAAAGACCAAGTCGTCTACGTAGACCAGAACGTAGAACGGCGGCAGAGTGGTGTCGGTGCGTATAAACAGCGACGGGTCAGCAGTCGAAGGAGCAAACCCAAGAGCAGCAAGAGTAGTCCTCAGTGTGTCGTGCCACTCACGGGGTGTCTGGCGGAGACCGTAGACTGGCCGCCGGAGGCTCCACTGGGTACCAGGAGGGAACGACCCAGTGAAGCCAGGTGGGTGGCGCAGCCAGATCTCCTCGTGCAGGCTGCCCTGTAGGAACGCAGTGCTGAAGCCAAGAGAGTGGAGCTCGTAGTCACGCTGAGCGGCGACGTGCAGCAGAACCCGAAGAGTGGTCATCTTCGGGGTCGGGCAGAAGGTCTGGAAGAAGTCAACTCCCTCTCGCTGACTGAAGCCTCGTGCAACGTAACGCGCCTTGAACACAGGCGGAGACCCGGGCGGCCGCTTCACCCTGAAAATCCACATGCCACTGACGATGTTCGCCCCAGGTGGGGGAACCTCGTCGACGTAGGTGCCTGTGGACTTCTAGGAGGCCATCTCTGCGTCCATAGCTGTCTGCCACTGAGAGGAGTAGGGACCCTCCATCGCCTCTGCGTAAGAGCGTGGGGTCGGGATGTCTGGTACATCCAGGTCTCCCTCAGGGGCAATCAGCATGGACACGAGATGAGGCAAAGCAGCGGCAAAGCACTCAAACTCCTCCTGCCTGTCCTCAAGGACGTCCGTGCCAAGAGCACACTCACCCCCGACGGACGGAGGACACACAGACTCAGACTCAGCAACAAGGCTAGCGGCGTGGTCTAGACGACAGGCGACTCTGAACTAGACTCAGGCGACGCAGGACGAGACTCAGGCGACGCAGGACGAGACTCAGGTGCACGACGCTCCGTAAGACCTCTAGTCGGCCCAGCGTAAGGAGAAGGACCAGGTAGCGGAGAGGCAGGCTGTAACTGTGACTGCGACTGGACCGGTGGTGGACTCAGTAGGGGAGGAGTAGGACCAGTAGAGGGCGGGAGGTCAAGAACCTGCTGAAGGAGCGGAACGTAGTACGGCCGCGGCCGTGCAGCTCCTCCGGAGCCAGCAGTGACAGTACCAGCTCCCTCAGCTCCAGGGTCTCCAGCTACAACTCCTGTAGCACCTCCAGCAGCGCCAGCAGCTCCAGAACCAGCAGCAGGCCCAGCAGCTCCAGCGCCAGCAGCACCTCCAGCAGCACCACCAGCAGCTCCAGCACCAGCAGTACCTCCAGCAGTACCACCAGAAGCACCAGCAACACCTCCAGTTGCTCTAGCACCAGCAGCTCCTCCAGCAGTACCAGCTCCGGGGTCCTCAGCACCAGGAGCAACTCCAACTCCAGGGTCCTCAGCACCAGCAGCAGCTCCAACTCCAGGGTTGGCAGCACCAACAGCAGCTCCAACTCCGGGGTCCTCAGCACCAGCAGCAGCTCCAACTCCAGGGTCGGCAGCACCAACAGCAGCTCCAACTCCGGAGTCCTCAGCACCAGCAGCAGCTCCAACTCCAGGGTCCTCAACACCAGCAGTAGCTCCAGCTCCAGGGTCCCAAGCACCAGCAGTGCCACTCCGAAGACTGCAGCAACGAGCGTACCACTCTCGGAGCCGCTGGGGAGAGGGGAGCTCCCTCCTAGGCGGGGAACCACGAGCACCAGCTCCAGCAGCACCCCTAGTCCCAGAAGCACCTCTCCGGAGGCTGCAGTACCGCGAGTACCACTCACGCAGCTGCTGTGAAGAGGGAGGGTCTCCAGGCGCCGTACTCTCAGTCGCAGCACCCCCAGGCTCAGTACCCTCAGACGTAGCACTCGCCGCTGCCGCCACCACCTCGACCACCACCCCCACTGTTGCCACTAGCCCCTCCAGCCCCGCCACCACCCCCACCGCCGCCACCGCCCCCACCACCGCCTCCCCCGCCGTCACCACCACCTCCCTTGCCCCCTTTGCCCATGCCGCTGCGGTGCCCACTCGGAGTGGACGCAGTCCCGACCTGCTCAGCACCTAGGAGGTCGACAGCAGCAGCAGAGGCGACAAAGGGGAGAAGGGGGGAAGGGGAACACCCCTCGAAGAAAGGGGTGTGAGGGTCGCCACGAGAGGTACCTACAGCGACTATGCTAGCCTCAGCTGCAAGCCGTTCCTTCTCGAGCAGGTCAATGGTGATCTCAGTGGGGCAGCTAGCGAGGAAGTGGTCCCTGACCGCACAAAGAGAGTCAGGGAGACGGGTGACTAGGTGGTAGAGAGTGAGCCACAGCGGGGGGGGGTTCTTGGCAAGAAACTCAGCGGGCATAGCGGCACGGAAGCGGGCCTCACTAGTGCGGAGGTGCGTGATGAGGTCAGCGACTGTGGAGAAAGCGGACAGGTCTGGGAACAGGTAGGGGAGTGAGAGACGGCCTAGCGCAGCAGAGGCAGGTGAGAAGTAGCGTGCAACTACAGCAGTGTACAGCGCCTGCGCAGTCTTGTGCTGGCCAAAGTGCTCGCGCTCATCTATCGGCAGGGAGTTGCGAATAGCGAAGCGAGCGTGGGCGTCACGAGTCTGCCACTGTGAGCGGGTAGTGCTGTCAGCAGTAGCAGCAGGGGCAGCAGCGTGTCCTAGCGCGTGATCGTACAGTGAAATATCCTCCTTGGCAGTGAGCTGGAGGAACAGGTGGAGGTCATCGAGCCAGGTGTCAAATTTAACCGGGCGGCCCTCAGCATCGAAAGCGAGCACAGCAGGGCTAGCCATAGTTGCAGTAGGAGCAGGAGCAGCAGAAGCAGCAGTAACAGCAGTAGCGGCAGTAGCAGTGACAGTAGCAGTGGCGCGGCTCGGTAGGGCGGCGCGGCTCGGTAGGGCGGCGCGGCTCGGGCCGGTCAACGCGATTCGGTGGGGCGGCTCGGCTCGGCTAGGCGGCGGCTACTCGAGGTGGGGCACGCGAGGGCGTGCAGGGCAGAGCGGGGCCGGTCCGCGTGAGGCACGAAATGGCGGGCTAGCGGGGCGGGGCCTGGTCGCACGGGGCACGCAGAGGCAGGCTAGTGGGGCGGGGCCTGGTCGCACGGGGCACGCACGGGCGGGCTAGCGGGGCGGGGCCGGTACGCGAGGGGCACGCTAGGGCGCGCGGGTGGGTATGGGCCGGGCGCACGAGGCACGCAAGGGCGCGCGAGGAGGGGCGGGGCCGGTTCGTAAGAGGCGCGCAAGGGCGCGCGGGGCAGCGAGCGCGCGGGGCCGCACTAGGCGCGCAAGGGCGCGCGGGATAGGCGACGTGAGGGCGGGCTGCGCGGGTCGCACGCTAGGGCGTACGAGGAGGGCGGGGCCGATCGCACGGGGCACGCTAGGGCGTGCGGGCTAGGCGGGGCCGGTTCGCAAGGGGCACGCAAGGGCGCGCTACGGTGCAGAAAAAGAGAAGAGTGCTCGAGGGCGCGACTACGCGAGGCGCGCTCGGGCGCGACTAACGGAATCGGTGGGCCCAATCATCGGTCCTAGGTTACGACCTAGGCTCTGATACCATGTTAGAATCTAAGAATGAACGAGAATGATGAAACTAGGCATGAGGGGGATACAAGTAGGAAACCCTAACAATGTTGTACCCCCTAAGACTAAACCCACTATAGCCTACACAATATAAACATATATAATGTTTGACAGAGCTTGTCGACTTTGCTGCTCACTGTCGTCTAGACTACGCTGCCAGTCTTGTTGCTGAGTCTGAGTCTGTCTGTCCTCCGTCCGTCGGGGGTGAGTGTGCTCTTGGCACGGACGTCCTTGAGGACAGGCAGGAGGAGTTCCAGTGCTTTGCCGCCGCTGTACCTCATCTTGTGTCCATGCTGATTGCACCTGAGGGAGACCCGGATGCTCCAGACATCCCGACCCCGCGCTCTTACGCTGAGGCGATCGCGGGTGAGTACTCCTCTCAGTGGCAGACAGCCATGGATGCAGAGATGGCATCCTGGAAGTCCACTGGCACTTACGTCGACGAGGTTCCCCCTCCTGGGGCGAACATCGTCAGTGGCATGTGGATTTTCAGGGTGAAGCGGCCGCCAGGTTCTCCGCCTGTCTTCAAGGCTCGTTACGTTGCTCGAGGCTTCAGTCAGCGAGAGGGAGTAGACTTCTTCCAGACCTTCTCCCCCACCCCGAAGATGACCACTCTTCGGGTGCTACTGCACGTTGCCGCTCAGCGTGACTACGAGCTTCACTCTCTTGACTTCAGCACAGCTTTCTTGCAGGGCAGCCTGCACGAGGAGATCTGGCTGCGCCGCCCTCCTGGTACCCAGTGGAGCCTCCGGCGGCCGGTCTACGGTCTCCGCCAGGCGCCACGTGAGTGGCACGACACACTGAGGACTACACTTGCGGCTCTTGGGTTCGCGCATTCTACTGCTGACCCGTCGCTGTTTCTGCGCACCGACACTTCACTGGCGCCGTTCTACATCCTCGTGTACGTCGACGACTTGGTCTTTGCCACTGCTGACACTGAGGCTCTCGCCCACGTGAAGTCGGAGCTGCAGAAGAGACACACGTGCACAGACCTGGGTGAGCTGACAAGCTATCTTGGCTTGCGGATCACCCGGGACAGAGCACGCCGCACCATCACACTGACTCAGTCACACATGGTGCAGCAGGTCCTTCAGCGCTTCGGCTTCACCTGGTCCTCGGCACATGCCACTCCTCTGGCTACAGGTCACTCGCTCTCAGCTCCACCTTCGGACGAGTCCGTAGAGCCGAGTGGTCCTTACCCAGAGCTAGTTGGTTGCCTCATGTACCTGATGACTTGCACTCGTCCTGACCTCGCGTACCCTCTTGGCCTTCTGGCTCGCTACGTGGCTCCTGGTTGGCACCGAAAGGTGCACATGGATGCTGCTAAGAGGGTACTGCGCTACTTGTGCAGTACGTCAGGCATGGGGCTCGTGCTTGGAGGGAGGCGCTCAGTTGTTCTCACTGGGCACTCAGACGCTTCTTGGGTTGACGACCAGGCTACTCAGCGGTCGTCACAGGGTTACACCTTCAGCCTTGGCTCTGGTTCAGTTTCTTGGCGTTCTACTCGCTCGTCTTCAGTTCTCAGCTCCAGTTGTGAGGCTGAGATCTACGCAACAGCCATGGCTGCACAGGAGCTACGCTGGCTGACCTACCTGCTGACCGACTTGGGAGAGCGGCCTAGTTCTCCTCCAGTGCTGTACGTCGACAACAAGGCTGCCATTGCCTTGTGTGAGGAGCACAGACTGGAGCACAGAACGAAGCACATCGCTCTGCGTTACTTCCTGGCTCGAGAGCTGCAGCAGCGTGGTCAGCTTCGTCTGCGTTACGCGGCCACTCAGGCCAACACCGCTGATATATTCACCAAGGCACTTCAGTCTGGTGATCATCAGCGCTTCTGCACTATGCTGGGGCTTGTGCCCACTTTTCCTCACTTGCTGTAGGCTTTGCCTGTACTGTGATCTCTATATATATATATACCTGCTTGTTTGCTTTGCTAGGTCGAGATCACTGTGTTGTTTGTGTTGCATATATGCCTCTGCATGTGAACTGGCCTTGTGACCCTTTGCTTGTGCTCAGAGTGTGTGGTGACGTTGTGATCCACCCTGAGCTTGCTTTGTCTTTCTTGACTGGTCCTGTGACCCCTTGCTCTCCCCTACTTAGCCTATGGGGGTGTGTCAAACATTATATATGTTACTGCTGTGTAGGCTACAGTGGGTTAGCCTTTAGGGGGTACATTTCTCTAGTGTTTCATACTTGTACTCCCAAATGTTTCTAGTTCATCACTTCTTGTTTCTGACAGGACTTCCATTTTTAGCCCCTCAGTATACGCTTGGATTTTTTCCCCTTCGGTCAGGTCGGTAATTCGGTTGAAGAGGCTCTCCATCTGCTGTGTGTACTGTGTTACACTGCCGAACTGTTTATACCGATGAATCTTCTGCCGCGCCATGTATCTGGAGTTGATTGGTTCGAAACGTTGAATTAACGCTTCCCGAAACTGCGTCCATGACCCCTCACCTCGGACCTCGTTGCTATTGTAAATCCACTCGAGCGCTGGGCCTCGTAACATTGTCGCTGCGAGCCGAATTCGCATTGCATCATGTGTCGGGGTCGTACAGCCAACGGCCTCGAAGTAAATTTCGAGGGTCGCAATGAATCGACGGACGTCGGTATCTCTAGCATTCGGATCGAATGTCTCCGGTAGCCTCGGACGTGCCGCCTCAAGATTCACTGTAGCTGCTGCCGCTGCTGCTGGGTGAAGTGTCGGTGTAGCCGCTGCTGCTGCTGACGTCGCTGCTGCATTCGCCGCTGCGTTCGTCGCTGCCGTGGCGGCTGCCGACTGGTTCGCGAGAAGCTCCTCTATTCGCTGGAGTGCCGCTCGCGTCTGGTCCAAGTCGATGTGTAACTCCGTATTTTTTCGTACGAAATTATCACCATTTTCCTCCATGTGGCGATTTATAGGAAGATTTGCGACGAAAATAATTGAATTCTAGGCGCTGGTCATCTTACTGTGAGTCGAATCGACTGTAGAAATAACGAGCGCTGATTCTGTAGGTTGCGTAATTCTCCCTTAGTCGAAATTCGCGTCCGATCTCGGCCGTTGAGAAGAAATTCGATCCGACGCTCCCAATTCCAACTTTTTGGGGCGAAATTCCCAGGGCCGTTGAGATTCGAATCGATTCTGAGGAGTGTTCGAAAACCGGTTCGAGGGGGACGTTAAAAAATAGAGCGGAACTGGTTTACGTACCCGAAATCAGCGCTTTCCGTCGTCGCCCCCGCGGTTTTAAAAGCTAGGTTTTAGCGGTCGAAAAACTTCGCGTGAAAACAGGCTCTGATACCAAGTGTGAGGATCTAGGATCGAGCTCAGAAAAGAGAGTTTGAATTGAATTGATCACCTGGGTACAACACGAGGCTATATATAGGCTCGACACAAGGCCCCGTAACCAGGTGTTACGCGAAGGTTCTGAGGGTCGCGAAGCGTCCCGAACAGACCCTTCCCGAACTCAGTAGAAAGCAATTCGGTGGAAACCGAATAGGCTTGAGTTCGGTACACGTAACCTGGTTCGGTGCTATAACTATAATAAAATATAGGAATGCACCTAACCTAGGAAATCAAGCATATCTATGCATGATAAATAAAACTCAAGCTAGATAGAGCATAATAAAGCCTAGGCAAGCTAGCAAAGCCAGCATAAGCCGTCGTACTCTCACAGGTGTCTACCAGGAGCCACGTAGTGAGCCAGGAGGCTGAGAGGGTACGCGAGGTCAGGTCGTGTGCACGTCATCAGGTACATGAGGCAACCCACAAGCTCTGCATACGGACCACTCGGCTCTACGGACTCGTCCTAAGGTGGAGCTGAGAGAGAGTGGCTTGTAGGCAAAGGAGTGGGATGTGGCGAGGAGTACCGAAAGCCAAAGCGCTGAAGGACCTGGTGCACCATGTGTGGCTGAGTAAAGGCGATGGTGTGCCGTGCTCTGTCTCGGGTGATCTGCAAGCCAAGATAGCTCCGCAGCTCACCCCGGCCAGTGCAGGTGTGTCTCTCTTGCAGCTCCGCCCCTTCACTAGCGCCATCGCCCCTTCACTGTGGACTTTCAGGAAGCCATCTCTGCGTCCATGGCTGTCTGCCACTGAGAGGAGTGTTGTTCAGGATCCGTCACTTTGAGAGCTTAAGACGAACTCATTTCTCTACTAAACGCAAATCCGCTTGGTAGGATTGTGCGCCTTAGGCTTAGCTACCATCTCCAAGATCAATCAGTCGTTAAGATGGTCTATAGAGTGAGAACCAAGTAAAAACGTCTAGCAGCCGCATGACTAGAATAGTGGAGGAAGTACAAGCATTAAGGCATAGAAAGTTGGAGTTGGGGACTCCAAGAGAACCATGAGAGGGAAGGGGTTCTCCAAGAGCTAGGGAAGAATTGTAGGAACCTTCCTAGCAGCAAGAATGCAACCCTCATCATGAGGTCCTTGAGGTGTCACATGCAAAATCCAATCTAGTTGGATTTTGCCTAGGTGTTGCAACATTTGCAACCCATGCTAGAAACTTCTAGCCACCCCAATCCAAAAGTCGTCCAAGTCTTGGAAATCTTGTAACTTGGGCGATCTTGGTCGGAATAAGGCGATCTTGGTATCGTTGGAAAGCTCTGGATTTCTCCTGCATGATCAAGCATTGGAGAAAAACACAGAGATGATAATATCCAACAGCCGTGCGCAATGACATATGCTCATGCAAATCATGCAAGCACAAATAGCACGAGCACTCGGCAGGACGTTAGGATGACATGCACTCAGAATGACGTGCATTCAACAAGGAGTACTCACTCGCGATCGCCTCAGCGTAAGAGCGCGGGGTAGGGATGTCAAGTGCATTTGGGTCTCCATCAGGGCAAAGCAGCATGGATGCGAAACGAGGTAAAGCGGCCGCGAGACACTCAAGCTCAAAATGCCTGTCCTCAGGGACGTCATTGCCAAGGGCAGGCTCACCCCGGATGGACGGAGGACAGTCAGACTCCGAGTCAGTAACAAGACTCGCGACGTAGTTTAAATGACTCCTAGCAGCAAAGTCGACGAGCTCAGTGACAAGGGCAAACGCACCAGTGGACTCAAAACCAGGGTCAGTGACGACAGTAGCGAGGAGACGAGTGACAGTAGGACTGACAACACGAGTAAGGTCGGACGCTGGGACAGGAAGAGAGGACGCGGGAGGAGACAGCAGGGCAACACGATGTGGAACAGAGGAAAGGACGAAGTGCCATAACGTGAGTGCATAGGACAGCAGGAGGACAAGGACGAGCGATACGACGAGCAGGAACAGGTGTGGAAGCACGAGTCTCAGGCTCACGACGCTCAGTCACGGACTCAGTCACCTCAGTGTGAGGAGCAGGAGCAGGCAGTGGGGAGCCAGACAATAGCTGTGGGTGAGATTGGTCTGTCCGTGGACACAGGAGAGGTGGAGTGAGGCAAGTGGAAGACGGGAGACTAAGAACCTGGCAAGGACCGAGTCCAGTGGCGGCATGGACGACTGCGGCTGCGGGTAGAAAAACGGTCGGCACAGGGCAGTACTCGTACCGTCAGCAGCTCCAACACCTCCAGCACCAGCAGCACCAGCACCTCTAGCACCAGCAACTCCAGCACCTCCAGCTCCAGTGCCTCCAGCACCAATAGTACCTCCAGAACCTCCAGCACCTCCAGCACCTCCAGTGTCAGCAGCACCACTAGCTCCCAGCTGCAGCACCTCTAGTATAAGCACCTCCAGGACCAGCAGCTCCAGCACCTCCAATACCTCCAGCTCCAGCGCCTCCAGCACCAGTAGCACCTCCAGCACCTCTAGTACCAACAGCACCAACACCTCCAATACCTCCAGCTCCAGCAGCTCTAGTACCTCCAGCTCTAGCACCTCCAGTGCCAGCAGTACCAGCACCTCCAGCAACTCCAGTACCTCCAGCTCTAGCAGCACCAGCACCTCCAGCTCCGCCAGCTCCAGCACCCCAAGCACCTGCAGGACCAGCAGCTCGAGTAGCTGTAAAACTCCAAGCTCCAACACCAAAGTAGCCTCACCGAACGACCCACTCACGAAGCTGCTGCGGTGAGGGCGTCTCGAGTCGACTAGGCGGCTGCTGCTGTCCAACGCCAGGACCTGCAGTAGAAGCACCCACGGCCCCAACACCACTAGGACTTGCAGCACCCCCAGAGCCACCAACCCCAGAGTCAGCAACCCCAGAACCCTCACCCCCAGTCTCAGCACCCCCAGGACCAGCACCTCTTGCATCTTCACCTCCAGTGTCACCACCCCCAGTAGCACCAGTGTCCACAGCTACAGGCTGCAGAGGCGGTGAAGACGGTCGAGGCGGAAAACCAGGAGGAGTCTCCTAGCGTGGAGAGCGACGAGCGGTCGCTGTGTCGTTGGTAGCGGGGTCACCCCCCTCTACTGGGCAAGAGGTGTCAGAGGAGATCACCAAAGGCTCAACCAAGGGGGGTGGGTCTACCTGAGAGACACCTGAGGGAGCAGGACCCTATGGGGGGAGGGGGTCTACCGGGGGGGGAACTGGTACCAGGAAGAGAGGCGCCAGGGGGACCGGGTGGGACGCGTGCGGGTGGGGCCTGTAGAAACAGACCGACTCGTCAAAGGGGATGTCCTGGGAGGAGAAGACGCAACGCGAGCGAGGGTGGTAAAACTGCCATGGCGGGGCATCGGTGGGGAAGCCCAGGAAGGCGCAGCGGACAGTGCGAGGAGAGAGCTTGCTCGCGGTGGTATCGCGAACAAGGGAGAGCGTGTCCCAGACCCGAAACGCCGATGCATCGCCAACCTCTCCCGTCCAACGGAGTGTGGGCGAGGTCTCTGGCAAAGAGACAGAGGGCCAGAGGTTGAGCTGATGCGTAGCGTATTGGACTGCAAACGGCCACAGAAAATGGGGAGCATCCGCATGGATCATGGAGGTACGAGCAACCTCTATGATCAGGCCAATGCGACACTCAGCAATCCATTTTGCTGCGGAGAGGCCGGAAGCATGAACAAGTTGATGATGCCCTCTTCTCGACAGAAATCCGCAAGGAGGCCCGAAGGAACTCACCGCCCCTGTCAGAGTGCAGACGCAGGACTGGAAGGTCCCGCCGAAACCTCTCGCGCAGCTGGTGACGGGTAGCGCGGATCCAGGGGATCAAAACACACTGCTGTTGTAAGGGGAAGACCGTGGTGTAGCGCGTGTAGTCGTCAATGACCACCAGGAAGTAGTGCTCCTGGCCCGTCCCACTGACAGGGGCCGGGTCCCACACATCCATGTGGAGAGTCTGCAAAGGAGCAGTGGTCGGAGGAAACGAGGAGTGAGGAGCGGCGCGCTGCCGCCCCTCGACGCAGGGAAGGCATGGCGGGGCAGGCGAGCGCGGGAGGGGGGGCAGGGACCTGGGAAGGCCAGAGACAAGGAGACGGGATTGCATGCTGCGGAGACGCGGCAAAGAGGGGTGACCGAGTCGGTGGTGCCAGAGAGGAGTCTGGTGGGAGAGTACCCGATACGAGCACGATGTAGCGAGCGGACTAGACGCAGACACCTGACTCAACGCAGCCACCTGACCTGACGCACCCACCTGTGCAAACGCAATGGTCAGGGTGTACAGACTGGACCTGGGCTGCCGATTGAACGTAGCAAGGTGACATCCAGGCCGGGAGCACGTACAAATCGCCACACGCTGCCCTCCAGGGATAAAGGTATCAACCCAAACATCTTGAAGGACTGCGTTGCTCACCAAGTTCGTGGAGAACGAGGGGAGGTGGAGGCCTGAAAGAGAGCCAGAGGGGACTGCTAGACACGAGAGGACAGTGGAGGCTCGCGCTACTATCGGGCCCCTAGTGGGGTCAGCCAGTGAGACTTGGACAGGTGTTGCGAGCTGTGTGACTGTGGTGCAATCACAAAAGAAGCAATGTAACGCTCCTGAGTCAAGTGTGAAAGTGTGCAAGGCCTCAGCTGAGGCAGGACCAGTGGCGGTAGATGCACTAGCACCTAGAGCTGCAGCAGACTCACTAGCACCTAGAGCGGCAGCAGACTCACTAGCACGTAGAGCAGCAGCCTCTACATAACAAGGGATGCCTCGTGAAGAAAATCTCATGCTGACGCTGCTGCCGCCGCTGTCCAGTACTCATAAAACCATTACCTCTACCACCTGGACGACCGCGCTTAACGATCCAGTCACGAATCTGCTGTGGCAAGAAAGTGTTCGGGTGCGCAGGCTGCCGCTGCTGTCCAGCATCTCCAGCATGATTACCTCCACCACCAGGTTGGCCTCGCTGAATAACCCACTCGCGAAGCTGCTGCGGTGAGAGAGTGTCCGGGTCAGGCAGTGGCTGCTGTTGTCCACCCCTAGACGCTGCTACGACCGTGATAGTGGTCATGACAGGCAGTGATAGTCAGTAGTAGTGGTGCAAGGGCGGTAGTAGCAACTGCTGTAGCTGCAGCTGTAGAAGTAGCGATGGTCGCTATGGCATGGATGCCAGTAGGGTGCGTGGGCAGCAGAGCATGGGCTAGCGCAGTAACAGCAGCAGTGGCAGTAATAGCGTAGGCGGCAGTAATAGCTCAGTAGCAGCAGCACAGGTGGCAACAGCAGCCTAGCAGCAGCAGCAGCAGCTGAGCAGTAGCAGCAGCAGCAGCAGCTGAGCAATAGCAGCAGTAGCAATAGCAACAGCAGCAGCGGGGCGGCCCAGTGGGGCTGGGCAATGCTGCAAGGCGGCGCGGCGAGACAGGGCAGAGCGCAGCAGCATCAGCGCTTGCAGCAGCAGCAGCAGCAGCAGCAGCAGTAGTAGCGCTTAGCGGCAGCAGTGCGCTTAGCAGTAGGTGTGTAGGTGGGAGCAGCAGCAGCGCGCACGGGCAGGGCAGGGCAGGGTCCGCGGGTAGGGCGCAGGCTGGGCGCAGGCAGCTGGCGAGCAGCGCGAGCGGCGCGCTGGGCAGCAGGTGCGCGGGCCTAAGGGCAGGGTAGCGCGGCTCGCGGGCTGCAGGGCAGGGCGGCGCGCGGGCCTAAGGGCAGTGCAGCGCGGCCTCGGCAGGGCTTAGCGCAGCTGCAGTAGCGCATGCAGCAGCAGCAGTAGCGGCAGTGCTTAGCAGCAGCAGCGCATGCAGCAGCGCTTAGCAGCAGCAGCAGCGCATGCAGTAGTCGCAGCTGCGGAAGTGACAACAGCAGCGTGCAGCAGCGCGGACGGGCAGGGTGCAGGCAGGGTGCGCGTGAGTGCGCGCGGGGTGCACGTGGGGTGCGCGCGGGCAGGGAGCAGGTCGAGCGTAGGCTGCTGGCGGGCAGCGCGAGCGAGCAGGGGCGCAGTGGTGCTCGCGGGCAGGGGCGTAGTGGTGCTTGCGGGCAGGGGAGCAATGGTGCTCGCGGGCAGGGGCGCAGTGGTGCTTGCGGGCAGGCAGAGCGCTCGTGGGAAGGCAGAGCGCGCGGGTAGGGGCGCAGGCTCGCGGGCGGGCAATGCGCCAGGCAGCAGGCAGCGTGCGTGCAGGGAGGCAGCGCGCTTGCAGCAGGCAGCACGCAGGTCGCGCGCTAGGCAGCAAGCGGGCAGCGCGACGGGCAGGGCAGGGCAGAACGGACAAGCAAGCGAAATTCTAATGGTGGGCCCTTTTAAAAACTAGTTCCTAAGGTCTAGAAACGGCCTAGTCTCTTAAACCATGTTAGAATCTAGTGAGAAGGATGATCGATTAGGTAAGGGGGGGGGGTACGACAGTGTCGAGAAATGTGGTGTACCCTCTAAGGATAATCAGGGCTGGCGCTATTAGACTAAATACTCTGATTAGTTTAGAGTGTCTAGGCACTGGAGGCTGCAATCTCAGATTAGTTTAGTTCCTGTTCTTGAGTGCTTCGGAGTTATTGTTTTAGGGGCCCTGATTTCTATGTAATGTACTTCAGACTCTAGATTTTGTGGAGCCTGTTACTACAGAGTATCGATCATATGGACCCTGAATGCGAGTTCGGGAGGAAGTTTCCAGGAAACTTCCTCTCGATATACCCACCTCTGAGGGGGGAGTAAGGTTCCAGCACGTGAGCAAAACGCGCTGCGCGTCTGGGACAACCGAGTGCACTCAATTGTCGGGTATATCACAAAGAGCCAAATGACGTTTTTTTGCGGATCGCCCAACGAATCAGTCAATTAGACAGTGAATCGGTGAGAGAATATCTCAATTCATGTAAATTATCGCACATTTGGTGCTGAAATCGAGCTTTCCCCGCGCCAAAACGTGTGAAAGTGAAACTGGTGCTCATTTGTTGGTTGAAATTTTATGTTGCCGAGCAAGTTACGTGAGTCACTGCCATCTCAGTTGCTTGGCAGCTCGCCCAGTTGGCACGTGCAAGATCGCGCCACTGTCAGAGGTCCACTGGAGATCCCCGATTGATCCTAGGGAAGGGTTACAGGCACGTTGGCCTGGGGGGTTATGGGCGCACTGACCCGCTACTTAACAAGCCCTTTTATCCCAATGGTCTAGTGGTTGGGACTCTGACATGGTATCAGAGCGAAGGTCTCGGGTTCGAATCCCAGTGTGTGCACTTCGGGCATCCCAGTGCGGGGGGGTGTCAGAGGTCCACTGGAGATCCCCGATTGATCCTAGGGAAGGGTTACAGGCACGTTGGCCTGGGGGGTTATGGGCGCACTGGCCCGCTACTTAACAAGCCCTTTTATCCCAATGATCTAGTGGTTGGGATTCTGACAGCCAGATCGAGCCACTTGCATTCGCCACTGGCGTCTTGCAACATGCCTTCTCACCACTTGAAGCCCACCAAGCTGACGCATTCTCTCCGCCTCGCCAACAAACCAGCAGTAAAAAAAAAAAAAAAAAAAAAAAAAAAAAAAAAAACGCGACTCTGACTTCATTTCTTTAACCCTGAAGGCCCAGAGTTGCGTTTTTTTCAACACTGATTCTTTGTAACACTCACAGACTCATCATTTTGCGGCCGAAGTGCCATCACAGTAAAAAAAAAAAAAAAAAAAAAAAACTTGAGGGTCGAAATCAGGGAGGCGCTTTTTGAAACGTCAGCCCTGATGATAACCCCTACATATCCTAGAAAGATAGAAAGCATATAATGTTTTGACATCAACTCCATGCACTCCACTCTCTCCAGAGGTGCACTCACTCATATCTGTCAGATTTATATTACTTAGTCGCTGTAGGCTATAGTGGGGTAGACACTAAGGGGTACAACAATCTAGGGTTTCATATTTGTACTCATCTCGTTTCTAGTCCCATTCATTCCTCTTCTACTTTCTCACATGGTTTCAGAGCAGGTTCCCTAGCGGGACCGGTGTTTTTTTAGGGCCCACCACTACGAAAATATATATATTTTCCTTACCTGCCCGAAGCGCGCTTCGCGCTGGCCTTCGTTGCGCCCCGTGCGCCTGCCCTCCCGTCGCGCCCTCTGCCCTTAGCGCCCCCCCCCCTTCGCGGCCCCCTCTAACGGCCCTTCGCGGCCCCTTCTAGCGGCCCCTTCGCGGCCTCGTCGCGACTCGTCGCGGCCCCCCTCCCGGCCCTTTGCGGCCCTCTTACGGCCCTTCGCGGCCCTCTCACGGCCCTTCGCGGCCCCTTCGCGGCCCGTCGCGGCCCTCCTCACGGCCCTTCGCGGCCCCCTTCGCGGCCCTTGCGGCCCTCTCCTGGTCCTTCGCGGCCCCTTCGCGGCTCTGCCGCCCCGTCGTCGCCGGCCACAGCTGCCGCCCCTGCAGCAGCTGCCGTTGCCGTCCCTACTGCAGCAGCAGCTACCGTCGCGCCTGCAGCTGCGGCCGCTTCTGCTCGCCGCCGCCGCACCTACCGTGACGGCTGCTGCCGCCGCTGCCGTGACTGCCGCCGCCGCTACCGGGATCGCCGCCGCCGCCGCCGTCACTGCAGCAGCCGCCGCCGTGCACGCCGCCGCCGCCGCCGTCACTGCAGCCACCGCCGCCGTGATCGCCGCCGCTGCTGTGTCGGCCGCCGCCGCCGTTCCTTGCAGCCGCCGCCGCGGTCCCGGCCCTGCCCTGCAGCCGAGGTGCGGCCCTGCCCTGCCGCTGTGTCGCGGCTCTGCTCCTCCCGGCGCACCTCGGCCCTGCCCCTCCAATTGCGGGCGTCTACCCACCCGCCCCTGGTAAGCGCACTGCCGAGCCGCGCCCCTCCTGCTACTGCTACTGCTAGCCTGCTTCTGCTGCTACTGCTGCTAGCCTGCTGCTACTGCTGTCATGGCTAGTCCCACTGTCCTTACCTTCGATGCTGAGGGTCGAGCTGTCGACTTTGAGGTTTGGCTCGATGACCTGCAGCTTTTCCTGCAGTGCGATAGCAAAGACGGTCTCTCGCTGTACGATCTCACGTCTGGTGCCTCTACTGCCCCTGCTGCTGATGCTGACAGTGCTGTTCGCTCGCAGTGGACCACGCGCGATGCTTCTGCTCGCCTTGCTGTGCGTAGTCACCTGCCGACCACTGAGCGCGCGCATTTTAGTCAGTACAAGAGCGCTAAGACCCTGTACGACGCTGTAGTTGCCCGCTACTCCTCCCCTGCCACTGCTGCTCTTAGCCGCCTCATGCTGCCGTACCTGTTCCCTGACCTCGCTGCTTTTGCCACAGTCGCTGACCTCATTACGCACCTCCGCACTAGTGACACCTGCTACCGCGTTGCGCTTCCTGCTGAGTTCTGCGCCAAGAACCCCCCCCCCATGTACATCACCCTCTACTACATGGTCACCCGGCTCCCTGACACCCTTCGCTCGGTCAGGGACCACTTCCTCTCCCTTTGCCCCACCACGCTCACTATTGACCTCCTCGAGGAGCGCCTCCTAGCAGCGGAGAAGAGCATTACTGCTGTGGGAGCCTCTCGTGGTGACCCTCGTACCCCTTTCTTTGAGGGGTGCTCCCCCGTCCCCCTTTTGCCCTCTGTTGCCTCTGCTGCTGCTGTCGACCTCGTTGGCACTGAGTCGGTAGCCGCTGCGTCTTCTCATAGTGGGAGGCGCCGCACCAGCAAGGGCAAGGGGGGCAAGGGTACTGGAGGGGCTGGCGGGGGCGGCGGTGGTGGCGGTGGGGGCGGCGGAGGAGGTGGGGGTGGGAGTGGTGGAGGGCGTGGGGGCTTCGGTGGTGGCGGTGGAGGTGGAGGCGGCGGTGGAGGCGGTGGGGGTGGAGGAGGCGGGGGCGGCAGTGGAGGTGGAGGCGGCGGAGGCGGCGGGGGTGGAGCTGGTCGGGGTGGTGGTCAGCACCAGCAGCAGCAGCGCTCTCGTGAGACCCCGTCGCCCCAGCAGCTTCGTGAGTGGTACGCTGCGCGCCAGCGCCCTGGGGTCCTGGTCCCTGTGCCTACGTCCTGCGTACAGGTGACCGCACTGGGGAGCCGTGCGGCGGGCCGCACACCACCCAGCGCTGCTTTGGCCGCCTGACGGACGTCTGGCGTATCCAGTTCCCTCACGCCACTGAGATCCCCCGCTGGGGTGATTTGCTTAGGTCGGGTGTAGCTATCTTTGATCTTGACTTTGATGCTATTCTTGCTGCAATGTATGTTGTCTCTGATAGTGCTGAGGGTGACTGTTACCTGTGTGTTCCGCCTAAACCGGGCATTGAGGCCGCTGCTCTAGGTGCTGGTGAGGCCGCTGCTCTAGGTGCTAGTGCGTCTGCTGCTCTAGGTGCTGGTGAGGCCGCTGCTCTAGGTGCTAGTGCGTCTGCTGCTCCAGGTGCTGGTGAGTCTGCTCTCTCAGGTACCGCATCGGCTCAGGCTGTGCACACCTTCACCCTTGACTCGGGTGCTTCCCGGTCCTTCTTTCGAGACCGCACCACCCTCACGCCGCTTGGTCGGCCGGTTGCAGTCTCCCTGGCAGACCCCTCTGGGGGTCCTGTCCTTGCTCACTACTCCACTGTCCTACCGTGTCCGGCTGCCCCCTCTGGCTCCCTGTCGGGTCTTTACCTCCCCTCGTTCTCTACGAACTTGGTGAGTGGTGCTGACCTACAGGATGGGGGGGTTGACCAGTTCACTCCTGCGCGTCAGCGAGTGACTCACTGCACGTATGCTCAGACGGGACGTCACTTGGCCACGTTCACCCGCCAGCCGGGGTCGAGCCTGTACACACTCACTACTGAGTCTCCTCCGGTTCCTACGTCCAGTCAGGTAGCTGCGTCGGGTCAGGTGTTTGCTGCAGCGTCCAGGTCTGGTCCTGAGTCTGCCCCCTGCTCGTGTCGCCTCCTGTCTCACCAGACCCTCCTCTGGCACCACCGCCTTGGTCACCCCTCCCTGCCCCGTCTTCGGGGCATGGCCTCCCGTGTCCTTGTCTCTGGTCTGCCCCGGTCCCTCCCTCCCCTTCCCCCGGGGCCTGCCCCTACCTGCGTTCCCTGCGTCGAGGGGCGGTAGCGCGCCGCTCCTCACTCCTCCGAGTTTCCTCCGACAGAGGCTCCGCTGCAGACTCTCCACATGGACGTGTGGGGCCCAGCCCGCGTCCGTGGACAGGGTCACGAGCGTTACTTCCTGCTGGTGGTTGACGACTACTCGAGTTACACCTCAGTCTTCCCCTTGTGCCGCAAGGGTGAGGTCACTGAGGTGTTGATCGACTGGATCCGCGCTGCCCGTCTCCAGCTCAGAGAGAGTTTCGGCTCGGACTTTCCTGTTCTGCGTCTGCACTCCGACAGAGGTGGGGAGTTTTCCTCCGACCTTCTGCGAGCCTTCTGTCGTGCGGAGGGCATCTGCCAGACGTTCACGCTTCCGACCTCTCCACAGCAAAATGGGATTGCTGAGCGCCGCATTGGCATGATCATGGACGTCGCTCGTACGTCCATGATCCATGCGGCTGCTCCCCATTTTCTGTGGCCGTTCGCGGTTCAGTACGCGGCGCATCAGATCAACCTTCAGCCCCGGGTCTCGATGCCTGAGACCTCCCCCACTCTGCGGTGGACGGGGAAGGTTGGCGATGCGTCTGCGTTCCGTGTCTGGGGATCTCGAGCTTTCGTCCGCGACTTGTCTACGGACAAGCTGTCCTCCCGTGCGGTTCCTTGCGTCTTCCTTGGCTTCCCCCCTGACGCGCCTGGTTGGCAGTTTTACCACCACACCTCGCGCCGTGTCCTGTCCTCTCAGGACGTCACGTTTGACGAGTCGGTGCCGTACTACCGTCTCTTCCCCTACCGCGCTGCCCCTCTCCCCCCCCCGCCGCTCTTCCTCGCTCCAGGTCCCCCCCCGGTAGACCCCCTTCCCCCTCAGGGTCCTGCCCCCTCAGGTGTGTCTCAGGTAGACGCTGTCGAGCCTGTCGAGGTAGCTGTTGACTCTGGTGCTGCTCGGGGTGCTGCGCCTGCGGGTGCCGGGTCTGGGGGTGCTGAGCCTGAGCGTGCGGAGCCTGGGGGTGCTGGGACTGGGGGTGCTGGGACTTGGGGTGCTGAGTCTGGGGGTGCTGAGCCTGGGGTTGCTGAGTCTGGGGGTGCGGAGCCTGGGGGTGCGGAGCCTGGAGGTCCTTCGGGTGCTTCACCTCGGCGGGAGCTCCTCTCTCCACAGGAGCTGCGCGAGTGGTTTGCTCAGCGTTGGAGTCGTGCTGCTGGAGCTGGTGTTGCTGCTAGTGCTGGAGGTTCTACTGCTGCTGAGGGTGCTGGAGCCACAGGTCCCGGAGGTGCTCGTACTGGAGGTACTGGAGCTGCTGGACCTGGTGGTTCTACTGGTGCTGGAGCTGCTGGAGGAGCTGGAGCTGGTAGTGCTGCTGGAGTAGGTGCTGGTGGGGGTACAGGAGCCGGAGCTGCTGCGTATTCTGGTGGTCCTCCTGGCACTGGAGCTGCTGGAGTTTCTGGAGCTGGAGGTGGTGCTGGAGCTGGAGCTGGAGGTTCTGGAGCTGGAGGTGCTGCTGGAGCCGGTGCTCCTGGAGGTGCTGGAGTTGGCGCTACTGGTGCTGCTGGAGGTGCTACTGGAGCTGGTGGTGCTGCTGGAGTTGGAGCTGCAGCTGGGGGTGCTGGTGCTGTCCCTGCTGGTTCTGGAGGTGCTGCGCGGCCTCGGCCGTACTTCGTTCCCCTCCTTGAGCAGGTTCTTGGCCTTCCGCCTTCTTCTGGTCCTTCTCCTGCCTTAGAGTGTCCACAGCCCGTCCCGTCCGAGTCACAGTTACAGCTGGCCTGTCCACTGCCTGCCCCTTCTCCCTACGCTGGTCCTACTGGAGGTCTTGCTGAGTGTCGTGAGCCTGAGTCGCACCGGTTGCCGTGTTCCGCGTCAGCATCCTCCTGCGGTCCCAGGCACACACCAGATGGCAATGCGTCCTTCCACTACTCCACAGTGTGTCCCTTTGCCGTCTCCTCCTGCGTCCTCTCTTCCTGCTCTAGTTGACCCGGAGTCTGACTCTCTTCGTGCTTCTAGTCCTACTGTCACGCGTCTCCCGGCTACTGTTGTCACTGACCCTTCTTTTGAGTCCACTGCTGCGTCTGCCTTATTTGCTGAGCTTGTCGACTTCGCTGCTCACTGTCGTCTAGACTACGCCGCTAGTCTTGTTGCTGAGTCTGAGTCTGTCTGTCGTCCGTCCGTCGGGGGTGAGTGTGCTCTTGGCACGGACGTCCTTGAGGACAGGCAGGAGGAGTTTCACTGTTTTGCTGCTGCTTTACCCCATCTCGTGGCCATGCTGCTTGCCCCTGAGGGAGACCCGGATGCACCAGACATCCCGACCCCGCGCTCTTACACAGAGGCGATAGAGGGTCCCTACTCCTCTCAGTGGCAGATAGCCATGGACGCAGAGATGGCTGGAAATCCACAGGCACCTACGTTGACGAGGTTCCCCGTCCAGGGGCGAACATCGTCAGTGGCATGTGGATCTTCCGGGTGAAGCGGCCGCCGGGTTCTCCGCCTGTCTTCAAGGCGCGCTACACGGCTAGGGGCTTCAGTCAGCGGCAGGGAGTTGACTACTTTCAGACCTTCTCTCCCACCCCGAAGATGACTACTCTTCGGGTGCTGCTGCACATAGCCGCTCAGCGCGACTACGAGCTTCACTCTCTTGACTTCAGCACTGCTTTCCTGCAGGGCAGCCTGCACGAGGAGATCTGGCTGCGCCGCCCACCTGGCTTCACTGGGTCTTTTCCTCCTGGCACCCAGTGGAGCCTCCGACGGCCAGTCTACGGTCTCCGCCAGGCGCCCCGTGGGTGGCACGACACACTGAGGACTACACTTGCGGCTCTTGGGTTTGCTCCTTCTACTGCCGACCCGTCGCTGTTTCTGCGCACCGACACCTCCTTGCCGCCGTTCTACATCCTCGTGTACGTCGACGACTTGGTCTTTGCCACTGCTGACACTGCTGGACTCGCCCACGTGAAGTCCGAGCTGCAGAAGAGACACACGTGCACTGACCTGGGTGAGCTGCGCAGCTATCTTGGCTTGCAGATCACCCGGGACAGAGCACGCCGCACCATTACCTTGACTCAGTCACACATGGTGCAGCATGTCCTTCAGCGCTACAACTTCACGTACTCCTCACCTCAGGCCACTCCTTTGCCTACTCGCCACTCGCTCTCAGCTCTGCCTTCGGATGAGTCCGTAGAGCCGAGTGGCACGTATCCAGAGCTTGTTGGCTGCCTCATGTACCTGATGACCTGCACTCGACCTGACCTGGCATACCCTCTTAGCATCCTGGCACGCTATGTTGCTCCTGGGAGACACAGACCAGAGCACATGGATGCAGCTAAGAGGGTGTTGCGCTACTTGTGCAGTATGTCGTGCATGGGGCTAGTGCTTGGAGGGCAGAGTTCAGTGGTCCTCACTGGTCACGCAGACGCTTCTTGGGTTGACGACTTGGCTACGCAGCGGTCGTCACAGGGTTACACCTTCAGCCTTGGTTCCGGCTCTGTTACGTGGCGGTCTACCCGCTCGTCTTCTGTTCTCGGCTCCAGTTGTGAGGCTGAGATCTACGCAGGGGCCATGGCTGCACAGGAGTTACGCTGGCTCACCTACCTGCTGACTGACCTTGGAGAGCCGCCTCGTTCTCCTCCAGTTCTGTACGTCGACAACAAGGCCATGCTGGCCTTGTGTCAGGAGCACAGACTGGAGCACAGAACGAAGCACATTGCTCTCCGTTACTTTCTTTCTCGTGAGCTGCAGCAGCGTGGTCAGCTGCGCCTTGCTTACGTGGCCTCTAGGGCCAACACTGCTGATATCTTTACCAAGGCACTTCAGCCTTGTGATCATCAGCGTTTTTGTACTATGCTAGGTCTTGTGCCTACTTGGCCTCACTTGCTCACTTCTTGACCTCGCTTGTACTGTGATCTATATATACCTGCACTTGCTTGTTTGCCTTTATATATGATCTTGCATGTGAACTGGCCTTGTGGCCTTGAACTTGTGCTCGGAATGTGTGGTGACGTTGTGATCCACCCTGAGCCTGCTTTGCTTTGTTTGACTGGTCTTGTGACCCCTAGTTCTCCCCCACTCTGCCTATGGGGGTGTGTCAGATTTATATTACTTAGTCGCTGTAGGCTATAGTGGGGTAGACACTAAGGGGTACAACAATCTAGGGTTTCATATTTGTACTCATCTCGTTTCTAGTCCCATTCATTCCTCTTCTACTTTCTCACAATATCTCGACTCCCACAGAGGTTGCATGAAGGGCAGGCATTGGCGTCGGTGGGCAACACTGGTCATTTCATGGAGCTCTATCACACACCGTCTCTCCTCCCCCCATCCCAGCCTCTCCTCACCCCCCTCCTACTTCGACTGCACTCTGCATTCTCATTCCGCCAGGAAGTGCGAGTAGGGCAGGTCGCGACGCTGGTGGGCAACACAGGTCGGTCCATGGGGCCACATCTTCACTTTGAAGGTGAACATACATTTCAGCAATCTTGAAAATAACATTTGACAACCTGAAAAGATGAACGCGAGTTTATGCTTGATTGCCTTGTAATGTGCGACCTTGCCATACCGCACACACTTGTCCTCCTTTACTCCTCCACCCCTCAGCCATCATTAATGCGCTTCAAGTCGCTTTGAGTTTGAGAGGATTGCTCTAAAAAGGTTCCGTGCCTACCCGCTTCAGGGTTCCCATTCTATCAATTAGTGCTCCAATGCCTTTTGTGCATGCAAGTCACTGTACCTCCCCATGGTCGTAGTGTGTAGGGCAAAATGTTAAGGGTTACTTCAATTTGTGCAATATATGAGCGACTCACATGTCACACTCAATACAGCCTTATGATATTCTGATTATTTGCATGGGCGTACCAGTTTTTCTGCTACATTCGAATTTTCATGGACTTTTTTGGGTTACTGACATTTGAACCTGGCGCGCTAGACTAGACCTATGAAAGTACGGTATGAATGAGGAGCAATGTTAGTAAATTACAGTAATGCGATAAGTACCAGTAAAAGCATTTATGCAAGTAAAAATTTGTGAGAATCTTGCCGATTGAGGCTCATTTTAGAGTGTTTGGGTATAAGTGACGCTATATCATGCATTAGCCCACATATGTATAATTCTGATATATACTAAAACGGAATCCATTCTCTACTGGCATCTGACTGTACATGTGGAGAGTGAAATTCACGAATCTACAAGCGAGTCGTGATCAGCTGGTTCCAGGCGTGGCACACTCAAGAAAATGAAAGGTGATTGGTTTCCCTTGCACGCCCCTTGAGATTAGCTGATGTGTTCGTTGGTAGCTTGACAGCGAGTTATGTAGGCACAGCACACACTCAGCACTTGCGCAACACTGGCAGCATGTTATGTACTACATGTGCATATCACTCGTACATCCCTTCCACCTCTGACCCGCACGACTGAGCAAAAACACCAGAGAGCGAAGAATGATGAACAATCCAAGGGGCCCGCGGGAAGGCTTCTTAGATTCGTCCTTGATTTCTGTTGGGTGCAAATATATATTTTTGCACGTCAACCAGCCGCTTCCGTCGTATTTGGCATTTTGTGTGTGCGCGCTTTCCCACTTTCACTTTGTGAATGTTGTGTGCGCATCTGTTCTTGCATTTTGTGTGTTTCGTTTTCATACGTAATTGCATCCTATGTTTGTGCATTTTCAATTTCGTTTTCACTGTTCTCATGAAGCTCTCATGAAGCGCTCAAATGAGCCTCTCATGAAGCGCCCTAATGAGCTCAAACGAAGCTCGCATGTGACTTAAATGTTTCATTCGAGACTCATGTGAGCGACGCATGAAAGTTTCATGAACCTCGAATGTTTTATGCGAGGCTCATTAGGGCTCCATGCGAGCGAATGATGTACCAGGGGGGCTCGATAGTTTGACTATCGAAGGGGTGCTTTTTGACTCTTTCGCGCAAGTCAAAGGGTGCGAAAATCAGGACCGCGTGTGGGTCCTGATACGCGCGTGTGGCCCCTTAGGGTTCGGGCGTGTGGCGCGTTCTGTTGCGCGTGTACTCTACTGCACGATTGCAACAAGACAGGGCCCATTTTGGCTCTGTCCCGCACTGTATACGCGCATGATTTCGATCATGGCGCGCTGTTCAGCACGACTGAGAAATAATCTCGGTCGTGCGTGTGGCACGGAGGGGTGCTCGGGATTACAGTTGAAAATCTGTATCCCGCGCTGACTCACGGGAATTGCAATTTCTCGCGAAAGTCATTTCGCTTTGCGGAATCTTTTCGACACTGGTACAAATCGGTTACTCCGTTTTTCAAACGTCTAAAACCGTAATATAACTGTGAGCTCGCATGAAGACATTGGAGCTACATTGGAGCCACATGCGAGTCTCATTAGTGTACACATTTGAGTCAGCCGGGGCGATTGTTAAAAGTGCAATTTGAAGACAGTTTTTAACAACATGGGGATATAGCCAAATGCTCAAGGAGTTGTGCAACCGTTTTCAAGATACAGCATGGCGAAATCCTGCGAGCTAGTCAAACAACTGTTTTCTATTTGCTCCTGCCTGTGCGTAGAATTGATATATATGTGTGCTTGTACCTGTCGAAATCGATCTAATGAATTCGCGTTTTTCCAACCTTGAATTCTACTCCTTCGTATCGACGAGAGCAGAAACGATCACGGTGCTGCCGAATCTCTGCTCGACCAGTTACTTGTTTTACAAACATAAGCAAGGCATAACTACTCACTTGCTTTTTTATTACGCCCTTGGCTGCGAGGTGACAGGCTGTCACACTCGCAGGGCTCCAAGTGATGTTAAGTTTTTTTTTGTAGTTCCAGTTTGACGCTTCCGCATAGCGTTATATCTGTCAACAATTTCTTCGTGCTTATTTTCATTTTCAAATCCATTGTTGTTCTTTCGTTTTCAAATCCATTGTCGTTCTACCTCCTATCGCTGTTATGTTGCGTTCCGAGAAACATCATTCTCGACTAGGGGCTCTCCTTCTCTTACCATTGCTCCTCCTCACTGTGGAGATAACTACTACAACGGGAGCTGGACTACGGGCTAGGCACGGGTGCTCGTGTGATCTCTGTGTTCGTTGTTCCTAAGTCGTTTTCCTAGTGCACACACTGCTTGCTAGATCACGGGGCAATTTGGCAAGAGTTTCACTAAGAAAGGTTAACAGCAAAAGGCACCAAGAAGTTGGCATCGCAAGACTACATCAGAGCTAGCATTCAGGTCGGTCGACTGCCAGCGCAGCATGGTCGACCGCGCTCCAGCACGACTTGGTCGACCGCGCTCCAGCAGTGCAAAGTCGACGGCGTGCCAACGCTGTAGGTTGACGGCGTGCCAGCGTTGCTCCCGCAGAACAGCAGCGCACCTACTTCGCAGGTGCTCAAAGACGATTGGCGGGCTAAGCCTCGTCACCCGCACAACGCATACACCAGGTCATCCTTGTGCTGACGACTCCACCTGATCCGCCACGTCGAATTCGGGATACCACCACCGAGGTCGGACTCGCCAACTTCGCCTGGGCGACCGTCGCACTCTTCCGCAGAACCTCGTCACCCAGGTAACCTGGTCGACCGGGCAACCATGTCGACCAGATGCTCCTGTATGTGCCCGTCGACCTCCCAAGTCGACGACCACCTCACGTCGACCTCACCAGGTCGACCACGCCCCTGGTCGACCAGCTCCATGTTGACGTCACTCCTGGTCGACCAGCTCCACGTCGACCAGCGCTGTTGTCAGCCGACCACCCAAGTCGGCTACCCAAAGTCGGCGTCACCAAGTTGACGCCCTGCTACTCGACGTCCAGCTGTTCGGTGTCCTGAATCCTTCTGTCGAGGTCGACGTCGGCCCCTACTTCGTCGACCACCTTGTCCAGTCGACCACGAGGTCGACATCACGACTGGTCGACCAACCACCAAGTCGACCAACAAGCCTGGTCGACCAACCCCCAGGTTGACTAGCAGTCCTGTCAGCCGACCACCCAAGTCGGCTGCCCCAAGTTGGCGTCACCAAGTCGACGCCCTCCGCAGGTCGACTTCCCAGGTCGACCTCCCTGAAGTCGGCACCACCCTGAAGTCGGCGCCCATGCAGTGGTCCCCGTGCAGGTCGACCTCCTTGTCATGTCAAAGTTATGTTTAATATATCCTGCTTGCTGTAGTTACTATAGTGTAGTTATTTGATTGTTTGCTTGATGGTGCACCTGCTTGTTTGCTATATGTACCTTTGGTCCTATAGTGAACCCAACCATTCTTCAATTCCCCTTGCCACAAACTACTCGACACCCGCTTGGCCTAGGCTACTAAGCCTAGGCCCTTAGTTAAACCCGGTTCCTAAGTTAAGATCGTATTGTAACATGGTAACAGAGCGTTCCGTCCTAGGACCTATTTCGTTTATGGGCCCACCACATTTCGCGACTGCTACAGTTAGTGGCGCGAAATCCGCACCTTGCGTATTTTTTTTCCTGCTTCTCGCGCTGCCCCCCTCGCCTGCCCGTCGCATCGTCGTCGCCTGCCTCGTCGCGACTCTCAGCGCGACAGGCGCGGCGGACGCTATGGCGAACGCCAGCGGACCCGCCGCCAGCGACCCGCCAGCGAAGTCGCCAGCGAAGTCGCCAGCGGCCCGCGATCGCGTTTGCGCCATCGACTGCAGCCAGCGCCACCCTGCACCTCGCCCGTTGCCCCGGCAGTCACTGTGGGGGGGAGAGGGAAGAAGGGATGGGAGTGGCGGCGGAACGCTGTGGGGGTGAGAGGGAAGAGGGGATAGGAGTGACGGGGGAATGCCAGCGACGACGGCCAGAGCACCAGCGATCGCCCCAGGTGCTCCTTCGCCCGCTCTGCCCGTCGCATTCCCCCGGCCCCCTGCTCGTCACCCCCCCCGTCGCGACTGTTCGCGTGTGCAGTGGCGGTCGTTGTGGGTGGGAGAGGGAGGAGGGGAAGGGATTGGCGGCGGAACGCTGTGGGGGGGAGAGGAAAAGGGGGAAGGGAGTGGCGGCGGAATGCTTTGGGGGAGAGATGAAAAGGGGGAAGGGAGTGGCGGCGGAACAGCACCAGCGCCAGCCGCCAGCACCAGGCACCAGCGCCAGCACCAGGCACCAGCACCAGCGCCAGCCGCCAGCACCAGGCACCAGCACCAGCGCCAGCTGCCAGGCACCAGCACCAGCGCCAGCCGCCAGCACCAGGCACCAGCACCAGGTCCAGCCGCCAGCACCAGCACCAGCACCAACACTGAAGCCAGTCACCAGAACCAGCACCAGCGCCAGCCGCCAGCACCAGGAACCAGCACCAGCGCCAGCCGCAGGCACCAGGAACCAGCACCAGCGCCAGCGGCCAGCACCAGGAACCAGCACCAGCGCCAGCCGCCAGCACCAGGAACCAGCACCAGCGCCAGCCGCCAGTACCAGGAACCAGCACCAGCGCCAGCCGCCAACACCAGGAACCAGCACCAGCGCCAGCCGCCAGCACCAGGAACCAGCACCAGCGCCAGCCGCCAGCACCAGGAACCAGCACCAGCGCCAGCCGCCAGCACCAGCACCCCGCCAGTAGAGAACCCCGCCAGCAGAGAACCCCGCCAGCAGAGAACCCCGCCAGCAGAGAACCCCGCCAGCAGAGAACCCCGCCAGCAGAGAACCCCGCCAGCAGAGAACCTCGCCAGCAGAGAACCCCGCCAGCAGAGAACCCCGCCAGCAGAGAACCCCGCCAGCAGAGAACCACCCTCTGCCCTGCCTCTCCCCTCCCGCGGCTGCTAGTGTGGGGGGTAGGTAGCAGGGACGGGGGGGTGGGAGGGCTGGCTGCCGTGTGAAGGACAGGGCAGAGACAACTGTGAGTGGGGCAGAGGTGTGGAGGAAGGAAGGGAGGGAGGGGGTGCGGTTCCAGGGGGCGGCTGAAATGGGGGTTGAGGTTGAAGGAGGGTGGTTGATTGGGGGTGGGGATGTGGGGGTTAGTAAGAGGGGACGCTGCGGCCACCCCCCCACCTCCTCTCCTCATCCCCCACTCAACCCCCCTTTCGTAAAAGGGGGTTAGTAAGAGGGGACGCCGCAGCCACCCCCCCACCTCCTCTGCTTATCCCTCACTCACCTCCTCCTGTGTTCTCATCTCCTCTCCTCTCCTCTCTCCCTCTCGCCGCCTCCCCTCACGTACCCCTCTGCCGTCTGCCACCGTGCCTGCTCTACCTCTTCAGGGGGTGTTGACTGCACTAGTTATTACTGCAAGCAGGCTAAGGGGGTGTGTCAAAGTTATGTTTAATATATCCTGCTTGCTGTAGCTACTATAGTGTAGTTATTTGATTGTTTGCTTGGTGATGCACCTGTTTGTTTGCTATATGTACCTTTGGTCCTATAGTGAACCCAACCATTCTTCAATTCTCCTTGCCACAAACTACTCGACACCCGCTAGGCCTAGGCTACTAAGCCTAGGCCCTTAGTTAAACCCGGTTCCTAAGTTAAGATCGTATTGTAACATGTCAACCAGTTTGCCCACTGCTGCAGGTCGGCTGCTCCCCTCACACCCGACCACAAAGTCAGCTCCACCCAAGCGAGGACACGGCCAACACACAACTCCCGTTGACACTCCCTTGCCGCGTTCACGCTTGGGCCCCCAGCCCACACGGCAGTGCTCCTCGGAGAATAGCTCGTCGACGTGCACCCAACACACAGCACGTCGTCCACCGCACCAGCCATGCAAGAGGACATGGCACTTACTGCTGCACGTCGTCATCTCCGTCGCCCACGTCGGCCAGGCGCACCTGGCCGATGGTGACGGAGCACCGGTTGAAGGCCGGATAGTGCAGCGCCTTTGTGAGGAATTCGGCCGGCTGCTCAGCGGTCGGTATGTACCTCAGCGAGAACTTCCCGCGCTTCACCATGTGTTGCAGCCAGGCCTGTCGCCGCTCCATGTGCTTGAGGTTGCCCGCCAACCCCATGCCCTCGGCAACCGTGATAGCTGACTTGTTGTCCACCCGAAGGACGGTCGGCTTCCCGGCATCCAGCTGCCGGAACTCTGCAAGGAGGAAGCGAAGTCGGCGTCCCTCCTTGCCGGCTTCGGTGGCCGCCGCATACTCCGACTCGGTCGACGACAACGTCGCGCACTTGATGCGCTGGCTCGACCAGGAGACTGCGGCCCCTCCGTAGACGAACACGTAGCTGCCCGTGCGCGTCCTGTTCTGCTTGTCACTGGCGTCGTTGGCATCCACGTAGCTGACCAGTTCCAGCGACTTAGGTCCACCGACGAACTCCAGGGCGGTGTCACGCGTGTTGGCAAGGTAGGCGAGGCAGCGGTCGACCTCGCGCCAGTGCTGGTCGCTCCACACCGTGAGGCCGCTCCCCAGCTTGCTACAGACGAAGGCGATGTCCGGCCTCGTCGTCGTCGCCGCAAACTGCAGCGAGCCGACCTTTTGCCGTTACTCCTCCTCCTGTCGCTCCTGTGCCACCTCGTCGTCGAAGGTGAGGTCGGCGTAGGCGTTGACCAAGACCGGCATCTTCGGGGTGCGCCCGGTCTGCTCCTCGTCGATGAATCGCCTACGCAGCATGTCGGCGTAGCTCTGCTGGTGCAGCCACAGCTTCCCCGCCGACCTGTCGCGGACGATTTCCAGCCCGAGGTAATTCTGCACCGGCGAGATCTCACGCAGCTCGAAGGCGGACTCTAGCAGCTCCTTCAACTGTTAGAATCTGGCAGTAGGAATGATTGAAATATGAAAGAGTTGGGTACAAATATGAAACCCTAAAGTGGGCTGTACCCCATATTGGCTACCCCACTGCAGCCTAAACATATATAGCAGATATAACATTTGACACACCCCCATAGGCAAAGTGGGGGAGAGCAAGGGGTCACAAGACCAGTCAAGAGAAGCAAAGCAAGCTCAGGGTGGATCACAACGTCACCACACACACTGAGCACAAGCAAGGGGCCACAAGGCCAGTTCACATGCAGAGGTATATATGGAACAACAGCACTTTGATCTCTACCTAGCAGAACAGGCATGCATGTATATACATATAGATCACAGTACAAGCAAAGTCTACAGCAAGTGAGGCAAAGTGGGCACAAGGCCTAACAAAGTGCAGAAACGCTGATGATCACCAGGCGGAAGTGCCTTGGTGAATATATCAGCAGTGTTGGCCCGAGAGGCCACGTGAGCAAGACGAAGCTGACCACGCTGCTGCAACTCTCGAGCCAGGAAGTAACGCAGAGCGATGTGCTTCGTTCTGTGCTCCAATCTGTGCTCCTCACACAAGGCAATGGCGGCCTTGTTGTCGACGTACAGCACTGGAGGAGAACGGGGCCGCTCTCCCAAGTCGGTCATCAGGTAGGTGAGCCAGCGTAACTCCTGTGCAGCCATGGCTGTGGCGTAGATCTCAGCCTCACAACTGGAGCTGAGAACAGAAGACGAGCGTGTAGAATGCCAAGAAACTGAACCAGAGCCAAGGCTGAAGGTGTAACCCTGTGACGACCGCTGCGTAGCCTGGTCGTCAATCTAAGAAGCGTCTGAGTGCCCAGTGAGGACAACCGCGCTCCGCCCTCCAAGCACGAGCCCCATGCCCGATGTACCGCACAAGTAGCGCAGTACCCTCTTCGCAGCATCCATGTGCACCTTTTGGTGCCGACCAGGAGCCACGTAGCGAGCCAGAAGGCCAAGAGGGTATGCAAGGTCAGGTCGAGTGCATGTCATCAGGTACATGAGGCAGCCCACTAGCTCTGGGTACGGGCCACTCGGCTCTACGGACTCGTCCGAAGGTGGAGCTGAGAGCGAGTGGCCTGTAGCCAGAGGAGTGTGCTGTGGCGAGGACCAGGTGAAGCCGAAGCGCTGAAGGACCTGCTGCACCATGTGTGACTGAGTCAGTGTGATGGTGCAACGTGCTCTGTCCCGGGTGATCTGCAAGCCAAGGTAGCTTCGCAGTTCACCCAAGTGTGTGCACGTGTGTCTCTTCTGCAGCTCCGACTTCATGTGGGCGAGAGCCTCAGTGTCAGCAGTGGCAAAGACCAAGTCGTCGACATACACGAGGATGTAGAACGGCGGCAGCGAAGTGTTGGTGCGCAGAAACAGCGACGGGTCAGCAGTCGACGGAGCAAACCCAAGAGCCGCAAGTGTCGTCCTCAGTGTGTCGTGCCACTCACGTTGCGCCTGGTGGAGACCGTAGACCGGCCGCCGGAGGCTCCACTGGGTACCAGGAGGGAACGACCCAGTGAAGCCAGGAGGGCGGCGCAGCCAGATCTCCTCGTGCAGGCTGCCTTGTAAGAAAGCTGTGCTGAAGTCAAGAGAGTGAAGCTCGTAGTCACGCTGAGCGGCAACGTGCAGCAGCACCCGAAGGTCTGAAAGAAGTCTACTCCCTCTCGCTGACTGAAACCTCGAGCAACGTAACGAGCCTTGAAGACAGGCGGAGAACCTGGCGGCCACTTCACCCTGAAAATCCACATGCCACTGACAATGTTCGCCCAAGGAGGGGGAACCTCGTCAACGTAAGTGCCTGTGGACTTCCAGGATGCCATCTCTGCGTCCATGGCTGTCTGCCACTGAGAGGAGTACTCACCCGCGATCGCCTCAGCGTAAGAGCGCGGGGTGGGGATGTCTGGTGCATCCGGGTCTCCCTTAGGGGCAAGCAGCATGGACACGAGATGAGGCGCAGCGGCTGCAAGACACTCAAGGTCCTCCTGCCTGTCCTCAAGGACGTCCGTGCCAAGAGCACATTCACCCCCGACGGACGGAGGACAGACAGACTCAGACTCAGGAACAAGACTAGCGGCGTAGTCTAGACGACAGGCAGCAGCAAAGTCAACAAGCTCAGCGACTAAGGCAGACGCAGCAGCAGACTCAAACGACGGGTCAGTGACAACTGTGGCTAGCAGACGCGTGACAGTAGTGTGAGCAGCACGGGTGCGGTCAGACTCAGGCTCAGGAACGGTAGGCAGAGAAGACGCAGGAGGGGACGGCAGAAAAACACGCTGCAGAGGAGAGGAAGGACGACGGACTACGAGGTGGGTGCCGGTGACAGCCGGCTGACGCGAACGAGGAACACGACGACCAGGACGGACAGGCGATACAGGACGCGACGCAGGCTCACGACGCTCAGTAAGACCCCCTGTCTGCTCAGTGTAAGGAGAAGGAGCAGGCAGCGGTGAGCCAGGCTGTAACGGAAGACCAGTAGACGAAGGGAGACTAAGAACCTGGCGAGGTGCAGATTCAGACAGTGGCTGAGACGACGGAGACGGTGGAGCGAAGAACAGGCGCGGCTGTGCAGCGCCACCAGCACCAGCAGCTCCACCACCCCCAGCAGCTCCAGCACCTCCAGCAGCTCCAGAACCCTCAGCGCCAGCTCGTCCAGGACCAGCTCCACCAGCAGCAGCACCCCCAGAACCGGCACCTCCAGTCCCAGGGTCTCCAGTCTCAGTGTCTCCAGTAGCAGCACCCCCAGACCCAGGGTCTCCAGCAGTAGCACCCTCAGGCTCAGCACCTCCAGCCCCAGCAGCCCCAGTACCTCCAGTACGAGCACCTCCGGGACCAGCACCACTCCCAGCTCCAGTGACGCCAGCAGAAGTACCTCCAGCGGTAGAGCCCCGAGCTCCAGAAGCGCGACCCTGACGGCGACCGTACCAGTCGTGCAGCTGCTGTGAGATGAGAGGCACACGCGGACGAAGGCGGCTACTTCATGGAGACCGCACAACAGCAGACTCAGAACCCTCAGCGCCAGCACCCGCATCAGCTCCAGAACCTCCAGTGCCAGCACCCTCAGCAGCTCCAGAACCTCCAGCTCCAGCACCCGCAGCAGCTCCAGAATCTCCAGCAGAAACAACTCCAGTAGCAGAGACACCAGCACCAGCGCCTCCCACAGCAGGGCCCCTAGCTCCAGCAGCGCGACCCTGACGGCCAACGTACCACTCACGCAGCTGCTGTTGGGAGAGAGGGAGTCGACGACGAGAGTGCAGCGGCGAGGTACAAGCAGAGCGACTGCGGAGACGGCCGCCCCAGGGAGACCGCTCACCAGACGCCTCAGCGCCCCCAGGTGCAGCACCCCCAGACTCAGTACCCCCAGGCTCAGCACCCCCAGACTCCTCACGTCCAGGCTCAGCACCTCCAGTCTCCGCACCCCCAGGCTCAGCACCCCCAGGCTCCGCACCCCCAGGCTCAGCACCCCCAGGCTCAGCACCCCCAGAAGCAGTACCCCGAGCAGGACCACCCTCAGCAGGACCTGAGTCACCAGTGACCTCAACCGGCGCAGTCAAGGGAGGAGGGTCTACCTGAGACACTCCTGAAGGAGCAGGACCGGGAGCGGGGAGCGGGTCTACCTGAGGAGCACCTGGAGCGAGGAAGAGCGGCGGGGGGGGGGAAAGGGGCAGTGCGGTAGGGGAAGAGACGGTAAAAGGGAACTGACTCGTCGAACGTGACGTCCTGAGAGGGGAAGACACGGCGCGAGGTGGGGTGGTAAAACTGCCAACCAGGCGCGTCAGGGACAAAGCCAAGGAAGACATAGGGAATGGCGCGGGTGGAGAGCTTGTCCGTGGTGGTATCGCGAACAAAGGCACGAGCACCCCAGACCCGGAAACGCGACGCACCGCCAACCTTCCCCGTCCACAGCAGTGTGGGCGAGGTCTCCGGCAAGGAGACACGGGGCCAGAGGTTGAGCTGATGCGCGACGTACCGGACCGCAAACGGCCACAGAAAATGGGGGGCAGCCGCATGGATCATGGAGGTACGAGCGACCTCCATGACTAAGCCAATGCGGCGCTCAGCAACCCCATTCTGCTGCGGAGAGGCCGGAAGCGTGAACGTCTGGCTGATGCCGTGCTCCGCACAAAAGGCTGCCAAGAGGTCGGAGGAAAACTCCCCACCTCTGTCAGAGTGCAGACGCAGGACGGGAAACTCCGTCCCGAACCGCTCGCGGAGCTGGAGACGAGTAGCGCGGATCCAAGGGATCAAAACATCAGGGACCTCACCCTTGGTGCGCAAGGGGAAGACCGTGGTGTACGCGTGTAGTCGTCGACGACCAGCAGGAAGTAACGCTCGTGGCCCTGTCCACGGACGCGGGCTGGGCCCCACACGTCCAGGTGGAGAGTCTGCAGGGGAGCCTCTGTGGGAGGGAACGAGGAGGAGTGAGGAGCGGCGCGCTGCCGCCCCTCGACACAGGGAAGACAGGGAGGAGCAGGCGAGGGTGGGAGGGGAGGTAGAACCCTGGGAAGACCAGAGACAAGGACACGGCGGTGCATGCTGGGAAGGCGCTGCACCGAGGGGTGACCAAGGCGGTGGTGCCAAAGGAGGGTCTGGTGCGACAAGGCGCGACATGAGCAGGGGGCCGACAACTGACCTGACGCAGACGCAAACGCAACTACCTGAGGGGACTCAGTGGTCAGTGTGTACAGGCCCGACCCCGGCTGCCGAGTGAAGGTAGCCAGGTGACGACCCGTCTGAGCACACGTGCAGTGTGTCACACGCTCGTAGGTAGGGGTGAACTGGTGAACACCCGCGTCCTGGAGCGCAGAACCCGCCACCAAGTTTGTAGAGAACGAAGGGAGGTAAAGACCCGACAGTGTGCCGGACGGGACAGCAGGACAAGGGAGGACAGTGGAGGAGGTCGCACGGACTGGACCCCCAAAGGGGTCTGCCAGGGAGACTGGAACCGGCCGACTGAGCGGTGTGAGGGTGGTGCTGTCGCGAAAGAAGGAGCGAGAAGCACCAGAGTCAAGTGTGAAGGTGTACAAGGCCTCAGCAGGCGCAGTACCAGAGAGAGCAGACTCACCAGCACCTGGAGCAGCAGCCTCACCCGTACCTAGAGCAGGAGACACACGAGCCCCTAGAGCAGCAGCCTCACCAGTACCTAGAGCAGCAGGCTCGATACCTGGGTCAGGCGGTACGCACAGGTAACAGGCACGGTCAGCACTAGTAGGCAATGCATACATGGCAGTGAGAATAGCATCATAGTCAAGAGCAAATATATCTACCCTCTGCCCAAGCAGCTCCACCCAGTCGGGGAGCTCAGCCTCGTCGCCAAACTCGGTACGCCAGGCGTCGCTCAGACGGGCGAAGCAGCGGGACTGTGTGTGACTAAGCATCCCGCAAGCCTGACCAGTCCGAGCACCAGTGCAAATGACGTATGGGCAGCAAACGGTACTCAGAGACCCTCTACTCTGAGGGTACCACTCACGAAGCTGCTGGGGCGTGAGAGACCCGCGCGGACGTCGCTGGAGCTGCATCTGGCTGCCGCCAGTAGCAGCAATAGCAGTAGTAATAGCACTAGCAGTAGTAGCAGCAGCAGCGCGTGCAGGGCAGGCGTGGCAGGCAGGCAGGCAGGCAGGTAGGCAGGCAGGCGGCAGCGCACAAAAAAGGCAGGTGCTCACCAGTGGCAGGCAGGGCCGGCGCTCGGCGGGGCCGCAACAGCGGCTGCAGAGTAGGGCCGCGGCAGCTGTAGGGCGGGGTCGCGCCAGCAGCAGGTCGGGGCCGCGTCAGCGTCCAGGCGGGGCCGCGTTGGCGGCAGGGCGCGGCTGCGGCAGCTGCAGGACGGGGTCGCACCAGCGGCAGGTCGGGGCCGCGGCAACTGCAGGACTGGCGGGGCCGCGTCGGCGTCCGGGCGGGGCCGGGTCGGTGGCAGGGCGCGGCCGCGTCAGCTGCAGGGCTGGCGGGGCCGCGTCAGCAGCTGGGCGCGGCCGCGTCAGCTGCAGGGCTGGTGGGGCCATGTCAGCAGCTGGGCGCGGCCGCGTCAGCTGCAGGGCTGGCGGGGCCGCGTCAGCAGCAGGGCGCGGCCGCGTCAGCTGCACGGCTGGCGGGGCCGCGTCACGGCAGGGCGGGGCCGCGACCGCGGCAGGGTGGGGCCGCGTCCGCGTCGGCGGCAGGGTGGGGCCGCGACCGCGGCAGGGTGGGGCCGCGTCAGTGGCAAGGCGGGGCCGCGACTGCGGCCTGACGGGGCCGCGACAGCGACTTGACGGGGCCGCGCGCTGGCCTGACGGGCCTGCAGAGGTTGCGCGCGGGCGGCGAGGGCCTGCAGGGGCGGCGCGCGGTCGGGCAGAGGCTGCGCGCGGGGTGCGAGGGCCTGCAGGAGCGGCGCGCGGTCGAGCAGAGGCTGCACACGGGCGGCGAGGGCCTGTAGGGGCAGCGCGCAGTCGGGCAGAGGCCGCGCGCGGGCGGCAAGGTCCTGCAGGGGCAGCGCGCCGGCCTGACGGGCCTGCAGGGGCGGCTCGCGGGCCTGACGGGCCTGCAGGTGGCGGAACGGGGGGCTGACGGGCCTGCAGGGGCGGCTCGGGGGCCTGACGTGCCTGCAGAGGCGGCTCGGGGGCCTGACGGGCCTGCAGAGGCGGCTCGCGGGCCTGACGGGCCTGCAGGGGCGGCTCGAGGGCCTTACTAGCTTGCAGGGGCGGCGCACTGGCCTAGGGCAGCAGGAGGCAGCGCGAGGGCTGCAGGACGGTGCGCGCAGCGCAGCACGTCACGAGGCAAGGCAGGCAGGCACAGGACAACACGTGGGGTAGTGCAGTAACCGCAACGGTAGGTGGGCCCGAAAAAAAACGGTCCTACGGACCTAGTGCTCTGAAACCATGTTAGAATCTGGCAGTAGGAATGATTGAACTATGAAAGAGTTGGGTACAAATATGAAACCCTAAAGTGGGCTGTACCCCATATTGGCTACCCCACTACAGCCTAAACATATATAGCAGATATAACATTTGACATCAACTCCTTCAGCATCTCGGTGCTGCTGCTGGCGGAGAGCAGGTCGTCGACGTAGACCAACACCCAGCAGGCCACTCCGTCGTCGCCAACCTTGAAGTACAGAGCCTCGTCGACCTGGCTCTTCTTCCACCCGGCGCCGACCAGCACGTCGTTGAGCGCCAAGTATCACAGCAGCGGCGACTGCTTCAGCCCGTACAGGCTCTTCAGCAGCTTGCACACCCGGCCGGTTCCGTTGTTGAAGTAGTCCGGCTAAGACATGTACAGCACCCGGTCGAGTTTGCTCTTCAGGAAGGCGTTCTTCATGTCGAGCTGCATCAGGTTGAGGTTGAGGACGGCGACGATGCTGAGGAAGATCCTCAGCGTCACGTAGCTGCCCACCGGCGCGAAAGTCTCGTCGTAGTCGGCGCCGTACACCTGCGTGAAGCCCTTCACGACCAGCCTCGCCTTCTCGCGCTCGACGGTGTCGTCGACGTGGTACTTCGTCGTCAACACCTACCGGTTCTTCATGATGTTCACCCCCGGCGGGCGTTTGACTAGCTCCCAAGTGCCCATGTTGATGAGGCTGCGGATCTCCTCCTCCATGGCGGCCTTCACCGCCGGGCCCTTCTAGCTCGCCAACGCCTCCTTCACCGTCATCGTCGAGATGTCCCAACGGTGCTCGGGGTCAGCATGCACGTCGGGGTCGAGCTCCGAAAACTCTTCATCCTCCTCAGCATCGTCATACGCCAAGTCGTCGTCGTCCACGTCGTACACTGTGGTGAAGGCAACGGGGACGAAGTCGGGCAGCCTCCGAAGTCGACCTGACTTCCGGGGTTCAGGCCGAACCTCCACCACGTCGCTGGTGGACTTATCCTTTTCGTCACCGACTTCGCTGCCCTCGTCGTCCTGCTGCACCGCGGTCGACTTCCTGGCCGACCTCTCCCCTGTAGTCGGCTCCTCTGCCGACTGCCTGGTTGCCGACTGCTCCGTGGTCGGCGTCACCGCTGCCTGCTCCCCTGTCGGCTGCTGCCCTACTAGTGTCTTCTTCGTCGACTTCACCCAAGTCAGCTGCTCCTCCTCGACCTGCTCGACCTGCTCCTCCTCGACCAGAACTCCCACGTCGACTTGCCGCTCGACACGTCGGCCACCGGCGATGCCCTTGGCCGGCGCCGAAGGCGACGTCCCACTACTCCCCTCATCCTCGGAGGTCGACATAGGAGTCAGCCCGTGCAGGTCGGCCACGAGGGGAGAGGCAGGGGTCGTAGGGGGAGGGGAAGGAGGACGGACGACCTCGACGTCCTCATCAGCAAGCTCACCGACCTTGGCGAGCAGAGGCAGCGTCGCCGTCGAGAAGTCGGACGGCGGGGTGGTCGGCGTCCGTCCTGACACCGGCCCGTGCTCCGACTTCCACACCTCCAGCGACATTTCCTCGTAGAACACCACGTCCGACGTGGTGACCACCCAGGTGTCGGCCATGTCGAGGGGCTCCCAACGCTTGCTCTCCGCCGACACACCGAGGTGAAGGCCCCACTTGGCCTTCGGCTTCAGCTTTCCGCCACGCTGCTGCTCGGGGACCAAGAACTGTGCCATGCAGCCCCACACCCGTGCTAGCGTCAGGTCGGGCTTCTGCCCGGTGAGCAGCTGGTACGGCTTTGTTCCCGGCGGCAGCGTCGACCTCTCAAGGCAGTTGTGGACCTAGATGGCCTGCCGCAGAGCGAGGTGCCACCAGTGGTGCTGCACGCCCATGTGCAGCAGCATCGTCCGCACCGACTCCACCACCGTCCGCATCTCCCGCTCCGCCATGCCGTTCTGCTGAGGGGTGTACAAGCAGGTCAGGTCGTGGACGATCCCCTTGTCGTCCACAAAGTCGGTGAACGCCCGTCCGAGGAACTCCGCCCCTCGGTCGGAGCGAAGCATCAGCACCGACTTCTTCACCTGCCGCTCCACCAGCACCAGCCACTTCTGGAACTCGAGCAGCACGTCCGACTTCTTGACGACCGGCCTCACCCACACGTAGCGGGTCTTGCGGTCCTTCAGCAGCAAGAAGTACAGGCTGCCATCCTTGGCAGCCACCCGGAATGGCCCACACAGGTCGATGTGCACGACGGCCAGCACGTCGTCGGCGTCGGAGCCTTGGTCGGGAAAGGTGTGCCGCGCCAGCTTCCCGCCGACGTACGAGACATACGGTGAGTCGGCGTCCGTCGCTGACTTGAGATCTAGCCTAGTGGCGACCTCGTGCTTCGCCGAGCTCCGTATGGTGTCCATGCCGACGTGCGCAAGCCTCGCATGCATCCTGTCCGGCGACGACTTCATTGTCGAGACGATCGCCCGCAGGGCCACGACCTCAGTCGTGGGCGACGTCGACCTCGGTGAGCAGGGACGCAAGTCGGTGCAGAGGACTCGCCCAGTGTAGGACGCCCGACTGAGGATGTCTCCCGTCGCCGTCCTCCTTCAGCTTCACGCCGTTCTCCTTCAGCTGGCCGGCCGAAAGTAGGTTCGCCCGCACACCCGGGACGTAGAGCACGTCGGGGATGAGCACCTGCTTTCCGGCCTCCCCTTGCACGGCGACGGTGCCGCGGCCCTGGACGTCCTACAGCGCCCCATTGAAGCCACGTACATGCTTGATGTCGCCGCTCGGCTGCAGGTCGACGAAGACCTCCCTCGTCACCATCAGGTGGTGGGAGCAGCCGCTGTCGAGCAGGACCACTGCCGGGTTTGCCTGCACAGCTGCCGCCACCGCCTGGAAGTCCTCGCCGACCTCTGGCGCCAGCGAGACGGTCGGCTCCACGACGCCGACCAGCGAGCACGACGTCGTCTTGTCGTCCCACGCCTTGCCGCCAGCAGAGGAGTCAGCGTCCTTCGCCGAGGTCGACTTGGTCGACTTCGTCTCCTTGCGCGGCTTGTTCCCTCCTCGACGAGGCCAACGGCTTCTAGACCTGCCGCGGCCTCCCTTCGCGTCATCGTCGTCGGAGTCACTGCGGTCGGGGCACTCGAAGGAGAGGTGGTCGGGGTCGCCGCACAGCCAGCACTCCCGACGTCGACCTCCTCCTCCGCGACCCCTGTCCTTGGTCGACTTCTTCTTGTCGACTTCCTTGGCCGGCTTCCAGCCACTGCTACCACCGCCGCCAGACTGTCCGCGCTGCCCCGGTCGGCCACCTTGCTTCACCGTGACGGCGAAGTTTGCCTGCACCAAGAGCTCCTGGGACCGCTCAGCCTCCTGCATCGCCTCGTCCTGCAGGATGTACGAGGTCAAGTTGTCCTCGTTGAGCGTCGACCTCGTGCTCGGCGCCATGGACAGCCGCTTCAGCAGGTTGTAGCTGCTTGAGAGTCCCTGCATAACATGGGTGACGTACGACGCCGTCGAGTACTGCGCGCCGGCCATCCTGATGGTGGCGAGAATTTGCCGAGCTCGGTTGCAGTAGTCGGTCGCCGTCTGCTCGTCGCCCATACGCAGGTGCGTCAGCTGCCCCTCCAGCTGGCGATGAACAAGTCGTCGGTGACTTGGTAGGTCGACTCGAGGAAGTGCCACGCCCGGTGGCCGGCGTCGAGGTACTCTCGGCACCACTTCAAGGCGATCTGCACGCCCGGCGAGCAGCACCGCGAGATGACCGTGAAGGTCAACAGCTGCACAGCGCGAAACTCCGAACGCAAGTTTGAGTCGTCCGGCGCCGCCACGGTGCCTCGAGCAAAGCTTATCAGCCCGGCCATCTCCAGCTGGGGCTCAATGGCTTCCTTCCAAGTTAGTATGTCCTGTCGACCAACGAGCGGCGGGGTGACCAGGATCCTGTCCGGCGTAAACTTGAAGTAGCCATAGCTTGGTGCTATCCCGCTCGGTGTCACCTGGGTCGCCGACATCGGCGACAATCCGCTTCGTCGACCTTTGACATCGCCTTGCGAGGAGCTTGCAGCCGCCAACGACTTCACCCCTCGCGCCTGAACGCCGCCGACTTCATCAGCATGAATCACACCACGCTGCCTCGACGTGCCTCCCACACTACTGCCGACTTGGCCACCCCCGGCGTTGACGCCCGCGTTGACACCGCCCTCGGTGTTCACCGGTCGAGGAGAAGCAGGCCGAGAAGGAGGGTGCTCCGTCGCCCACACGGCATGTATGCCAGCCTCGACGACTGCCCACGGGAGGTCGCCAAACTCCTTCGCCTCATGGCGTCTCCTTGCCCCTTCCAGCCATGCCTCCATGGTGTCTGCAACACCAGCGTCACCTACGCCAACCATGGCGGTGACTCGCACAGCTGCCGGCCTACAAACACAATAGGTAAGTGACCACTACGTCGGCCTGACTGAAAGGTAAGTCGTGTGCCTTCCACACTCACCGCACCATGCGGAGATAACTACTACAACGGGAGCTGTACTACGGGCTAGGCACGGGTGCTCGTGTGATCTCTGCGTTCGTTGTTCCTAAGTCGTTTTCCTAGTGCACACACTACTTGCTAGATCAGAGGGTAATTTGACAAGAGTTTCACTAAGAAAGGTTGACAGCAGAAGGTACCAAGAAGTTGGCATAGCAAGACTACATCAGAGCTAGCATTCAGGTCGGTCGACTGCCAGCGCAGCATGGTCGACCGCGCTCCAGCACGACTTGGTCGACCGCGCTCCAGCAGTGCAAAGTCGACGGCGTGCCAACGCTGTGGGTTGATAGCGTGCCAGCGTTGCTCCCGCAGAACAGCAGCGCACCTACTTCGCAGGTGCTCGCAGACGATTGGCGGGCTAAGCCTCGTCACCCGCACAATGCACACACCAGGTCATCCTTGTGCTGACGACTCCACCTGATCCGCCACGTCGACCTCGGGATACCACCACCGAGGTCGGACTCGCCAACTTCGCCTGGGCGACCGTCGCACTCTTCCGCAGAACCTCGTCACCCAGGTAACCTGGTCGACCGGCCAACCACGTCGACCAGCTGCTCCTGTATGTGCCCGTCGACCTCCCAAGTCGACGACCACCTCACGTCGACCTCACCAGGTCAACCACGCCCCTGGTCGACCAGCTCCAGGTTGACGTCACTCCTGGTCGACCAGCTCCACGTCGACCAGCGCTGTTGTCAGCCGACCACCCAAGTCGGCTACCCGAAGTCGGCGTCACCAAGTTGACGCCCTGCTACTCGACGCCCAGCTGTTCGGTGTCCTGAACGCTTTTGTCAAGGTCGACGTCGGCCCCTCCTTCGTCGACCACCTTGTCCAGTCGACCACCAGGTCGACATCACGACTGGTCGACCAACCACCAAGTCGACCAGCAGGCCTGGTCGACCAACCCCCAGGTCGACCAGCAGTCCTGTCAGCCGACCACACCCAAGTCGGCTGCCCCAAGTTGGCGTCACCAAGTCGACGCCCTCCGCAGGTCGACTTCCCAGGTCGACCTCCCTGAAGTCGGCACCACCTTGAAGTCGGCGCCCATGAAGTGGTCCCCGTGTAGGTCAACCTCTTCGTCAACGAGCTCGCCCACTGCTGCAGGTCGGCTGCTCTCCTCACACCCGACCACGAAGTCGGCTGCGCCCAAGCGAGGACTGGTCCAACACACAACTCCCGTTGACACTCACTTTACCCGTAACGCTCTCCCGCCCTACCACACACCACATCTCGTAGCATCCTAATGTTGAGGCGCCTCAAGAATAGTCTCGTGCATGCCTTTGTAATACGTCCTCCGTCTAGCGCTGCACTCCCACCCCCTCCTCCGCTCTTCTCTCCCTCGCCCCTGCTCACCAGCATTCAACCCGCAGATGCCGTAGTAACCCCCACGCTCCTCCACCTGTCCCCTCCTCTTTTATCTTCTCACTTCCATCTCCCCATCTCCTCTCTTCTCTTGCCCTTTCTCACCTCCCACAGCTTTCTCCCCCACGTATATTCTCTTACTTTATGTATCCCGCTACTTGAAAGATCACACACATCATATTTGACAGCACTTTGGTATGCATCGCTACCTTGAACGATCAAATTTCTAACATTGTGATCAGGCAGGCATATCGTTTCCCTCATCCCAACCTCATCATGTTCCCAAAATACCCTGCAGCTCTGCACCCCCCATGCTCCTCACGTCTAAGTCCCACTACGAAGCTCCCTCCACCTCTCACTCCAGCCTCTTATCCCCTATCTCTCCTAATCTCCTCGCCCTGTTCCCGCTTCCTTCCCCCCTCCCCTCCCTCCTCTCCCCATGCCTTCTGACTACACGCTCCCTCCCCCTCTCACCTCCCACCTCCCATCTCCCTCTTCTCCTTGCCTTTCTCCCCCCCTCCCCCCCGCAGCTTCCTCCCCCCATGCCTCCGCGCTCTACATCGTCCGCCTGCGCTCCGCACCTCCGGTCGCCTCCTACAGCGGGGGAACCCCCGGCTACGCAGCAAAGGTCGCCTGGGACAGCGACCCTAACGGCAACACGGCAGGCGCTGGCGCATCAGACAACAAAGCCAGCGATGGCGCTGGCACTGCTTCTGGTGCCCCTGTCACCGCTGCAGCTTCTACAACTACCAGCGGTGCAGGGGGTATGCACGGCGGCGGCCGCGGGTGAACCTGAGGTTGCCGGGCGTGAGGGCGTTCAAGCAGCTGCTGCAGCGCATGCAGCAGGCCGTGCTGAGAGACAGGGTGGTGGATGCCGGGAAGATGGTCCACAGGTGAGGGGAATGAGGAAGGTGGGGGCTTCATTGCTGTGCGCATTTTGTGGTTTGTGCTAGCGGCTGCTGCATCAGGCCGTGATGCGGGACGGCGGGAAGATGCTCTATAGGTGAGAGCATGCTTGTACCCTTGCACCTTTTGCTGCTGCTGCTGATGCCGCCGCCGCTGCTGCTGCTGCAGCAAATGTGAGAGGAGGTGGTGCAGTGCAGGGCACCCAGCGTGAGATGTGGTTATTGAGACAAGTGTAAAACGGATTCAGCAAGCTATGGGAGCATGATGGATGGTTAACACCAGGCTACATTCCCTCTCATGCCCTGCCTTCCTTTTCACCTTCTCTTCCCAGCTCATGCATCAAGCGTCGTTGAATCGCCATTCAGTGACCCTCACGGCAGCTTAGGTACAAAGGATGAGGGACGAAGGCACCACGTCACCCCTCGTAGGCCTCGTGGCTCACTTGAGTGGGCCTCGTGGCTCACTTGAGTGGGCCTCGTGGCTCACTTGAGTGGGCCTCGTGGCTCACTTGAGTGGCCCTCGTGGCTCACTTGAGTGGCCCTCGTGGCTCACTTGAGTGGCCCTCGTGGCTCACTTGAGTGGCCCTCGTGGCTCACTTGAGTGGCCCTCGTGGCTCACTTGAGTGGCCCTCGTGGCTCACTTGAGTGGCCCTCGTGGCTCACTTGAGTGGCCCTCGTGGCTCACTTGAGTGGCCCTCGTGGCTCACTTGAGTGGCCCTCGTGGCTCACTTGAGTGGCCCTCGTGGCTCACTTGAGTGGCCCTCGTGGCTCACTTGAGTGGGCATCAAGGCTCACTCATCACTCGTGCACCCCGCACCGCCACCTCACTCATCACTCGTACAAGTTCACTAAGGCGCCTCCATCATTCATACTACCCACAGTACCACCAAACAACTCATGCAATTCCTTTCCTCGTCGTCCCCTGCCGCCGTTCCTCCCGACGTCTCAGCTACACGCACGCGTCGAACGACTTCGCAATGACCCTCACGGCAGCGCAGGTGCAGCGCATGAGGCGGCACCCCTCCGTGGCGTCCGTCACGCCCTCTCGCACCATCACATGCCGCACCATCACTGTTGCCGACTCTTACAAGTCTCTCAAGCTGCCCCACGCCCGTGCTGCCACTGCTGCCACTCCGGCTGGAGCGCCGAGCGACGGTGAAGGCACGGTGATTGGGATTGTGGACAGGGGCGTGTGGCCGGAGCACCCCTCCTTTGACGACACTGTAAGCTCAACTCCCACCCTCACTGTTCACCTTATGGGCCCACCCTCACTGTTCACCTTATGATCCTACCCTCAATATTCACGCAAGCTTTTCTATGAAAAATGTTTGAGGCTTACGAGCTTGTTTTTCTACCTTAGCTACCCTCCACCCCTCCTCCCCCCCACCAGGGCTACAGCAGCACACTCCCTGCCGGGTGGGCGGGCACGTGTCTGTGTCCCACTACAAGCGACTTTGCATGTAACAACAAGATCATCAGAGGGTGCGTCTTCCATGCGGGGTCTGCCGTCCGCTCTCCCCACGGGATTCGGATGGCCATGGCACATGGTGTGCCGGGTGAGTGCAGGGATGGACAGTAGTGCAGGGATGCTAAATGAGTGCTAGGATGTGTAGTGAGAGTGTCATGCCATTCTGAACCATGGCAAATCGTTGTTAATGTTAGCCCTCAATCCCTAGAGATTGCCCCCGATTCCCTCCGCATCCATACCTAGCTCATCCTGGATGTAGTTAAGGAGCTTCAAGCTCATTACTAATGCATCGATTCTAAGCTCAAGTTCTGACAGTCGAGACATGGTGTAGTGTAGCACGTCAATGGCTCCGTTTACAGTGGTTAGGCAGACAAGGGGGTGGGAAGAAGAGTATGTGAATGTGCATGGCATGGAAATCGCCCTCATACCGGTTCCTCCCCTGTCCCATGTGTCCCCTCCTACACACTCCTCCCTTGTCCTGTCCCCTCATACCCGCTCCTCGCCCGTCCCATGCATCTCCACTCTCAGAGAAGCAACGAGCAACAGCGGCGTGGAGGTGCTTGGCGGAGGCACCATCAGTGGCGTGGCCATCTACAAGGTGTACTGGCTTGACGTTGGCACCACAGTCACTAACGCCGCAGACGTCTTTGCAGCCATTGATCAGGCTGTGGCGGACGGTGTGGATGTGATCACCTTGTCCCTGGACAATGCGAACAGGAACATGTACGATGATGATTATGCCAAGTGGAGCGTCACCTACTTTGACGATGTGCCTTTCATCGGCGCTCTTGCGGTGAGTATGAGGGGCATGCGGTGGGAGTGTGAGGGGCATGCGGTGGGAGCGTGAGGGGCATGCGGTGGGAGTGTGAGGTGTCAAACTATGTTTTGCATAGTTTATTTAACTGTTTGTAGTTAGTGTTAGTGTAGTTATATATTTGCTTATATGGTGGTGCACCTTGGCTAGTTTGCTATATGTACCTTGTGTGCTATAGTGAACCTAACCCATTCTCAATTCTCCTTGGCACAACTCTCTCGACTCCCGCTTGGCCTAGGCTAGTAAGCCTAGGCCTACTAGTTAAACCCGTTCGCTAGTTAAGACGCTATCGTGACATGGTATTGAGCGATTAAGATCCGTAGACCTAAGATAATGGGCCCACCATTCCCGCCCGCTGCTGCACGTAGACCCGCCGACGATTCCGCCAACGGACCCGCCAACGAGCACGCCAACGAGCCCGCCAACGGACCCGCCAGCGAGCTCGCAAGCGGACAAGCGAGCCCGCCCACGGATCCGCCGACGAACCCGCCGACGGACCCGCGAGCGCCACCAGCCAGCGCGTTCGCCCACGCACCTGCGACTCCGTCCGTCGCCCCGCTTTTTGTCGCCCCAGCCGCTCCTTCGCCCGTCGTCGCTCTGCCCGTCGCATTCCCCCCGCCCCCTGCTCATCACCCCCATCCGTCGCGACTGTTCGCGTGTGCAGCGGGGATCGCTGTGGGGAGGAGAGGGAGGAGGGGAAGGGAGTGGCGGCGGATCGCTGTGGAGAGGGACAGGGGGAAGGGAGTGGCGGCGGAACGCTGTGGGGGGAAGGGGGGAAGGGAGTGGCGGCGGCACACCAGCGACGACCGCTAGCGCACCGGCGATCGCACCAGCGCTCGCGCGCCCTCTGCTGCTGCAGCCCATCCCCCGCACACCGTCAGATCCCGCCCAGCCGGTAGCCCGTCTGCAACTCGTCCCACTCGTCGCGCCCCATCAGCTGCACCAGCACCAGTGCCAACCGCCAGCAGCTACAACGTCAGCGACACCGCCAGCAGAGACCCCCCGCCACCAGAGACCCCGCCAGCAGAGACCCCGCCGGCAGAGACTTCGCCAGCAGAGACCCCCGCCAGCAGAGATCCCCGCCAGCAGAGACCCCGCCAGCAGATCCCCGCCAGCAGCTCCACCGCCAGCAGAGAGACCCCGCCAGCAGCTTCACCGCCAGCAGAGAGACCCCGCCAGCAGCTTCACCGCCAGGAGAGAGACCCCGCCAGCAGCTCCACCGCCAGCAGAGACCCCGCCAGCAGCTACACCGCCAGCAGAGAGACCCCGCCAGCAGCTCCACCGCCAGCAGAGACCCCGCCAGCAGCTACACCGCCAGCAGAGAGACCCCGCCAGCAGTTACACCACCAGCAGAGAGACCCCGCCAGCAGCTCCACCGCCAGCAGAGAGACCCCGCCAGCAGCTCCACCGCCAGCAGAGAGACCCCGCCAGCAGCTTCACCTCCAGCAGAGAGACCCCGCCAGCAGCTCCACCGCCAGCAGAGAGACCCCGCCAGCAGCTCCACCGCCAGCAGAGAGACCCCGCCAGCAGCTCCACCGCCAGCAGAGAGACCCCGCAAGCAGCTTCACCACCAGCAGCTTCACCGCCAGCAGAGACCTATGTTGGATTATACGCTTTGTACCTTTTGCGTGTAGCGTTTCTACGCTAGCGTGTACACGCTATACGCGAAACGCTAGCGAAAACGCTATACGCAGCCCAAAAGTTTTTCGGGGCAGCCCGCCTACCCAAAATTTTTCGAATTGCTCAAAAGCAGCGGAATTGCACGACGAGCAATTCTGTGATCTCAGATTGCACGTCAGGTGGCTGTCGTGGCTGGAAATTGGAATCGTGACCTGGAGTCGCGATTACCACCTTCACAATTTGCACGTTCAGAATTGCATGGTCAAGTATGTCGAGTCGCGCAAGCACGTCTCCACAATTCAATCGCTCCGCTTCACCGCATTCAAACACACATCATCTATCCAGTCCAACCACTCGTGTCCTCATCCCCGTCACCCAGCATGCTATTTAGCCACTCGTCAAAATGTCCATCTCATTCGGTTATCAACTCCCGCTAGCTAGCTAGCGCGCTATGTCTTGTTCTCCACCTACCACATCGCCGTCCGTCCAGACTGAGGAGAGTGCGAGGGTTCCTCCGACTGCGTCACGGGAATACCTTCCAGACGTTAAACACCCTGTGTTTAAAAACTTCAGGCTCATAAAGCGGGAAGAGGGCAAGGCACAGCAGTAGGAATGCAAATACTGCCCCCTTGTCTTCTCTGGTGCCGCCATCCGTTGCGCGCAACACCTGACGTCATGGAAGAACATGAAGCGCCGGGAGGTGTCACTCTGCAAGAATGCACCGGCTGATGTTCGCCTCGCGATGAAGTCCATGTATGAGAAGAAGGCCGCTGATGCAGAGGAAAAGCGTAGATCGACTGAGGCTGCGATTGCCTCGGTGCACCCAAGCGGGAAGCGGTCCCGCATAACCGACTATCTCGATGGTGATGCAGCAGCGAAAAAGCGCGATGCACATCAGTCGCTGGCGCTGATGTTTGCGGGATGTCACATCGCGGAGCAGATCGTAGACCATCCTCTCTTCGTCAACGCAATGAGGGACGTCGCCCGCGCCGGCGACGGTTATGTTCCTCCAGGGCGGAAGTACATCGGCGGTACAGGTCTGCAAGCATGCCGCCGTGGCATCGAAAGCGGGTTGGTGGGCATCAAAGCAAGCTGGAAGAAGACTGGAGTAACCGTCGCGTCCGACATGATGACGGACAGGGCCGGGAGGCCGCAGGCGAATGTCTTCCTCGTTAACGACGCGGGCGCCGTGATGCATGTGTGCGTGGGCTGCAACATCGAGAAGAAGACGGGGGGTTATATTGCGGGGTTACTGAAGCCCGTGGTGGAGGAGGTGGGTGCGGAGAACATCGTCGCCTTTTGTATGGACGGGGGCTCCAACTACGCGTCTGCCTGCCGGCAGATGATTGCGGAATGGCCCCACATCGAGATTGTCCCTTGTGCGACCCACGTCCTGGATCTCCTCATGGAGGATGTGGGGAAGCTTGGGTGGGCGAAAAGGGTGGTGGAGCGGACTGGGGAAATGAGTTCGTTCGCCCGCAACCACCACTGGACGCGGGGGTACTTGCGGACGCTGGAGCTAGTGGAGGGGACCGTGAAGCAGGCGTTGAAGCCAGCGGGGACTCGCTTCGGCACCCAGTATATATCGGTGTCCCGTCTTTGTGCTCTTCGTAACTCCCTTACGCAGATGGTGCTCTCCGACCTGTGGAAAGCTTGGGCGGCGGGGGATGCGGATCGACAGAAAGCAGCGGATGGGTTTGCCGCGCTGGTACTCGATGCGGCTTGGTGGAAGACCGCAGAGTTCTTCGTGAAGCTCATGAAGTTCCCTACACGGCAATGCGGCAGACGGATGGGGAAGCTAAGAGGATGATGGGGCGAATGTACGACGTTATGCTCCAACTTACCGAGGATGTGGAGGCCATTGTCGAGGCGGATGAGGAGCAGCTGTCCAGCACCGACAAGCAGCAGATTCGCAAAATCCTGAAAGACAGGTGGGACGGGAGTCTTGCATGCGCCATGCACGTGGCGGGACGCATCCTCAACCCTGCCAACCAAGAGGAGGACATCTTCGGCGGGGATGCGGAATGCACAAGGGTGTTCAAGGCGTTCCTCACCAAGCATGCGGAGTTCCTCACCAATTGGGGGAAGGAGGGGGATGATGAGTGCGACTATTTACTCGCATTGGGGGACCAGCTAGGGTCTTTCCTTGACCTCAAAGGGAGTTTCGGGATGCCTGAAGCCATTGCACAGAGGGAGAAGGTAAAGGCGGGCACTTACAGCATGGTTAAGTGGTGGCAGTGGAATGGGACGGATGCGCCGCAGATGGCGTCGCTCGTCGTAAAGATTCTCTCGCAGCCCGTCTCGGCATCTCCGTGTGAGCGTGGATGGGCGAAGTGGGAATCAGTCCACACTGCGCGCCGGAACCGTCTCGGATCCGCTAAGTGCTCGGATTTGGTATACGTCACGCACAACTGGAACGTTGTGCGTGGATGGCACACGCGCCATGATGTTATGCCGGGAGTTGTGCGCGGGAATGAGGTGGAGCCGCCAATCCCCGCTGGCTACGAGATCGCGGAAGAGATGGAGGAGGAGGAAGATGAGGAGGAGGTCTTGGCGGACGAGTATCAGTAGAGGGAGTAGGGGGGTAGAGTAGACTAGGAAGTAGGGGGGGAGTAGGGGGAGTAGGGGGGTAGAGTAGACTAGGAAGTAGGGGGGGAGTAGGGGGGTAGAGTAGACTATGGGGGATAATTTTTATATGGGGGAAAATTTTGTTATGGGGAATTTTTTTTTGGAGAAACACAACCCACCAGAAACCCCCCTTGCTGCACTCCCAGAAGGGTTTTCTGCCCTGCCCGGGAAAGTTTTTTAGCTGCCTGGAAATGCGTATCCTGGATCAGACCCCTCCCGCGTTTAGCGTATATACGGTAGCGTATATACGAGACGCGTATATACGCTAAACGCGTATAATCCATCATAGGCAGAGACCCCGCTGCAGGGACTACCGTGGGTGGGGCAGGGGTGTGGAGGCAGATAAGGGGACCGGGGTGAGGTTCTAAGGGGCGGCTGACCGGGGGAGTGAGGTTACGCTGGGGTGGTTGAAAGGGGGTGGGGACTTGGGGGTTGCTAAGAGGGGTTTCGCCACTGGTGGCTCCCCCTCACCTCCTCTCCTCATCCCACTCTCACCTCTCCCTTTGTAAAAGGGGGTTATTAAGAGGGGTTCGCCACGGGTGGCTCCCCCTCACCTCCTCTCCTCATCCCACTCTCACCTCTCCCTTTGTAAAAGGGGGTTATTAAGAGGGGTTCGCCACGGGTGGCTCCCCCTCACCTCCTCTCCTCATCCCCCTCTCACCTCCCTGCCGTCTTCCACTTCGCCAGGTGTACACCTCCACGGGCGTTCTACACTTCTACCTGCAAATAGTTCAGGGGGCGTGTCAAACTATGTTTTGCATAGTTTATATAACTGTTTGTAGTTAGTGTTAATGTAGTTATATATTTGCTTATATGGTGGTGCACCTTGGCTAGTTTGCTATATGTACCTTGCGTGCTATAGTGAACCTAACCCATTCTCAATTCTCCTTGGCACAACTCTCTCGACTCCCGCTTGGCCTAGGCTACTAAGCCTAGGCCTACTAGTTAAACCCGTTCGCTAGTTAAGACGCTATCGTGACATGAGGGGCATGCGGTGGGAGCGTGAGGGGCATGCGGTAGGAGCGTGAGGGGCATGCGGTGGGAGTAGCTTCCCTGGTTGACGCAGGCATGTCTTGTTAATCACACTCCTACCTATCTCTGCCAATGGATGGGTGCAGAACTCGTGTATATACTGGGTCATGTTTGAGTCTCATTGTACACCCAATGTCAGACTTGCTGCTCTTTGGGCCACTTCGAAAGGCCTTTGCCGCTCAGCCTTTGCCAGCCCCCTCTCTTTTCCTTTGCCCTCTCTTAGCCTTTTCCTTTGGCCTTTGCCTCTGTTCTCTCGTTATCTCTATGCTCCTCCTCTCTCTGATCCTGACCCCCAACTCTTACCTTCTGTGTCCTTCTGTTAACTCCTCCTCCTTCCCCTCCCTCCCTCCCTCCCTCCCTCCCTCCCTCCCTCCCTCCCTCCCTCCCTCCCTCCCTCACTTCATCCACATCTGAGTTGCTGTGGCTCGAACCCTTTCAACCCTTTTCAACCCCTTGCAACTCCTTGCACCGAGGCCTGTCCCTCACCCTTTCGTCACCTTCTCTTGCCTGTGTTTTCCCGCTCACCCCCCTGCAAGCCGGAGTGACTGTAAGGAGTGGCACCTAAACAGCAGACTCTCCCTCCCTCCCTCCTCTTACAGGCCGGGGTGACTGTAGCCTTAGCAGTTGGCGATGAGGGGAGGTCTTATTACCTTTACTTGTACGGTCATTTCCCTGCGATTGACAACTTTGCACTCTACTATATCAGCGTGGGGGCAAGGTGAGATTGGGGATCACTCATTAGAGAGTGGCAGAGGTAGTTTGTTTCCCGTGCAGAAGGTTGTTTGTTTCCCACGTTGCAGCTTTTCATTATCCTTCCCTTCTTCTTTGGTTCATGCCTTTTTCGATGCTCTCCTCTCCTCCATCCTCTTGCACCTCCTCCCTGTTCTTCCATCTCCTTGCATCTCATGCTGACCAATACTCTCCCTGCCCCACCATGCTGACCAACATTCTCCCTGCCCCACCATGCTCACCAACACTCTCCCTGCCCCACCATGCATGCAGTACCGTGCCCCAGGGCTCCCTCACTCCAACGTCTACAACGACAACAACAGCAACAGCAGCAGCAGCATCAGTGTTAAAATCTCCAACAAACACCACAGACCCAGCAATATCAACACTACTGGGAACCATCCCCCCTGCAGCCACCTCCCTCCCCATGGTTCCCAAATGGTCCTCCACCAGCCCTCTCGCCGTACGGAGCTGTACCGTCTGCCGCCCGAAGAAGCCCCGCCCCTCCAACACCATTCTCAAGCCTGACATCATCGCCCCGGGAGTCAACATCCTTGCGGTTGCGCCCGGGAAAGCCGTCGACGAGACGGGATTGTTCTCGGTTTACTGCACTGAAACATCCGCGGTGGCTGCTCATGTTGCCGGTGTGGCTGCTCTGATCATCCAGCAGCATCCTGATTGGACGCCCGCGCAGGTCATGTCTGCCTTAATGACGACAGCTGGCAGCACTGACAACAACAACAGAGTAATTTAGAATGTGAATGGCAAGCCGGCAACGCCATGGCAGATGGGAGCGAAGCATGTGTTTCCCGCTAGGGCCCTTGACCCTGGGTTGACCTTTAATGCCAGGGAGCAAGATTTCCGCAACTTCCTTGCCGGGCTAAATATTACGATGGCCCGAGAGACATTCGGGAAGGTGCAGATGAAACCTGTTGCAGCCAGACACCTAACCAGCCTTCTATCTTGCTGGTCAACATAGTGTATAAACTTTCAGCTAGGCGGACTGTGATGAGCGTCTCAAACACCACATCGACCTACAGGGTGAGGATCAAGGCCCCCAAGGCAGTAAGAGTGAGGGTGGTGCCATCGCAGTTTACCATTGCACTGGGGCAACGTGTCGGTTTCAAAGTGAAGGTTGTGGTGAGGAGGAGGTTCAAGAACTTCAAGTATGGCAGCATCACGTGGAAGGATGACAAGGGGCATTCTGTGCACTCGGTTCTTGTTCTCCATTGCAAGCCTACTTGCGTGTACTTTTGCTAGATTAGTAGTGAGTCGTGTATTGTGCAAGTGTAATGTACTTACCTACTTGCGAGTGAAACTTTTCTTAGGTACGTAAGCAAGTAATGTAAGCTTCGTTAAAGCCCGGGGTCAGCATGGTAATGTTTCAGCACGGGGTAACCTTGTATTTGGCGATTAAACGCCAACGTGCTTGTAACCCTTCCCTAGGATCAATCGGGGATCTCCAGTGGACCTCTGACACCCAACCGCACTGGGATGCCCGAGGTGCACACACTGGGATTCAAACCCGAGACCTTCGCTCTGATACCAAGTCAAAATCCCAGCCACTAACCATTGGGACAAAATGACTTGTTTGTGTAGGGGTGAGTGCGCCCATAACCCCCCAGGCCAACGTGCCTGTAACCCTTCCCTAGGATCGATCGGGGATCTCCAATGGACATTTGACAACCATGTCAATACTCATCGTAGAACTTAAAAGCAAAGCATAGATATGTGAGCCCTCGCAAATTGAGGCAACAGTATAGAGCGTTAGGACGTGTCTCAGTTCGCCTTTGGTTGCCTCGATCAGACGCGATCAATAACTTCCAGGAAGGTATGGAGGCAATTTCATGCAATCGGGGGCAATTACTTGATCGCGATCAGCTGATCGCCCCAACACGATCAACCGCCTAAAACTTTGCAATCGAAAACAATCCCACACAATCACCGACTATCACCTGTTTGCATTTGATTGGGTTACTAAGCACGCTGGCGAATTGTTCGACATGGACGCTTGCCACGTACCCTCGTGAAATATTCGAGGAAAATTTTAGCTGGTCGGGCGGTGCGAGTTATTTAAACAAAGGCAACCCGATCAGATCAGCCCCGACCAGATCACATCCAACCAGAGGCGAACCGAGACACGTCCTTAGGGTGTCAGTGATAATATTTCATGCATAGCCCCCATTGGACTACTGACGTTCTGTTAGAACTATAACATGCTTGTAACCATAAATTATTAGTTTTGATGTTTGAAAGTGTACTATTACCTGGATGTTCGCGATTGTCGTTGTTCCCCCTATGATTTCATTTGGGTTCTTGAGCGACATAATGGTGTAACCTCGCGAGGGATATCCTGACGTATCACCCAGGGCAGCCTTATGTTTCGAGTTGGGTAGCGACAAAATCTAGAACTCACGCCATAATGGGGTAACCTCGCAAGGGTTCCCCCCCAACGTATTTTTCAATCTAGAACTCATTTTGGTGCTAGAATTTGGGAATCTAAGGAATTTTCTCGACATTCCTTAGCGCGCCCTGCAACATCGCGTACAGCAGCAGCCGTTGTTCGCCCGTTACTGCTAACGGGCTTCGCTGACTTCGCGCGCACTGCTTCACCAAACCTCGCACTCCTGGCCCGACCGTGTCGGCCTACGCTTCGGGACTAGCCCGAGCCTCGTTGCCAGCGTAGCACTAGCTAGCTCGCACGCACCGCGTTACCGTTTGCATGTTTCGCGTATAAATGTTCGCTCATGCCTTCGCTCACATTTTGTACTCGTTTGACACCTTAGTGCAATCCTCGCTACCTCGATTCATTGCACCCGTAACACTTGGTATTCATAGCCTCTTTCTTTTTGGATCGCGCATCTCCGCACCCCAGGAAATCAACTTTTGTTTTTTCACTCGAAGGGACTCACGCACCTTAGCCCCTAGGAGCCGCTGTCCTCGCGTTCTCTCGTAAACGCGTGCAGCCACGACTGCGCCTAGACTAAGCCGAGCTGACGCCCTTCGCAACGGCCGAGCACATCGACGTTACCACTCTCACGCAGGAGCATTTGAACGAACTGCTGCAGCAACTTCGCGAAAGCTCTGAAGAAATCGCGGCGCTGACGGCAGAACGTACATCCCTGCAAAATGACGTCGCACGAGCACAGCAAGCGCAATCTCAAGCACCTGGCACTCCGGTACAGCCCGCACCACAGACATCGCAACATGGGAGCGTGGGGCAACCCGCGAGCGCGGCCAGTGATGGCATCGTCCGCTACGACGGAGACGACGACCACGGCACGACACACCCCGAAGCGACGAATGCGGCCAGGAATCAGCCTCGAGTCACGATTTATGTGCCGGACGGCGAATCAACATTGCCGTCGACAATGCCGTTGAAGTCGCAGCGTCCGCCATGCTTTGACCCGAGTCAACGGGGTGGTCCTACCGTGCAGGCGCGGTTCTTCACGTTGAACGTTTTTTTCGACGCCAACTACGTCTCGGAGGATACGGCGAAAATCCGCTACGCTGTGTCGTTGCTGCGAGGACCCGCCATGGACTGGTGGCGTGTCATCGTCACGAAGCCGGTGGACTACGCGACTCTACCGACACGGGAAGGACAAACCGGACCCTGGGCGCCGTCATATTTCGTGGAGGTGCCTCAATATCGCACGTGGGACGCGTGGTGCGCAGGTCTGCGCGCTCGGTTTGAGCCAATTGCGGCTCCGATCGCGGCGCGACAGAAGCTCCGCACTTGGCGCCAACTCGGTTCCGTCCAGGACTACACGAGCAGGTTTCTGGCGCTATGCGAGCAAGTGGGTTATATGCACGAGAGCGAACGCATCGACCGCTACATCGGCGGCCTGAAGCACGACATCGCTCAGGAAATCCAGCTTCGCGGCGTCACCGATTTCCAAGAAATTCTCGCTATTGCGGAGAAACTTGACTTCTTCCGCCGATCGAGACTGAGGTCCTACGGAAGCAGTAACTGGGGGCATCGGTCTCGTGGGACGAACGAGTGTGCTACGATACGTGCCGTCGCCACGAATGCCGTTGCTGCACCGTTCAAAGGGCGCTGCTTCGCGTGCAATCAGCCGGGACACTGTAAGAGCGAATGCCCGGAAAACGCTAAGGGAAAGGGGGAAGCTGAGCAGCACAAACAGACCAAGCAGCAGGGAAACGCTGGGAGTCAGTAGCAGACGGGCCCTCTACTGACAGGTCACGCCACTCGCCCGACCCAACCGACCCTCACCGAGTGATTGTGCCGGTTCACGCAATCGACCACACCCGGCCGAATAAGGAGGGTACTACGGTAGACAGCCCCATACTGCTTAGTGGGAATATCGGGACAGACTTAGTTAAAATCTTCGTAGATGGGGGAGCCAGCCACAGCCTCATCAACACTGCCACAGCACGGAAAATAAAACTGCCACTGGACAGATGCTTACCTGAGATCGACGCAAGACTGGTTGATGGCACGCCACTGGCGATACGGGAACGTGTAGACCGGGTTTGGATTCGATGCGAGGGTAACTTCACGTTTAGCCAGGAAATGCTCGCGACAACCCTCGACGGAACCGACATTTTACTCGGTCGTGATTGGCTCCGACGACACAATCCGCGAATCGACTGGACGACGGGTGACTGCACCGTGCGAGTAAACGGTAACAACATCGCCTTACCTCACTGGGGCTTGCCTGAGTCTTCGTCGGTGCGTGTCAACGCGATCACGATGAAACGCGCCGTAGCGGCAGGAGCTGACGTGTACGCGGTCGACATTCGGGAAGCCGAGGCAGCAGACAAAGGGGGGGATTTACAGAAACTGCTAGCCGACGTACCGGGTGACCTGGCAGCGCTCCTGAAGCAGTATAGTGACATTTTTCCGGACGATCTGCCGATGGGAATGCCACCTCAGCGACCGCACGACCACAGGATAGAACTAGAACCGGGGGCACATCTGACGGTACAGCGACAATTCCGACTGACCCAACCCGAACTGGACGAACTGAGGAAGCAACTGGATTACCTGCTCGAAAAAGAATTCATTCGCCCGAGTTCGTCACCCTTCGCAGCACCGATACTATTCACGCCGAAGAAGGATGGGGGTTTTCGCATGTGCATAGATTACAGGGCACTGAACAGGGTTACCATCAAATCCCGTTACCCCATCCCGCGAGCCGACGAACTGATCGACCAAATGCGCACAGCCCGGTTTTTCTCGAAAATCGACCTTCGAGGAGGTTACCACCAGATTCGCGTCAATCCACCCGACTGCCCCAAGAGAGCTCTCCAAACACGCTACGGATCCTTCGAATACACCGTCATGCCCTTCAGACTGACCAACGCCCCCGCCACTTTCCAAATGACGATGAACGAAGCCTTCCGCCCACTTTTAGATAAGTGCGTCATCGTCTACCTCAACGACATACTGATTTACAGCCCCGACAGAGAACGGCACTTACAGGACATCGAAGCCGTGGTTAAAATACTGAGTGAGAACCGCCTACTGACCAAAGCTTCTAAGTGTGAGTTTTTACAGGACCGACTGGAGTTTTTGGGACACATTATTTCAGCTGAAGGAGTGGAAATAGACCCGAAGAAGATCGCGACGATGCAAGCATGGCACGCGCCGACTAACTTGACTGAGTTGCAGAGTTTTATGGGGTTCGTCAACTACGTGCGACGGTTCGTCCCCGACATGGCGAAGTTGACTGCCCCGTTGATCGACCTGCTGAGAAAGGGGGTTGAGTACACGTGGGTGGGGGAGAAAGAGCAAGCTGCCTTCTCGGCCCTCAAAAAACAATTGTGCTCGCCGCCCGTGCTTGACATCGCAGATCCGCACCGTCCGTTCAAGCTCGTCACCGACGCTAGCGACATTGCTATGGGAACAGTACTGTTGCAGGACTTCGGGAACGGCCTCAACCAATCGCGTACGAGTTCCGCAAACTACCCGATACACGACCGCGAGATGCTGGCGATCGTACGCGCGTTCAAGGTGTGGCGATGTTACCTCATGGGAGCAGACGTGACAATACGGACAGACCACTGATCATTACAGTACCTTCGCGCCCAACCGAATCTCAACCCGCGACAGATCCGCTGGTTGGATTATCTGGAGTCCAACTTCCACTACACGGTCACGTACAAAAAAGGCGCATCCAACATCGCCGACGCACTCACACGCCCCACCGCCCAACTCCACGCCATCCTACTTGCCCAAACCAACCCACTACTAACAGGCCTATTCACCCACGGATACAGTACCGACCCATTTTTCACGACTGGAAATTCACAGCAACTGGCAGAAGCAAAAGGAGTCTATTATGTCAGAAACAAGAAGTGATTGAACTATGAAACATTGGAGTACAAGTATGAAACCCTAGAGTTGTGTACCCCCTAAAGGCTAACCCACTATAGCATACACAGCAATAACATATATATAATGTTTGTCACACCCCCATAGGCAAAGTGGGGGAGAGAGCAAGGGGTCACAAGACCAGTCAAGAAAGGCAAAGCAAGCTCAGGGTGGATCACAAAGTCACCACACACTCTGAGCACAAACAAAGGGCCACAGGGCCAGTTCACATGCAGAGGCCTATATGCAACACAAACAGCAAGGTGATCTCAACCTAGTAAAGCAAACAGGCAAGTATATATATATAGAGATCACAGTACAGACAAAGCCTACAGCAAGTGAGGAAAAGTGGGCACAAGCCCCAGCATAGTGCAGAAGCGCTGATGATCACCAGGCTGAAGTGCCTTGGTGAATATATCAGCGGTGTTGGCCCGAATGGCCACGTAACGCAGACGAAGCTGACCGCGCTGCTGCAGCTCTCGAGCCAGGAAGTAACGGAGAGCGATGTGCTTCGTTCTGTGCTCCAGTCTGTGCTCCTCACACAAGGCAATGGCAGCCTTGTTGTCGACGTACAGCACTGGAGGAGAACTAGGCCGCTCTCCCAAGTCGGTCAGCAGGTAGGTCAGCCAGCGTAGCTCCTGTGCAGCCATGGCTGTTGCGTAGATCTCAGCCTCACAACTGGAGCTGAGAACTGAAGACGAGCGAGTAGAACGCCAAGAAACTGAACCAGAGCCAAGGCTGAAGGTGTAACCCTGTGACGACCGCTGAGTAGCCTGGTCGTCAGCCCAAGAAGCGTCTGAGTGCGCAGTGAGAACAACTGAGCGCCTCCCTCCAAGCACGAGCCCCATGCCTGACGTACTGCACAAGTAACGCAGTACCCTCTTAGCAGCATCCATGTGCACCTTTCGGTGCCGACCAAGAGCCACGTAGCGAGCCAGAAGGCCAAGAGGGTACGCGAGGTCAGGACGAGTGCAAGTCATCAGGTACATGAGGCAACCAACTAGCTCTGGGTAAGGACCACTCGGCTCTACGGACTTGTCCGAAGGTGGAGCTGAGAGCGAGTGACCTGTAGCCAGAGGAGTGGCCTGTGCCGAGGACCAGGTGAAACCGAAGCGCTGAAGGACCTGCTGCACCATGTGTGACTGAGTCAGTGTGATGGTGCGGCGTGCTCTGTCCCGGGTGATCCGCAAGCCAAGATAGCTTGTCAGCTCACCCAGGTTTGTGCACGTGTGTCTCTTCTACAGCTCCGACTTCACGTGGGCGAGAGCCTCAGTGTCAGCAGTGGCAAAGACCAAGTCGTCGACGTACACGAGGATGTAGAACGGCGGCAGTGAAGTGTCGGTGCGCAGAAACAGCGACGGGTCGGCAGTAGAAGGCGAGAACCCAAGAGCCACAAGTTTAGTCCTCAGTGTGTCGTGCCACTCACGTGGCGCCTGGCGGAGACCGTAGACCGGCCGCCGGAGGCTCCACTGGGTACCAGGAGGAAACGACCCAGTGAAGCCAGGAGGGCGGCGCAGCCAGATCTCCTCGTGCAGGCTGCCCTGCAAGAAAGCTGTTCTGAAGTCAAGAGAGTGAAGCTCGTAGTCACGCTGAGCGGCAACGTGCAGCAGCACCCGAAGAGTGGTCATCTTCGGGGTGGGGGAGAAGGTCTGGAAGAAGTCTACTCCCTCTCGCTGACTGAAGCCTCTGTTATAGTCACAATAGGCTTGAATGTGCCTAAAACGAAAGATAGAGAGCACAGACGGATTTCTGCACAGCGGCTTCAAACGTTGATAGCGTTCTGCTCACAGCTGCAAATGACTTGATTCAAATTGGATCTGGAGCGTCTTCACGTCGTCTACAATTAGCAATTTAGATTGCACGATTTGATAAAGAATTGACGACACAGCGTCGGTTTGAACGAACGGTAATATGGCAGCCACTATAGTCTTAGAACACAAGATAGGAAGAGTTACGAGTTGGGAATGACTCCCAGCTCCTACAAACCCCAAGAGCCGAGGTACAGTGATGTGGAACAGTGCCACACTGTCCCCAACCACGAAGGGTCTCGAAACTACCCTTCACTAGGGCCTACACCAAGTGAAATGTTACACTACACAAAGTAATGTAACTATCTTCAATATCTTGAGGTGTACCCTTTTGGCAAGCTTCGAAATCACTTGAGGCTTGACACCAAGGCTCGGGCTCTTCATCACAAACTCATCCTTGAGTTCTTGATGGGTCTGCTGCACACACCTACGACACGCCGAACGTTCGACACAGGACAAAATAGAAACCGCGCACGACAAAATAGAAACCGCGCGCGAGACACAAACGACCGCGTAACACGGGTCTAGCGATAACTCGCTATTGACTCGACACACACACTCGACATCATGACTCAACATTCACACACAATTATAAGCATGAAATATATATTATCCCATGCCCTCATACCATTCCATACACACACACATTCACGCATACGGACAACAAGCCGAGTGCAAACCGTAGGGTTGCACCAACAGCCTCGAGCAACGTACCGAGCCTTGAAGACATGTGGAGAACCTGGCGGCTGCTTCACCCTGAAAATCCACATGCCACTGACGATGTTCGCCCCAGGAGGGGGAACCTCGTCGACGTAAGTGCCAGTGGACTTCCAGGATGCCATCTCTGCATCCATGGCTGTCTGCCACTGAGAGGAGTACTCACCCGCGATCGCCTCAGCGTAAGAGCGCGGGGTCGGGATGTCTGGAGCATCCGGGTCTCCCTCAGGTGCAATCAGCATGGACACGAGATGAGGTACAGCGGCGGCAAAGCACTCAAACTCCTCCTGCCTGTCCTCAAGGACGTCCGTGCCAAGAGCACACTCACCCCCGACGGACGGAGGACAGACAGACTCAGACTCAACAACAAGACTGGCAGCGTAGTCTAGACGACAGTGAGCAGCAAAGTCGACAAGCTCAGCAACTAAGGCAGACGCAGCAGCTGACTCAAAGGAAGGATTAGTGACAACTGTGGCCAGGAGACGCGTGATAGTAGGACTAGCAGCACGAAGAGAGTCAGACTCCGGGTCAGCAAGGGCAGGAAGGGAGGACGCAGGAGGAGAAGGCAGAGGGACACGCTGTGGAGCAGTGGAAAGACGAAGCGACATCTGGTGAGTGCCGGGGACAGCAGGAAGACGCTGATGCGGGACACGACGACCAGTGCGAGCAGCACGAACAGGTGACGCAAAACGAGACTCAGGCGACACAGGACGAGACTCAGGCTCACGACGCTCCGTAAGACCTCCTGTCGGACCAGCGTAGGGAGAAGGACCAGGAAGTGGCGAGGCAGGCTGTAACTGTGACTGCGACTGGACAGGCGGAGGACACTCTAAGGAGGGAGCAGGACAAGGAGGAGGCGGCTGACCAAGAACCTGCTGAAGGAGCGGAACGAAGTACGGCCGCGGCCGTGACGTGCCCCCAGAACCAGCAGAGACAGCACCAGAACCCCCAGCAGCAGGTCCAACTCCCGCAGCACCAGCAGCACCTCCAGTAGTGTCAACTCCAGTACCTCCAGTAGCACCAGCTCCTGCAGCACCACCAGTCCCAGGACCAGGAGCACCACCAGTAGCTCCAGCAGCTCCAGTACCTCCAGCAGCACCAGCAGCACCTCCAGCAGGACCAGTACTAGCAGCACCTCCAGCAGCTCCAGTACCTCCAGCATCACCAGCAGCACCTCCAGTAGCAGCAGGGCCTCCAGTAGGCGGCACCTCAAAACTAGGAACTCCACTCTGGAGGCTGCAGCGCCGAGCGTACCACTCACGTAGCCGCTGAGGGGAGGGAGGCTCCGGCCGCAACACAGTACCCGCAGCTCCAGTGGCCCCACGCCGAAGGCCGCAACGCTGAGAGTACCACTCACGCAGCTGCTGTGAAGAGGGAGCGCCACCAGGCTCAGCACCCCCAGGCTCAGCACCCCCAGGCTCAGCACCTCCAGGCTCAGCACCCCCAGTCTCAGCACCCCCAGTCTCAGCACCCCCAGGCTCAGTACCGTCAGCCTCAGCACCCCCAGGCTCAGTACCCCTCTCAGGACCAGAGTCAACAGCTACCTCGACAGGCTCGACTGCGTCTACCTGGGAAACACCTGAGGGAGCAGGACCCTGGGGAGGGAGGGGGTCTACCGAAGGGGCACCTGGGGTGAGGAAGAGAGGCGGGGGAGGGAGCGGAGCAGTGCGGTAGGGGAACAGACGGTAAAAGGTTACCGACTCGTCAAAGGTGACGTCCTGAGAGGGGAAGACACGGCGCGAGGTGGGGTGGTAAAACTGCCAACCAGGCACGTCTAGGACAAAGCCAAGGAAGACACAGGGTACAGCGCGGGCGGAGAGCTTATCCGCAGTGGTATCGCGGACAAAGGCACGAGCACCCCAGACCCAGAAACGCGACGCATCGCCAACCTGCCCCGTCCACAGCAGTGTGGGCGAGGTCTCGCGAGCAGAGACACGGGGCCAGAGGTTGAGCTGATGCGCAGAGTACTGGACTGCAAACGGCCACAGGAAATGGGGGCCAGCCGCATGGATCAAGGAGGTACGAGCGATCTCCATGACTAAGCCAATGCGGCGCTCAGCAACCCCATTCTGCTGTGGAGAGGCCGGAAGCGTGAACGTCTGGCGGATGCCGTGCTCCGCATAGTAGGCTGCCAAGAGGTCGGAGGAAAACTCACCACCTCGGTCAGAGTGCAGACGCAGGACGGGAAAGTCCGACTGGAACCGCTCGCGGAGCTGGAGACGAGCAGCGCGGATCCAAGGGATCAAAACATCAGGGACCTCACCCTTGGTGCGCAAGGGGAAGACCGTGGTGTAGCGCGTGTAGTCGTCGACAACCAGCAGGAAGTACCGCTCGTGGCCCTGTCCACGGACGCGGGCTGGGCCCCACACGTCCAGGTGGAGAGTCTGCAGAGGAGCCTCTGTGGGAGGGAACGAGGAGGAGTGAGGAGCGGCGCGCTGCCGCCCCTCGACGCAGGGAAGACAGGGAGGAGCAGGCGAGGGCGGGAGGGGAGGGAGAACCCTGGGAGGACCAGAGACAAGGTACCAGGAGTGCATGCCACGAAGGCGCTGCACTGACGGGTGACCAAGACAGTGGTGCCAGAGAACTGTCTGGTGCGACAGGGAGCGACACGAGCAGGGGGGCGACAGCTGACCTGACGCAGACGCAGACGCAGCTACCTGAGGGGACTCAGTGGTCAGTGTGTACAGGTCCGACCCCGGCTGCCGAGTGAAGGTAGCTAGGTGGCGACCTGTCCTAGCACACGTACAGTGGGTCACACGCTCATAGGCAGGGGTGAACTGGTGAACACCCCCGTCCTGAAGAGCAGAGCCCGCCACCAAGTTCGTAGAGAACGAGGGGAGGTAAAGACCCGACAGGGTGCCAGACGGGACGGCAGGACAAGGGAGGACAGTGGAGGAGGTCGCAAGGACGGGGCCCCCAGAGGGGTCAGCGAGGGAGACAGCAACTGGCCGAGCTAGCTGCTCAAGGGCAGTGCGGTCACGGAAGAAACAGCGGGAAGCACCCGAGTCGAGTGTGAAAGTGTGCAGTGCCTCAGTAGATGCAGTACCAGCAAGCGAGGACGCACTAGTACCTGGGGGAGCAGACTCACTAGCACCAAGAGCAGCAGCCTCACCAGGACCTAGGGCAGCAGACGCACTAGCACCAAGAGCAGCAGCCTCACCAGGACCTAGGGCAGCAGACGCACTAGCACCTGGAGCAGCTGTCTCACTGGTCCCAATGCGCGGGTCGGGCGGTACACTCAGGTAACAGTCACCCTCAACACTAATAGTCAATGCATACATGGCACCAAGGATAGCATCAAAGTCAAGAGCAAAGATATCAATGTTCTTCCTAAGCAGATCAGCCCAGCGAGGCAGCTCAGTGGCGTCAAGAAACTGCTCACGCCAGGCATCGTCGAGACGAAAGAAGCAGCGCTGCGCCGTGTGGAACCTCCCACAGGTCTGGCCAGTGCGGTCACCTGTGCGGATGACATACGGGCAGGTACCTCCACCCCCAGACCCCCCACGCTGAGAGTACCACTCACGGAGCTGCTGGGGCGAGGGAGTCTCGCCGGGACGCTGCTGCTGCTGCCTCTGGCCACCGCCGAACCCCCCACGCTGCACCGCTCCACCGCGCCCGCCACCAGCTCCACCGCCGCCACCACTGCCACCACCGCCCCCACCACCCCCACCACCTCCGCCGCCACCACCCCCTGTGCCGCCACTGACCCCCCCACCACCCGCGCCACTCCCACCTCCGCCACCACCCCCACCACCCCCACCCCCTCCACCGCCGCCGCCCCCGCCTCCACCTCCGCCACCCCTGCCCCCCTTGCCCCTGCCGCCCTTGCGCCTCCCACTAGGAGCAGACGCAGCCCCGACCCCCTCAGCTCCGAGGTAGTCGACAGCAGCAGCAGATGCAATGGAGGGGAGGAGGGGGGAGGGGGAGCACCCCTCAAAGAAGGGGGAGCGGGGGTCACCACGAGAGGCACCTACAGCTACAATGCTCTTCTCAGCTGCTAGGAGTTCCTTCTCGAGGAGGTCGACAGTGAGGTCAGTGTGGGAGAGGGCGAGAAACTGGTCCCTGACAGTGCGAAGGGAGTCAGGGAGGCGGGTGACTAGGTGGTACAGTGTGAGGTACATCGGGGGGGGGGGTTCTTGGCGAGGAAATCGGGGGGGAGCGCGGCACGGTAGCGGAGGTCACTGGTACGGAGGTGGGTGATGAGGTCAGCTACAGTGGCAAAGGCGGACAGATCAGGGAAGAGGTAGGGCAGTGAGAGACGGCCTATCGCAGCAGTGGCGGGGGAGGAGTAGCGCGCAACTACCGCATCGTACAGCTCCTTAGCGGTCTTATGCTGGCCGAAGTGCTCGCGCTCATCTAACGGCAGGTGGCTGCGAACGGCTAGGCGAGCATGAGCGTCACGAGTCTGCCACTGGGAGCGAGCAGTACTGTCAGCAGTAGTGGCAGGTGCGGGAGCGGCGCCTGACGTGTGGTCATAAAGGGAGACATCACCCTTGGCAGTGATCTGGAGGAACAGGTGCAGGTCATCCAACCAAACCTCAAACTTAATCGGGCGGCCCTCAGCGTCAAAAGTGAGAACAGAGGGAGTGGCCATAGTGGCAGTAGCAGCAGTAGGAACAGTAGCAGTAGTAGCAGTAGCAGTAACAGTAGCAGCTGAAGCAGTAGGATCGGCAAGAACAGGAACCGGAGTTGCTGCAGGTGGGGCACAGGAAGGCGGCGCGGCTCGGCCAGGGCGGCGCGGCTCGGTTCGGGCGGCGCGGCTCGGTTTGGGCGGCGCGGCTCGGTTCGGGCGGCGCGGCTCGGCTCGGACTGGGCTACGCGGCGGTGCGCGACGGGGGGGGGCGTGCGCGTGGGCGGCTGTAGCGGGCAGGCCGCGGCTGTGCGTGGGCCTGTTTAGCGCGCGGACGGCGGCCTAGAGGGGCGACGCGGCGGCCTACGGGCGGGGCTGCGTCGCTCTGGGCGGCGGTCGACGGGCGGCTAGGGAGCTTCTCGTGGGCGGCGGTGGTCGCGCGGGCGGCTAGGGGTCAGCGCGCGCTCAGAAAAGGCCGCGCGCGGGCTGCTAGCGGGCTACGCGCGCTAAAAAAAGGCCGCGCGCGGCACTAGCGAGCTGCGCACGGGCAGCAGGAGAAGGAGAGGCGCACGAGGGCGCACTAGGAGAGAGGCGCTCGAGGGCGCTACGTCATTAGGGCGCTCGAGGGCGCTTCTAGCGGAAACGGTGGGCCCTTAGGTAAGCGTTCCTAGGTCTAAACTAAGCTCTGATACCATGTCAGAAACAAGAAGTGATTGAACTATGAAACGTTGGAGTACAAGTATGAAACCCTAGAGTTGTGTACCCCCTAAAGGCTAACCCACTATAGCCTACACAGCAATAACATATATATAATGTTTGACATATTATGTAAAATCAGGCACCAACCGCATCTGGGTACCCGCGTACTCACCATTGAGGGAACTGTTACTGCAGGAGGCACACGACGGGATTACCTCGGGAAATTTTGGGGTAGAAAAAACGCGACAGCAACTGCAGCGGTATTACTACTGGCCGGAGCTGTTGACCAACGTACAGCACCACGTGGGCTCATGTCCTACGTGTCAGGTGATGACGAGCTCGCGAAAAAGAAAGGCGGGTCAGTTGCAGCCGATTCCACCGCCTGAGCGCGCCTGGCAGCAGGTTACCATTGATTTCATCATGGGGTTGCCTTCGATCCCTGGGGGTAACGACGCGGTTATGGTCGTCGTTGACAGGTTGACGAAGATGGCACACTTCGCTGCGTGCAAGAAATCGATCTCAGCCGAAGAAACCGCTCGCCTGTTCATCGCAGTCGTCGTTCGACTACACGGGATACCAGCCGCGATAATCAGCGACCGCGACACGAAGTTCACCAGCAACTTCTGGAAAAACCTTTGGGAGCAGTTCTGGACCAGGCTACAGTTCAGCTCGTCGTACCACCCCAAGACCGACCGGAGCGGACGAATCAGAAGATGGAACAGTTGATTCGTGCCACGTGCGACGACCCGACAACTTGGGAGCAGCAGCTGCCGCTGATTGGGTTCGCGTACAATAACGCCACGTCAGCGACGACGGAGCAGTCCCCGTTCTACCTGAACTATGGGCAAAACCCAACGCCACGTGCACAACAATTTGTGAAGATTACAAGGAATGAATGACTAAGGAATGAATGTGATACAAATATGAAACCCTAAAATTGTGTACCCCTTAGTATCTAACCCGCTACAGCCTATACAGGCTAGATCATATAAGTCTGACACACCCCCATAGGCAAAGTGGGGGAGAACAAGGGGTCACAAGACCAGTCAAGCAAAGCAAAGCAAGCTTAGGGTGGATCACAACGTCACCACACATTCCGAGCACAGGTTCAAGGCCACAAGGCCAGTTCACATGCAGGATCATATATATAAAGGTAAACAAGCAAGTGTAGGTATATATAGAACACAGTACAAGCAAGGTCAAGAAGTAAGCAAGTGAGGCCAAGTAGGCACAAGACCTAGCATCGTACAAAAGCGCTGATGATCACAAGGCTGAAGTGCCTTGGTAAAGATATCAGCAGTGTTGGCCTGAGAGGCCACGTAAGCAAGGTGCAGCTGACCACGCTGCTGCAGCTCACGAGCAAGGAAGTAGCGAAGAGCAATGTGCTTTGTTCTGTGCTCCAGTCTGTGCTCCCGACACAAGGCCAGCATGGCCTTGTTGTCTACGTACAGAACTGGAGGAGAACGAGGCGGCTCTCCCAGGTCGGTCAGCAGGTAGGTGAGCCAGCGTAACTCCTGTGCAGCCATGGCCCCTGCGTAGATCTCGGCCTCACAGCTGGAGCCGAGAACAGAAGACGAGCGGGTAGACCGCCACGAAACAGAGCCAGAACCAAGGCTGAAGGTGTAACCCTGTGACGACCGCTGCGTAGCCTGGTCGTCAGCCCAAGAAGCATCTGCGTGACCTGTGAGGACCACTGAACGCCGCCCTCCAAGCACTAGCCCCATGCCCGACGTACTGCACAAGTAGCGCAACACCCTCTTCGCTGCAGCCATGTGCTCTGGTTGGTGTCTCCTAGGAGCAACATAGCGTGCCAGGATGCTAAGAGGGTATGCAAGGTCAGGTCGTGTGCAGGTCATCAGGTACATGAGGCAGCCAACAAGCTCTGGGTACGGGCCACTCGGCTCTACGGACTCATCCGAAGGCAGAGCTGAGAGCGAGTGGCGAGTAGACAGAGGAGTGGCCTGAGGCGAGGAGTACGTGAAGTCGAAGCGCTGAAGGACCTGTTGCACCATGTGTGACTGAGTCAAGGTGATGGTGCGCTGTGCTCTGTCCCGGGTGATCTGCAAGCCAAGGTAGCTGCGCAGTTCACCCAGGTTTGTGCACGTGTGTCTCTTCTGGAGCTCGGACTTCACGTGGGCGAGTCTAGCAGTGTCAGCAGTGGCAAAGACCAAGTCGTCGAAGTACACGAGGATGTAGAACGGCGGCAAAGAGGTGTCGGTGCGCAGAAACAGCGACGGGTCGACAGTAGCACGAGCAAACCCAAGAGCCGCAAGTGTAGTCCTCAGTGTGTCGTGCCACTCACGGGGCGCCTGGCGGAGACCGTAGACTGGCCGCCGAAGGTTCCATTGGGTACCAGGAGGAAACGACCCAGTGAAGCCAGGTGGGCGGCGCAGCCAGATCTCCTCGTACAGGCTGCCCTGCAAGAAAGCTGTGCTAAAGTCAAGAGAGTGAAGCTCGTAGTCACGCTGTGCGGCTATGTGCAGCAGCACCCGAAGATTGGTCATCTTCGGGGTGGGAGAGAAGGTCTGAAAGTGGTCAACTCCCTGCCGCTGACTGAAGCCTCGAGCCACGTAACACGCCTTGAAGACAGGCGGAGAACCAGGCGGCCGCTTCACCCTGAAAACCCACATGCCACTGACGATGTTCGCCCCAGGTGGGGGAACCTCGTCGACGTAGGTGCCTGTGGACTTCCAGGAAGCCATCTCTGCGTCCATGGCTGACTGCCACTATGAGGAGTAGGGACCCTCGATCGCCTCAGCGTACAATCGAGGAGTCGGGATGTCTGGTGCATCCGGGTCTCCCTCAGGGGCAATCAGCATGGACACGAGATGAGGCAAAGCAGCAGCAAAACACTGAAACTCCTCCTGCCTGTCCTCAAGGACGTCCGTGCTAAGAGCACACTCACCCCCGACGGACGGAGGACAGACAGACTCAGACTCAGCAACAAGACTAGCGGCGTAGTCTAGACGACAGTGAGCAGCGAAGTCGACAAGCTCAGCAACTAAGGCAGACGCAGCAGTGGACTCAAAGGAAGGGTCAGTGACGACAGTAGCCAGGAGGCGCGTGACAGTAGGACTGGCAGCACGAAGAGAGTCAGAATCCGGGTCAGCAAGAGCAGGAAGAGAGGACTCTGGAGGAGACGGCAAAGGGACACGCTGCGGAGCAGTGGAAGGACGCAGTGCCATCTGGTGCGTGCCCGGGACCGCAGGAGGACGCTGACGCGGAACACGACGACTAGCGCGAACAGCACGAACAGGCAACGCAGGACGAGACGCAGGCTCACGATGCTCAGCAAGACCTCCAGTAGGACCAGTGTAGGGAGAAGGAGCCGGCAGTGGGGAGGCGGGCTGTAACTGTGACTCGGACTGGACAGGCTGTGGACACTCTAAGGGAGGAGGAGGACCAGTAGAGGGCGGGAGACCAAGAACCTGCTCAAGGAGTGGAACGAAGTACGGCCGCGGCCGCGCAGCGCCTCCGGAAACAACAGGGACAGCACCAGCACCCCCAGCGGCAGCACCAGCGCCAGCAGAACCTCCAGCTCCAGGAGCGCCAACTCCAGCACCCTCAGAAGCCCCAGCGCTAGCAGTACCTCCAGCACCAGCACCCCCAGTAGCTCCAGTACCCTCAGCAGCACCAGCAGCTCCAGTACCTCCAGCAGCACCAGCAGCACCTCCAGCAGGACCAACTCCAGCTGCCTCAGCAGCACCCCCAGTCCCAGCAGCTCCAGTACCGCAAGTACGAGCACCTCCAGGACCAGTGACTCCAGTACCTCCAGCGCCGACCCCAGGGTCAACAGCAACAGCAGCACCTCCAGCACCAGCAGCACGGCTCCAACGCCTGGCAAACCACTCGCGCAGCTCCTGTGGAGAGGGTAGCTCCCGCCGAGACAAAGTACCCGAAGGACCCCCAGACCCAGCACCGCCAGAGGCCACACGAGGAGACCCAGGCTCCACACCCCCAGGCTCCGCACCCCCAGGCTCCGCACCCCCAGGCTCCGCACCCCCAGGCTCAGCACCCCCAGACTCAGCACCCCCAGGCTCAGCACCCCCAGACCCAGCACCCCTAGACCCCGCACCCGCAGGCTCAGCACCCCTAGCAGCACCAGAGTCAACAGCTACCTCGACAGGCTCGACTGCGTCTACCTGGGACACACCTGACGGGGTAGGACCCTGAGGGGGGAGAGGGTCTACCGGGGGGGACCTGGTGCAAGGAAGAGCGGCGGCGGGGGGAGGGGCGCAGTGCGGTAGGGGAAGAGACGGTAGTAAGGAACCGACTCGTCAAAGGTGACGTCCTAGGAGGACAGAACACGGCGCGAGGTGGGGTGGTAAAACTGCCAGCCAGGCGCGTCAGGGGGGAAGCCAAGGAAGACGCAGGGAACAGCACGAGGGGACAGCTTGTCCGCAGACAAGTCGCGGACAAACGCCCGAGATCCCCAGACACGAAACGCAGACGCATCGCCAACCTTCCCCGTCCACCGCAAGGTGGGGGAGGTCTCTGGCAAGGAGACCCGGGGCTGAAGGTTGATCTGATGCGCAGCGTACCGAACCGCAAACGGCCACAGAAAATGGGGAGCAGCCGCATGGATCATGGACGTACGAGCAACGTCCATGACCATGCCAATGCGGCGCTCAGCAATCCCATTTTGCTGTGGAGAGGCCGGAAGCGTGAACGTCTGGCGGATGCCCTGTGCACGACAGAAGGCTCCTAGAAGGCCAGAGGAAAACTCCCCGCCTCTGTCAGAGTGCAGACGCAGAACAAGAAAGTCCGAGCCGAAACTCTCTCTGAGCTGGAGACGAGCTGCGCGGATCCAGTCGATCAACACCTCAGTGACGTCACCCTTGCTGCGCAAGGGGAACACCGTGGTGTAACGCGAGTAGTCATCAACCACCAACAGGAAGTAACGCTCGTGACCCTGGCCACGGACGCGGGCGGGGCCCCACACGTCCATGTGAAGAGTCTGCAGCGGAGCCTCCGTCGGAGGAAACTCAGAGGAGTGAGGAGCGGCGCGCTGCCGCCCCTCAACGCAGGGAACGCAGGTAGGGGCAGGCCCCGGAGGGAGGGGAGGGAGGGACTGGGGAAGGCCAGAGACAAGGTAACGGGAGGCCATGCCTCGGAGACGAGACAGGGAGGGGTGACCAAGGCGGTGGTGCCAGAGGAGAGTCCGGTGGGACAGGAGACGACACGAGCAGGGAGCAGACTCAGGACCAGTCCTGGACGCTGCAGCAAACACCTGACCCGACGCAGCTACCTGACCAGACTCAGCGACCGGAGGAGACTCAGTAGTCAGTGTGTACAGGCTCGACCCCGGCTGACGGATAAACGTGGCCAAGTGTCGGCCCGTCCGAGCACACGTACAGTGGGTCACCCGCTGACTCGCAGGAGTGAACTGGTCAACCCCCCCATCCTGTAGATCAGCACCACTCACCAAGTTCGTAGAGAACGAGGGGAGGTAGAGACCTGACAGGGTGCCAGAGGGGGCCGCCGGACACGGTAAGACAGTGGAGAAGTGGGCAAGGACAGGACCCCCAGAGGGGTCCGCTAGGGAGACCGCAACCGGCCGACTAAGCGGCGTAAGCGTGGTGCGGTCTCGGAAGAAAGAGCGGGAAGCACCCGAGTCAAGGGTGAAAGTGTGCAAGGCCTGAGCCGACGTGGTACCTGAGAGAGCAGACTCACCAGCACCTGGGGCAGCAGACGCACTAGCACCTAGAGCAGCAGCCTCACCAGCACCTAGAGCAGCAGCCTCAATGCCCGGGTCAGGCGGAACACACAGGTAACAGTCACCCTCATCACTAGTAGACACAACATACATGGCAGCAAGAATAGCATCATAATCTAGATCAAAGATACCAACCCCTGACCTAAGCAGCTCGCCCCAGCGGGGGATCTCAGTGGCGTCAGGGAACTGGAGACGCCAAGCGTCCGTCACGCGGCCGAAGCAGCGCTGGGTGGTGTGCGGGCCACCGCACGGCTCACTAGTGCGGTCGCCGGTACGCAGGACGTAGGTACAAGGACCAGCACCCCCGCCCCGCTGATGCGCAGCGTACCACTCACGAAGCTGCTGGGGGGGCGGGGTCTCACGAGCGCGCCGGTGCTGCTGGCGCTGACCACCACCGAAGCCGCCCCGCTGCGCAGAGCCACCCCGACCAGCTCCACCTCCACCGCCGCCACCTCCGCCACCGCCGCCACCGCCACCGCCTCCGCCTCCGCTCCCACCGCCACCGCCACCGCCGCCGCCGCCTCCGCCTCCACCGCCGCCACCGAATCCCCCACCCCAGCCACCACTCCCATCGCCACCCCCACTCCCTCCGCCGCCTCCACCGCCACCTCCACCACCCCCGCCAGCCCCTCCAGCGCCCTTGCCCCCCTTGCCCTTGCCGGTGCGGCGTCTCCCGCTAGGGGCAGACGCAGCGCCGACCGACTCGGTGCCAACTAAGTCGACGGCAGCAGCAGAGGCAACAGAGGGCAAGAGGGGGGAGGGGGAGCACCCCTCAAAGAAGGGGGCACGAGGGTCACCACGAGAGGCTCCTACAGCGACAATACTCTTCTCTGCTGCCAGGAGGCGCTCCTCGAGGAGGTCAACGGTGAGTGTGGTGGGGCAAACCGAGAGGAAGTGGTCCCTGACTGAGCGAAGGGAGTCAGGGAGCCGGGTGACTAGGTAGTAGAGGGTGATGTACATGGGGGGGGGGGTTCTTGGCGCAGAACTCAGCAGGAAGCGCAGCGCGGTAGCGGGCGTCACTAGTGCGAAGGTGCGTAATGAGGTCAGCGACTGTGGGAAAGGCGGCTAGGTCAGGGAACAGGTACGGCAGCATGAGGCGGCTAAGAGCAGCAGTGGCAGGGGAAGAGTAGCGTGCAATGACAGCGTCGTACAAGGTCTTAGCACTCTTGTACTAACTAAAGTGCGCGCGCTCAGAGGACGGCAAGTGACTACGCACAGCAAGACGGGCAGAAGCATCGCGTGTGGCCCACTGTGAGCGAACATTGCTGTCAGCATCAGCAGCAGGGGCAGTAGAGGCGCCAGACGTGAGATCGAACAGTGAGAGACCGTCTTTCCTATCGCACTGTAGGAAAAGCTGCAGATCATCGACCCAGACCTCAAAGTCAACAGCCCGACCCTCAGCATCAAAGACGAGAACGCTAAGGGTAGCCATGACAGCAGTAGCAGCAGGCTAGGGGCAGCAGCAGCAGTGGCAGCAGTAGGGGCGCAGTTCGGCGACGCTCTTACCAGGGCAGAGGGTCGCAAGTGGTGGGGCAGGGCCGAGGCGCACCGGCAGGGACGGGCCGAGGCGCGCCGGCAGGGCTGAGGCGCGGCGGCAGGGTCGGGCCGAGGCGCGTCGGCAGGGACGGGCCGAGGCGCGCCGGCAGGGCCGAGGCGCACCGGCGGCTGCAGTCAGTGGCAGCGGCGGCTGCAGCCCCGGTTGTGGTGGCGGCGGCTGCTGCTGGTGGCGGCCGCGGCGGCTGCGGCCCCGGGAGCGACAGCGGCGGCCGCTGCTGGCGGCGGCACCGGTGGCGGCGGCTCCCGCTGCAGGGGCGGCGACGGCTGCTGCTGCAGGGGCGGTGGCGGCTGCTGCTGCAGGGGCGGCGACGGTGAGGTGGCGGGTCCGTGAGGGAGCCGAGAAGGGGCCGCGAAGGAGCCGGGAGGGGCCGCGAAGGGTGGCGACGGGGCCGAGAAGGGGCCTGAGGAGGCCGCAAAGGGCGGCGACGGGGCCGTGATGGGCGGCGACGGGGCCGAGACGGGGCCGAGACGGGGCCGTGAGGGGCCGCGAAGGGCGACGACGGGGCCAAGAAGGGGCCTGAGGGGCCGCGAAGGGTGGCGGCGGGGCCGCGAAGGGCGGCGACGGGGCCGTGAAGGGCGGCGACAGGGCCGCGAAGGGCGGCGACGGGGCCGCGGAGGGGCCGCAAGGGGCCGTAAGGGGCCGCGAAGGGCCGTGAGAGGGGCCGCAAGGGAGCCGCGAAGGGCCGTGAGAGGGGCCGCGAGGGGCCTTAGGAGGGCGCGACGGGCCGTTAGGGGCTGGGGACGCGACGGGAGGGAGGGCACACGGGGCGCGACTCGGGCAGGAGCGAAGCGCGCTCCGGGCAGGTAAAAAAAAAAAATTGATTTTGAGTGGTGGGCCCTAGGAAACGTTCCCACTAGGGAACCTGCTCTATACCATGTGAAGTTTACAAGGAATGAATGACTAAGGAATGAGTGTGATACAAATATGAAACCCTAGAATTGTGTACCCCTTAGTATCTAACCCGCTACAGCCTATACAGGCTAGATCATATAAGTCTGACACAATTCGCCGAGATTCTGCAAGCTGCCCGCACCAGAGCCGCTGAAGCAATTAAAAAGGCAAATGTTATCACTAAGCGCAACGCTGACCGCCACCACCGCCCAGTCACGTACCAGTCAGGCGATTACGTACTGCTCGACACACAGAACTTAAGACTGTCCGTCGTACCGAAATTACGACCCCGCTACTGTGGACCATTCCAAATCAGCCACATGATTACACCAGTGACAGCCCACTTACTATTGCCGACGGACTTGTACATTCCACGTCAGCCTACTTCGCCCGTACATCCCAACCACAAGTCAACTGCCTCGTCACTGCCCGCCATCCATGACTCGCCCTGCATCGGAGCCGATCATCGAGCCCGAAAAAATCATGAGCCATCGGATTCGACACCCCACGGGAATCAGGAGGATTGAATTCCTCGTTCGCTGGAAGGACCGCATGCCAACTGAGGATAGCTGGGTGCCCCTGGCCAACATCGAAAACCACCCTGCCCTGCAAGTGTACTTGAGGAGCCGGGGCTTCCACGATATACACGCACTCGCGTAGCGGAGGGGGCTTCTTGAGGGGGGGGAGGTATAGTGTAAGGAATTTTCTCGACATTCCTTAGCGCGTCCTGCAACATCGCGTACAGCAGCAGCCGTTGTTCGCCCGTTACTGCTAACGGGGCTTCGCCGACTTCGCGCGCACTGCTTCACCAAACCTCGCAATGCTGGCCCGACCGTGTCGGCCTGCGCTTCGGGACTAGCCCGAGCCTCGCTGCCAGCGTAGCACTAGCTAGCTCGCACGCACCGCGTTACCGTTTGCATGTTTCGCATATAAATGTTCGCTCATGCCTTCGCTCACATTTTGTACTCGTTTAACACCTTAGTGCAATCCTCGCTACCTGGATTCATTGCACCCGTACAGGGCTAATTTTTCGTTTTTAGAGATCCGGATGCCTCCGGGGCCCCCACGCAAACATACGTAAAATTCCCGATCCGTAGAAAGGCCACCCTTTTTGGTCCGGATTCTATCAAGGGGTACCCTGACTCACTGTTTCTCTATGAAACACCCTTTGGCCCATCGAGTCGTAACTGCTGCATAATACAAGTGAAGGGCATACTTGAAGAAGTACTCGAGAAAATCACACATTTATAGAAGTTCCTGAAATGTTCCTAACAATGGAACAGGCACCCACTAGACTGACTGTGAGTGTGAAAACACAAGACAATCTTATAAGGTAAAGGTAAAGGAGGCGGGAAATCCCCCTTTGGGTTACCCCCGGCTGTGGATCGTAATCCGCCTACCCATTTGTTTACACGCCTCGCTGGGTATTGAGGTTGTTCTATCCACTCCCAGATGAGCACCTGTGTAACCCCCTTCAAGGGGGCTGGCTGAACACGCCGCAGGGGGGATTTGATCCCGGGACCTCATCTTTCGGAAATGAACCAACTAACTAGCTGGGCCACTTCAGGATACAAGACAATCTTATTGTTGGCTTAGGGCGGGTCCAACTTTGCACACTCCCGTTTTTTTCCGTTATTTTTACGTCAGCTCACTTGTCAAATTTGACTGTACCCCAGGGCGCTGTCCTAATGTTTCCTGTCCAGTTCGGAGTGTACAGTGCGGACGTTTGACGAGGTGCATTAACGTTGCGAGGTACAGTACCTGGGAAGGATAGTTACCAAATGTTGCGAGGGTTTCCGCGTCTAGGGCGAAGGGAAAAATATAATGGCGAAAGGGTTTTGGCGAAAAACGGGCGATACTGTTTGACGACTTTGACGGGAATCGATTTGGAGACGAACCTTCGGATGTGTTCCGCACGTCTTGGGGCACGTTTTCGAAATAAGGTCATTTATGTACAGTCTCGTGTCAAACGGATTTCGCACGTGAGAAGTTCTGTTACATGCTTAATTTTGGTAACTGAGCTGGAAAAAAACCGTACATGTGCAAAGTTGGACCCGCCATTACAGCTGTTTCGGAACGCAGATGAGTCTCACTCAGAAAGCCTTGACCAAGCAAGACTCCACCTGGCCCGGTATGAAGCCTCAAAAGCCTCCGAAATTGCGCTTAAGGCCAAGCTTAAAGTGGAAGGGCACAGGGAAATGGGAGTCTCCTCTCTTCTCTCTGGCCTCAACTCGCGAATCAAGGGCTCGATCATCAGCTCCCTGACCTTACCTAATGGACAAACAACGTCGGATCTCCCCACCATGACGAACCTGTGCTCCAATTTCTTCCAGACACTCTACAGCGGAAACACCCCCGCCACCGCAAACACGGCCTTCTGGCAACACATCCCTCCCTCCTCCATCCCGAACCCCCTACTCCTACGACTCGGCGCCCCCTTCTCCCTAGCTGAAATTGGTAAAGCACTGCTCTCTCTGTCCCGAGGTAAAAACCCTGGCCCAGACGGTTTGCCTGGGGAACTCTTTCGGCAATTCGCCCCGCGATTTGCACCGGTCTTCCACTCCCTGCTCTCCCCTCCACAACCTCTCTCTCGCCTACCCCCGTCCATGCTGACCGGACGCACTGTCCTCATCCCCAAACGGGGTGATTCTTCGCTCGTAGAAAATCTTCGCCCCATCATCCTCATGAACGCTGATTACAAGGTACTCGCGCTGTGTCTTGCTAACCGCCTCCAGCTCGTTCTTCCCCAGCTCATCCACCCATCCCAAACCGCCTTCATCAAACACAGGAAAATTGGAGACACTATCAACGATACCCTTGACATCATGGACTGGGCAGCATTCTCATCAAACCCTCTTCTCGCTCTTACGGTAGACTTTCGAAAGGCCTACGACCTGGTCGACCGCCCCTTTCTCCTCCAAGCCTTAGCAGTCCTAGGGATTCCAGCTCCCTTCATACATTGGGTACGACTAATGCAGTCCGACACGACCACACGAATCTCCGTCAACAACATGCTCGGCCCAATCTTCCCTGTCCGCACAGGAGTCCGTCAGGGCTGTCCTCTGGCACCTCTTCTTTTCGTCTGTGTCATAGAGATCTTCCACCGATACATGTCCCTCTTCCTGCCCGGCTTCGCTCTGTCTCCCGTCCAGCGCCGACTCATGGCATGTTACGCGGACAATGTCACTCTCTTCCTCACCTCAGATACAGAGCTCGGCCTCGCAGTGATACTACTCGGCGTCTTCGGCTCTGTGTCTGGAGAGATACCCAATTGGAACAAATGCTCCATTATTCCCTTCAATATTAACCCCACTGGCATCGCGCACGCCGGGCCTATCCCCATCCGAGCCCCCTGCGAAGCAGAACGCATCCTTGTATGTTGAACGTCTACACCCTGGATCCACCACCTGGACTAAACCCTCGCCCGCATACAAAACACCGCCAAATTTCTGGCAGCCGTACATGCCACGGTCACTTGCCGCAAATCTCTATCATCGATCTTTCTGAACTCCGTCATCTCCTATCCCGGTCGCTTTCAACCTGCACCACCGATCACCATCAAACAAATTGACATATCAGTTGGGAACTTCCTCTCGTCCTCAAAACATAAACAAGACGGCCTCGCACAACGCTTCCTCCCCAATGGCCTCCTTTACAACTCACCCCAAGACGGTGGGGTTGGTGCGATCGCCCCATCTACCCAAATCAAAGCCCTCGCTATCCAGCATGCACTACGCAGATTTGGACCCACTCCGTCCGAGGAAGTCGCACGGACCCTGAACCCGTTCCCCTTCGGGCTACACGGTTTGCTCTCCCATAAGGCCATCCTTGAACGAGACTATCTTCCCTCCTTCATCCCCCCGCGGGCACTAGATGAACTTAAAACCCTCCTCGCTCTTCCCCTAGTAATCCATGGCCCACCCTTACGCATGCAATGCATCCTTACCGAACCTCTCGCCTTCAACCGGTGGCTCCTCAAACCCGACGAGCGACCTTTCGGCACCCGCCAACACGAGCGATTCCTGCTTACACGGCAACTCCGCATTGGACACATCGTCCGAATCACCAACTTCGACGTCAGTCCTATCTCTACTCGGGAGTTCTGCTCCCAACTCCCGGAGGAATTCCACGACGACGCCACACGCCTCCTCCCAGATCTCATCAAGGCTATCAAGCCTCCATGGTGGGCCGGCCTCCGGTCCCCTCACTCCTCCTCTGCCTCCCCGGGAGATTGGTTCATGCCATCGGATGACCATTACTCCATATCTCACCTCGCCATCCAGGTCGTCGCTTTCATCCCCCCCTCTACCGTCTCGGCTACTGTCCACTCCGTCTCCCCCAACCATCGCATCGGCCGTACCCCAATCAATGCCGGACTCTTCCGTTTACAGGACCTCATTGAGGTGTATGTCAGGGAATGGTGGCTCATTGAGGTGTATGTCAGGGAATGGTGGCTCGCAGGGCCACTTCATACAGGGACAGGTTTAGGAGCTAGGGTAGAACTTCTACAGGACGGTACCCCCAGCCTCGCCGACATCCGCCGTCTCCTTTACTCCACACAGCCACTCACTCACCACAGTCGATGGACCCGAGACCTCACCCTTCCTCCCCCCCTCTCCCTGGCCTCAAGGACCCCTTTCTCAAAGACCAGCCGAGCCGTCAACGGGATATCCTCTTCAGACTCTACACTCTAACTCTCCCCTCTGGATCACGCTTCCAATATTTTGACGACCGAGGGGTATGCTCCCGGTGCCCCGCTGCTGTTGTAGAGACACTGCCGCATATCTTCTTCGAATGCGCCTCTGCCGGAAATGTCATCTCTGCTCTTCGCACAGTCGCTGGCCGCCACCTCGGACAAACCCCCCCCGCCGAACACATCTTCTTCCCAATATAGTCACGGGTTGGACAGTCCCCCCCCATGGAGCTTACTAGTGGGAGCAGCAGCCAAGACGCTGTGGAATAGCCGCTGTGACCACAGGTACCGCAATTCCTCCTCCTCGAGCTTCGAGATACTGCAGCTCATCCTAGCCCAGTTCCTAATCGCCTTCAAAATCTATATGTGGAGAGGCAAACGTCAATCGGCCAAGAAGCGGCAACGTATATCATCCAGCATCAAGCGAGCACAGAAACTCCGACTCCTCCTCTTCGACAGGACCGGCACACCCTCTATCCACCCCGACCTAAGGTTCTCCTGGCTCTTGGGAAATCCGTTCCGACCACCATAGTCACCCATCGCATAGAGCGTCTCCCCAGGCAGCTGGCGGTTGTCCGCGAGGACAAGGAATAAGGTGTGTTCCACGTGCTCCATTGTGGATGCTGGCCACCTCGGCCATGTTTCTAGACTGCTCTATGGTTTACTCTTTGTACATTGATTACGATCAATATATAACCTTAACCTTAACTCAAAGATGCGACCAATCGATTCCGGCACGAAAGTTTCTAAGGAGCACCCTTATGCATCCGGATGTCTCTGAGAAATACCCTTTATGAGTCCGGATGATTCTGAGTTCAGACCCCTCAAAATCCGGATCTCTGACGAAAACATCCGGAATGTCGACGAAATTCCGGATGTGCACCCTGCTACCGTGAGCCCTGCACCCGTAACAGGGAAGAAAGCATGACACCACCAGCAGCGTCGTTGAGAGTCATTGTGCTTCGTTTGAAAGTAGTCGTGCGTCGTTTGAGAGTCATCGTACTGTTGCTGTATTGCGACTTAGGCATTCCACTTGACCCTCACGACCAAGCAGGAACCTCAACGACCATAGTCGTGCCAGCAAGGCAGAGAGCAGCGAGCGATGACGATGAGCAAATGTGGGAGCAAAGTGAGGCGGAGAAGGGAAGACTTTAGATTCATCGTCCGTTCTACATACTATTGATTTCACGAGGTACCACCCTTTTGTGCTTCGCAGTAGCAGCCAGCTTCTCTAGAATATATCTCCGAGTGGCTCGGCATTTTTGTCATTTTCTTTTCAAATCTACCGCCGTTCCCCTGCTACTACAATCTCTCTATGGCTTCTCACAAACAGCATTCGTTGCTGTATGAGAAACTGCCTTATCAATTATGGGCTTCTCTTCTCCTACCATTGCTCCTCCTCACTATACCCGTAACGCTCTCCCTCCCCACCAACGCTGGTAAGCAAACGGCCATACACCACGGCGCTCCGTAGCATCACTGCTATATCTGATGCACCTCAAAAACAGGCTCGTAGCGTCCTATATCTGAGACGCCTCAAAATCAGGCTCATAGCGTCCCTTCCCCCACTCACTCCCATTTCGACTTCTCTCCCTGGCCCTGCTCTCCCTGGCCCTGCTCTCTCAGCCAATGACTCGCAGCTGCCTGTATTGATGCCTGCACGCTCAACAACTTGTCCGCCTTCCCTCCCCCTTCCCTTGTCATTTCCAAATCTCCCGCACGCTCCACCGCACCCCATGTTTCCCCTGCTCTGCCGCTCCGTGCCGCCTCTTCCCCCCCCCCCTCGTCCTGTTTCCCCCCATCCCCCGCAGCTTCCCCCTCCCATGCCTCCGCGATCTACATCGTCCGCCTTCGCTCTGCGCCGCCTGTTGCGTCGTATCACGGGGGATTTGCCGGCTACCCGGCAACGGCCGCCTGGGACAGCGACCCTAACGCCAACGCGGCAGGCGCCGCTTCAGACGATGAGGCCAGCGATGGCGTTGGCGCGGCTTCTGTTGCAAGCAACGGTGGCGTTGGCACTGCGTCTGTCACTCCTACTGCTGCTTCTGCTGCTGCTGCTGCCACTGCTGCTGCCACTGCTGCTGCCACCAGCGGTTCAGGGGGCACAAACCGTTCGCTGCGAAGGCCGCGGTTGAACTTGAGGGCGCCGGGCGTGAGGGCGTTCAAGCAGCTGCTGCAGCGCATGCAGCAGGCCGTGCTGAGAGACAGCGGGGTGGACGCGGGGAAGATGGCCTATAGGTGAGGGGAACGATGGTATGCAGGTGAGGGTGAGAAGAGTTTTGGGGACTTCATTGCTGCGAGCGTGGTGCTGCAGCAGCGCATGCAAAGGGCGGTAATGCAGCAGCGCATGCAAAGGGCGGTAATGCAGCAGCGCATGCAAAGGGCGGTAATGCAGGATAGTCGAGCGACACTCTAGAGAACGTTCAACAGGTGAGCGGACGTGTGTGTTCAATCTGGTGTTAAGGCTGTTGCACGCATCCAATGGCTTCTCAACGACCCTCACGCCCTCCGTGCCCGCCCCCTCTCAACTTCCCCTGCACGCCCGCCTCCCTTCCTTCCCTCGCCTCCCCCTGTACAATTTCCCTCCCCCTGTACGCTTTCCCTCCCCCTGTATTCTTCCCCCCCCCCCCACCCTGTACACTTTCCCTCCCCCTGTACGCTTTCCCTCCCCCTGTACGCTTTCCCTTCCCCCTCAGCTACGTGCACACAGACAACGGCTTCTCGGCGGCCCTCACGGCAGCGCAGGTGCAGCGCATGAGGCGGCACCCCTCCGTGGCGTCCGTCACGCCCTCTCGCACCATCACACGCCGCCGCGCCGTCACTGCCGCCGCTGACGGGCACAAGTCTCTCAAGCTGCCACATGCCCGCACTGCTGATGTTGCCGCTCCCGCTGCTGCTGCTGCCACTCCTGCTGCTGCCACTTTTGCTGCTGCCACTTCTGCTGCTGCCACTTCTCCTGCTGCCGCTGCTGCTGCTGCCACTCCGGCTGGAGTGTCGAGTGACGGCGAAGGCACGGTGATTGGAATTCTGGACAGCGGCGTGTGGCCGGAGCACCCCTCCTTTGACGACACCGTACGATCACATCCGAGCATCGCTCTTCACCTTATGGGTTTCTGCTGCTGCTGCTGCTGCTCCTCTCTCTCCGTCGGCGCCCCCCTCTTTGAATTCCTCGTCGGTCCCGATACAGCAAACCAGCACTTTTTCCAACTTAGCTACCCCCGTGCACCCCACATCCTCCCCCCCACCAGGGCTACAGCAGCACGCTCCCTGCCGGGTGGGCGGGCACGTGTCCCACTACAAGCGACTTCGATTGTAACAACAAGATCATCGGAGGGGGCATCTTTCGCGCGGCGTTTGAGAGCGAATATGGAGGACAGGGCCCACACGACGACGAGTGGGCCTCCCCGCGCGATTCTGATGGCCATGGCACGTGGTGTGCCGGGTGAGTGCAGGAAGTTAGGACCGTGTGGTGAGTGCCATAACACACTATGCCATGGCATGGGATGGGACGGCATGGCAAGGGATGGGATGGGATGGGATGGGATGGGATGGGATGGGATGGGATGGGATGGGATGGGATGGGATGGGATGGGATGGGACGGCATGGCATGGCATGGCATGGCATGTCATTGCATGGGATGGGATGGCATTGCGTGTGTTCAAAGTGGTTTGGCAGACAGCGAAAGGAAGAAGACCATGTGCATGGCGTGGCAAGGTCATTCCCTCCATAACCACCCCTCCCCTGTCCCACGCATCTCCACTCTCAGAGCAGCAGCGGGCAACAGCGGCGTGGAGGTGCCTGGCGGAGGCACAGTCAGTGGCGTGGCTCCCAAGGCACGCCTGGCCATCTACAAGGTCTACTGGGATCTAGGCGGCCCTGGCGAGTCGATTACTACCGACGAAGATGTCTTTGCAGCCGTTGATCAGGCCGTGGCGGACGGTGTGGATGTGCTCACCTTGTCCCTGGACAACACGAACAGAAACACGGCCTGGGATCAGAATGACAAGTGGAATTGGACCTACTTTGACGACGTGCCTTTCCTCGGTGCTCTTGCGGTGGGTGTGAGGGGCATGCGGTGGGTGTGAGGGGCGTGCGGTGGGTGTGAGGGGCGTGCGGTGGGTGTGAGGGGCGTGCGGTGGGTGTGAGGGGCGTGCGGTGGGTGTGAGGGGGCATCCTGTGGGTGTGAGGGGGCATCCTGTGGGTGTGAGGGGGAATCCTGTGGGTGTGAGGGGGCATCCTGCGGTTATGAAGTGCATGCGCGTAGGGAGTGGCTTTGCTGGTTGATCCGAGCGTGTTTTTCTATCACACTTATACGTGTCCCTGCCAATGTGGTGGGTGGGTGCATCACTCGAGCATACACTGGTACGGAATGTGATCGTAAACCCCATGTCAGCTAGTCATCTCGTTAGGGCGCCTCAGAAGGGCTTTGTCAGCCATCCCTCTCTTTCTTCTCTCGTTTTCCTTGTGCTTCTTCTCTCCCTAATCCATACCCCCTCCTCTAACCTTCCGTACCCTTCCACTCTCATTCCCCATTCTCCCTCCCTCCCTCCCTCCCTCCCTCCCTCCCTTTCTCCCTCCCTCCCTCCCTCCCTCCCTCCCTCCCTCCCTCCCTCCCTCCCTCCCTCCCTTCCCTCCCTCCCTCCCTCCCTCCCTCCCTCCCTCCCTCCCTCCCTCCCTCCCACCCTCCATCCCACTCTCCCGCCTTCTTTCCCTCCCTCCCTCCCTTCCTTCATCCACATCTGAGTTACTGTGGCTCGAACCCTTTGAACCCTTTTCAACGCCTTTCAACTCCTCGCACCGAGGCCTGCCCATCACCCTTTCGTCACCTCCTCTTGTATGTGTTTCCCTCTCACCCTCCTTAAAGCCGGAGTGACTGTAACGAGTTTTTTGGGGCACCTAAAAAACATAATCTTTCCCCCTCCTCCCTCCCCAGGCCGGAGTGACTGTGTCCTTTGCAGTGGGTGACGAGGGGAGGCCGTTTTACCGTTACTTGTATGGTCCTGCCCCTGCCATCAACAACTTTGCACCCTACTATATCAGCGTGGGGGCGAGGTGAGAATGGGGAGCACTTGCTAGGTAGTGGCAGGGGTAGTAAGTTTCCCACGCAGAAGGTTGTTTGTTTCCCATGCTGCAGCTTTGCATTGTACTTTCTTCCCTTCTTCCTTGGTTCATGCCTTTTTCCACGCTCTCCTCCTTGCACCTCCTCCCTCGTCTTCCATCTCCTCGCATCTCACGCTTACCAACACTCTTCATGCCCCACCATGCAGCTGTTAGAGAGATTGTTTGTTTTCCACGCTGCAGCTTCGCAGGGTACTTTGATTCGCAGGGTACTTTGATTCGCAGGGTACTTTGATTCGCAGGGTACTTTGATTCGCAGGGTACTTTGATCTGCAGTGTACTTTGATTTGCAGTGTACTTTGATTTGCAGGGTACTTTGATTCGCAGGGTACTTTGATTCGCAGTGTACTTTGATTCGCAGGGTACTTTGATTCGCAGGGTACTTTGATTCGCAGGGTACTTTGATTCGCAGTGTACTTTGATCTGCAGTGTACTTTGATTTGCAGTGTACTTTGATTTGCAGGGTACTTTGATTCGCAGGGTACTTTGATTCGCAGTGTACTTTGATTCGCAGGGTACTTTGATTCGCAGGGTACTTTGATTCGCAGGGTACTTTGATTCACAGTGTACTTTGATCTGCAGTGTACTTTGATTTGCAGTGTACTTTGATTTGCAGGGTACTTTGATTCGCAGTGTACTTTGATTTGCAGTGTACTTTGATTTGCATCGCTTCTTGCCCTTTTCCACACTCACGTCCCTCCTCTCGCATCTCCTCCCTCCTCTCGCATCTTCTGTTGCCCTTCTCATGCTTACCAACACCTTCCCTGCCCCACCATGCAGTACCGTGCCCCAGGACTCCCTCACTTCAATGTCTACAACAACAACAGCAGCAGCGACGGCTTTAGAATCTCGAGCAAACACCACAGGTCTCACAGCATCAACACGGCTAGGAACCCGACTTCCTGCCACCATCTCCCCTGCATCGACCTCCCTCCCCATGGTTCCCAAATGGTCCTCCAAGGGCCCTCTCGCTGCATCGAGCTGTACTATCTGCCGCCCGAAGAAGGCCCGTCCCTCCAATGCCATTCTCAAGCCGGACATCATTGCCCCGGGCGCCAACATCCTTGCAGCTGCGCCTGGGACAGCTGTCGGTGAGACGGGATCGTTCCGGGTTGGTGAGGAAACTGCCGTGGCGGCGGCGCATGTTGCCGGTGTGGCTGCTCTGATCATCCAGCTGCTATCTGCTCCTCATTAGGGCATTGCACAACCCTAGCCAGCTGCCCGGTAGCAAACGCGACGTCCGGCCGGGTGTTTACCGCCGCATACATGAGGCTGCCCACCAACGAGTGAAAACGGCGCCTCTCCTCTTCTCCAACGCTCTCCTCCTCTGGCCCCTTCACACACTTGAACCCAGAGGGAAAGGGAGTAGCCACATGACCTTCACTCTGGCCGAAGTTGGCGGCCAACGCCTCAAGGTACTTCCGTTGGTGCACTCGCATGCTCCGCTTCTCCACGTCTCGTTCGATGTGGAGCCCAAGGTAGAAGTTGACGTCACCAAGGGACTTGCACTTGAACTTGTCTTGCAGCTTCAGCATCACCTCCTTCACAAGGTCAGAAGAGGGTGAGAAGATCAGGATGTCGTCCACGTACACCACCATGAAGCTCCTCTGCTCCCCCTCGCCAAGCATGAACAAGGAGTGATCGGCCGTTGAGGGAGTGAAGCCGATCCCCTCCAACACTTCGCGCAGCTTCATGTACCATTGCCTAGGGGCCTGCTTCAGCCCATAGAGGGCCTTCTTCAGCTTCCACACTCTGCCACTACCATCATCAAACCCCTCTGGCTGCGCCATAAAAATCTCCTCCTCAAGGATGCCGTTAAGGAATGCCGTTACGATGTCCATTTGTTTTACTACCCATCCTTTGATGGCGGCTCCCGCGAATAGGGTTCGCAGCGTCGTCGGCTTCACCACAGGGGCAAACAGCTCCTTGAAGTCCACCTTCTCCTTCTGCTGGTACCCCTTGGCTACAAGCCTAGACTTGTAGCACTCGATCTTGCCGTCGGCATCCGACTTGATTTTGAAGAGCCACTTGGACGCTATCGCCGTACGCCCCTCCGGTAGCTCCACCAATTCAAACGTGTCATTCTCCTCGATGCTCTTCAGCTCACTCTCCATGGCCTTCTTCCACTCCTCAGCATCACTACTCTCCAAAGCCTCCTTGAGAGTTGCTGGTTCTCCCGGCATCTCCACCGGAGAGAAGAACGCGAAGGCACACTCCTCGTAGTCACTCTCCTCGTCGTCTCCGACCATCATTGCCGCTCCGGCCAGGGCTGTCTTGCCCTGATTTCCCGGCGCATCATAGGTCAGCCTATTAGGGGGTTGAACTCTCCTCTTCCCCCTTCGTTCCTCCTCAACTGCAGGGACTTGAAGGCCTTGGCGTTGCTGCGGTGTGGCTCGAATCCGTGGAGCACTCGTAGTACGGGAAGGGAGTGACGGTGCACGCTCGCTCACTTGCTGCACCTCCTCCTCTTCTTCCTCTGCATCATTGGCCTCCTCTCCCCCATTCACAAGGGAGGATTGCCTCGTGGTTGTGCTGCCGCTGCTCAGCTCCAAAGGCAGCTCCACATGCTCCAAACCGGAACTCTTCACCTCCCCAAACCGCACGCCTATCTTCGCCTCATTCTCCGCCTTCCAATCCTTGTACATGAAGTTCTCCATGAATTTGCAGTCCCTGCTCACCAAGAACTTCTTGGTGAATGGGTCCCAAAGAAGCCATCCCTTGCTGTTTTGAGCCATGCCCAAGTGCACGGCCCACACTGCCTTGGCACCAAGCTTGTTGTGCCGAAGATGCTTAGGCACGAGCGCCATGCACATGCACCCGAACACCCAAAGCATATCCACCTTTGGCTTCCTTCCTAGCCACTCCACATAGGGCACCCATTTGTCTGCTCCCACATGAGTCAAGGCTCTGTTCTTGGCCACACACGCGCTCCGCACCGCATCAGGCCAGAAATAGTCGGGTAGCCCGGCTTCAATGAGCAACCCGCGTGCCGCCTCCGTGATTGTGCGGTTCGCTCGCTCGGCGATGCCGTTCATTGCAGGGGAGTATGGCATGGTGAGGGAGTGCCGAATACCATTCTTCTTCAGCCACAACCCAAACTCCTTGCTCAGGAACTCTCCCCCTCGATCGGTGCGGATTGACTTGACTAGACGGTCTTGTTGCCGCTCCACCATCGGGAACCAATCCGTCTTCAACGTTTCAGCCACGTCGCTCTTCTTGGCCAGCACATACACCCAAGTCATGCGGGTGTAGACGTCGACAATGGTGAGAAAATACTCAGCTCCAGCAGCTCCAAGCTTCAGGGGGCCCACCACGTCCATCACCACCTCATCAAGTGGTGCCTTTGCCGTTGCCTCCGAACTAGGGAACGGAAACCGGGTGAACTTGGCTTGAATGCACGTCGGGCAGCCAAGCACCTCATCAGGCTCCCCCTTCACATGTATGCCATCAACCATCTCATTCTTCACTAGCTGCTGCAAGATAGGCAGGGCCACATGCCCCATTCGCCGATGCAAGGTAAGCCAATCACACTCCCCCGTAGCCGAAGTCGGATTGGAGAATGCCGCACTCGCAATAGCGCCCCACCTGCTCTCTCCGTACTCCTCCTCCGCTGCTGCCTCGGGGTTCTCCTCACCCTTGTGCTGCTCCTTGGCTGCTGCACCTCTCTCCTTAGGTTCACCGAGCTTGCTGGTCCCTCCAAGATTGCTCTTCTTGGACTCGTTCTCCTTAGCGCGACCGTTCGCACCATCGCCGCTACCAACCGTTTCACCCTTGGTGCTGACGCTTGGTGCCACTTGCGTCTCCTTAGGCATGGGGACCACAGGGATCTGCCACATCTCATTGTAGACGTCCCTATCCTCATGAAGGTCCCATAGAATCCACTCGCCAAGCCTTGCGGTGTAGGTCTTGGCTCCCTTCGAGTTCGTGTCCATGCCGGCCTTTGCCAATCGCCGCACGGAAATCAGGTTCGCAGCAAGGCTGGGCACCCAAAGCACGTTCTTGAGGCCCACTATCTTCCCATCAGCACCCTTGAACATGGCCTTGCCCATGCCTTTCACCTCTGCTCGCTGCCCCAAAGCCGATGTGACATGCTTCACTGGTGACGGCTCGAGTTCGGTGAGCAAGTCCGGGCGAGGTGTCATGCTATAGGTAGCGCCACTATCGATCACCCAATAGTCCAGGGGGTGTAGGGTCACCTTCCCCACAGCTGCTGGCTCCTCAAAGCCTTCATCCTTCTCTGAACCAGCTGGTACTTGCGTCGACACAAAGTAGAATAGACCCGGGTACCGATCGTCGCTCGGGTCCTTGTCGTTGTCTCCGCTCTTCATGTTTGCAGCTCCGCCACCACGGCCGCCATGGCCTCCACGGCCTCCACGGCCTCTTCCTCTGCCTCCACCTGCTCCTCTACCCTCTTGGTCTTGAGCAGGGTTCCAACCATCAGGGAGCTTGTAGCAATCGCGCCACATGTGTCCGGTCTTATGACAATAATGGCACTCGCCATCGAATCGGCCGCGACCGCGCCCGTAGCTCTTGTCGTCGCTACCGTAACCGCCACTCCCGCGGCCTCCACCGAAGTTGCTGCCACCAAACCTTCCTCCCCCTCGTCCTCTGCCTCTTCCTCGGCCATATCCACGGCCGACGCTTGCTGCCCCAGCGCCACCCGCACTCGCCAACTCACGGCGGCGGAAGTCCTCTTGTAGGATTGTGCGTTTCACGTCTTCAAGCGAGAGACGGGGCAGGTCACGGTTCAAGTTGGTGATGAGCGAGGACCACGACTCGGGGAGTAGGGCCAGCAACTTGGTCTTCTTCTGGAGCTCACTGTAGTTCAAATCAGCTCCCTCAAGCCGCGTCAACAAGTCGAAGAATTTCTGCACCCCGTCTTCCACGGGTTCATCTTCCTTCGTAGCGTCGCCATTTGCCGTTCCAACACCACAGCTACCACCGCTGTTGCAGGAGCGTGTACACCCTTGAGAGCAGCCCATGCCTTTGGTCCCTTCTCTGGTTCACGCTGGAACGGCTTGATGTGACGGATCTGGCTGCTCCCCAACGCTTGCCCAAGTAGGAGGTAGCCTTGTGCGCTCTTCCGCACCCACGGGCTCTTCTCCGGGTCGTTCTCGGGACGCTTCTCCGTTCCTTCCATCACCTCCAGCAGGTCATAGTGGTCGAACACATTCTCCATTCTGAAGGACCATTCAGCAAAGTTGTCGCCGTTGAACTTGTCAAGCCCGAACACTCTTGGTTCGTCCCTAGAAGGTCCAAGAGTCGGTTGCACGGGCGCCACGGCTGACTCACGGGCTTGGCCTTGTGCTTGGGCATCTCCATTGCCACCAGCACCTCTGCCACCCCTTTCCTCAGGTCTAGCCATTGTCAAAACTGCTCCAAGGGGCTCTGATACCACTTGTTATAGTCACAATAGGCTCCAATGTGCCTAAAACGAAAGATAGAGTGCACAGTCGGATTTCTGCACAACGGCTTCAAACGTTCATAGCGTTCTGGTCACAACTTCAAATTACCTGATTCAATTGGATCTGGAGCGCCTTAACGTCGCCTACAATAGACAATTTAGATCGCACGATTTCACCAAGTATTGACGACACAGTGTCGGTTTGAACGAACGGCACTATGGCAGCCACTATAGTCTTAGAACACACAATAGGAAGAGTTAGGAAGAGTTACGAGTTGGGAATGACTCCCAGCTCCTACAAACCCCAAGAGCCGAGGTACAGTGATGTGGAACAGTGCCACACTGTCCCCAACCAAGAAGGGTCTCGAAACTACCCTTCACAAGGGCCTACACCAACTGAAATGTTACACTACACAAAGTAATGTAACTATCTTCAATATCTTGAGGTGTACCCTTTTGGCGAGCTTCGCGATCACTTGAATGTTGACACCAGGGGCTCGGGTTCTTCATCACAAAATCATCCTTGAGTTCTTGATGGGTCTGCTGCACACACCTGCGACACGCCGAACGTTCGACAAGCGACAAAATAGAAACCGCGCACGACAATATAGAAACCACGCGGGACACACAAAACGACCACGTTACACGCGACTAGCGATAATTCGCTATTGACTTGACACACACACTCGACATCATGACCCATCATTCACACACTATTATAAGCATGAAATATATATTTATTTCATGCACTCATTCCATTCCATGCACACACGCATGCACGCACACGGACAACAAGCCGAGTGCAAACCGTAGGGTTGCACCAACAAGCACTCCAGCTGGACGTGGAGAATGCTTTTAACAGTGTGGAACGGCCGGCATTCCTAGGAGCTCTGCAATGGTCTAGCCTTAGCCCGCTTCTCCCTCTAGTCCGCAACCTCTATGATGGGCCGTCTCGCCTGCTAGTTGACCCACGACTTGGCACCGACCACATCCTGAGCTCCAGGGGCGTGCGACAAGGCGATCCTCTCGGACCGCTTCTTTTTGCAACGGCTATTCAGCCTACACTCCTCAGTGTCGCCTCATCCGTGCCGGAAGTTGCAATCACGGCTTATGCTGACGACATCACCGTGGTCGGCCCACTGGAATCCGCCTGTCTGGCCTTCCGTACGATCACGAGCAAGCTGGCGGAGCTGGGGTTGCGCTGCAACATCGCTAAATCATCTGCATGGGCCCAATCCTATGGTGAAGCCAACGCCGAGCTGCCGGACGGTTTGGTTGCCAGCCCTGGTGGTATAAAGGTGCTAGGCAGCCCTATCGGACACGATGACTACTGCACAGGCCAAGTCAGAGCTACGCTGGAGGACGCGGTTACCCCGCTCCCGCTCATCGCCCGGCTGAACCCGCAGCACGCGCTACTGATCCTATCACGCAGCATATCCCGTCGGATCTCATACCTACTGCGGACGACACCGGCATCGACTCTAAGTAGGAGGGAGTGGAGGGAGTGGAGTGAAGGCTTGGTGGGATCAGCACTCACGGCGGCAAAGCTTCGCATCCCAACGTCGGAGCTGGAGCAGAGCCTCCTATGGCGGCAAGCAACGTTACCGATCAGACTGGGCGGCCTGGGCATCATAGACCCATGCTCGGAGGCCCCTGCCGCCTACATAGCATCGGTCACAGCCGCCCATTCCCTTCTGCTGCAGCTGAATCTACCTACGGACTGCCTGCTCCACCGCGCTACAACTCTGCTCTCCCACGAGTGGTCCCCACCGCCCCCGGACAGCAACCCCCTTACCTCCTTGGAGGCAAGCCTCCCGGCCCTGGCACAGTCAGCGCTAGGCCAGTTCACAACAGAGAACACGGGCACAGGCAGCCTGCAGCTGCGCCTCTCTAAACTCATCAACCAACAGAGGGCGGTGGACCTCTTAGGCAACACTGTAGTTGACCGGCCGGGCACCAACAGGGGCCACGCTATACGACTCATCAGTTTGAAAGGGGCGGGAGCAGGAGATTGGCTCCATGCTGTGCCGACGAGAGCCGACCTTAGCATCTCCCCTGGTCAGTTCTCGTTAGCCCTAGGCCTCCGCCTGTGCATGGAGCTCCCGGTCGCCGAGGTCTGCCCATGCAAGCGAAGCAACTCTGCAATCCTGGACAAGAGCCTGCCTAACCACCTGCTGCGCTGCCAGGACGGTGGGGATGCGGTCAGAATCCACAACGCGCTTGTCTACGCGGCGTTGTGGATGGCGAACGAGGCGGGCTTCAAGGTGTTCCACGAGACCTGCGCTTTCTCACCCCCAGTCCTTCGGAAACGGGCGGACCTGGCCATCCGGGACCAGGAATCGGGCGAAACATGGGTGACTGACGTCACTGTTACTGATCCAGTGCTGCAAAACAGGGACACGAGGGCACGTAGGCTGTCGGGGTGAGCAGCAGAGGAAGCTTCCCAGAGGAAACACCGGGAGTATGAGGGGCGGCCCAGCTACGCCGGCTTCTTCGGGCTAGCAGTTGAGACCTACGGCGCGATGGCTGCTGACACGCTTCAATTCCTCCGCATGTTGGCCACCAATGCCGCTAAGACAAAGTTCAGGCAGGGCCGCCTTACCACCACAGCAGCCAGGCTCAATGCTCACTACCGCCAGAGATGGTCGGTGATGCTACAGCGAAGCCAGGCCATATCACTTCTGTCCAAGTCCAACCGTGCGGCAGAGGCGGCCTTCCCTCAGGCAGCGGCTGACCCATGGGCACCACGGCTTGGGGACCTGTGGCAGATGACAACAGATGAGTATGAGGAGCGGGAGGCCCCTGCCAGGGCGGCTTAGAGGGGAAAGAGAGAAAGGAGGGTGACGGAAGGAGGGTGAGAGCACGAGGCAAGGAGAGGGCAGGGGCACTGCGGTAGGATGGGGAGGCGTTCAAGGACGGGGGTGGCTACTGTTGATCGGTCTGTTCAGTGCTCAGGGACTGTGGTTTTACACACACAAGGCATGCTTCATAGGCCTGCATTGCCGGCTCTGCTCTGCTTGCTAGTTTTTCTTTGCTTGCATGTTGTCTTGTTTGTTAGCTTTGGATACTGGGTTCCCTACAAGCATAGATAGACTAGCTACAACCACTCCCTGCCATGTCTGTACCCTATGACCACTATCAATGCATGACTACTTGAGAGAGAGAGAGAGAGAGAGAGAGAGAGAGAGAGAGAGAGAGAGAGAGAGAGAGAGAGAGAGAGAGAGAGAGAGATAGAGAGAGAGAGAGAGACAAACGAGACCTGGGTTACAGACGTGACAGTGACTGACCCTGTGCTCCAGCAGCGCGACACCAGGGCACGGAAACCACCGGGGTGGGCGGCTGAGGAGGCCTCGGCTAGGAAGCACAGGGAATATGAGGATCGGCCAGACTACGTCGGCTTCTTTGGCCTCGCGGTTGAGACGTATGGGGCCCTGTCCTCGGACACACAGGAGTTCCTACGGCTACTGGCCACCTCAGCGGCCAAGAAGAAGTACCGCCAGGGGAAGTTGACAACGACGACTGCACGGCTCACTGCACACTACCGGCAGCGCTGGTCTGTGATGCTGCAGCGCTCCCAGGCAACATCCTATCTGAACAAGTCAAACCTCTCTGATGAGGCAGCGTTCCCCCAGGCTGCTAGGGACCCTTGGGAACCTAGCCTGGGGGACCTCTGGCAAGTGCTGGAGGATGAGCTGGATGTTGTGATGGCTCAGTAGGTAGGAGTAGGTGTTGGCCAGGGATGTAGCCATGGCTCGGTTGCTGCATGATTGGCCTGAATGGCCTGCCTGCCTGCACTCCTGGCCGTGCTTGGCCTTGCCTTTCAGTGCCCTGTCTCGCTGGTTTGCCTTGCCTTGCCTTGTCTGCTTGCCCTGCCTCACCTGACCGGCTTGTCTGTGTGCAGATGTCCTGCTTGCTTCACGTTCCTGCCTTGCATGATTAGTAGCTCCAATGCCTAGGCCTGTCTAGCTCTATTCCTACCATGCCTGTACCCCTGTGAACCTATCAATCAAGGACTGCTTGAGAGAGAGAGAGAGAGGCACTAGGAGCCAGTCCTTAGCCTCTCAGCCTCTCTTAGCCTCTCTTAGCGCCTCCTAGCTAGTATATAAGCCCTGGGAGTCCTTCTTTCCCCCTCATTCTGTTCTGTTGAGTTCCTTTACTCTCAGAAAACAGGGGTGGCAAGGGGAGAAGGGGGGAACATATAAATACAATATGGGGTACAACATGCATTAGGGTGACCTACAACAACATCAACAACCCCAGGCGAGGAGTTAAAGCCATGGGGAAGCCCAAATCCAGACTGGGAACCAAGGAGGCTGGCAAAGGGAAGGGGCCCAGTACTCAGCCAAAATCCAAGAAAGCCGCCCGTCCATCCAGCGCAGCACGGACGCGGCAGCTGGCACGAGGTCGCGTGGTGCCTGCAGTGCGGGAAGGGCAAGCCTCCTCAGTGAGGCAGGGCCAGGCCCCAACGCGGATCCAGGGGTGCCCGGCACCAGGCCGATCAAGGGCAGCATGTGCAGCATCTGCATCGCTGCTGCGGCCGCCTCCTCCTGTTCCTGCTGCGCCATTGGAGGAGGCACATCTCCAGGTCGCGACAGACGCGACTGATACACATGCAGTTGGTCCAGGACCATCGCCAGCAGGGACAGGCAAGTCTCCACGTGCCCAACGCACGTCTCGACGCGGTCGCGACGAGGGGAGGTCGGCGGAGTTAACACTGACAACGGGGCAGGGGGATCGGGATCGGTGTCCTGAGACACCTACGGTGGGGGTTGCTGCTGCCGAGGAGACTGAGGAAGGCGTGGGAATGGAAGCTCATGAGCTGACTGCGAGGTTTGACGCGGCCACTGCGGTCAAGGCTGGGGCTGCTGACGACGCTGTGGCTGGAAGAGTGTGGGTTGGAGTTGTGGCCCTGGAGGCGACGATGACCGCGTCTCCCCCGCCGCCTGCAGAGGAATCTGGACCTGGTTTTGGACCGGTTGGGGAGCCGTCACAGGCGGAGGAGCCGGAGCAGTCACAGCCGCCGAGGGCATTGACAGAGGCAGTGGCTGCAGTCGGTGCGGAGGTGTCCGAGACGCCTGCCGCTGCGTGCGCCGGAACTCCTGCTGCCGCCGTGGCCGCAAGCACGCGGGAGCATGGCCATGCGGAGGGTGATAGCGCATTTCGCGAACGGCGTCGCCTCCGACGATGCCCGGACAACATCGAGGCAGAAGATGCGGGCCCAGCCAGCGCCGAGAAGGCCTGGAGCAGGGCTGGGACCTGGCTTAGGGTCTGCTATCGCAAGAGCAGGGCTGGGACCCGGATGACGTCTGCTCTTGCGATAGGGACCCGGGTCCCCTCCGGGGTTGGCTTCGGCAAGAGCAGACGTCACGATCGCAAGGGCATCAACCGCCATCTGCGGAGCCACGGATTGGACAACGAAGGGGAGAGTAGTGTCAGGCAAGCAATAACTTTGGACATAAGGGCGGGACGCATAGCACCGGAAGCGGGGGCCCCGCAAGCGCCACGGCGAGAAACGCGGAGCACAACACGCGCACGGGGCATCACCTGAGGCCAACCAAGGGGAGGTGGGACCAGACAGACACTCTCACCGTGGATCTCGGCGGGAAGAGCGCCACAAGCTGGGGGCGGAGGGCGGATCAACGAGATCCAGGCCGGAGGAGGCGAGACGGCTCGCGGGGCCCGAGGCGGAGGGCGCGGGGGAAGAGGCGGAAGACGGGGCGGAGGCGCAATCGTCGGGGGAAGAGAGGCGCTTGTGAGATTGGGGACGTGGCGGGAACGCCACGAACGACCAGAACAAGATGTGCCACCGGCGAATCAGGAAGCAGAGGAATCTGACAACATCGATGACGGGGAGGAATATGTAGCTGAGGCATCACAAGCCTCAGAAGAGATCTCACTGGAGGAGGAAGGAGGCACGGCAAGGAGAGCTAGGAGGCGCAGCACGGGTGAGAGAAACCCCCAGCAGAGAAACCACCAAGTGGTAAACCCTGAGGAGAGAAGAGAGACCGGAGTAGTAGCGGGGGAGAGCCAAAGAGACTCAGGAGAGCCGAAGGTTCAGTCACCTGCCGACCTGGCGGCAGACAACGCCATCTGGCAACAGGCAGCCACGTGGGAAGTTACACCACTCCAGCGGGGCGACCAACCTATTTTGGTTCGGAGAATGCCCCCCAAAATTTTGGAGAGCTACACCCTCTGTGTCCTAGCACCACTCCTGCGCCTCACGAATCTTCCTGATTGCCCAGGGGCATGGGCCATCCTGCAATTCCTTCCGAGGCTGACCCTACGACCTCTTCCTGAACCAGTGGAAGGAAGCCGATGGACAGGGATTGAGGACAGGCTGCACCGATTCCAGCAAGGCAGATGGGGGGAACTCTTCGAGGAGGCAAAAATCATCCCCGACATGGAGAACCCAACACGACACCAAGCAGACGACGCTGGACTTTGTGCTAGGGCGGAGGGATTGATGAGAAAGGGTAACATCTTGAAAGCAGTTGCAGCGTTACGCATGACCCCACTCGCAGAAGCCACACCAGCGACGCTCGCTGCACTGCAGGCGAAACACCCTGAGGCGGCCCTGCCCTCCACGATATGTGTTACCCGCTACACCCACTCAGCACTGGGAATAACCCCTGACGACCTCCGCGAAATACTTAAGCGATGCCCGAATGGAGTGGGAGCAGGGCCTTCGGGCATATGTTTTGAGCATGTTAAGGATCCTGCGCTCGCAAATGAGGAGGTGCTCATACTCCTCGCTAAAACAGTCAGCTACCTCCTTAGCACTTTCCAGACCCAAGCCGTGCGCAACTTACTGCTTCCTTCGAAACTCATCGCCCTGGAAAACCCGGGGGGCGGCGTGCGTCCTATTGCTATCGGAGAAGCGCTACTCCGCATCGTGGCAAAAGCAGCCCTGAAGGAATTAGCGCCGAACATTCGCGACTTCTTTCTTCCCGTGCAGTTTGGTGTAGGGGTCACTGGAGGCGCGGAGTGCATCATACACTCAGTCCGGGCGCTGCTTAGAGAGGACGAGACCCGCGTGGCGCTACAGCTTGACATCGAGAATGCATTCAATAGCGTCGAACGACCGGCGTTTTTCCAAGAGCTATCGCAATCTAGCCTGCTTTCACTTCTGCCCCTCGTCCGCACGCTGTACGACGGTCCGTCCCGTCTTCTACTGGACCACAAGCTCGGAGTCGACCAGATCATGAGCAGCCGAGGAGTCCGTCACGGAGATCCACTGGGCCCGCTTCTCTTTGCGGCGGCGATCCAACCAACACTCCAGAGCACTGCAACACTCCTCCCCGAAGTGGCGATCGTTGCATACGCCGATGACATCACCATCGTGGGACCCCGGGACGCGGTTGGAAACAGGTCCGCTGCAACATTGCCAAGTCCACAGGATGGAAGCAGAGCACAGGGGGAGGAAACGAGATACCACCACCACATGGCCTGCCAATTAACACCAACGGCATTGGAGTTTTGGGGAGCCCCATCGGCTCACCTGCCTTCTGCATCAACCAGGCACAGACGCGACTCACAGAGGCATCCGCTCCGCTACCCCTGATAGCCCAGCTTCACCCCCAGCACGCCATGCTAATGCTCTCCCGGAGCATCTCACGCAGGATATCCTATCTGCTGTGAACTACACCCGCGGCGGTGCTGGAGAGAGAGGAATGGAGGTCATGGAGTGTATCTCTGATGGGAGCGACATTTGCAGCGGCGAAACTACGGGTCCCAGTGAGTGAGCTGGAACAGAGTCTGCTTTGGCTGCAAGGCACCCTACCGGTTAGGCTAGGAGGGCTAGGCATCATCGACCCTACCTCGGAGGCACCAGCAGCCTACATCGCGTCGATCACAGCTGCACAGCACCTACTACGGCAGATGAACTTGCCTGAGGGGTACCTGCTGAGCCGAGCGGTCACGCTACTGGACTATGCTTGGAGCCCCGCCCCACCGGAGGTCAACGAGTTGATCCCACTTGAAGCGGCTCTGCCGGCACCAGCGAGGACTGCATTACAGACGTTCAAGGAGAGACCGGCAGAACAAGGTAACCTATAGCTAGCCCTGTCCCGCCACATCAACGAGAGAGGAGCTGCAGAGCTGCAAGCAGACACGATCACAGACCACCCAGGCACACACCGCGGGCATGCGATACGCCTCATTAGCCTGCAAGGGGTGGGGGCGGGGGACTGGCTTCACGCCGTGCCTTTGAGAGCTGACCTTACATTCGCCCCTGGTTAGTTTTGTTAGAATGTAGAACTGAACGAGAATGGTTGAACTAGGAATGTTGGGAGTACAAGTAGGAAACCCTAGAGTAATGTACCCCCTAAAGGCTAACCCACTGTAGCCTACACAGCAGTAACATGTATAATGTTTGACACACCCCCATAGGCAAAGTGGGGGAGAGCAAGGGGTCACAAGACCAGTCAAAGCAAAGCAAAGCAAAACAAGCTCAGGGTGGATCTCAAGGAAACCACACAAATTCCGAGCACAAGCAACTGGTCACAAGACCAGTTCACATGCAGTTTGATAATATAACAAGAGGTACAGTGATCACAACCTAGCAAGTGTAAGCATGCAGGTATATATATAGAGATCACAGTACAAGCAGAGTCAAGAAGTGAGCAAGTGAGGGACAGTAGGCACAAGGCCTAGAACAGTACAGAAACGCTGATGATCACAAGGCTGAAGCGCCTTGGAGAACACATCAGCAGTGTTGGCCCGAGTGGCCACGTACGCAAGACGAAGCTGACCACGCTGCTGCAGCTCTCGAGCAAGGAAGTAGCGCAGAGCGATGTGCTTCGTCATGTGCTCCAGTCTGTGCTCCTCACACAAGGCAATGGCGGCCTTGTTGTCGACGTACAGCACTGGAGGAGAACGAGGCGGCTCTCCCACGTCGGTCAGCAGGTAGGTGAGCCAGCGTAACTCCTGTGCAGCCATGGCTGTGGCGTAGATCTCAGCCTCACAACTGGAGCTGAGAACAGAAGAAGAGCGAGTAGAACGCCAAGTAACTGAACCAGAGCCAAGGCTGAAGGTGTAACCCTGAGACGACCGCTGTGTAGCCTGGTCGTCAGCCCAAGAAGCGTCTGAGTGACCAGTGAGGACAACGTCGCTCCGGCCTCCAAGCACGAGCCCCATGCCCGACGTACTGCACAAGTAGCGCAACACCCTCTTAGCGGCATCCATGTGCTCCTTCCGGTGACGGCCGGGAGCGACATAGCGTGCTAGGATGCTAAGAGGGTATGCCAGGTCAGGTCGAGTGCAGGTCATCAGGTACATGAGGCAGCCCACAAGCTCTGGATACGGGCCACTCGGCTCTACGGACTCATCCGAAGGCAGAGCTGAGAGCGAGTGACCGGTAGGCAGAGGAGTGGACTGAGGCGAGGAGTACGTGAAGCGGAAGCGCTGAAGGACCTGCTGCACCATGTGTGACTGAGTCAAGGTGATGGTGCGCTGTGCTCTGTCCCGGGTGATCCGCAAGCCAAGATAGCTTGTCAGTTCACCCAGGTCTGTGCACGTGTGTCTCTTCTGCAGCTCCGACTTCACGTGGGCGAGTGCCTCAGTGTCAGCAGTAGCAAAGACCAAGTCGTCTACGTAAACAAGAACGTAGAACGGCGGCAGAGTGGTGTCGGTGCGTAGAAACAGTGACGGGTCAGCAATAGAAGGAGCAAAGCCAAGAGCAGCAAGAGTAGTCCTCAGTGTGTCGTGCCACTCACGAGGTGCCTGGCGGAGACCGTAGACCGGCCGCCGGAGGCTCCACTGGGTACCAGGAGGGAACGACCCAGTGAAGCCAGGTGGGCGGCGCAGCCAGATCTCCTCGTGCAGGCTGCACTGTAGGAAAGCAGTGCTGAAGTCAAGAGAGTGGAGCTCGTAGTCACGTTGAGCGCCAACGTGCAGCAGAACCCGAAGAGTGGTCATCTTCGGGGTCGGGGAGAAGGTCTGGAAGAAGTCAACTCCCTCTCGCTGACTGAAGCCTCGTGCAACGTAACGCGCCTTGAAGACACGCGGAGAACCCGGCGGCCGCTTCACCCTGAAAATCCACATGCCACTGACGATGTTCGCCCCAGGTGGGGGAACCTCGTCGACGTAGGTGCCTGTGGACTTCCAGGAAGCCATCTCTGCGTCCATGGCTGTCTGCCACTGAGAGGAGTAGGGACCCTCCATCGCCTCTGCGTAGGAGCGTGGGGTCGGGATGTCTGGTGCATCCGGGTCTCCCTCAGAGGCAATCAGCATGGACACGAGATGAGGTAAAGCAGCGGCAAAGCACTCAAACTCCTCCTGTCTGTCCTCAAGGACGTCCGTGCCAAGAGCACACTCACCCCCGACAGACAGAGGACAGACAGACTCAGACTCAGCAACAAGGCTAGCGGCGTAGTCTAGACGACAGGCAGCAGCAAAGTCAACAAGCTCAGCGACTAGAGCAGACGCAGCAGAGGACTCAAAGGAAGGGTCAGTGACAACAGTGGCAAGGAGACGCGTGACAGTAGGACTGGCAGCACGAAGAGAGTCAGTCTCCGGGTCAGCGAGAGCAGGAAGAGAGGACGCTGGTGGAGACGGCAGTGGGACACGCTGTGGAGCAGTGGAAGGACGCAGAGTCATATAGTGAGTGCCAAGGACAGGAGGAGGACGCTGACGCGGAGCACGACCAACGCGGACAGCGCGGACAGGCGACTCTGGACACGACTCAGACGACTCTAAACGAGTCTCAGGCGACGGAGGACGAGACTGAGGCTCACGACGCTCCGTAAGACCTCCCGTCGGCTCAGCGTAGGGAGAAGGACCAGGCAGTGGAGAGGCTGGCAGTAACTGTGACTGCGACTGGACAGGCGGTGGACTCAGTAGGGGAGGAGTAGGACTAGGAGAGGGCGGGAGGTCAAGAACCTGCTGAAGGAGCGGAACGTAGTACGGCCGCGGCCGCTCAGCACCTCCAGCCGCTCCAGCAGCACCAGCACCAGCAGCACCTCCAGTAGCGCCAGCAGTACCGCCAGCAGCGCCAGCAGCACCGCCAGCAGCAGCAGCACCTCCAGCAGCTCCAGCAGCACCAGCACCAGCAGCACCTCCAGCAGCGCCAGCAGTACCGCCAGCAGTAGCAGCACCTCCAGCAGCTCCAGCAGCTCCAGCACCAGCAACACCTCTAGCAGCGCCAGCAGCACCGCCAGCAGTAGCAGCACCTCCAGCAGCTCCAGCAGCTCCAGCACCAGCAGCACCTCCAGCAGCGCCAGCAGCACCGCCAGCAGCAGCAGCACCTCCAGCAGCTCCAGCAGCACCAGCACCAGCAGCACCTCCAGCAACGCCAGCAGCACCGCTAGCAGCAGCAGCAGCACCAGGGTCCGCGACACCGGGAGCGCCACTCCGGAGACTGCAGCGCCGAGCGTACCACTCTCGGAGCCGCTGGGGAGAGGGCAGCTCCCGCCTAGGAGGGGAAGCACGAGCACCAGCTCCAGCAGCACTCCGAGCTCCAGAAGTACCCCTCCTGAGGCTGCAGTACTGTAAGTACCACTCACGTAGCTGCTGCGAGGAGAGGGCTCCTCCAGGTGTAGCACGCTCAGTCTCAGCACCCTCAGGCTCAGTACCCTCAGACGTAGCACTCCCAGGCTCAGCACCCCCACACTCAGCACCCCCAGACTCCGCACCCCCACGCTCAGCACCCCCAGACTCCGCACCCCCAGGCTCCGCACCCCCAGGCTCCGCACCCCCAGGCTCCGCACGCTCAGGCTCAGCACCCCAAGCAGGACGAGAGTCAACAGCTACCTCGACAGGCTCAACCGGGTCTACCTGGGACACACCTGAGGGAGCGGCACCCTGAGGGGGGAGGGGGTCTACCACAGCAGCACCTGGTGCGAGGAAGAGAGGCGGGGGGGGGAGCGGGGCAGTGCGGTAGGGGAAGAGGCGGTAGTAGGGGACCGACTCGTCGAAAGTGACGTCCTGAGAGGACAGGACATGGCGCGAGGTGGCGTGGTAAAACTGCCAACCAGACCCGTCCGAGCGCACGTGCAGTGGGTCACGTGCTCGTAGGCAGGGGTGAACTGGTGGACACCCCCGTCCTGGAGCGCACTACCCGCCACCAAGTTCGTAGAGAACGAGGGGAGGTAGAGACCTGATAGTGTGCCCGACGGGACCGCAGGACAAGGGACGACAGTGGAGGAGGTCGCAATGACCGGACCCCCAGAGGGGTCAGCGAGGGAGACTGCAACCGGCCTAGCAAGCTGCTCAAGGGCCGTGCGGTCACGAAAGAAACAGCGAGAAGCACCTGAGTCCAGTGTGAAGGTGTGCAGTGCCTCAGTAGACTCAGTACCAGAGGGCGCAGACTCACGAGCACCTAGAGCAGCAGCCTCACCAGCACCTGGGGCAGCAGACACACTAGCACCTAGAGCGGCAACCTCACCAGTACCTAGAGCAGCAGACTGGATACCGGGGTCAGGCGGCACACACAGGTGACAGGCACCCTCAGTACTAGTAGACAATGCATACATGGCAGTGAGGATAGCATCATAGTCAGAAGCAAAGATATCTACCCTCTGCCTAAGTAGCTCCACCCAGTCGGGGAGCTCAGCGTCGTCGCCAAACTCTGTACGCCAAGCGTCGCTCAGACGGGCAAAGCAGTGGGACTCTGTGTGACCACGCGTCCCGCAAGGCTGACCAGTCCGGGCACCCGTGCTAATAATGTACGGGCTGCGAGCAGTACTCAGCGACCCTCTGCTCTGAGCGTACCACTCACGAAGCTGCTGGGGTGAAAGAGTCTCGCGCGGACGACGCTGCTGCTGCACCGGGCCACTACAAGAAGCTCCCGAACTACCGACTCCAGGACGACTCCCACTACGGCCACCCCGACAACCCCAACTGACGTACCACTCACGAAGCTGCTGGGGCGTGAGGGACACATGCGGACGGCCCTGGAGCTGCATCTGGCCACGCCAGGAGCAGCAGTAGCTGCAGTAGCGGCAGTAACAGCAGTAGGAGCAGGAGCAGGAAAAGCAGTAGCAGCAGTAGCAGCGGTAGCAGTGCTCACCAGTGGTAGGAAGGGCAGGCGCAAGACGGTGGCGACAGCGGGGCCGCTACAGCTGGAGGGCGGGGTCGGGCCGGGGCAGGGAGCTCCGCGGCAGCTGCTGCAGGGCGGGGCCGGGCCGCGACGGCAGCTGCTCCAGGGGCCAGGGGCGGCTCCTGCAGTGGCGGCTGCTCCAGGTGGCCAGGGGCGGCTGCTGCAGGGGCGGCTGCTCCAGGGTCCAGGGGCGGCTGCTGCAGTGGCGGCTGCTCCAGGGTCCAGGGGCGGCTGCTGCAGTGGCGGCTGCTCCAGGGGCGAGGGGCGGCTGCTCCAGGGTCCAGGGGCGGCTGCTGCAGTGGCGGCTGCTCCAGGGGCCAGGGGCGGCTGCTGCAGTGGCGGCCGCTCCAGGGGCCAGGGGCGGCTGCTGCTGGGGCGGCTGCTCCAGGGTCCAGGGGCGGCTGCTGCAGTGGCGGCTGCTCCAGGGGCCAGGGGCGGCCGTCCCAAGGGCGGTCGCGGGTAGGGCAGGGCGCCGCGGCGAGCAGGGGCGACCCCGCGCGGGTCCCAGTGGCGACGCGCGGGTCGCGCGGGGGCGTCGCGACGAGGCAGGGGCGACGCGCGCGAGTCCCGGTGGCGACGCGCGCGTCGCGCGGGGGGCGTCGCGACGAGGCAGGGGCGACGTGCGTGGGTCCCGCAGAAGCGCCGCGACGAGGCGTGGGTGACGCGCGGGTCCCGCAGGGTCGCCGCGACGAGGCAGGGGCGACGTGCGGGTCCCGCAGGGGGGCGTCGCGACGAGGCAGGGGCGACGCGCGGAACCCGTTGGGGCGTCGCGATGAGACAGGAGCGACGCCGGGGTCCCGCAGAGGCGCCGCGACGAGCAGGGCGACGCGTCGCGGGGTCCAGGGGCCGCGAAACCCTAAACCAGGGGCGGGTGCGCGGGTGCAGAGCAGGCCCGCGCGTGGCCTGCAGGGCAGGGCGGCAAGGTGGCTCTCGAGGGCGCGAGTAGGCAGGCGCTCAAGGGCGCGAGTAGGCAGGCGCTCGAGGGCGCGGGTAGGGGCGCACGACGGCGCTAGAAGGGGCGCTCGACGGCGCTAGGAAGGGCGCTCGACGGCGCTAGAAGGGGCGCTCGACGGCGCTAGTAAGGGCGCTCGACGGCGCGGGTAGGGGCGCACGACGGCGCGAGGTACTATCAGACACGGTCGCGCAAGGGCGCGGCGGAACGGTGGGCCCTAACCAACGTCGGTCCTAGGTCCTGACCTAGGCGTCGGATACCATGTTAGATTGTAGAACTGAACGAGAATGGTTGAACTAGGAATGTTGGGAGTACAAGTAGGAAACCCTAGAGTAATGTACCCCCTAAAGGCTAACCCACTGTAGCCTACACAGCAGTAACATGTATAATGTTTGACAAGTTCTCATTGGCGCTGGGCTTCCGCATGGGCATGTCCTTGCCGGTCACTGTGAAGTGCCCCTGCAAGCGAGTGTATTCAGACATCAATGACACAAGTCTGCCGAACCATCTCCTGAGGTGCGGGTATGGGGGGGATGTGGTCAGAACTCACAACTCACTGGTATACCCGGCTCTCAGGATGGCAAGGGAGGCGGACTTCACATGCTTTCATGAGACATCAGCCTTCTCCCCACCGATACTCAGAAAGAGAGGGGATCTGGCGATTAGAGACAAGGAGTCAAACGAGACCTGGGTGACAGACGTGACGGTGACTGACCCCGTGCTCCAGCAACGCGACACCAGGGCACGGAAACTGCCAGGATGGGCAGCTGAGGAGGCATGGGCTAGGAAGCACAGGGAATATGAGGGGCGGCCGGACTATGTAGGTTTCTTTGGCCTTGCAGTTGAGACGTATGGGGCTCTGTCCGCCGACACACAGGAGTTCCTAAGACTCGTGGCCACCTCAGAAGCAAAGAAAAAGTACCGCCAGGGGAAGTTGACAACGACGACTGCACGACTCACCGCTCACTACCGGCAGCGCTGGTCAGTGATGCTGCAGCGCTCCCAGACGACGTCCTACCTGAACAAGTCAAACCTCCCAGACGAGGCGGCGTTCCCCCAGGCAGCTAGGGACCCTTGGGAACCTAGCCTGGGGGACCTATGGCAAGTGCTGGAGGATGAGCTGGAGGATGTGATGGCTTAGTAGGTAGGATAAGCTACAGGCTAGTCGTGTAGCCATGGCTCAGCTGCTGCACGATATACTGGATCGGTTGTTTTGCCCGCCAGGTCTGGTTGCCGTTCTTGGCCTTACCTTGCAGTGCCCTGCCTTGCTTGCCGGCCTCGTGTGTTTGCCTTGTCTAACCTGCCCGGCCTGACTGTTTGTTTTGCAGATGTCCTGCCCGCTGCCTATCCCTGCCTTGCATGTTTGGTTAAGTCAATGCCTAGGCCTGTCTAGCACCTATTCCTGCCTTGCATGTATCCCTATGAACCTATCAATGAAGGCCTGTCCGCCCTTGTGTCTCCCACGAGCTCGTCCCTGTCCAGGTTGATGTGGTTTGAGAGGATCAGCTGTAGGTGCCCCTTTATTTCCCCTCGTTGGAGCCAAGCACCAACCGTTACAAGAAACTGCAGAAAGTCTACAGCGACTACATCGTGATAACCTACGGAGGAGTCAACGGTGAGAACAACACCCTCACCTTCATCGACGCGTACTCACGCTGCATCTGGGTCGCCAACGTTGACCTACGCTCCAAGGCTCCTGAGATCTTCCGTATCTGGCTGGCTCACGCGCAACAGGAATCATGAAAGAAGCTGAATGTTTGGCAGACAGATGGCGCCAAGGAATTTCGAGGCAACGAGCTGCAGGCGTTCCTCACAGAGAAGGGGATCAAGCATCACATCTCACTTCCCTACGCTCACCAGCAGCAAGGCGTCGCTGAGCGAGTCAATCGCACCCTCATGACGAAGGTACGCACCCTCATTAACTAGTCCGGCCTCCCCAAGAAGTACTGACCGTACGCCATGAACCACGCCATGCGGCTTCACAATCTTCTCTCTACCACGGCGAGCAGGGGAAACTTTTCCCCGCACATGAAGTGGACCAGGACAAGGGGAGATACCTCCATGCTGAGGGTCTGGGGGTGTGGTGCATTACCGGCCGACATCTGCTACTATCGGCAAATTCACCGAACGCACGCGCTGGGGAATCCACCTAGGACTCAGCCATGAGTACAAGGGTTGGCTGGTCCTGTACGTTGACACCAACAAGATCGTATCCGCGCGCGACGTCCTCTTCTACGAGTGGCTTACCTTAAAGCAATAGATCGAGGATCAGCGCAGCAACGCCGCTCGGGCCTACGCCAACAACGGCCGAAGCTTCGCCTCGCCAGAAGAAGAGGAAGCTGCAGCAGCGCTTGACCGCGACCCACCCGACGAACATCCCGGCGTACCTCCTCGTTTGCGCGACGATGACGACGATGATGACAGCGATGCGCCCTCACAGGCCCACACGCCAAGGAGTGGCGTGCGGCTATGGATGCGGAGCTAAAGGCGCTGGATTCGCACGATACATGGGTTCTATTCGATCGTGCAGCAGTGAAGGAGGGGAGGGTGCTAAGTGGAAAGTGGGTTTTTCGTCTCAAGTCCGCCGCAGGCGGAACTATCGAGCGCTTCAAGGCATGCTGGGCCGTACGCGGTTACGACCAACGCCACGGCATCGACTTCGACCAGACCTTCGCCCCCGTAAGCCGCCATACCTCTGTGCGGATCCTACTTGCTATCGCTGCAGCTAAGCACCTACCACTGCGGCAGATCGATGTCAAGAACGCATTTTTGTATGTGTTGGTGGATGCAACTATTTTCGTGGAGCAGCCACACACCTACAAGGAAGGAGACCCCAGGGTCTGTCAGCTGAAGAAATCCCTTGACGGGATCAAGCAGGCGCCGCGTCTCTAGCAGCAGCACCTACACCAAATAATCGTGAAGATCGGCTTCTGGCAGCTGCCGCACGACCCGGGAATGTACCTCCTTCACTTCAACGGCTATTACATCCTCTTGACAGTTTACGTCGAGGACTTGCTGAACGCCAGCACCTGCAACAAGCTCCTCAACCAGTTTGAAGAAAACCTAGCGCAGCGCGTTGACATCACCATCAACCACAAAGTCACGCAGTTCCTGGGACTGAACATTACCTACGCGCCAGAAGCAGTTCATCTGTCAGCCTCCAAATACGCAGAGCAATTGGGAGAGCGCTTCAACATTTCACCCGCACCAGTCTCAATCCCTTACCGGACTCCTAGCACCAACTACAAACCGGACAAACATCTGTCGCCCGTAAGACTTCAACTGTACCAGCAGCAACTGGGGTGTTTGCTGTTCGCCTCTGTCACCTGCCGACCCGATCTTTCATACATTGCCAACCAACCGAGCCAGTATTCACGCAAGCCAGTAGCCGAGAACCAGCTGGATCTGGAGCGCGCCCTACAGTACTTTGTTTCAACACTTGACACCGGCCTCTCCTACTCCATGCTGACAACGACTTCATTCAACCTTACCGGCTACGTGGATGCAGATCACGCCGCTGACCCTGCGAATCGACGATCACAAACGGGCTTTGTTTTCGCCTGGAGCCAACGGGCCCAACCTCCTGGAATTCGCAGAAGCAGGAACTGGTTGCCCTGTCATCGGCTGAAGCAGAGTACAACGTCGCGATAGCTGCAGTTCGCGAAGGACTTTACGAGCAAGAGCTGCTGCAGGAGGCAAAAATCCTACCTTTTGCCTACCTTTCGCCTTCACTGCGACAACTAGAGCGCCATCAAGATCGCGAACAAGCCGGGGTTCGTCAACCGAACGAAGCACATCACGCTCCGATACGTTTTCATCAAGGACAAAATTGACCAGACAAGGTTGACCTCACGTACTGCCCCACCACGGAGATGGCAGCTGACTTCCTCACCAAACGACTACCACGTCAGCAGTACTTGCACTGCTCCAACCTCACAGGAGTGTTCAAGCGATTCAGCCCTCGACACGTCCAGGAATGAAGGGAGGTGTTGCGATAACTTAATGAGAAGGCATTCCTGTACGTTGCAGGAGTCGACTCTACCGAGTACAAAGTCGAGGAATCAGAAGAGTCGAAGCGACACCGAGCAACCGTCAGATCAAGACCGATGAAGGCAGAAACATTTGAAATAAAAAGAGCGTGAACGGGTTTGAAACGGGTTCCCGCGCCGCACGGTTTGAACTTCGCTGTAATAAGGGAATGTACCCCTTAGAGTACATGGCTAGTCTAGGTCGTTTCGCATTCCTTTGTATTTCCTATACAAACTCGATGCATGTATGTTTTTATCATCTCTGTCATTTACATTCACTCTGACCTGAGGTCAACACTTCCGCTGCAACACTACCTGCGATCAACCCTGAGACGATCCCTGGCTAAGTCCGGTTCAGGATTGTAACAATCTCGGTCATTTTAAATCCACTCTGATCTGAGGTCAATATCTTCCGCAACAACATTAAAAAATATCTGCAAACCTTTCTGAAAAGACCTGGTCACAATGACACATGCCAAAGTGAATGTAAAATGACGGAAGTGATTATAACAATAGCATACTGTCAAATATATAATATATGGTATAGGCTGTAATGAGGTGCCTTCTAGGGGGTACAACTTTTAGGTTTGCATATTTGTACCCCATCCTGTTTCTAGTTCACCATTCCGTTGCATTCACTTTCTAAGATGGTATCACGAGTAGGTTTAGCATCCTTGCCTAGCCTAGCATACCTCGCGCCCTAGAGTGCCTCCGCGCCTTACGTGCCCTCCGTCACGCGCCCTAGCGCCCTCCGCGCCCTAGCGCCCTCCGCGCCCTCCGCGCCCTAGCCTCCCGTAACGCGCCCTCCGCGCCTTTTGTAACGCGCCATCCGCGCCTCCGCGCCTAGCCCTCCCCTACGTGCCCTCCACGCTCTCCGTATTGCGCCTCCGCCCCAGCCCGTCGCGTCGCCCGTGGCCCCTGCCCCAGCCCGTCGCGTCGCCCGTGCGCCCTGCCCTAACCCGTCGGGTAGCCCGTGCGCCCTGCCCTAGCCTGTCGCGTAGCTCGTGCGCCCTGCCCCAGCCCGTCACGTCGCCCATGCACCCTGCCCCAGCCCGTCACGTCGTCCGTGCGCACTGCCCCTAGCCCGTGCGCGCACGTGCGCCCTGCCCCTAGCCCGCGCGTTGCCCTGCCCCTAGGCTGCGCGCCCCCAAAGGTATCGTGCCCTGCAGATAGCGCGCCCCGCGGGTAGCGTGCCCCGCAGGCAGCACACCCTGCAGGCAGCGCGCCCCGCAGCGCTTTAGCGCCAGAAAATTAAATAAATTTATCAAGCCCTAAAAAAAAAAAAAAAAAAAAAAAAAAAAAACGAGGTTCAGGGTGGGGGGCTGCAACTGTCGCCCGCGTTCCTGCTTGCCGGACGACCTGCACAGTTCCCTACATACCGCAGCCGTCAGCACTGCAGCCCCTACCGTCGCACGTACTTTCCACTGCTAGTGGCTCTACTAGCGGCAGCCGAGAGCCGCACTTACAGTCTCTAGCTCCAGCCATTCTAACTCCAGCCACTCCTAGCTCCAGCCGTGCCTAGCTCCATCCGTTCTCGCTCCAGCTGTTCTAGCTCCAGTCGTTTCAGCTCCAGTCGTTCTAGCTCCAGTCGTTTTCGCTCCTCGCGCCTAGCTCAGAGTGCTCCGTGCTCCAGCCGTTCCTCGCCTAGTTTCACCTGGCGCTCCTAGCTCAGTTTGCTCCGTGCTCCAGCCGTTCCTCGCCTAGTTTCACATGGCGCTCCTAGTTGTTCTCGTTGTTTCACTACAGCCGTCCCTAGCTCATGTCGCTCCTAGCCTTTATCATGGCGTCCACTAGGGTTCTCCAGCAGCAGGGACAGCAGCAACGGCAGTTTCAGTAGTGGCGCCCACAGCAGCAGTGGCACCCACAGCAGCAGTGGCGCCCTCAGCAGCAGCTCTGCCCTCAGCAGTTTTGGCGCCCTTAGCAGCCATGGGGGCCTGGTGGTTTGGGTAGCGTTGGCTGCAGCAGCGGCCTAGCCAGCTTGGGGGCTCGTCGCGGTGGCCGCGACGTCGGCCCCTGCCAGTACCGGATCCTGACTGGCCCTGGTGTTGGCACTACCTACTGGCGTCCTGACCACTCTGCATAGCGCTGCTACAGTCGCCTCGACGACTTCTACCGTGAGCGTTTTGGGCCTGATTCGGCTCCCCCGATCTGGCCCGGTCCGTTTCGTAGTGGTTACCCTGTGTTTTTTACATGTCTATGGATGTTGTTTAATCTGTCACGTACGGATCTCTTGGCTTACGTGTACCTAAATTAGGACCTTTGCCTGTTGCTAGTGTCGGTACTTGTGCTTTTAGTGTAGGTGCTTGTGTAGTCACTAGCCTAGCCGTGACGACTGCTGTTGCGACGATCTCCTTCACGCTGGACTCTGGCGCGTCTCAGTGCTTCTTCCGCGACCACACCACTGTCACACCTCTTTCGGCTCCAGTCCCTGGTTACTGTGTCCGGTCTAGTTGCTGCGTCTTGCTCCTGTCGGTCCCTAGCCCACCCGACCGTCTTGTGGCACCACCGTCTTGGCCACCCGTCGCTCCTCCGCCTCCGCAGCATGGCCAGTCACAGTCTTGTCTCAGGTCTCCCGCGCGTCTTTCCGTGGCTCCCTCCCTCACTTGTCCCACCCTGCACTCCTTGCGTTGCCGGCCGACTGCGCGCCACTCCACACTCCTCCTCCCTTCGTCCGGCTACTTCTCCCTTCCAGACTCTCCACCTGGACGTCTGGGGCCCTGCCCCTACGGTGGGACCTGAGAGGGAGCGCTACTTTCTAGTAGTCGTTGACGACTACTCCAGGTACACCACGATGTTTCCTCTCGCGAAGAAGTCCGATTTGACTTCTACGCTGATCCGGTGGCTTCTGGCCACTGAAGGCACTCGTGGTAGTCGTGTCCGTTGTCTCCACTCCGACGTGGGGGTGAGTTTCGCTCCGGCGTCCTTGCTGGTTTCTGCGGCGAGCAGGGCATCAGACATGTTGGTGCAACACTACGGTTTGCACTCGGCTTTTTGTCCGTGTACGTGCATGCGTGTGTGCATGGAATGGAATGAGTGCATGAAATAAATATATATTTCATGCTTATAATAGTGTGTGTATGATGGGTTATGATGTTGAGTGTGTGTGTGTGTGTCGAGTCAATAGCGAATTATACTGGTATTTGGCACTCCCTCGCCATGCCATACTCCCCTGCAATGAACGGCATCGCCGAGCGAGCGAACCGCACAATCACAGAGGCGGCACGCGGGTTGCTCATTGAAGCCGGGCTACCCGACTATTTCTGGCCTGATGCGGTGCGGAGCGCGTGTGTGGCCAACAACAGAGTTTTGACTCATGTGGGAGCAGACAAATGTGTGCCCTATGTGGAGTGGCTAGGAAGGAATCCAAAGGTGGATATGCTTCGGGTGTTCGGGTGCATGTGCATGGCGCTCGTACCTAAGCATCTTCGGCACAACAAGCTTGGTGCCAAGGTGGTGTGGGCTGTGCACTTGGGCATGGCTCAAAACAGCAAGGGATGGCTTCTTTGGGACCCATTCACCAAGAAATTCTTGGTGAGCAGGGACTGCAAGTTCATGGAGAACTTCATGTACAAGGACCGGAAGGCGGAGAATGAGGCGAAGATAGGCGTGCGGTTTGGGGAGGTGAAGAGTTCCGGCCTGGAGCATGTGGAGCTGCCTTTGGAGCTGAGCAGCGGCAGCACCACCACAAGGCAATCCTCCCTTGTGAATGGGGGAGAGGAAGCCAAGGATGCAGAGGAAGAAGAGGAGGAGGTGCAGCAAGTGAGCGAGCGTGCACCGACACTTCCTTCCCGCACTACGAGCGCTCTACGGATCCGTGCTACACCGCAGGAACGCCAAGGCCTTCAAGTCCCTGCAGCTGAGGAGGAAGGAAGGGGGAAGAGGAGAGTTCAACCCCCTAATAGGCTGACGTATGATGCACCGGGAAAGCAGGGCAAGTCAGCCCTGGCCGGAGCGGCAATGATGGTTGGAGACGACGAGGAGAGTGACTACGAGGAAAGTGCGTTCGTGTTCTTCTCTCCGGTGGAGATGCCGGGAGAACCAGCAACTCTCAAGGAGGCCTTGGAGAGTAGTGATGCTGAGGAGTGGAAGAAGGCAATGGAGAGTGAGATGAAGAGCATCGAGGAGAACGATACGTTTGAATTGGTGGAGCTACCGGAGGGGCGTACGGCGATAACGTCCAAGTGGCTCTTCAAAATCAAGTCGGATGCCGACGGCAAGATCGAGCGCTACAAGTCTAGGCTTGTAGCCAAGGGGTACCAGCAGAAGGAGAAGGTGGACTTCAAGGAGCTGTTTGCTCCTGTGGTGAAGCCGACGACGCTGCGAACCCTATTCGCGGGAGCCGCCATCAAAGGATGGGTGGTAAAGCAAATGGACATCGTAACGGCATTCCTTAACGGCATCCTTGAGGAGGAGATTTTTATGGCGCAGCCAGAGGGGTTTGATGATGGTAGTGGCAGAGTGTGGAAGCTGAAGAAGGCCCTCTATGGGCTGAAGCAGGCCCCTAGGCAATGGTACATGAAGCTGCGCGAAGTGTTGGAGGGGATCGGCTTCACTCCCTCAACGGCCGATCACTCCTTGTTCATGCTTGGCGAGGGGGAGCAGAGGAGCTTCATGGTGGTGTACGTGGACGACATCCTGATCTTCTCACCCTCTTCTGACCTTGTGAAAGAGGTGATGCTGAAGCTTCAAGACAAGTTCAAATGCAAGTCCCTTGGGGACGTGAACTTCTACCTTGGGCTCCACATCGAGCGTGACGTGGAGAAGCGGTGCATGCGGGTGCACCAACGGAAGTACCTGGAGGCCTTGGCTGCCAACTTTGGGCAGAGTGAAGGCCATGTGGCTACTCCCTTTCCCTCTGGGTTCAAGTGTGTGAAGGGACCAGAGGAGGAGAGCGTTGGTGAAGAGGAGAGGCGCCGATTTCACTCGTTGGTGGGCAGCCTCATGTATGCGGCGGTCAACACACGACCGGATGTTGCATTTGCTACCGGGCAGCTGGCAAGAGTTGTTCAATGCCCTAATGAGGAGCAGGTAGCAGCTAGAATGAGGGTGGCCAAGTATCTTGGCCAAACACCGACTGTTGGGCTGCAATACTCGGCAGCGGCGCAAAGGCGCCAAAAGGGCGCGGATGGTGTTGAACCCGGACGTTTGTTCCTCACCGCCTACTCGGATGCTTCATATGCATCAGAACCAGAGGACATGACAAGTGTTGGAGGGTTCATATGCTGTGTTGGTGGAGGCCCAACTTCTTGGGAGAGCAAGAAGCAGGTGGATCAAGCTTTGAGCTCGGTGGAGTCCGAGTACATGGCACTCTTCCGTGCCGTACGGGAGATTGTATGGCAGCGGCGTTTGTTGGCTGAATTGGGGGAGGAGCAGCAAGGACCTACCCCACTCTACTGTGACAGCCAGGGAGCCATTGCTCTAGCTAAGAACCCTGTGCTACACGGCCTCACCAAGCACATGAGGCTGAAGTGGCACTGGACGAGGAGCATGGTGGCCGCGGGTGAAGTTGAGCTGCACTACGTGAAGACGACGGGGCAGCTGGCTGACATGATGACCAAGAGGCTGGTGGAGCAGCAGCATTGGAAGTGTTGCAAGCTGGCCGGGATGGCTCTGAACTGAGAGAGGGGGAGTTTGTTGGTGCAACCCTACGGTTTGCACTCGGCTTGTTGTCCGTGTGCGTGCATGCGTGTGTGCATGGAATGGAATGAGTGCATGAAATAAATATATACTTCATGCTTATAATAGTGTGTGTATGATGGGTCATGATGTTGAGTGTGTGTGTGTGTGTCGATTCAATAGCGAATTATCGCTAGTCGCGTGTAACGTGGTCATTTTGTGTGTCCCGCGCGGTTTCTATTTTGTCGTGCGCGGTTTCTATTTTGTCGCTTGTCGAACGTTCGGCGTGTCGCAGGTGTGTGCAGCAGACCCATCAAGAACTCAAGGATGAGTTTGTGATGAAGAACCCGAGCCTTGGTTTCAAGCTTCAAGTGATTTCGAAGCTCGCCAAAAGGGTACACTTCAAGATATTGAAGATAGTTACATTACAATGTGTAGTGTAACATTTCTATTGGTGTAGACCCTTGTGAAGGGTAGGTTCGAGACCCTTCGTGGTTGGGGACAGTGTGGCACTGTTCCACATCACTGTACCTCGGCTCTTGGGGTTTGTAGGAGCTGGGAGTCATTCCCAACTCGTAACTCTTCCCAACTCTTCCTAATTTGTGTTCTAAGACTATAGTGGCTGCCATAGTGCCGTTCGTTCAAACCGACGCTGTGTCGTCAATGCTTGGTGAAATCGTGAGATCTAAATTGCCTATTGTAGACGACGTTAAGACGCTCCAGATCCAAGTTGAATCAGGTCATTTGAAGCAGTGACCAGAACGCTATGAACGTTTGAAGCCGCTGTGCAGAAATCCGACTGTGCACTCTATCTTTCGTTTTAGGCACATTGAAGCCTATTGTGTCTATAACAAGACAGTCCTGGACGCTGCCGGAGTCCCCACAGCAGAATGGGGTTGCTGAGCGCCGTATTGGCTTGGTCATGGACATCGCCCGCACGTCCATGATCCATGCCCGTGCGCCCCATTTTCTGTGGCCCTACGCGCTGCGCTACGCCGCGCACCAGCTGAACCTCCATCCGCGTGTCTCGCAGCCAGAGGTTTCACCGACCAGTCTTTGGACTAGGTCCCCTGGTGTTGGTCGGCCTTTCACGTCTGGGGCTGCCTTGCGCTTGTCTGCGACACCTCTGCGGACAAGCTCTCGGCTCGCGCCATCCCTTGTGTCTTCCTTGGTTTCCCAGTGGGCTCTCCCGACTACTCCTTTTACCACCCACCCCTCCATCAGTTTCTAGACTCTCGTGACATCCGGTTTGACGAGTCAGTGTCTTACTACACTCGATACCCCTGTCGAGGTCTCCCGGTTCCCCCTCCCCCCCTCTTCCTCGCACCCTCTCTTCCCCCTGCTCCCGCTCCTCCGGTACCCCCACCCACCCCTGGTCCTCCCCCGTCAGGTGTGTCTCACGCTACCCCTCTACCCTTGGTCGCGCGTCAGGTAGCGTCTCCCTCCCCGCAGTCCTCCTCACAGTCCCCTCAGCAGCCTTGGGCACTTCCGCGACAGGTTACTGTGGACTCGGTTGGTGTTGGAGCTGGAGGTGCAGCCGCTGGCGGTACTCGGTCTGGGGGTGCTTGTTCGAGGGGTGCTGAAGTTGGAGGTGCTGGCGCAGGTGGCGCTAGCTCTGGGGGTGCTGGAGCTGGAGGTTCTGGCACTGGAGGTGCTAAATCTGGGGGTGCTGGACTGGAGGTGTTGGCACTGGAGGTGCTAGTTCTGGGGGTGCTGGTGCTGGAGGTACTGGCACTGGAGGTGCTAGTTCTGGGGGTGCTGGTGCTGGAGGTACTGGCACTGGAGGTGCTAATTCTGGGGGTGTTGGAGCTGGAGGTGCTGGTACTGAGGAGATGGGAGCCGGAGGCTCGCCTACTGCATCGCCAACTGCGCGTCCCCACCGCCACGACACCCGCTTCCAGGCCCTTCGCCGGCTTGAGCGCGAGGAGCAGGAGCGGGTGGAGCAGGAGAGGGAGGAGCTGCAGTAGTTGGACCACCAGCAGCAGCAGCAGCAGCAGTAGCAGCAGCAGCCGGAGCAGCAGCAGCAGCAGCAGACGCTGCAGCCGCCACCTTTGCAACAGCTGTTCCTTTCAGTGAGTGGCCTTCGGGCCCTTGGTCTTCCTTCCTCTCCTCCTGTCCACTCCGAGTCACCTACTGCGTACGGTCCTACGTTTCCTCCTCCGGACTCGACTCCGGCTGTCTTCTCTCCTCCTCAGTCACGGTCGTCTCCTTTTGTTGCCCCGCACGGCTGGACCAGTCGTTGTCCTCCACGTGCTCGGCCCTCATCTCCTCTTGCCAACCTCCGCACTGTCTTGTTTCGTTCTCCTCCTTGTTGTTCTCCGCCTGTGTCTGTTCTCCCCTCACCTCCTAAGTCGTCTCTCACCGTTTCCTCTCACCCTACTACCGTGTTGTTCGCCCTGTTGTCTCTCGTGTCCTCGCCTCTCTTGTCACCGACCCTCGTGCCTCTCCGTCGTCTGTCTCGGCTCTTACTGCCGCTGTCGCTGACTTTGCTTCCACCCGCCGTCTTGACTACGCCACGCGTGTGGTGGCTGTTCCACCTCCCCGTCCTCTGTCCGTCCGGGGTGAGTCTGCCCCTGGCTGTGACGTCCTAGAGGACAGGCAGTTTGAGCAGCAGTTCTTAGCAGCCGCTTCCCCCTCTCTCTGCACCATGCTGCTTTCCCTTGAGGGAGATCCTCAACGCCCTTGACATACCGACACCTCGCACGTACCGTTAGGTAGTATCAGGGAAGTGGGCCTCTCAGTGGAAAGCGGCTATGGATGCAGAGCTAGCGTCTTAGAGATCCACGGGCACGTACGTCGATGCAGTTCCCCCTCCCGGGGCGAATGTTGTCGATGGCATGTGGCTCTTCAAGGTGAAGCGGTCGCCTGGTTCACAGCCTGTGTTCAAGGCGCGCTACGTGGCTAGGGGTTTCAGTCAGCGTGAGGGAGTTGACTTCTTCCAGACCTTCGCCCCGACCCCGAAGATAGCTACTCTTCAAGTGTTACTGCACGTAGCAGCACAGCGAGACTACGAGCTGCACTCCCTTGACTTCTCCACTGCGTTTCTCCAGGGCGGACTACACGAGGAGATCTGGCTGCGCCGTCCTCCTGGCTTCACTGACACCTTCCCACCTGGGACCCGGTGGAGCCTGAGGCGGCCAGTCTACGGTCTCCGCCAGTCGCCCGAGTGGCACGACACTCTTCACTCCACGCTTCGTGACCTTGGTTTTCGTCCTTCCTCTGCCGACCCATCGCTGTTTGTTCGCACTGGTTCCACTCCTTTCTTTATACTAGTGTACGTCGACAACTTGGTCTTTGCTACAGCAGACAGGGCAGCTCTGACTGAGGTGAAATCCGAACTGCAGAAGAGACACGAGTGCACTGACCTCGGTGAACTGCACCGCTACGTTGGCCTGCAGATCACCAGAGACAGAGCCGCTCGCACCATCACACTGACTCAGTCACCCATGGTGCAGCAGGTCCTTCGGCGGTTCGGGTTTCAGGTCTCCACCACACAGCCCACTCCTCTTGCCGTTGATCACCGACTCACTGGCCCTTTTCCCGACGAGCCCTTTGAGTCTTGTGGTCCCTACGCATAGCTTGTGGGCTGCCTCATGTACCCGATGACTTGTACTCGGCCGGACCTCGCCTTTCCCCTCATCATCCTCTCTCGCTTTGTTGCGACTGGGAGACACCGTCCAGTTCACTGGACAGCTGCTGTGAGGGTGGCGAAATACCTAGCGACTACATTAGGCATGGGGCTTGTGCTTGGAGGGACACAGCCGGTTGTGTTGACCGGTCGCTGTGACTCTTCCTACGCTACATGGAGACTCAGCGCTCGACTCAGGGTCACTGCTTCAGTCTGGGTGCTGGTGCTAAGTCGTGGAGGTCTACACGGCCGTCGTCTGTGGCTACGTCCAGTGCAAAGGCAGATATCTACGCTGGTGCCATGGCGGCACAGGAGCTTCGCTGGTTGATCTTCTTGCTCGCCGACCTTGGTGAGCGGCCTCGCTCTGCACTGACCTTGTATGCTGACAACAAGGCCATGATCCTCCTGTGTCGAGAGCCTCGACTGGAGAGCAGAGTGAAGCATAGACGTGAGGTACTTCCTCCTGCGAGAGTTGCAGCGACGTGGCCAGGCACGCTTGGACTTTGTGGCCTCAGAGGCCAACACTGCCGACGTCTTCACCAAGGCCTTGGCGCCTGGTGACCACCATAGGTTCTGTGTGCAGTTGGGGTTTGTTGAGGTAGGCCCTTGGTTGCTGTAGACTTGTTGTTTGCTCTGCTTGTTGTGCTTTGCTATATATATCCTAGTGAACTCTTGAACTTGTGGCCGCTTGCTTGTGCTCGGAATTTGTGTGGTGTCCTTGAGATCCACACTAAGCTTGCTTTGCTTCTTGCATTGACTGGTCTTGTGACCGTTTGTTCACCATGCTTGCTTTGATGCCCCTCACTTAGCCTATGGGGGTGTGTCAAATATATAATATGTGGTATAGGCTGTAGTGAGGTGCCTTCTAGGGGGTACAACTTTTAGGTTTGCATATTTGTACCCCATCATGTTTCTAGTTCACCATTCCGTTGCATTCACATTCTAAGACATACGTATTGTCAAACTATGTTTATAGATATATATATATGCTCTAGTGAGTTGCATGTTAGGGGGTACAAAACTTTCTCGACACTTTGGTTGTATCCCCTCCTTTGACCTAGTATCATCATTCTCTCGCTACTCAAGCAACTAGGTTCTTCAGATGGTATCACGAGTAGGTGAGTTCCTAGCCTAGCCCCGAATCGCCCCGCCCCTTAGCACATCGTGCCCCGTCCCCTTAGCAGGCCGCGCACTGTCCGTTTGCAGGCCTCGCCCCTAGCATGCCCCGTACTCGTCACGCTCCTTACCCATCCTCGCCCCACCCTGCCCCTTACCCTCGCGCGCAGCCCGCGCGCCCCACTAGATCGCACGATCGCACGCGCGCGCAGCCATGCATCCGCAGCAGCACACGCGCACGCAGGTGCACGTGCGCCAGCAGTACGAATAGCAGCCGCGCGCTGCAGCTGCCGTCCACACGCACGCTCGCCACGCGCGCACAGCAGCGTTAACACGCGCAGCAGCAGCCGCGCGCGTTGCAGCAGCCGCACGCGCTGCAGCAGCCGCAAGCACGCACGCCACTGCACGCGTGCGAGCAGCAGCCTCCCGCGCACACAGCAGCCACTGCACGCACGGCTTCAGTAGCAGCTGCACACTCCTCTGCAGCCACTCGTACGCACGCCCTGCAAAAGCCGCAGCCACACGCGTGCAGCGGCAGCAGCTAGCGCAGCACCTGCCTCCGCATCTGCAGCGAGCGCAACAGCTGCAGCCCGTGCTACAGAATCCGCTCCTAACCACTCCTATCCGCCCCTACCAGCTCCTCACCACTCCTATCCGCCCCTACCAGCTCCTCACCACTCCTATCCGCCTCTACCCGCTCCTCACCGCTCCTCACCGCTCCTAACCACTCCTACCCACCTCTAACCGCTCCTCACCGCTCCTAACCGCTCTCGACCGCACTCCACCGTACCTGACCGCTCCCCACCGCACTCGAACGCATCTACCCACACCTTTTCTGCATGTGCAGCACCTTCCTACCGCCTACTACGACTGGCTTTCCACTCACAGCAGCTGGCGGTTGCAGTACCCTCTACTAGCGTGACCTAGGCTCGACCCTCTGCCTTCATTTGTCCCTCGCCTTGCTCGGTTCTCACTTAGCACTTAGGCCTCGCTCGTTACTCGTTTCGCTCGTTCCTCGTTTCGGCTCGTCCTAGCCTCGCCACTCTGGCTTAGGTCGCTCCTAGCTCAGGCTGTTCCTCGCCTCGTCTCTTTGGGCACTGTACGCCTCACTTGTTTCTAGCTCTGGCCCCTTCTAGCTCTGCGCTTCTAGGCCGGTAGTTCCCTCGTTATGGCGGCCCCTCGTGTACTACGCTTTGCTGCTGAGGGTAGAGCCCTGGAGTTCCCCTCCTGGCTTATCCGTGCCGAGCGGTTTCTCAAGAGCCAGTGCCAGGACAATGATACGCTCTTGGCGCACGCTTCCGGTGACCTGCCTGAGCCTCCGTCCCCTCCTAACCTGGGTGCTGAGCCTGACGAGGCGGCCTAGGCACGCTTTGATAAAGCCCGTACCGCTCGTTCAGTGTGGCAGTCGCGTGACGCTGCGGCATGCATTGCCCTCTCCAGCCTTCTCCCCAAGACTGAGGAGGCTCACTTCTCTCAGGTTCGATTTGCCAAGGACCTGCTCGCTGCCATTAAGACACGTTACTCCACTCCCACCTCCGCCTCTCTTGGTCGCCTCTTTCTGCCGTTTCTCTTTCCTGACTTAGGCTCGTTTGACCGCGCTGCTGATCTTATCACCCACCTGCGCTCGCTAGATGTCAGCTACCGTGCTGCTTGTAGTGAGGCTCAGCTTGCACTGCTCACCCCGCCCATGGCGATTCACTATTCACTTTATCGCCACTAGCCTCCCTGACCGCCTTGCACCTGTCCGTGACGAGCTTCTTCGGAAGCACCCTAGTGAGCTCACCATCGATGTCCTTGAGACCGCTCTCAAGAACATCGAGAGCAATATCCGCTCCGTTGCCTCCGCATCTGGCACCGTAGTTCCCCCGCTCTTTCAGGGGTGCACTGTCCCACAGCTTCCCACCTTCACTGCTTGTCTTGCCTCTACTGCGTCTCCTTCTCCCTTGGAGACTGCGGCCGTGTCCACCGCGGGTGGGCGGTCCAGGGGTAAGGGAGGTAAGAGAGGGGGGAAGGGTGGTGGCGCTAGTGGTGGTGGCGGGGGTGGCGGAGGCTCTGGTGACACTAGTGCGTCTGGTGGAGGCGACACTGGGAGCGGCCCTGCGCTTACGGGCCAGATGGGAGGGGGTGCTGGTGTGGTCACGTGGTACAAGGCACAGCGGCAGTAGCAGTCCCAGCAGCAACAGCCACAGTCAGGACAGCCGCAGCAGCAGGGACAGCCGCAGCAGCAGGTTCAGCGGCAGGTGCAGCAGCAGCCTCAGCAGTGGGGACCTGGTGGACCAGGGAGTGCTGGTTGTCAAACTATAATTCTATAGTTTGTGTAGTTCTAGTCTAGGTGTTCTCGCTTGTGTTATCTTGTACTTGCACTAGGGTTAGGTTTTGCATATATCTTGTTTGTACTTTCTGTTTTAGTCAATTTTACATTGTGACATGGTATAGAGCTAGGTTAACCCTAGCGAGATTTTCCCCCTTGGGAAAATTCACTCGACTATCATGGGCCCACCTAGTCGCGCCCCATCCTAGACCGCCCGTATCGCGCTTACCTCAGGCCCCGTCGCCAGTCGCCCCCCCCCCCCACCGTCGCCAGTCGCCCGTCGCCCGTTCCCCCCGTCGATCGCGGCCGTTTTCCTTTTTTTTCCCGTCGCCCGTCACCCGTCGCGGCTGTTAGTTAACGGGCCCCGCGGCCTTTCGTTAGCGGGCCCCGCGGCCTTTCATTAGCGGGCCCCGCGGCCCTTTGTTCGTGGGCCCAGAGGCCCCTTCGCTAGCGGGCCCCGCGGCCCCGTCGTTAGTCGCACGCACGCACAGCAGCAGCCGCGCGCACCAGTGACCCGTCGCCCCACCCATTTCCCACCGTCGTAACCGCCGCCCCACCCGTTAGACGCGGCCCCACCCGCTGCCTTACCCGCCGCCCACCCTGTTAGCCGTCACCTCACCCGCGATCTGCCGCCCCACGAGCAGAAAACCGCCGCCACACCAGAAATCGGCCACCCCAGGAACTGCAAACCGCTGCCCCATACCTGAAAACTGCCGCCCATACCTGGAAACTGCCGCCCCACCTGGAAACCTGCTGCCCCACCCATTCCAGTCACCTCACCCGAAATCAGCCGCCCCACCCAGTACTCTCCACTGCACAGAACCGCACATAACCGTGCAGAATCGCGCAGAACCGCACAGAACCGTACAGAACCGCACAGAACCGCCGCCTTACCTTCCCCACCCATCGCCCGCTGCCTTAACAGCCGCCCCACCTGACACCCGCCTCCCCACGAGCTGCCACACCCGCCGCCAGTAGCACCAGCAGATTACACTGCCGCCAGTAGCACCAGCAGCCTAGACTACCACCAGGAGCACCACCAGCAGCTTAGACTGCCGCCGGTAGCACCAGCAGCAGCTTCCACTGCCGTCAGCGCACCAGCAGCAACTTAGACTACCCCCCAGCAAAACCAGCAGCAGCATAGGCTGCCCCCAGTGCACCAGCAGCAGCTTAGGCTGCCCCCAGCAGAACCAGCAGCGGCATAGGCTGCCCCCAGCGCACCTGTAGCAATTTAGGCTGCCGCCAGCGCACCAGCAGCAGCTTAGGCTGCCCCCAGCAAAACCAGCAGCAGCATAGGCTCACATGGCGTGTACTAGAGTTCTACAGCAGCAGGGCCAGCCGCAGCACTCCCAGCCGCAGCACTCCCGGCAATGGGGACCTGCGGGTCCAAAGGGTGGAGCCCCCAGCAGTGGCCCAGCTAGCATTGGGCGAGACGTCGGCCCCTGCGGGTACCGGGCCCTGACAGGCCCTGGTGTTGGCACCACCTGCTGGAGTCCTGACCACTCTGTGTTCAGCTGCTACCGTCGACTCGACGTCCTCTACCGTGACGTTTTGGTCCTCACGCTATTACACCGCACTGGCCCTCGCGTCTTCGCCAGCGCACTGCTGCGCCAGTTGAGTCTCACCTGCCTGGTCTAGGACCATTCCCGGCTGCACGAGTAGAGACCTGTGTTTCCAGTCTTGGTGCGTGTGTTGTTTCCAGTCCAGGCGCCTCTGAGGGTCTTTGTGTAGGAGCTGCAGCTACCACCAGTCTAGCACCAGCCTCTGTAGCTGGTTCGGGTGCGACCTCACAGACTGCACAGCTTTCCTTCACCATAGACTCTGGAGCGTCCAGCTGTTTCTTTCGCGACTGTACTGACCTCACACCACTGCGCACTCCAGTCACTGTCGCCTTGGCTGACCCCTCTGTGGGACCTGTAGTTGCTCGCAGCACCACCACTCTCCCGTTTCCATCGGCTCCCTCAGGTTTTCTTACAGGTTACTACACCCCCTCGTTCTTTAGGAACCTGGTGGGTATCAGTCACCTCCACAACCTAGGTGTAGTCACCACTTTTCCACTGGACGAGCCTGTTGCCTCCTGCACGGTCGGTACCACTGGGGCCCCTCTGGCCACTTTTCACAGGGAGCCGGGCTCTGGTCTGTACTCACTACACACTGGGTCCCACCGCACTGGGTCAGGCCAGGTCAGGTCAGGTCAGGTAGCTGCTGTGTCGTATAACGGTCGCTCCCTCACCCACCCGTCTGTCCTCTGGCACCACCGTCTAGGTCACCCGTCGTTCCCACGTCTCAGTAGGATGGCACGTTACCGTCTGGTCCCAGGTCTCCCAGAGTCGCTTGCCCTGCTTCCTCGCTCGCCTGCGCTTCTGTGCACTCCTTGCGTCGAGGGTCAGCAGCGCACTGCCCCTCACTCCTCCTCGTTCCCCCCCCCACCACGGCTCCCTTCCAGACCCTACACTTGGACGTCTTGGGCCCCTCCCCAAACCTTGGACCACGTCAGGAGCGCTACTTCCTTGTTGTGGTGGATGACTACTCCCGCTACACCACGGTTTTCCCCTTGCGACGGAAGGCCGACGTGCCTACCGTCCTCGAGCCGTGGCTACTAGCGTGGAGTGGCGCCCAGGGCCTGTGTGGGCTTCGCCTACACTCGGACCGTGGTGGTGAGTTTTCTTCCACTCGCCTGGAGACGTTCTGTCAAGGTCGGGGGATCATCCAGTCTTACACGCTACCAGCCTCGCCGCAGCAGAACGGGGTAGCCGAGCGACGCATCAGCCTGGTCATGGAGGTTGCCCGGACCTCCATGTGTCATGCCGGTGCCCCCCAGTTCTTGTGGCCTCAAGTAGTCCGCTACGCCGCGCACCAGCTGAACCTGTGGCCCAGTGACACACGGCCACGGGTGACGCCGGTCTCCCTTTGGACAGGTTCTCCAGGCGTAGCAGCTGACTTCCGTGTCTGGGGTTTTTTGGCTCACGTTTTCCGTGTCCTAGGAGGACAGAACACGGCGCGAGGTGGAGTGGTAAAACTGCCAACCAGGCGCGTCAGGGGGGAAGCCAAGGAAGACGCAGGGAACAGCACGGGAGGACAGCTTGTCCGCAGACAAGTCGCGGACGAAAGCTCGAGATCCCCAGACACGGAACGCAGACGCATCGCCAACCTTCCCCGTCCACCGTTGAGTGGGGGAGGTCTCCGGCATCGAGACCCGGGGCTGAAGGTTGATCTGATGGGCCGCGTACTGAACCGCGAACGGCCACAAAAAATGGGGAGCAGCCGCATGGATCATGGACGTACGAGCGACGTCCATGACCATGCCAATGCGGCGCTCAGCAATCCCATTTTGCTGTGAAGAGGTCGGAAGCGTGAACGTCTGGCGGATGCCCTCCGCACGAGAGAAGGCTCGCAGAAGGTCGGAGGAAAACTCTCCACCTCTGTCGGAGTGCAGACGCAAAACAGGAAAGTCCGAGCCAAAACTCTCTCTGAGCTGGAGACGGGCAGCGCGGATCCAGTCGATCAACACCTCAGTGACCTCACCCTTGCGGTGCAAGGGGAAGACTGAGGTGTAACGCGAGTAGTCGTCAACCACCAGCAGGAAGTAACGCTCGTGACCCTGTCCACGGACGCGGGCTGGGCCCCACACGTCCATGTGGAGAGTCTGCAGTGGAGCCTCTGTCGGAGGAAACTCGGAGGAGTGAGGAGCAGCGCGCTGCCGCCCCTCGACGCAGGGAACGCAGGTAGGGGCAGGCCCCGGGGGAAGGGGAGGGAGGGACCGGGGCAGACCAGAGACAAGGACACGGGAGGCCATGCCCCGGAGACGAGGCAGGGAGGGGTGCCAGAGGAGGGTCTGGTGAGACAGGAGGCGACACGAGCAGGGGGCAGACTCAGGATCAGACCTGGACGCTACAGCAAACACCTGACCCGACGCAGCTACCTGACTAGACGCAGGAACCGGAGGAGACTCATTAGTGAGTGTGTACAGGCTCGACCCCGGCTGACGGGTGAACGTGGCCAAGTGACGGCCCGTCTGAGCACACGTGCAGTGAGTCACTCGCTGACGCGCAGGAGTGAACTGGTCAACACCCCCATCCCGTAGGTCAGCACCACTCACCAAGTTCGTAGAGAACGAGGGGAGGTAAAGACCCGACAGGGAGCCAGAGGGGGCAGCCGGACACGGTAGGACAGTGGAGTAATGAGCAAGGACAGGACCCCCGGAGGGGTCTGCCAGGGAGACTGCAACCGGCCGACTAAGCTGCGTGAGGGTGGTGCGGTCTCGAAAGAAGGAGCGGGAAGCACCCGAGTCAAGGGTGAAGGTGTGCAAAACCGGAGCCGACGCGGTACCTGAGAGAGCAGACTCACCAGCACCTGGAGCAGCAGACTCACTAGCACCTAGAGCAGCGGCCTCACCAGCACCTAGAGCAGCAGCCTCAATGCCCGGGTCAGGCGGAACACACAGGTAACAGTCACCCTCAGCACTATCAGAGACAACATACATTGCAGCAAGAATAGCATCAAAGTCAAGATCAAAGATAGCTACACCCGACCTAAGCAGATCACCCCAGCGAGGGATCTCAGTGGCGTGAGGGAACTGGGTATGCCAGGCATCCGTCAGGCGGCCAAAGCAGCGCTGGGTGGTGTGCGGCCCGCCGCACGGCTCCCCAGTGCGGTCACCTGTACGCAGGACGTAGGCACAGGGACCAGGACCCCCAGGCCGCTGGCACGCAGCGTACCACTCACGAAGCTGCTGGGGCGACGGGGTCTCACGAGAGCGCTGCTGCTGCTGGTGCTGACCACCACCCCGACCAGCTCCACCTCCGTCACCGCCGCCTCCGCCGCCACCGCCGCCACCGCCGCCACCGCCGCCTCCACCTCCACCGCCACCACCGAAGCCCCCATGCCCTCCACCACTCCCACCCCCACCTCCTGCGCCGCCCCCACCGCCACCACCGCCGCCCCCGCTAGCTCCTCCAGCACCCTTGCCCCCCTTGCCCTTGCTGGTGCGGCGCCTCCCACTAGGAGCAGACGCAGCGGCTACCGACTCAGTGCCAACGAGGTCGACAGCAGCAGCAGAGGCAACAGAGGGCAAAAGAGGGACGGGGGAGCACCCCTCAAAGAAAGGGGCACGAGGGTCACCACGAGAGGCTCCTACAGCGACTATGCTCTTCTCAGCTGCAAGGAGGCGCTCCTCGAGGAGGTCAACGGTGAGCGTGGTGGGGAAAAGGGAGAGGAAGTGGTCCCTGACCGAGCGAAGGGTGTCAGGGAGCCGGGTGACTAGGTAGTAGAGGGTGATGTACATGGGGGGGGGGTTCTTGGTGCAGAACTCAGCAGGAAGCGCAGCGCGGTAGCGGGTGTCACTAGTGCGAAGGTGCATAATGAGGTGAGCGACTATGGCAAAAGCGGCGAGGTCAGGGAACAGGTACGGCAGCATGAGGCGGCCAAGAGCAGCAGTGGCAGGGGAGGAGTAGCGTGCAACTACAGCGTCGTACAAGGTCTTAGCGCTCTTGTACTGACTAAAATGCGCGCGCTCAGTGGTCGGCAGGTGACTACGCACAGCAAGGCGAGCAGCAGCATCGCGCGTGGTCCACTGCGAGCGAACAGCACTGTCAGCATCGGCAGCAGGGGCAGCAGAGGCACCAGACGTGAGATCGAACAGCGAGAGGCCGTCTTTGCTATCGCACTGTAGGAAAAGCTGCAGGTCATCGAGCCAGACCTCAAAATCGACAGCTCGACCCTCAGCATCGAAGGTAAGGACAGTGGGACTAGCCATGACAGCAGTAGCAGCAGGCTAGCAGCAGCAGCAGCAGAAGCAGGCTAGCAGTAGCAGCAGCAGGAGGGGTGCGGCTTGGCAGAGCGCTTACCAGGGGCGGGTGGGTAGAAGCCCGCGAGTGGTGGTGCAGAGCCGAGGTGCACCGGCAGGATCAGGGCCGCGACAGGGCGGCAGGGCAGGGCCGCGCCTCGGCTGCAGGGCAGGGCCGCGACGGCGGTGGCGGCTGCGAGGAACGGCGACGGCCGCGACGAACGGCGGCGGCAGCTGTCACGGCAGGAGCGGCGGCGGCTGTCACGGCAGCAGCGGCGGCGGCTGGCACGGCAGCAGCGGCGGCGGCGAACGGCCGTGGTAGAAGCGGCAGCGGCCGCAGGCGCGACGGCAGCTGATGCTGGGGCGGCGACGACAGGGCGGCAGGGCGGCTACGGTGGGCCGTGAAGGGGCCGAGAGGGGGGCCGCGAAGGGCCGCGAAGGGGCCGCGAAGGGCCGTGCGGGGGGCCGTGAAGGGCCGCGAGGGGGCCGCGACGGGCCGCGAGGGGGCCACGCAGGGCCGCAAGAGGGGCCGTGAAGGGCCGTGAGGGGGCCGCGACGAGTCGCGAAGGGGCCGCGAAGGGCCGTGAGGGGGCCGCAACGAGTCGCGAAGGGGCCGCTAAGGGCCGCTAGAGGGGCTGCGAAGGGGGGCCGCGAAGGGGCCGCAAAGGGGCGGGCCGCTAAGGGCAGAGGGCGCGACGGGAGGGCAGGCGCACGGGGCACAGCTAAGGCCAGCGCGAAGCGCACTTCGGGCAGGTAAGTAAAAATAAAAAACTTTTCGTAGTGGTGGGCCCTAAAAAAAAAAACCGGTCCCACTAGGGAACCTGCTATGAAACCATGTGAGAAATTAGGTGAGGAATGAATGAACTATGAAAGGGTTGGGTACAAATAGGAAACCCTAGAAAGTTGTACCCCTTAGTGTCTACCCCACTATAGCCTACAGCGACTAAGTAATATAAGTCTGACAACTACTACCGTGCCGCCCGTCTTGTTCTCACTCGTGTTCTCGCCTCTCTTATCACGGACCCTCGTGCCTCTCCGTCGTCTGTCTCGGCTTTTTCTGCTACTATCACAGACTTTGCCGCCACCTGCCGCCTTGACTACGCCACCCGTCCGTCCTTTGTCCGTCGGGGGTGAGTTTGCCCTTGGCTGTGATGTCCTAGAGGACAGGCAGTTTGAGCTTGAGTTCTTGGCGGCCGCTTCTCCCCATCTTTGTGCCATGCTGCTAGTTCCTGAGGGAGACCCCGACGCCCTTGACATACCGACTCCTCGCACGTACCGTGAGGCAGTGTCAAGGCAGTGGGCTTCTCAGTGGATAGCGGCCATGGAGTCAGAGATGGCGTCTTGGAGATCCACACTTACGTCGACGCAGTTCCCCCACCCGGGGCGAACGTAGTCGACGTCATGTGGATTTTCAAGGTGAAGCGGCCGCCTAGATCGCCGCATGTCTTCAAGGCGCGCTACGTAGCTAAGGGATTCAGTCAGCGTGAGGGAGTTGACTTCTTCCAGACCTTCGCTCCGACCCCGAAGATGACGACTCTTTGGATGTTACTTCACGTTGCAGCACAACGAGACTACGAGTTGCACTCCCTCGACTTCTCCACCGCCTTTCGCCAGAGCAATCTGCACGAGGAGATCTGGTTGCGTCGTCCTCCTGGCTTCACTGGCACTTTCCCGCCTGGGACCCAGTGGAGCCTGAGGCGACCAGTCTACGGTCTCCGCCAGGCGCCTCGTGAGTGGCACGACATGCTGTGCACTAGTCTTGCTGCACTCGGGTTTCGTCCTTCGTCCGCCGACCCGTCGCTGTTCGTTCGTTCTGGCCCACACCCTTCTTCGTCCTCGTCTACGTTGACGACTTGGTCTTTGCTACAGCAGACAGGACTGCACTGACTGAGGTGAAGCCCGAACTGCAGAAGAGACACACGTGCACTGACCTTGGTGAGCTGCGCCGCTACCTTGGCTTGCAGATCACCAGGGACAGAGCTGCTCGCACCATCACACTCACACAGTCACACATGGTGCGGCAGGTCCTTCAGCGGTTCGGGCTTCAGCACTCCACCACACAGCCCACTCCTCTTGCCGTTGATTACAGACTCACCGACCCTTTTACCGACGAGCCTTTTGAGTCTAGTGGTCCCTACGCAGGGCTTGCCGGCTGCCTCATGTACCTGATGACTTGTACTCGTCCGAACCTCGCTTGTGGGCTTCTCTCGCTTTGTTGCGACTGCGAGACACCGTCCTGTTCACTGGACAGCTGCTGTGAGGGTGACGAAGTACCTGGCGACTACATCAGGCATGTGACTTGTGCTTGGAGGGACACAGCCAGTTATACTGACTGGTCACTGCGACTCTTCCTATGTCGTCGACGTGGAGACAAAGAGGTCCACTCAGGGCTACTGCTTCAGCTTGGGCGCTGGAGCTGTGTGGTGGAGGTCTACTCGGTCGTCGTCAGTGGCTTCGTCTAGTGCAGAGGCAAAGATCTACGCCGGTGCCATGGCAGCGCAGGAGCTTCGCTGGTTGACTTTCTTGCTCACCGACCTTGGTGAGCGGCCGAGCTCTGCACCGACCTTGTTTGCTAACAACAAGGCCATGATCCTCCTGAGTCGAGAGCCTCGACTGGAGAGCAGAGTGAAGCACATCGACGTCAGGTACTTTCTTCTGCGAGAGTTGCAACGACGTGGCCAGGCACGCTTGGATTTCGTGGCCTCAGAGGCCAACACTGCAGACATCTTCACCAAGGCCCTTCCGCCTGGTGACCACCAAAAATTCTGTTTGTAGTTAGGCCTTGTTGACGTAGGCTCTTGACTACAGGAGTCTTGTCTCTTGTTGATTGCTGTACATGTTTGCGAACTCTTGAACTGGCCTTGTGACCTCTTGTTTGTGCTCAGAATGTGTGGTGACTTCATGATCCACCCTGAGCTTGCTGTGTTTCTTTTCTTGACTGGTCTTGTGACCATATGCATGTCATGCTTGTTTTGATGCCCCTCACTTAGCCTATGGGGTGTGTCAAACTATGTTTGTAGATATATCTATGCTCTAGTGAGTTGCATGTTAGGGGGTATAAAACTTTCTCGACACTTTGGTTGTATCCCCTCCTTTGACCTAGTATCACCATTCCCCTCCTTTTTATGTATATGTAATAGGGAATACGAAACGGCTTGGCTAGCCATGTACTTTAAGGGGCATGTTCCTTCATTACAGCGAAATCCAAGTTGTATCATTGAAGGAGAAAAGGAGAAAGAGGGGGGGTTGACTAGAAAAGTGGGGTACAAGAAATAGGGGCAAGGTAGGCACAAAGATGCACCACCAAAGAGTTTTATAGTTTTAACCTATAAACTACACTATTATATTTCTACAGAGAATCACTGCCTTCATCAAATAGCAAGTGATGGCGAGTCTTGACGCACCTGTCAAGAACGAGCATCTTTTGTACACGACCATCAACGGACACTGTACACGTCCAGCAGACATGTCCACAACCTGCCCTGTGTCCTGGATGGTGGCAGCTGTACAAACCCAGGGAGTGTTCCTACTGAATGTTACTACAAGCTAGAGCGAAATCAACTTTGAAAATCCTTCACAAAACCTCGAGTGATAAGGAAAACATATCAACCGAGTGCGGCTAACCGTCAAGATTTGTCTACATAACTTGAAACTCGTTACCGCATGACCATCCTTTTTGAAGATGAAACGTGATCCTTGCGTCACGCAATACGAGTCCTAAGAGTCGCCGAAGGACCAGCTGTCAGGCCTTTGATGGGAATGTGTCGTCTTCTGCTGTCACAAGTGGTGGGCTGTTGTCCGCCAAATCAAGGCTGTTTGCCATCTAACGACGTGTTGCGACCCAAAGAGATTGGGTTGGGTCGGCTCGACCTGGTCGGCTAAACCCAACCCGACCAGATCTTCGGAAACGCGACTCGGGAAATCACGGAATTTCCCGTCGATTTCCTTGCATCCTCGAGGGACCAGGAAAGCAGTTGCCGGGCGGGGGGATGGTGAGCTGGAAAATTCGCATCGATATTACAGGGTATCATTCTGCGCGGCGAATTTGAGGCGACATTTGCGCGAGAACTCTAAAGTTCGCAGACTATGGTAACCTTCTCCAGCTCGATTGGGTTGGGTCTGGTTGGCCTGGTTGAGCCGACCTGGTCGACCCAGGTCAGGCAGACCCAACCGGGTCTGGTTGGCTCGACCTGGTCGGCTAGACCCGTGATGCAGCCTTCCTAGAAGTGATGGCTCGGGGGGTGGTCGACCCAAACCGTGTGGGTCGCAACACGTCGTAAATCTGCGCCCAGTCGCGCCGCAAAAGTGAGCTTCCCCGCAACAGCGATTTCGTTTCCCCAGTTCTCCCTACCCACCCAATCACCCAAAAGCCAGCTTGCTTTTTTCCCCCATCTTCTCTCTCCGAACCAAACTAACTACAGTAAACACCCAGCCTGGTCCCGTGCCGCTGCCACACCACCACCGCGCAACCTCCAACCACCGCGTGAATTGACCACAGCTCCCTCCATCGACTCCCCCCAACCAGGGGTCTTGATTCGTTTTGGGCCACCCTGTCAAATCAAAGTTTCAGGTCGAAGTCACACTGCCACTGCAGTGTTGCTGCCGCGTCGTACCCTAGAAATGGAAGGGTGTTGAAAAATTTCTGGTCTGCTGTGCAGGGTTATATTTAAACTAGGCTGCAGCGGTCCAATCTGTGTGAGTGTCTCTGTGGAAAAGACTTCGCCAGTTTTCGAGCACATCCGATGCTTGTTCTGGTGTAGTGTGAGTGTCTCCCGGCAAGGACTTAGCCAGTTCTCAAATAGCTGAGGGGAAAAAAAACTCAGTCAGAGTGCTGCCACCACTACCGAACTCGGCCAAGGCGGGGTGCTACAAGAACCAACAACTGCAAAACAAGGGTCAAAATTTCACGAGGCCTGATCGTGACAGGGTGGTAAAACCCTTGAAACCTGTATTTACAAACCTGAGGCCTGCCCCCAACCCACTCTGCTTTTCCTCGGTCACCACCGCACAACGATATTTTGATCCCTCATTCTTCCCCCCCTTCCTCGTTCTCCATTCTCCATTCCGCCAATTCCCCGCGACCCGGTCAGGCGCAGCCGCCGCAGCCCAGCGTTGAATCGTGTCGTGTGTGTGTGAGCCAGCTCCCAGACCAGAGCTGTGACTGACGACCGGGTAACCGGGTTTTCGTGTAGTCGCCCTTCCCTTTCATCCCTTCCCACCGAAACTCAGCGCGTGCCTGGAGAGTACGTCCGAATACGATGCGGTTGAAAAAGGTTTTGATTCAATATTGAGCGGTCTAACTAAACACGAAAATGGTTGGGTAGGGTCTTCTGCGAAAAGAAACGTGAAACGTGTTTCTATCCGGAAGAAGCAGGCGAGCGAGGGAAACGTGAAAGGGATAATGATTGGACTCAAACAAGCTGTGTTTCTGTTGCTTGCTTTGCTTGCCACCAGGCCTGTCGATTCAAGGACATTTGTCCGTTTTCCCTGAGAATTCAGGGTTCGTTTCAGATCAGCTCGGAGATTTTCAGGGCTGGTTTTTCCCAGGCCCGGATTCCTAACGGACAGGTTTTGGCCCTCCCCGGATTTCCCGTACCTGTCCCCCCCTCCCACTTCCCCTCCCCCCTTTCTTTCTGACCTTAGACCGCGAACTGGTCCCTCTCCCCTCCTCCCAGTAACACCACACCAGTCCCTCCCGTTCCCCTAACGTGTCTAGCTCGATGATCTAAGCTTTTTTACGCAAGTATCCTCAAATCTAAACAGAAATGCCCTGAATGTTAAGTCCGCTTTCCGGATCCTTCAGGGTTGATTTCGGGGCAGCTTAGCTTTGTACGGGTTGGACCCAGACCTAGCGACAGCCCTGCTTGCCACACCGTGAAGTGACTGCAGTCAGCATAGCACAGCACGAGGTCTGGCTTACGAAGAGGATTCGGGTATTGAACTCGCAGAGGTCTCAGTAGCCGACACGCACACCACACCAGATTTGCGTGCAATCCGAGAGAACACCGTCCCCTGCCTCGTACGGTCACAGAGCGTCTGAAATACCAAAGCGCGACCAATATAGAGCTTGAAAATGGCCTCACGGCAAAGACACTCTGGCTCGCTTAGCCTCCTTCCCGGGCCTCCATTCCCGCTCGTCCATTCTCAAAGACAACCACTTCTATCGCATCGCTCGCACTACCGCTCACAATGCCGCTCACACTGCAACCTTGTACAGACCCGCCGCGAAACACGAACCCCGTATCTCCTCCTCCTCCTGATCGTCGTCTCGCTATTGGCAGCGCCGCTGCTCCGCCCGACCAACGGTACGCGCACAGCCGGCACGCGTGATCAACTCTCGTGGTAACTTAGAAGCTGCTACGATTCGGCTGTTGACTCGATGACAGTTGTAAAGCGCGGCAATTTTGCTGCTGTCGAGTAGCTTTTCACCGAGTACCTTTCAGGTGGGGCATTTCAGGCGTGTTGAAATGCTGCCCCGCTCACCTGCCTTCTCTCGCCCCTTCCCTCCATCCCCCGCAGCCTCCCCCCCCGACGTCTCGTCGCTCTACATCGTCCGCCTACGTTCCGCGCCGCCGGTCGCCTCGTACCGCGGCGGATTTCCCGGGTTCCCGGCAACGGCCGTCTGGGACAGCGATCCTAACGGCAACGCGAGAGACTCGACGTCAGACGGCGCCGCCCACGGTTCCGTTGCCGTTGGTACCGCCTCTGTTTCCTCCTCCGCCTCCGCCGCTGGTGCGGCTACTACCAGTGGTTTAGGACGGCTTGGTCGTCGGCTGCGGCGGCCGCGGGTGAACGTGAGAGCGCCGGCCGTGAGGGCGTTCAAGCAGCTGCTGCAGCGCATGCAGCAGGCCGTGCTGCGGGACAGCAGGGTGGGCGCCGGGAAGATGGTCAATAGGTGAGGGGAATGAGGGGTTATTTCTGACGAAGGATTTGCACGGGCTTCCCCTTTCTCCCACCGTCCCCTTCCTTTCCACTGCTTCATTTCCCCTCCGTTTCCTCCACACTCCCACCCTCCCCATCCCCTCCCCCGCTCCCCCCGTCCCTTCTCCGCCGCGCCAGCTACGCGCACGCGTCGAACGGCTTCTCCGCGACGCTCACGCCCCTCGTTTCCCTAAATGTACTTTTCTTCCTCTTCCCCAGTATGCCCGCCCTCCCTTCTCAGCTACGTGCACGTGTCGCTCAAACGGCTTCTCAGCGACGCTCACGCCAGCGCAGGTGCAGCGCATGAGGCGGCACCCGTCCGTGGCGTCCGTGGCGTTCGTGACGCAGGCGCGCGTGCTGCGCCCCGCCACCACCCACTCGTACAAGTTCCTCACCTCCCCATCTCCCTGCCATCCCATCTTCCCCTCTCCCATCTCCGCACTTTCCCCTCTCCCCCTTTTCCCCTCTCCGCCCGTCTCAGCTACATGCACGCGTCCAACGGCTTCTCAGCGACTCTCACGCCGGCGCAGGTGCAGCGGATAAAGAGGCATCCATCCGTCGCCTCCGTGACGCAGGCGCGCGTGCTGCGCCCCGCCACCACCCACTCGTACAAGTTCCTCGGCCTGCCCGGGTCGCTCTGGGCCGACGCGGGCGGGCCCAGCAGCGCAGGCGACGGCACGGTGATTGGCATCGTGGACACCGGCATATGGCCCGAGCACGCTTCCTTTGACGACACGGTAGGTTGTGCATCACCTTGGCCCCAGTAGGGTCAACACGTTTCTCAATAGTGACGGCACGGTGATTAGCATCGTGGACACCGGCATATGGCCCGAGCACGCTTCCTTTGACGACACGGTACGCGCCTCACCATCCGCGCTTCTCCCTTCTCGTTTCGTCCACCTGACGCCCCTTCCGACAGAAGTTTTCGCATTCTTGTCCCTTCTCCCCACCACCATCACCATGCCATCAGCCACTCCCATCCCCCAACTCAGCTACTCCCTCCCTTCCCTTCACCTCATCCTCCTCCTCCCTTCCCCCTCCTCCCCTCCCCCCGATCCCCATCCAAACCCCATCGTCTCCCCATCGCCTCCGACCTATGGAAGCGATTATTCCCAGCGCAGGTTGCGCGCGAAGCCTCATTCTGCTACCTTTCCGAGCGCTAACACGATTAGGTGCTGAAATCCAGTAGGCGCTTGGTTCCTACGCTTTGGAAATCTTCGACGAAGCTAATCGTCGCAGGAACTAGACTGCATGGCCTACTGAGCGAAGCATGGCTGGCGGATTGGAGTTTCGGTGTAAAACTCTTGCAGATGTGTAAATCCGACGACACGTTGTGAGTTGCGAACACGATTTCGCTCCGCGCCGCACACCACTGGAAACGTATTACATAAATTGCTAATCAGTGAATCAACACCTTAGTGGTATTGGTTGGAACTTCGATGTACCTACTTTTGTAAGATTTCCCAGCAATGAAAAGTGCAGGCTGGGAAAAACTTCTGTGTGACCGTAAATGTAAACCCGTATTTAAGACTACGTACTTGAACGGAGAGTAAACGTAAGGTGCCAACTAAGGTTGGCCACATGCCCCACACCACTAACCCACTACCTATCCTCCCCTTCGCCCCTCCACCCCCCTCCACCCCTCCTCGTCCCCACCAGGGCTACAGCAGCACGCTCCCTTCCGGGTGGGCGGGCACGTGTCCCACGACAAGCGACTTCGCATGCAACAACAAGATCATCGGTGGGGGCGTGTTCCACGCGGGGTTTGAGAGTGGCGGCACCACCATTGACCTCTCGGCTGACTGGGACTCGCCGCGTGATTCTTTCGGGCACGGCACCTGGTGTGCGGGGTGAGTGCGTGCATGGTGTATGGTGTATGGCTTTGAGAGAAAGGGTACCTCCATCGACCTCTCAGGCGACTGGCTGTCACCCCATGATTCTTTTGGGCACGACACCTGGTGTGCGGGGTGAGTGCTTGAATCCTGCGCGGGGTTTGAGAGTGGCGGCACCACAATTGGCCTCTCAGCCGACTGGGACCCGCGTGATTCATTCGGGCACGGCACCTGGTGTGCGGGGTGAGTTCATGGTGCATGGGGTTTTGTGCATGGGGTATGGTGCATGGTGAATGGTGCATGGGGTATGGTGCATGGTGAATGGTGCATGGTGCAAGGTTGCATGGGGCATGGTGCATGAGACATGGTGCATAGGGCATGGTGAACATTGCAGGCGGCACGATGTGTGGTGTTGAAAGCATACCCCTCATTTTCCTTCCACACGTGTGTGCCCCCCTTTCTCTTCTCTCTCCCTTTCCCTCTCTCTCCCTCTCCAGGGCGGCAGCAGGCAACAGCAACGTGCAGATCTCCAACATGGGAACAGCCAGTGGCATGGCACCAGGGGCGCGCCTGGCCATGTACAAGGTCTTTTGGCAGTCGGGGGGCTACCTGTACGCCACCAGCACCGACATCTTCTCAGCCATTGATCAGGCCGTCGCCGACGGTGTGGATGTGCTGAGCCTGTCGCTGGGCGGAGCCAGTCCCACTGACACCTACTTTGACGACGTGCCCTTCATCAGCGTCAATGCGGTGAGTGGCTGTGCAATATGAGCCTTACCTGTATCTCCTTATGGCAATGCTGTGAGTGGCAATGCGGTGAGTGCTCCTTCGTACCTGTATCTCCTCTCCTTATTCGAGAGCGCACAGGTTTAACCACCTAGATTCCTTCACTCATCCTCATCTCCTCTCATTCGCCTTCTCTCGTCTCCCTCTCTCACTTCTCTCTCGCCTTTCTCCTTTCCCTCCGCCCATCAGGCGGGGGTGTTTGTGGCCTTTGCAGCAGGCAACGAGGGCCGCCCATTCTCCCCTACAACCAATCGCACGCTTTGCAACTTCGCACCCTACTACATGACTGTGGGCGCCAGGTGAGGAGGGGGGACAGAGGCGAGGGATGTGTTTTTTTAGAATTCTCAAAAGACAGAGGCGAGGGCCATCGCACGTTCTGCAACTTCGCACCCTACTACATGACGGTGGGCGCCAGGTGAGGAAGGGGGGGAAGGAGGTGAGGGCATGGTGAGACGAGGGTGTAAAGAAGGAGGCTGTGATGCTAGAATCGTCTTTGCACCCATGGGCTATCACACGCTCTGCAACTTCTCGCCCTGCTACATGACTGTGGGCGCCAGGTGTGGATGGGATATGTGTTTGGGGGGATAAGAAGGTTAAGGGTTTCCAAGGTCCGCTGCAGATACACGACTGTGGGCGCAAGGTGAGGTTGTGGGGGGAGGGCGGTGGTGAGGCAGGGTGAGACGAGGGTGAGAAGCGGGAGGAGGTGTGATGCTAGAATCGTCTTTGCACACTCAGCGACTTACATTCATTCCTCTCCTGTTCCTCCCATTCCCATTCACCCATAACATCTGTCCCTGTGCTCCTCCCCTTCCCCCCTGCCCCACCATGCAGCACCATCTCTCGCAGCGGTGCATCCATCTCCTCCACAAAGGCATTACCAGCAGCAGCAGCAACAAAAACAGCAACAGCAGCAGCAGCAACAAAAACAGCAACAGCAGCAGCAGCAGCATCACCCTTTGAAACCCCTTCCAACACCACAGCCACCACAGTCTCAACGCTCAGTGGAGCGCGCATCCCAGCCAGAATCTCCCCAGCAGCCACCGCCGCCCCTGTGATCGCCTACTTCTCTTCCACCGGTCCGCTCGCCAAGCCATCACGCGCCACACCAGCAGCCTACCCCTCCAACACCATCCTCAAACCCGACATCATCGCCCCGGGGGTTGAGCTCTGGGCTGCTGCTCCCGACAAGACTGTCGGCTCTGGGGGATGGTTCGTAGCGCTTTCAGGGACATCTATGGCCACACCACACATCGCTGGCATTGCTGCTCTGATCATCCAGCAGCGCCCTGATTGGACGCCCTCGCAGATCATGTCGGCAATGATGACTACAGCACGCACTACTGATACCAATAACGGGGCGATCCAAAACGAGTTTGGGAGAGCTGCGACTCCGTGGGAGATTGGAGCGGGGCATGTGGTGCCTAGTAGGGTGGTTGACCCCGGGTTAACCTATGATGCTGGGGAGCAGGACTTCAGAAACTTTCTCGCCGGGCAGGATTACAACTGGGCGAAGGGTGAGTTCGGCACAACTTCTCTCAGGGCTCTTTCCGCGAAGAATTTCAACCGGCCAGCTATCTCGCTGCCTCAAGTGCACAAGAAAGTTTCAGTTACACGGACAGTAACGAATGTCGCGGATACCACGTCGACGTATACGGTGAGAATAAAGACACCTGCTGGAGTGAAGGTGAAAGTGTCGCCGTCAAGATTTACAATCGCACCCGGACAACGAAAGACTTTTACGGTGACCGTGGTGGTGAAATGGGTTTCGCAATCTTTCAAGTTTGGCAGCCTCACGTGGGTAGACAACAAGGGGCACTCCGTGCGGTCCGTGTTGGCCGTGCAACCGTCTAGTGCGTGCAACTTTGGTTGCTAAGAGAGCAGAATGCGGAGCCATGTGGTGTGGAAAACGTCCCACTGCTTATGCCGATTCTTTAGGCGCCTCAGGAATCTGGATGGAGCCATGTTGTGCTGTTGGTACACTAGGAAATCGGCACACTTACTGTGCTGATTATTGAGGCGCTTCAAGAATCTCTAGCAGTGATGTTTATGCACTTGTTAATTGCCTTACTGGTTGTTGTGATGTGAAATTCTGCACGTATCAATTTTGTCTTGCTGCACCTTGAATGGTAGGTGTTGAAATGTGTTACTGTGAGAGCCTGCTAGTCTTCCAAATATCCTAGTGCTAAGCCAAGGTGTTCACGTGTTGACCCAAAACGGGCCAAAAACAAGGTGGCCCTGTTCGATAGGCAGGCAAGCCCTTCCGCGGCATCATCGTGGCTGTTTCGACTAAGGTTTTTTTTCCACGGTCAGCCCGTAATTTGGTGTCAATGACTTTAACGCTTTGTAAGCTGAAGGGTTAGTGTTAGCCTGTCGAACGCTACTTTAACCCTTCAAAATCATCGCCCTCGAAAGCTCCAAGTCCCTTCTCACACGCGCAGAGGTTAGCCAAGCTCCAGCCCAGCCCTCGCACCCCCAAAATGGAGGTTGGCCAAGGGATAGGCTAGAGTTCCAAATGAGAGGGGATACCCACCTATTGATATAACTGCAGGATCGTAGTGGATAGGATAAAGTTGCCAAGTGTAAAGAGAACTTGTGAAGTCTCAGTAGTGACCTTGTTGGTTAATTGAAAGAGAACAAGATGATTATAAAATAAAGTACAAGGGTATAAATAGCAAACCTAGCTAGCCATGTACTCTGAGGGGTACATTCCCTTATTAACTGAATTGCATTGCTACAGTAACCACGACTATTACCATTCTATGCAGTTACCATGTTGCACTTTCGTAACTGCCTTGTGCGGTTACTGGGCAGTCAAGGGTCGCGACCGTTGACTTGTCTTCAACTGTTGACCTTCGGGTGACCCTTGACATTCCGCGTGCTCTATATGAGCTCATGCGGTACTGACACAAGTGCTTGCTTCGCTATGAAGAGACTCGACAGTGGATAACCTTCGGGAATGTTCATGATAACCTTTCGGTTATTCCAACACTCCCCTTCATTCCTGAAGGTGGGCCACGTGGAACTTCTTGGTGATCCCGCAAAGGTTGGCGCAGTGCTGGAACTGTTGACGTGGCAGCTTCTTTGTCAGGAAGTCGGCTGCCATGTCACCAGTTGGGCAGTACATGAGTTTGACCTTGCCCTTGTCAATTTCGTCCTTGACAAAGAAGTAGCGAAGGGCGATGTGTTTCGTTCGGTTCACGAAGCCGGGCTTGTTCGCGATCTTGATCGCGCTCTGGTTGTCGCAGAGTAACGTGAAGTGCCCGTTCATCGTTACTTTCGCTTCCTGCAGTAGCTCCATCAGGTATAGTCCTTCGCGAACAGCTACGCTGGCGGCGATGAACTCTGCTTCGGCTGACGAAAGTGCAATGAGTTCCTGCTTCTGAGAGTTCCATGAGATGAGCCCAGCAGGCTGAAGTTGAAAGACGAATCCTGTGCGGGAGCGTCTGTTGTCAGCATCTCCGGCATGGTCAGCGTCTACGTAGCCGTGCAGCTGCAGGGTCGCCGTTAAGTTAGCTTCGTAGGTGAGGCCGACGTCGGGAGTACAGATGAAGTATTGAAGTGCGCGGCGTAGATCCTGTAGGTTCTCCCCTTCAGGTCGCTTCATGTACTGAGCGAGCTGGCTTGCGACGTAGGAGAGATCGGGCCGGCACGTGACGGCGGCGAACAAAAGACATCCGAGCTGCTGCTGATAGAGGCGATGATCCTCGAGGGAGAGTGGCGTGGTGTCTGGTTCGTGTGTAGGAGAAGGTGTGCGAAAGGGGGTGGTGAGGTTGATAGGTGCGATGCCGAATTTCTTCGCGAGTGTCTCGGCATATTTGGCGGCGGAGAGGTGAATGGAGGAGGCGGACTGTGTGATGTTTAGTCCCAGGAATTGAGTGACGGTATGGTTGATGGTGACTTCGAGCTGCTCCTTGATATCCGCTTCGAACTGGTCCATCATGTCAGTATCGTCGCCAGTGTAAAGGAGACGTAGGCAACGAGGAGAATGAATTTGCCGCGCGACTCCTTCCGATACATGCCGAGGTCGTGTGGTAGTTGCTGGAAGCCAAGCTTCGTGAGCACGGTATGCAGATACTGCTGCCACAGTCGAGGTGCTTGCTTGATCCCGTAAAGGGATTTTTGGAGCAGGCAGATCGCGCCGTCATTCTCTTCGAAGGCGTGCGGCTGCTCGACGAAGATGATTGCGTCGACCGGAGCGTACAGGAATGCACTGCCGACGTCAATTTGTCGGAGTGGTCGATGTTTGATGGCGGCGATGCAGATGAGAATCCGCACTGAGGTGTGTCGCCCGACTGGTGCGTAGGTGAGGTCGAAGTCCACCAGGTGAGTTTGTTCAAAGCCGTGCACCACCCATCGTGCTTTGTATTTGTCAATGGAGCCATCCGCCAGCGTTTTAATGCGGAACACCCATTTTCCGCTGAGAATTTTTCTCCCCTTCGCAGATGTCCGGGGAACGAGTTTTCAGGTGCCACGGTTCTTGAGTGACGCAACCTCCTTGGCCATGGCTGCCTTCCACTTCTCACTGTCGGGGCCGGAGAGAGCTTGGCGAACAGTGGTGGGTTCTTTGGGGGAGGTGTGGCGAACTGCGACGGCGAGACCAAGGACCCGGAGCCCGGTTTCGTTGGTCTTTTCGTAGTGCAGGCGATCGTAGTCGTGGAAGCTGGTTACTTCGACCACGTCGTCGTCACTGTCGTGACCAGGGCGGATGGTGTCCCGTGAGGTGTTTGGCGAAGTTATTGCGGCATCGGGTGACCGGCGGGCGTCGCTGGTGAAGTTGTGGGCTGCGCGAGTTGTATCATCGGGATCAGGTTGGTGTAGAGGGATGAAGGTTGGAGTCTGGAACGGGCTTGTAAGGGGGATGCTGGGTGCGCTGTCAAATTGGGGAACATTTGCCGCGTCCACGTCATCCGCCAGATCAGCTTCATCATGTGAGCTTGCGAAGTTGCGGTGTCCCTCAAAAACCCTTTCCGGTGCCCTGTCAGCTTCGCGGTGTTCGTTGAACAGTGGTAGAGTCAGCTTCTCGTAGAAGATGCAGTCACGTGATTTCGTCACCTCGTGTGTCGCGTAGTCCAGCACGATCCATGCCTTATATTCTTTTTCAATCCCGAAGTGGATGCCCCAGCGAGCCCGGTCAGTAAACTTTCCTGTCCTTGCTGTGTGTGGCCTGTACTGTACCATGCAGCCGAACACCTGAAGCAGGCGCGTATCTGCTTTTCTGCCCGTCCACGCCTTGTAGGGAGAGTTGTTCTCGAGGCTTCGGGAGGACAGCAAGTTGTGTAGCCGAACTGCGTGGTTCATCGCGAATGGCCAGTACTTGGTTGGGATGGCTGACTGCTTCATCAGGGCCCTCATCCTGGTGGCGAGGCTCCTGTTTGTCCGTTCTGCTACTCCCTGTTAGAATGAACAAGTGTGTGTGAACTAACAAGATTGGGAGTACAAGTAGGAAACCCTAGAATGTTGTACCCCCTAAGGCTAAACCCACTATAGCCTACACAATGTAAACATATAATGTTTGACACACCCCCATAGGCTAAGTGGGGGAGAGCAAGGGGTCACAAGACCAGTCAAAGCAAAGCAAAACAAGCTCAGGGTGGATCTCAAGGATGCCACACAAATTCCGAGCACGAGCAAGTGGTCACAAGACCAGTTTACATGCAGTTTGATAATATAACAAGAGGTACAGTGATCACAACCTAGCAAATGTAAGCATGCAGGTATATAAAAAGAGATCACAGTACAAGCAGAGTCAAGAAGTGAGCAAGTGAGGGACAGTAGGCACAAGGCCTAGAACAGTACAGAAACGCTGATGATCACAAGGCTGAAGCGCCTTGGTGAACACATCAGCAGTGTTGGCCCGAGTGGCCACGTACGAAAGACGAAGCTGACCACGCTGCTGCAGCTCTCGAGCAAGGAAGTAGCGCAGAGCGATGTGCTTCGTTCTGTGCTCCAGTCTGTGCTCCTGACACAAGGCAATGGTGGCCTTGTTGTCGACGTACAGCATTGGAGGAGAACGAGGCCGCTCTCCAAGGTCGATCAGCAAGTAGGTGAGCCAGCGTAGCTCCTGGGCAGCCATGGCTGTGGCGTAGATCTCAGCCTCACAACTGGAGCTGAGAACAGAGGAAGAGCGTGTAGAACGCTAGGAAACAGAACCAGAGCCAAGGCTGAAGGTGTAACCCTGAGACGACCGCTGCGTAGCCTGGTCGTCAGCCCAAGAAGCGTCTGAGTGTCCAGTGAGGACAACGTCGCGCCGTCCTCCAAGCACAAGCCCCATGCCCGACGTACTGCACAAGTAGCGCAACACCCTCTTAGCGGCATCCATGTGCTCCTTCCGGTGACGGCCAGGAGCGACATAGCGTGCTAGGATGCTAAGAGGGTATGCAAGGTCAGGTCGAGTGCAGGTCATCAGGTACATGAGGCAGCCCACAAGCTCTGGATACGGGCCACTCGGCTCTACGGACTCATCCGAAGGCAGAGCTGAGAGCGAGTGACCAGTAGGCAGAGGAGTGGGCTGAGGCGAGGAGTACGTGAAGCGGAAGCGCTGAAGGACCTGCTGCACCATGTGTGAATGAGTCAAGGTGATGGTGCGCTGTGCTCTGTCCCGGGTGATCCGCAAGCCAAGATAGGTTGTCAGCTCACCCAAGTCTGTGCACGTGTATCTCTTCTGCAGTTCCGACTTCACGTGGGCGAGTGCCTCAGTGTCAGCAGTAGCAAAGACCAAGTCGTCGACGTACACGAGAACGTAGAACGGCGGCAGAGTGGTGTCGGTGCGTAGAAACAACGACGGGTCAGCAGTAGAAGGAGCAAACCCAAGAGCCGCAAGCGTAGTCCTCAGTGTGTCGTGCCACTCACGGGGTGCCTGGCGGAGACCGTAGACTCGCCGCCGGAGGCTCCACTGGGTACCAGGAGGGAACGACCCAGTGAAGCCAGGTGGGCGGCGCAGCCAGATCTCCTCGTGTAGGCTGCCCTGTAGGAACGCAGTGCTGAAGTCAAGAGAGTGGAGCTCGTAGTCACGCTGAGCAGCGACGTGCAGCAGAACCCGAAGAGTGGTCATCTTCGGGGTCGGGGAGAAGGTCTGGAAGAAGTCAACTCCCTCTCGCTGACTGAAGCCTCGAGCAACGTAACGCGCCTTGAAGACAGGCGGAGAACCCGGCGGCCGCTTCACCCTGAAAATCCACATGCCACTGACGATGTTCGCCCCAGGTGGGGGAACCTCGTCGACGTAGGTGCCTGTGGACTTCCAGGAAGCCATCTCTGCGTCCATGGCTGTCTGCCACTGAGAGGAGTAGAGACCCTCCATCGCCTCTGCGTAGGAGCGTGGGGTCGGGATGTCTGGTGCATCCGGGTCTCCCTCAGGGGCAACTAGCATGGACACGAGATGAGGCAAAGCAGCGGCAAAGCACTCAAACTCCTCCTGTCTGTCCTCAAGGACGTCCGTGCCAAGGGCACACTCACCCCCGACGGACGGAGGACAGACTGACTCAGACTCAGCAACAAGGCTAGCGGCGTAGTCTAGACGACAGGCGGCAGCAAAGTCCACAAGCTCAGCGACTAGAGCAGACGCAGCAGAGGACTCAAAGGAAGGGTCAGTGACAACAGTGGCAAGGAGACGCGTGACAGTAGGACTGGCAGCACGAAGAGAGTCAGACTCCGGGTCAGCAAGAGCAGGAAGAGAGGACGCAGGAGGAGACGGCAGAGGGACACGGTGTGGAGCAGTGGAAGGACGCAGAGTCATATAGTGAGTGCCAGGGACAGGAGGAGGTCGCTCACGCGGAGCACGACGAACAGAGCGGACAGCGCAGACAGGTGACTCTGGACGCGACTCAGACGGCGCTGGACGAGACTCAGGCGACGGAGGACGAGACTCAGGCTCACGACGCTCCGTAAGACTACCCGTCGGCGCAGTGTAAGGAGAAGGGGCAGGCAGCGGAGAGGCAGACTGTAACTGCGACTGGACAGACGGTGGACTCAGTAGGGGAGGAGAAGGACCAGTAGAGGGCGGAGGACCAAGAACCTGCTGAAGGAGCGGAACGTAGTACGGCCGCGGCCGCTCAGCACCTCCAGCGACAACCCCCTCAGCAGGCCCAGTCCCAGCAGCTCCAGTACCTCCAGTACGAGCACCCCCAGGACCAGCGGCTCCAGCAGCTCCAGCAGCACCAGCACCAGCAGCACCTCCAGCAGCGCCAGCAGCACCGCCAGTAGCAGCAGCACCTCCAGCAGCTCCAACAGCACCAGCAGCACCTCCAGTAGTAGCAGCACCTCCAGCAGCTCCAGCAGCACCAGCACCAGCAGCACCTCCAGCAGCTCCAGCAGCACCACCAGCACCACCAGCACCACCAGTAGTAGTAGCACCTCCAGCAGCTCCAGCAGCACCAGCACCAGCAGCACCTCCAGCAGCTCCAGCAGCACCAGCAGCACCACCAGCACCAGCAGCACCTCCAGCAGCGCCAGCAGCACCAGCAGCACCTCCAGTAGTAGCAGCACCTCCAGCAGCTCCAGCACCAGTAGTACCTCCAGCAGCGCCAGCAGCACCGCCAGCAGCAGCACCTCCAGCAGCTCCAGCACCAGCAGCACCTCCAGTAGCGCCAGCAGCACCGCCAGCAGCAGCAGCACCTCCAGCACCAGGGTCCGCGACACTAGGAGCACCACTCCGGAGACTGCAGCGCCGAGCGTACCACTCTCGGAGCCGCTGGGGAGAGGGCAGCTCCCGCCTAGGAGGGGAAGCACTAGCACCAGCTCCAGCAGCACTCCTAGCTCCGGAAGCACCTCTCCTGAGGCTGCAGTACTGTAAGTACCACTCACGCAGCTGCTGTGAGGAGAGAGCTCCTCCAGGTGTAGCACTCCCAGGCTCAGCACCTCCAGACTCAGCACCCCCAGACTCAGCACCCGCAGGCTCCGCACCCCCAGGCTCAGCACCCCCAGACTCCGCAACCCCAGGCTCCGCACCCCCAGGCTCCGCACCCCCAGGCTCCGCACGCTCAGGCTCAGCACCCCTAGCAGGACGAGAGTCGACAGCTACCTCGACAGGCTCAACCGGGTCTACCTGGGACACACCTGAGGGAGCGGCACCCTGAGGGGGGAGGGGGTCTACCACAGCAGCACCTGGCGCGAGGAAGAGAGGCGAGGGGGGGAGCGGGGCAGTGCGGTAGGGGAAGAGGCGGTAGTAGGGCACCGACTCGTCAAAAGTGACGTCCTGAGAGGGCAGGACACGGCGCGAGGTGGCGTGATAAAACTGCCAACCAGACGCGTCCGGGACAAAGCCAAGGAAGACACAAGGAACAGCGCGGGAGGAGAGCTTGTCCGCGGACGTATCGCGGACAAAAGCCCGAGATCCCCAGACCCGGAAACGCGACGCATCGCCAACCTCCCCCGTCCACAGCAGTGTGGGCGAGGTCTCCGGCAAGGAGACACGGGGCCAGAGGTTGAGCTGATGCGCAGCGTACCGGACCGCAAACGGCCACAGAAAGTGGGGGGCAGCCGCATGGATCAAGGAGGTACGAGCGACCTCCATGACCAAGCCAATGCGGCGCTCAGCAACCCCATTTTGCTGTGGAGAGGCCGGAAGCGTGAACGACTGGCGGATGCCGTGCTCCGCACAGTAGGCTGCCAAGAGGTTGGAGGAGAACTCACCACCTCTGTCAGAGTGCAGACGCAAGACAGGAAAGTCCGAGTGGAAACGCTCGCTGAGCTGGAGACGAGAAGCGCGGATCCAAGGGATCAAAACATCAGGGACCTCACCCTTGGTGCGCAAGGGGAAGACCGTGGTGTAGCGCGAGTAGTCGTCAACAACGATCAGGAAGTACCTCTCCTGACCCTGTCCACGGACGCGGGCTGGGCCCCACACGTCCATGTGGAGCGTCTGCAAGGGAGCAGTCGTCGGGGGAAACGAGGAGGAGTGAGGAGCGGCGCGCTGCCGCCCCTCGACACAAGGAAGACAGGGAGGAGCACGCGAGGGTGGGAGGGGAGGGAGAACCCTGGGAAGACCAGAGACAAGGTACCGGGAGTGCATGCCGCGAAGACGCTGCACTGATGGGTGACCAAGGCGGTGGTGCCAGAGGACAGTCTGGTGTGACAGGGAGCGACACGAGCATGGGGCCGACAGCTGACCTGACGCAGACGTAGACGCAGCTACCTGAGGGGACTCAGTGGTCAGTGTGTACAAGTCCGACCCCGGCTGCCTAGTAAAGGTAGCCAGGTGGCGACCCGTCCGAGCACACGTACAGTGGGTCACACGCTCATAGGCAGGGGTGAACTGGTGAACACCCCCGTCCTGTAGAGCAGAGCCTGCCACCAAGTTCGTAGAGAACGAGGGGAGGTAAAGACCTGACAGGGTGCCGGACGGGACAGCAGGACAAGGGAGGACAGTGGAGGAGGTCGCAAGGACTGGGCCCCCAGAGGGGTCAGCGAGGGAGACAGCCACTGGCCGAGCTAGCTGCTCAAGGGCAGTGCGGTCACGGAAGAAACAGCGGGAAGCACCCGAGTCCAGTGTGAAAGTGTGCAGTGCCTCAGTAGACGCAGTACCAGAGGGCGCAGACTGACGAGTACCTAGAGCAGCAGCCTCACCAGCACCTGGGGCACCAGACACACCAGCACCTAGTGCAGCAGCCTCACCAGTACCTAGAGCAGCAGACTAGATACCGGGGTCAGGCGACACACACAGGTGACAGACACTCTCAGCACTAGTAGACAATGCATACATGGCAGTGAGGATAGCATCATAGTCAAGAGCATAGATATCTGCCCTCTGCCTAAGCAGCTCCACCCAGTCGGGGATCTCAGCGTCGTCGCCAAACTCTGTACGCCAAGCATCGCCCAGACGGGCGAAGCAGTGGGACTCTGTGTGACCACGTGTCCCGCAAGGCTGACCAGTCCGGACACCTGTGCGAATGACGTACGGGCAGCGAGCAATACTCAGTGACCCTCTACTCTGAGCGTACCACTCACGAAGCTGCTGGGGCGAAAGAGCCTCGCGTAGACGACGCGGCTGCTGCACCGGGCCACTACAAGAAACTCCCGAACTACCCACTCCAGGACGACTCCCACTATTGCCACCCCGACAACCCCAGCTGGCGTACCACTCACGAAGCTGCTGGGGTGTGAGGGGCACACGCGGACGGCCCTGGAGCTGCATCTGGCCACGCCAGGAGCAGCAGTAGAAGCAGTAGCAGCAGCAGTAACAGCAGTAGCAGCACGGGCAGGGCAGTGCTCACCAGTGGTGGGAAGGGCAGGCGTACGAGCGAGGCGACTGCGGGGCCGTCACAGCGGCCGCTCCAGGGGCGGCTGCTCCAGGGGCGGCTGCTCCAGGGGCCAGGGGCGGCTCCTGCAGTGGCAGCTGCTCCAGGGGCGGCTGCTCCAGTGGCCAGGGGCGGCTGCTGCAGGGGCGGCTGCTCCAGGGGCGAGGGGCGGCTCCTGCAGTGGTGGCTGCTCCAGTGGCCAGGGGCGGCTGCTGCAGGGGCGGCTGCTCCCGTGGCCAGGGGCGGCTGCTGCAGGGGCGGCTGCTCCAGGGGCCAGGGGCGGCTGCTCCAGAGGCCAGGCGCGGGTTAGGTCAGGGCGACTCAGCGGGCAGGGGCGACGCGGCGGGCAGGGCGACGCGGCGGGCAGGGGCGACGCCGTGGGCAGGGCGACGCGGCGGACAGGTGGCGACGCCGCGGGCAGGGTGACGCGGCGAGCAGGGGCGACGCCGCGGGCAGGGGCGACGCGGCGGGCAGAGCGACGCGGCGGGCAGGGGCGACGCCGCGTGCAGGGCGACGCGGCGGGCAGACGGCGACGCCGCGGGAAGGTGGTACACGGCGGGCAGAGCGACGCGGCGGGCAGGGGCGACGCCGCGGGCAGGGCAACGCGGCGGGCAGGTGACGACGCCGCGGGCAGGTGGTGACGCCGCGGACAGGTGGCGACGCCGCGGGCAGGGTGACGCGGCGGGCAGGTGGCGACGTCGCAGGCAGGTGGCGACGCCGCGGACAGGTGGCGACGCCGCGGGCAGGCGGCGACGCCGCGGGCAGGGCGACGTGGCGGGCGGCGAGAGCCTGCAGGGGCGGCGCGCGGTCGGGCAGAGGCTGCGCGGCGGGTCTGCAGGGGCGGCTCTCGGGCCTGACGGGTCTGCAGAGGCGGCTCGGGGGCCTGACGGGCCTGCAGAGGTGGCTCGGGGGCCTGACGGGTCTGCAGGGGCGGCTCTCGGGCCTGACGGGCCTGCAGAGGCGGCTCGGGGGCCTGACGGGTCTGCAGAGGCGGCTCGGGGGCCTGACGGACCTGCAGGGGCGGCTCGAGGGCCGTACTAGCTTGCAGGAGGCAGCACGAGGGCTGCAGGACGGCACGCGGGCAGACCGAAGGGCGGGGCGCGCGAGGGCGCACTAGCAGAAAAAGGCGCACGAGGGCGCACGAGGGCGCACGAGCAGAGAAAGGCGCACGAGGGCGCACGTAAGGTAGGGCGCACGAGGGCGCTTCTAGCGGAATAGTGGGCCCGTAGGAGAAAGCGGTCCTAGGTAGCAGCCTAGGCTCTGATACCATGTTAGAATGAACAAGTGTGTGTGAACTAACAAGATTGGGAGTACAAGTAGGAAACCCTAGAATGTTGTACCCCCTAAGGCTAAACCCACTATAGCCTACACAATGTAAACATATAATGTTTGACACTCCCTGCTGCTCGTGAGCGTAGGGCAGGGATACCAGGTGTTCAATCCCTTTCCTCCTGAAGAGCTCCTTGAATTCGTCTGAGAAGAACTCCAGGGCTCCGTCCGTCTGCCAGCATTTCAGCTTAAGTCCAGATTGTCGTTCAGCTCGCTTCATCCACGCGATGAAGCACTCGAAGGCGAGTGCCCTGCAGTCGGTGTTAACAGCCCAGACGTGGCGTGTACTTGCGTCGATGAAGGTGAGCGTGTAGTATTCACCGTCGAGTCCCTCCTCCGTCAAGCACATGAAGTCGCTGTAAACCTTGTCGAGTGGTTTGTAGCGTTCGTAACCCGGCGGAAGATCGGGAAAGGGCTTGTGGGCGAGTGACGCAGCAGGGCACACGGTGCAAGGCGGGTCTTCGGAGTCGACGGTGAGAGAGCCTTCGCGGGGAAGAAGCAGCGCGCCGTCGTCGAAAACACCGGCTTGCAGGGAGTTCTTGAGGGTTGCATGTGAGGGGTGCCCGAGTCGCTGATGCCAAATTGCGGGTTCCGCACGATAGCCGACCGTTTTCTGATAATATTTGTGTCTTGCTGCTTCGTCGTTTGCCTCCCCTTCAGGTCCTGCATCGGCGGCGTCATCGGTTTCGGCGGCGAGCGCGTGAATTGACTTGCGTTCAAGGAGCGCGTGAGGGCTACCGATGATGTCGTCGGTGTCGCCGGCTTCGACTTGTTCTCCGGTAACAAGCAGGCACTGGTTGGGCCAGTCGCGGACTGGTAATCCCTTCATGGGGATGCGGAAGTAGCTGTACTCGGCTCCGATGACTTCGATTTCTTCTGGCCCTTGTTCTGGCGGCGCCGGTTCCTCGGTAGGTGGTGGCAGTTCTGCTGCTTCTCCGAAGAGTTCGTATGTCTCTTCCTCCTCCGACTCTTCTTGCGTGGGTTCTGGTGTGTCAGGAGCGTATTGATCGGGGAGAGGAGGTCCGCCCCAGCTGGTGCCGCGCGTTGCCCAGTAGGGATCGATTGCCGCGGTTTCGGCTGAAGGGAGTCCCGGAGCTTCAGGATAGGCAGGAGCAGCTTGGCCCCATCCTTCGTCACTTGTTGAGGTTCCCCATCCGCCTCCGGTTCCCCAGCCGCCTCCGGTGTTTGCGCCAGCAGCTGTTGGAGCACTGGCATCGCCTCCGGATGCTAAGATAGTGTCCCGTCCTTCTGCTGCTGCCTCCTCGGGCGTCAGAACTTCTCCCAAGGGGCCGAGTGCAGGGCCGGGGCTGCCAGATCCAGTTTTCTTGCCTTCTTCAGTGACTGGCTCCGTAGGTGCTGACGTCCCGCTGTCTTCTTCCATTGTTGCAGGTCCAGTTTCAGCTGGGTTGGAGGTCGAAGCAGTTGGAACCGTGCGGAGACGCAGGAGGCCATCCGAGGCGGGACGCTCAAGGTCCATTTCCGTGGGATGGGACCAAGACGGCGTCTCTGTAGGAGTCGTCTTCAAGAGCAAGGTACGGTGGGAGTCGCCGGTGGTGCCTTGCGCTGAGAACTGCAGCACGAAGACGCCGTCGTCATCAACCGCCTTGCCGATGTAAGTGTTGTTGTAGAAGAGTTCGAAGGTTTTGTCCTGGCGGTTGCTTCGGATGTCAACCCCGCATCGCATGAGCTGTGCCGAGGAGAGGAGGTTGTACTGCAGATATGGAGCGACAAGCACGTCGCCGATGTGAATCGTGAATCTTGTGTCGTCAGCTTCAAGAAATATTTCTCCGATGTCATATGCCTTGAGCGTGCCGTTGTTTGCGACTGTAATCTCGCAGGGTCGGCGCATGCGCTTGAAGTTACTGATGAATGTTGGTGATCCCACCATGTGTTGTCCGCAGCAACTGTCCAGGTACTAGGTGTTGATGTTTTCGCGGCTCTGGCGCGCAATGTTGGCGATTTTGGGTGTGACCACGCGGTCCTTCTCGCCGGTGTAGGGCGAGAGAGCGAAGTACCGATTCGCGGAGATGCTGGGAGGTGATTCTGGCGTTGGTGGTGGCAGCTCGAAGTCAGGTGGGTACCTTTGTGGGGAATCAATCCAGAGAGAGACGGTGGGATCATTGTCTTGTCTTGGCACAACAGGGTTGATGGGGTCGTCGATCGCGAATGTTACACGATCGTAGTATCGATGGCCTCTGTTGCGACGAGCCATGCAGCTCATGATTGTCCCTTTGCCTTTGTCCTTGGTCGTAATGCGTGCAGGTGTCTACGAGGTGCTTGCGACGGAGGGAGGCGAGATTGTGGTTGTTGTGGCGGAGGTCGAGGGAGCAGATGGCTGATGGTTGGAAGGGTTGTTGCGCCTTTCATCGGCGGCCTTTCGTTTGTAGCACCGGTCGATAGTGTGGCCGGGCTTCTTGCAACATTTGCAGAAAGTCCCCTTCTTTCCGTGCTGCTCCCCTTCAAGTGCTCCGACGTAGAAGGCTAACTTTTCCCGCTTTGTGTTCTTCTCGTTGTACAGGTCGATCTCCTTCTGTTAGGAGAGGAGCGTGGCGCACAGAGCCGATTCGGAAACCGTTGCTCGAGCGCGAAGCAAAGATTGGCATTGACGCCAGTCGGGACCAAGACCAGAAAGAACCATTGAGACGAACATGTCGTCAGGAACGGATCCGCCGCACTTCTTGATGTGGTCGCGCAGATTGCGGCATCGGTTGATATACGGTCCCGCTTTCTCTCCTTGATGCATTTTGACCGATGTCAGCTGGCTGAGCAATCGACTCATAGTAAGTGGATCTGTTGCCATGTATGAGTTGCGCAGGTGCTCCCAAGAGGCGTACGCGGATGCCCACTCTGATTTGGTGGAGCGAATGCCGAGCTGTTCTTCGGGGGAGAGATTCCGGAGCAAGGTGGTGTACGCGAGAAGAGATTCGTAGTAATACTGGTTCTTCTCTTGGATGGTGCCTTCCGTTGGAAACGGTAAGCTCCCGTCGTAGTACATCCAGATTTGCGCAGTTGTCGCGAGGAGCTCAAACTCGAAGCTCCAAGTGTAGAAGTCCTTTCCGTTGAAAGGAACTGATGTCTTCAGCTTTGAGGTCAGAACAAATTTTGTCTGCATTGTTGCAATTGTATCTGAATGTGCGCGTTGTTGACTTTCTTGCGCAGGAGCTGAAGCTTGACGATTGTCAAACGTGAATGACCTCTCGGAGTTGACGCGGCGGTCTTCTCCAGGGAGAGGGAGTCCAGCAACTCCACGTGCATAGCTTGAGCCATCGACGCTCATCGCTTGATGGCTTTCAAGGGCGTTGATGCGAGCGACCAGTTGCTCAACGAGGGCGGCGCTGACGGAGGTCATCGCTGATGGTGCAGTGGGTGATGTTGCTGATGGTGGGCCCGGAGAGTCTGCAGTGTCTTTTCCTTCTGGAGCCATAATGATGCAGAGTCCTTAACGATGTAATGAATAATTTATAGAGAGATTGTTCTGTCAGGAACAAGAGCTTGGCAGGCCTTATAATCCACTCTAGCTCTCATACCATGTTGATATAACTGCAGGATCGTAGTGGATAGGATAAAGTTGCCAAGTGTAAAGAGAACTTGTGAAGTCTCAGTAGTGACCTTGTTGGTTAATTGAAAGAGAACAAGATGATTATAAAATAAAGTACAAGGGTATAAATAGCAAACCTAGCTAGCCATGTACTCTGAGGGGTACATTCCCTTATTAACTGAATTGCATTGCTACAGTAACCACGACTATTACCATTCTAGGCAGTTACCATGTTGCACTTTCGTAACTGCCTTGTGCGGTTACTGGGCAGTCAAGGGTCACGACCGTTGACTTGTCTTCGACTGTTGACCTTCGGGTGACCCTTGACATTCCGCGTGCTCTATATGAGCTCATGCGGTACTGACACAAGTGCTTGCTTCGCTATGAAGAGACTCGACAGTGGATAACCTTCGGGAATGTTCATGATAACCTTTCGGTTATTCCAACACCACCCAATACCCCACAAAAGTTTTTCCAGCAGGGCCCATGCTCCAACCTCACCCATCTCTGCCCTAAAAAAGTCCCCCTCCTCCCACAACCAAACCAGCCACCAGCCATTTTTTCCACCCCTGATTTACCCAGGTTCACGTGGGGAGCGGTGTAAAACTTTTGACCCTGCCCACGATGACGATGGTGGAAGGAGGGGTTACAACATCGCCGAGACGACCCCCTCCTTCCGCTCTCGAGATGGGCTGCTTCCGTTTTCGAGGGGGGGGGGGGGGTAGCCCTTCGAAAATTTCTCCGAACCCTCCTCCAAACGCTAGCCCTGCAAGGAGGTGGCTGCCTATCGAACAGGGCCGGTAGGTCCACAGTTTTCCCGAGCAACAAGGTTGTGTCCTAGATGGGCAAGAAGGTCGATTATACCAGGAATCTACGTCAGCCGGGAATTGAACCCGGATCTTTTGCTTGGAAGGCAAATATCCTAACCATTGGACTACTGACGTTGTTTCCGTAATAGAAACAAACTTATATATTTTCGTTTGCGTTGGTTCAGCGGAAGTAGAAACTTCTTTCGAGCCTGGCATGGTTGACTCGGCACGTTGCTGAACAGCGCATGCTCTTCCCAGGGCAGTTTCCCATATATTTTGCTGGTAGAGAGGTTTATATTCGCGCGGATCGGAACACCAAAGGTTTTCAATACTAGGGCTCACTATATTTCTCGGCGGGCAGGGATATATCTAAACAGCCGTTCAGAAGGGGTAGCACGAAAGGGGGTTCACCAAACTAATCGCCGTCCAACCAGTGACAGTGACAAGGGCCAACCAAGAAGCCCAGCAGCCAACCACCTCTCTTGCCGCGAACCTGTGATCCACTCGGCAACCCCTAGGTGAGTGCAGTAACGTCGTGGTGGATATTTACGTCTAGAGGTCTCAGGAACTGATGCACTGCGACGCGTCCTAGTTACGTGAACATATCACTTAGTTCTTTCTCCCCGAGACAAGATTCGTTCAGGCCTTTGAGGCATTCTTCGCACAATTTCTTCCACGGCTCTGCAATGGCGTCCGAGAATAGCGCAACACGGCCGGAAAGTAATCCGAGCACCAAGGATGGCAAGTCTAGGCTGCGATTCGACGAGAGCGTCACCGTGATTTACGGAACGGGGGAAACAGAAATTGAGACGCTTCACGTTCCGGAAGACTCCTCCTCCGCCTCTGGCGCGGAGCCTCGCGAGGCCGCGAGCAGTCAAACGGATGGAGCCTTGCGGGACGAAGCAGACGGCTCTGGAATGCAACGGTCTTCTGAGAGCCATGGTCAACAAGCCGCAGCAGCGTTCGGGATGCGTCACGGGGAGGCGGAAGGCGATGAGCTGGCGGAGGACTTTGATTATTTAGATCTGGAGGATTTGGAGCAGACGTGGCCGGAGCGGAGGGAGAGCATTCTCGGCACACGATGCGGGTCGCCCAAGGGCGCCACGGAGATCGGAATAATGCGGTCAGATGCGATTAGGTTCGGGGGGGCTCGCGAGTCGCTGAAATCATGGACCCCGCAACCACGCGCGTGACGCGTTCCGCGTGCTTCGCCTTCCCCGTGCTTGACGCCACCCGCGCACTTACATCTGGTTTAGTTCAGCCACGCTCTTCCGTTTCAGACTTCACAAGTCTCTCTCGGAGGCGCCCCTCCTTTCTGCGTCTTTTTCTTTTTCTTTTTTCCCCGTGCATTCCTGCTTCGCTGCTCTCGGACGTCGCGAAGTCACGCGTCGGCCCGTCGTTTTTGGCGAACTGGCTTCCCCGGGATAGGCAAGATCCTGCTGTCAGAGAACGATGGAGGGGAGGGACGTGTTGTGGTGGCGATTGTGGCAGCGAGAGGGGTTCTGGTGGCCGCTTCTTCGGGGTTCTGAGCAGCAGCGCATGGCGAGGTGACGTGGCAGGCGGCCCCGCTTAGCCACTGCGCCTCGAGCACCAATGGCTGCTGCTATGCTGGTTGCATGCCTCTGCTGGTGCTTGTGCTGTTGCTGTTGCTGGTGCTGGTGCTGGTGCTGGGGGGCTGGGGCTGGGGGCCTGGCGCTGCTCACATGGCATTGCTCTGCTCTCCGCTGTACATTGTTAGGGGTCGGGGACATTGAGGTCTAGAATTTTCGTCATGACTTGTGAGGGTTAAAATTCTTACCGGTAGTTCAGGTTGCGGTTCACTTAATGTATGTGCTGCTGCTGCTGCTGCTGCTGCTGCAACATGCGTGTGCTTACTGCTTGTATTGGTCGGTTCCTCTTGCACTGACAAAGCGCTTGCTGTAGTACTGTAGTAACATCCATAGTCTCTCATCAGACTGCATGCTGGAAGAGAAAGGTAGGCAAATTGGCCATAAATAAGTAAAATATGGTTACATGATGCTGAAATACACTCTGTTTCCTAATACTACCATGTTGAAAGGAGAAAGGTGGCTTGAGGTGGCAGTGGAGAGAGAGCACTGAAGTTCTGACAGCAGACACTTCCAGCGCACATGTAAACGTGAACATTGAAGAGCAAATCATCATCTCCAATCATTCCCTCATCACCTTCATCTCCCCTCCCCCTCATCACCATCATCCCCCCCTCATCACCATTTTCTCCCTTCATCACCATTACCGTATCCCACCCTTATCTCCCCCACGGGAATTTCACGCCCCCTCGTTGCCCCTCTGCCTCCCCCCCTGCCTGCTGCCCTGCCACCGGCCGTGCCTCAGCAGCAGCAACTGCTGCTGTCGTTTGTTGAGTCACCAGGGCTGGCAAGGGTGCCTTGAGCGGGTAAGGCACCTGCAGGGGTGGTGGTATGCGCATGCTCCAACCCCCCCACTGCACCTCGCTTGTCTCCTCATGCTCTGCCTCATGTGCTGCCTCTCTTTCCTCTGCCTGCCTGCCCCCCTTGCCTTGCTCATGGGCTGATGAACCTTCCCGTTGCCTTATTATCCCCTCTGCTGCCTCTGCTGCCTCTGCTGCCGTCCCCTCTGCTGCCGTCCCCTCTGCTGCCGTCCCCTCTGCTGGTTGGAAGCCAGCATCAGTATGCCTCTGCAGCTGCTGGTTGTCGTCTGCTATGCCAATTTCTCTGCTGCTGCTGCTGCTGCTGCTGCTGTTGCTGCTGTTGCTGCTGCTGCTGCTGCTGCTGCCACTGTTACTGCTGCTGCCACCACTGGTGTTGTTGTTGCGGTCAGCGTGTGCAGGCGGCAGACCCTTGAAGAGCATCGTGGTGGTCTGGAGGCGGTCGAACCGGAACCCCGACTGCCACACAAACAAGCTGCAGCACAGAAGAATAAAGAATCAGTATGTGTTAGTGACTGGTAATAGGAACTGATACGTGTGCGGGCGGCAGGAGCATCGTGGTGGTCTGGAGGCGGCCGAAAGGGAACCCTGACTGCCACACAAACAAGCTGCATCACAGAAGAGGAGTATGAAGGAATATGTATGCGTTGGTGATTATTGATACACTCGTGAAGGTACACCCATGCAAGCAAGGATGAAATCGAGCAACAAGGGGTGTGGATGATACAAGGAGAGCCAGAGGAAGAAAGGAAAGGAGGGGTGTGGAAGAGAAGGTGCTGTCTTGTGGGGTGCTCAGCAAAAGCAGAGGCACATGCTGAGCCAGGGGCGTGCGGAGAGGCAGAGGCGTGAGGAAAGCAGAGGCGCGTGGGGGTGACAGAGGATGGAGCGAGAGCAGGGGTTAAAGAGGGGATAGCAAGAGCTTGGAGAAGTGGCATGGGTTGTGCTGTCGATGACGTGGCAGCACAATAAGGCGATGCTAAATGCGATACATGAGGGGGAGGGGGGCCCAGGTGGGGGTGAGGTAGGTAGAAGATGGGGGTGAAGGGAAGGATTGGGGGGGGTGCTCTGTCTGTATTGTGCACGCCCTGTGGATGCCTCAGCATGCTCTGTGGGAACTAAGGCGAATTTTGAGGCGCCTACTGGTCACTGGTCTTGAAGACACTGTTTACTCCGTTCCGTTGACAGCTCGTCTCAGCCTGGGGGTCCTTTTGAGGCGCCTCAAAAATCGCCTGTATTGTGCACGCGATGCGGATCCATGAGGGAGCTCGTGCTGTGTGGGTTGGATGGAGTGTGGTTGCCATCAAACACACAATCCAAGGCTTCGTCTCGCGCACACAGAGACTGCAGCAGTCATCACCGTAAAACGGTGGCGGCTATAGCAGCTGTAGCAGCAGTAGTAGCATTAGCAGCTGTAGCAGCAGTGGCAGGTGTGGCAGGTGTAGCAGGTATAGCAGGTGTAGCAGGTATGGCAGGTGTAACAGTTATAGCAGCAGTGGCAGGTGTAGCAGGTATGGCAGGTGCAACAGATATAGCAGCAGTGGCAGGTGTAGCAGGTATGGCAGGTGTAACAGTTATAGCAGCAGTGGCAGGTGTAGCAGGTATGGCAGGTGTAACAGTTATAGCAGCAGTGGCAGGTGTAGCAGGTATGGCAGGTGTAACAGTTATAGCAGCAGTGGCAGGTGTAGCAGGTATGGCAGGTGTAACAGTTATAGCAGCAGTGGCAGGTGTAGCAGGTATGGCAGGTGTAACAGTTATAGCAGCAGTGGCAGGTGTAAGTCCACGCGCGCGCCTTGGTCCACGGGCGCGCCTTGGTCCACGGGCGCGCCTTGGTCCACGGGCGCGCCTTCGTCCACGCGCGCGCCTTGGTCCACGGGCGCGCCTTGGTCCACGGGCGCGCCTTGGTCCACGGGCGCGCCTTGGTCCACGGGCGCGCCTTGGTCCACGCGCGCGCCTTGGTCCACGGGCGCGCCTTGGTCCACGCGCGCGCCTTGGTCCACGGGCGCGCCTTGGTCCACGGGCGCGCCTTGGTCCACGGGCGCGCCTTGGTCCACGGGCGCGCCTTGGTCCACGGGCGCGCCATGGTCCACGGGCGCGCCTTGGTCCACGGGAGCGCCTTGGTCCACGGGAGCGCCTTGGTCCACGCGCGCGCCTTGGTCCACGCGCGCGCCTTGGTCCACGCGCGCGCCTTGGTCCACGGGCGCGCCTTGGTCCACGGGCGCGCCTTGGTCGACGGGCGCGCCTTGGTCGACAGGCGCGCCTTGCTCCACGGGCTCGCCTTGGTCCACGGGCGCGCCTTGGTCCACGCGCGCGCCTTGGTCCACGCGCGCGCCTTGGTCCACGCGCGCGCCTTGGTCCACGCGCGCGCCTTGGTCCACGGGCGCGCCTTGGTCCACGGGCGCGCCTTCGTCCACGCGCGCGCCTTGGTCCACGGGCGCGCCTTGGTCCACGGGCGCGCCTTGGTCCACGAGCGCGCCTTGGTCCACGCGCGCGCCTTGGTCCACGGGCGCGCCTTGGTCCACGCGCGCGCCTTGGTCCACGGGCGCGCCTTGGTCCACGCGCGCGCCTTGGTCCACGCGCGCCCCTTGGTCCACGGGCGCGCGCCTTGGTCCACGCGCGCGCGCCTTGGTCCACGCGCACGCCCTGGTCCACGCGCGCGCCTTGGTCCACGCGCGCGCCTTGGTCCACGCGCGCGCCTTGGTCCACCACACGCACGCCTTGGTCCACCACCGCCTGCTGCTCAGCCACGTGTGCCTCCTCTACTGCTAGCAGGTATGGCAGGTGTAACAGTTATAGCAGCAGTGGCAGGTGTAGCAGGTATGGCAGGTGTAACAGTTATAGCAGCAGTGGCAGGTGTAGCAGGTATGGCAGGTGTAACAGTTATAGCAGCAGTGGCAGGTGTAGCAGGTATGGCAGGTGTAACAGTTATAGCAGCAGTGGCAGGTGTAGCAGGTATGGCAGGTGTAACAGTTATAGCAGCAGTGGCAGGTGTAGCAGGTGTAACGTCACCTCACCGCTGGTTGGGTCACACGACAGCAGAGATGTCTCCAATGCCCCTCGATAGGAGCTCCCTGGGGGTAATGGTGCAGGTGTAGGGGTGTAGCAGAGATAGCAGCAGTGGCAGGAGCAGCAGGTGTGAGAGCGACTCACCGCTGGTTGGGCCACACGACAGCAGAGATGTCCCCTATGCCCCTCGATAGGAGCTCCCTGGGAGTGAGCATGGTGGCGACAGAGGAAGAGAGGAGACGAGCAGCAGAAGAGAATAGAAAGAGAGGGGAATTGGAAAGGAGGATCATTGAAGCAGAGGAGTTTTTAAACAGAGAAGAACCAGAGAAGAGAAGCAGAGGAAAACAGAAAAGGAGAGTCGAAACAGAGAAGAATAGAGACAGAGGAGATGAGAAATAGAGGCTTTTTGTGCACATCCGCCTGGAGATTCACCTGAGGATTCTCTGCAGCACCCTTGTACCGAGGCCACGGCCCCTGTATATTGGTGCCACCTGGCATGGTGGGGAGCGGTGGAGAGTGGTGCGGTGGAGTGTCAGGGGACGGTAAGGGATGCGAAGCAGAGGAAGAAAAAGGGGAAGCAAATCCGAATGGTATGATGTGCTGTGCTGTGCTGTGCTGAACATGTGATAACATGATACGGCATCCCATGGTACCCCAGCACCCCATGGCATCACACGGCTTTTGAGGCACCTCAAAAGCCGTGCTGAACATGGATGCCATGGATGCCATGGCATCAGATGGAATGGAGTTCATGAGGGGAGCACACATTCGCTTCGCCTATGCTGTTTGTACAACATTCGAGATGAAACACGCCCAGAAGCATTAGATGAAACGCACTCAGGAGATGAAAAGCACCCAGGAAAAGAAACGCACCCACCCAGCACATGAAACGCACCCAAAAGATGAAATGCACCCAGGAGATGAAATGAAACGCACCGCGATGTCATGCACGGCAGCAGTGAGCGTGCCATCGGAGTACGCCCGCCCAAACGCCACAAGCCTCTTGCCCTCCACACTGCGCCGCGCCTCCTCCACCGCCTTCGCCCTCCTCCTCCGCGCCCACTTGCTCATCCCCCTCCTCTTGCCCCCCCTCGCCCCATTGCTACCCCCCTTGCTTGGCGTGTCCCAATCACTTGTGGTGGTGGTGGTGGTGCTGCTGCTGCTCTCACTATCACTCCCACCATCACTACCACTGCCGTCTTCCACACTGCCCTTCCTCTCCTTCCTCACCCCCTCCTCCGCTTTCCCCACCTCCTCTCCCTCCCCCTGCCCCACCTCCTCGCCCTCCTCAGTGTAATAATCCTCTGAGAGGTCTTCCTTCTTCACGTACAGACCCACTGTCACTGTGCTGCACCCGTGGACAGCAGGGGTATGACGTGGACAGCAGGGGTATGACGTGGACAGCAGGGGTATGACGTGGACAGCAGGGGTATGACGTGGACAGCAATGTCCACAGGGTGACATGACATGATATGAGAAGAAAGAAGCACATTCTCTCATCTCGCTTCTCCATGGAATCGAATCGGCACCCATCTTCTCTATCCACAGGCACTCCACCCACGCTCACTCTCCACTCTAGCGCCCTCCTCACCCCCCCCATCTCCCTCTCACCCCTTCTCCCATCCTCACCCCTTCTCCCATCCTCACCCCTTCTCCCATCCTCACCCCCTCTCCCATCCTCACCCCCTCTCCCATCCTCACCCCCTCTCCCATCCTCACCCCCTCTCCCATCCTCACCCCCCCCATCTCCCCCCCCACCTCTTATCCAGCGCTCTCCTCATCTTGGCAGCATCAGCCCGTCTGACTCTCCTCTGGTCCACCGGCACGCGAGCCACGTTCACGTTTCGGGGCACCGGGCGGCCGTCGGGCGGCGACTCGGGCGGCAGCAGGGCGGGGAAGAGTTGTCCGTTCTGCCCAGATGCTGCCAGCAGCGCCGCCACCTCGCGCTCGTCCATGGCTGCCGCCTCCGTGACTATAGTGAGGGGCGGAATGCGCAGGGCTGAGACGCACAGGCAATGGGGGATTAAAAAGGAAAGAAGGGGGGGAGGGGAAGGGAGGGGAAAGGCAGGGCGCTGGTTCATGGCTGCCGCCTCCGTGACTATAGTGAGGGGCGGGATGCGCAGGGCTGAGGACCACGGGCAGTGGGGGAGGAGAGGAGATGAGAGGAGTTGGTTGTTGAGAATTCTCAAAAACCGAATCACCACAGGTAGTGGGGGGGTAAAAGGGGAAGTAGGGGGGTAGAGTAGTGGAGGAGGGGAAGGCAGGGCGCTGGTCCATGGCTGCTGCCTCCGTGGCTATAGTGAGGGGCGGGATGCGCAGGGCTGATACAGACCCACCGGCATTGGGGGGATTGGAGGGGGAATAGGGAGGAAAGGAAGGAGTAGAGTGGAAGGTGGGGGAAGCGATAATTGGAAAGGAGGGGGGGAAATGGGGGAAGAGTGTGTGGGAGTTGATAGGGGAAGTTTATTATAGGTCTTAGGCGCAAGCTCATGACTGAGAGAGGAGGCTGGTGGGGACTGGGGGCGACCTCTAATCTCAAGGGCCACACCCCGCTTCCTCCCTCCCTCCCCTCCTGCCCCTCTTTCTTCCCTCGCTGGAATCTCATCCCTGTGGGCTGCACATGCACCCACTCCGAAGCTTCTCAGAAGCGTCGCTCACCCGTTTGGGACGAGAACAGCTGGCACCGCGTGTCCCTGCCAGGCGACCCCGTTGTCCCGCCCCTCGCATCACCTCCCCACGTCGAGCCGCCCAAAGCCGAGCCGCCCAATGTCGAGCCGCCCCACGTTGAGGCGCCGCCCTGCTGCGAGTCACGGACCCCCGCCGCCAGCAGGCGCCCCGCCGCGTCCGACCCATGAGAGCTCGCCTGCACGCCACGTAGGTGCGGATGGGCGACACGTGGGCTCTCCTGCATGCCACGCTGGCGCGAGTGCGGCGATGGGAAGGGGGGTGCGGTTGCGAAAAGACCAGGCTGTTGCTCGTGCCGCGAATGACGGTCACTAAATGGAAGTGGCCGATTCAGGAGGCGGGGCGAGTGCCAGCCACGTGCCCAATACGTGGCATGCGCGTGCCAATCGTGCGCATTCCCCGCCCGTCGCGGCTGCAAGGAGGCGACCTGTAGTTGTTGACTGTAACGGCGCTGCTGGTGCTGCTGCTGCTGCTGCTGCTGCTGCTGCTGGGGGTGCTGCTGGTGGTGGTGATGGTGCCTAATCTGCAATGCAGGGATGGCGGCTGGAGGCGACGGCTGGCACGCGGCGCGCGGACAGCGAGGAAGCGTGGCGGTGTGCGGGGAGGTTATCACGGAAGCCATACCCGATACAGGTGCTCGTGCGTGCCCTCGTGACTAAGTGACGGCACAGGTGCAAAAAAGGTGTAGAAATGGGATTGCTCTACTAGAAATGGGGGCTTGCTGGCGGCGCAGGCAGCGTTGCAATGTCGCTGTAGCATTCCCCAACTCCGCCTCGACTGACAGTGAGATGAAAACTTTAATATATTTCAGTCTCACGAGGCATCTGTGGACCACCAAACACTTGGAGACGTTCGTCGAACGGTCCAAGAATCACGGACCGACGATAGTCATTAGCCCGAGGCTATTGCCTACTCATGGCGTGTTTGTTACAGCGATAGGACAGAAGCTTCAGCTTGGGTAGTGGAGGTTGGACTCGTTAGAGGACGAAACGAGAGTATGTACAAGGCGAAGCAGGTTTCGATTGAGGCTAACGTATATCAGCTCGGGACACTTAGAAGTGTGAACTTGTAGATTGTCAATCTAAACTGCGTACAGAATCAGAAGTGAAGAAAACGAACCCGTCAACGTCACCCAAACTCCAATAGAAATGTGCCAGCGACGAACATCGACAGTGTTTCTCCTACAGAATTGGGCTATACGTGGCGGCGCGCTGCAGGCTGACGAGGATCGAGCTTTCGTGGGGTTTGCGCCTTCCGATCCGCCAGACACGCGACTAGACAAAAGTCACCGACAAAAGCAATCTAAGCCGTCAAATCAATATTGCCTCGACACGTAAGTCAATCTTGTCCGTCTTTCCGCATCGAAATGCCGACAAACTCGAACCTGATTGATTAGGCATCCATGTCATTTATCTCGTGACTCATCGAACGTGACACCTGACAGACACATCTCCAATTGATGAAATTCGTGTCCAAGGTAGGTGTCATAGTTCTACTTATCAGGAGCAGCTACAAGGCATGTCTCATACCGTTCCCATTCCGAATTCACTCACCAAACGTCTCAAAACTAACAACCAACAAGTAGTGAACGGTGGCGCGTCGTTCGCGAGCTATTCGCGGATCGTCCTCGTGACTACTATCTTGAAGCATCGAGCTCCTCATGCTAGCCCCTCCTCCGTCACTCGCGCGCTCTCGACTGCTCCACCCGCGCCGCGCCGTACACAATGTCGCGTTCTCTCCTCTCGCACGCTCTACCTCCCTGCCTACCGCGATTCACGCCCAGCACGCCGCTCTGTCAGCACCATAACGGTCAGATTAACGGTCGCACGCTTCAACGACAGCCCTCGCTCGATCCGTCACCGCGTCGCTCTCGCCGCTCCCCCCGCGGCATCTCAGCGTCCCCCTTCCAGCCGTCGTTGCGCCCATCCACTCTCTCCAAGTCGAGCCAATCCAACGGTCACCGCCACAGTCTCCGTCCCCGCTGGTCCCTTCTCGCCATTCCTTCGCGACTTCGCAGCGGGACTCGCGAACATAACAGTCGCCGCGCGGTCGCAGCCGCGGCGCACGGCGACGGAGCAAAGGAGTCGGTCGGTGGTGAGCGCGTGACGACGCCTGATGCGACGAGCGGCGATACAAAGAGGAACAGCGAGGGATGTAGTGGCGAGACCGCCAGGGGCAGTGACAGTAGCGAAAGTAGTAGCACTAGCACGGCGCCACCAGGCCAGGATGCAGGTTCTTTGCATCCATCCCCGCTTCAAGCCTCCTCGCCACAAAAACCAACCCTCGATCCTCCCCCGGATCCCACAAACGACCCCGCCACTCCCTCCCCCCCTTCCGCCATCTCCCCGCCCACTTCCTCCACCTCCCTTCCTCCGCCCAGCTTCCCCGCGTGGTACTTCTCCCCGCGCCACGTGGCAGCGCACTACGCAGTCAGCCTCGACACAGGCCTATCCGAATCCGACGTGGCGCGGCGGCGCGCAGCGCATGGGTGGAACGAGCTAGACCGGCCGGCGGGCACACCATTCTGGGACCTAGTGTTGGACCAGCTCAACGACACACTAGTTAGAATCCTCGTCGCCGCCGCTGTGGTCTCGCTCGCGCTGGCCGTGGCGGAGCAGGGCGGGCTAGGGGGCGCGGGAGGCGGAGCAGAAGGCGGAGGCGGAGGGGGGGGCGGGGGGCTGGCGGGGTACACGGAGCCGGTGGTGATCGTGGCGATCGTGGTGCTGAACGCGCTCATCGGCGTGTGGCAGCAGGTGCAGGCGGAGCAGTCGCTGCAGGTGAGGGCAGTGGCTGCAGGTGAGATATGGCAGTCGCTGCAGGTGAGATATGGCAGTCGCTGCAGGTGAGGGCAGTCGCTGCAGGTGAGATATGGCAGTCGCTGCAGGTGAGATATGGCAGTCGCTGCAGGTGAGATATGGCAGTCGCTGCAGGTGAGGGCAGTCGCTGCAGGTGAGGGCTTGGCAGTACGGGAGGGAGGGGTGGGTGAGGGAGTGGCTGCAGCTTGGTTGGCGAGGGCTAGACGATTCAAGGTGGGTGTGAGTGGGAATGACCTGTTGTTCGTGAGTGTATGACTTGGGGTGCCTTTGTGCGTTATGGATGAGCCTGAGCGACTCTGAGTATAAAAACCTGAATGCGTTTCCTCTCTCTTGCCGTCCCTTCCTCCTCCCTCCATCCGCCTCCTCCCCCCATCCATCCTCCCATGCACTCCCCCTCCGCCCCCCATGCGCCCCCAGGCGCTCAAGGAGCTGCAACCGCAGACGGCGCGAGTCAGGCGGGCCGCGGTTCATGCCGTGAACATGGAGGGAGGCCAAGGCGGCCGGGAGGACGACAGTGACGGACCAGCAGCGCCAGCAGCAGCAGCAGCGCCATTCATAACGGTGCCGGCACGCGAGCTGGTGCCGGGGGATGTGGTGGAGGTGCGCGCAGGGGACCGCGTGGCAGCAGACATGCGCATCGTTGCGGTGGTGAGCGGTTGTGTGCGGCTCAATGAGTCCACGCTCACTGGAGAGAGCGAGCCCCAGGTGAAGCAGACGGAGCGGGTGGAGAGGAGGCGAGGAGGGGGAGAAGAGAGTGTGGAGGAAAGTCGGTGGGACAGCAGCAGCAGCAGCAGCGATGACGATCTGGCAGTTGCGAGGACAGTCCAGTCAAAGGCCAACACGCCGTTTGCTGCTGGTGGGGGCAGTGAGGAGGAGGGAGCAGCGCAGCAGGCAGATTGGGACATTAGCAGCAGCGACGGCAGCGACAACAGCAGCAGCAGCAGCAGCAGCGACGGCCTGGAGATCCAGGCAAAAGCCAACATGGCGTTTGCAGGAACGACAGCAGCGACCGGGTCATTCATCGGGGTGGTGGTGGCGACGGGCATGGCGACAGAGGTGGGGCGCATCCAGGCGCAGATCACAGCGGCTGCAGCGGAGGAGGCGGCGTACGACACGCCGCTGTCGCGCCGCCTGGATGAGTTTTCAACCGCGCTCACCCAGGCCGTGGGCGCCATGTGCGTGGTGTTGTGGGCGGTGAATTTCGACCGGTTTGTGGCGTGGGACGCCGTGGGGCGGACTCTCGTGTTCAACGCTCAGCAGGCCACGTTCTACTTCAAGGTTAGCCGTGGTTGTAACATCCGTGGACCCAACGGCCTAGATTCTTCCAAATCATGGCCTCACAACAGGTGGCAGTGCTTCTGCTTGTAGCCGTGAGTCTCGAGGCGAGGGCCTGCCAGCGGTCATGACCACGTGCCTGTCTGGCATGACCACGTGCCTGTCTGGCATGACCACGTGCCTGTCTGGCATGACCACGTGCCTGTCTGGCATGACCGCGTGCCTGTCTGGCATGACCACGTGCCTGTCTGGCATGACCGCGTGCCTGTCTGGCATGACCGCGTGCCTGTCTGGCATGACCACGTGCCTGTCTGGCATGACCACGTGCCTGTCTGGCATGACCACGTGCCTGTCTGGCATGACCACGTGCCTGTCTGGCATTGGGCACTTGGCGCATGGCAGAGGCCAACACCATCGTCCTGTGTTTCCCATCGGGTGTTAGGTCGTGCTGTGGTTGCATCCTCCCCCCCCACCCTCGCCATCCCATCCCATCCTTACGCCAACAGCTGGCGCCCTGGCTGTAGCAACCATAACCATTATCCCTTACCTGAAGCCTGGACCCTTAACGGTCCTGCACGCCCCACCTAACAGGAAGCAGTGGCGTTGGCAGTAGCAGCAATCCCCGAGGGGCTACCAGCAGTCATCACCACGTGCCTGGCGCTCGGCACACGGCGCATGGCAGAGGGCACTCGCGATTCTTGCTGTTGTGTGATGCCCTATGCTTTTGTGAATCCCGACCCTTCTTCCAAACCTTCAACCCCGACCTAACAGGAAGCAGTGGCGTTAGCAGTAGCAGCGATCCCCGAGGGGCTGCCAGCAGTGATCACCACATGCCTGGCGCTGGGCACACGGCGCATGGCAGACGCGCACGCTATAGTCCGACGCTTGCCGTCCGTTGAGACGCTCGGGTGCACCACCGTGATCTGCTCCGATAAGACCGGCACGCTCACGACCAATCAGATGGCCGTTGCCAGCCTGGCGGTGCCACGTGGCGCTGACGGGGACGTGCGGTGGTATGATGTGTCGGGGACCACGTATGACCCGGGCGATGGGGAGGTGGTGGGGTGGAGAGGGGGAGGGGGAGGGGAAAGAGAGGGAGGAGGAGGAAGAAGAGAAGGAGGCGAATCTATTCTGAGTGAGGGGGGTATGAGTGAAGGGAGTGCGAGCGGAGGGGGTGTAAGTGAAGGGGGTTTGAGTGATGAGGGGGTTGGGAGTGCAGAGGTGGGAGTGTGGAGTGTGGCGGCCATCAGTGCGCTGTGCAATGACAGCAGCATCACGGCCACCAAGGGGCGGTACGCCTGCTCTGGCATGCCCACTGAGGCCGCTCTCAAGGTGAGGGGGGTCGTGTGACAGTGCGGTGAAAAGGAAGTTAGTGAGGTGGTGGAGTGAGGTGAGGTGAGGTGAGGTGAGGTGTGACCCCTAAGGGAGGTGTTTTGACATGCCCTCTTAGGCCACGCTTGAGGTGAGGTGAGGTCACACGTGTAGTCACAGTGAGTGTCAGTGAGGCGCGAGTGGAGTGATAGGAGGTGTGCAGCGTGCTTCAGTGAGGGGTCATGTCACAGCATGGTGAAGGGGAAGTGAAGGTACAGACAGTCAATATGAGGGCATCGTGATGTTATAGGTGAGGTCAAAGTGCGGCATCACATGAGAATGAGGGTTGGGTTTCCATAGAATCACAGTGAAAAAGAGGTGGTAGAGTTTATGGCACCAGCAGTGGTAGCGCGTGTGCACGGTCAAAGAAAAGACTGGTGCTTTTGGAGAAGAAAGAAAGTAAGAAAGGGAAAAACAAACAAACAAACAAACAAACAAACAATAGCAGTAACATCTGTTTGTCCCGATTCCCCACATGCAGGTGCTGGCAGAGAAGCTGGGTGTACCGAGCGTGGAGCAGCAGGCGCGGATAGAGGCGGCGCGCAAGGCCAGTGGGGAGGAGGGCGCCCTGTGCGTGGCGAGCACCTACTGGGAGCAGCGGTGGGCGCGCCTGTGCACTCTTGAGTTCGACCGCCTCCGCAAGTCCATGAGCGTGCTCGTCACTCCCCTGGGGGGCCGAGACGCGGGGGATTGGGGAGGGGCCATGCAGCAGGGCGGGGCGGTGGGGGAGCAGGGGGCAATGGGGGAGCGAGGGTCAGTGAGGGAAGGCACGGAAGTGGGGGAGGACGGGGAAGAAAACGGAGCCATGAAGTGGCAGGGGGAGGGGGGGTGTGGGGCAAGCAACCGGCTGCTGGTGAAGGGAGCAGCGGAGTGCGTACTCGGCCGCTGCTCCTCCCTGCAACTCCCCTCGGGCACCGTTGTCCCCATCTCCCCCTCCGCACGTGCCCGCCTGACCCACAGCATTGCAGCCATGGCCTCTCAGGGCCTGCGCGTGCTGGCCTTCGCCTTCCGCGACAACCTCCCCCCTGCCCTTGCAGGCTTGGAGGCGCCTCAAAAGTCGCTCGCCTTTCGTGATCACCTCCCCCCTGCCCTTGCAGGCTTGGGTTTGAAGGGGCAGGATGGGGGCGAGGGAAGCAAGGGAGCGGGTGAAGCGAGCAGGGAAGGGGCTGGTGGGGATGGAAGGGAGGTGCAGGGGAGTGGAGAGGGGTGGAGTGAGGAGGTGAGGCGGTGGGTGGAGGATGGGAGCCGGTACGAGGAGTTAGAGAGCGAGCTCACGTTTGTGGGGCTGGTGGGGATCCGAGACCCGCCCAGGCCTGAGGTGCCGGGGGCCATAGCAGCGTGCACGAGTGCCGGCATGCGCGTGATTGTAATCACTGGGGACTCGGGGGCTACCGCTGATGCTGTTGCGAGGCAGATCGGGCTGTTTGGGCGCAGCGGTGGTGGTGGTGGGGAGAGAGAAGTAGACACGCACGGTGGCACGCATGCTGACACGTATCCTGCCACGCATTCATATGCAGCAGCGGAGTTTGTTCGGCTACCAGAAGAGGAGCAGCTGAGGATCCTGGCAGGAAGGCCAGAGGGGACACAAAGCACAGGCGGGGAGAGAGGTGGGGATAGGAGCAGTGTGGGGGCGAGGGGCGGCAATCTGGTGTTCTGGCGGGCGGAGCCGGCACACAAGCAGGCGATCGTGAGGGCGCTGCGGGCGCAGGGCGAGGTGGTGGCCATGACGGGCGACGGCGTGAACGATGCTCCCGCGCTCAAGCTGGCTGACATTGGCATCGCCATGGGCGCCACTGGAACTGAGGTGAGGGGTGGGGAGGGGTGGGGTGGGGTGACTATTGAAATAGGGCTCAGGTGTTGATCAGTTCAGTTAGTGAAAAGGGCGGGGTCCACCACAGCATGCGAGCGCTTTCGTAACGGTTCCAACCAGTGACAGATGGGTGCAGAGGGTTGCCATGGGCAGTGGGTGGTGACGGTGATGGGCAATGGGTGAATCGCGCTTTCACCCTCAAAATGGCTGACGTTGGGATTGCCATGGGTGCTACTGGCACAGAGGTGAGGGGTGGCGAGGCAGAGAGGTGGGTGGAGAGGGGTGCAGATGGCACAGAGGTGGGTGCTGATTGAGATCTCTCAGAATGATGCCCCATCCCCACCCATCCCTATCCCCATCCCCATCCCCATCCCCATACCCATCCCCATCTTCATCCCCATCCCCATACCCCACACCCCATACCCATACCCCCCATCCCCATCCCCCATTCCCCTTCCCCGATCCCCCATCCCCCATACCCCACACTGCATACCCGTCCATCCCCCATCGTCGAATCCCCATACTACACCAGGTGGCCAAGGAGGCAGCGGACATGGTCCTAGCATGCCACCCCATTCCACATCCACAAGTGGCCCATCTCACTCCCCACCCCATTCCACATCCACAAGTGGCCCATCTCACTCCCCACCCCATTCCACATCCACAAGTGGCCCATCTCACTCCCCACCCCATTCCACATCCACAAGTGGCCCATCTCACTCCCCACCCCATTCCACATCCACAAGTGGCCCATCTCACTCCCCACCCCATTCCACATCCACAAGTGGCCCATCTCACTCCCCACCCCATTCCACATCCACAAGTGGCCCATCTCACTCCCCACCCCATTCCACATCCACAAGTGGCCCATCTCACTCCCCACCCCATTCCACATCCACAAGTGGCCCATCTCACTCCCCACCCCATTCCACATCCACAAGTGGCCCATCTCACTCCCCACCCCATTCCACATCCACAAGTGGCCCATCTCACTCCCCACCCCATTCCACATCCACAAGTGGCCCATCTCACTCCCCACCCCATTCCACATCCACAAGTGGCCCATCTCACTCCCCACCCCATTCCACATCCACAAGTGGCCCATCTCACTCCCCACCCCATTCCACATCCACAAGTGGCCCATCTCACTCCCCACCCCATTCCACATCCACAAGTGGCCCATCTCACTCCCCACCCCATTCCACATCCACAAGTGGCCCATCTCACTCCCCACCCCATTCCACATCCACAAGTGGCCCATCTCACTCCCCACCCCATTCCACATCCACAAGTGGCCCATCTCACTCCCCACCCCATTCCCGCCCGCATGCCACCCATCCCACATCCACAGGTGGCCAAGGAGGCCGCAGACATGGTCCTAGCAGACGACAACTTCGCCACCATAGTCGAAGCAGTGAGGGAGGGGCGCGCCATATTCGACAACATGCGCGCGTTCATCCGCTACCTCATCTCCTCCAACATCGGCGAGGTCGTCGCCATCTTCGCCGCGTCCCTGCTCGGCCTGCCCTCCTCCTCCTTCCTCCTCCCCGTGCAGCTCCTCTGGGTCAACCTTGTCGGGGATGGGGCGCCGGCGGTGGCGTTAGGGTTTACGCCGCCCGAGGCTGATGTGATGGCACGGCCGCCGAGGGAGAGGGACCAGGGGCTGGTTTCCCCGTGGGTGCTGGTGCGGTTTGGGGTGCTCGGGGCGTATATCGGTGCTGCGACCGTTGGGGTGTTTTCTGTGTGGTTTTTGAATGGGGAGGTGATGGGAGGGGGTGGTGGAGGGGTGGAGATGGGGTTGGGGGCGGTGGAGGAGAGTGTGGTGGGGACGGGGATGGGGGGCGGAAATGGAGGGTGGTTTGCACCGTTTGGGTTGGACAAGGATGGGCATTCGGCTGTGACGTGGGAGCAGCTGTCTCACTCCCGAACCTGCTCTGTCTGGTCCGTGCCTGCTGCTACTCTGACCGCCCCTCCTCTTGTAGACCCACCAGCAACCGCAGCAGCAGCAGTAGGAGCAGGAGTAGGCTCACCCGCACCTGCCCCGGCACCAGAATCTCCCTTCAACCCGCATCTCTCCTACACAGTAGCAGGAGGCGGCGTCGTCTCCTTCCCAACCCCATGCGACTACTTCACGAGCGGCACGGCCAAGCCATCGACCCTCGCACTCACCACGCTCGTCACCATCGAGATGCTGCTCGCCCTCAGCTCCGTCTCCGAGTACCGCAGTTTACTGCAATCTCCACCGTGGATAAACAAGTGGCTAATTCTGGCCGTTGGTGCGTCCATGGGGCTCCACGTGGCGCTGCTGTACTCGCCGCTGGCGGGCGTGTTTGAGGTGGTGCCGCTGACGTGGCAGGAGTGGGCGCTGGTGGTGGTGTTCTCGCTGCCCGTGCTGCTCGTGGACGAGGGCCTCAAGCTGGTGGGCAGACAAATCTTTGCACGGCAGAGGGGAGGGGTCAGATAGAGTTGCAATGGCTGCGATTGACCTCTCTTTCCTCTGGGCGCTGGTGCTGCTGCTCTCACTGCCCGTGTTGCTGGTGCTGCTGGTGCTGCTGGTGGATGAGGGGCTCAAGCTGGTGGGCCGGCAGATCTTTGCACGGCAGAGAGGAGAGGCTAGAAAGGCCCTCAAGGGTTAAATGAAGTCTCAGTGGCTCCCAAGTGTCCTCTCCGCTGGTGGTGCTGCTGTTCTCACTGCCCGTGCTGTCCTCTGGTGGATGAGGGGCTCAAGCTGGTGGGCCGGCAGATCTTTACGCGGCAGAGTCAAGGGGCTAAGTAGACTTCTAAGATTTGAATTAAGTTTCAATGGCTCCAACTGTCCTCTCCTCTGGCGCTGGAGCTGTCTCTGCCCGTGCTGCTCGTAAAGCAAGGGTTCAAGCTGGTGGGCATGTGGCACAACACAAGGAGGTGTGGTGCCGATGGTGGATGGAATGGAGGGGTTCACTTGGTTGGTTGGGTGCCGAAAATTTTCAAGGTAGAGAGTTCCAATGGCTCTAGAGTGTCTCTGGGTGCTGCTGAGACTCCCTTGGCTCATGCTGCTAGTTCGGTAAACCAGTAGCAGCAGAACCTCAAGCTGCATGGCAGGCAGGCAGGTGCACCGCACTGCAGACACAGCTGCTCAGTTTCGCTGCTGACTGTGGGACATACGGTACCAGCAGGATAGGAGGAATGATGTGAGCTCGTTCTTGACGAAAAGCATTTCCTTTCCAGCCTGCGGCATTTGTTTGTGAAAGAAATTTAGAAGCAAAGTTCATAGTGTTAAACGGCGCCAACTTCAAAGCCTGCTAATAGCATTCGTCTGTTGAAGAGTGCATGCATGTGATCCATGTTGCTTAGCATTCGCATGTGATCCATGTTGCTTAGCATTCGCATGTGATCCATGTTGCTTAGCATTCGCATGTGATCCATGTTGCTTAGCATTCGCATGTGATCCATGTTGCTTAGCATTCGCATGTGATCCATGTTGCTTAGCATTCGCATGTGATCCATGTTGCTTAGCATTCGCATGTGATCCATGTTGCTTAGCATTCGCATGTGATCCATGTTGCTTAGCATTCGCATGTGATCCATGTTGCTTAGCATTCGCATGTGATCCATGTTGCTTAGCATTCGCATGTGATCCATGTTGCTTAGCATTCGCATGTGATCCATGTTGCTTAGCATTCGCATGTGATCCATGTTGCTTAGCATTCGCATGTGATCCATGTTGCTTAGCATTCGCATGTGATCCATGTTGCTTAGCATTCGCATGTGATCCATGTTGCTTAGCATTCGCATGTGATCCATGTTGCTTAGCATTCGCATGTGATCCATGTTGCTTAGCATTCGCATGTGATCCATGTTGCTTAGCATTCGCATGTGATCCATGTTGCTTAGCATTCGCATGTGATCCATGTTGCTTAGCATTCGCATGTGATCCATGTTGCTTAGCATTCGCATGTGATCCATGTTGCTTAGCATTCGCATGTGATCCATGTTGCTTAGCATTCGCATGTGATCCATGTTGCTTAGCATTCGCATGTGATCCATGTTGCTTAGCATTCGCATGTGATCCATGTTGCTTAGCATTCGCATGTGATCCATGTTGCTTAGCATTCGCATGTGATCCATGTTGCTTAGCATTCGCATGTGATCCATGTCGCTTAGCATTCGCATGTGATCCATGTGGCTTAGCATTCGCATGTGATCCATGTCGCTTAGCATTCGCATGTGATCCATGTTGCTTAGCATTCGCATGTGATCCATGTCGCTTAGCATTCGCATGTGATCCATGTCGTGTCTAGAATACAATGGCTGGTTCTGAACCGCTGCAAGCCTACTCCCTGTTCTCGATAATTTCACACCCCTTAAGCGCACACCCTGGGGTAAATATTCTCGGTCAAACGTTTAAGTAGGGTAGCAAGCAACGATTGTAGACTATCGGAGGAGGGGGTCTCGCAACCTTCTCGCGAATGGAAGAAAAGAACCCGGAGTTCCAAGGGCAGCCATCCACCCCTAATACTCACTCGGAAAATTAAGTGCTAGACTCGATAACTACCCTCGTCAATCTTTGGGTGTCTATCACATCGAGCCAGAAAACGTACAGGGTACCTTCGAAATAGGGGGTAGGGGGTGTGCAATTATCGAGAATAGGGTGTACTACGGTAACAGTCTCGACCAGCTATTCTCAACTGTAAGTATGGGGGCGGGGGGGGTGTGCCCTTGGATGTACACCCTGTTTCTCACTACTCTGAACTGTGCCGAACTGGTGGAAAACCTAGTTACCTTCGATTTGTCTGATTGAACCATACCGAGACTTAATCTAACCACCGTTAACCGCGCTTTTCCCATCTTGACTTCACTATAACCGAATTCACAATGGCGAGAAAGAGGGTGTACGACACTGTACTGTAGGTAAAAGGATACAGTGGACAGCACACCAAACATAGTAATATAAAGCATATACACAGCACAGGCTGCAGATTCTACTCTTACCGTAAGGACGAGTTCCTGAAGCCTCTTATCAGGCAAACATCTCAACAGACTCTAATCACTTAAGTAAAACACGGTAACTGTAATCACATTCAGCAGCGCAGAAACGCAGTCAACCACACTAGTCTGATAAGAGGGGTGGCTGATCCTTAGCAGCCAAACCAGCATGCACTACTCGGCTGCACGGCCAGCACGGACCGCACGGAGTGCCCTTTGTTGTCCACCCACGTGAGGCTGCCGAACTTGAAGGACTGTGAAGCCCACTTCACCACCACAGTCACCGTAAAAGTCTTTCGTTGCCCGGGTGCAATAGTGAAGCTTGATGGCGACACTTTCACCTTCACTCCAGCAGGTTTCTTGATCCTCACTGTGTACGTTGACGTGGTATCCGCAACATTTGTTACAGTCCGTGTAACCGAAGCCTTGTTGTGCACTTTGGGCAGCGAGATAGCTGGCCGATTCAGATTCTTCGCGGAGAGAGCTCTGAGGGAAGCCGTACCGAATTCACCCTTCGCCCGCTTATAGTTCTGCCCAGCAAGAAAGTTCTTGAAGTCCTGCTCCCCGGCATCATAGGTTAACCCGGGGTTAACCACCATAGCTGGCACCACATGCCCCGCTCCAATCTCCCACGGCGACGCAGCAGCCCCATACTCGTTTTTAATCGCCCCGTTACCGGTATTAGTAGTCCTTGCTGTAGTCATCATTGCCGACATGATCTGTGAGGGCGTCCAATCAGGATGCTGCTGAATTATGAGAGCAGCAATGCCAGCGATGTGCGGTGTGGCCATTGACGTCCCTGAAAGCGCTTCGAACCCTCCCTTAGAGCCCACAGTCCTGCCGGGAAAAGCAGCGTAGAGCTGGACCCCCGGGGCGATGATGTCGGGCTTGAGGATGGTGTTGGAGGGGTAGGCTGCTGGTGTGGCGGCTGAGGGCTTGGCGAGTGGGCCGGTGGAGGAGAAGTAGGCGACTACCGGGGCGGCGGTGGCTGCTGGGGAGATGCTGGCTGGGATGCGCGCTCCGTTGAGGGTTGACACTGTGGTGGCTGCTGCAAGGGCTGTGGGAGTTGTGGTGTTAGAGGGAGTTTCGAGGGACGCTGCTGTTGATGTGGCTGCCGCTGTTGTGGAGGAGATGGATGCTCCGTTGCGAGTGATGGTGCTGCAGGGTGTGGCAGTGGTGTTGGGTGGTTGAAGCGGTTGGGGAGAGGGGCACAGGGGAAGATATATTATGCGGGGATGAGAAGAGAAAGAGAGAGATGGGACGAGCAGGCGAGAGATGAGACGAAGAGGGGGGATGTGAGGGGAGGGATGAGCAAGGGCGAGGCGAGGGTGTGAAGTGGAGAGAATGCACGGTCATGCCTCGTCTTCCCCCCTACTTACCTGGGCCCTGGTGTCGTGGTCTTGTGGCAGGGTGTCGTGGTCTTGTGGCAGGGTGTCGTGGTCTTGTGGCAGGGTGTCGTGGTCTTGTGGCAGGGTGTCGTGGTCTTGTGGCAGGGTGTCGTGGTCTTGTGGCAGGGTGTCGTGGTCTTGTGGCAGGGTGTCGTGGTCTTGTGGCAGGGTGTCGTGGTCTTGTGGCAGGGTGTCGTGGTCTTGTGGCAGGGTGTCGTGGTCTTGTGGCAGGGTGTCGTGGTCTTGTGGCAGGGTGTCGTGGTCTTGTGGCAGGGTGTCGTGGTCTTGTGGCAGGGTGCAATGCAACCTCCTGACCTCGTTCTTCCTCTCACCACTGCCTTTGCCCGTCTCTCGCCTCCTTCCCCCCATCCCTCACCTAGCGCCCACAGTCGTAGCAGGGCGGGAAGCTGCAGAGCGTGTGCGCGATAGCCCGTGGCTGCGAGGACTTCCCCTTCCCCTCGCCTCACCTCGTTTCAACCCATCCCTCACCTCCTTTCCCCCTGGTCACAACCGCCCCTCCTCACCTGGCGCCCACGGTCATGTAGTAAGGAGAGAAGTTGCAGAGCGTGCGATAGCCCGTGGCTGCGAAGGCCGATGGGCGGCCCTCATTGCCCGCTGCAAAGGCCACAAACACCCCCGCCTGATGGGGGGAGTGGGAAAGGAGAGAAAGGGAGGGAGAATGGACGTAAGGAGAGGAGCGGAGAGAGGAGAGGCTGAGGCCGCAAGCATGGCCCTCCACGTGACTGATTGCGCAAGCATGGCCCTCCACGTGACTGATTGCGCAAGCATGGCCCTCCACGTGACTGATTGCGCAAGCATGGCCCTCCACGTGACTGATTGCGCAAGCATGGCCCTCCACGTGACTGATTGCGCAAGCATGGCCCTCCACGTGACTGATTGCGCAAGCATGGCCCTCCACGTGACTGATTGCGCAAGCATGGCCCTCCACGTGACTGATTGCGCAAGCATTGGAATAAATAGATAAAGTACAGGGATAGAGGTAGGAGGAGCACTCCTCGCACGGACGCTGATGAATGGCACATCGTAGGTGTCGGTGGAACTGGCCTTTGAGGCGCGTCAACAAACGCACTGGAATGGTGGGATACATACAGGTACAACAAGCACTCACTGCACACACAAGCACTCACAGCCAAGCCACTCACCGCGTTGACGCTGATGATTGAAGAGCACGAGCAGTCACTGCATGGACAAGACTCATGTACCGTACAAGCACTCACGGCATGGACGCTGATGAAGGGCACTCACGGCATGGACGCTGATGAAGGGCACTCACGGCATGGACGCTGATGAAGGGCACTCACGGCATGGACGCTGATGAAGGGCACTCACGGCATGGACGCTGATGAAGGGCACTCACGGCATGGACGCTGATGAAGGGCACTCACGGCATGGACGCTGATGAAGGGCACTCACGGCATGGACGCTGATGAAGGGCACTCACGGCATGGACGCTGATGAAGGGCACTCACGGCATGGACGCTGATGAAGGGCACTCACGGCATGGACGCTGATGAAGGGCACTCACGGCATGGACGCTGATGAAGGGCACTCACGGCATGGACGCTGATGAAGGGCACTCACGGCATGGACGCTGATGAAGGGCACTCACGGCATGGACGCTGATGAAGGGCACTCACGGCATGGACGCTGATGAAGGGCACTCACGGCATGGACGCTGATGAAGGGCACTCACGGCATGGACGCTGATGAAGGGCACTCACGGCATGGACGCTGATGAAGGGCACTCACGGCATGGACGCTGATGAAGGGCACTCACGGCATGGACGCTGATGAAGGGCACTCACGGCATGGACGCTGATGAAGGGCACTCACGGCATGGACGCTGATGAAGGGCACTCACGGCATGGACGCTGATGAAGGGCACTCACGGCATGGACGCTGATGAAGGGCACTCACGGCATGGACGCTGATGAAGGGCACTCACGGCATGGACGCTGATGAAGGGCACTCACGGCATGGACGCTGATGAAGGGCACTCACGGCATGGACGCTGATGAAGGGCACTCACGGCATGGACGCTGATGAAGGGCACTCACGGCATGGACGCTGATGAAGGGCACTCACGGCATGGACGCTGATGAAGGGCACTCACGGCATGGACGCTGATGAAGGGCACTCACGGCATGGACGCTGATGAAGGGCACTCACGGCATGGACGCTGATGAAGGGCACTCACGGCATGGACGCTGATGAAGGGCACTCACGGCATGGACGCTGATGAAGGGCACTCACGGCATGGACGCTGATGAAGGGCACTCACGGCATGGACGCTGATGAAGGGCACTCACGGCATGGACGCTGATGAAGGGCACTCACGGCATGGACGCTGATGAAGGGCACTCACGGCATGGACGCTGATGAAGGGCACTCACGGCATGGACGCTGATGAAGGGCACTCACGGCATGGACGCTGATGAAGGGCACTCACGGCATGGACGCTGATGAAGGGCACTCACGGCATGGACGCTGATGAAGGGCACTCACGGCATGGACGCTGATGAAGGGCACTCACGGCATGGACGCTGATGAAGGGCACTCACGGCATGGACGCTGATGAAGGGCACTCACGGCATGGACGCTGATGAAGGGCACTCACGGCATGGACGCTGATGAAGGGCACTCACGGCATGGACGCTGATGAAGGGCACTCACGGCATGGACGCTGATGAAGGGCACTCACGGCATGGACGCTGATGAAGGGCACTCACGGCATGGACGCTGATGAAGGGCACTCACGGCATGGACGCTGATGAAGGGCACTCACGGCATGGACGCTGATGAAGGGCACTCACGGCATGGACGCTGATGAAGGGCACTCACGGCATGGACGCTGATGAAGGGCACTCACGGCATGGACGCTGATGAAGGGCACTCACGGCATGGACGCTGATGAAGGGCACTCACGGCATGGACGCTGATGAAGGGCACTCACGGCATGGACGCTGATGAAGGGCACTCACGGCATGGACGCTGATGAAGGGCACTCACGGCATGGACGCTGATGAAGGGCACTCACGGCATGGACGCTGATGAAGGGCACTCACGGCATGGACGCTGATGAAGGGCACTCACGGCATGGACGCTGATGAAGGGCACTCACGGCATGGACGCTGATGAAGGGCACTCACGGCATGGACGCTGATGAAGGGCACTCACGGCATGGACGCTGATGAAGGGCACTCACGGCATGGACGCTGATGAAGGGCACTCACGGCATGGACGCTGATGAAGGGCACTCACGGCATGGACGCTGATGAAGGGCACTCACGGCATGGACGCTGATGAAGGGCACTCACGGCATGGACGCTGATGAAGGGCACTCACGGCATGGACGCTGATGAAGGGCACTCACGGCATGGACGCTGATGAAGGGCACTCACGGCATGGACGCTGATGAAGGGCACTCACGGCATGGACGCTGATGAAGGGCACTCACGGCATGGACGCTGATGAAGGGCACTCACGGCATGGACGCTGATGAAGGGCACTCACGGCATGGACGCTGATGAAGGGCACTCACGGCATGGACGCTGATGAAGGGCACTCACGGCATGGACGCTGATGAAGGGCACTCACGGCATGGACGCTGATGAAGGGCACTCACGGCATGGACGCTGATGAAGGGCACTCACGGCATGGACGCTGATGAAGGGCACTCACGGCATGGACGCTGATGTAGGGCACTCACGGCATGGACGCTGATGAAGGGCACTCACGGCATGGACGCTGATGAAGGGCACTCACGGCATGGACGCTGATGAAGGGCACTCACGGCATGGACGCTGATGAAGGGCACTCACGGCATGGACGCTGATGAAGGGCACGTCGTCAAAGTAGGTGTCGGTGGGACTGGCTCCTCCCAGCGACAGGCTCAGCACATCCACACCGTCGGCGACGGCCTGATCAACGGCTGAGAAGATGTCTGGGCTGGTGGCGTACATATATCCGTTGGTCTGCCAGAAGATCTTGTACACGGCCAGGCGCGCCCCTGGCGCCATGCCGCTGGCCGTGCCGATGTTGGGGATTGGCACGTTGTTGTTGCCTGCTGCCGCCCTGGAGGAAGGGAGAGTGAGGGTGGGTGGGTGGGGTGAGGGGGAAGGTGGAGAGAGCGATGGTTGTGGAACATGCATGTGTGGCAGGGCATACATCATGCCGCCGGCAAATGATCACCATGCACCATTCCCGATGCCCCATGCACCATTCCCGATGCCCCATGCACCATTCCCGATGCCCCATGCCCCATGCCCCATGCATCATACACCATGCCCCATGCCCCATGCCCCATGCACCATGCCCCATGCCCCATGCCCCATGCCCCATGCACCATACCCCATGCACCATACCCCATGCACCATACCCCATGCACCATACACTGCACACACCCACCGCACACACCCACCGCACACACTCACCCCGCACACCAGGTGCCGTGCCCGGCAGAATCACGCGGCGACTTCCAGTCGCCTGAGAGGTCGATGGTGGTGCCGCCGCTCTCAAACCCCGCGGAAAAGATTCCCCCCCCGATGATTTTCTTGTTGCATGCGAAGTCGCTTGTCGTGGGACACGTGCCTGACCATCCTGTTGGGAGCGTGCTGCTGTAGCCCTGGTGGGGACGGGGAGGGTGGAGGGGTGGAGGGGTAGCGGTGGGTTAGTGGGGTGGTGCTGGGACACGTGGCCTCCATGCACAGAAGGGAGCGTGCTGCTGTAGCCCTGGTGGGGACGGGGAGGGTGGAGGGGTGGAGGGGTAGCGGTGGGTTAGTGGGGTGGTGCTGGGACACGTGGCCTCCATGCACAGAAGGGAGCGTGCTGCTGTAGCCCTGCTTCCCAGGACGTGGGTAGGCGATGCGGTGAGAATGAGGGGGAGCGTGGGGAGGGGAGGAGGGGAAGGGGAGGAAGGGGATGAGGTGAGGGGAAGGGAGGGGGTAGCTGAGTTGTGGGATGGGGAAGAATGGCTGATGGCATGGTGATGGTGGTGGGGAGAAGGGACGGGAGTGCAAGAGCTTTTATCTAAAGGGGCGGGCGACAGGTGGAGGGAGTGAGAAGGGAGAAGCGCGGATGGTGACGGCAAAGCGAGGCGCGTACCGTGTCATAAAAAAGAACGTGCTCGGGCCATATGCCCGTGTCCAATGCTAATCACCGTGCTGTCGCTATTGACAAACGTGTTGACCCTACTGAGGCCAAGGTGATGCACAACCTACCGTGTCGTCAAAGGAAGCGTGCTCGGGCCATATGCCCGTGTCCACGATGCCAATCACCGTGCCGTCCCCCGCGCTGCTGGGTCCGCCCGCGTCGGCCCAGAGCGACCCGGGCAGGCCGAGGAACTTGTACGAGTCGGTCGTCGCAGGGCGCACCACGCGCGCCTGCGTCACGGACGCCACGGACGGGTGCCGCCTCATCCGCTGCACCTGCGCCGGCGTGAGCGTCGCGGAGAAGCCGTTCGACGCGTGCATGTAGCTGAAGGGAGGAAGGGAGGGCGGGCGGGCAAGGGGAAACGAGGGTGGGGAAGGGGGGAAACGAGGGTGGGGAAGGGGGGAAACGAGGGTGGGGAAGGGGGGAAACGAGGGTGGGGAAGGGGGGAAACGAGGGTGGGGAAGGGGGGAAACGAGGGGCGTGGAGGTCGCGGAGAAGCCGTTCGATGCGTGCATGTAGCTGGCGCGGCGGAGGGGGGGAAAGAGGAGAGGGGGGGGATGGAGATCGGGGAAGGGGTTGGGCTGGTTGGGAGGGCGGAGGAAACGGAGGCGGGAAATGGGAACAGTGGTACGAAAAGGGAGCAAATAATTCGTCAGTAATAACGTTCCCCTCTTCCCCTCCCACCTGTACACCATCTTCTCACCTCATTCCCCTCACTCCCCTCACCTGTACACCATCTTCCCCGCGGCCACCCCGCTGTCTCTCAGCACGGCCTGCTGCATGCGCTGCAGCAGCTGCTTGAACGCCCTCACGCCCGGCGCCCTCACGTCCACTCGCGGCCGCCGCAACCGGCGGCCAAGCCATGATCCTAAACCGCTGGTAGTCGCCGCACCAGCTGCGGCGAAGGAGGAAACAGAAGCGGTGCCAGCGCCGCCGCCGCCATCGTAACCGGCGGCGGTGTCGTCGGACGTCGCATCTGTCGCGTTGCCGTTAGGGTCGCTCTCCCAGACGGCCGTTGCCGGGTAGCCGGGGATTCCGCCGCGATAGGAGGCGACGGGCGGCGCGGAACGCAGGCGGACGATGTAGAGCGCGGAGACATCCGGGGGGGAAGCTGCGGGGGATGGGGGGAAAACGGGGCAAGAGAATGATTGGAGCGGCGCGGCATTTCAACACGCTAGCTCGCCGAGTCGCGGGATGCGCCAAGCTTGCAACTAACCTGAATGCACCTGAATTCCGTACGTGAAACGCTCTGCAAGAATCTACTCGACAACAGCAGCTTGCTCTTTACAGTAATAGATTCATCGACCGATTGCCAACTTTTAGATACTACAAGTGATCAGGAGGTGTACGGGCAGCGGTGCTCGTACCGATGGCGGGGCGGAGCAGCGGCGCTGCGGATAGCGAGACGAGAAGCACGAGGAGGGGAAAACGGGCTGGCATTTGCCGGCGGGTCTGTACAAGGCAGCAGTGTGAGCGGCAGTGCGAGCGGTAGCGTGGGCGGTGCGATAGAAAGGCTTGGCTGTGGGAATGGTGGAGCGGGAATGGATGTCCAGAAAGGTTACTGCGCGAGCCGGAGTGTCTTTGCCGAGAAGCCATTTTCCAGCTCGAAGTCTAGACCGCGCTTTGGTATTTAGATGATGGTATGAGGAGGCAAGGGACGGTGTAAACTCGGAACGCAATGCACGCAAGTTCGATGTGCTCGCCGGCTAGTGGGACCTCCTGCGGATTAACTACTCGTCGCCTGGCAAGCCTATATATCGTGTCGTGTGTGACCGCCGTCACTTCACGTGGCAAACCAAGAAGCAGAAACACGGCTTGGCCAGTCTCCTTCATCCCTCGCTCCCCTGCTTGCACCTACGTTGGTCGTTGAATGCGTTGGGTGGAGTGGGTGGAACGGGTCGGTGGGAAGGGAAGGCAAGGGAAGCACGACTCAGCAGGACAATCGGTCGTCAATCGCTGCCTGCGTTCCCTTCCCAGCGATTCAAGATTCAAGCTGGGTTGCGGCGGCTTCGCCTGACCGGCTCGCGGGGGGAAATCGGCGGAATGGGGAGGGTGGACTGGGGAAAAGGAAGCGAGCAGATTTTGTGGTTGCGGAGGAGGCGCGAGTCGGTTCGTGTCGGAAGAAAGGGACCTTCACGCGGTGCTTGGAGGTTTTGCGGTGTATAGGGTGTGAGGGTGAAGAGCTTTGGTTCGGTCCGAAGGGGTTGGAGGAAAAGCAAGTTGGGTGAGTGGAGCGGGGAAGGGAGAGCTAGGGGAACGATAAGGGATGCAGACCTAGCGGCGCGGCTGTGAGCAAATCCAAACATCAGACTTTTTACAACTGCCCACGACAGTGCACCACAGGTGGCAGCTGGACAATACTGTACTGTATCCAAAGATACACTGTACACAGAAGAATGACAATGGTCCCTTCGGTCATGTAGGACGTCTTTTTAGCGATACGGGTGCATCATTTCTGGCAGATCATCGAGGCGTATATTCTGGCTGCATGGATCTGCGGAATGAAACTCATTTTCACGACTGCCAACCAGCATTTGTGTAAACACGATCAAGCACTTTAGTAAGTAAGAGGAGCTAACTTGACGCTTCTACAACTGCACTGGGACACAGGGACATCGAGCGGGCTGTTTGTATGCGTCACAAAATTGTGTGGTAAACCTGCCGCCACCCAGGGCTGGGTGGGTGTGTTGCATCACCCGCTGATGTCACACCAGTGCGAAACTGTGCGCTTGCATCTCTGTTCTTATACGTGTATGCTAGGTGTGCGTATATTGAGGGGCAGAAGAGAAGGGGAAAGGGGAAGCTCCCTCCTCGCTGAGCCAGGAAGAGCGCCAGCTGTCCACTGTAAAACCTGTTGCCTCCAATCAACAAGCGAAGGAAACACTGTACGAGTCAAGAGGAACCAGGTTGATGCATCAAGCGGAGATCACCAAACTCCGAACTGCAAATGTGTATATGCATCCCTCACCTTGCCTCGTAATACGTAATTTCGGTTCAGCTCACAGACGGGAGGAAACGCTGTACCAATATGCAGGCAGGCAAGGTGGAGAGTGTCATGCCACTGCCACGCCTTCATCCTCCCACCTAGTACCCGCGTGTCGCAACAATACTCACCACCCCGTTCCCCTCCTCCACTTCACCATCGACCCCTCGTCGCGTCGCGAACTCCCAGTTTCACATCAGCGACACGTTAATAACTCCCTCTGATGTCGTGATCCGTGCCGCGCGCGTGTCACGCCGCGTCACCGCTCCGGGAGTTCCGATGGACGCGACAACGTCAACGTACTTTTGATTCGCCCGTGTCCTCATCGAAACTCAAAGGGTTGTCTCTCGCCGCCTCGGGAATCCCGATGGGCGCGACTGCATTCACATACCCGCCCCCGCCGCCCTACTAGTACGAGCTCTACACCGCGGAACGAGACGTTTTTTTTTTTTTTTTTTTAGGCACCTTAGTTAGTCGCTTCGAGAGTACCGAATGGAAGCGACGGCGTCAACGTACCCGCCCCCGCCGCCGTACTACAAGCTCTATGCCGCCTACGACCCCCACACGTGCACAGGCGGCCCGCCCCCGCCGCCCGCCATCACCGGCGAATACGTATCCTTCGGGGCACCGTACAACGTGAGTCAACGCAGGTCGGTTGGTGTTGCCGGCGCAGGCAGGCAGGCAGGCACGTGGAGCCTCGTTTCGTACAGCATGAGCCACGCCCACCTTTCGTGGCTGTGGCGTTTGTTGCGTGTAACGCCTGCGGGCTAAGACAACAGTGCACGAACAGGCTTACACGAATGGTTCAAGTGCATCCGCTGCGCCTCACTGACGCCCCCGTCTTGACCCAGTGGGTAGCGAGCGGGGCGTTACATTTGAAATCAACAGCATGGCTTACTGCGGACGGCAGGTGCGCTGGTGTTGGTCACGTTGGACGGACGCACAGGCACGGGAAATCAATTTCGCACAGCCATGATGCGACGACAAGAGCTACTTAGCCCCCCCGTTTTTGAGTCGACTCAAAATGGATATTCGCACGCACAGCCAAGGTGCGACGAAGTGAGCTACTTATGCCCCCCGTTCACTCGTTTTCAGACACCCGCTCGGTCCCTTGGGACCCGCTCGATTCATTCAAGACCCTTGCTACCAGCAGAAATGAGATGTTTGCTTTCTTCAAGAATGCTCGCTTCCCTCGCGCACAGCAGACAAATAGTCCCCTACTACACTGCCCACATCCATTCCTCTTTCTCGCTCTTGCCTCCTTGCTTTCCTCGCCGCTCTCTTGCTCCCTGCTCTCTTGCTCCCTGCTCTCTTGCTCCCTGCTCTCTTGCTCCCTGCTCTCTTGCTCCCTGCCCTCTTGCTCCCTGCCCTCTTGCTCCCTGCCCTCTTGCTCCCTGCCCTCTTGCTCCCTGCCCTCTTGCTCCCTGCTGTCTTGCTCCCCGCTCCCTTGTCCCCCGCTCTCTCGCCCGCTGCTCTCTTTACCCCTGCTCTCCTGCCTCCCGCTCCCTTCTTCCCCGCTCTGTTTCTCCCACTCTCTTAACCCCCACTCTCTTAACCCCCACTCTCTTTTCCACACCCTCTTACCCCCCCGCTCTCTTTCCCCCCGCTCTCGTCCCCCTCTCTCTCTTTCCCCCGCTCTCTTGCCCCCTGCTTTTTTCCCCCCCTGCTCTCTTCCGTCCTGACCTCTTCCCCCTTGCTCTCTTTCCCCCACTCTCTTTTCCCCTGCTCTCTTTCCGCGCTCTCTCTCTCTCGCCTCGCTCTCTTTCCCCCCACTCTCTTTAACCCCCTCTCTTCCCCCGTGATCTCTTTCCCCCTGCTCTCTTCTCCCCTTCCCTCTTCCCCCTTGCTCCCTTTCCTTCACTCTATTTCCCCCCCGCTCTCTTTCCCCAGCTCTCTATTCTCCCCTCTCTTGCCCGGCCCCTCCCTTGGCACGCAATGCAATGCAGACGGAGGATCGGCTGCCGAGCCTGGAGGAGCAGGGCGTGCGACAGCTCTTCCCCTCCACCAAGAATATCAGTGAGCACTCTCAACTCAACTATCGCACCTTTTTAGGCGCCTCAAAGGGGTATGGGCGTGGAGGTCACTCCCGTGGCGTGGAGGACACGGCAGCCTCGAGTCCCCTTCCGCCGAGAACATCCGTGAGAACCCCTCAAACTCTCCACTGTCACTCGTGCGCAGCGCATGCATGCCATCGTGAATTCTCTGTCGACTCAAGAGTGTTGTGTTGTGTTCCTCTCCAGCAAGAATGTCAGAGAGAAACTCTCAAGTATCACTCGCACGCCCCCCGACATGCCATCATGCCATCATGCCATCATGTCCCTCTGCCCTTTCCCTGTCTTCCCTGCCCCTGCCTGGTCTCGCCCGCGCCTGTCATGTCCACTCCCAGACACGCGTGCAGAGCTCAAGGCACTGGGGCGAGACCTGGGCCTACTGGTGCTGGAGCAGGCAGGCAGCCGTGCTGGTGGAGCCACTGTGAGCCACTGAAGCCTCTCCCTTATCCTCTCCTGCCCTGTCCCCCCAGACACACGCGCAGAACTAACTAAAGGCACTGGGGCGGGAATTAGGCCTGCTGGTGCTGGAGCCGGCGGACGTGCTGTGCTGGTTGAGCGACTTGCATGCCTCTATGCCGCTTGTCCTCCTCTCCACCCACCACCACCCCCCTCTCCCCTGCAGACACACGTGCAGAGTTAAAAGCACTGGGTCGGGAATTAAACCCGCTGGTGCTGGAGCTGGCAGACGTGCTGGTGGAGCGGCCATCATGCCGTTATGCCCTCCTCATCCTCTCCACCCACTCACCCTCACCCCCCTCCTCCCCCTTAGACACACGAGCAGAGCTGAAGGCGTTAGGCCGTGAGTTGAGTTGGGCCTGCTGGTGTTGGAGCTGGCGGACGTGTTGGTAGCGCGATTGTCATGACTCTGTGCCCTCCTCATTCCCCCTCAACGCAGACACGCGTGCAGAGCTGAAGGCGTTGGGGCGGGAGCTGGGCCTGCTGGTGCTGGAGCTGGCAGACGTGTTGGTGGAGCGGCCATCACAGGCAGGGCGGTGTGTGGAGGACATCTCGCTGCTCTTCACCAACCTGCACTTCCTCCTCAACTCGCTGCGCCCTCATCAGGTGCTCTCATTAGGTGGCCACCACCAGAGGACTCCATCAGGTGCAGTGCAGCCGCCCTCGGTGCCCCCACCATGTGCACTTCATGCCTCATCCCTCCTCTGCACTGCACCTCATCTGCTTCGTCCGCTTTGCAGGAACGGGCAACACTCACACACGTACTCAAAACGCAGCTGGAGATGCGCAAGCAGTTGCTTTCAGGCGTCTCAAAACACTTCAATTATCTCGTCTGCTCCCTTTGCTTACTCCTCTCGTCTGCTCCTCTCGTCTGCTCCCTTTGCCTGCTCCTCTCGTCTGCTCCTCTCGTCTGCTCCCTTTGCCTGCTCCTCTCGTCTGCTCCTCTCGTCTGCTCCCTTTGCCTGCTCCTCTCGTCTGCTCCCTTTGCCTAATCCTCTCGTCTGCTCCCTTTGCCTAATCCTCTCGTCTGCTCCCTTTGCCTAATCCTCTCGTCTGCTCCCTTTGCCTAATCCTCTCGTCTGCTCCCTTTGCCTGCTCCTCTCGTCTGCTCCCTTTGCCTAATCCTCTCGTCTGCTCCCTTTGCCTGCTCCTCTCGTCTGCTCCCTTTGCCTAATCCTCTCGTCTGCTCCCTTTGCCTAATCCTCTCGTCTGCTCCCTTTGCCTAATCCTCTCGTCTGCTCCCTTTGCCTAATCCTCTTGTCTGCTCCCTTTGCCTGCTGCTCTCGTCTGCTCCCTTTGCCTGCTCCTCTCGTCTGCTCCCTTTGCCTAATCCTCTCGTCTGCTCCCTTTGCCTGCTCCTCTCGTCTGCTCCCTTTGCCTAATCCTCTCGTCTGCTCCCTTTGCCTAATCCTCTCGTCTGCTCCCTTTGCCTAATCCTCTCGTCTGCTCCCTTTGCCGAATCCTCTCGTCTGCTCCCTTTGCCTAATCCTCTCGTCTGCTCCCTTTGCCTAATCCTCTCGTCTGCTCCCTTTGCCTAATCCTCTCGTCTGCTCCCTTTGCCTGCTGCTCTCGTCTGCTCCCTTTGCCTGCTCCTCTCGTCTGCTCCCTTTGCCTAATCCTCTCGTCTGCTCCCTTTGCCTGCTCCTCTCGTCTGCTCCCTTTGCCTGCTCCTCTCGTCTGCTCCCTTTGCCTAATCCTCTCGTCTGCTCCCTTTGCCTGCTCCTCTCGTCTGCTCCCTTTGCCTAATCCTCTCGTCTGCTCCCTTTGCCTAATCCTCTCGTCTGCTCCCTTTGCCTAATCCTCTCGTCTGCTCCCTTTGCCTAATCCACTCGTCTGCTCCCTTTGCCTAATCCTCTCGTCTGCTCCCTTTGCCTAATCCTCTCGTCTGCTCCCTTTGCCTAATCCTCTCGTCTGCTCCCTTTGCCTAATCCTCTCGTCTGCTCCCCTTTGCCTAATCCTCTCGTCTGCTCCCTTTGCCTAATCCTCTCGTCTGCTCCCTTTGCCTAATCCTCTCGTCTGCTCCCTTTGCCTAATCCTCTCGTCTGCTCCCTTTGCCTAATCCTCTCGTCTGCTCCCTTTGCCTAATCCTCTCGTCTGCTCCCTTTGCCTAATCCTCTCGTCTGCTCCCTTTGCCTAATCCTCTCGTCTGCTCCCTTTGCCTAATCCTCTCGTCTGCTCCCTTTGCCTAATCCTCTCGTCTGCTCCCTTTGCCTGCTCCTCTCGTCTGCTCCCTTTGCCTAATCCTCTCGTCTGCTCCCTTTGCCTAATCCTCTCGTCTGCTCCCTTTGCCTAATCCTCTCGTCTGCTCCCTTTGCCTAATCCTCTCGTCTGCTCCCTTTGCCTAATCCTCTCGTCTGCTCCCTTTGCCTAATCCTCTCGTCTGCTCCCTTTGCCTAATCCTCTGGTCTGCTCCCTTTGCCTAATCCTCTCGTCTGCTCCCTTTGCCTAATCCTCTCGTCTGCTCCCTTTGCCTAATCCTCTCGTCTGCTCCCTTTGCCTAATCCTCTCGTCTGCTCCCTTTGCCTAATCCTCTCGTCTGCTCCCTTTGCCTAATCCTCTCGTCTGCTCCCTTTGCCTGCTCCTCTCGTCTGCTCCCTTTGCCTAATCCTCTCGTCTGCTCCCTTTGCCTAATCCTCTCGTCTGCTCCCTTTGCCTAATCCTCTCGTCTGCTCCCTTTGCCTAATCCTCTCGTCTGCTCCCTTTGCCTGCTCCTCTCGTCTGCTCCCTTTGCCTAATCCTCTCGTCTGCTCCCTTTGCCTAATCCTCTCGTCTGCTCCCTTTGCCTAATCCTCTCGTCTGCTCCCTTTGCCTGCTCCTCTCGTCTGCTCCCTTTGCCTAATCCTCTCGTCTGCTCCCTTTGCCTAATCCTCTCGTCTGCTCCCTTTGCCTAATCCTCTCGTCTGCTCCCTTTGCCTAATCCTCTCGTCTGCTCCCTTTGCCTGCTCCTCTCGTCTGCTCCCTTTGCCTAATCCTCTCGTCTGCTCCCTTTGCCTGCTCCTCTCGTCTGCTCCCTTTGCCTAATCCTCTCGTCTGCTCCCTTTGCCTGCTCCTCTCGTCTGCTCCCTTTGCCTAATCCTCTCGTCTGCTCCCTTTGCCTAATCCTCTCGTCTGCTCCCTTTGCCTAATCCTCTCGTCTGCTCCCTTTGCCTAATCCTCTCGTCTGCTCCCTTTGCCTGCTCCTCTCGTCTGCTCCCTTTGCCTAATCCTCTCGTCTGCTCCCTTTGCCTGCTCCTCTCGTCTGCTCCCTTTGCCTAATCCTCTCGTCTGCTCCCTTTGCCTGCTCCTCTCGTCTGCTCCTCTCGTCTGCTCCCCTCGTCTTCTTCCTTTGCCTACTCCCCTCGCCAGGCGCGGGCAACGCTAACACACATACTCAAGACGCAGCTGGAGATGCGCAAGCAGTCCTTACAAGGCATCAAGGAGTCAGTACCTCTGAGCACCGCACCGCACCCCTGATCACCCTTGAGCATCCACCCAATCCCTTCTCCCTGTCTCGTCCCTCTGTTCCTTCTGAGTTCCGTGAAACGTGAATCCTACTCGTGATCTTTTTCTTCAGATTTCCAAATTATTCTGCCATGGTCGGATGCTTTTTTTGGTGTGTCCACCTCCCGCCTCCCTCTTCGTTGCCTCCCTCCTCACTCTGCCCCATCGCCCTCCTCGCTCTCCCTCCTCTCGCCTCGCTCTGCCCCACCTCCCACGGGGCAGGCAGCGAGCGGCAGTGTGGGAAGTGCTGATGCTGGCAGTGGGAGAAGTGTGGAGGAGGCCACACGGGGTGGGGACTTTGCACATCTCTCCTTGTTCTTGCGTGGCTCCCCTTGCTCTGCCCTCCCCTCCTTCCTCTGCCCCTCTTGCAGGCAGCGAGCGGCAGTGTGGGAGGTGCTGAGGCTGGCGGTGGGAGAGGTGGAGGCGGCCACACAAGGGGTAGAGGGAGGAGGGACCAGCAGCAAGGGTGGTGCGGAGGGAGCGGAGGTGGAAGGAGGGGGAGGCGGCAAGCAGTGAAGTGAACGCATAGGTATTACATTTTGAAGGCGGCAAAAAGGAAGGGGGGTGGAGGGAGGAAATGGTGTGGGAGGTGCTGAGGCTGGCAGCGGGAGAGGTGGAGCAGGCAACACGAGGGGAAGGTGGAGCTGAGGACAGCAGCAAGGGTGGTGCAGGGGGCGGAGGTGGAGGGAGCGGGAGGCGGCAAGGCAAGCAATGAATGAACTCATGTGCGCTCCCTTTCTAAGGCAGTAGTGTGGGGAAAACAGTGGTGGGGGTACCAGCAAGAGTGGTTCAGAGGGCATGGTGGAGAAGGGGGAAGGGAAGAGGTGAAGGAGAGGTGGGAAGGCAGGGGGAAGGGGAGGTGGTGGGATGAGGAGGAGGGAGTGGGGGGTTGGAAGGTACGGTACTGGTATGCGATTGCGGAATCGAGCGGTTGCTGCGCAGCAGTTACTTGACAGGCGGTTTTTAGGCGCCTCGCTTCGCCCCGCCCCGCCCCGCCTCGCCTCGCCTCGCCTCGCAAGACGTTGCTTAACAGCCCTGGTGTTTCTTTTCTGGGTTTACAGTTCTTCGCTAACTGTCCCGCATGTTCCGAATCTCGTCTTTCCTTTCCGGCACGCAACTATCAGCAAGAGTGTACAAAGGAATGGCATCCCTGGCACGCCGTTCACATGCCAACACTAGAAGTTAAAGCGCCAGTGCACATTGGGGGGAGGGGGGTGGGGTTGGTGCAGAAGCAAAGGTTAATCACTTGCTTGTGTAAGACCCTGTTTGTGGTTGGGGGAGGCGTGAACAGATATCTGCTTTGCTGCTGCGAAGAGTGTTGTGTTGGGTGGTGCCCCTCCCTCCATCTCTCTCCCTCTCCTCCTCTGCAGATAGGAGGGGAAAAACTCAAGAGTTGGAAACTCGGGGAACCACAGTACCATAACTCCCTCCGAAGATGGGAGCCCAACTCACTCAACAACATCCCCACCAGCTCTGCAAGGGCCAACGATGCTCTTTAAACATACTGTAATTCCAAGACCTTCATATCATAAAGCTGTCATGTTTGGAACGCGCCAATCAAAGCGTAACTTGTGGGAATGTACTGGTGCCCTCAGATTTGAGCAGTATGTAATAGAAATACATTATGCTTGCACGGTGCACCTCTGATTGACACAACTTAATGATCTAGCAATAGTACATGCAAGTACGTTTGCAATGGAGAACAAGGACTGAGCGCACAGAGTGCCCCTTGTCATCCTCCCATGTGAGGCTGCCGTACTTGAACCTTTTGAACTTGCTCCTCACCACAACCTTCACCTTGAAACTGACCCGTTGCCCCGGCGCTATGGTAAACTGCGATGGCACCACCCTCACTCTCACTGCCTCAGGGGCGTTAACCCTCACCCTGTAGGTCGATGTGGTGTTTGAAACACTCGTCACAGTCCGCCTAGCGGTGAGTTTAGTGATTATGTTGACCAGCGAGATAGAAGGCCGGTTCAGGTGCCTGGGTGCAACGGGTGTCAGCTGCACCGGCCCGAACACCCTCCGAGCCAGCTTCATGTTCAGCCCAGCAAGGAAATTCTGAAAATCTTGCTCCCCGGCATCGTAGGTCAGCCCGGGGTCAAACGCCCTAGCGGGAAACACATGCCCCGCTCCCATCTGCCACGGCGTTGCCGGTTCCCCATTCACATTCCGAATCACTTTGTTGTTGCTATCAGTGCGGCCAGCTGTCGTCATCATTGCAGACATGACCTGCGCGGGCGACCAATCAGGATGCTGCTGCACGATCAGAGCAGCCACACCAGCAACAAGCGCCGCAGAGATGGCAGTTTCCTCACCATAAACCCTAAACGACCCCGTCTCGCCGACCGTTTGCCCGGGCTCAGCTGCAAGGATGCCGGCTCCCGGGGCGATGATGTCTGGCTTGACAATGGCGTTGGAGCGGCGGAGGAGCTTCAATGGTCGGCATAACGAACAGCCGGGTTTGGTGAGAGGGCCGGTGGAGGACCAGGTGGGAACCATGGGGAGGGCGGTGTCTGCAGGGGAGATGGTGGCAGGGAGTCGGGCTCCCAGCAGTGTTGATGCTGCTGGGCCTGTGGTGTTTGCAGGAGATTCTACCGCTGCTGCTGCTGCTGCTGCTGCTGCTGCTGCTGCTGCTGCTGCTGCTGCTGCTGCTGCTGCTGCTGCTGCTGCTGCTGCTGCTGCTGCTGCTGCTGCTGCTGCTGCTGCTGATGTTGATGTTGAGGTGAGGGAAGCCTGAGACAGCGTACTGCATGGTGAGGCATGGAAGGTGTGTGTAAGCATGAGAAGGGCAGCAGGAGATGGAAGATGAGGGAGAGATGCAAGACGAGGGAAGGAGATGCAAGACGAGGGAAGGAGATGCAAGACGAGGGAAGGAGATGCAAGACGAGGGAAGGAGATGCAAGACGAGGGAAGGGAGCATGGGAAAACGCATGATTTAAGGGAAGAAAAAGAGGAGGAAAAATCCGTGCAGCGCAAAGCTGCAGCGTGTAGAACAAGCAGGTACCTTGCCTTGCCTGCCAAGGACAACGCGTGCACATGCACTCATGGCGTGTCATGAATGTAGCAGTAGAGGGTGACAGCATCTCATGTCACTCGTTGCAGAGCACAGCATGCATGTGGCCGTCCTCCGTGAGAGCATGGGGATGCAATGCAACCTCTGCCACTCTTAGTGAGCGCTCCTCATTCTCACCTTGCCCCCACGCTGACATAGAAGGGTGCAATGTTGTCGATAGCCTCAAGAGCACCATACATGTAATGGAACTTGGCCTCTCCACCGTCGCCCACTGCCAGGACCACAGTCACTCCGGCCTGAAGGAGGGAGTGGGGGAAAAGACGGGGGGAGAAGAGGCGAGAATGAGGACTGAGAGGGGCAAAGGGTTGAAAGGTTTCACATTGCTGAATCTCAGGTGTCGGTGACGGGCAGGTGTTGTTGTTTGCGAAATCTACAAATAGCCCGGCTTGATGTAGGGAGGGAGGGAGGGAGGGAGGGAGGGAGGGAGGGAGGGAGGGAGGGAGGGAGGGAGGGAGGGAGATAGGGTAGAAAGCGGTGAGTTGCATGCGAATTCACATTCAAGGAATAACCCCGCACTCGCATGCACGTGAATCCAAGAACATGCTTGGGCCAACCAGCTAAGCCACACCACACCCACCGCACGCCTCTCACACCCACCACACGCCTCTCACACCCACCACACGCCTCTCACACCCACCACACGCCTCTCACACCCACCGCACGCCTCTCACACCCACCACACGCCTCTCACACCCACCGCACGCCCCTCACACCCACCGCAAGGGCACCCCTCACACCCACCGCAAGGGCGCCAAGGAAAGGCAAATCCTCAAAGAAGGCTTCGGTGCCGTTGCCGTTGCCGCTAACGCGGCCTCTATACGAGTCATCCAGCGACAGGGTCAGCACATCCACACTGTCTGCCACGGCCCGATCAACGGCAGCAAAGATGTCTGTTTCTGAAGCGCGTATGTCGTAATTATGCATGCGCCAGAACACTTTGTAGACAGCCAGGCGTGCCTTGGCAGCCACGCCACTGACCGTGTCCCAGCCAGGCAGACTCACGCTGCTGTTGCCCGCTGCCGCTCTGAGAGTGGGGCAACATGGGTATGAAGTGAATGGAAGGAGCGGCTATGAAGGGACGGAGTGTCCTGGTTACACCACGTGGATATTCTTCTTCCCCCCTCTCTGCCAAACTATTATCTAACACGCCACGTGCTGTGCAATCCCAAAGCAAACCACACCATACCATGCAGCGTGTGTTTTTTGAGAATTCTCAATACCATGCAAGGCCATGGCATCGCCACTGGCACTTCCCCTGCTGCCGCTTGCCTGCTGCTGCCGCTTGCCTGCTGCTGCCGCTTGCCTGCTGCTGCCGCTTGCCTGCTGCTGCCGCTTGCCTGCTGCTGCCGCTTGCCTGCTCCTGCCACTTGCCTGCTGCTGCCACTTGCCTGCTGCTGCTGCTTCCTGCTACCGCTATTTGCCTGCTGTTGCTGCCTGCATACTGCTACTGCATACACTCACCACACATGTCACCACACGTCCCTGCACTCACGGTACATCCTTACACTCACCGCACATCGCTGCTACACTCACCGCACATCCTTACACTCACCCGGCACACCAAGTGCCGTGGCCATAAGAATCCCGCGGGGACATCCAGTCACGAGTGAGGCTAAGACCGTCTCTATACCTGCTCTCAAACCCCTACGCTCACCACACATCCCTGCAAGCACAGCACGTCCCAGCACTCACCCGGCACACCAAGTGCCATGGCCATCAGAATCCCGTGGGGACAGCCAGTTGAGGGTGAGGTTGAGGCCGTCGCTATACCTGCTCTCAAACCCCGCGCGAAACACCCCCCCTCCGATGATCTTGTTGTTGCATGCGAAGTCGCTTGTAGTGGGACACGTGCCCGCCCACCCGGCAAGGAGCGTGCTGCTGTAGCCTTGGTGGGGACGAGGAGGGTGGAGGGGCAATTGATTGGAAAAAAAGCTGGTGACGATAGTCGTCTGTTGCGGTGGGACGGAGAGGCAGAGATGAAAGGATGGGAAAGAGGGAACCAAAGGGGGGATGCGAAGGAAGGGACGAGGAGAAGGGAGGGAGCGGCGAGGTGGAAAAAGGAGGAGCGTGGGGAGAGAGGGAGGACACGTCATCAAGGATGGTGAAAGGAAGGAAGGAGGTAACAGAAGAATCAACAACACCACTACTAGTCTCTCCGGCAGCAGCAGCAGCAGCAGCAGCGGCGGCGACGGCGGCGGCAGCAGCAGCAGCAGTAGCGACAGCAGCAGCAGCAGCAGCAGCAGCGGTAGCAGTAATAGCAGCAGCAGCTGCTCATAAGGTGAGGGGTCTCAGCGTACCGTATCGTCAAAGGAAGGGTGCTCCGGCCTCACGCCGCTGTCCACAATCCCAATCACCGTGCCATCACCATCACTTGGCAGCAGCAGCAGGAGTGGCAGCAGCAGCAGCAGTGGCAGCAGCAGCAGCAGCACGGGAGTGGGGCAGGTTGAGAGACTTGTGCCCGTCGGCGGCGGCAGTGACGGCGCGGCGGCGTGTGATGGTGCGAGAGGGCGTGACGGACGCCACGGAGGGGTGCCGCCTCATGCGCTGCACCTGCGCTGCCGTGAGGGTCGCTGCGAAGCCGTTGGATGCGTGCATGTAGCTGAGAAGGGGGGAGGGAGGGAGGGTGGGCAGGGGAAGAAGAGAGAAGGCGCGCAGGGGAGGGCGGGTAGGGGAAACGAAGGGGTGAGGGTCGCTGCAAAGCCATTCAACACATGCACGTTGTTGAGAAGGGGGGAAGGAGGGAGGGCAGGGAGGGCAGGGGAACCCAACCGTCTTGCCATGAGAGTGCCTGGGAGGGAAGCAGCCCAGTCATGACGTATGTACGTCAACCCGTCGGTTCAGTGCGGTGCGGTGCGGTGCAGTGCGGTGATTTGACCATTTCTGAGATGGGTTTCTGAGATGTCAGCCCATCCGCCATGCTCCCACAGCTTGCTGCATCCGCCTTTGAATCGGCTGGGCCCTGGACAAATGTCTCGATAGCCACAGCTCACCTTCCCAACCACGGTAAGCCCTCTGTTCTTCACCACTTCCTGTCGCATGTGCTGCAGTAGCAGTAGGAACAGGAAAAACAAGTGCACTAGCAGCTATCACTATTCTTGTTTTTTTGTCCAAGCCCCCCACATTCTTCTCACGCTCACCTGTAGACCGTCTTCCCCGCGCGCACCCCACTGCCCCCCTCACTCCCCTCACCTATACACCATCTTCCCCTCACCTGTACACCATCTTCCCGCGGTCACCCCGCTGTCTCTCAGCACGGCCTGCTGCATGCGCTGCAGCAGCTGCTTGAACGCCCTCACGCCCGGCGCCCTCACGTTCACCCGCAGCCGCCGCCGCACACGGCTGGTCCCTCCTGAACCGCTAGTGGCAGCAGCAGCAGCAGTGACAGGAGCAGCGGAAGCCGTGCCAACGCCACCGTGGGCGTCATCATCATCAGATGCGGCGGTGCCTGGCGCGTTGCTGTTAGGGTCGTTGTCCCAGGTGGCCGTTGCCGCGAAGCCAGGGATCCCCCCGCGGTACGAGGCGACGGGCTGTGCGGAGCGCAGGCGGACGATGTAGAGCGCGGAGCCATGGGAGGGGGAAGCTGCGGGGATGGGGGGAACAGGACGAGGAGGGGCTGAGGGAAAGATGCCGCACGAAGCGGCAGAGCAGCGGAAACATGGGGTGCGCTAGAGCGTGCGGAAGAGCTGGAAATGACAAGGGAAGGGGGAGGAAAGGCGGACAACTTGTTGAGCGTGCAGGCATCATAACCTACAGCAAGTGAGGAAAAGTGGGCACAAGCCCTAGCACAGTGCAGAAACGCTGATGATCACCAGACTGAAGTGCCTTGGTGAATATATCAGCAGTGTTGGCCCGAGTGGCCACGTACCGCAGACGAAGCTGACCACGCTGCTGCAACTCTCGAGCCAGGAAGTAACGCAGAGCGATGTGCTTCGTTCTGTGCTCCTCACACAAGGCAATGGCAGCCTTGTTGTCGACGTACAGCACTGGAGGAGAACGAGGCCGCTCTCCCAGGTCGGTCAGCAGGTAGGTGAGCCAGCATAACTTCTGTGCAGCCATGGCTGTGGCGTAGATCTCAGCCTCACAACTGGAGCTAAGAACTGAAGACGAGCGTGTAGAACGCCAAGAGACAGAGCCAGAGCCAAGACTGAAGGTGTAACCCTGTGACGACCGCTGAGTAGCCTGGTCGTCAACCCAAGAAGCGTCTGAGTGCCCAGTGAGGACAATTGAGCTCCTCCCTCCAAGCACGAGCCCCATGCCTGATGTACTGCACAAGTAGCGGAGTACCCTCTTAGCAGCATCCCAGTGCACCTTTCGGTGCCGACCAGGAGCCACGTAGCGAGCCAGAAGGCCAAGAGGGTACGCGAGGTCAGGACGAGTGCAAGTCATCAGGTACATGAGGCAGCCAACTAGCTCTGGGTAAGGACCACTCGGCTCTACGGACTCGTCCGAAGGTGGAGCTGAGAGCGAGTGACCTGTAGCCAGAGGAGTGACCTGTGCCGAGGACCAGGTGAAGCCGAAGGGCTGAAGGACCTGCTGCACCATGTGTGACTGAGTCAGTGTGATGGTGCGGCGTGCTCTGTCCCGGGTGATCTGCAAGCCAAGGTAGCTGCGCACCTCACCCAGGTCTGTGCACGTGTGTCTCTTCTGCAGCTCCGACTTCACGTGGGCGAGAGCCTCAGTGTCAGCAGTGGCAAAGACCAAGTCGTCGACATACACGAGGATGTAGAACGACGGCAGCGAAGTGTCGGTGCGCAGAAACAGCGACGGGTCAGCAGTAGAGGGCGCAAACCCAAGAGCCGCAAGTGTAGTCCTCAGTGTGTCGTGCCACTCACGTGGCGCCTGGCGGAGACCGTAGACCGGCCGCCGGAGGCTCCACTGGGTACCTGCAGGAAACGACCCAGTGAAGCCAGGAGGGCGGCGCAGCCAGATCTCCTCGTGCAGGCTGCCCTGAAAGAAAGCTGTGGAGAAGTCAAGAGAGTGAAGCTCGTAGTCACGCTGAGCGGCAACGTGCAGTAGCACCCGAAAAGTGGTCATCTTCGGGGTGGGGGAGAAGGACTGGAAGAAGTCTACTCCCTCTCGCTAACTGAAGCCTCGAGCAACGACGAGCCTTGAAGACAGGCGGAGAACCTGGCGGCCGCTTCACCCTGAAAATCCACATGCCACTGACGATGTTCGCCCCAGGAGGGGGAACCTCGTCGACGTAAGTGCCAGTGGACTTCCAGGATGCCATCTCTGCGTCCATGGCTGACTGCCACTGAGAGGAGTACTCACCCGCGATCGCCTCAGAGTAAGACCGCGGGGTCGGGATGTCTGGTACATCCGGGTCTCCCTGAGGTGCAATCAGCATGGACACGAGATGAGGTACAGCAGCGGCAAAGCACTCAAACTCCTCCTGCCTGTCCTCAAGGACGTCCGTGGCAAGAGCACACTCACCCCCGACGGACGGAGGACAGACAGACTCAGACTCAGCAACAAGACTCGCAGCGTAGTCTAGACGCCAGTGAGCAGCAAAGTCGACAAGTTTAGCGACTAAGGCAGATGCAGCAGCAGACTCAAAGGAAGGGTCAGTGACAGCCATGGCCAGGAGACGCGAGACAGTAGGGCTAGCAGCACGAAGAGAGTCAGACTCCGGGTCAGCAAGGGCAGGAAGGGAGGACGCAGGAGGAGAAGGCAGAGGGACACGCTGTGGAGCAGTGGAAGGACGAAGCGTCATCTGGTGAGTGCCCGGGACAGCAGGAGGACGCTGACGCGGGACACGACGACCAGTGCGAGCAGCACGAACAGGCAACGCAGAACGAGACTCAGGCGATACAGGACGAGACGCAGGCTCGCGACGCTCCGTAAGACCTCCTGTCGGACCAGTGTAGGGAGAAGGACCAGGGAGTGGCGAGGCAGGCTGTAACTGTGACTGCGACTGGACAGGCGGAGGACACTCTAAGGAGGGAGCAGGACAAGGAGGAGGCGACTGACCAAGAACCTGCTGAAGGAGCGGAACGAAGTACGGCCGCGGCCGTGAAGCGCCCCCAGAACCAGCAGAGACAGCACCAGAACCCCCAGCAGCAGCTCCAACTCCGGTAACACCACCAGCAGCTCCAGTAGTGCCAACTCCAGTACCCCTAGCAGCACCAGCTCCAGCCGCACCGTCGGCTCCAGCACCTGCAGGAGGACGAGCGTCAGCACCTCCAGCTCCAGCCCCTGCAACACCAACACCAGGGTCAGCAGCTACACCAACTCCAGTAGGCCCAGCGGCCTCAGCTCCACCGGCAGCTCCAGCAGCTCCAGCACCTCCAGCTCCAACTCCAGCACCAGCAATACCTCCAGCAGCTCCAGCACCAGCAGCACCTCCAGCACCACCAGGGCCTCCAGCACCACCAGGGCCTCCAGCGGGCGGCACCCCAGCGCTAGGAGCGCCGCTCCGGAGGCTGCAGCGTCGAGCATACCACTCACGCAGCCGCTGTGGGGAGGGAGGCTCCGGCCGCGACACAGCACCCGCAGCACCACCAGCTCCAACTCCGGCAGAACCCCCAGCTCCAGCAGCCCCACGCTGGAGGCTGCAACGCTGAGAGTACCACTCACGCAGCTGCTGTGAAGAGGGAGCGCCACCAGGCGCAGCACAGTCAGTCTCAGCTCCCCCAGGCTCAGCACTGCCAGTCTCAGCACCCCCAGGCTCAGCACCCCCAGTCTGAGCACCCCCAGGCTCAGCACCCCCAGTCTCAGCACCCCCAGACTCAGCACCCCCAGTCTCAGCACCCCCAGACGCAGTACCTCGCGCAGGACCAGAGTCGACAGCTACCTCGACAGGCTCGACCGGGTCAACCTGGGAAACACCTGAGGGAGCAGGACCCTGGGGAGGGAGGGGGTCTACCGAAGCAGCACCTGGCGTGAGGAAGAGCGGCGGAGGGGGGAGCGGGGCAGTGCGGTAGGGGAAGAGACGGTAAAAGGGGACCGACTCATCAAACGTGACGTCCTGAGAGGGCAGGACACGGCGCGAGGTGGGGTGGTAAAACTGCCAGCCAGGCGCGTCAAGGACAAAGCCAAGGAAGACACAGGGAATGGCACGGGAGGAGAGCTTGTCCGCGGACGTATCGCGGACAAAGGCTCGACATCCCAAGACCCGGAACACCGACGCATCGCCAACCTTCCCCGTCCAACGCAGTGTGGGCGAGGTCTCCGGAGCAGAGACACGGGGCCAGAGGTTGAGCTGATGCGCAGCGTACTGCACTGCAAACGGCCACAGGAAATGGGGGGCAGCCGCATGGATCATGGAGGTACGAGCGACCTCCATGACTAAGCCAATGCGGCGGCGCTCAGCAACCCCATTCTGCTGTGGAGAGGCCGGAAGTGTGAACGTCTGGCGGATGCCGTGCTCCGCACAGTACGCTGCCAAGAGGTCGGAGGAAAACTCACCACCCCTGTCAGAGTGCAGACGCAGGATGGGAAAGTCCGAATGGAACCGCTTGCGGAGCTGGAGATGAGCAGTGCGGATCCAGGGGATCAAAACATCAGGGACCTCACCCTTGGTGCGCAAGGGGAAGACCGTGGTGTAGCGCGTGTAGTCGTCAACGACCAGCAGGAAGTACCGCTCGTGGCCCTGTCCACGGACGCGGGCTGGGCCCCACACGTCCAGGTGGAGAGTCTGCAGGGGAGCCTCTGTAGGAGGGAACGAGGAGGAGTGAGGAGTGGCGCGCTGCCGCCCCTCGACACAGGGAAGACAGGGAGGAGGAGGCGAGGGTGGGAGGGGAGGGAGAACCCTGGGAAGACCAGAGACAAGGTACCGGGAGTGCATGCCACGAAGGCGCTGCACTGAGGGGTGACCAAGGCGGTGGTGCCAGAGGACGGTCTGGTGTGACAGGGTGCGACACGAGCAGGGGGCCGACAACTGACCTGACGCAGACGCAGACGCCGCTACCTGAGGGGACTCAGTGGTCAGTGTGTACAAGTCCGACCCCGGCTGCCGAGTAAAGGTAGCCAGGTGAGGACCCGTCTGGGCACACGTGCAGTGTGTCACACGCTCGTAGTCAGGGGTGAACTGTTGAACACCCGCGTCCTGGAGCGCAGAACCCGCCACCAAGTTCGTATAGAACGAGGGGAGGTAAAGGCCCGACAGTGTGCCGGATGGGACAGCAGGACAAGGGAGGGCAGTGGTGGAGGTCGCAAGGACCGGACCCCCGGAGGGGTCAGCCAGGGAGACAGCAACCGGTCTAGGGAGCTGCTCTAGGGCAGTGCGGTCGCGAAAGAAACAGCGGGAAGCACCTGAGTCCAGTGTGAAGGTGTGCAGTGCCTCAGTAGCCGTAGTACCTGAACGCGCAGACTCACAAGCACCTGAAGCAGTAGACTCACGAGCGCCTAGAGCATCAGCCTCACCAGCACCTAGAGCAGGAGACACACGAGCACCTAGAGCAGCAGCCTCACTGGCACTTGGAGCAGCAGACTGGATAACGAGGTCAGGCGGCACACGTAGGTGACAGGCTCCCTCGGCACTAGTAGACAATGCATACATTGCAGTGAGAATAGCATCATAGTGAAGAGCAAAGATATCTACCCTCTGCCTAAGCAGCTCCACCCAGTCGGGGAGCTCAGCGTCGTCGCCAAACTCTGTACGCCAAGCGTCGCTCAGACTGGCGAAGCAGCGAGACTCCGTGTGACCAGGCGTCCCGCAAGGCTGACCAGTCCGGACACCCGTGCTAACAACGTACGGGCGGCGAGCAGTACTCAGCGACCCTCTACTCTGAGCGTACCACTCACGAAGCTGCTGGGGCGAACGAGTCTCGCGCAGACGACGCTGCTGCTGCACCGGGCCACTACAAGAAACTCCCGAACTACCCACTCCAGGACGACTCCCACTACTGCCACCCCGACAACCCCAACTGACGTACCACTCACGAAGCTGCTGGGGCGGGAGGGACACACGCGGACGGCCCTGGAGCTGCATCTGGCCACGCCAGGAGCAGGAGTAGAAGCAGTAGCAGCAGGAGCAGTAGTAGCAGTAGCAGCAGCAGTAACAGCAGTAGCAGCACGGGCAGGGCAGTGCTCACCAGTGGTGGGAAGGGCAGGCGCACGACGGAGGCGACTGCGGGGCCGCTAAAGCGGCAGGGCGGGGCCGCGACCGCGGCAGGGAGCTCCGTGGCAGTTGCTGCAGGGCGGTACCGGGCCGCAACGGCAGCTGCTGCAGGGGCGGCTGCTCCAGGGGCCAGGGGCGGCTAGTGCAGTGGCGGCTGCTCCAGGGGCGGCTGCTCCAGGGGCCAGGGGCGGCTCCTGCAGTGGCGGCTGCTCCAGTGGCCAGGGGCGGCTGCTACAGGGGCGGCCGCTCCAGGGCCAGGGGCGGCTGCAGGTGCGGCTGCTCTAGGGGCCAGGGGCGGCTGCTGCAGTGGCGGCTGCTCCAGGGGCGGCTGCTTCAGGGGCCAGGCGCGGGGTAGGGCAGGGCGACGCGGCGGGCAGGGGCGACGCCGCGGGCAGGGGCGACGCGGCGGGCAGGGCGACGCCGCGGGCAGGGGCCGACGCGGTGGGCAGGGGGCGACGACGCGTCAGCAGCTGGGCGTGGGCGCGTAAGTAGCAGGGCGCGGCCGCGTTAGTAGCAGGGCGCGGCCGCGTCAGTAGAAGGGCGTGGCCGCGTCAGCAGAAGGGCGCGGCCGCGTCAGCTGCAGGGCTGGCGGGGCCGCGTCACGGCAGGGCGGGGCCGCGTCCGCGTCGGCGGCAGGGCGGGGCCGCGACCGCTGCAGGGTGGGGCCGCGTCAGCAACAAGGCGAGGCCGCGACTGCGGCCTGACGGGGCCGCGACAGCGACCTGACGGGGTCGCGCGCTGGCCTGACGGGCCTGCAGAGGCTGCGTGCGGGCGGCGAGGGCCTGCAGGGGCGGCGCGCGGTTGGGCAGAGGCTGCGCGCGGGCGGCGAGGGCCTGCAGGGGCGGCTCGGGGGCCTGACGGGCCTGCAGAGGCGGCTCGGGGGCCTGACGGGCTTGCAGGGGCGGCTCGAGGGCCTTACTAGCCTGCAGGGGCGGCGCACTGGCCTAGGGCAGCAGGAGGCAGCGCGAGGGCTGCAGGACGGCGCGCGGGCAGAACGAAGGGCGGGGCGCGCGAGGGCGCACAAGCAGAAAAAGGCGCACGAGGGCGCACGAGCAGAGAAAGGCGCACGAGGGCGCACGTAAGGTAGGGCGCACGAGGGCGCTTCTAGCGGAATAGTGGGCCCGTAGTAGTAAGCGGTCCTAGGTGGCAACCTAGGCTCGTGATACCATGTCAGAATCAACAAGAGTGATTGAACTAGGAAAGAGTTGGGTACAAGTAGGAAACCCTAAACTTATTGTACCCCATAGTAACTACCCCACTACAGCCTAAACAAACTGTAGCAGATATGACATTTGACATTCGCATGTGCATAGACTACAGAGCACTGAACAGGGTTACCATCAAATCCCGTTACCCCATCCCGCAAGCCGACGAACTGATCGACCAACTGCGCACAGCCCGAGTTTTCTCGAAAATCGACCTTCGAGGGGGTTACCACCAGATTCGCGTCAACCCACCCGACTGCTCTAAGACAGCCTTCCGAACACGCTACGGATCCTTCGAATACACCGTCATGCCCTTCGGACTGACCAACGCCCCCGCCACTTTTCAAATGACCATGAACCAAGCCTTCCGCCCGCTTTTAGGGAAGTGCGTCATTGTGTACATTGACGACATACTGATTTACAGCCCCGACAGAGCACAGCACTTACAGGACATCGAAGCAGTTTTTAAGATACTGAGTGAGAACCGCCTACTGACAAAAGCATCTAAGTGTGAGTTCTTACAAGACCGACTGGAATTTTTGGGACACATCATTTCAGCTGCAGGAGTGGAAATAGACCCGAAAAAAATTGCGACGATTCAAGCATGGCACGCGCCGACCAACTTGACCGGGCTGCAGAGTTTTTTGGGGTTCGTCAACTACGTGCGCCGGTTCGTCCCCGACATGGCGAAGCTGACTGCCCCGTTGACCGACCTGCTGAGGAAGAGGGTTGAGTACACGTGGGGGGAGAAAGAGCAAGCTGCCTTCTCGGCCCTCAAAAATATTTTGTGCTCACCGCCCGTCTTTCACATCGCAGATCCGCACCGTCCGTTCGAACTGGTCACCGACGCTAGCGATATCGCTGTGGAAGCAGTACTGTTGCAGGACTTCGGGAACGGCCTTCAGCCAATCGCGTACGAGTCTCGCAAGCTTCACCCGCCCGAACGCAACTATCCGATACACGACCGCGAAATGCTGGCGATCGTGCACGCGTTCAAGGTGTGGCGATGTTACCTCACGGGAGCAGACGTGACAGTACGGACAGACCACCGATACCTACAGTACCTTCGCGCCCAACCGAATCTCAACCCACGACAGATCCGCTGGTTGGACTACCTGGAATCCAACTTCCACTACTGGTCACGTACAAAAAAGGCGCATCCAACATCGCCGACGCACTCACGCGCCCCACTGCCCAACTCCACGCTATCCTACTCGCCCAAACCAACCCATTGCTAACAGGCCTATTCACCCACGGATACCGTACCGACCCATTTTTCATGACCGGAAATTCACAACAACTGGCAGAGGCCAGAGGAGTCTTACGTAAAAGCAGGTACCAACCGCATTTGGGTACCCGCGTACTCACTACTGAGGGAACTACTACAGCAGGAGGCACACGACGGGATTACCTCAGGACATTTCGGGGTAGAAAAAGCGCGACAGCAACTGCAGCGGTATTACTACTGGCCGGAGCTGTTGACCGACGTACAGCACCACGTGGGCTCGTGTCCTACGTGTCAGGTGATGAAGAGCTCGCGAAAAAGAAAGGCGGGTCAGTTGCAGCCGATTCCACCGCCTGAGCGCGCCTGGCAGCAGGTTACCATGGATTTCGTCACGGGGTTACCTTCGAACCCTGGGGGTAACGACGCAGTTATGGTCGTCGTTGACAGGTTGACGAAGATGGCACACTTCGCTCCGTGCAAGAAATCGATCTCGCCTGTTCATCACAGCCGTCGTTCGACTGCACGGGATACCATCCGCGATAATCAGCGATCGCGACACGAAGTTCACCAGCAACTTCTGGAAGAACCTCTGGGAGCAGTTCGGGACAAGGCTACAGTTCAGCTCGTCGTACCACCCCGAGTCCGACGGTCAAACGGAGCGGACGAATCAGACGATGGAGCAGTTGATTCGTGCCACGTGCAACGACCCGACCACTTGGGAGCAGCAGCTGCCGCTGATCGAGTTCGCGTATAACAACGCCACGTCAGCGACGACGCAGCAGTCCCCTTTCTACCTGAACTATGGGCAAAACCCTACAGTGCCCATGACGCCGAGTCCGGACAACCCAACGCCGCGTGCACAGCAATTCGCTGAAATTCTGCAAGCTGCCCGCACCAGAGCCGCTGGAGAAATTAAAATAGCCAACGTCATCGCTAAACGCAACGCTGACCGCCACCGCCGCTCAGTCACGTATCAGTCAGGGGATTACGTACTGCTCGACACACAGAACTTAAGACTGCCCGTCGTACCAAAATTGCGACCCCACTACTGTGGACCATTCCAAATCAGCCACATGATTACCCCGGTGACAGCCCACCTCCTGTTGCCGACGGACTGGAACATCAGCCCTTCGTTCCACGTCAGCCTGCTTCGCCCATACATCCCAACCACAAGCCAACTGCCTCGTCACCGCCCGCCATCCATGACTCGCCCTGCATCGGAGCCGATCATCGAGCCCAAAAAAATCCTGAGCCATCGGATTCGACACCACACGGGAATTAGGATGATTGAATTCCTCGTTCGCTGGAAGGATCGCGCGCCAACTGAGGATAGCTGGGTGCCCCTGGCCAACATCGAAAACCACCCTGCCCTGCAAGTGTACCTGAGGAGCCGGGGTTTCTGCGATATACACGCACTCGCGTTGCGGAGGGGGCTTCTTGAGGGGGGGGGTAGTGTAAGGAATTTTCTCGATATTCCTTAGCGCGCCCTGCAACATCGCGTACAGCAGCAGCCGTTGTTCGCCCGTTACTGCTAACGGGGCTTCGCCGACTTCGCGCGCACTGTTTTCCCAAACCTCGCATTGCTGGACCGGCCGTGTCGGCCTACGCTTCGGGACTAGCCCGAGCCTCGCTTCCAGCGTAGCACTAGCTAGCTCGCACGCACCGCGTTACCGTTTGCATGTTTCGAGCATAAATGTTCGCTCATGCCTTCGCTCACATTTTGTACTCATTTGACACCTTAGTGCAATTCTCGCTACTTCGATTCATCGCACCCGTAACACTACCCCACTATGTCGCTCAAGGGGAGTACGACGAGTCCACTGGGACAAGGAAAGGGACTCAACAGGGGGAACAGGAGGGGACGGTAGGGGACCACGAACAAAGCGTGCAGGTGCTGGGTCGGGGAGGTCGTGTAGTCGCAGTCGGTGCTGCTCCGCCTCCTCTGGCGTCTGCTGCGACGGCACCAGCCCCTGCTGCTGCTCCTGTGGCTCCGCCTCTGCCCTCTCCTGCTGCGACTGCAGCTGCACCCGCTGCTGCGAGCGGGACTCCTGCGCTACCCTCTCCTGCTGAGGTCGTGACTCCTCCTGTACTCTCTCCTGCTGGGTCTGTAACTGCACCTGCTGCTGCGGGCTGGACTCCTGCTCTACCCTCTCCTGGTGCGGCCGTGACTCCTCCTCTACCCTCTCCTGCTGCGGCTGCAGCTGCACCCACTGCTGCGACCGGGACTCCTGCTCTACCCTCTCGTGCTGCTGCTGTGACTCCTCCTCTACTCTCTCCTGCTGCTGTAGCTGCTGCTGCTGCTGTTGCTACTGCTGCTGCTGCTGCTGCTGCTGCTTCTGCTGCCGCTGCTGGTGCTGCTGCTGCTGCTCCTGCTGCTGCTGCTGCTGCTGCTGCTGCTGCTGTGCCCTCTCAAACCGCTCACGCTCCTCCCTCTCCAACCGGAGGAGACGCTGCTCACGGGTCAGGAAACGTACAGTGCGAGGTGTAGGCGCCACAGTGCCAGTGCCTCCAGCTCCAACACTACCAGAACAGCACCTCCACTAGCGACACCCCCGAGGCCTCCAGTACCTCCCGTAGGAGCACCTCCAAGCTCCGCAGCAACCGGCCGCAGAGGAGAACGAGGAGGGAACTGCGGGACGACCGGGAAGCCGGGGGGTGACGAGGGGCGAGGCCGCCGACTCGAGGCTGCCGTGTCCTCCACAGGAATGACCTCCACGCCCACACCCACTGCACCCCCTGAACCGACACCACGAGCTCCTGCAGCCCCAGCACCCGCACCCTCCGCAACTGCACCTCCCGCACCCCCAGACACGACAGGGACTGGACGCTGCGGGGGGGACGACTGCGGAGTGACGTGCGACACACCTGACGGGGCAGGACGCGAAGCGGGGGGGGCTACCGGGGCGACTGGGGGGGGCTCAAGGGTGAGGAACAGCGGGGGGGAAAAGACCTCAGTACCTCGGTGGGGGCGACTCTTGTAGTAACAGACAGACTCGTCGAATGTGACGTCCTGAGAAGCGAAGAACCCGCAGGTGACCGGGTCGTAGAACACCCAGCCGGAGGCGTCCAATGGGAAGCCAAGAAAGACGCAAGCACGAGTGCGCGGAGACAACTTGTTCGCGCCAGGTGTGAGGTCAGTACAGTCGCGAAAGAAACAGCTGGACGCTCCAGAATCTAGGGTGAAGGAAAGCTGTGCAGTCTGTGGGGTCGCACCCGAACCAGCTACAAAGGCTAGTGCTAGACTAGTGGTAGCTGCAGCTCCTACACAAAGACCCTCAGAGGCGCCTGGACTGGAAACAACACACGCACCAAGACTGGAAACACAGGTCTCTACTCGTGCAGCCGAAAAAGGTCCTAGACCAGGTAGGTGAGACTCAACTGGTGGAGTAGTGCGCTGGCGAAGGCGCGAAGGCCAGTGCGGTGTAATAGCGTGAGGACCAAAACGCTCACGGTGGAGGTCGTCGAGTCGACGGTAGCAGCTGGACGCAGTGTGGTCAGGACTCCAGCAGGTAGTACCAGCACCAGGGCCTGTCAGGGCCCGGTACCTACAGGGGCCGACGTCTCACCCACTGCTAGCTGAGCCACTACTGGGGGCGCCACACTTTGGACCCGCAGGCCCCCACTGACGGGAGTGCTGTGGCCGGCCCTGCTGCTGTAGAACCCTAGTACACGCCATGAGAGCCTATGCTGCTGCTGGTTCTGCTGGGGGCAGCCTAAGCTGCTGCTGGTGCGCTGGGGGCAGCCTGTGCTGCTGCTGGTGCGCTGGGGGCAGCCTATGCTGCTGCTGGTTCGCTGGGGGGCAGCCTATGCTGCTGCTGGTGCGCTGGCGGCAGCCTATGCTGCTTCTGGTTCTGCTGGGGGCAGCCGACGCTGTTGCTGGTGCGCTGGGGGCAGCCTGTGCTGCTGCTGGTGCGCTGGCGGTAGCCTAAGCTGCTGCTGGTGCGCTGGGGGCAGCCTATGCTGCTGCTTGTTCGCTGGGGGCAGCCTATGCTGCTGCTGGTGCGCTGGCGGCAGCCTATGCTGCTTCTGGTTCTGCTGGGGGCAGCCTACGCTGCTGCTGGAGCGCTGGGGGCAGCCTGTGCTGCAGCTGGTGCGCTGGCGGTAGCCTAAGCTGCTGCTGGTGCGCTGGGGGGAGCCTATGCTGCTGCTGGTTCGCTGGGGGCAGCCTATGCTGCTGCTGGTGCGCTAGCGGCAGCCTATGCTGCTTCTGGTTCTGCTGGGGGCAGCCTACGCTGCTGCTGGCGCGCTGGGGGCAGCCTATGCTGCTGCTGGTGCTGCTAGCGGCAGTGTAATCGGCTGGGGCTACTGGCGGCGGGTGTGGCAGCTCGTGGGGAGGCGGGTTTCAGGTGGGGAAGCTGTTAAGGCAGCAGGCTACGGGTGGGGAAGGTGAGGCGGCGGTTCTGTGCGGTTCTGTGCGGTTATGTGCAGTTCTGTGCGGTTCTGTGCGGTTCAATGCGGTGAAGAGGACTGGGTGGGGCGGCTGATCCCGGGTGAGGTGCCTGGAACGGGTGGGGCAGCAGGTTTCCAGGTGGGGCGGTGGTTGTCAGGTCTGGGGCGGCGGTTTTCAGGTGGGGAAGCTGTTAAGGTAGCGGTTCTGTGCGGTTCTGTGCAGTTATGTGCAGTTCTGTGCGGTTAATGCGGTGGAGAGGACTGGGTGGGGTGGCTGATCCCGGGTGAGGTGCCTGGAACGGGTGGGGCAGCAGGTTTCCAGGTGGGGCGGCGGTTGTCAGGTCTGGGGCGGCGGTTTTCAGGTCTGGGGCAGCGGGTCTCCAGGTTCGGCGGGGGATTTCAGGTCTGGGGGCCGGTTACGATGGTGGGCTGCACGTGCGCGCGGCTACGACGTACTAGCGCGGAGCTGCGGGTGCGACTAAGGCTGCGCGCGCAGCTACGCGCGTTCGTCTGCTGCGCGCTAGAGGGCTGGGGGGCAACACGCGGGGTAAAACGAGTGGGGCGCGGGGCAGAAAACCGAGTGACGCACGGCACAAACGGGTGGGGCGCAGGGCAGAAACGGGTGACGCGATGGCGACGGGGGGGCGCGACCTACTCGGGCTCTACGGGGCAGGGCGCTTCGGGCTATGGGTCGCTACGAGGCGCGCGGCTGGCGCGGCTATCGAGAGAAATTTCGCCTAGGGGAAAAATCGCCTAGGGGAAAAATCGCCTACGGGAAGCCTAGCTCTATACCATGTTAAGATAAGAATGAAATTGATAGAAAATGTGAAGTACAACCCTAGATATAGCAAACCCTAATCATGCAAGGAAGTAGAAATGTAACACATAGACTAACCTAAACAACATATATACAATTTATGTTGACACGTCTCACTCGGTGTGCGACCGCGGGACGTTGGAGAAAATTGGAGAATCTTCGGAGGAGACCAAGTTCACGGCAACGATGGTAGACTGTACGAAACTTCCCATCCACGGCGAAGCATCACTGCAGCTTCACATAGGGGCACTGAGGTGGAAGCCGACGTTGCCGATCACGAACGTCAAGGGATCAGATTTCATCTTGGGGCGAGATTTCTTGAAGCGGTTCAACCCCGAGATCGACTGGGTCAACGGGAAGGCGTGCATCTACAACAACGGGAAACGAGTGGAGCTGCGAAGCTGGACGGATACAGGGAGCGTTCCTGAAACGACACTGGCACGGTTCGAACGGACGGTGAACGAGAGTAACACGGGCTACTTAGCACTGGTTATGGCAGCAGCAGAGGAGGAGAAGCTGAGTACGGAGCTACCTGCAGCAGTGAAGGAGGTCTTGGAGCAGTACAAAGATATAATGCCCGACGACCTACCCGCAGGCGTACCTCCAGCACGCACCCACGAGCACGAGATCGTGGAGGAACCAGGTGCGAAACCCGTCTCACGTGCACCATACCGACTGAGTCCGACCGAACTGACAGACATGAAGAAACAGATAGAGTATCTACTGGACAGACAACTGATCCGCCCATCCACCTCTCCCTACGGTGCACCAGTCCTCTTCACTCCAAAACCAGACGGCAGTTTACGGATGTGCATCGACTACCGCGCACTGAACAAACAGACAGTAAAAAACAAATACCCCATACCGCGCATAGACGACCTACTGGACCAACTGCGTGGTGCAACTGTCTTTTCGAAGCTGGACCTACGGTCGGGTTACTGGCAGATCAAGATGGCGGACAACTCGATCCACAAGACGGCGTTCCGTACCAGATACGGCTCCTACGAATACTTGGTGATGCCGTTCGGACTCTGCAACGCACCAGCAACGTTCCACGCGGAAATGAACCATATCCTGCGGCCCCTGTTGGACGAGTGCGTAGTTGTGTACCTGGATGATATCCTCATCTACTCCAAGAACATGAAGGAGCACGTGGAGCATCTGCGGAAAGTCTTCGAGATCCTGCGGAAAAACAAGTTCTACGTGAAGCTATCGAAGAGCGACTTCGCCCTGAAGAAGGTGCAGTTTCTCGGGCACATGGTGAGTGCCGAGGGCGTACACGTGGACCCGCGGAAGATCGAAGCCGTCAAGAAGTGGAAAGTACCGGAGAACGTGAAGGAGTTGCAGCATTTCCTAGGCTTCGCCAACTACTACAACAGGTTCGTGCCGCAGTATGCTAAGATAGCAGCGCCACTGACCGACCAACTGAAAAAGGATACGCCCTACAAATGGGATACTCCTCACCAGCAAGCCATGGAGCAGCTACAGACAGCACTGACCACAGCCCCAGTACTCATCTTACCGGATCCAGACAAGGACTACGTGGTGGAAGCAGACGCTAGTGACCACGCAGTCGGAGCAGTACTGATGCAGGATCACGGACGCGGTTTGCAGCCCATCGCCTACCTCAGTAAGAAGCTACACGGAGCAGAACTGAACTACCCCATCCATGACAAGGAAGCCTTAGCAATAGTCATAGCCTTCAAGGCGTGGAGGTGTTACCTAGAGGGAGCCAAGACTACAGTCTATACTGACCACTGCAGCCTCAAATACCTGAAGTCGCAGCCTACACTTTCACGACGACAGGTGCGGTGGGTGGACTTCCTGGAAACTCACTTCCACTACGACATCATCTACAAGCCTGGACTACACAACAAGGCAGACGCGTTGAGCCGCCCCGGACATGTAGCAGGCATCCAGCTCGACGGGATGAACCCTCTGCTCAAGGGTCTATTCCAACATGGGTACTCCGTGGACGCAGAGATCGCTACAGCACAGACTAAGAAGCTGTTACAGTGGGAGAAAGACTTAGCTGTAAGGAAGGGTTCAGGAAAGATTTGGGTACCGAATTACGCCCCGCTACGGCAGATCCTCTTGGAGGAGTTTCACGACGTACCTTACGCGGGACATTTCGGGAGCAACAAGACGTTAGCAGGGATAGCAAAGTATTACTACTGGCCGGGGATGGCAGCAGACGTGCAGCAGTTCGTCACCTCATGCGACACGTGCCAGCGGATGAAGAGCAGCAAGCAGAAAAAAGCAGGGTTACTTCAGCCTCTACCCGTACCGGAGCAGCCATGGCAGGTCATTAGCCTCGACTTCATCACAGGACTTCCTTCGACCTCACGGGGGCACGATTCCATCCTCGTAGTGATCGATAAGTTCTCCAAAATGGGTCACTTCATACCGACCAACGCCACAGCTACAGCTGAAGCAACTGCTCGCCTCTTCTTTGACCGCATCATCACCATCCACGGGATCCCCGCTACACTCATCTCAGACAGAGACCCCAAATTCACCAGTAAGTTTTGGAAGGAGCTCATGGGACTGTTGGGGACAAAACTTGCGATGTCCTTAGCATACCACCCACAGACTGACGGACAGACCGAGCGACTCAATCAAGTGGTTGAACAGTTACTGCGCACAGCTTGCAAATACGATGTCAGCCACTGGGACACACAGTTACCGACCCTAGAGTTCGCTTACAACAACGCGTCACATGCGGCCACAGGGAAAACTCCTTTCTTCCTGTGTTACGGACGGGAACCACTTACACCACAGCAGCCAACCACACCGGCACACGTCCAAGCCGCACATGACTTCGTCACCACCATGCAGCAGCTATGGGAGAAGACGCAGCGATGTCTCACCACGATGCAGACCTCCCAGAAGCAGTATGCCGATCGCCAGCGACGTGATCACTCAGTAGCAGTCGGAGATCAGGTGCTTCTTGACACGCGCAACTTGAACCTGTCTCACCTCCCATCTAAACTCCGGCCTCGCTTCTGTGGTCCTTTTCTCGTTGAGGCACAGGTGACACCAGTAACATTCCGCTTGCGCTTACCAGATACGTGGAAGCTTCACAATGCTTTCCATATTCAGCTACTGAAACCCTAAAAGGACCCCAATCAACAGTTCCAGGGACGGCAGCTACCGCCACCACCACCTGTTCTCATCCAAGATGAACTTGAGTATGAAGTGGAGCGCGTTCTCTCTCATCGACGCCGCGGCGGCAAGACCCTCGAGTTCCTGCTATGCTGGAAGGGATATGACCCCACTGAGGACAGTTGGGTTGCAGAAGCTGCTATGGGCAACGCACGCCGTGCTCTCAAGGACTATCTTGTCAAGCAGGGTGTATCTCACGCCACCTAGCTTTGAGGGGGGGACGTGTGAGAGTACGACGGCTTATGCTGGCTTTGCTAACTTGCCTAGACTTTATTATGCTATATCTAGCTTGAGTTTTATTTATCATGCATAGATATGCTTGATTTCCTAGGTTAGGTGCATTCCTATATTTTATTATAGTTATAGCACCGAACCAGGTTACGTGTACCGAACTCAAGCCTATTCGGTTTCCACCGAATTGCTTTCTACTGAGTTCGGGAAGGGTCTGTTCGGGACGCTTCGCGACCCTCAGAACCTTCGTGTAACACCTGGTTACGGGGCCTTGTGTCGAGCCTATATATAGCCTCGTGTTGTACCCACGTGATCAATTCAATTCAAACTCTCTTTTCTGAGCTCGATCCTAGATCCTCACAACACCGAAAGGTGCACTGAGATGTTGCGAAGAGGGTACTGCGTAACTTGTGCAGTACATCGGGCATGGGGCTCGTGCTCGGAGGACGGGGTTCAGTGGTACTCACAGACACTTCGACACTTCTTGGGCCGACGACTAGGCGACTCAGCGTTCGTCACAGGGTTACACCTTCAGTCTTGGCTTTTGTTCTGTCTCGTGAAGGTCCACTCGTTCTTCTTTTGTGCTTGGTTCCAGCTGTGAGGCCAAGATCTATGCTGGGGCTATGGCTGCACAGGAGCTACGCCGGTTGACCTACTTGCTGACCGACTTAGGGAAGCGGCCTTGTTCTCCTCCAGTCCTGTACGTCGACAACAAGGCCATGCTTGCCTTGTCTTAAGAGCAGAGACTGGAGCACAGAACGAAGCACATTGCTCTTCGCTACTTTCTTGCTCGAGAGCTGCAGCACTCTGGCCAGATTCGCCTTCCCTACGTGGCCTTCCGGGCCAGCACTGCTGATGTCTTCACCAAGGCCCTTGGGTCTGGTGATCATCAGCGTTTTTGCACTGCTCTTGGGCTTCTGCCTGTTTTGCCTCACTTGCTGGTTGCTTGACTTGTCTTGTACTGTGATATATATATATACATATATAAATATATATATACCCGCATGCTTGCTTTGCTAGATTGTGATGACTGTACTGCTTGTGCTTTTATAACTCTGCATGTGGACTGGCCTTGTGGCCGCTTGCTTGTGCTCAAACTGCATGGTGATCTTGAGATCCACCCTGGGCTTTGCTTTGTTTGCATCTCCTGACTGGTCTTGTGACCACTGTTTGGTTTGGCTATATCCCCCACATCACATATGGGGGTGTGTAAAAACATTATATGCTTTCTATCTTTCTAGCCTATGCAGGGGTTATCCTTAGAGGGAAAACCACATTTCTCGACACTCTTGTACACCCCCCTTAATCGATCATCCTTCTCACTAGATTCTAACAATTGAGAGCAAATAGGCAGGCCATCTGGGAGGCAGGCCTTGGTGAGGCAGAAACAGAAACAGAATGTGAATAAATTCCCACGAGTTCAGCCACCTCCAACTTACACTCTCCAATGAAATCTGGTCTAGTCAACGGGTAGGCGGGTTTGAGTCGACCCAAAGCTCAGCTGCTATGTCGCCCACCACTGCTGCACCCACCTGCCACTCGCACCCACCCTCTCATCTTATCTGGTCAAGTCAAGCAGAGGCAGACGTAGAGCTGAGTTGCCTCACCGCCTTACTGAGGCCACTGGCTCTGACGATGCTGCCTCACCTCCTTAGAAGGTGGTTCTAACGAGCATAACTGGCTGCCATGCGTGCACATGACAGCTAACATATGAAAAGCATGCCTTGTGGCATGACTCACAAGCACCTGGCACCTCTTTTTGAGTCAGCTCAAAAATAGGCTCCTCACAAACGGATTATTTGTTGAGAGAATTTTTTGTTCTTGGATGATTGGGTGTTCTTTGTTGAAGCTGTTGGTGCATGCGCAACCACCAGATATGTTGCGCGGCGAAGGTTTGGACCAAACTACCAATGAAGACACCCTTGAGGACTGAAGATGTGGCTTCTTGGTGTTTACCAGGGCGGCCTGGATTTGTCACCTAAATTTCGGGGTTAGCCAGGGTGTATGTATCCTTGAGTTTGTTTTCATGGAGGTGTTAGCTTTTCTTTCAAGGCTTCTGCTTCGATCTGTTTTCGTTTTTATTCTTGTCAGCACTGATGAAGGCCCGAAAGATTATTCCCTTCGGCCGAAGCATGTTTGCTCCTTTCTTCTAGTTTTTGTTAACAGTTTCACAAGCTCTCGGTGACAAGCTAATCTTCTAGTTTTTACAAACTGCCTTTTCCTACTTGCTCTGACGCAGGTGCTGCTCACTGGAAGAATATCCGTAGATCTCCATGACTCACAAGCACGCCTTGTGGCATGACTCACAAGCACCTGACACCTCCCGACCAACCATGTGTACAGAGCGATCCACCTGGCCGGACTGCACGATTGGAGCAGTGTGCGGAATCTACCAGGCATGATTCAGCCTGGAATGATTCAGCCTGGCATGATTCAGCCTGGCATGATTCAGCCTGGCATGATTCAGCCATGCATGATTCAGCCTGGCATGATTCAGCCTGGCATAATTCAGCCTGGCATAATTCAGCCTAGCATAATTCGACCTGGCATAATTCGGCCTGGCATGATTCAGCCTGGCATGATTCAGCTCACCCAATAAAGGCACATCACTCACCCGATGAATGCATTGCACTCACCCTCTAGGCCCAAAGAGGCTGCTAAAAAAACTGTGTGTGAGGCACGGTAGTGGGGGGTGGTGGGGAGGAGAGAGGGAAACATGGAGGGGCAAGGAGTGAGCAGGCAAGCAGGAGTGGTGTTGGCTAAGCTGGGTGTGAGGTGGTGGGGGGGGACTGGCTTTTAAGTCGACGCAAAAGTCACCTCGACTCGAAAGTCACCTCAAAAGTCACTTTGTTTTGAGTCGACTCAAAAGGAGTGGTGTTGGCTAAGCTGGGTGGTATGTGAGGTGGTGTAGGGGGACTGGGGGGAGAGAAGCATACGGATCGAGCGGGACAGGAACGGCAGGTTAGCGATTGTAGCCAGGAGTGTCAAACAAAGTAGTGAGAGTGTGAAGTGAAGAGGGTTAGACTTGCATACAGGAGCACACACTTGAAGTTGAATAGGAAAAATTAGTCTTGTATAGTAAGCCTGAACAGTCGACTTTTGAGATGTCTCAAAACATGAAGTTGAATAGGTTAAACCAGTCTTGTATAATCCTGAACTTGCATAGCAGCCTTATACAGGTGTGCAGCTTTATACAGGACTGACAGATCCTCTTTTGAGAATTCTTAAACGCCACACTGGGGCTGACCTGAAAAGAGCCGATCCAACCACAGTGGTCCCAGCGGTGCAAGTACACATTCTTGATGAAACCGCACCGCACCCCACCGCACCGGTCAGATCACCACCAAACCCCAACCCGCACCGTACCACATGCCACTCGCTACAACATTTGCCACTGCATGCCACTGCACCGCCCCGCACCACTCACCTCACCACACCCACATGCTACTGTACAAGGTGTCAAATGATATATGCGCTATATATGTTTAGGCTGTAGTGGGGTAGCCAATATGGGGTACAGCCCCCTCTAGGGTTTCACATTTGTACCCAACTCTTTCATACTGCATTCATTCCTGCTACTAGATTCTAACATGGTTTCAGAGCACTAGGTCCGTAGGACCGTTTTTTTTTCCGGGCCCACCTACCGTTGCGGTTACCGCGCTACCCCACGTGTTGTCCTGCGTGCGCCTTCCCCTGCCTTGCCTTGTGACGTGCTGCGCTGTGCGCGCCGTCCTGCAGCCCTCGCGCTGCCTACTGTTGCCCTAGCTACGCGCGCACCGCCCTGCAGACCCGTAAGGCCAGCGCGCCGCCCCTGCAGGCCCGTAAGACCAGCGCGCCGCCCCTGCAGGCCCGTAAGGCCCGCGCGCCACCCGTGCAGGCCCGTAAGGCCCGCGCGCCGTCCCTGCAGGCCCGTTAGGCCCGTGAGCCGCCCCTACAGGCCCGTCAGGCCAGAGCGCCACCCCGCCCTGCAGCCGATGCGGCCCCGCCAGGCCGCTGTCGCGGCACCGCCCTGCCGCTGACCCGGCCCCGCCCTGCCGCTGACGCGGCCCCGCCCTGTCGCTGACGCAGCCCCGCCCTGCCGCGGTTGCGGCCCCGCCCTGCCGCCGACGCGGCCCCGCCGCGTCGCTGTCGCGGCCCCGCCCTGCCACCGACGCGGCCCCGCCAGGTCGCTGTCGTGGCCCCGCCCTGCCGCTGACGCGGCCCCGCCCTGCGGCTGACGCGGCCCCGCCCTGCCGCCGACGCGGCCCCGCCCTGCCGCTGTCGCGGCCCCGCCCTGCCGCCGACGCGGCCCCGCCCTGCCGCTCTCGCGGCCCCGCCCTACCGCCGACGTGGCCCCGCCCCGCCGCTGTCGCGGCCCCGCCCTGCCGCCAACGCGGCCCCGCCTGGCCCCGCCCTGCCGCCGACACGGCCCCGCCCTGCAGCAGCTGCCGCGGCCCTCCCCTGCCGCTGTCGTGGCCCCAGCCCTGCAGCTGACGCAGCCCTGCTCGGCAGCCGCTGTTGCGGCCCCGCCGTTGCCGCCGTTGTGCGCCTACCCTGCCGCCGCCCGCCGAGCGCTTGCCCTGCTCGCCCAGCGAGCGCCTGCCCTTCCCGCCACTGGTGAGCACCTGCCCTACCCGCGCTTCCCGCGCGCCTGCCTTGTTAGCGCGCTGCCGCGCCATCTGCCTGCCTGCCTGCCTGCCGCGCTTGCCCTGGCCGCGGTGCTACTGCTGCTACTTCTGTTACTGCTGTTAGGCTGCTGTTGCTGCCACTGCTGCTACTGGCGTTGGCCAGATGCAGCTCCAGCGGCGTCCGCGCGAGTCTCTCACGCCCCAGCAGCTTCGTGAGTGGTACGCTAGTTGGGGTTGTGGCGGTAGCCGTCGTGGCTGTCGCCCTGGAGCTGGTCAGTCGGGAGCGTTTGGCAGTGGCCAGCTGCAGCTGCAGCGGCGTCCGCGCGAGACGCTTACGCCCCAGCAGCTTCGTGAGTGGTAAGCTCAGAGTAGAGGGTCTCGGAGTACCGTTCGCTGCCCGTACGTCATTCGCACAGGTGATCGGGCTGTTAAGGCTTTTGGGACGCTTGGTCACACACAGTCCCGCTGCTTCGCCCGTCTGAGCGACGCCTGGCGTACCCAGTTTGGCGACGAGGCTGAGCTCCCCACCTGGCTGGAGCTGCTTAGGCAGAGGGTAGATATCTTTGCTCTTGACTATGATGTTATTCTCACTGCCATGTATGCATTGCCTACTAGTGCTGACGGTGCCTGTTACCTGTGCGTACCGCTTGACCCAGGTATAGAGCCTGCTGCTCTAGGTGCTGGTGAGGCTGCTGCTCTAGGTGCTAGTGCGTCTCCTGCTCTACGTGCTGGTGAGGCTGCTGCTCTAGGTGCTGGTGAGTCTGCTCTCTCTGGTACTGCGCCTGCTGAGGCCTTGTACACCTTCACACTCGACTCAGGTGCTTCCCGCTCCTTCTTTCGCGACAGCACCACCCTCACGCCGCTCAGTCGGCCGGTTCCAGTCTCCATGGCAGACCCCTCTGGGGGTCCAGTCCTTGCGCACTCCTCCACGGTCCTGCCGTGTCCGGCGGTCCCGTCTGGCTCCCTGTCAGGTCTTCACCTCCCCTCGTTCTCTACGAACTTGGTGAGTGGTGCTGACCTCCAGGACCAGTGGGTTGACCAGTTCACCCCTGGAGGTCAGCGCGTGACCTACTGTACGTGCTCCCGGACGGGCCGGCACCTGGCCACGTTTACCCGTGCGCCTGACTCGAGTCTGTACACACTGACTACTGTGTCCCCTCAGGTCGCTGCGTCTGCGTCTGCGTCAGGTCATCTAGCGGCCCCCTGCTCGTGTCGCGCTTTGTCGCACCAGACCCTCCTTTGGCACCACCGTCTTGGTCACCCCTCGGTGCAGCGCCTTCGTAGCATGCACCACCGTGTCCTTGTCTCTGGTCTTCCCAGGGTTCTCCCTCCCCTCCCACCCTCGCTCGCTCCTCCTTGTCTTCCTTGTGTCGAGGGGCGGCAGCGCGCCGCTCCTCACTCCTCCTCGTTTCCCCCGACGACTGCTCCCCTGCAGACCCTGCACATAGACGTGTGGGGCCCAGCCCGCGTTAGTGGGCAGGACCGCGAGCGGTACTTCCTGCTGGTTGTTGACGACTACTCGCGTTACACCACGGTCTTCCCCTTGCGCACCAAGGGTGAGGTCCCTGATGTTTTGATCCCTTGGATCCGCGGTGCCCGTCTCCAGCTCCGTGAGCAGTTCGGGACGGAGTTTCCCGTCCTGCGTCTGCACTCTGACAGAGGTGGGAAGTTTTCCTCCGACCTTCTGCAGAGCTTTTGTCGTGGGGAGGGCATTCGCCAGACGTTCACGCTTCCGGCCTCTCCGCAGCAGAATGGGGTTGCTGAGCGCCACATTGGTTTGGTCACGGAGGCCGCTCGTACCTCCATGGTCCATGCGGCTGCCCCCCATTTTCTGTGGCCGTTTGCAGTCCGCTACACCGCGCATCAGCTCAACCTCTGGCCCCGTGTCTCCTTGCCGGAGACTTCGCCCTCACTGCGGTGGACGGGGGAGGTTGGCGATGCGTTGATGTTCCGGGTCTGGGGTTCTCGTGCCTTTGTCCGCGATACCACCACGGACAAGCTCTCCGCCCGCGCTGTTCCCTGTGTCTTCCTTGGCTTTGTCCCTGACGCGCCTGGTTGGCAGTTTTACCACCCCACCTCGCGTCCTGTCTTCCCCTCTCAGGACGTCACGTTCGACGAGTCGGTTCCCTTTTACCGTCTCTTCCCCTACCGCACTGCCCCTCCCCCCCCCCCCGCCGCTCTTCCTCGCTCCAGGTGCTCCCCAAGTAGACCCCCTCCCCGCTCCCGGTCCTGCTCCTTCAGGTGTGTCTCAGGTAGACCCTCCTCCCTTGACTGCGCCAGTTGAGGTCACTGACTCAGGTCCTGCTGAGGGTGGTCCTGCTCGGGGTGCTGCTCCTGGGGGTGCTGAGCCTGGGGGTGCGGAGCCTGGGGGTGCTGAGCCTGGGGGTGCGGAGCCTCGGGGTGCTGAGCCTGGGCGTGAGGAGTCTGGGGGTGCTGAGCCTGGGGTTACTGAGTCTGGGGGTGCTGCACTTGGGGGCGCTGAGGCGTCTGGTGAGCAGTCTCCCTGGAGCGGCCGTCTCCGTAGTCGCTCCGCTGGTGCCTCGCCGCTGCACTCTCGTCGTCGTCTCCCTCTCCCCCAGCAGCTGCGTGATTGGTACGTTAGCCGTCAGGGTCGAGCTGCTGGAGCTGGGGGCCCTGCTGCGGGAGGCGCTGGTGTTGGAGGCACTGGAGCCGGCGCTGTCCCTCTCTCCCCACAGCAGCTGCGTGAGTGGAACGTCAGCCGTCAGTGTCGCGCTGCTGGAGTTAGGGGCCCTGCTGCGGGAGGCGCTGGAGCTGGTGACTCTGCTACTGGAGTTGTTTCTACTGGAGGTACTGGAGCTGCTGGGACTGGAGGTGCTGCTGTCGACTCTGAGGTTGGAGGCCCTGGAGCTGGAGGTGCCGGTTCTGGGGGTGCTACTGCTGGTGGCACTGGAGCTGGAGGTCCTGGAGCTGCTGCGGGTGCTGGCGCTGGAGGTTCTGGAGCTGTTGGAGGTGGTGGCGCTGGAGCTGGAGGTTCTGGAGCTGCTGAGGGTGCTGGCGCTGGAGGTTCTGCAGCTGTTGGAGGTGGCGGCGCTGGAGCTGGAGGTTCTGGAGCTGCTGCGGGTGCTGGTGCTGGAGTCTCTGGAGCTGTTGGAGGTGCTGGCGCTGGTGGCGCCGGGGCTGGAGGTTCTGGAGCTGCAGGAGGTGCTGGAGCTACTGGTGCTGGTGGCACTGCGCCGCCGCGACTGTTCTTCGCTCCGCCGTCACCTTCGTCTCTACCACCGCCTGGCTCCGTGCTTCGCCAGGTTCTTAGCCTCCCGTCTTCTACTGGTCTTCCGTTACAGCCTGGCTCACCGCTGCCTGCTCCTTCTCCTTACACTAAGCTGACAGGCAGTCTTGCTGAGCGTCGTGAGCCTGCGTCTCGTCCTGTCTCGCCTGTTCGCACTGTCCACACTGGTCGTACTGGTCGTCGTGTTCCTCGTGAGCGTCCGCCGGCTGTCCCTGGCACACACCTCATGGCCCTGCGTCCTTCCTCTGCTCCGCAGCGTGTTCCCCTGCCGTCCCCTCCTGCGTCTTCTCTGCCTGACGTTCCGAAGCCTGAGTCTGACCGCGCTCGTGATGTTCACCCTACTGTCACGCGTCTGCTAGCCACAGTTGTCACTGACCCGTCGTTTGAGTCTGCTGCTGCGTCTGCCTTAGTCGCTGAGCTTGTTGACTTTGCTGCTGCCTGTCGTCTAGACTACGTCGCTAGTCTTGTTGCTGAGTCTGAGTCTGTCTCTCCTCCGTCCGTCGGGGGTGAGTGTGCTCTTTGCACGGACGTCCTTGAGGACAGGCAGGAGGACCTTGAGTGTCTTGCAGCCACTGCGCCTCATCTCGTGGCCATGCTGCTTGCCCTTGAGGGAGACCCGGATGCTCCAGACATCCCGACCCCGCGCTCTTACGCTGAGGCGATCGCGGGTGAGTACTCCTCTCAGTGGCAGACAGCCATGGACGCAGAGATGGCATCCTGGAAGTCCACAGGCACTTACGTTGACGAGGTTCCCCCTCCTGGGGCGAACATCGTCGATGGCATGTGGATTTTCAGGGTGAAGCGGCCGCCGGGTTCTCCGCCTGTCTTCAAGGCTCGTTACGTTGCTCGAGGTTTCAGACAGCGAGAGGGGATTGACTTCTTCCAGACCTTCTCCCCCACCCCGAAGATGACCACTCTTCGGGTGCTGCTGCACGTTGCCGCTCAGCGTGACTACGAGCTTCACTCTCTTGACTTCAGCACAGCTTTCTTACTAGGCAGCCTGCACGAGGAGATCTGGCTGCGCCGCCCACCTGGCTTCACTGGGTCATTCCCTCCTGGTACCCAGTGGAGCCTTTGGCGGCCGGTCTACGGTCTCCGCCAGGCGCCACGTGAGTGGCACGACACACTGAGGACGACACTTGCTGCTCTTGGGTTTGCTCCGTCGACTGCTGACTCGTCGCTGTTTCTGCGCACCGACACTTCGCTGCCGCCGTTCTACATCCTCGTGTACGTCGACGACTTGGTCTTTGCCACTGCTGACACTAAGGCTCTCGCCCTGGTGAAGTCGGAGCTGCAGAAGAGACACACGTGCACAGACCTGGGTGAACTGCGCAGTTACCTTGGCTTGCAGATCACCCGGGACAGAGCACGCCGCACCATCACCCTGACTCAGTCACACATGGTGCAGCAGGTCCTTCAGCGCTTCGGCTTCACCTGGTCCTCGCCACAGCATACTCCTCTGGCTACAGGTCACTTGCTCTCAGCTCCACCTTCGGACGAGTCCGTAGAGCCGAGTGGTCCTTACTCAGAGCTAGTGGGCTGCCTCATGTACCTGATGACGTGCACGCGTCCTAACCTTGCGTAACCTCTTGGCCTTCTGGCTCGCTACGTGGCTCCTGGTCGGCACCGAAAGGTGCACATGGATGCTGCTAAGAGGGTACTACGCTACTTGTGCAGTACATCGAGCATGGGGCTCGTGCTTGGAGGACGGGGCGACGTTGTCCTCACTGGGCACTCAGACGCTTCTTGGGTTGACGACCAGGCTACGCAGCGGTCGTCACAGGGTTACACCTTCAGCCTTGGCTCTGGTTCAGTTTCTTGGCGTTCTACTCGCGCGTCTTCAGTTGTGAGGCTGAGATCTACGCCACAGCCATGGCTGCATAGGAGTTACGCTGGCTCACCTACCTGATGACCGACTTGGGAGAGCGGCCCCGTTCTCCTCCAGTGCTGTACGTGGACAACAAGGCCGCCATTGCCTTGTGTGAGGAGCACAGACTGGAGCACAGAACGAAGCACATCGCTCTGCGTTACTTCATGGCTCGAGAGTTGCAGCAGCGTGGTCAGCTTCGCCTTGCTCACGTGGCCACTCGGGCCAACACTGCTGATATATTCACCAAGGCACTTCCGTCTGGTGATCATCAGCGTTTCTGCACTTTGTTAGGCCTTGTGCCCACGTTTCCTCACTTGCTGTAGACTTTGCTTGTACTGTGGTCTATATATATACCTGCAAACTTGTTCTGCTAGATAGAGATCACTATGCTGTTGTTATTGCATATATACCTCTGCATGTGAACTGGCCTTGTGGCCTTTTGCTTGTGCTCAGTGTGTGTGGTGACGTTGTGATCCACCCTGAGCTTGCTTTGCCTCTCTTGACTGGTCTAGTGACCGCTTGCTCTCCCCCACTTTGCCTATGGGGGTGTGTCAAATGATATATGCTCTATATATGTGTAGGCTGTAGTGGGGTAGCCAATATGGGGTACAGCCCCCTCTAGGGTTACACATTTGTACCCAACTCTTTCATACTGCATCCATTCCTGCTGCTAGTTTCTAACACAAGGCACCACACCACACTCACGGCAGAGAGGAAGGGTCAGACAGTTACAAGCGTTGAATAGAGTTTCAATGATTCCAAGTCAACTGTCGCTGGTGGTGGTGTTCTCCCTGCCTGAGCTGCTGGAATCTTCTTTGAAGCGCCTCTTATGTAGCCCCTGCCTGTGCTGCTGCTGGATGAGGGGCTCAAGCTGGAGGGCAGCAGAGAGGCGCGGAAAAATAGAGTCTCAAAACATGAGTCTCTCTCCTCTTGGTGCTGCTTTCCTCACTGCCCGTGCTGCTGGTGGACGAGGAGATCAAGCTGGTCGGCAGGAAGATCAAGTGGTGCTGAGAGGTATTAAAGGTACTGAGAGCAGGGCGTTGAGGGAGTGGTGTGAGAGCTAAAACATGATTTCTCCCGGCTTATGTAGTTGATAACCAGCATTGAACGGTGGCAGGAAATCCAGGTGTGTTAGAGTTGAGTAGTCCTGCCTAGGAACATGTACCGTAATTTGAAATGTCGACTCGAGGAAAGTATCCTCCTTCAGAAAGTAGAGAACTGGTTCGTGATTGCACAGAAAATACATTGCACACATTATTTACATGTACTACTAACACGACTCACCTAACAGGGAAAAGTACCTAACAGAAGTACCAGAAACAGAACGAACAGGTAAGTAAGCTGCACAATACATGACATGACTCATTAATCAGCTAATCTAGCAAAAGTACACGCAAATAGGTTGGCAATGGAGAACAAGAACCGAGCGCACAGAATGCCCATTGTCATCCTTCCACGTGATGCTGCCATACTTGAAGTTCTTGAACCTCCTCCTCACCACAACCTTCACCTTGAAACTGACCCGTTGCCCAGGCGCTATGGTAAACTGCGATGGCACCACTCTCACTCTCACTGCCTCAGGGACATTAACCGTCACCCTATAGGTCGATGTGGTGCCTGAGACACTCGTCACAGTCCGCCTAGCGGCGAGTTTATTCACTACCAGCGGTATGTTCACCAGCGAGATAGACGGCCGGTTTAGGTGCCTCGCTGCAACGGGTTTCAGTGGCACCTGCCCGAATGCCTCTCGGGCCATCGTGAAATTCATCCCAGCAAGAAAGTTGCGGAAATCTTGCTCCCCGGCATCGTAGGTCAGCCCGGGGTCAAGCGCCCTAGCGGGAAACACATGCCCCGCTCCCATCTGCCACGGAGTCGCCGGCTTGCCGTTCACATTCCGGATCATTCTGTTGCTGTTGTCAGTGCTGCGCGCTGTCGTCATCATGTCAGACATGACCTGCGCGGGCGTCCAATCAAGATGCTGCTGGATGATCAGAGCAGCAACACCGGCAACATGCGCCGCCGCCACGGCAGTCTCGTTATTGTAAGCCGAAAACGACCCCGTCTCGCCGACGGTTGTCCCCGGAGCAGCCGCAAGGATGTCGGCCCCCGGGGCGATGATGTCAGGCTTGAGGATGGTGTTGGAGGGGCGGGCTTTCTTCGGGTGGCAGACGGTGCAGCCCCGCGCGGCAAGAGGGCCGGTGGAGGACCATTCGGGAACCATGGGGAGGGAGGTGGCTGCAGGGGAGATGGTGGTGGGGAGTTGGGTTCCCAGCAGTGTTGATGCTGATGGGCCTGTGGTGTTTGCTGGAGATTCTAACGCTGCTGCTGTTGTTGTAGACGATGAAGTGAGGGATTCCTGAGGCACGGTACTGCATGGTGGGGCAGGGAGAGTGATGCGAGGAGATGCGAGGAGATGCGAGGAGATGCGAGGAGATGCGAGGAGATGGAAGACGAGGGAGGAGGTGCAAGAGGAGGGAGGAGAGCATGGAAAAAGGCATGAACCAAGGAAGGGAGAAGGGAAGAAGGGACAATGCAAAGCTGCAGCGTGCAAAACAAGCAACCTTCTGCTTCGGAAACAAACTACCCCTGCCACTCCCTAGCAAGTGCTCCCCGTGCTCACCTGGCCCCCACGCTGATATAGTAGGGTGCAAAGTTGTCAATGGCAGGGAAAGGACCGTACAGGTAACGGTAAAAGGACCTCCCCTCATCGCCCACTGCAAAAGACACAGTCACCCCGGCCTGGGGGAGGGAGGAGGGGGAGAGTATATGTTTTGAAGGCGCTCTCAAAACATACTACAGTCACTCCGACCTGGAGGAGAGAGTCACCCTCGCTACAGTCACTCCGACCTGGAGGAGAGAGTCACCCTCGCTACAGTCACTCCGGCTTGAAGGAGGGTGAGGGGGGAAACACAGGCAAGAGGAGTGGCGCCTTCTGAGGCGCTCTAAAGAGACGAGTGGCTGACATGGGGTTTCAATCACATTCCGTACCAGTGTATACTCGAGTGATGCACCCACCCACCACATTGGCAGGGACACGTATGAGTGTGATAGAAAAGCACGCTCGGATCAGCCAGCAAATCCACTCTCCCTACGCGCATGCTCTTCATAACCATAGGATGCTCCTCACACCCACCGCATGCTCACACCCACCGCATGCTCCTCACACCCACCGCATGCTCACACCCACCGCATGCCCTTCACACCCACCGCATGCCCCTCACACCCACCGCATGCCCTTCACACCCACCGCATGCCCCTCACACCCACCGCATGCCCTTCACACCCACCGCATGCCCCTCACACCCACCGCATGCCCTTCACACCCACCGCATGCCCCTCACACCCACCGCAAGAGCACCGAGGAAAGGCACGTCGTCAAAATAGGTCCACTTCCACATGTCAAACTGATCCCAGACCGCGTTTCTGTTCGTGTTGTCCAGGGACAACGTGAGCACACCGTCCGCCACTGCCTGATCAACGGCTGCAAAGACATCTGCGTCGGTAGTGACAGACTCGCCAGGGCCGCCCAGATACCAATAGACCTTGTAGATGGCCAGGCGTGCCTTGGGAGCCACGCCACTGATGGTGCCCCCGTCAGGCACCTCCACGCCGCTGTTGCCCGCTGCTGCTCTGAGAGTGGAGATGCGTGGGACAGGGAGGGAGCGGGTATGAGGGGGCGTGTGGGACAGGGGAGGGGCGGCTACGAAGGGAATGACCTTGCCACGCCATGCACATGGTCTTCTTCCTTTCGCTGTCTGCCAAACCACTTTAAACACACGCATTGCCATCCCATCCCATGCAATGCCATGCCGTCCCATGCCATGCCATGCCATGCCATACCATGCCATGCCGTCCCATCCCATCCCATCCCATCCCATCCCATGCCATGCCGCCCCATCCCATGCCATGGCATAGTGTGTTATGGGACTCACCACACGGTCCTAACTTCCTGCACTCACCCGGCACACCACGTGCCATGGCCATCAGAATCGCGCGGGGAGGCCCACTCGTCGTCGTGTGGGCCCTGTCCTCCATATTCGCTCTCAAACCCCGCGCGAAAGATGCCCCCTCCGATGATCTTGTTGTTACAAGCGAAGTCGCTTGTAGTGGGACACGTGCCCGCCCACCCAGCAGGGGGCGTGCTGCTGTAGCCCTGGTGGGGGGGAGGATGTGGGGTGCACGGGGGTAGTTAGGTTGGAGAAAGTGCTGGTGATAGTGGTTTGCTATATCGGGACCGGGAGGCAAAAAACAAAGGACGAGGGAGTCAAAGAGCGGGGTGCAGACGGAGAGAGAGGAGCAGCAGCAGTAGCAGCAGCAGCAGCAGCAGCAGCAGCAGCAGCAGCAGCAGCAGCAGCAGCAGCAGCAGCAGCAGCAGCAGCAGCAGCAGCAGAAACCCATAGGTGAAGAGCAATGCGTGGCAGTGAACGTACAGTGTCGTCAAAGGAGGGGTGCTCCGGCCACACGCCGCTGTCCAGAATTCCAATAACCGTGCCTTCGCCGTCACTCGGCGCTCCAGCAGGAGTGGCAGCAGCAGCAGCGGGGGTGGCAGCAGCGGGAGCGGCAACATCAGCAGCACGGGCGTGGGACAGCTTGAGAGACTTGTGCCCGTCGGCGGCGGCAGTGACGGCGCGGCGGCGTGTGATGGTGCGAGAGGGCGTGACGGACGCCACGGAGGGGTGCCGCCTCATGCGCTGCACCTGCGCTGCCGTGAGGGCCGCCGAGAAGCCGTTGTCTGTGTGCACGTAGCTGAGGGGGAAGGGAAAGCGTACAAGGGGGGGGGGAGCATAGGGCGAGGGAAAGCGTACAGGGGGAGGGAAGGTGTACAGGGTGGGGGGGGGGGGGGAAGCATACAGGGGGAGGGAAAGCGTACAAGGGGAGGGAAAGCGTACAGGGGGAGGGAAAGCGTACAGGGGGAGGGAAAGCGTACAGGGGGAGGGAAATTGTACAGGGGGAGGCGAGGGAAGGAAGGGAGGCAGGCGTGCAGGGGAAGTTGAGAGGGGGCGGGCACGGGAGGGCGTGAGGGTCGTTGAGAAGCCATTGGATGCGTGCAACAGCCTTAACACCAGATTGAACACACACGTCCGCTCACCTGTTGAACGTTCTCTAGAGTGTCGCTCACCTGTTACCGCCCTTTGCATGCACTGCTGCATTACCGCCCTTTGCATGCGCTGCTGCAGCACCACGCTGGCAGCAATGAAGTCCCCAAATCTCTTCTCACGCTCAAGTGCATACCATCGTTCCCCTCACCTATAGACCATCTTCCCGGCGGCCACCCCGCTGTCTCTCAGCACGGCCTGCTGCATGCGCTGCAGCAGCTGCTTGAACGCCCTCACGCCCGGCGCCCTCACGTTCAACCGCGGCCGCCACAGCGGACGGTTTGTGCCCCCTGAACCGCTGGTGGCAGTGGCAGCAGCCGCAGCAGCAGGAGCAACAGACGCAGTGCCAACGCCACCGTTGCTTGGAACAGAAGCCGCGCTAACGCCATCGCCGGCCTCATCGCTTGATGCGGCGCCTGGAGTGTTGCCGTTAGGGTTGTTGTCCCAAGCGGCCGTTGCCGGGTAGCCGGCGAATCCGCCGCGGTACGAGGCAATGGGCGGTGCAGAGCGCAGGCGGACGATGTAGATCGCGGAGCCATGGGAGGGGGAAGCTGCGGGGGATGGGGGGAACAGGACAAGGGGGGGGGCTGAGTGCAAGAGCATAGGAGGCGGAGGATGCGTTACAAGGAGATGCTACGACCCGGTTCTAGGATGCTACGAGCGGTGGTGTGTGGCCGTTTGCTCACCGACGTTGCTGGGGCGGGAGAGCGTTACGGGTAGAGAGAGGAGGAGCAATAGAAGTAGGAAAAGGAGAGCCCATAGTCGAAAATGTTGTTTCTCGGAACGCAACGCGTGTTGTTTCTCGGAATACTTGGGAAGCAGCGAGTGTTCTTTTTGAGAAGCCATCATGACAGCGATAGGAGGTAGAACGACAGTAGATTTGAACACGAAAATAAGCACGAGGGAATCGGGGACGTACTATCCGCCTCGAGCACAAGAAAGAGTGATACCTCATGAACCAAGCAAGTGTGGTACCTCGTGACCCAAGCAAGTGTGATACCTCATGAACCAAGCAAGTGTGATACCTCATGAACCAAGCAAGTGTGATACCTCGTGAAACCAAGAAAGTGGGATACCTCGTGAAACCAAGAAAGTGTGATACCTCGTGAAACCAAGAAGATGCGGCATGGTCGACGAAGCTAAGAAGCCTTCCCGCGGCCCTCTGGCGTTGCTGGTTCTTGCACGCGGGTCGTAGAGGTTCTTGCTCGGTCGTGCGGGTCTCAGATGGAAGGCATGCTCGTGTGACATGATCAGTGGTACATGATAATGCGCTGCTAGTGTCGCGCTAGTGCCGTGCCGAGGGTGTGTGCCTTGTCTACATAATGCGCTGTCAAGCTGGAAAGGCCACAAACATATCATCAGCTAATCCCGAGGGGCGGGCAAGGGAAAACCAATCACCTTGCAATTTCTCGAGTGTGCCACGCCTGCAACCTTGAGAGTTGGTCGCAACTCGTTTGCAGATTAGTGAATCTTTCTCATATGTACAGTCAGATGCCAATCGCGCAAGTGAGAAAGGATTGCGTCAGAGTATAAATAAGAATCATGCAGATTTCTGCTAATGCTTGATATAACATGACTTACACGTATAGCCTCAATCACCAAGATTCTTCAAACCTATCTATGCTTTGATTTTACTAAAACTTCTTTCACTTTTATTGACAGATCCTGATCACATGTCTGTACTTAACTAATCTCCAGTAGCTCCTCATACTTTCGCGGGTCCAGCACGCCGCCGTGTTCAACTCCAGTAACCCAATGCAGTCCATGCAAATTCGAGTGTAGCAAAAAAACTTGGTACGCCCATGCAACCAATGAGAAGGCCAGAAGGCTGTATTGAGGGTGAAATGTGAGCCGCTCATATATTGCACCAATCAAACGGATCGAAGGGCTCTCCATGCCTTCGTACTGCAAGCACAAGGAGACAAGGTGCATGCAAAAAAAGAAAAGAAAAAAACCACTTAACATCCATGGCTACCCTCTTAAAATAGACCTCTTTTGACCACAGGCATGCACAAACAGCACTGAACCAACCATTCGTAGAATGGGAACCCTGAATGGGAGAGGCACGAAACCCTTTTAGAGCAATCCTCCCAGAATCAGAAGTGCAGATGCATGCTCACCTTCAAAGTGCAGATGCATGCTCACCTTCAAAGTGCAGATGCATGCTCACCTTCAAAGTGCAGATGCATGCTCACCTTCAAAGTGCAGATGCATGCTCACCTTCAAAGTGCAGATGCATGCTCACCTTCAAAGTGCAGATGCATGCTCACCTTCAAAGTGCAGATGCATGCTCACCTTCAAAGTGCAGATGCATGCTCACCTTCAAAGTGCAGATGCGGCCCCATGGACCGACCAGTGTTGCCCACCAGCGCCACCACCTGCCCTGCTCGCACCCTCTGCTGGGGTGAAGAGACGAGTGGAAACGGAGAGTGGAGGGGGGCGGGGGACGGGTGGGTGGGGAGGGAGAAAGCGTGTGCAGATGCGACCCCATGGACCGGCGGCCAGAGTTGCCCACCGGCACCACCACCTGCCCTGCTCGCACCCTCTGGGGGAGTCAAGCAGCGATTGAAAATGAAGAGTGAGAGTGATGGGTGGAAGCGGGGGCAGGGGGGGAATGGGTGTGGTGAGAGGTGCTGGACTGGCCAGAGTTGCCCACCGGCACCACCACCTGCCCTGCTCTCACCCTGTGGGGGAGTCAAGGGAGGAGAGTGACTGAAGAGTGCAGGGAAAGGGGGTGTTGAGAGTGACTGAAGAGTGCAGGGAAAGGGGGTGTTGAGAGTGACTGAAGAGTGCAGGGAAAGGGGGTGTTGAGAGTGACTGAAGAGTGCAGGGAAAGGGGGTGTTGAGAGTGACTGAAGAGTGCAGGGAAAGGGGGTGTTGAGAGTGACTGAAGAGTGCAGGGAAAGGGGGGTGTTGAGAGTGACTGAAGAGTGCAGGGAAAGGGGGTTGTTGAGAGTGACTGAAGAGTGCAGGGAAAGGGGGTTGTTGAGAGTGACTGAAGAGTGCAGGGAAAGGGGGTGTTGAGAGTGACTGAAGAGTGACTGAAGAGTGCAGGGAAAGGGGGTTGTTGAGAGTGACTGAAGAGTGCAGGGAAAGGGGATGTTGAGAGTGACTGAAGAGTGCAGGGAAAGGGGGTTGTTGAGAGTGACTGAAGAGTGCAGGGAAAGGGGGTTGTTGAGAGTGACTGAAGAGTGCAGGGAAAGGGGGTTGTTGAGAGTGCGGGCTGCAGCTGTGACGAGCACCAGCAGAGGTAGAGTGGTGCATGACGCAGGTGGGGAGGCAGGAATGCAGGAGTGCAGGAAGGTGGAGAGGGGTGCATGGGAGTTCCTAAAGGCCACGCACCAGCTCCATTACCTGCCCTGCATGCATGCTCTGGAGGAGTCAAGGGAGGGGAAGCGTGCAGTCAAGGGAGGGGAAGCGTGCAGTCAAGGGAGGGGAAGCGTGCAGTCAAGGGAGGGGTAGCGTGCAGTCAAGGGAGGGGAAGCGTGCAGTCAAGGGAGGGGAAGCGTGCAGTCAAGGGAGGGGAAGCGTGCAGTCAAGGGAGGGGAAGCGTGCAGTCAAGGGAGGGGAAGCGTGCAGTCAAGGGAGGGGAAGCGTGCAGTCAAGGGAGGGGAAGCGTGCAGTCAAGGGGGGGGAAGCGTGCAGTCAAGGGAGGGGAAGCGTGCAGTCAAGGGAGGGGAAGCGTGCAGTCAAGGGAGGGGAAGCGTGCAGTCAAGGGAGGGGAAGCGTGCAGTCAAGGGAGGGGAAGCTAAACGAGAGGTGAGGAGAGGGGAGTGTGCGGAGTGAAAGCAGGGCAGGCTGGGAAAGCATTTGAATGAACGGGCCTAAGATAGAAACGAGTCTGAGGAGCACCCCTTGTGGCCCACCACTGGGATGGCTCCACCACTGGGATGGCTCCACCACTGCGATGGCTCCACCACTGCGATGGCTCCACCACTGCGATGGCTCCACCACTGCGATGGCTCCACCACTGCGATGGCTCCACCACTGGGATGGCTCCACCACTGGGATGGCTCCACCACTGCGATGGCTCCACCACTGGGATGGCTCCACCACTGGGATGGCTCCACCACTGCGATGGCTCCACCACTGGGATGGCTCCACCACTGGGATGGCTCCACCACTGCGATGGCTCCACCACTGGGATGGCTCCACCACTGCGATGGCTCCACCACTGCGATGGCTCCACCACTGGGATGGCTCCACCACTGGGATGGCTCCACCACTGGGATGGCTCCACCACTGCGATGGCTCCACCACTGGGATGGCTCCACCACTGGGATGGCTCCACCACTGCGATGGCTCCACCACTGCGATGGCTCCACCACTGGGATGGCTCCACCACTGCGATGGCTCCACCACTGCGATGGCTCCACCACTGGGATGGCTCCACCACTGCAATGGCTCCACCACTGGGATGGCTCCACCACTGGGATGGCTCCACCACTGCGATGGCTCCACCACTGGGATGGCTCCACCACTGCGATGGCTCCACCACTGCGATGGCTCCACCACTGCGATGGCTCCACCACTGGGATGGCTCCACCACTGGGATGGCTCCACCACTGGGATGGCTCCACCACTGCGATGGCTCCTCCACTGGGATGGCTCCACCACTGGGATGGCTCCACCACTGCGATGGCTCCACCACTGGGATGGCTCCACCACTGGGATGGCTCCACCACTGCGATGGCTCCACCACTGCGATGGCTCCACCACTGGGATGGCTCCACCACTGCAATGGCTCCACCACTGGGATGGCTCCACCACTGGGATGGCTCCACCACTGCGATGGCTCCACCACTGGGATGGCTCCACCACTGCGATGGCTCCACCACTGGGATGGCTCCACCACTGCGATGGCTCCACCACTGCGATGGCTCCACCACTGGGATGGCTCCACCACTGGGATGGCTCCACCACTGGGATGGCTCCACCACTGCGATGGCTCCACCACTGGGATGGCTCCACCACTGGGATGGCTCCACCACTGCGATGGCTCCACCACTGGGATGGCTCCACCACTGGGATGGCTCCACCACTGCGATGGCTCCACCACTGGGATGGCTCCACCACTGGGATGGCTCCACCACTGCGATGGCTCCACCACTGCGATGGCTCCACCACTGCGATGGCTCCACCACTGCGATGGCTCCACCACTGAAATGGCTCCACCACTGCGATGGCTCCACCACTGGGATGGCTCCACCACTGGGATGGCTCCACCACTGCGATGGCTCCACCACTGCGATGGCTCCACCACTGCGATGGCTCCACCACTGGGATGGCTCCACCACTGCAATGGCTCCACCACTGGGATGGCTCCACCACTGGGATGGCTCCACCACTGCGATGGCTCCACCACTGGGATGGCTCCACCACTGCGATGGCTCCACCACTGGGATGGCTCCACCACTGGGATGGCTCCACCACTGCGATGGCTCCACCACTGGGATGGCTCCACCACTGGGATGGCTCCACCATTGCGTTGGCTCCACCACTGGGATGGCTGCACCACTGGGATGGCTCCACCACTGCGATGGCTCCACCACTGGGATGGCTCCACCACTGCGATGGCTCCACCACTGGGATGGCTCCACTTGCAGCAACCTACTCGACACATGACAGCAGCCCACCTGGCCGGCATGCACGAGCATCTTGGAGCAGTGCGCGTAGTGGGTGGTGAAGCCCGCCTCGTGCGCCAGTGTGACCAGTGTTGCCTATCAATGCACGCACCTGCCTACCAGACCCCCCAAGCACCTCCACAGCAGCCCACCTGCCCCGCTTGCACGAGCATCTTGGAGCAGTGCGCGTAGTGGGTGGTGAAGCCCGCCTCGTGCGCCAGTGTGACCAGATTGCCATACCTGATGTGGGGTGGAGGGGAGCGGGGGGGGGGAAGGGGGTGAAGGTAGCTGGGAGGTTGTTGGAACGTTTCAGAACTGTGCCTCGTGGGGGTTGAAGCCTGCCTCGTGGGGGTTGAAGCCTGCCTCGTGGGGGTTGAAGCCTGCCTCGTGGGCCACTGTGACCAGATTGCCGTACCTGGCATGGGGTGCGGGGTGGAAAGGGGAGGAGGCAGTTTGGAGAGCGCTGTGACTTTAAAAAAGTACGCATAGTAAGAGATACATCCCGCCTCGTGCTTCAGCGTCACCAAAATGTCGTACCTGGCATGGGGTGGTGGAGGGGAGAGGCAGTTGGGGAAGCATTGAGAAGCTTATCTGGGCAAGGTGGCTGGTGAACGTCTGGGCGAGGTGGCTGGTGAACCCTGGTTCTTGAGTGAGCCGGTGTGACTCAATGGCTGCACCTGGCATGGGGTGGTCAGGGAGATACTTTTGAGCCGTTTCAAAGCCCAATTCATCATTCCTGGTTGCTGGGTGCTGGGTGCTGGGTGCTGGGTGCTGGGTGCTGGGTGCTGGGTGCTGGGTGCTGGGTGGTGGGTGCTGGGTGCTGGGTGCTGGGTGCTGGGTGCTGGGTGCTGGGTGCTGGGTGCTGGGTGCTGGGTGCTGGGTGCTGGGTGCTGGGTGCTGGGTGCTGGGTGCTGGGTGCTGGGTGCTGGGTGCTGGGTGCTGGGTGCTGGGTGCTGGGTGCTGGGTGCTGGGTGCTGGGTGCTGGGTGCTGGGTGCTGGGTGCTGGGTGCTGGGTGCTGGGTGCTGGGTGCTGGGTGCTGGGTGCTGGGTGCTGGGTGCTGGGTGCTGGGTGCTGGGTGCTGGGTGGTGGGTGGAAGAGGCGCACGCGAGAGGAGAGTAAGGGGTAAGCGATTCAAGGCAAGTCAAAAAGAAGTGAGACGAGAGCAGAGGAGAGGACAAGGAGGATATAGGCACTGCGAGGTGACTTGTGAGTATAGTGAATCAACTCAAAAGACGGCGCCCAGAGGTAGCACATGCGACCACTAGCATCGCCACTGTCATTGCGCACCAAGCTCACACACATTTCCTAGATTTTTGCACCTCCATGCCAGTGGTGGTAGCACACACACACGACCACTAGCATTGCCACTGGCAGCACCTCATGTGTCCATCACGGCACTGGCAGCACCTCATGTGTCCATCACGGCACTGGCAGCACCTCATGTGTCCATCACGGCACTGGCAGCACCTCATGTGTCCATCACGGCACTCACACGTCCATGTCTCCGACATGCGTCACTACGCCACTGCGAGCCGCTCTGATTGGCTCTCCCTCCTCTGCGGCCACGTCAACGCCCTGTTGGGAAAGGAGATGCAGAAGGGATGGGTGAGAGATGAGGGAAACAGTTTGAGGACGCATTTGCTCTCGATTGAGTTTCTCTCATGCTGCCTGGCGCACTCTTCAGAGAAGAAAAGTGAGAGATTTCTGCAGTTGGCTACGCTTGTGCCACGTCGGAGTTTTCTCTAAGAGTAACCAATGTTGCCTAGAGCATGCATTTCCGAGAGAAGCGAAGCAAACATGACTGACGACTAGGGGCAAGTCGGCACCTGTAAAACGATTGGGTGCATCTGGAAAGGAATGAGCGGCTGGGAGGGAATAAGGTGCCGCACAGCAGTGCAGTGCAGTGCACTCACCCGATGAAAGGACCCCCATCTGGGCCCAAAGGGGCTGCTCACGAAACTGCGATTGTGTTGTGGCACAGGGGGGCAGAGAGAGGGGTGACACATGGAGGTGCGAGGGAATGAGCAGGCAGCAGCAGGGGTGTTGATAAAGCTGCATGTTTGGCGGGGGCCGGGGCCGGGTGCGGGAGCACGTGGAGGGAGCACATGGATGCATGGAGCACATGGATGCATGGAGCACATGGATGCATGGAGCACATGGATGCATGGAGCACATGGATGCATGGAGCACATGGATGCATGGAGCACATGGATGCATGGAGCACATGGATGCATGGAGCACATGGATGCATGGAGCACATGGATGCATGGAGCACATGGATGCATGGAGCACATGGATGCATGGAGCACATGGATGCATGGAGCACATGGATGCATGGAGCACATGGATGCATGGAGCACATGGATGCATGGAGCACATGGATGCATGGAGCACATGGATGCATGGAGCACATGGATGCATGGAGCACATGGATGCATGGAGCACATGGATGCATGGAGCACATGGATGCATGGAGCACATGGATGCATGGAGCACATGGATGCATGGAGCACATGGATGCATGGAGCACATGGATGCATGGAGCACATGGATGCATGGAGCACATGGATGCATGGAGCACATGGATGCATGGAGCACATGGATGCATGGAGCACATGGATGCATGGAGCACATGGATGCATGGAGCACATGGATGCATGGAGCACATGGATGCATGGAGCACATGGATGCATGGAGCACATGGATGCATGGAGCACATGGATGCATGGAGCACATGGATGCATGGAGCACATGGATGCATGGAGCACATGGATGCATGGAGCACATGGATGCATGGAGCACATGGATGCATGGAGCACATGGATGCATGGAGCACATGGATGCATGGAGCACATGGATGCATGGAGCACATGGATGCATGGAGCACATGGATGCATGGAGCACATGGATGCATGGAGCACATGGATGCATGGAGCACATGGATGCATGGAGCACATGGATGCATGGAGCACATGGATGCATGGAGCACATGGATGCATGGAGCACATGGATGCATGGAGCACATGGATGCATGGAGCACATGGATGCATGGAGCACATGGATGCATGGAGCACATGGATGCATGGAGCACATGGATGCATGGAGCACATGGATGCATGGAGCACATGGATGCATGGAGCACATGGATGCATGGAGCACATGGATGCATGGAGCACATGGATGCATGGAGCACATGGATGCATGGAGCACATGGATGCATGGAGCACATGGATGCATGGAGCACATGGATGCATGGAGCACATGGATGCATGGAGCACATGGATGCATGGAGCACATGGATGCATGGAGCACATGGATGCATGGAGCACATGGATGCATGGAGCACATGGATGCATGGAGCACATGGATGCATGGAGCACATGGATGCATGGAGCACATGGATGCATGGAGCACATGGATGCATGGAGCACATGGATGCATGGAGCACATGGATGCATGGAGCACATGGATGCATGGAGCACATGGATGCATGGAGCACATGGATGCATGGAGCACATGGATGCATGGAGCACATGGATGCATGGAGCACATGGATGCATGGAGCACATGGATGCATGGAGCACATGGATGCATGGAGCACATGGATGCATGGAGCACATGGATGCATGGAGCACATGGATGCATGGAGCACATGGATGCATGGAGCACATGGATGCATGGAGCACATGGATGCATGGAGCACATGGATGCATGGAGCACATGGATGCATGGAGCACATGGATGCATGGAGCACATGGATGCATGGAGCACATGGATGCATGGAGCACATGGATGCATGGAGCACATGGATGCATGGAGCACATGGATGCATGGAGCACATGGATGCATGGAGCACATGGATGCATGGAGCACATGGATGCATGGAGCACATGGATGCATGGAGCACATGGATGCATGGAGCACATGGATGCATGGAGCACATGGATGCATGGAGCACATGGATGCATGGAGCACATGGATGCATGGAGCACATGGATGCATGGAGCACATGGATGCATGGAGCACATGGATGCATGGAGCACATGGATGCATGGAGCACATGGATGCATGGAGCACATGGATGCATGGAGCACATGGATGCATGGAGCACATGGATGCATGGAGCACATGGATGCATGGAGCACATGGATGCATGGAGCACATGGATGCATGGAGCACATGGATGCATGGAGCACATGGATGCATGGAGCACATGGATGCATGGAGCACATGGATGCATGGAGCACATGGATGCATGGAGCACATGGATGCATGGAGCACATGGATGCATGGAGCACATGGATGCATGGAGCACATGGATGCATGGAGCACATGGATGCATGGAGCACATGGATGCATGGAGCACATGGATGCATGGAGCACATGGATGCATGGAGCACATGGATGCATGGAGCACATGGATGCATGGAGCACATGGATGCATGGAGCACATGGATGCATGGAGCACATGGATGCATGGAGCACATGGATGCATGGAGCACATGGATGCATGGAGCACATGGATGCATGGAGCACATGGATGCATGGAGCACATGGATGCATGGAGCACATGGATGCATGGAGCACATGGATGCATGGAGCACATGGATGCATGGAGCACATGGATGCATGGAGCACATGGATGCATGGAGCACATGGATGCATGGAGCACATGGATGCATGGAGCACATGGATGCATGGAGCACATGGATGCATGGAGCACATGGATGCATGGAGCACATGGATGCATGGAGCACATGGATGCATGGAGCACATGGATGCATGGAGCACATGGATGCATGGAGCACATGGATGCATGGAGCACATGGATGCATGGAGCACATGGATGCATGGAGCACATGGATGCATGGAGCACATGGATGCATGGAGCACATGGATGCATGGAGCACATGGATGCATGGAGCACATGGATGCATGGAGCACATGGATGCATGGAGCACATGGATGCATGGAGCACATGGATGCATGGAGCACATGGATGCATGGAGCACATGGATGCATGGAGCACATGGATGCATGGAGCACATGGATGCATGGAGCACATGGATGCATGGAGCACATGGATGCATGGAGCACATGGATGCATGGAGCACATGGATGCATGGAGCACATGGATGCATGGAGCACATGGATGCATGGAGCACATGGATGCATGGAGCACATGGATGCATGGAGCACATGGATGCATGGAGCACATGGATGCATGGAGCACATGGATGCATGGAGCACATGGATGCATGGAGCACATGGATGCATGGAGCACATGGATGCATGGAGCACATGGATGCATGGAGCACATGGATGCATGGAGCACATGGATGCATGGAGCACATGGATGCATGGAGCACATGGATGCATGGAGCACATGGATGCATGGAGCACATGGATGCATGGAGCACATGGATGCATGGAGCACATGGATGCATGGAGCACATGGATGCATGGAGCACATGGATGCATGGAGCACATGGATGCATGGAGCACATGGATGCATGGAGCACATGGATGCATGGAGCACATGGATGCATGGAGCACATGGATGCATGGAGCACATGGATGCATGGAGCACATGGATGCATGGAGCACATGGATGCATGGAGCACATGGATGCATGGAGCACATGGATGCATGGAGCACATGGATGCATGGAGCACATGGATGCATGGAGCACATGGATGCATGGAGCACATGGATGCATGGCACATGGATGCATGGAGCACATGGATGCATGGAGCACATGGATGCATGGATGGATGCACGGAGCACATGGATGCATGGAGCACATGGATGCATGGAGCACATGGATGCATGGAGCACATGGATGCACGGAGCACATGGATGCATGGAGCACATGGATGCATGGAGCACATGGATGCATGGAGCACATGGATGCATGGAGCACATGGATGCATGGAGCACATGGATGCATGGAGCACATGGATGCATGGAGCACATGGATGCATGGAGCACATGGATGCATGGAGCACATGGATGCATGGAGCACATGGATGCATGGAGCACATGGATGCATGGAGCACATGGATGCATGGCATGGAGCACATGGATGCATGGAGCACATGGATGCATGGAGCACATGGATGCATGGAGCACATGGATGCATGGAGCACATGGATGCATGGAGCACATGGATGCATGGAGCACATGGATGCATGGAGCACATGGATGCATGGAGCACATGGATGCATGGAGCACATGGATGCATGGAGCACATGGATGCATGGAGCACATGGATGCATGGAGCACATGGATGCATGGAGCACATGGATGCATGGAGCACATGGATGCATGGAGCACATGGATGCATGGAGCACATGGATGCATGGAGCACATGGATGCATGGAGCACATGGATGCATGGAGCACATGGATGCATGGAGCACATGGATGCATGGAGCACATGGATGCATGGAGCACATGGATGCATGGAGCACATGGATGCATGGAGCACATGGATGCATGGAGCACATGGATGCATGGAGCACATGGATGCATGGAGCACATGGATGCATGGAGCACATGGATGCATGGAGCACATGGATGCATGGAGCACATGGATGCATGGAGCACATGGATGCATGGAGCACATGGATGCATGGAGCACATGGATGCATGGAGCACATGGATGCATGGAGCACATGGATGCATGGAGCACATGGATGCATGGAGCACATGGATGCATGGAGCACATGGATGCATGGAGCACATGGATGCATGGAGCACATGGATGCATGGAGCACATGGATGCATGGAGCACATGGATGCATGGAGCACATGGATGCATGGAGCACATGGATGCATGGAGCACATGGATGCATGGAGCACATGGATGCATGGAGCACATGGATGCATGGAGCACATGGATGCATGGAGCACATGGATGCATGGAGCACATGGATGCATGGAGCACATGGATGCATGGAGCACATGGATGCATGGAGCACATGGATGCATGGAGCACATGGATGCACTGGAGCACATGGATGCACGGAGCACATGGATGCATGGAGCACATGGATGCATGGAGCACATGGATGCACGGAGCACATGGATGCATGGAGCACATGGATGCATGGAGCACATGGATGCACGGAGCACATGGATGCATGGAGCACATGGATGCACTGGAGCACATGGATGCATGGAGCACATGGATGCATGGAGCACATGGATGCATGGAGCACATGGATGCATGGAGCACATGGATGCATGGAGCACATGGATGCATGGAGCACATGGATGCATGGAGCACATGGATGCATGGAGCACATGGATGCATGGAGCACATGGATGCATGGAGCACATGGATGCATGGAGCACATGGATGCATGGAGCACATGGATGCATGGAGCACATGGATGCATGGAGCACATGGATGCATGGAGCACATGGATGCATGGAGCACATGGATGCATGGAGCACATGGATGCATGGAGCACATGGATGCACTGGAGCACATGGATGCATGGAGCACATGGATGCATGGAGCACATGGATGCACGGAGCACATGGATGCATGGAGCACATGGATGCATGGAGCACATGGATGCATGGAGCACATGGATGCATGGAGCACATGGATGCATGGAGCACATGGATGCATGGAGCACATGGATGCATGGAGCACATGGATGCATGGAGCACATGGATGCATGGAGCACATGGATGCATGGAGCACATGGATGCATGGAGCACATGGATGCATGGAGCACATGGATGCATGGAGCACATGGATGCACGGAGCACATGGATGCATGGAGCACATGGATGCATGGAGCACATGGATGCATGGAGCACATGGATGCACGGAGCACATGGATGCACGGAGCACATGGATGCATGGAGCACATGGATGCATGGAGCACATGGATGCATGGAGCACATGGATGCATGGAGCACATGGATGCATGGAGCACATGGATGCATGGAGCACATGGATGCATGGAGCACATGGATGCATGGAGCACATGGATGCATGGAGCACATGGATGCATGGAGCACATGGATGCATGGAGCACATGGATGCATGGAGCACATGGATGCATGGAGCACATGGATGCATGGAGCACATGGATGCATGGAGCACATGGATGCATGGAGCACATGGATGCACTGGAGCACATGGATGCATGGAGCACATGGATGCATGGAGCACATGGATGCATGGAGCACATGGATGCATGGAGCACATGGATGCATGGAGCACATGGATGCATGGAGCACATGGATGCATGGAGCACATGGATGCATGGAGCACATGGATGCATGGAGCACATGGATGCATGGAGCACATGGATGCATGGAGCACATGGATGCATGGAGCACATGGATGCATGGAGCACATGGATGCATGGAGCACATGGATGCATGGAGCACATGGATGCATGGAGCACATGGATGCATGGAGCACATGGATGCATGGAGCACATGGATGCATGGAGCACATGGATGCATGGAGCACATGGATGCATGGAGCACATGGATGCATGGAGCACATGGATGCATGGAGCACATGGATGCATGGAGCACATGGATGCATGGAGCACATGGATGCATGGAGCACATGGATGCATGGAGCACATGGATGCATGGAGCACATGGATGCATGGAGCACATGGATGCATGGAGCACATGGATGCATGGAGCACATGGATGCATGGAGCACATGGATGCATGGAGCACATGGATGCATGGAGCACATGGATGCATGGAGCACATGGATGCATGGAGCACATGGATGCATGGAGCACATGGATGCATGGAGCACATGGATGCATGGAGCACATGGATGCATGGAGCACATGGATGCATGGAGCACATGGATGCATGGAGCACATGGATGCATGGAGCACATGGATGCATGGAGCACATGGATGCATGGAGCACATGGATGCATGGAGCACATGGATGCATGGAGCACATGGATGCATGGAGCACATGGATGCATGGAGCACATGGATGCATGGAGCACATGGATGCATGGAGCACATGGATGCATGGAGCACATGGATGCATGGAGCACATGGATGCATGGAGCACATGGATGCATGGAGCACATGGATGCATGGAGCACATGGATGCATGGAGCACATGGATGCATGGAGCACATGGATGCATGGAGCACATGGATGCATGGAGCACATGGATGCATGGAGCACATGGATGCATGGAGCACATGGATGCATGGAGCACATGGATGCATGGAGCACATGGATGCATGGAGCACATGGATGCATGGAGCACATGGATGCATGGAGCACATGGATGCATGGAGCACATGGATGCATGGAGCACATGGATGCATGGAGCACATGGATGCATGGAGCACATGGATGCATGGAGCACATGGATGCATGGAGCACATGGATGCATGGAGCACATGGAGGCATGGAGCACATGGATGCATGGAGCACATGGATGCATGGAGCACATGGATGCATGGAGCACATGGATGCATGGAGCACATGGATGCATGGAGCACATGGATGCATGGAGCACATGGATGCATGGAGCACATGGATGCATGGAGCACATGGATGCATGGAGCACAATGGATGCATGGAGCACATGGATGCATGGAGCACATGGATGCATGGAGCACATGGATGCATGGAGCACATGGATGCATGGAGCACATGGATGCATGGAGCACATGGATGCATGGAGCACATGGATGCATGGAGCACATGGATGCATGGAGCACATGGATGCATGGAGCCACATGGATGCATGGAGCACATGGATGCATGGAGCACATGGATGCATGGAGCACATGGATGCATGGAGCACATGGATGCATGGAGCACATGGATGCATGGAGCACTGGATGCATGGAGCACATGATGCATGGAGCACATGGATGCATGGAGCACATGGATGCATGGAGCACATGGATGCATGGAGCACATGGATGCATGGAGCACATGGATGCATGGAGCACATGGATGCATGGAGCACATGGATGCATGGAGCACATGGATGCATGGAGCACATGGATGCATGGAGCACATGGATGCATGGAGCACATGGATGCATGGAGCACATGGATGCATGGAGCACATGGATGCATGGAGCACATGGATGCATGGAGCACATGGATGCATGGAGCACATGGATGCATGGAGCACATGGATGCATGGAGCACATGGATGCATGGAGCACATGGATGCATGGAGCACATGGATGCATGGAGCACATGGATGCATGGAGCACATGGATGCATGGAGCACATGGATGCATGGAGCACATGGATGCATGGAGCACATGGATGCATGGAGCACATGGATGCATGGAGCACATGGATGCATGGAGCACATGGATGCATGGAGCACATGGATGCATGGAGCACATGGATGCATGGAGCACATGGATGCATGGAGCACATGGATGCATGGAGCACATGGATGCATGGAGCACATGGATGCATGGAGCACATGGATGCATGGAGCACATGGATGCATGGAGCACATGGATGCATGGAGCACATGGATGCATGGAGCACATGGATGCATGGAGCACATGGATGCATGGAGCACATGGATGCATGGAGCACATGGATGCATGGAGCACATGGATGCATGGAGCACATGGATGCATGGAGCACATGGATGCATGGAGCACATGGATGCATGGAGCACATGGATGCCATGGAGCACATGGATGCATGGAGCACATGGATGCATGGAGCACATGGATGCATGGAGCACATGGATGCATGGAGCACATGGATGCATGGAGCACATGGATGCATGGAGCACATGGATGCATGGAGCACATGGATGCATGGAGCACATGGATGCATGGAGCACATGGATGCATGGAGCACATGGATGCATGGAGCACATGGATGCATGGAGCACATGGATGCATGGAGCACATGGATGCATGGAGCACATGGATGCATGGAGCACATGGATGCATGGAGCACATGGATGCATGGAGCACATGGATGCATGGAGCACATGGATGCATGGAGCACATGGATGCATGGAGCACATGGATGCATGGAGCACATGGATGCATGGAGCACATGGATGCATGGAGCACATGGATGCATGGAGCACATGGATGCATGGAGCACATGGATGCATGGAGCACATGGATGCATGGAGCACATGGATGCATGGAGCACATGGATGCATGGAGCACATGGATGCATGGAGCACATGGATGCATGGAGCACATGGATGCATGGAGCACATGGATGCATGGAGCACATGGATGCATGGAGCACATGGATGCATGGAGCACATGGATGCATGGAGCACATGGATGCATGGAGCACATGGATGCATGGAGCACATGGATGCATGGAGCACATGGATGCATGGAGCACATGGATGCATGGAGCACATGGATGCATGGAGCACATGGATGCATGGAGCACATGGATGCATGGAGCACATGGATGCATGGAGCACATGGATGCATGGAGCACATGGATGCATGGAGCACATGGATGCATGGAGCACATGGATGCATGGAGCACATGGATGCATGGAGCACATGGATGCATGGAGCACATGGATGCATGGAGCACATGGATGCATGGAGCACATGGATGCATGGAGCACATGGATGCATGGAGCACATGGATGCATGGAGCACATGGATGCATGGAGCACATGGATGCATGGAGCACATGGATGCATGGAGCACATGGATGCATGGAGCACATGGATGCATGGAGCACATGGATGCATGGAGCACATGGATGCATGGAGCACATGGATGCATGGAGCACATGGATGCATGGAGCACATGGATGCATGGATGCATGCACATGGATGCATGGAGCACATGGATGCATGGAGCACATGGATGCATGGAGCACATGGATGCATGGAGCACATGGATGCATGGAGCACATGGATGCATGGAGCACATGGATGCATGGAGCACATGGATGCATGGAGCACATGGATGCATGGAGCACATGGATGCATGGAGCACATGGATGCATGGAGCACATGGATGCATGGAGCACATGGATGCATGGAGCACATGGATGCATGGAGCACATGGATGCATGGAGCACATGGATGCATGGAGCACATGGATGCATGGAGCACATGGATGCATGGAGCACATGGATGCATGGAGCACATGGATGCATGGAGCACATGGATGCATGGAGCACATGGATGCATGGAGCACATGGATGCATGGAGCACATGGATGCATGGAGCACATGGATGCATGGAGCACATGGATGCATGGAGCACATGGATGCATGGAGCACATGGATGCATGGAGCACATGGATGCATGGAGCACATGGATGCATGGAGCACATGGATGCATGGAGCACATGGATGCATGGAGCACATGGATGCATGGAGCACATGGATGCATGGAGCACATGGATGCATGGAGCACATGGATGCATGGAGCACATGGATGCATGGAGCACATGGATGCATGGAGCACATGGATGCATGGAGCACATGGATGCATGGAGCACATGGATGCATGGAGCACATGGATGCATGGAGCACATGGATGCATGGAGCACATGGATGCATGGAGCACATGGATGCATGGAGCACATGGATGCATGGAGCACATGGATGCATGGAGCACATGGATGCATGGAGCACATGGATGCATGGAGCACATGGATGCATGGAGCACATGGATGCATGGAGCACATGGATGCATGGAGCACATGGATGCATGGAGCACATGGATGCATGGAGCACATGGATGCATGGAGCACATGGATGCATGGAGCACATGGATGCATGGAGCACATGGATGCATGGAGCACATGGATGCATGGAGCACATGGATGCATGGAGCACATGGATGCATGGAGCACATGGATGCATGGAGCACATGGATGCATGGAGCACATGGATGCATGGAGCACATGGATGCATGGAGCACATGGATGCATGGAGCACATGGATGCATGGAGCACATGGATGCATGGAGCACATGGATGCATGGAGCACATGGATGCATGGAGCACATGGATGCATGGAGCACATGGATGCATGGAGCACATGGATGCATGGAGCACATGGATGCATGGAGCACATGGATGCATGGAGCACATGGATGCATGGAGCACATGGATGCATGGAGCACATGGATGCATGGAGCACATGGATGCATGGAGCACATGGATGCATGGAGCACATGGATGCATGGAGCACATGGATGCATGGAGCACATGGATGCATGGAGCACATGGATGCATGGAGCACATGGATGCATGGAGCACATGGATGCATGGAGCACATGGATGCATGGAGCACATGGATGCATGGAGCACATGGATGCATGGAGCACATGGATGCATGGAGCACATGGATGCATGGAGCACATGGATGCATGGAGCACATGGATGCATGGAGCACATGGATGCATGGAGCACATGGATGCATGGAGCACATGGATGCATGGAGCACATGGATGCATGGAGCACATGGATGCATGGAGCACATGGATGCATGGAGCACATGGATGCATGGAGCACATGGATGCATGGAGCACATGGATGCATGGAGCACATGGATGCATGGAGCACATGGATGCATGGAGCACATGGATGCATGGAGCACATGGATGCATGGAGCACATGGATGCATGGAGCACATGGATGCATGGAGCACATGGATGCATGGAGCACATGGATGCATGGAGCACATGGATGCATGGAGCACATGGATGCATGGAGCACATGGATGCATGGAGCACATGGATGCATGGAGCACATGGATGCATGGAGCACATGGATGCATGGAGCACATGGATGCATGGAGCACATGGATGCATGGAGCACATGGATGCATGGAGCACATGGATGCATGGAGCACATGGATGCATGGAGCACATGGATGCATGGAGCACATGGATGCATGGAGCACATGGATGCATGGAGCACATGGATGCATGGAGCACATGGATGCATGGAGCACATGGATGCATGGAGCACATGGATGCATGGAGCACATGGATGCATGGAGCACATGGATGCATGGAGCACATGGATGCATGGAGCACATGGATGCATGGAGCACATGGATGCATGGAGCACATGGATGCATGGAGCACATGGATGCATGGAGCACATGGATGCATGGAGCACATGGATGCATGGAGCACATGGATGCATGGAGCACATGGATGCATGGAGCACATGGATGCATGGAGCACATGGATGCATGGAGCACATGGATGCATGGAGCACATGGATGCATGGAGCACATGGATGCATGGAGCACATGGATGCATGGAGCACATGGATGCATGGAGCACATGGATGCATGGAGCACATGGATGCATGGAGCACATGGATGCATGGAGCACATGGATGCATGGAGCACATGGATGCATGGAGCACATGGATGCATGGAGCACATGGATGCATGGAGCACATGGATGCATGGAGCACATGGATGCATGGAGCACATGGATGCATGGAGCACATGGATGCATGGAGCACATGGATGCATGGAGCACATGGATGCATGGAGCACATGGATGCATGGAGCACATGGATGCATGGAGCACATGGATGCATGGAGCACATGGATGCATGGAGCACATGGATGCATGGAGCACATGGATGCATGGAGCACATGGATGCATGGAGCACATGGATGCATGGAGCACATGGATGCATGGAGCACATGGATGCATGGAGCACATGGATGCATGGAGCACATGGATGCATGGAGCACATGGATGCATGGAGCACATGGATGCATGGAGCACATGGATGCATGGAGCACATGGATGCATGGAGCACATGGATGCATGGAGCACATGGATGCATGGAGCACATGGATGCATGGAGCACATGGATGCATGGAGCACATGGATGCATGGAGCACATGGATGCATGGAGCACATGGATGCATGGAGCACATGGATGCATGGAGCACATGGATGCATGGAGCACATGGATGCATGGAGCACATGGATGCATGGAGCACATGGATGCATGGAGCACATGGATGCACGGAGCACATGGATGCATGGAGCACATGCGCATGGATGCATGGAGCGCATGGATGCATGGAGCGCATGGATGCATGGAGCGCATGGATGCATGGAGCGCATGGATGCATGGAGCGCATGGATGCATAGAGCGCATGGATGCATGGAGCGCATGGATGCATGGAGCGCATGGATGCATGGAGCGCATGGATGCATGGAGCACATGGATGCATGGAGCACATGGATGCATGGAGCACATGGATGCATGGAGCACATGGATGCATGGAGCACATGGATGCACGGAGCACATGGATGCATGGAGCACATGGATGCATGGAGCACATGGATGCATGGAGCACATGGATGCATGGAGCACATGGATGCATGGAGCACATGGATGCATGGAGCACATGGATGCATGGAGCGCATGGATGCATGGAGCGCATGGATGCATGGAGCGCATGGATGCATGGAGCGCATGGATGCATGGAGCGCATGGATGCATGGAGCGCATGGATGCATGGAGCGCATGGATGCATAGAGCGCATGGATGCATGGAGCGCATGGATGCATGGAGCGCATGGATGCATGGAGCGCATGGATGCATGGAGCACATGGATGCATGGAGCGCATGGATGCATGGAGCACATGGATGCATGGAGCACATGGATGCATGGAGCACATGGATGCATGGAGCACATGGATGCATGGAGCACATGGATGCATGGAGCACATGGATGCATGGAGCACATGGATGCATGGAGCACATGGATGCATGGAGCACATGGATGCATGGAGCACATGGATGCATGGAGCACATGGATGCATGGAGCACATGGATGCATGGAGCACATGGATGCATGGAGCACATGGATGCATGGAGCACATGGATGCATGGAGCACATGGATGCATGGAGCACATGGATGCATGGAGCACATGGATGCATGGAGCACATGGATGCATGGAGCACATGGATGCATGGAGCACATGGATGCATGGAGCACATGGATGCATGGAGCACATGGATGCATGGAGCGGTACGAGAATGGAGGTTAGAAGGGGAAACAGGAGGAGTGTGAAAATAAACACCTAAAGAATGAACCCTGCCTTTTTACTCCATGACGGTACAACCCCTGCCCTGTACCCTTGCACAATACAGCCCTGCCCTGTACCCTTGCACAACGACAATACAGCCCTGCCCTGTACCGTCCCATGCGAGCCTCACCAGTCAGAGCAGCCATCCATGGGCGAGCGCAGAGGCAGCCACCCCTGCAGCAGCCGGTGAAACCCCTTCCTCCGTGCCTCATCCCACCGCGCTGCATCCATTTGCAGCAGGGGTTGAGAAGCGCAGGTGGAAGGGAGGAAAGGAGAGTGACAAGTTTCGGGTTGCTGGGTGGCGGGGGAAGGCAGCCAGCCAGCACAAAAGGAGGGAAGAAAACTCGTGAGAAATCTCGAAAGAAAGATCTAAACAATGGGGAACGAAGCTCTTGCTCGGTTACAAGAAGCAAATGCAATGCGTTGCCTTCTTCCCAGTTATGCCTATCCTTTACCCTAAGCCTGGAAGGTCAGCAACGGAGGTCGAAGCCACACTGGTGGGTAATGCTGCTAGCATGTGCATGTGCATGGTGCTAGCAAATGCATGGTGCTAGCAAATGCATGGTGCTAGCATGTGCATGGTGCTAGCAAATGCATGGTGCTAGCATATGCATGGTGCTAGCATATGCATGGTGCTAGCATATGCATGGTGCTAGCATATGCATGGTGCTAGCATATGCATGGTGCTAGCATGTGCATGGTGCTAGCAAATGCATGGTGCTAGCAAATGCATGGTGCTAGCAAATGCATGGTGCTAGCAAATGCATGGTGCTAGCAAATGCATGGTGCTAGCAAATGCATGGTGCTAGCAAATGCATGGTGCTAGCAAATGCCTACACACAGGCCCTCATCCCAGCATCCCAGTATCACTGCGTGCCAAAGGCCATCCCATCCGTCCCTCTGCCTGCCTTTTGCTTGGTTCAGCCGGTGCCGTGTGCCAGGGTGGAAGCGCCACGTGTCGCGCTGTGGTTGGCCGAGGGCTGGTGGGCGGACCCACAGGCGCGAGAAGAGCAGGCGGTTGGTGCGGCGGAGGCCAGGGCGGACGTCAAGGGGAGGGGGGGTGATGGCGCCTGGAGAAAAGGGGGGGAAGAGCAGGGCACAGGGGGTAGGGTTTTGAGTCGACTCAAAACACGGGGGGTAGGGAGGGCTACATCTGCAGGCGGTTGGTGCGGCGGAGGCCAGGGCGCACGTCAAGGGGCAGGGGGGGGTATGGCGCCTGGAGCAGGGGGGAGGAAGGGGGGATAAGGGGCAAGGGGAGAGGGAATGAGCGGGCTGGTTGGGGATGGGCGACCGAAGAGCAGGCGGTTGGTGCGGCGCAGGCCAGGGCGCACGTCAAGGGGAGGGTTGTTGATGGGCCCTGGAAGGGGGAGGTGAGTGTGGGGGGGATGGGTAGGGGGACGGCGAGTTGGGGGGGGAGGGTGTGGGAAAATGGGGAGATGGGTGATAGAGGTGACGGCAGCTAATGTGGTGGCGACTGTGTAGCACGTCAGGGGGAGAGGGGGTGATGGCGCCTGGAGAAGAGGAAGGGGTGGAGCGGGGGAAATCGAGGGGGGAAGGGGGAAAGCGGAAGGGGAGAAGGGGGGAAGCGGAAGGGGGAAAGCGGAAGGGGGGAAGGTCGGGGGAAAGGGAAGTGGATAGCGGATGGGAGATAGAAGTGGAGGCGGTTGGTGCAGCAGTGACCGGATCGCACGTCAGGCAGGAGAGGAAAATATGCGATGATGATCATGCGATGATGATCATGCAATAATGTGATGTGATGTACCTTTAGGTGCAAGCAGCACCGCGCCTTCATATAAGGCATCTGACTGCATCCCGTTTATTCTCTGCAACTCGCGTATAGTCACACTGCACACAGTCACAGAAGAGGAGGTTTCAATGAAAAAGGACGCATGGCCAAAGAGCATAGTTTATTTGTCAGACAAAGCAGGAGTAGTGTTCATACAATCTGAGAATGGCATGTGGAAGAGGATAGGGTCCTGTTTGTCCGGCACACGAACAAAAGCATTGCCCTTTACTAATGCAAATGGTTCCATCCCCGTTAGAAGCAGGCAGCACTCTTCTCGTTACAAGAAGCTCTAACAAACACCTCTATCAACATGTCTGATGATCAGTATGGTACTGCCATTGGTGGCATGCGTTCAGGTTACAAGAAGCACCAGAAAACGAACAGCGCCTCCATCCCTACAACACGACTGCACCCGATTGCACCCACTTGCACCGCTTGCACCTCCCTCTTTCACCTGAATCTCACAGCGAGGGCGGCCAGCGTGTCCAGTACCGCACAACAAACAGCTTGCACCCAGTTGGACCGACGTGGACCCATTTGCACCGCTCCCACCTCCCCTGCCTCACCTGAATCTCACGGCGAGGGCGGCCAGAGTGTCACCATACCGCACAACAAACGGCTTCAGAGGAACCTTCCGCGCATCTACCCGGCTGCCCCACAGGTTGTACGGATCCACGACCAACTGCATTGCGCCACGTGGCAACACTGGACGCTTCCCCGTAGATAGTGTCCCTGTCATGAGCCCTCTTCGCTCTGATTGGCTCGCCAACTGCACCTTGGGATCTGCTCGTTTCGAAATTTCTGTTCGGCTGCTCCGTTTTCTCCTTTGCTGCTCTGTTTGACTGCTTTGACCGCCACGTGTCACGTTCTGAGGACTACCCTGCGAGCCGCGTCGGCTGACGGCGCGGATGGACATGGACGCGGGAGGCGAAGCCGATCCGGCAGTAGGAGGCTCCCGAATCGCCTGACTTGCCACGTCGGCATCGTCGATCCTGACAGCCGCATTTTCAGCTGCTGTGATAAGGACGATTGCAACGTCCTCTGCGCTTCCCCCGCCGCTTTCCCCGCTCCCCCCGCCACTCCCTCCGCTCCCCCCTCTTTCCACGTCTGGCGCGGGCAATTTCTGGGTCATGCCGCGCCGCGCGGAGCCGAGAACACCCGCCGCTGATTTAAACGACTCGCAAAACCTCCTCGGTGCCGGCCGGATAACCTGCGGCTGGCGCGGATGGTAAGACGGTTCCTTTTCGTTCAGCTGATTCGCTAACGTTTCTGGAATGGAAGAGAATGGGGGTTTCAGGAGGTTGGCTCAGGTAGCAATCAGGAGGAATACGGGAGACGGCGTTCTCGAGAAAGGCATTCGGAAGGCGTCATGAGGGGCGCTGCGCGGTGAGGCGAGGAATGGCTGGAATGGCGGCGGTGGAAAGAGAAACGCTGAAGAAAGACGTTTTACAGCGTGGCAACAAAAATGCATAGGGAAATGTAAAGTTCGTAAATTTGTCACGACGTCAATAAGGCGATGTACGTCAGCCGGGAATCGAACCCGGATCTTTTGCTTGGAAGGCAAATATCCTAACCATTGGACTACTGACGTTACGGAAGCGTTCGTCTTGTTTAATTATTTTTGTTTTTAGTCTCTGTTGTTTTATGATTCGTTTTCGATGGTCGTTGTTCTTCTCATGTTTCTCGTTGGGTCCTTGAGCGACATAATAATGGGGTAACCTCGCGAGGGTTCCCCAACATACCCTTCATTTTGGTGCTGAGTGTTTGGGATGAAAGCATGCACCAGCAGGGTCGTTCGAAGTCATGTGCGTTGTCGAGTTTATTGTAGTCATTGTGCGTTGTTGAGCTGATTAGAGTCGTTGTGCGTTGTAGAGCGGATTTGAGTCAGTGTGCGTTGTTGAGCTGATTTGAGTCAGTGTGCGTTGTTGAGCTGATTTGACTCATTGTCCGTTGTTGAGACTCGTTGCACAACTGTTGTATTACATGTGACTTCGGCATTCCACCTGAGCCGCACGACCTAGCAGGAACCTCTACGACCATAGTCGTGCCAGCAAGGCAGAGAGCAAAGAGCCATGACGATGAGGTCAGGGAGGAAAGCGAGGCAAGGGGGGAAAGGGAAGACTTTAAATTGCCTTCACGGGATGTCCGGGAGTCCGGAAATCAAAGTTCGGGAATTGCACATGACACGTCCCATGACTTGGCACTATGCTGACGTCGAGGGGTAACGAATCTGGACGTCGCGTAAATTGACAGGCTCCCAGCGTGCGAAGACTTCACACGATCGCCGGGAGTCGTGCATGCAGAGTTGATTGGGCGCGAGGTTCCGCATTTCCTCAAACGGTCGCACACGCAAGTGTCGGTTGGCGGCACGTGTGGTAAGTCTGGCGCAACGTGGGAGGGAGCTGCCAGGCTGGACACAAAGAGATGCACTTTTGTAACGCTTGATGTAACTCCGTGCAACCCACGGACATCCCCCAGAAGGCGATCTAGCTTCATCGCCCGAGGTTCAACTGATTTCAACTGATTTCACGAGGTACCACCCTTTCTGGAGCAGTCGTAGCGACAGCAGCTAGAGTCTCGAGGATAAATCTCCGAGTGCCGCAGCATTTTCTTTGTCATTTTCTTTTCAAATCTACCGCCGTTCTCCTGCTGCTACAACAATCTCTCTATGGCTTCTCTTAAGCAACACTCGCATGCTGAGAAACAACATTCGTTGCTTTATGAGGAACGGCATTGTCGATCATGGGCTTTTCTTGTCCTCCAATCGCTCCTCCTCACTCTAACCGGAACGCTCTCCCGCCCCACCAACGCTGGTGAGCAAACGGCCACACACCATGGCGAATAAAAAAATAATCAGGCTCATAGCATCCCCTTTACATCCTCAGCCTAGTATGCTCCCTCCCTTCCCCCACTCACTCCCATTTCTCATCTCTCCCTGGCCCTTCTCTCCCAGCCAACAACTCGGAGCTGCCCGTATTGATGCCGCACGGCATTCTACGAGTTGTCCGCCTACGTTCCCTCCCCCTTCCCCTGTCATTTCCAAGCCTCCCGCACGCTCCACCTCACCCCATGTTTCCCCTGCTCTGCCGCTTCCTGCCGCCTCTTTCCCTCATCCCCCCCTCGTCCTGTTTCCCCTATCCCCCGCAGCTTCCGCCCCCCATGCCTCCGCGCTCTACATCGTCCGCCTGCGCTCTGCACCACCAGTCGCCTCGTACCGCGGCGGAATCCCCGGCTTCCCGGCAACGGCCGTGTGGGACAGCGACCCTAACGGCAACACAATAGATGCGTCGGCGGACGATGCAGCCAACGGTGCCGATGCAGCCAACGGTGCCGATGCAGCCAACGGTGCCGATGCAGCCAACGGTGCCGGCGCGGCAGCTCGCTCAAACTCCTCTGTTGCAAGCAACGGTGGCGTTGGCGCTGCTTCTGGTGCTCCTGTAACGGCTGCGGCTGCTGTCACTGCCAGCGGTTCAGGGGGGACCAGCCGTCGGGCTCGCCGGCGGCCGCGGTTGAACATGAGGGCGCCGGGCGTGAGGGCGTTCAAGCAGCTGCTGCAGCGCATGCAGCAGGCCGTGCTGAGAGACAGCGGGGTGGACGCGGGGAAGATGCTCTACAGGTGAGCGTGAGGGGAATGTGGGGGACTCGTACAAGTTCATCCCGTGGCCCCCACTTCCTCCCCTCGACTGCCGCACAAGGCGTATCCATCACTTGTACACCCCGCCCGCACCACCACCGAGATACCGACTCGCACAAGTTCACTCTTTGCCCCCTTTCCTTGCCTCTCCCCCCCGCTGCACGCGCTCCCTTCCCCATCAGCTACAAGCACACAGACAACGGCTTTGCAGCGATCCTCACGGCAGCGCAGGTGCAGCGTATGAGGCGGCACCCCTCGGTGGCGTCCGTCACGCCCTCTCGCACCATCACGCGCCGCGCCACTAGCAGCACCGATGCGTACAAGTCCTTCAAGCTGCCCGACGCCCTCCCTTCTGCTGCTGCTGCTGCTGCTGCTCCCGTTGCTGCCACTCCCACTGCTCCTGCTGCTACAACTCCTGCTTCCGCCGCTACTACTGCTGCTGCCACTCCGGCTGGAGCGTCGAGCGACGGTGGCGAGGGCACGGTGATTGGGTTTGTGGACAGCGGTGTGTGGCCGGAGCACCCCTCCTTTGACGACACAGTACGCTGAGAGCCCACCCTCACTGCTCACCTCACCTTATACGCCCACCCTCACTGCTCACCTTATAAGCCCATCCTCACTGTTCACCTTATGAGCCCACTCTCACTGTTTCTTATGACCCGAACCTCACTGTTCGCGCTAGCTGTTTCACACACGTTTCTCAGGGCTCCAAGCGCTTTTTCCAACTTATCTACCCACCTCCTCCAACCCCCACCTTGCTTGTCCCTGACATGGCTACAGCTGCATGCTCCCTTCCTTGCGGGTGGTTTGGCATGTGACACGACCCAGTCACCAGCACCCTATTACTGGTCACATTAACCCACTACTGCTCTTCCCCTCCAGCCTTCCAGCCTTCCTGTCCCACTTGCCTGTTGTGCTCCTGCTAACCTCCCACCGCCCCACCACTACACTGCCCCTCCACCCACTCAGTCACTACCCCTGCACCCCACATCCTCCCCCCCACCAGGGCTACAGCAGCACGCTCCCTGCCGGGTGGGCGGGCACGTGTCCCACTACAAGCGACTTCGCTTGTAACAACAAGATCATCGGAGGGGGCATCTTTCGCGCGGGGCTTGATAGCAAGAATATTGAGCTCATCGACAACTTTGAGTCCCCGCGGGACTCTGATGGCCATGGCACCTGGTGTGCTGGGTGAGTGCAGGGACGTGTGGTGAGTGCAGGGACGTGTGGTGAGTGCAGGGACGTGTGGTGAGTGCAGGGACGTGTGGTGAGTGCAGGGACGTGTGGTGAGTGCAGGGACGTGTGGTGAGTGCAGGGACGTGTGGTGAGTGCAGGGACGTGTGGTGAGTGCAGGGACGTGTGGTGAGTGCAGGGACGTGTGGTGAGTGCAGGGACGTGTGGTGAGTGCAGGGACGTGTGGTGAGTGCAGGGACGTGTGGTGAGTGCAGGGACGTGTGGTGAGTGCAGGGACGTGTGGTGAGTGCAGGGACGTGTGGTGAGTGCAGGGACGTGTGGTGAGTGCAGGGATGTGTGGTGAGTGCAGGGATGTGAGGTGCATGTTGCATGGTGCCTGCATGGTGCATGGTGCATGGTGTGTGGTGCATGGTGTGTGGTATGTGGTGCATGGTGTGTGGTATGTGGTGCATGGTGTGTGGTGCATGGTGTGTGGTGCATGGTGTGTGGTGCATGGTGTGTGGTGCATGGTGTGTGGTGCATGGTGTGTGGTGCATGGTGTGTGGTGCATGGTGTGTGGTGCATGGTGTGTGGTGCATGGTGTGTGGTGCATGGTGTGTGGTGCATGGTGTGTGGTGCATGGTGTGTGGTGCATGGTGTGTGGTGCATGGTGTGTGGTGCATGGTGTGTGGTGCATGGTGTGTGGTGCATGGTGTGTGGTGCATGGTGTGTGGTGCATGGTGTGTGGTGCATGGTGTGTGGTGCATGGTGTGTGGTGCATGGTGTGTGGTGCATGGTGTGTGGTGCATGGTGTGTGGTGCATGGTGTGTGGTGCATGGTGCGTGGTGCATGGTGTGTGGTGCATGGTGTGTGGTGCATGGTGTGTGGTGCATGGTGTGTGGTGCATGGTGTGTGGTGCATGGTGTGTGGTGCATGGTGTGTGGTGCATGGTGTGTGGTGCATGGTGTGTGGTGCATGGTGTGTGGTGCATGGTGCGTGGTGCATGGTGCGTGGTGCATGGTGGGTGGTGCATGGTGTGTGGTGCATGGTGTGTGGTGCATGGTGTGTGGTGCATGGTGTGTGGTGCATGGTGTGTGGTGCATGGTGTGTGGTGCATGGTGTGTGGTGCATGGTGTGTGGTGCATGGTGTGTGGTGCATGGTGTGTGGTGCATGGTGTGTGGTGCATGGTGTGTGGTGCATGGTGTGTGGTGCATGGTGTGTGGTGCATGGTGTGTGGTGCATGGTGTGTGGTGCATGGTGTGTGGTGCATGGTGTGTGGTGCATGGTGTGTGGTGCATGGTGTGTGGTGCATGGTGTGTGGTGCATGGTGTGTGGTGCATGGTGTGTGGTGCATGGTGTGTGGTGCATGGTGTGTGGTGCATGGTGTGTGGTGCATGGTGTGTGGTGCATGGTGTGTGGTGCATGGTGTGTGGTGCATGGTGTGGTGTGGTGCATGTGTGTGGTGCATGTGTGTGTGCTGGTGTGGGTGCCATGGTGTGTGGTGCATGGTGTGTGGTGCATGGTGGGTGGTGCATGGTGTGTGGTGCATGGTGTGTGGTGCATGGTGTGTGGTGCATGGTGGGTGGTGCATGGTGGTGTGGTGCATGGTGTGTGGTGCATGGTGTGTGGTGCGGTGCATGGTGTGTGGTGCATGGTGTGTGGTGCATGGTGTGTGGTGCATGGTGTGTGGTGCATGGTGTGTGGTGCATGGTGTGTGGTGCATGGTGTGTGGTGCATGGTGTGTGGTGCATGGTGTGTGGTGCATGGTGTGTGGTGCATGGTGTGTGGTGCATGGTGTGTGGTGCATGGTGTGTGGTGCATGGTGTGTGGTGCATGGTGTGTGGTGCATGGTGTGTGGTGCATGGTGTGTGGTGCATGGTGTGTGGTGCATGGTGTGTGGTGCATGGTGTGTGGTGCATGGTGTGTGGTGCATGGTGTGTGGTGCATGGTGTGTGGTGCATGGTGTGTGGTGCATGGTGTGTGGTGCATGGTGTGTGGTGCATGGTGTGTGGTGCATGGTGTGTGGTGCATGGTGTGTGGTGCATGGTGTGTGGTGCATGGTGTGTGGTGGTGCATGGTGTGTGGTGCATGGTGTGTGGTGCATGGTGTGTGGTGCATGGTGTGTGGTGCATGGTGTGTGGTGCATGGTGTGTGGTGCATGGTGTGTGGTGCATGGTGTGTGGTGCATGGTGTGTGGTGCATGGTGTGTGGTGCATGGTGTGTGGTGCATGGTGTGTGGTGCATGGTGTGTGGTGCATGGTGTGTGGTGCATGGTGTGTGGTGCATGGTGTGTGGTGCATGGTGTGTGGTGCATGGTGTGTGGTGCATGGTGTGTGGTGCATGGTGTGTGGTGCATGGTGTGTGGTGCATGGTGTGTGGTGCATGGTGTGTGGTGCATGGTGTGTGGTGCATGGTGTGTGGTGCATGGTGTGTGGTGCATGGTGTGTGGTGCATGGTGTGTGGTGCATGGTGTGTGGTGCATGGTGTGTGGTGCATGGTGTGTGGTGCATGGTGTGTGGTGCATGGTGTGTGGTGCATGGTGTGTGGTGCATGGTGTGTGGTGCATGGTGTGTGGTGCATGGTGTGTGGTGCATGGTGTGTGGTGCATGGTGTGTGGTGCATGGTGTGTGGTGCATGGTGTGTGGTGCATGGTGTGTGGTGCATGGTGTGTGGTGCATGGTGTGTGGTGCATGGTGTGTGGTGCATGGTGTGTGGTGCATGGTGTGTGGTGCATGGTGTGTGGTGCATGGTGTGTGGTGCATGGTGTGTGGTGCATGGTGTGTGGTGCATGGTGTGTGGTGCATGGTGTGTGGTGCATGGTGTGTGGTGCATGGTGTGTGGTGCATGGTGTGTGGTGCATGGTGTGTGGTGCATGGTGTGTGGTGCATGGTGTGTGGTGCATGGTGTGTGGTGCATGGTGTGTGGTGCATGGTGTGTGGTGCATGGTGTGTGGTGCATGGTGTGTGGTGCATGGTGTGTGGTGCATGGTGTGTGGTGCATGGTGTGTGGTGCATGGTGTGTGGTGCATGGTGTGTGGTGCATGGTGTGTGGTGCATGGTGTGTGGTGCATGGTGTGTGGTGCATGGTGTGTGGTGCATGGTGTGTGGTGCATGGTGTGTGGTGCTGGTGTGTGGTGCATGGTGTGTGGTGCATGGTGTGTGGTGCATGGTGCTGTGGTGCATGTGTGTGGGTGCATGGTGTGTGGTGCATGGTGTGTGGTGCATGGTGTGTGGTGCATGGTGTGTGGTGCATGGTGTGTGGTGCATGGTGTGTGGTGCATGGTGTGTGGTGCATGGTGTGTGGTGCATGGTGTGTGGTGCATGGTGTGTGGTGCATGGTGTGTGGTGCATGGTGTGTGGTGCATGGTGTGTGGTGCATGGTGTGTGGTGCATGGTGTGTGGTGCATGGTGTGTGGTGCATGGTGTGTGGTGCATGGTGTGTGGTGCATGGTGTGTGGTGCATGGTGTGTGGTGCATGGTGTGTGGTGCAATGGTGTGTGGTGCATGGTGTGTGGTGCATGGTGTGTGGTGCATGGTGCTGTGGGTGCATGGTGTGTGGTGCATGGTGTTGTGGTGCATGGTGTGTGGTGCATGGTGTGTGGTGCATGGTGTGTGGTGCATGGTGTGTGGTGCATGGTGTGTGGTGCATGGTGTGTGGTGCATGGTGTGTGGTGCATGGTGTGTGGTGCATGGTGTGTGGTGCATGGTGTGTGGTGCATGGTGTGTGGTGCATGGTGTGTGGTGCATGGTGTGTGGTGCATGGTGTGTGGTGCATGGTGTGTGGTGCATGGTGTGTGGTGCATGGTGTGTGGTGCATGGTGTGTGGTGCATGGTGTGTGGTGCATGGTGTGTGGTGCATGGTGTGTGGTGCATGGTGTGTGGTGCATGGTGTGTGGTGCATGGTGTGTGGTGCATGGTGTGTGGTGCATGGTGTGTGGTGCATGGTGTGTGGTGCATGGTGTGTGGTGCATGGTGTGTGGTGCATGGTGTGTGGTGCATGGTGTGTGGTGCATGGTGTGTGGTGCATGGTGTGTGGTGCATGGTGTGTGGTGCATGGTGTGTGGTGCATGGTGTGTGGTGCATGGTGTGTGGTGCATGGTGTGTGGTGCATGGTGTGTGGTGCATGGTGTGTGGTGCATGGTGTGTGGTGCATGGTGTGTGGTGCATGGTGTGTGGTGCATGGTGTGTGGTGCATGGTGTGTGGTGCATGGTGTGTGGTGCATGGTGTGTGGTGCATGGTGTGTGGTGCATGGTGTGTGGTGCATGGTGTGTGGTGCATGGTGTGTGGTGCATGGTGTGTGGTGCATGGTGTGTGGTGCATGGTGTGTGGTGCATGGTGTGTGGTGCATGGTGTGTGGTGCATGGTGTGTGGTGCATGGTGTGTGGTGCATGGTGTGTGGTGCATGGTGTGTGGTGCATGGTGTGTGGTGCATGGTGTGTGGTGCATGGTGTGTGGTGCATGGTGTGTGGTGCATGGTGTGTGGTGCATGGTGTGTGGTGCATGGTGTGTGGTGCATGGTGTGTGGTGCATGGTGTGTGGTGCATGGTGTGTGGTGCATGGTGTGTGGTGCATGGTGTGTGGTGCATGGTGTGTGGTGCATGGTGTGTGGTGCATGGTGTGTGGTGCATGGTGTGTGGTGCATGGTGTGTGGTGCATGGTGTGTGGTGCATGGTGTGTGGTGCATGGTGTGTGGTGCATGGTGTGTGGTGCATGGTGTGTGGTGCATGGTGTGTGGTGCATGGTGTGTGGTGCATGGTGTGTGGTGCATGGTGTGTGGTGCATGGTGTGTGGTGCATGGTGTGTGGTGCATGGTGTGTGGTGCATGGTGTGTGGTGCATGGTGTGTGGTGCATGGTGTGTGGTGCATGGTGTGTGGTGCATGGTGTGTGGTGCATGGTGTGTGGTGCATGGTGTGTGGTGCATGGTGTGTGGTGCATGGTGTGTGGTGCATGGTGTGTGGTGCATGGTGTGTGGTGCATGGTGTGTGGTGCATGGTGTGTGGTGCATGGTGTGTGGTGCATGGTGTGTGGTGCATGGTGCGTGGTGCATGGTGTGTGGTGCATGGTGTGTGGTGCATGGTGTGTGGTGCATGGTGTGTGGTGCATGGTGTGTGGTGCATGGTGTGTGGTGCATGGTGTGTGGTGCATGGTGTGTGGTGCATGGTGTGTGGTGCATGGTGTGTGGTGCATGGTGTGTGGTGCATGGTGTGTGGTGCATGGTGTGTGGTGCATGGTGTGTGGTGCATGGTGTGTGGTGCATGGTGCGTGGTGCATGGTGTGTGGTGCATGGTGTGTGGTGCATGGTGTGTGGTGCATGGTGTGTGGTGCATGGTGTGTGGTGCATGGTGTGTGGTGCATGGTGCGTGGTGCATGATGATGGTCGCTCATAGCCGCTCATAGCCGCTCATAGCCGCTCATAGCCGCTCAAAGCACTGTCAGCCCCTCATAGCAACGGTACCCCTCATACCCGCTCCTTTTCTGTCCCATGCGCCCCTCATACCCGCTCCTTCCCTGTCCCATGCGCCCCCACTTCAGAGCGGCAGCAGGCAACAGTGCCATCAGCATGCCTGGCGGGAGCACCATCGGTGGCGTGGCTCCCAAGGCACGCCTGGCCATCTACAAGGTCCATTGGGAATACCCATTGACACCACGGCCATTCCTTCCCTGTCCCATGCGCCCCCACCCTGCTCTCAGAGCGGCAGCGGGCAACAGTGGGGTTGAAGTGCCTGGCGGGGGCACCATCAGTGGCGTGGCTCCCAAGGCACGCCTGGCCGTCTACAAGGTCCATTGGTTTTATGGATCACCTGGTTACATGGACATCGGCGCTACATACGCAGACGTCTTTGCAGCCGTGGATCAGGCCGTGGCGGACGGTGTGGATGTGCTGGCCGTGTATCTTTTTGGCGTACAACAGTCATTCGCTCACAAACGAAACTACTTTGAAGATGTGCCTTTCATCGGCGCCCTTGCGGTGGGTGTGAGGGGCGTGCAGTGGGTGTGAGGGGCGTGCAGTGGGTGTGAGGGGCGTGCAGTGGGTGTGAGGGGCGTGCGGTGGGTGAGAGGGGCGTGCGGTGGGTGTGAGGGGCGTGAGGTGGGTGTGAGGGGCGTGCAGTGGGTGTGAGGGGCGTGCAGTGGGTGTGAGGGGCGTGCAGTGGGTGTGAGGGGCGTGCAGTGGGTGTGAGGGGCGTGCAGTGGGTGTGAGGGGCCTGTGGCTTCGTATTCACATACATACGTCCCTACTAACGCGGTGGCTGCAACCCGCCAGTACAAATCGGTATTGTAGATGCACTCATGATTGCACTCATGATTGCACTCGTGATTGCACTCATGATTGCACTCATGATTGCACTCATGATTGCATACTCTTGTAACCCCCTTGTCAGCCATCCCTCACACTGCTGTCTCAATTATGCTGCGATCCTACTCTCTCTCACCCCAGCACCCTCCGGTAACTTTTCGTGCCCTAATTTTCTCACTTCTTGTCCTCCCTCCCTCTCTCCTTCCCTCCCTCCCTCCCTCCCTCCCTCCCTCCCTCCCTCCCTCCCTCCCTCCCTCCCTCCCTCCCTCCCTCCCTCCCTCCCTCCCTCCCTCCCTCCCTTCCTCCCTCCTTCCCTCCCTCCCTCCCTCCCTCCCTCCCTCCCTCCCTCCCTCCCTCCCTCCCTCCCTCCTTCCCTCCCTCCCTCTTTCCCTCCCTCCCTCCCTCCCTCCTCCATTCTTCAGGCAGGAGTGACTGTGGCGGTGGCAGCGGGCGACGAAGGGACGAGCAAGTACTATGAATATTGGACCGGCCGACTAGATGCCATCGCCTACTTTTCACCCTTCTATATCACCGTGGGGGCGAGGTGAGAATGGAGCACGCTCTAGAGAGTGACGGAGGTTGCACCCACAAGCTATGAGGACGGGCTATTACATGCTCTGCTGCAACATTGCACCCCTTTTTAGTGTGCGCTCGTTCACCTCTGCAGGCAAAGGCAGAGCCTGCTTGTTTCCCGTGGTGCAGATTATGATTCTTCCTCTTCTACCGTCCTTGCTTCCTGCACTTTTCCACACTCTCCTCCCTCGTCTTGCATCTCCTCCCTCATCCTGCGTCTCCTCTTGCCCTTCTCATGCTTGTCTACATCCTCCCTGCCCCACCATGCAGTACCGTGCCCCAAGCCTCCTTCATTTCAATGTCAACAACAACAGCAGCAACTACACAAGCAGCGTCAAAATATCCTGCAAACACCACAGGTCCAACAGCATCATGGCCATCAGCAACAGCATCCCTCCCCATGTCAACACTGGTGGGATCCAGACTTCCTGCCACCACCACCCCTTCAGCATTTACCCACCCAAGGGTTCCCTATTGGTCCTCTACCGGCCCACTTATGGTGGCCCAATGTACCATCTGCAAGCCATGGAAAAATTACCCCACCAACGCCATTCTCAAGCCAGACATCATAGCCCCGGGAGTCAACATCCTTGCCGCTAATACCGGGAGGTCGTTCATGGCTGATAACGGCACGGGCATGGCGGCGGCACATGTGGGCGGTGTGGCTGCTCTCATCATCCAGCAGCATCCTGATTGGACGCCCGCGCAGGTCATGTCTGCCATGATGACGACAGCGCGCCGCACAGACAACAGAAAGAGACTTATTAGAAATCTACATGTGAAGCCGGCATCACCGTGGCAAATGGGATCGGGGCATGTCTTTCCCGCTAGTGCGCTTAACCCTGGGTTAACCTATGATGCTGGGGAGCAAGATTTCCGCAACTTTCTTGCTGGGGTGAGGATGGAGAGGGCTCGAAAGGTGTTTGGAGACGTGCCACTGACACCCGTTCCAGCCAGGAACCTGAATCGGCCTGCTATCTCGCTGGTCAACATAGTGAATAAAGTTACCGCTATACGGACAGTGACGAGCGTTTCAGACACCACATCGACCTACAGGGTGAGGATCAAGGCTCCCAAGTTAGTGAGTGTGAGGGTGTCGCCATCGAAGTTTACCATAGCTCCAGGGGAGCGAGTAAGATTCAAGGTAAAGGTTGTGGTGTGGATGAGGTTCAGATTGTTCCAGTACGGCAGCATCACGTGGAAGGATGACAAGGGGCATTCTGTGCGCTCGGTTCTCATTCTCCATTGCAAACCTACGTGCATGTACTTATGCTAGACTATGATAGCTGATTTATAAGCCATGTGTTGTGCAACTTACCGGTACTTACCCTTTTGCTGGTACTTTTGTTAGGTACTTATGCACGTGTTTTCCCTGTAGATGAGTCATGTTAGTACCTGTAAACAGAGTGTGCCATGTATTTAAATCACAAACCGGTTTTCAACTTCCTGAAGGATTCTTTCTAGTCAACGCTTCATCGACCAGCAGCATGGGCACCCAGGGGAGAGATACTCCTGTTTTGAGACTCTGTTTTGCCGCTCCTCTCTGCTGCCCTCCAGCTTGAGCCTCTCATCCAGCAGTAGCTCAATCAGGGAGAATACCAGCACCAATGACAGTGGCCTTGGAACCATTGAAACGCCATTATGCACCTGTAACCCTGTCTGACCTCTTCTCTCTGCAGTGAGTGTGGTGTGGTTCCTTGTACAGTAGCATGTGGGTGTGGTGAGGTGAGTGGTGCGGGGCGGTGCAGTGGCATGCAGTGGCAAATGTTGTAGCGAGTGGCATGTGGTGCGGTGCGGTGTTGGGTTTTGGTGGTGATCTGACCGGTGCGGTGGAGTGCGGTGCGGTTTCATCAAGAATGCGTACTTGCACCGCTGGGACCATTGTGGTTGGATCGGCTCTTTTCAGGCCAGCCCCAATGTGACTTTTGGAAATTCTCAGAAGCGGATCAGTCAGACCTGTGTAAGGCTGCAGTCCAGTAAAAGGCTGCAGTCTTGTATAAGGCTGCAGTTTTGTATAAGGCTGCAGTTCTGTATAAGGATGCAGTCCTGCATAAGGCTGCAATTCTGTATAAGGCTGCAGTTCTGTATAAGGATGCAGTCCTGCATAAGGCTGCAATTCTGTATAAGGCTGCAGTTCTGTATGAGGCTGCAGTTCTTTAAAAGGCTGCAGTCCTGCATAAGGCTGCTATTCACATTCAGACTTATACAAGGCTGATTTAACTTATTAAACTTCCAAGTTTTGAGACGTCTCAAAAGTCCTCTATTCAGGCTTATTGTTACGAGTGCAATTGAGTGAGCGAGCCAGAATTGCACTATCAAAGCAAACAGTATATCAAGCGAAGGCATGAGCGAAGAATATATACCCCTAAGTGGTAACGGTAATGTGTGAAAATGGGTTGCGCTACGGGCCTAGCGCCGAGGCTGGAATTGTTGAGGCGGAGGTCCGAAGCGCGGATTACCAACCGAACCGTGAGGTTGGGTCACGTCGTGAACAGTGGCGGGAACAGTGGTCAAGGCGGGTGTCGCGAGTGGTAACGGTGCACTGTTGAGAGTTGTTGGTGGGAACAGTGATGTACGCGCTGAGCAGGGACGCGAAGTAAGGAAAATAAATTTTCCTTACACTACTACAGGACGGGGTGGTTCTCGATTCTATCCAGGGGAACCCAGTTGTCCTCGGTGGGCGTGCGGTCTTTCCAGCGGATCAGAAAGTCGATTCTGCGGGCTCCACGTGGGTCACGAACTCAGTTGCTCAGTATTTTTTCGGGCGTGATGATTGGTTCTGTTGGCGATCGTGTCATGTTGGCGGGACGGTTGCGAGGCAGTTGGCTGGTGGATGGGACATATGGGCAAAGCAGACTGACGTGGAACGATGGGCTGACGTACCAGTTAGCACGGAAGGGGAGGTGGGCGGAGACAGGGCTGATCATGTGGCTGATTCGAAATGGCCCGCAATATCGGGGGCGGAGTTTCGGAGTGATGGGTAGGTGGAGGTTCTGGGTGTCGAGTAAGACGAGGTCGTCGGGCTGGTAAGTGACGGGTCGGCGGTGGCGGTCGGCGTTGTGCTTAGCGATGATATTTGATATTTGATATATATATATATATGTATATATTGCGTCTGCCGCTCGGGTCCGTGCTGCCTGTAAATGTTTTGCGAACTGTTGTGCGCGTGGTACTGGGTTGTCAAAATTTGGGGTCATGGGTACGGTAGGGTCTTGTCCGTAGTTCAGGTAAAATGGTGACTGTTGGGTCGTGGCGGATGGCGAGTTGTTGTATGCGAATTCTATGAGTGGCAGTTGTTGTTCCCACGTGGTCGGGTCGTCGCACGAGGTTCGGATTAATTGTTCCATGGTCTGGTTTGTCTGTTCTGTCTGTCGGTCGGTTTCGGGGTGGTATGATGAACTGAACTGTAGTCGCGTGCCGAACTGCTGCCACAGGTTTCGCCAGAAGTTGCTGGTGAATTTCGTGTCGCTGTCGTTGATGATCGATGCTGGTATCCCGTGCAGTCGAACGACGGTGGTGATGAAAAGGCGGGCTATTTTCTTCGGCTGTGATTGTTTTTTTGCAGGCTGCAAAGTGTGCCATTTCGTCAGCCGATCGACGACGACCAGGATCGCGTCGTTCCCACTTGCTCCTGCCGGTAACCCTGTGACGAAGTCCATCGTCACCTGCTGCCAAGCACGCTCTGGGTTTGGTATCAGCTGCAACTGTCCTGCCGGCCGTTTTCGTGATGATTTCATTAGTTGGCAGGTGGGACACGTTGCCACGTGTCGTTGCACATCTGTCAACATTTCGGGCCAATAATAATACCGCTGCAGCTGCTGCCGTGTTTTTTCTACCCCGAAAGGGCCTGAGGTAACCCCGTCATGTGCCTAGTGTAGTAACAACTCCCTTAGTAAAGTGTAGCCCGGTACCCAGATGAGATCGGTGCCGGATTTTACGTAATAAACCCCTTTTGCTGTTGTGAACTGCTGTGCATTTCCTTTGGTGGTGAAGAAATGGGTCTGTCTGGTAGCCGTGGGCAAATAGTCCTATGAGCAATGGGCTGGTCTGAGCGAGTAGTATGGCGTGAATTTGGGCAGTGGGCTGGTCAGTGCGTCGACGATGTTCGATGCCCCCTTTTTGTAGGTGCCCGTGTAATGAAAATTTGACTCGAGGAAATCGAGCCATCGAACCTGTCGTGGGTTGAGGTGGGGCTGTGCGCGGAGGTACTATAGTGATTTCTGGTCTGTCCGTACTGTCACGTCTGCGCCGGTCAAGTAACAGCGCTAGACTTTGAAGGCGTGCACGATCGCGAGCATTTCGCGGTCGTGTATCGGGTAATTTTTCTCGGGCGAATGCGATTTTCGTGACTCATATGCGATGGGCTGTAGGCCGTTGCCGAAATCCTGTAGCAGTACGACTCCGATGGTGATATCGCTTGTGTCTGTAACTACTTCGAATGGGCGGTGTGGGTCGGCAATGCGTAGTACGGGCGGTGAACAGAAAATAGTTTTCAGGGCAGAGAAGGCAGCATGCTCTTTCTCCCCCCACATGAACGCCACTCCCTTCCACAGTAAATCCGTTAGTGGGGCCATTAAGCGCGACATATCGGGGACGAACCGACGGACGTAATTAACAAACCCTAAAAAACTCTGCAGTTCCGTGATGTTGGTACGAGGATGCCACGCTTTTACCGTGTCTAACTTCTTTGGGTCAATTTCGACTGACTGTTACCTTGTTCAATGCTCGGTAATCAATACACATGCGAAACCCTCCGTCTTTTTTCGGTGTGAACAGTATCGGTGCGGCAAACGGTGACGAGCTCGGTCGGATGATTTTTTTCTCTAACAGGTAGTCCAATTGCTTCCTCAGTTCGTCGAGCTCGGGCTGTGTCAGTCTGAACTGTCGCTGTACGGTTGGCTGTGCCCCGGGTTCTACTCTATTCGGTGGTCATGTGCTCGCTGAGGTGGCAGCAGTCCCTCTCGTAAGTCGTCCGGAAACATCTTCGGGTACCGTTTCAACAGTTCCTGTAGTCCGGGCGGTACTGCTGCTAGTAGTTTCTGAAAATCACTCGGCTGCTCTGCTTCTCCTTCCAGTGCTATATCCACCGCGTACACGTCAGCTCCAGTGGCGGCAGCCCGTTTCATCGTGATGGCGTTGACGTGGACCGTTGAAGACTCGGGTGACTGCCAGCGAGGTAGCTCGACCCAGTTACCACTACTTCGCACAGTGCAGCTACCCGTCGTCCAGTCAATTCGCGGGTTGTAGCGTTGCAGCCAATCAGGTCCCAGTAAAATGTCGTGCCTATCCAACGTCGTCGCGAGCATTTCCTGTGTAAACCCGAAGTTCCCCCGCAGCGAACCTTTACTCTCTCCACCTTTTCTCGTATGGCCAGCGGCGTGCCGTCAACTAAGCGTGCATCGATTTTCGGTAAGCAGCGGCTACGTATCAATTGCAGCTTCCGTACAGTTGTGGTATTAACTAAACTATGGCTTGCTCCTCCGTCGATAAAATTCTTCACTGCTGTCCCCTTAATTTCCCGTAAATCAGTATCGGGCAATCCATTGCTGTACCCTCCTTATTCATCCGAGCCCGATCGATAGCGTGAATTGGTACTGTGACTCGGTGAGGGTCGGTGAGGTTGGGCGAGCAGGTTGTCTCGTCAGTTGTTGGCTCGTTTTCTACTGACTTCTAGCGTTTCCCTGACTCTGAGACTCCCTCCCCTGCTCTGCTCCGCGGCGTCTTAGCTCCTCTGGGCATTCGCTTTTGCGATGGCCCAGCCTATTGCAAGCAAAGCAGCGCCCCTTAAATGGTGCAGCAGCTGCATTTCCCGCAACGGCGTATACGGTGGTGTGCTCGGCCGGTCCCCGATGACGTTGTCCGTAGTAGAACCCCGGCCTCGGTCGGCGTAGGATGTCGATTTTCTCCGAGCGCGAGGATTTCGTTGAAATTTGACAACCCGCATAGCATAATCTCGTGGGAGATGTTCGGCTTCAGTCCGCCGACGTAACGGTCCACCCGCCCTACCTCGTGCATGTAGCCGACTTGCTCGCACAGAGCGAGAAAACCGCTGGTGTGGTCTTCAACCGACCTGAGCTGCCGCCAGGTGCGCAGTTTCTGGCGCGCCGAGATTGAAGCCGCGATCGGCTCGAAGTGCGCCCGAAGCTCCACGCACCACACATCCCACGTGCCGTACTGGGCGGTTTTGCAAAATGAACTCCAGGTGGCGGCTGGACCCGTGGGCTCTTCCTCTTACGACGGCGGCTCATAGGCACGTGGCGACGTTACGATAACTCGCCACCAGTCCATGGCGGGGCCCCTCAGCAGCGATACGGCAGAGCGAATCTTCGCTGCGTCCGACTCGACGTGTGAGGATGTAGGATCGAGCTCAGAAAAGAGAGTTTGAATTGAATGAATCACCTGGGTACAACACGAGGCTATATATAGGCTCGACACAAGGCCCAGTAACCAGGTGTTACGCGAAGGTTCTGAGGGTCGCGAAGCGTCCCGAACAGACCCTTCCCGAATTCGGTAGAAGGCAATTCGGTGGCAACCGAAAAGCCCAGAATTCGGTGCATGCAACCTAGCTCGGTGCTATAACTATAATAAACTATAGGAAAGCACCTAGCCTAGGAAATCAAGCAATTCATGCATGCATAAAATAAAGCTATGCTAGAAATAGCATAATAAAGTCTAGGCAAGCAAGCATAGCTGGCATAAGCCGTCGTACTCTCACACGTCCCCCCCTCAAAGCTGGGTGGCGTGAGATACACCCTGCTTGACAAGATAGTCCTTAAGAGCATGGCGTGTGTTGCCCATATCAGCTTCTGCAACCCAACTGTCCTCAGTGGGGTCGTATCCCTTCCAGCGTATCAGGAACTCGAGGGTCTTGCCCCCGCCGCGCCGATGAGTGAGAACGCGCACTTCATACGCTGGTTCATCCTGTACGGAAACAGGTGGTGGTGGCGGTAGCTGCCGTCCCTGAAACTGTTGGTTGGGGTCCTTATAGGGTTTCAGTAGCTGAACATGGAAAGCGTTGTGAAGCTTCCATGTATCTGGTAAGCGCAAGCGGAATGTTACTGGTGTCACCTGTGCCTCCACGAGAAAAGGACCACAGAAGCGAGGCCGGAGTTTGGATGGGAGGTGAGACAGGTTCAAGTTGCGCGTGTCAAAAAGCACATGATCTCTGACTGCTACTGAGTGATCTCGTCGATGATGATCGGCATACTGCTTCTGGGAGTTCTGCATCGTGGTGAGACGCCGCTGAGTATTCTCCCATAGGTGCTGCATGGTGGTGACGAAGTCGTGTGCGACTTGGACGTGTGCCGGTGTGGTTGGCTGCTGTTGTGTGAGTGGTTCTCGTCCGTAACACAGGAAGAAAGGAGTTTTCCCTGTGGCCGCATGTGACGCGTTGTTGTAAGCGAACTCTAGGGTCGGTAACTGTGTGTCCCAATGGCTGACGTTGTCTTTGCAAGCTGTGCGCAGTAACTGTTCAACCACTTGATTGAGTCGTTCTGTCTGTCCGTCAGTCTGGGGGTGGTATGCTGAAGACATCGCAAGCTTAGTCCCCAACAGTCCCATGAGCTCCTTCCAGAACTTTCTCGTGAATTTGGGGTCTCTGTCTGAGATGAGTGTAGTGGGGATGCCGTGGATGGTGATGATGCGGTCGAAGAAGAGGCGAGTAGTTGCTTCAGCTGTAGCCGTGGCGTTGGTCGGGATGAAGTGACCCATTTTGGAGAACTTGTCGATCACCACGAGTATAGTGTCATTCCCTCGTGAGGTCGAAGGAAGTCTCGTGATGAAGTCGAGGCTAACGACCTACCATGGCTGCTCCGGTACGGGTAGAGGCTGAAGTAACCCTGCTTTTTTTTGCTTGCTACTCTTCATCCGCTGGCATGTGTCGCATGAGGTGACGAACTGTTGCATGTCTGCTGCCATCCCGGGCCAGTAGTAATACTTCGCTATTCCCGCTAATGTCTTGTTGCTCCCAAAATGTCCCGCGTAAGGTACGTCGTGAAACTCCTCCAATAGGATCCGCCGTAGCGGGGTGTAATTCGGTACCCAAGTCTTTCCTGAACCCTTCCTTACCGCTAAGTCTTTCTCCCACTGTAACAGCTTCTTAGTCTGTGCTGTAGCAATCTCTGCGTCCACGGAGTACCCATGTTGGAATAGATCCTTGAGTAGAGGGTTCATTCCGTCGAGCTGGATGCCTGCTACATGACCGGGGCGGCTCAACGCGTCAGCTTTGTTGTGTAGCCCGGGCTTGTAGACGATGTCGTAGTGGAAGTGAGTTTCCAGGAAATCCACCCACCGCACCTGTCGTCGTGAGAGCGTCGGCTGCGACTTTAGGTATTTGAGGCTGGAGTGGTCAGTATAAACTGTGGTCTTGGCTCCCTCTAAGTAACACCTCCACGCCTTGAAGGCTACGACTATTGCTAAGGCTTCCTTGTCGTGAATGGGGTAGTTCAGTTCTGCTCCATGTAGTTTTTTACTGAGGTAGGCGATAGGCTGTAAACCGTTCCCGTGATCCTGCATCAGTACTGCTCCAACTACGTAGTCCTTGTCTGGATCTGGTAGGATGAGTACTGGCGCTATGGTCAGTGCTGTCTGTAGCTGTCCCATGGCTTGCTGATGAGGAGTATCCCATTTGGAGGGCGTATCCTTTTTCAGTAGGTCGGTCAGTGGCGCTTCTATCTTAGCGTACTGCGGTACGAACCTGATGTAGTAGTTGGCGAAGCCTAGGAACTGCCGCTACTCCTTCACGTTCTCTGGTACTTTCCACTTCTTAACGGCCTCGATCTTCCGCGGGTCCACGTGTACGCCCTCCGCACTCACCATGTGCCCGAGAAACTGCACCTTCTTCAGGGCGAAGTCGCTCTTCGACAGCTTTTTTTTTCCGCTGGATCTCGAAGACTTTCCGCAGTTGCTCCACGTGCTCCTTCACGTTCTTGGAGTAGATGAGAATGTCGTCCAGGTACACCACTACGCACTCGTCCAGCAGGGGCCGTAGGATATGGTTCATCTCCGCCTGGAACGTCGCTGGTGCGTTGCAGAGTCCGAACGACATCTGGTACAGAAAGCCGTCTTGTGGATCGAGTTGTCCGTCATCTTGATCTGCTAGTAACCTGATCGTAGGTCTAGCTTCAAAAGACTGTTGCACCACGCAGTTGGTCTAGTAGGTCGTCTATGCGCAGTATGGGATGCACATCCGTAAACTGCCGTCTGGTTTTGGAGTGAAGAGAACTGGTGCACCGTAGGGAGAGGTAGATGGGCGGATCCGTTGTCTGTCCAGTAGATACTCAATCTGTTTCTTCATGTCTGTCAGTTCGGTTGGACTCAGTCGGTATGGAGCACGTGAGACGGGTTTCGCACCTGGTTCCTCCACGATCTCGTGCTCGTGGGTGCGTGCTGGAGGTACGCCTGTGGGTAGGTCGTCGGGCATTATATCCTTGTACTGCTCCAAGACCTCCTTCACCGCTGCGGGTAGCTCCGAACTCCGCTTTTCCTCCTCTGCTGCTGCCATAATCAGTGCTAAGTAACCCGTGTTACTCTCGTTCACTGTCCGTTCGAACCGTGCCAGTGTCGTTTCAGGAACGTCCCCTGTATCCGTCCAGCTGAGTAGCTCTATCCGTTTCCTGTTGTTGTAGATACACACCTTCCTGTTGACCCAATCGATCTCGGGGTTGAACCGCTTCAGGAAATCTCGCCCCAAGATGAAATCTAATCCCTTGATGTTTGTAATCGGCAACGTCGGCTTCCACCTCAATGCCCCTATGTGCAGCTGCAGTGATGCTTCGCCGTGGATGGGAAGTTTCGTACCGTCCACCATCGTTGCCGTGAACTTGGTCTCCTCCGAAGGTTCTCCAATTTCCTCCATCATCCCGCGGTCACACACTGAGTGAGATGCACCACTGTCCACCAGTGCCTGGAGGCGTCGTCCTTTGCATAACACCTCGAGGAGTAGTGGTTCCTGCTGCGCTGAGTAGCCACAGAGGGTCTCAGTAATAGAATCATAGGGTACATCAAAATGAATACCATCCCTATTTCCTATACCTGACTCAACACTTTCCAACTTCACCAGGGGGGTAGGAGGTTTTTTCCGAGGCTTGAACAACTTCTCATGAGCCTGAAAATTTCCTCTAAGCCTTTGCAGCTATGTAGGCTTCACCTGTGGGCAACGGGGAGCCTTAACACTGTGCTGCGGGGAGAGAATATTAACTCCACGGAACGTACGACCCTTTTCTACGCTCTGTAGTACCTTGCCCAACTTCTCAGGTACCCGAATAATTTCTAAAGGCGTTTTCTTGACCTCTAAATCTCCCCTGAATTTCTCAAAGGCTTGATAATCACGAGAAGCGATATTTTTCGTTAGAGTGTCTTTATAGGATACTTTTAACGAACTCTTACTTTCGTGGGTGTTCGGCTGGAGTTTCCCGGTCGGTGCAAAGTCTTTTTTCGCGCATTCGCCTCGGCGATTTCCCCTGATGCCGGCTGGTCGTGACATTTTATATTCGCGTCATCATTTTCTCCTTTTTTCACCCACTCCGAAGTCGCCACGTCGTCGCCCTTTTCTACTTTTCGGATCTTTACGCGATCGCCAGGTCGATCCGCGGCTACTGGCGATTCCCATTTTTTTACTTCGGGGGTGCTCCACTGTTGCCGCCCAGCATTGTCGCACGTGCCTTTTTCATTTTGTAGCACGACAAAATTTGATGCCCCGCTGCGCCGCAAAATTCGCATTTTGTCGGTTGCTGCTTCGTGGCAAACTTGTCGATATCCATCGGTTCGGCGAACGTGGGGGGTGCCGATCGCTCCGGGCCAAATGTACGGTTTGACCCGTAGCGTCGTGTTTCGGGTTGACCTCGCGTCAACGCGTCGTACCTTTCGGCTACCCGTACGATGTCGCGGTAGCTACTGTAGTTCGCCGAAATCACCTGCCGTCGAATCTCCATTTTAAATCCTTCGGTGTACGCCTGGATTTTCTCGCCCTCGGTCAGGTCGATAATTCGGTTGAACAGTAACTCCATCTGCTGCGTGTACTATGCTACACTGCTGTACTGTTTGTGTCGGTGAATCTGCTGCCGCGCCATGTAGACTGAGTTGATTGGTTCGAAGCGTTCGATAAGATCCTCCCGAAACTGCATCCACGTTTTCTCCCCGCGGGCCACGTCAGAATAATAAATCGACTCGAGTGCTGGTCCCCTCAACAGTGTCGCTGCCAGCCAAATCCGTGATGCGTCGTGTGTCGGGGTCGAACAGCCAATGGCCTCGAAATAAATTTCGAGGGTCGCCACAAAACGTCGAACGTCAGATCCTTTCGCGCTTGGATCGAACGCTTCGGGGAGCCTCGGGCGAGCTGCTTCGAGGTTCGGCGTCGGTGGTGACATCGGTCCGTGAAATGTCGGTGTCGCCACTGCTGCTGGTGCCGTCGCTGCTACGTTCGCTGCTGCTGCGGTGGCGGCTGCTGGTTGGTGTGTTAGGAGGGCTTCGATTCGCCGGATCGCCGCCTGCGTCTGTTCCACATCGGAGCGGAGGCTGGCGGCGTCGTGCGTCGTCGCGTAATTGTCACCCTGGCCCTCCATGCCTGACATTGCGCGTTCGAAAAAACCGAAACGAGGAGGAGCAAAAAACACGGAACCGGTTTTACGTACCCGAAATCGGTGTTTAACAAGCGTCGCCCCCGCGGTTTTTGAAGACTCGGTTTTAGCGGTCGAAAAAATGTCGCGTGTAAATGGGCTCTGATTACCAAGTGTGAGGATCTAGGATCAAGCTTAAAAAAGAGAGTTTGAATTGAATGAATCACCTGGGTACAACACGAGGCTATATATAGGCTCGACACAAGGCCCAGTAACCAGGTGTTACGCGAAGGTTCTGAGGGTCGCGAAGCGTCACGAACAGACCCTTCCCGAATTCGGTAGAAGGCAATTCGGTGGCAACCGAAAAGCCCAGAATTCGGTGCACGCAACCTAGCTCGGTGCTATAACTATAATAAAATATTGGAAAGCACGTAGCCTAGGATTTAAGCAATTCATGCATGCATAAAATAAAGCTATGCTAGAAATTGCATAATAAAGTCTAGGCAAGCAAGCATAGCTGGCATAAGCCGTCGTACTCTCACACGACGTAATTCGCATCGAAGAAGACGTTCATCGTGAAAATCCACGATTGAACCGTCGGACCTCCACGTTGGCTAGGATCGAAGCGGGGGGGGCGCTGCGGCTTGATCGGCATTGGTGCCATGGCGTCGCTGTTGCCACTTGTTGCTGCAAACTCCACGTGCCGACGGGCTTCGCGAGGCCCCTGCGTGCTTGGTGCGGCCCTATTCCTCTCCATGCCAGGCATCGATTGGCCGGCGCCATCACTGGCTGCGCTTGAATGCTGTCCCACGCTGTCGTGTTGTGACGGTGTGCCGGACGAGATGACGATCGGCTCGTCCGTTTGCGCAGATGCATTTGCAAGTGCTGGTGCATTCGCCGTTAATTGCTGGCGGGCGGAGTCGCGTTCTGCCGTGAGAGCCGCAATTTCGAGCGCCGAATCTTCGAGTTGTCAAACAAGGCGGTCGAGCTGCTCTTGCGTCAGTGTTGCAAGGGTGAATTCAGCCATGGCGGGGATGTCGGGCAGACTCAGCGAGAGCCTCAGTCGTGGCCGTGCGTGCTTTCGAGAGATCACTTTGAGCGGCGGTGCCTGAACGCTGAGAGATGTCTACCCCCTCCAAAAATTGAGATAGTGGGGAAGCGAAGGTGTGGGTGCGGTCCGAGAAGAGATCGGAGGCTCTGAATACCATGTGTTACGAGTGCAATTGAGTGAGCGAGCGAGAATTGCACTATCGAAGCAAACAGTACATCGAGCGAAGGCATGAGCGAAGAATATATAGCGAAGCCCTAAGTGGTATTGGTAATGTGTGAAAATGGGGTGCGCTATGGGCCTAGTGCCGAGGTTGGGAATTGTCAAGGCGGAGGTTCGGAGCGCGGATTACCTACCGAACCGTGAGGTTGGGTCGCGTCATGAACAGTGGCGGGAACAGTGGTCAAGGCGGGTGTCGCGAGTGGTAACGGTGCACTGTTGAGTTGTTGGCGGGAACAGTGATGTACGCGCTGAGCAGGGACGCGAAATAAGGAAAAGGAATTTTTCTTACACTTATACAGGATGGTTTAACCTATTGAACTTCAAGGTCTGTGTGATCCTGTATGCAAGTCTATCCTGTGTGCCTTGGTGCCTTGGTGCACAGAGGAGTGGCGCCTTGGTGGACAGAGCAATGGTGCCTTGGTGCACAGAGTAATGGCGCCTTGGTGCACAGAGCAGTAGCGCCTTGGTGCACAGAGCATTTGGTGCCTTGGTGCACAGTGCAGTGGTGCCTTGGTGTCAAATATATGCATATCATTATCTAGGCTATATTGGGGATAGCCTTAGGGGGTACACAAAACTTTCTCGATACCCTAGTCTTGTACCCAAACCTTCACCTAATCTACTCAATCCTTGCCTTAGTTCTTAACATGGTAACTAGAGCAGGAGGTCTCTAGGACCTACGAATCAGGCCCACCTAACTGCCTGCCTTGCTTACTGCCCGCGCGCGCCTCGGCTACAGCGCGCGTCACTTTTTTTTTCGCGCGCGCCTCGCCTACTAGCGCACGCGCCACTGTTTTTAGCGCGCGCCACTGCTGTAGCGCCGCGCGCCGGCCCGCGTCGCCCGCGCAGCCCACGTAGAGCCTGCGTAGAGCCCGCGCAGCCCGACACCGCGCGCAGCCCGCCGTCACGTGCAGCCCGCCGTCGCCCCGCGCGCCGCGTCTGTCGCCAGCGCGGCCCGCCGCTGCGCCGTGCGTCGCGTCGGCCGCCTGCGCGGCCCGCAGCTGCTTAACGCGCTACCTTAGGAGCTCGCATGCGGCCGCTTCTGCTTCCTGCCTGCTGCCTGCTGTCTCCTGCCTGCTGCCTGCTGCCTCTGTCTTTGCTTGTGGCCTGGTGCCTGCTGCCTCTTGTCTACTGCCTGCTGCCTCCTGCCTCTGCCTACTGCCATTATGACGACGCCTAACGTTCTCGCGTTCGAGCCTGACGGTCGCCCCATAGAGTTCGCTGTGTGGTTAGATGATCCCCAACTGTTCCTTCTGACCGATGCCAAAGAGGGCGTTTCACTGTTCGATTACGTGTCTGGCACTGCCGTTGCTCCTGGTGCCGATGCTCCTGCTCTCGAACGCTCGCAATGGCAAACTCGTGATGCTGCTGCACGCCTAGCTATTAGGAACCATCTGCCGATTACTGAGCGCGCGCATTTCAGCCAGCACAAAACTGCTAAGAAGCTGTACGACGCTGTAGTTGCGCGCTACTCCTCCCCGGCCACTGCAGCCATAGGTCGGCTCATGCTACCCTACCTGTTCCCCGACCTTTCCTCGTTCACATATGCTGAGGACCTCATTTCCCACCTGTGCGCTACTGACACTCGCTTTCGTGCCGCCCTTTCAGCCGAGTTCTGCGCCGCTAACCCCCCCCCCCCCCCCCCGATGTACTTCACTCTCTATTTCCTCGTCACCCACCTCCCTGACACTCTTAGCTCAGTCAGGGACCACTTCCTCGCGCTAGACCCCCCCACTCTCACTGTCGACGACTTCGAGAAGCACCTCCTCGCAGCAGAGAAGAACATCCTCGCTGTAGGTGCTGCTCGTGGCACTCCTCGCTCTCCCCTCTTTGAGGGGTGCTCCCCCTCCCCTCTCACCCCCTCCTACGCCTCCGCAGCTGCTGCTCACGACTACCTTGGTGCTGAGGAGGTCGGAGCTGCTTCCGCTCCTAGTGGGAAGCGTCGCAGCGGCAGGGGCGGCAGGGGTGGCAGGTGCGGTGGCGGAGGCGGTGGAGGTGGCAGTGGTGCAGGCGGCGGGGGAGGTGGTGTCACAATAGATTTATATCTATTTAGTATAATCCGCCTGTAGTGTAGCTGCTGTGTAATTCCCTTGTATGGTGGTGCACCTCTTTCATCTTTGTTAGGTTGCTATATGTACTCGTGTGCTATAGTGAACCAACACCCATTCTCAATTCTCCTTGGCACAAACTACTCGACACCCGTTTGGCCTAGGCTACTAAGCCTAGGCCCCTTAGTTAAACCCGGTTCCTAAGTTAAGATCGTATTGTAACATGGTATCGAGCGGTTCCTTTCCTAAGGACCGAATTTTTATGGGCCCACCGCTAGCCTCTCGCTATGGCGTACCCCGTTGCGCGGCCCGTAGCGCGCCTCATAAGCGCTTCCTTGCCGCAGCCCGTCGCCCACGCGCTACCCGCTGCTTCTGCCCGTCGCCGACGCGCTACCCGCAACTGCATCCCGCCGCCCGAGCGATATCCGCTGCTGCAGCCCGTCGCCCATCCCGTCGCACTGCCGCCCGTCGCCAGATCCCCGCCACCCGTACGCTCTCCGCTGCTCGTCGCCAGGTCCTCGCCCGCCCTCCCGTCGACTTCGCAACTGATGTGAAGGGAGTGGCGGGAGTCGCGAGAGTGGTGGGAGTGGCGGGAGAAGCTGCTACTACGCCCTTGCACGCGCCAGATCGTCCTCCACCCGCACCCCGCACCCTGCCCGCCGCCCGTGCGCCACCCGCACCACGCACCCCGCCCATCTCCCGTACGCCACCCGCATCTGCACGACCCGTCCCTGCCCCGCCTGCATCTACCGCGTCAGCACCTGCCGTTTCGTCCCGTACCCGCACTGTCCCTGCCCCTCCCCGTCCCTCCCTCGTCGCGCCTTCCCCCTCTACCGCGCCTGTCTATGCCGTGTTGGGCGGTGGTGGGTGTGGAGGACAGTGGGGGCGGCGGCGGCGGGAATGGCAGGAGTTGCGGGAGTGGCGGGGTTGGCGGCTCATGTGGGGGGGTGGGGGAGGCGTGGGGGAAAGGGGTGGTGGGCGGCTGTCAGCAGTGAACGCCAGCGCAAGCGCCAGAACTGCCGCCAACGCCTACCGCCCGTCCGTCTTCCCTTCCCCCCCTCCCCGTCGCCTTCACTACCGCGACTGCAGCTGTTGGGGGGGGAGTGACATGGAGGGGGTGATCAAACTGCACCAATTGTCGCCACGCCTCCTCCTATCTCTCTCTGCCGCTGTTGCTGCTGTGGGGGGGAGGTTCAGGGGGTGTGGGTGGATGTTCCAGCTGCAGCAACTGCCACCACACCTCCTCCTGTCATCCCCCCGCCCCGTGTCTCCCGTGCTGCTACCCCGTCGTTCCTGTGCCCCACCCGTGCTGTCCGTACCCAGACGTGCCCCACCCGTTCCACCCGTTCTGCCCGTGTCCTGCCCGTGTTCTGCCCGTGATTCTGCCCGTACTGCTGCCCGTGATTGTGCCCGTGATTATACCCGTGTGTTGCCCGTATTTTGCCCGTGTTCTGCCCGTGATCCTGACCGTGATTCTGCCCATGATTCTGCCTGTGATCCTGCCCGTGTTGCTGCCCGTTCCCGTGCCATACTGGCCGTGCACCTCCTGTGCTCCCGTGATCCTGTGCTACTCATGCTTCTTGTGCTTCTCGTGCTGCCCCGTGGTCCTGTGCTGTCCCGTATTGCCCGTCCTTCCCCGTGCTTGCCCCGTGCCCGTGCCCGTGCTGTCTGCCCGTGTTCCCTGTGCTTCTGCTCGTGCTCTACCCGTGCTGTTTGTTCCCGTGCGTGCCCCACCTGTACCACCCGTGCTGTCAGTGCCCATGCTGCCCCGTTCTGCTCGTGCTACCTCGTGCTCCTGTGCTGCCCCGTTGTCCCCGTGTTGCCCCGCTCTGCCCGTGTTGCCCCGTTCTGCCCGTGTTGCCCCGTTCAGCCCGTGTCCTGCCCCGTTCAGCCCGTGTCCTGCCCCGCTCTGCCCGTGTTGCCCCGTTCAGCCCGTGTCCTGCCCCGTTCTGCCCGTGCTGCCCCGTTCTGCTCGTTTGTGCCCTACCCGTGCTGTCCGTACCCGTTCGTGCCCCACCCGTGCTGTCAGTTCTCGCTCGTGCCCCACCCGGTCTGTGCTGCCCGGTCTCGTGCTGCCCGTCACCCCCGTGCGGCCCGTCCCGTACAGCACCTAGTTGCTACCCGAACCCGCTACCCGTACCCGTGCTCCTCGCACACCGTGCACCAGCTGCGGGGCGTTCAACCGCAGCCGGGCACCTGTTCCACCGCGGTGGTCCAGATGCTGCTTGGTGGTTGCTGCTTGTCAGCTTCAGAGGGGGCCCCTTGCTGGTGTTCCCACGCCCTGTAATGGGGTTTTACAGGTGTACCCCTTCAAGGGGGGCTCTGCACATGGTTATGCAGTTCAGGCAGATAGGGGGTGTGTCACAATAGATTTATATCTATTTAGTATAATCCGCCTGTAGTGTAGCTGCTGTGTAATTCCCTTGTATGGTGGTGCACCTCTTTCATCTTTGTTAGGTTGCTATATGTACTCGTGTGCTATAGTGAACCAACACCCATTCTCAATTCTCCTTTGCACAAACTACTCGACACCCGTTTGGCCTAGGCTACTAAGCCTAGGCCCCTTAGTTAAACCCGGTTCCTAAGTTAAGATCGTATTGTAACAGGTGGAGGTGGTGGGGGTGGTCGTGGGGGTGGAGGCGGTGGAGTTGGTGGTGGGGGCGGCGGAGGCACTGGGAGCGGTGGAGGGGGTAGCAGCGGCGGTGGGGGAGGAGGGAGCGGTGGTGGTAGTGGTGGTCAGGGCCAGCAGCAGCCGCAGCAGCAGCAGCAGCAGCAGCGTCAGCGCCAGACCCCCACTTCCCAGCAGCTTCTTGACTGGTATGCCGGGCGTGGGGCTTCTGGGGGTCCTGGTCGCTGCCCCTATATCATTCGCACAGGTCCCCGCACTGGTCGCCAGTGCACAGGTTATCACACTGAACAGCGCTGCTTCGCTCGGCTTAGCGATGCCTGGCGCGCCAAGTTTCCTGATGCTCCTGAGTTCCCCAACTGGGCAGAGCTACTTAGGCGTGATGTACCTATCTTTGATCTTGACTATGAGGCTATTCTTGCTGCTATGTATGCATTGTCTGTTAGTGCTGAGGGTGACTGCTACTTGTGTGTGCCGCCGGATCCTGGTATAGTCCCTGGTATAGCGCCTGCAGCACTCGGTGCTTGTGAGTCTGCTCCCCCTGGTACTGCGCCTGCACAGGCCTTGCACACTTTTACACTTGACTCTGGTGCTTCCCGCTGTTTCTTTCGCGACAGTACCAGAGTCACTCCCCTCCCTGCACCTGTTCCTGTCTCACTGGCTGACCCCTCTGGGGGCCCAGTGCTTGCACAGTCTTCAACCGTGCTTCCATGTCCGCTGCGTCACGCTCCGCCCCTTTGTCTCCCAAGTTACACGCATCTGCTCAGGTAGCTACCCAGTGTGAGTGTCGCCGGGTGTCGCACGACACTCTCCTGTGGCACCACCGCCTTGGTCACCCCTCCCTACCTCGCCTGCGTAGCATGCACTCTCGCTTCCTGGTCTCTGGTCTTCCCAGGTCTCTGCCTGCCCTCCCTCCCTCGCCTGCGCCGCCCTGCATTCCTTGCGTCGAGGGGCGGCAGCGCGCCGCTCCTCACTCCTCCTCGTTCCCTCCCACAGAGGCTCCCCTGCAGACTCTCCACCTGGACGTGTGGGGCCCAGCCCGCGTCCGTGGACAGGGCCACGAGCGGTACTTCCTGCAGGTTGTCGACGACTACACGCGTTACACCACGGTCTTCCCCTTGCAGCGCAAGGGGGATGTCCCTGATGTTTTGATAACCTGGATCCGCGCTGCTCGTCTCCAGCTCCGCAAGCGGTTCCAGTCGGACTTTCCTGTCCTACGTCTGCACTCTGACAGAGGTGGTGAGTTCTCCTCAGACCTCTTGGCGGCCTTCTGTGCGGAGCACGGCATCCGCCAGACTTTCACGCTTCCGGCCTCTCCGCAGCAGAATGGGGTTGCTGAGCGCCGCATTGGCTTGGTCATGGAGGTCGCTCGTACCTCCATGATCCATGCGGCTGCCCCCCATTTTCTGTGGCCGTTTGCGGTCAGGTACGCCGCGCATCAGCTCAACCTCTGGCCCCGTGTCTCCTTGCCGGAGACCTCGCCCACACTACTGTGGACGGGGAAGGTTGGCGACGCGTCGCGTTTCCGGGTCTGGGGTGCCCGTGCCTTTGTCCGCGATACCACTGCGGACAAACTCTCCCCTCGCGCCATTCCTTGCGTCTTCCTTGGCTTTGTCCCTAACGCGCCTGACTGGCAGTTTTACGACCCCGCCTCGCGCCGTGTCTTTGCGTCTCAGGACGTCACCTTTGACGAGTCGGTCCCCTTTTACCGCCTCTTCCCCTACCGCACTGCTCCTCGCCCCCTCCCGCCGCTCTTTCTCGCCCCAGGTCCTCCCCAGGTAGACCCCCTCCCTGCGCCAGGCCCTGCTCTTTCAGGTGTTTCTCAGGTAGACCCTCCCGTCCCTGCGCCTGTTGAGGTCACTGGTGACTCCGGTTCTGCTGGGAGTGGTGCTGTCCCTGGGGGTGCGGAGCTTAGGGGTGCGCAGCGTGGGGGTGCTGAGTCTGGGGGTGCTGAGCGTGAGGAGCCTGAGGGTGCAGAGCCTGGAGGTGCTGAGCCTGCGCGTGAGGAGCCTGGAGGTCCTGAGCCTGGGGGTGCTGCGTCTGGGGGTGCTGCGCCTCCGTGTGCGGAGCCTGGGGGTGCTGGGTCTGGGGGTGAGTCGCCTGAGGGTTCTGAGACTGCTGTTACGCGGTCTCCTTGGAGTAGCCGTCTTCGTCCGCGTGTGCCTCTCACCTCCCAGCAGCTGCACGACTGGTACGGTCGCCGTCAGCGTCGCGCTTCTGCACCTCAGGGCTCTACTGTTGGGGGTTCTTCTGCTGGCGTCACTGGAGCTGGGAGTGGTGCTGGTCCTTTGCCTGCTGGAGGTGCTGGTGTCGCTGGTCCCGGAGGTGCACGTACTGGGGGTACTGGAGCTGCTGGGGCTGGCGGTGGTGTGTCTGAGGGTACTCCTGCTGGTGGCACTGCGGTTGGAGACCCTGGGACTAGGGGTGCCGGTTCTGGGGGTGCTGCACCAGGAGGGGCTGGAGCTGCTAAGGGTGCTGGAGCTGCTGGAGGTACTGGAGCTTCTGAGGGTACTGGAGCTGCTGGAGGCACTGGAGCTGCTGGAGGTACTGGAGCTGCTGAGGGTACTGGACCTGCTAGAGGTGCTGGAGCTGCTGAGGGTGCTGGAGCTGCTGGAGGTGCAGGAGCTGCTGAGGGTGCTGGAGCTGCTGGTGCTGGTGGCACTGCACAGCCGTGCCTGTTCTTTGCTCCGCCGTCTCCGTCGTCTCTGCCACCGCCTGACTCCGTGCTTCGCCAGGTTCTTAGCCTCCCGTCTTCTACTGGTCTTCCGTTACAGCCAGGCTCACCTCTGCCTGCTCCTTCTCCTTACGCTGAGCAGACAGGGGGCCTTACTGAGCGTCGTGAGCCTGCGTCGCGTCCTGTCTCACCTGTCCGTTCTGGTCGTTCCAGTCGTCGTGTTCCTCGTCAGCGTCAGCCGGCTGTCCCCGGCCCTTCCCTTGTAGTTCGTCGTCCTTCCTCTCCTACGCAGAGTGTTCCTCTGCCGTCTCCTCCTGCGTCTTCTCTGCCTGTCGTTGCGGACCCTGAGTCTGACCAGTTTCGTACTGAGCACCCTACTGTCACGCGTCTGCTAGCCACTGTTGTCACTGACCCGTCGTTTGAGTCCACTGCTGCGTCTGCCCTAGTCGCTGAGCTTGTCGACTTTGCTGCTGCCTGTCGTCTAGACTACGCTGCTAGTCTTGTTGCTGAGTCTGAGTCTGAGTCTGTCTATCCTCCGTCCGTCGGGGGTGAGTGTGCTCTTAGCACGGACGTCCTTGACGACAGGCACGAGGACCTTGAGTGTCTTGCGGCCACTGCGCCTCATCTCGTGGCCATGCTACTTGCCCCTGAGGGAGACCCGGATGCACCAGACATCCCCACCCCGCGCTCTTACGCTGAGGCGATCGCGGGTGAGTACTCCTCTCAGTGGCAGACAGCCATGGACGCAGAGATGGCATCCTAGAAGTCCACAGGCACGTACGTTGACGAGGTTCCCATCCTGGGGCGAACATCGTCAGTGGCATGTGGATTTTCAGGGTGAAGCGGCCGCCAGGTTCTCCGCCTGTCTTCAAGGCTCGTTACGTTGCTCGAGGTTTCAATCAGCGAGAGGGAGTTGACTTCTTCCAGACTTTCTCCCCCACCCCGAAGATGACCACTCTTCGGGTGCTGCTGCACGTTGCCGCTCAGCGTGACTACGAGCTTCACTCTCTTGACTTCAGCACAGCTTTCTTGCAGGGCAGCCTGCACGAGGAGATCTGGCTGCGCCGCCCACCCAGCTTCATTGGGTCGTTCCCTCCTGGTACCCAGTGGAGCCTCCGGCGGCCGGTCTACGGTCTCCGCCAGGCGCCACGTGAGTGGCACGACACACTGAGGACGACACTTGTGGCTCTTGGGTTTGCTCCTTCGACTGCTGACCCGTCGCTGTTTCTGCGCACCGACACTTCGCTGCCGCCGTTCTACATCCTCGTGTACGTCGACGACTTGGTCTTTGCCACTGCCGACACTGAGGCTCTCGCCCTGGTGAAGTCGGAGCTGCAGAAGAGACACACGTGCACAGACCTGGGTGAGCTGCGCAGCTACCTTGGCTTGCAGATCACCCGGGACAGAGCACGCCGCACCATCACACTGACTCAGCCACACATGGTGCAGCAGGTCCTTCAGCGCTTCGGCTTCACCTGGTCCTCGCCACAGCACACTCCTCTTGCTACAGGTCACTTGCTCTCAGCTCCACCTTCGGACGAGTCCGTAGAGCCGAGTGGTCCTTACTCAGAGCTAGTGGGCTGCCTCATGTACCTGATGACGTGCACGCGTCCTAACCTTGCGTAACCTCTTGGCCTTCTGGCTCGCTACGTGGCTCCTGGTCGGCACCGAAAGGTGCACATGGATGCTGCTAAGAGGGTACTACGCTACTTGTGCAGTACATCGAGCATGGGGCTCGTGCTTGGAGGGCGGAGTCCAGTTGTCCTCACTGGGCACTCAGACGCTTCTTGGGTTGACGACCAGGCTACACAGCGGTCGTCACAGGGTTACACGTTCAGCCTTGGCTCCGGCTCTGTTTCTTGGCGGTCTACACGCTCGTCTTCTGTTCTCAGCTCCAGTTGTGAGGCTGAGATCTACGCCACTGCCATGGCTGCACAGGAGTTACGCTGGCTCACCTACCTGCTGACCGACCTGGGAGAGCGGCCTCGTTCTCCTCCAGTTCTGTACGTAGACAACACGGCCGCCATTGCCTTGTGTCAGGAGCACAGACTGGAGAGCCAGGAACGAAGCACATCGCTCTGCGCTACTTCCTGGCTCGAGAGTTGCAGCAGCGGGGTCAGCTTCACCTTGCTTACGTGGCCACTCGGGCCAACACTGCTGATATATTCACCAAGGCACTTCCGCCTGGTGACCATCAGCGCTTTTGTACTTTGTTGGGCCTTGTGCCTACGTTTCCACACTTGTTGTAGTCTCTGCTTGTACTGTGGTCTATATATATACCTGCATGCTTGCTCTTGCTAGCGTGAGATCACTGTGCTGTTCTTGTTGCTTATATACCTCTGCATGTGGACTGGCCTTGTGGCCGTTTGCTTGTGCTCAGTGTGTGTGGTGACGTTGTGATCCACCCTGAGCTGTGTTTTGTTTCTTCTCTTGACTGGTCTTGTGACCGTTGCTTGCTCTGGCTATCCCCCATTTCGCCTATGGGGTGTGTCAAATATATGCATATCATTATCTAGGCTATATTGGGGATAGCCTTAGGGGGTACACAAAACTTCTCGATACCCTAGTCTTGTACCCAAACCTTCACCTAATCTACTCAATCATTGCCTTAGTTCTTAACACTTGGTGCACGGAGCCTTGACTCTTATAGCAGAGGGTACCAGAGCTGCTCTTATTTTTCCCTCTGCACATTTCCTCCTGCCTGTTTCTCTCCTTTCCATCACTAAATCAATCCAACAACGCCCAATGAGGCCCAACTCACTCGCTCACTCGCCTCGATCACTCGCTCACTTGCTCACTCACCTCGCTCACTCGCTCACTCGCTTCACTTAGTCACTCACTCAGTCACCCACTCGCTCACTCACTCACTTGCTCACTAGTCTCGCTCATTCGCTCACTCGCCTCATTCCCTTGCTCACTTGACCAGCACACTCGCTTACTCGCCTCACTCACTCGCTCACTTGCCGCAAGTCTGTAGCACAAGGGCCTTGTGGCCGCGTGAGTTGCGCTAGGCAAACTTGGAGTTTGGTACCTGTTGATTATAGAGGAGTACGGGAGACAACATTCTCGGGGAAGGCATTCGGAAGGCGTCATGAGGGGCGCTGCACGGTGAGGCGAGGAGAGGCTGGAATGGCGGCCGTAGAAACAGAAGCGCCGAGGAGAAGATAGATGCGATATAGCGTGGCAACAAAAATGCTTCATACAAAATGACACAGCGAGAAAAAATCTATGTGAAAGAGATGGGAATCAGATCCAGATATTTCGTTTGTAATGGTATGTAAATAAAAATATAAGAATGTAACACAAACCTAGAATTCTCTCTGGATTGTTGATCTGTCATGTTCAAAAGTGTAGGATTCCTTGACGAAGCTTACGACGGTCGTCGTTATTCTCATGTTTCCCGATGGGTCCTTGAGCGACATAGTGGGGTAACCTCGCGAGGGTTCCCAGAATCCTTGAACAACTCTCGCTCAGTTGTTGAGTTGACTGAGGGCGCGTCCTTCGGCACAGATGGCAAAGTTCATGTTTTTTGTTCAAATTTTAGCAAATGAACATTGGTCGACCTGTAGTCGACTACCTGAACATCTCATTGTCGAATCGCGTGTCCCTTTTCACGTCAAGCAAGTGACACAAAAATGCTCGACTTCTGAAGTTCGAGCTTATAGGGCACTGTCCGAGTCGCGCTTGACCGTCGTAGTTTACCTGGTTAGTAAACGAAGGCTTTGGTAGTCCAGACGATAGTGATTCTTGTCTTCGCAATTTTCGTAGCTTACTCGAGCGTGTGCAAAAGTGCACACGCTCGACAAAACGTGCACTCGTCATTCAGGTGTAGCTCGACCCAGGCTCAATGTCCATGTTTGTTTCCTTGATCTGGCTTGGAGTTGACGAACTTCGCTCGAGAATTGTTACCACTCAAAGCTCGAGATTTTGTTTTAAGTTGGGCCCAAAAGACACGCGCCCTGAGAGTCATTGTGCGTTGTTGAGAGTCGTTGCACGACTGTTGTTATTACTAGGCATTCCAGCTGACCCACTCGACCGAGCAGGAACCTCTACGACCATAGTCGTGCCAGCAAGGCAGAGAGCAAAGTGCCATGATGATGAGGTCAGGGTCAGGGAGGAAAGCGCGGCAAGGGGAGAAGGGAAGACTTTACATCGCCTTCATGGGATGTCCGGGAGTCCGGAAATCAAGGTTCGGGCATTGCACATGACACGTTCCATGATTTCGCACTATGCTGACGTTGACGCGGAAGGAATCTGGACGTCGTGCAAATAGACTTCACACGATCGCCGGGAGTCGTGCATGCAGAGTTGATTGGGCGCGAGGTTCCGCATTTCGTCAACGGTCGCACACGCAAGTGTCGGTTGGCGGCACGTGGGGTAAATCTGGCGCAACGTGGGAGGGAGCTTCCAGGCTGGACCAAATGCACTTTTGGGACGCTTGATGTAACTCTGTGTGATCCACGGAGATTCCCAAGAAGGCGATCTAGCTTCATCGCCCGAGGTACAACCGATTTCAACTAATTTCACGAAGTACCACCCTTTCTGGTGCAGTCGTAGTGACAGCAGCCAGAGTCTCGAGGATAAATCTCCGAGTACCTCGGCATTTTCTGTGTCATTTTCCTTTTCAAAACTACCGCCGTTCCCCTGCTGCTGCTACAATCGCTCTATGGCTTCTCACAAGCAACACTCGCATTCTGAGGAACAACATTCGTTGCTTTATAAAGAACGTCCTTATCGATCATGGGCTTTTCTTCTCCTACCATTGCTCTTCCTCACTCTACCCGTAACGCCACTCTCCCGCCCCACCAACCCCGGTGAGCAAACGGCCATGCACCACGGGCATCCGTAGCATACTATATCTGGGGCGCCTCAAAAGCAGGCTCGTAGCGTCCCCTTGTAATGCATCCTTCGCCTAGTCCGCTCCCTCCCTTCCCCCACTCACTCCCGTTTCCACCTCTTCCCTAGCCCCTGCTCTCCCTGGCCCCTGCTTTCCCAGCCAATCAATCTGCAGCTCCCCGTTATGATGCCTGCATGCTCTACATATTGTCCGCCTACGTACCCTCCCCCTTCCCTTGTCCTTTTGAAAGTTTCCTGCATATTTCACCTCACCCTACGTTTCCACTGCTCTGCCGCTTCCTGCCACCTCTTTCCCTCATTCCCCCCCTCGCCCTGGTCCCCTCCCCCCATCCCCCGCAGCTCCACCCCATGTCTCCGCGCTCTACATCGTCCGCCTGCGCTCCGCACCGCCCGTCGCCTCATACACAGGCGGAATCCCCGGCTTCCCGGCAACGGCCGTGTGGGGCAGCGACCCTAATGGCAACGCGATAGATGCCACGGCGGACGATGCATCCAACGGTGCCGATGCAGCCAACGGTGCGGATGCAGCCAACGGTGCCGATGCAGGCAACGGTGCCGATGCAGCCAACGGTGCCGATGCAGCCAACGGTGCCGATGCATCCAACGGTGCCAATGCAGCCAACGGTGCCGATGCAGCCAACGGTGCCGATGCAGCCAACGGTGCCGATGCAGCCCACAGTACTGATGCTGCCAACGGTGCCGAGTTTTCCTCCTCTGTGACTAGCAATGGTGGCGTTGACGCTGCTTCTGTTGAAAGCAACGGTGGCGTTGGCACGGCTTCTGGTGAACCTGTCACCGCTGCGGCTGCTGCCGCTACCAGCGGTTCAGTAGGCACAAACCGTCGGTTGCGGCGGCCGCGGTTGAACATGAGGGCGCCGGGCGTGAGGGCGTTCAAGCAGCTGCTGCAGCGCATGCAGCAGGCCGTGCTGAGAGACAGCGGGGTGGACGCAGGGAAGATGGTTTACAGGTGAGGGGAAGATGATCTATAGGTGAGAGGAGAGGGGACTTTATTGTGTGAGAAGATGGTGTATAGGTGAGGGGAAGATGGTGCACAGGTGAGGGGAAGATGGTTTATAGGTGTCATCTCTAGAGTCATCTCTTCACTCGCCTCTAGAGTCATCTCTTCACTCGCAGATTTTGCCGTATCAGGCGTCTCTATCACTCTTGCACCCCTCACCACAACCAGGTCAACCGCACAAGTTCACTCGTGGCCCCTGCTATGCTACCTTCCCTCCGCTTCCCCTTCCCACCCTCCCTCTGCCCCCCCTTCTCAGCTACGTGCGCGCGTCGAAAGACTTCTCAGTGGCCCTCTCCCTTCTTGTTTCCGCCACCCGCCCTCCCCTGCGCGCCTTCTCTCTTCTTCCCCTACCCGCCCTCCCCTGCGCGCCTTCTCTCTTCTTCCCCTACCCGCCCTCCCCTGCGCGCCTTCTCTCTTCTTCCCCTACCCGCCCTCCCCTGCGCGCCTTCTCTCTTCTTCCCCTACCCGCCCTCCCCTGCGCGCCTTCTCTCTTCTTCCCCTACCCGCCCTCCCCTGCGCGCCTTCTCTCTTCTTCCCCTACCCGCCCTCCCCTGCGCGCCTTCTCTCTTCTTCCCCTACCCGCCCTCCCCTGCCCGCCTTCTCTCTTCTTCCCCTACCCGCCCTCCCCTGCGCGCCTTCTCTCTTCTTCCCCTACCCGCCCTCCCCTGCGCGCCTTCTCTCTTCTTCCCCTACCCGCCCTCCCCTGCCCGCCTTCTCTCTTCTTCCCCTACCCGCCCTCCCCTGCCCGCCTTCTCTCTTCTTCCCCTACCCGCCCTCCCCTGCGCGCCTTCTCTCTTCTTCCCCTACCCGCCCTCCCCTGCGCGCCTTCTCTCTTCTTCCCCTACCCGCCCTCCCCTGCGCGCCTTCTCTCTTCTTCCCCTACCCGCCTTCCCCTGCCCGCCTTCTCTCTTCTTCCCCTACCCGCCCTCCCCTGCGCGCCTTCTCTCTTCTTCCCCTACCCGCCCTCCCCTGCGCGCCTTCTCTCTTCTTCCCCTACCCGCCCTCCCCTGCCCGCCTTCTCTCTTCTTCCCCTACCCGCCCTCCCCTGCCCGCCTTCTCTCTTCTTCCCCTACCCGCCCTCCCCTGCGCGCCTTCTCTCTTCTTCCCCTACCCGCCCTCCCCTGCGCGCCTTCTCTCTTCTTCCCCTACCCGCCCTCCCCTGCGCGCCTTCTCTCTTCTTCCCCTACCCGCCCTCCCCTGCGCGCCTTCTCTCTTCTTCCCCTACCCGCCCTCCCCTGCGCGCCTTCTCTCTTCTTCCCCTACCCGCCCTCCCCTGCCCGCCTTCTCTCTTCTTCCCCTACCCGCCCTCCCCTGCGCGCCTTCTCTCTTCTTCCCCTACCCGCCCTCCCCTGCGCGCCTTCTCTCTTCTTCCCCTACCCGCCCTCCCCTGCCCGCCTTCTCTCTTCTTCCCCTACCCGCCCTCCCCTGCCCGCCTTCTCTCTTCTTCCCCTACCCGCCCTCCCCTGCGCGCCTTCTCTCTTCTTCCCCTACCCGCCCTCCCCTGCCCGCCTTCTCTCTTCTTCCCCTACCCGCCCTCCCCTGCGCGCCTTCTCTCTTCTTCCCCTACCCGCCCTCCCCTGCGCGCCTTCTCTCTTCTTCCCCTACCCGCCCTCCCCTGCCCGCCTTCTCTCTTCTTCCCCTACCCGCCCTCCCCTGCGCGCCTTCTCTCTTCTTCCCCTACCCGCCCTCCCCTGCGCGCCTTCTCTCTTCTTCCCCTACCCGCCCTCCCCTGCCCGCCTTCTCTCTTCTTCCCCTACCCGCCCTCCCCTGCCCGCCTTCTCTCTTCTTCCCCTACCCGCCCTCCCCTGCGCGCCTTCTCTCTTCTTCCCCTACCCGCCCTCCCCTGCCCGCCTTCTCTCTTCTTCCCCTACCCGCCCTCCCCTGCGCGCCTTCTCTCTTCTTCCCCTACCCGCCCTCCCCTGCCCGCCTTCTCTCTTCTTCCCCTGCCCGCCCTCCCCTGCCCGCCTTCTCTCTTCTTCCCCTGCCCACCCTCCCTCTTCCCCCCCTTCTCAGCTACGTGCACGCGTCCAACGGTTTTGCAGCGATCCTCACGGCAGCGCAGGTGCAGCGCATGAGGCGGCACCCCTCTGTGGCGTCCGTCACGCCCTCTCGGACCATCACACGCCACGCCACCTCCACCACCACCGCCGACGCGTACAAGTCTCTCAACCTGCCCCACGCCCTCTCTTCTGCTGCTTCCGCTGCTGCCTCTCCCGCTGATGCCACTCCCACTGCTTCTGCCACTCCGGCTGGAGCGTCGAGCGACGGTGGCGATGGCACGGTGATTGGGATTGTGGATACCGGCGTGTGGCCGGAGCACCCCTCCTTTGACGACACCGTACGTTCTCAGCCGCGCATTGCTGGGCCTCTTCCCCTCACGTGCTGCCGCCGCCGCCGCCGCCGCCGCCGCTGCTGCTGCTGCTGCTGCTGCTGCTGCTGCTGCTTCTGCACCCCCTCACTGTTCACCTTAGAAGCCCACCCTCAATGTTCACCTTATAAGCCCACCCTCAATGTTCACCTGATAAGCCCACCCTCAATGTTCACCTGATAAGCCCACCCTCAATGTTCACCTTATAAGCCCACCCTCAATGTTCACCTTATAAGCCCACCCTCAATGTTCACCTTATAAGCCCACCCTCAATGTTCACCTTATAAGCCCACCCTCAATGTTCACCTTATAAGCCCACCCTCAATGTTCACCTTATAAGCCCACCCTCAATGTTCACCTTATAAGCCCACCCTCAATGTTCACCTTATAAGCCCACCCTCACTGTTCACCTTATAAGCCCACCCTCAATGTTCACCTTATAAGCCCACCCTCAATGTTCACCTTATAAGCCCACCCTCAATGTTCACCTTATAAGCCCACCCTCAATGTTCACCTTATAAGCCCACCCTCAATGTTCACCTTATAAGCCCACCCTCACTGTTCACGCCAACTCTCCTTGCAGAGTACTCAAATCTCCGAGCTCAGACCTTCGTTTTCCAACTTGCCAACCCCCTACACACCCCACCCCTCCTCGTCCCCGCCAGGGCTACAGCAGCACGCTCCCTGCTGGGTGGGCGGGCACGTGTCCCACTACAAGCGACTTCGCTTGTAACAACAAGATTATCGGAGGGGGCGTGTTTTACGCAGGCTTTGAGAGTGAATATGAAAGCGTGAACCTCACCCTCAACTGGCTGTCCCCACGGGATTCTAGAGGCCATGGCACATGGTGTGCCGGGTGAGTGAAGGGACGTGAGGTGAGTGAAGGGACGTGAGGTGAGTGAAGGGACGTGAGGTGAGTGAAGGGACGTGAGGTGAGTGAAGGGACGTGAGGTGGGTGCAGGGATGTGAGGTGAGTGCAGGGGCGTGCGGTGCGTGCATGTTGCATGTTGCACGGCGTATGGTGCACGGCACATGGTGTGCCGGGTGAGTGCAGGGACGTGAGGTGAGTGCACGGATGTGCGGTGCATGTTGCATGTTGCGTGGTGCATGGTGGATGGTGCATGGCGTATGGTGCAGGGTGGATGGTGCATGGCGCATGGCGCATGGTGCATGGTGCATGGCGCATGGTGCATGGCGCATGGCGCATGGCGCATGGCGCATGGTGGATGGCGCATGGTGCATGGTGCATGGCGCATGGTGCATGGTGGATGGCGCATGGTGCATGGTGCATGGCGCATGGTGCATGGTGCATGGTGCACGGCGCATGATGCATGGTGCATGGCGCATGGTGCATGGTGCATGGTGCATGGTGCATGGCGCATGGCGCATGGCGCATGGCGCATGGCGCATGGTGCATGGTGCATGGTGCATGGTGCATGGCGCATGGTGCATGGCGCATGGTGCATGGCGCATGGTGGATGGCGCATGGGGCATGGTGCATGGCGCATGGTGCATGGTGCATGGCGCATGGTGCATGGTGCATGGTGCACGGCGCATGGCGCATGGTGCAAGGTGCAAGGTGCATGATGCATTGTGCATCGTGCATGGCGCATGGCGCATGGCGCATGGCGCATGGCGCATGGTGCATGGTGCATGGTGCATGGTGCATGGCGCATGGTGCATGGTGCATGGTGCATGGCGCATGGTGCATGGTGCATGGTGCATGGTGCAAAATGCATGGTGCATGGTGCATGGTGCATTGCGCATGGTGCATGGCGCATGGCGCATGGTGCATGGTGCATAGTGCATGGTGCATGGCACATGGTGCATGGCTCATGGTGCAAGGTGCATGATGCATGGTGCATGGTGCATGGCACATGGTGCATGGCGCATCGTGCATGGCGCATGGTGCATGGCGCATGGTGCATGGCGCATGATGATCTTCGCAACTCCGACCACCCTCGCTCTCTATCAGTTCCCCCTACTCTCAAGCGTATGGCATGGCGCTGTTCAATGCTGTTCATTATGCTTTAGCAGACATGGGGAAAGGAATGCACGTAGCAAGGCCATTCCCCTCATAGCCGCTCATAGCCCCTCATAGCCCCTCATAACCGCTCGTAGCCGTTCATAGCCTCTCATACCACTGCAAGCCCCTCATAGCAACGGTATGGCATACCCCTCATACCCACTCCTTCCCTGCCTCATGCGCCCCAACTTCAGAGCGGCAGCGGGCAACAGCGGGGTTGAGGTGCCTGGAGGGGGCACCATCAGTGGCGTGGCTCCCAAGGCACGCCTGGCCATCTACAAGGTGTACTGGCTTCAATATTCTTCGCTCTCAGATGAAACGGACACCTACGGTACATACGCAGACGTCTTTGCAGCCGTTGATCAGGCCGTGGCGGACGGTGTGGATGTGCTGGCCGTGAATCTGATGCCCTTACCAGTGGAGGTCGGCAAGCGGAACTACTTCGACGACATTCCTTTCCTCGGCGCTCTTGCGGTGGGTGTGAGGGGCGTGCGGTGGGTGTGAGGGGCGTGCGGTGGGTGTGAGGGGCGTGCGGTGGGTGTGAGGGGAATGCGGTGGGTGTGAGGGGAATGCGGTAGGTAAGGCTTCGCTGGTTGGCCTGGTGGCCCAAGCTGTTTTCGTAAGCAGATTCGAGCGTCCCTACTAACGCGGTGGGTGGGTGTGACACGCGAGTACAGATCGGTACTGTACTTCCACTCATGCTTGCATACTATTGTAGCCCCCTTGTCAGCCATCCCTCATGTGGTTGTCTCAATTTCTCTGTGGTGATGCTACTCTCTCTGACCCTAGCACCCTCCACTAACTCTCCGTGCCCTTCTGTTTTCACTCCTTGTGCTCCCCCCCCTCCCTCCCTCCCTCCCTCCCTCCCTCCCTCCCTCCCTCCCTCCCTCCCTCCCTCCCTCCCTCCCTCCCTCCCTCCCTCCCTCGCTCCCTCCCTCCCTCCCTCCCTCGCTCCCTCCCTCCCTCCCTCCCTCCCTCCCTCCCTCCCTCCCTCCCTCCCTCCCTCCCTCCCTCCCTCCCTCCCTCCCTCCCTCCCTCCCTCCTCCCCTCTTCAGGCCGGAGTGACGGTGGTCCTGGCAGCGGGCAACAATCCCAAGTCGACACCAACTTTTCACCAGTACTGGTTCGGGCAGTTACATGTCGTCAAGAACTCTTCACCCTACTACATCAGCGTGGGGGCCAGGTGAGAAGGACTCGCTAGAGAGTGACGGAGGTTGCAGCCCCAGGCTATGAGGACATGTGCACACATGGTGATTCTTCCTCCTCTTCCTTGCCCAGGCTATGAGGACAGGCTACCACATGCTCTTCGTTCATGCACTTCTCCACGCTCTCCTCCCTCATCTCGCATCTCCTCCCTCATCTCGCATCTCCTCCCTCATCTCGCATCTCCTCCCTCATCTCGCATCTCCTCCCTCATCTCGCATCTCCTCCCTCATCTCGCATCTCCTCCCTCATCTCGCATCTCCTCCCTCATCTCGCATCTCCTCCCTCATCTCGCATCTCCTCCCTCATCTCGCATCTCCTCCCTCATCTCCTCCCTCATCTCGCATCTCCTCCCTCATCTCGCATCTCCTCCCTCATCTCGCATCTCCTTCCTCATCTCGCATCTCCTCCCTCATCTCGCATCTCCTTCCTCATCTCGCATCTCCTCCCTCATCTCGCATCTCCTCCCTCATCTCGCATCTCCTCCCTCATCTCGCATCTCCTCCCTCATCTCGCATCTCCTCCCTCATCTCGCATCTCCTCCCTCATCTCGCATCTCCTCCCTCATCTCGCATCTCCTCCCTCATCTCGCATCTCCTCCCTCATCTCGCATCTCCTCCCTCATCTCGCATCTCCTCCCTCATCTCGCATCTCCTCCCTCATCTCGCATCTCCTCCCTCATCTCGCATCTCCTCCCTCATCTCGCACCTCCTCCCTCATCTCGCATCTCCTCCCTCATCTCGCATCTCCTCCCTCATCTCGCATCTCCTTCCTCATCTCGCATCTCCTCCCTCATCTCGCATCTCCTTCCTCATCTCGCATCTCCTTCCTCATCTCGCATCTCCTCCCTCATCTCGCATCTCCTCCCTCATCTCGCATCTCCTCCCTCATCTCGCATCTCCTCCCTCATCTCGCATCTCCTCCCTCATCTCGCATCTCCTCCCTCATCTCGCATCTCCTCCCTCATCTCGCATCTCCTCCCTCATCTCGCATCTCCTCCCTCATCTCGCATCTCCTCCCTCATCTCGCATCTCCTCCCTCATCTCGCATCTCCTCCCTCATCTCGCATCTCCTCCCTCATCTCGCATCTCCTCCCTCATCTCGCATCTCCTCCCTCATCTCGCATCTCCTCCCTCATCTCGCATCTCCTCCCTCATCTCGCATCTCCTCCCTCATCTCGCATCTCCTCCCTCATCTCGCATCTCCTCCCTCATCTCGCATCTCCTCCCTCATCTCGCATCTCCTCCCTCATCTCGCATCTCCTTCCTCATCTCGCATCTCCTCCCTCATCTCGCATCTCCTCCTCATCTCGCATCTCCTCCCTCATCTCGCATCTCCTCCCTCATCTCGCATCTCCTCCCTCATCTCGCATCTCCTCCCTCATCTCGCATCTCCTCCCTCATCTCGCATCTCCTCCCTCATCTCGCATCTCCTCCCTCATCTCGCATCTCCTCCCTCATCTCGCATCTCCTCCCTCATCTCGCATCTCCTCCCTCATCTCGCATCTCCTCCCTCATCTCGCATCTCCTCCCTCATCTCGCATCTCCTCCCTCATCTCGCATCTCCTCCCTCATCTCGCATCTCCTCCCTCATCTCGCATCTCCTCCCTCATCTCGCATCTCCTCCCTCATCTCGCATCTCCTCCCTCATCTCGCATCTCCTTCCTCATCTCGCATCTCCTCCCTCATCTCGCATCTCCTTCCTCATCTCGCATCTCCTCCCTCATCTCGCATCTCCTCCCTCATCTCGCATCTCCTCCCTCATCTCGCATCTCCTCCCTCATCTCGCATCTCCTCCCTCATCTCGCATCTCCTCCCTCATCTCGCATCTCCTCCCTCATCTCGCATCTCCTCCCTCATCTCGCATCTCCTCCCTCATCTCGCATCTCCTCCCTCATCTCGCATCTCCTCCCTCATCTCGCATCTCCTCCCTCATCTCGCATCTCCTCCCTCATCTCGCATCTCCTCCCTCATCTCGCATCTCCTTCCTCATCTCGCATCTCCTCCCTCATCTCGCATCTCCTCCCTCATCTCGCATCTCCTTCCTCATCTCGCATCTCCGCCCTCATCTCGCATCTCCTTCCTCATCTCGCATCTCCTTCCTCATCTCGCATCTCCGCCCTCATCCTGCGTCTCTTCTTGCCCTTCTCATGCCAACCAGCACCCTCCCTGCCCCACCACGCAGTACCGTGCCTCAGGCCGCCTTCATTTGAATGTCAACAACAACAACAACAGCAGCAGCAGCTGTACGAGCAGCGTCAGAATCTCCTGCAAACACCACAGGCCCAACAGCAACAGTATTATGCCCATCAGCAACAGCATGCCCCCACATGTCAGCACTGGTGGGAACCGGACTTCCTGCCACCACCACCCCTTCAGCAACTTCCTACCCGAGGGTTCCCGAATGGTCCGCGTCCGGCCCAGCCATGATGGCCCAGTGCACCATCTGCCACCCAAGGAAGACTTTCCCCTCCAACGCCATTCTCAAGCCGGACATCATCGCCCCGGGAGTCAACATCCTTGCCGCTGCTTCCGGGGCAACCGTCGGCGAGACGGGGTCGTTCATGGCTCGTAAGAGCACGGCCGTGGCGGCGGCGCATATTGCCGGTGTGGCTGCTCTGATCATCCAGCAGCATCCTGATTGGACGCCTGCAAAGGTCATGTCTGCCATGATGACGACAGCGCGCCGCACAGACAACAAGAAGAATCTTATTAAAAATCTACATGGGAAGCCAGCCACGCCGTGGCAAATGGGAGCGGGGCATGTGTTTCCCGCTAGTGCGCTTGACCCTGGGTTGACCTATGATGCCGGGGAGCAAGATTTCCGCAACTTTCTTGCTGACGTGAGCATGAAAAGGGCTCGACAGACGTTCGGACAGGTCCCAGGAACCTGAATCGTCCTTCTATCTCGCTGGTCAACATAGCGAATAAAGTTACTGCTACACGGACTGTGACGAACGTCTCAGATACCACGTCAACCTATAGGGTGAGGATAAAGGCCCCCAAGTTTGTGAGTGTGAGAGTGGTGCCTTCAAAGTTTACCATAGCTCCTGGGGAGCGAGTAAGGTTCAAGGTGAAGGTTGTAGTGTGGATGAGGTTCAGGTTGTTCAAGTATGGCAGCATCACGTGGGAGGATGACAAGGGGCATTCTGTGCGCTCGGTTCTTGTTCTCCATTGCAAACATACTTGCATGTACTTGTGCTAGATTTGGTGTCAATGCGTGGTGTGTTGTGCAATGTACTTCTCTCACCTTCTTGCTGTTACTGTACTACTTGGCGCAACAATTTCTTTCAATGAGTTTACCACATCCTACTGTCGAGAGTAAAGGGAAAGGATGGGTTTGACTATCTAGAATGTTGGGTACAAGTACCAAAACCTATACCCTACATTAGCGACCCCACTAAAGCCTATATTTAATTATAACACAGGCATATAATTTGACACACCCCCATAGGCAAAGTGGGGGAGAGCAAAGGGTCACAAGACCAGTCAAGAGAAACAAAGCAAGCTCAGGGTGGATCACAACATCACCACACACACTGAGCACAAGCAAAGGGTCACAAGGCCAGTTCACATGCAGAGGTATATACGCAAGCAAGCATGCAGGTATATATATACCGTAATCCCCCGTATATAAGACCCTAGGGTATTATGATAATCACCCCTAAAAAGGCTGGGGGGTATAATTAAATGGTATATTTTTTAGAAGACCCGAGTCTGTTCACATTGACATTTATAAGAATGCACGATGTTGTACATTTCAGTCTCGTAAGTTCAATAGAATCAGGGCCTCAGAAGTCAGCGAAAAAAGGCTGATTAGGGGTAAAAATGCTGATATTTCAGTGCTGGGAAGAAAGTGGGGCTGATTTGTCAGCTTTTTTTTCATTGTACCGGCTGATTTTTCAGCATTTTTTTCATTGTATGGTCTGAAATTTCAGAGTTTTTTTAGAGGTGTACACTGACTGATCAGTGTTGTAACGGGTGTGTGGGCTGAAATCCCACTAGTGGAGATTCGTGTAGTGCCGAGAATCAAAAACCTGCCTGGCCAATCAGATGGCACGAATGTGCAATCTAGTTTCTGGTTTCTGGATGCAAGTCTTTCAGCTTGACTCGTCACTACAGATTCGCCCCGAGACAGCAAAATTGCCCCTACAGAACAGATTCGCCCCGTCAGAGCCACAACAATTTCGCCCAATCACAAGAATTTTCGCTCTGACACAACACGTTCTTCCAGAAATTCGCCCAATCACTGGAAATTAGCTCGGATTCGCCCATGTTGTTGCCGATAGAAGGTACTGTATCTTCGTGTGTGAAGCTGTGTAGGCACGTCGTGTGCACTGTTGGCAGCACGTCGCGTGTTGCGCTATAGGAAAGCTTGAAGTTGTGTTCAGCCTTTGTTTTTAAGCAAGGCTGAATGATCAGCCAATTTTTTAAACTAAGCACTGAAATTTCAGCTTTTTTTTTTCAAGGCTACCCTGATTGATCAGCCTTCATCCCACTCCCAGGGCTGACGATTCAGCCTAGGCCAAAACGAATCTGAGGCCCTGAATCGAATCGAACTTTTACATCGTCCTGAATCAGAATTGCGCGAGGGCGTTTCCCTGACTGTGCACAGAGATTTGGCACGTCACTTTGCCCGCGTGCCAGCTCATCCTGACTGGACGCGCAACAAGTGAAGCCTTCGAAAGTCAAACACATTGAAAATGGGTGTTGACTCAATTGAAATTCGAAATTCGTTACCATTTTCAATTGCATTTTTTTTTGTAAAATCCGCACTTCTCTAGTATGTGGGGGGTTCTTATAATGTTAGGAGCCATTTAGGGGGTATAACTCACATGTACTCGAATAGAGCACCCGGGTCCGTATTGTAGACCCGGGGGTCTACAACTGGGGGGGGTCCTATATACGGGGGATTACGGTAGATCACAGTACAAGCAACGTCTACAGCAAGTGAGGAAAAGTGGGCACAAGGCCTAACAAAATGCAGAAACGCTGATGATCACCAGACGGAAGTGCCTTGGTGAATATATCAGCAGTGTTGGCCCGAGCCACGTAAGCAAGACGAAGCTGACCACACTGCTGCAACTCTCGAGCCAGGAAGTAACGCAGAGCGATGTGCTTCGTTCTGTGCTCCAGTCTGTGCTCCTCACAGAAGGCAATGGCTGCCTTGTTGTCGACGTACAGCACTGGAGGAGAACGAGGCCGCTCTCCCAGATCGGTCAGCAGGCAGGTGAGCCAGCGTAACTCCTGTGCAGCCATGGCTGTGGATTAGATCTCAGCCTCACAACTGGAGCTGAGAACTGAAGACGAGCGTGTAGAACACCAAGAAACTGAACCAGAGCCAAGGCTGAAGGTGTAACCCTGTGAGGACCGCTGCGTAGCCTGGTCGTCAACCCAAGAAGCGTCTGAGTGCCCAGTGAGGACAACTGGGCTCCGCCCTCCAAGCACGAGCCCCATGCCCGACGTACTGCACAAGTAGAGTAGTACCCTCTTAGCAGCATCCATGTGCACCTTTCGGTGCCGACCAGGAGCCACGTAGCGAGCCAGAAGGCCAAGAGGGTATGCAAGGTCAGGACGAGTGCAGGTCATCAGGTACATGAGGCAGCCCACTAGCTCTGGGTAAGGACCACTCGGCTCTACGGACTCGTCCAAAGGTGGAGCTCAGAGCGAGTGAACCGTAGCCAGAGGAGTGTGCTGTGGCGAGGATCAGGTGAAGCCGAAGCGCTGAAGGACCTGCTGCACCATGTGTGACTGAGTCAGGGTGATGGTGCGTCGTGCTCTGTCCCGGGTGATCTGCAAGCCAAGGTAACTGCGCAGCTCATCTAGGTCTGTGCACGTGTGTCTCTTCTGCAGCTCCGACTTCACCAGGGCGAGAGCCTTAGTGTCAGCAGTGGCAAAGACCAAGTCGTCGACGTACACGAGGATGTAGAACGGCGGCAGCGAAGTGTCGGTGCGCAGAAACAGCGACGAGTCAGCAGTCGACGGAGCAAACCCAAGAGCAGCAAGTGTCGTCCTCAGTGTGTCGTGCCACTCACGTGGCGCCTGGCGGAGACCGTAGACCGGCCGCCGGAGGCTCCACTGGGTACCAGGAGGGAACGACCCAGTGAAGCCAGGAGGGCGGCGCAGCCAGATCTCCTTGTGCAGGCTGCCCTGTAAGAAAGCTGTGCTGAAGTCAACAGAGTGAAGCTCGTAGTCACGTTGAGCGGCAACGTGCAGCAGTACCCGAAGAGTGGTCATCTTCGGGGTGGGGGAGAAGGTCTGGAAGAAGTCGACTCCCTCCCGCTGACTGAAGCCTCGAGCAACGTAACGAGCCTTGAAGACAGGCGGAGAACCTGGCGGCCGCTTCACCCTGAAAATCCACATGCCACTGACGATGTTCGCCCCAGGCGGGGGAACCTCGTCGACGTAGGTGCCTGTGGACTTCCAGGATGCCATCTCTGCGTCCATGGCTGTCTGCCACTGAGAGGAGTACTCACCCGCGATCGCCTCAGCATAAGAGCGCGGGGTCGGGATGTCTGGAGCATCCGGGTCTCCCTCAGGGGCAAGTAGCTTGGACACGAGATGAGGCGCAGCGGCTGCAAGACACTCAAGGTCCTCCTGCCTGTCCTCAAGGACGTCTGTGCCAAGAGCACACCCACCCCCGACGGACGGAGGACAGACAGACTCAGACGCAGCAACAAGACTAACGGCGTAGTCTAGACGACAGGCAGCAGCAAAGTCAACAAGCTCAGCGACTAAGGCAAACGCATTTGCAGACTCAAACGACGGGTCAGTGACAACTGTGGCTAGCAGACGCGTGACAGTAGGATGAGCAGCACGGGTGCAATCAGACTCAGGCTCAGGAACGGTAGGCAGAGAGGACGCAGAAGGGGACGGCAGGGGAACACGCTGCGGAGGAGAGGAAGGACGACGGACTACGAGGTGGGTGCCGGGGACAGCCGGCTGACGCGACCGAGGAACACGACGACCGGAACGACTAGAACGGACAGGCAGGACAGGACGCGACGCAGGCTCACGACGCTCAGTAAGACCCCCTGTCCGCTCAGTGTAAGGAGAAGGAGCAGGCAGCGGTGAGCCAGGCTGTAAAGGAAGACCAGTAGACGAAGGGAGACTAAGAACCTGGCGAAGCACAGAGTCAGACGGTGGCTGAGACGACGGAGACGGTGGAGCAAAGAACAGGCGCGGTTGTGCAGCGCCACCACCACCAACAGCTCCAGCACCCTCAGCAGCTCCAGCACCTCCAGCAGCTCCAGAACCCTCAGCTCCAGCTCCTCCAGGACCAGCTCCACCAGTAGCAGCACCCCCAGAACCGGCACCTCTAGTCCTAGGGTCTCCAGCAGTAGCACCCTCAGGCTCAGCACCTCCAGCCCCAGCAGCTCCATTACCTCCAGTACGAGCACCTCCGGGACCAGCACCACTCCCAGCTCCAGTGACGTCAGCAGAAGTACCTCCAGTGACAGAGCCCCGAGCTCCAGAAGCGCGACCCTGAAGGCGACCGTACCAGTCGTGCAGCTGCTGTGAGGTGAGAGGCACACGCGGACGAAGGCGGCTACTCCAAGGAGACCGCGCAACAGCAGACTCAGAACCCTCAGCGCCAACACCCTCAGTAGCTCCAGAACCTCCAGCTCCAGCGCCACCAGCGCCAGCACCTTCAGCAGCTCCAGAACCTCCAGCGCCAGCACCCGAAGCAGCTCCAGGACCTCCAGCTTCAGCGCCAACAGCGCCAGCACCTCCAGCAGCTCCTGAACCTCCAGCTCCAGCACCCTCAGCAGCTCCAGAACCTCCAGCAGAAACAACTCCAGTAGCAGAGTCACCAGCTCCAGCGCCTCCCGCAGCAGGGCCCCTAGCTCCATTAGCGCGACCCTGACGGCCAGCGTACCACTCAAGCAGCTGCTGTGGGGAGAGAGGGAGTCGATGACGAGAGTGCAGCGGCGAGGCACCAGCGGAGCGACTACGCAGACGGCCGCTCCAGGGAGACTGCTCACCAGACGCCTCAGCGCCCCCAGGTGCAGCACCCCCAGACTCAGTACCCCCAGGCTCAGCACCCCCAGACTCCTCACGCCCAGGCTCAGCACCTCCAGTCTCTGCACCCCCAGGCTCCGCACCTCCAGGCTCAGCACCCCCAGGCTCCGCACCCCCAGGCTCAGCACCCCCAGAAGCAGCACCCCGAGCAGGACCACTCTCAGCAGAACTGAGTCACCAGTGACCTCAACCGGCGCAGTCAAGGGAGGAGGGTCTACCTGAGACACACCTGAAGGAGCAGGACCGGGAGCGGGGAGGGGGTCTACCTGGGGAGCACCTAGAGCGAGGAAGAGCGGCGGGGGGGGAGAGGGGCAGTGCGGTAGGGGAAGAGACGGTAAAAGGGAACCGACTCGTCGAACATAACGTCCTGAGAGGGGAAGACACGGCGCGAGGTGGGGTGGTAAAACTGCCAACCAGGCGCGTCAGGGACAAAGCCAAGGAAGACACAGGGAACAGCGCGGGCGGAGAGCTTGTCCGCGGTGGTATCGCGGACAAAGGCACGAGCACCCCAGACCCGGAAACGCGACGCATCGCCAACCTTCCCCGTCCACAGCAGTGTGGGCGAGGTCTCCGGCAAGGAGACACGGGGCCAGAGATTGAGCTGATGCGCGGCGTACCGGACCGCAAACGGCCACAGAAAATGGGGGGCAGCCGCATGGATCATGGAGGTACGAGCGTCCTCCATGACTAAGCCAATGCGGCGCTCAGCAACCCCATTCTGCTGCGGAGAGGCCGGAAGCGTGAACGTCTGGCGGATGCCGTGCTCCGCACAGAAGGCTGCCAAGAGGTCTGAGGAGAACTTACCACCTCTGTCAGAGTGCAGACGTAGGACAGGAAAGTTCGACTGGAACCGCTCGCGGAGCTGGAGATGGGCAGCGCAGATCCAAGGGATCAAAACATCAGGGACTTCACCCTTGGTGCGCAAGGGGAAGACCGTGGTGTAACGCGTGTAGTCGTCGACGACCAGCAGGAAGTACCGCTCGTGGCCCTGTCCACGGACGTGGGCTGGGCCCCACACGTCCAGGTGGAGAGTCTGCAGGGGAGCCTCTGTGGGAGGGAACGAGTAGGAGTGGGGAGCAGCGCGCTGCCGCCCCTCGACACAGGGAAGACAGGGAGGAGCAGGCGAGGGTGGGAGGGGAGGGAGAACCCTGGGAAGACCAGAGACAAGGACACGGCGGTGCATGCTACGAAGGCGCTGCACCGAGGGGTGACCAAGGCGGTGGTGCCAAAGGAGGGTCTGGTGCGACAAGGCGCGACACGAGCAGGGGGCCGCTAGCTGACCTGACGCAGACGCAGACGCAGCTACCTGAGGGGACTCAGTGGTCTGTGTGTACAGGTCCGACTCCGGCTGCCGAGTGAAGGTAGCCAGGAGACGACCCGTCTGAGCACACGTGCAGTGTGTCACACACTCGTAGGCAGGGGTGAACTGGTGAACACCCGCGTCCTGGAGCGCAGAACCCGCCACCAAGTTCGTAGAGAATGAGGGGAGGTAAAGACCCGACAGTGTGCCGGACGGGACAGCAGGACAAGGGAGGACAGTGGTGGAGGTCGCACGGACTAGACCCCCAGAGGGGTCTGCCAGAGAGACTGCAACCGGCCGACTGAGCGTCGTGAGGGTGGTGCTGTCGCGAAAGAAGGGCGAAGCAGCGGGACTGTGTGTGACCAGGCGTCCCGCAAGCCTGGCCAACCCGATCACCTGTGCGAATGACGTACGGGCAGCGAACTGGACTCAAAGATCCTCTACTCTGAGCGTACCACTCACGAAGTTGCTGGGGCGTAAGTGTCTCGCGCGGACGCCACTGCAGCTGCAACTGGCTACTGTCAGACGCTCCCGACTGACCAGCTCCAGGGCGAGAGCCACGACGGCGACCTCCACAACCCCAACTAGTGTACCACTCACGAAGCTGCTGGGGCGTGAGAGACTCACGCGGACGTCGCCGGAGCTGCATCTGGCCACCGCCAGTAGCAGCAGTAGCAGTAGTAGCAGCAGTTGCAGTAGCAGAAATAGCAGCAGTAGCAGCAGTAGCAGCGCGGGCAGGGCAGGCGCGGCAGGCAGGTAGGCAAGCAGGCAGGCAGTCAGGCAGGCAGGCAGGCAGGCAGGCAGACGGCGCGGCAGCGCGCGAACAAGGTAGGTGCTCACCAGTGGTGGGAAGGGCAGGCGCTCGCCGGGCGAGCAGGGCCGGCTGCTCTGGGTCCAGGGGCGGCTGCTCCAGGGGCGGCTGCTTCAGGGGCCCGGGGCTGCTGCTCTGGGTCCAGGGGCGGCTGCTCGAGGGTCCAGGGGCGGCTGCACCAGGGGCGGCTGCTTCAGGGGCCAGGGGCGGCTGCTCTGGGTCTAGGGGCGGCTGCTCCAGGGGCGGCTGCTTCAGGGGCCAGGGGCGGCTGCTCTGGGTCCAGGGGCGGCTGCTCCAGGGGCGGCGTCTGCAGGGGCCAGGGGCGGCTGCTCTGGGTCCAGGGGGGGCTGCTCCAGGGGTGGCGTCGCTGGTGCAGGGCATCGCGCGGGTCCCACAGGCGCCGCGACGGGCGACGGGGGGCAGCGCGCAGGCCAGGCGGGGCCGCGTCGGCGGCAGGACGGGGCCGCGACAGCGACCTGGCGAGGCCGCGTCGGCGGCCGTAGAAAGCAGCGCGAGGGCTGCGGAGCGGCGCTCGGGGCAGGAGAAGGCAGCGCGGGGGCTGCAGGGCAGCGCGCGGGCCTGACTAGGCCGCTAGCTAGCTACGCGCGGGGCTGACGAGGCAGCAGGCGGGCTGCTAGCGGGTTGTACGAGGGCCAGCAGAGGCGAGCGCGAGGGCTGCGCGACGCAGGGCAGTGTAGGCAAGGGGCGGGGTAACTCGGTAACCGGCGGAAAACGGTTGGTGGGCCCTGAAAATCAGTCCTAAAACGGTCCTAAGGACCTATGTTGCTCTTAATACCATGTCGAGAGTGAAGGGAAAGGATGGGTTTGACTATCGAGAATGTTGGGTACAAGTAACAAAACCTATACCCTACATTAGCTACCCCACTAAAGCCTACATTTTATTATGACACAGGCATATAATTTGACACCTACAACCGATAGAGACCCTAGGGACTTTAGCTAAACTAGCTGCCAACGAGTCGTGTGCTATACAGTGTGCGTGTAACACAGGTTGCCAAACCATGGAGAGCACCGTAAATCTCCCAGAGGTAAGTACTCTTACTGGTATAATTTGATACTTTAACATGCAGAACCTGAAGTAACGAGGACATGAATTTACCGCCACTTTGGCGTAATCCCTCACACCCAAGGATCAGTCAGGACTCAGTCATGCCCCTATACATTGGTTGTGGGGTTGGCTGATCCATCAGCCTTCCCCCCAGGCCCCCAGAAGTCAGACTTTTTTGTCTGATTTGCTTGTTTTAGTCTGAGATTTCAGATTTTTTTTAGGGTGTACTCTGTAAAATTCAGATTTTTTATTGTCTCAACTCTGTGAAAATCAGATTTTTCTATAGGCTGACTCTGACGTTTCAGAGTTTTCCGGGAGTGTACTCTGATGAATTCAGAGTACAAACGAGTTCCGACTCTGAATGAATCTACCTGTGCGCCGACACCCAGGATTAGCTGTGGTACATACATTGTACCTGTACCGCCACCCTGCGGCCCGATGTTTCCCTCGTACAGCTGGATGTTTCACCCGCCCTACGGCGCGTTCTTTCCTTCGGTGTAAGCTCCAGCACACACCCTCCTCGCGCATTGATTGGTGCGTTTGGCATCTTTTGTCCGCCGTCACGAACTCCACTACCACCCCTGTACAAGATGCTGCAGCAGTTGCCACCCATGTAAACGTGACGGCAAGCAGACGGTCCTTTAGGCAGCATCGTGTACCACGATGCTGCAACATCCACACCACACACTGCAACGATGCGCCTCGTCGTTGCCGTGCATGGAAGGCAACCACCCACACAACTCAATGATCGCCCATCTTGGTAAAGGGCCTTCGTGTTTGTGCTAGGGTTTCATCCACACCCCTCAGCTTCAACTCACGGGCCCAAGCCAGTGCTCAGTTTTGCCTCAGCCATCATCTCTCTAGTTCTTGCTCGGCAGGCTCTTTCATAGCCCCGCCATGGCGGTGCTGGACAATCCCGCCACAGGCGACGACGACCCTGATGAGCGGTCTGCCTTAACAGGCTTGGACTTCTTGCTTAGTACACTAGATCTCGATAAAGCTGCACGCGCCACGCCCGATACGATTCCCATACAGAAAGCACCCGCGGCTCCAGTTATCTCACTTTCTCCCGACCATGTGGCAGAGACATCTGCAGAACCAACCGTAGATTCACAGTCGCAGATTCCGACTCAGACCACGGCGCGCACGATCCGTCTCAAGCAGGCGACCTTGACCTTCGGCAAACCTGCGTCGTCAACTGCCAACGTCAACAACGCTCCCGGAACATCTGACCGACCGCGACCTCGCCTCAACATCAATCTGGCCGAGCTCATCGAGGGAGTTTACGACGAAGCGATTGACAAGTTCAAAAATCATTGGTCTACCCGTTTTCCGTGGCTCAGAATCTCTAAAACCACTACCGGCTTGCCTGCGTTCAAGTGTACCGTTTGTGCAGCCTATGATGGCGATGCAGGAAAGTGCGGGAGGCGCGGGAGAGGCGCCACCGACCTGCAGACACAGTCTTTCCGTAAACACGCTTGCACGGCGAAGCACAAGCTGGCGGTTGAGACAGATTCCTGAAGAGGAGTGCGGTGGACGGCAGCCACAGATCGACCAACATCGCGCCGCGGTGGACAGTGAGAAGATGCGGACTGTCGCCCTTCTGGACTCATTGCTGTTCATCAGCAGGTCCAACGCGCCCATGGGGATATGGGTGAAACTGGTGCGGTACTTGTCGGAGAAGGGCGTGCAAGGCTTCCCTAAGAGAGGGTACGGCACCTACTACACCACGTGAGTGCAACTGCCATATGCCTCTTTATAAACACCCACGTTTTAATAATGTTCTAACTACTTTGTTACTGACTATTGGTTCCATGTGCAGATACGGCTTCGGTGAGCTGACGCAAGCTACAGCTACATGGCTCTAGACAACCCTGCTGCAACATATGCTGTCGTCGCCCTTCGTCGGCATCTCGATTGACGAGAGCACGGATAGGTGCAGCGGGAAGCACATGATCCTGTTCATCACCTTCGTCCGTGACTTCAAGGTCGTCACGGAGTTCATGGCGCTTCTCACCGTGGAGAAGGCCGACGCCGCTTCTCTTCTGGGCGTTTTGCTATCACACCTGCTGGCAGTCGGGGTCGACCTGCAGCGCATTGCAGGCATCAGCACCGACGGCGCGAACGTCATGATGGGCTGCAAGGGCGGCCTCACGACACGCCTCCGCGTGCGCATTCCCTATTTGTTGTCATCCCACTGCATCGCGCACAGGTATGCCTGTAGGTGCATAGAATTGTTTGAAGTTTTTTAACGGCTACATGTGACTAATGTTTCCTTTTTTGTTTTTACAGGGAGGCACTGGCGGCTAAAACAGCCGCAGAGAAGATTCCCGCCTTCAACGTCATTGAGACGGTGATCCGCACCGTGGCTGAGCATCTCGGTCGAAGTGGGCCATGGCATCAGCGGTTCATGGGGCTGCATGAAGTCTTCACCTCCACCTCACTGGAGCTGCAAGGGATCCATGCAGTCCGTTGGCTTTCGCGGGGCGACGCAGTGCTCAGGCTCGTCGCCATCCTTCCGGCTCTCATCGTGATGTTGAAGGAGTGGGACGCGACGCTCTATGCGCTGGTGACGAGCTACAGGTTTCATTTCCTCCTGTTTTTCATTGCAGATGTGCTTGAGCAGCTGAACATACTCAACAGGGCATTCCAGCACAAGGAGGTAAGCTCTGGTTTCTTGTTACTAGTTGTTAAGTGTTTGTGCTAATGCCAGCTTCGTTTCTTCTAACCTTCAGTCACTAACCACCTTTCCACGTGTTTCTTTCCAGCTTGATTATGCCAGCGTGCATGCGCAGATCAAGCGTACAACATCCCACATCGAGAGCCGCTACGTCGACTGCGGAGACGATTTCGGAGGCGGCGTCAGCGAGCTGCTGTCCCCCTTCATCGCGCGCCATGGGCCTGGAGGAAACCGGGAGGTGAAGGTTGAAGGGATTGATTCGGACAGCCGACCAGCACGCTTCAAATTCGTGCTGCACGAGGACGAGCTTGAGGAGTTCGAAGGGCCCGGCACCCACGATGGCTGTGTGGAGGTTTGCACAGAGTTCGCCGAGGTGATCGTGCACCAACTGGAGCACCGGCTTGGCGACCTGAACGGGATGTCCGGCGCTAGGCTCTTCACCCCCGATGAGTGCCCGCTGGAGCGTGGAGAGAGGAACCGCAGGTGCCTCGAGTGGCTTCAGTCGCTTGTCACGCTGTTCAAGGCCGACCTGACGGATGAGATCCTGCCAGGTAAGCCATTAAGCCGCTTGGTTTTAATATCAGGCTACCCCGATGCATCGTTTGTATTGCATGTCGCTTCAATGAATGTTTGAATTTGGGTTCTGAGCTTGCTCCTCCTGTTATATTTCCTATCCCGTCAGGAATTGACAAGCGCCGCGCAGAGAAGGAGCTGCGCATGTTCACTTCGGTGCTTGCAGCATCTACCAAGGGCGAGCGCAGCTTTCACGCAGGTCTCACTGCCATGCTCAATACTCCCGACTGGCGGGAGAACTACCCCAACTTGGCGCTCCTGTGGGTGGCGGTTGCTGTACTGCTGCTGAGCACCGTGGAGTGCGAACGGGGGTTCTCCCGCCAGAACATCATTAAGTCGTGGAAGAGGGGCGCGCTTAAGGATGCTCGCCTGGGGGACCTTATGTGCATGAGCTTGATGGACTACGCCCCCGACTGGGATGAGATTGTGACTGTCTGGAGGAGTTACAAGAAGCGCAAGCCCCAGAGCAACGCTCCACTCCCGCCTGCAGGAAAGCAACACAACGAGAAGGGCAGGGAGGCAGATGAAGAGATGGAAGTAGTTGACATAGAAGATGAGCAGGATGCAGTTGACAGCGATGATGATGATGGATTTAATGAGTAGGAGTCTAGGAGAGGAGGATTAGTAGGATGTTGTAGTGCTAAGATACATGAATAGGGTAGTTCTAGCTCTGGCTAATCAAAGAAAAGTAGCATTTTGTATGTAGGCTTTTGCAATGTACGTTACGTAGTTCAAACAAGACCAACAGTTCAGCAAGACAGCTAGAAAGACAACCAGACTTGTTGTAGGCGATGATTCTGAATCTTTAAGACTTTTATTTAAGGGAACTCTGAACTTTCAGCCTTTTTTTTTTGCAACTCTGTCAGATTCAGACTACAACTTTGTGAGAGTCTGACGAATCAGACAGGCTAAAAACGAATCTGAGGGCCTGCTTCCCCCTCTGAGTTAGGCCGGGAGTTCAGCGTTCCCTAAACCTACGGTAAAAACACTCTTAAAGCTGTCGCCTACATATCTCCTGCGGGAGGACCTGGTTTATCACTTGAAAACCAGGTAGCACAGGGCTTCGCTCCATCCTTGGGTGGCGAGGTGCAGTTACTGCTTTCTGACAACCCAACCCCCCCTCAGAAAGTTGGCCTGCTCAGGATTGGCTTACAAATTTCGCGCCAATCTACCCCCCAACCTCGATTGGTTGCAGGTTGTGGCGAAATCGCCACCACAACCCCAACCTCACGAAAAAAGTACCCCCCCAACCAAACCTTGCACGAAACTGGCGGGATTCGCCAGCTGTGTTTGAATCCTTCGCGCTCTCATTTCTGGAAAGGGATCATTTCGTGTGCAAATCAGACTGCGTCTTAGGGCGTGCACCCGAAATACCCCCAGAAAATACCCTTTGGTATGTAGACCGCAGCTTTAAGATTATGTTTGGAGGTGCTGCCTGCCGCTCAAAATTGTGAACATTTCTCACATCTTGTTGCATCAGCAACAAATGATTTCAGTAAGGTTGTTTTTACCCATAATACGTCAGCCTGGAATCGAACCCGTATCTTTTGCTTGAAAGGCAAATATCCTAACCGTTGGACTACTGACGTGACGACAACAATCCCCATTTTACTGATAATTCATATTTCTTTTTTCCGGTCACATTGATTCATTTCCTTGCAAAGATTGTCGGCCGATGGCCAGCGACGATGGCGGCGCTGGTCGCGGTAGGGGTAGAGACAGCGGGGACAGCAGCGATCCAGGGCGTGGCTCGACACGCGAGCGTCGGCACCCTCTGGTGCAGCAACAGCCTAGGTATCAATCTCAACGGCCGCCAGGCCAGCAGGCTTATCGGCAATCAATGGTAGATATTAACTCCGCGGGATCGGCGCGCGGGAGCCGGAGCGGAAGTGGCGGGTTTTCGAGGCCTGGCGGCGGGGGACATCAGGTCTCCGTTGCGGAAGGAGGCGCAGGGAGGGTAAGCGGCGGAGGACGTTTTCCGCGAATTGCGGAGCAAAGTGAAGGATCGGCGCGCAGCGACGCCGGATCAACTGCCACGTCATATCCAGGGTGAGAGGAGAAATGCCTTTTTCCCTGCTGTAAGTTCGTTCCATCATCTTGCGCTGGGGTTTCACTCTCGGCCTCGCTATCTAGCCCTCATTTCACTCTTCCTATTTGAATATTCCCGCTCTCTGCATGTGTCTCACGTAGCCTCGTGTCTCCCATTTTTTCTCCTTGTACCTACCTTAAACCCGTGTGTGTCTCCCCATCGCATCTGCAGCACCACCAACACCAGCCGTACCAGTAGCAGCAGCAGCGGCAGTGGTAGCGGCAGTGCCGGCAGTGGCAGCGCGAGCGGCGAGCGCAAGGGGGTGCTGGTGGTGGGTTTTTTCGGCCCAAATGACTCGGAGCTAACAGCACTGCTTAACCACCTGCTGCAGTACCCTGCCTTCTCCTCTCCCTCTACGGGCTTCGCTTCGGACGCTGCTGGAGATGCTTATAGCGGGTATGTGACTGGTGGTGGTGGTGGTGGTGGTGGTGGTGGTGAGGGCAAGGAGGATGTTTTTGGTGCTGCCACGTGGCGTCGCCTGGGGCTGCCACGTGGCATGCTGGAGCAGTTTTATGACCGGCAGCAGAAGCTGGTGCTGGTGAAGCTGTGCACGAGTGTGAGTGGACGAGCGGCTAGGAGCGCTGGTAAAAGTGTGACTAAAAGCGCAGCTAGGAGTGCTGCTAAAAGTGGGACTAACGCGACGTCAGATGGAGAGTATGGCAAGGGGAAAAGGAAGGGGAGTATGAGTGAAGGGGGGGTTGGGGATTTCGTGGTTAAAAAGGAGGAGGGAGCAGATAGTGAGGTGGGCGCTGGGGAAGGGGTGAGGGAAGAGGTGGGGGAAGAGGAGGTGGGGGAAGAGGAGGTGGGGGAAGAGGTGGGAGAGAAAGAAACTGAGAAAAGGGAAGAATGGGAGGAGCGTTTTAAAAAGGTAGGCGGAGAGAATGGGACAGGGGGGGAGGAGGAGGAGGAGGAGGAGGAGGAGGAGGAGGAGGAGGAGGAGGAGGAGGAGGAGGAGGAGGAGGAGGAGGAGGAGGAGGAGGAAGAGGAGGAAGAGGAGGAAGATGAAGAGGAGGAAGAAGGGGAGGAGGAGGAAGAGGGGAAGAAGGAGGAGGAGGAGGAGGAGGAGGAGGAGGAGGAGGAGGAGGAGGAGGAGGAGGAGGAGGAGGAGGAGGAGGAGGAAGAAGAAGAAGAGGAAGAGGAGGAGGAGGGTGGCATGGAGGCAGCGGTGCAGAAGGCGTGGTTGCTGTTATTTACAGCGTGCCACGTGGTGGTATGTGTCAGCCCCTCGCCCCTCTTCCACCCGCACCTGCTGCGCTCCTTCCGCTCCCTGCAGCGCGCCAAGCTCGCCCTGCTGCCGCGCCTGCTGCTGCCCCACCCACCGAGGGAGACACTGCCAAAGCATCCGACGACGCCAGAGCACTGCGAGGAGAATCAGCTGCTGCAAGAGCTGCCCCAGCCTGTGCTGGATGCAGCGCTGCTGCTGCCAGCCCTTCCCCCAGACATGCTCCTGCGCCAACCTTCCCCTCATGCTGCTCCCACCACAAGCAGCAGCACCCCTACCACCACCACTACCACCACTGGCAGCAGTAGCAACAGCAACAGCAGCAGCAGCGTGAACGGTGAGCATCACCCCCAGGGCCAGGAGGAGGCGTGCAGGCTGCAGCTGCTGCCCGGGTTCGCCACGCCCTGCCTGCTCTTCGCCTTCCCCGTCCCCTTCGCCTCCGCTCAGGCTGCTCTCGCCGTGACTCACACCGCAGGAGGAGGGGGGAAGGGCGAGGGAGGAGGCAAGGATGGTGGGGCTGGGGGCAGGGAGGCGGCTGCTGTAGCAGCAGCAGGAGGAGGAGGATCAGCCACTGGTGCTGCTGCTGCTTTGGCCGGGCCTGCTGGTGCTTCCGGTGCTGTTGGTGCTGCTGGTGCTTCTACTGTTGGTACCAGTGCGGCCAGTGACGCGAGTCCACCTGTCATGTCGCCATTGGTCATCCGTCGCCGCATGCAATCCGCCCTGGAGTCGCAGATCAGATCACTGCTCAAGCGCTGCCGCCCGGTGGCCTCTGCTGTGGACGTACACGTGGCAGGCCCCCGTTGGCTGAGGCAATGGACGGCCATGATGAAGAGTGGAGCACTGAGCCAGATGAAAGATGCGGAAGGAGCAGCAGCAGCGCCACCAGCAGCAGCAGCAGCAGCAGCAGCAGCACCACCATCATTAGCAGAAGATGCAACACTGGCAGCAGCGGTGGCAGCAGCAGCGTCCCCTCTGTTCGTGCTGGACCCCTCTCGCTGTGCTCTCGTCATTCACCACTCTGCTCTCTCCAACCAACGCGGCCTCTCCACTGCTACTGACGCCCTCATGGCTGCACAACTGGGCGACAATCCGGGCGGCGGTTTGGGCGGCAGTCTGGGCGGCATGGGACAAGAACTGGGCGGCAAGGGATTGAACGCGAGCGTGGCATTGCAGCAGCAAGGCCTTCCTCTCTCCTTCTCCCTCCTCTCCCCGTCCTTCTCATCCCTCGCGCCCTTCTCCCCCGTGCTTCTCAACCCGCCAGCACCGCTCTCCACCGCACCGCAATCCCACGTACCCTCCACCCTCACATCAGCCCTCTCAGCAGCACCACTTTCCTCCTCATCAGAGCTAGCAGAGTCAGCAGCGGGGTCGATCTGGGACTTTATTGTGGGGCAGAGGGAGGTGATGGAGGCTCGATGGAAGGCCGCTCAGCCCCTCCCAGGGAGAGGCGTTGGTTCTGCCAGTGTTGGGGGCAGAGGGGGAAGTGGCGGCAGGGACGGCAGCGGTACCGCCTTATTGTCCCTTGCTCCAGCCGCAGCTGTGCCAGCTGGTTCGGGTGCAGCAGCAGGAGGAGGAGGAGAAGGAGAAGGAGCAGGAGAAGGAGGAAATGAAGGGGCGGATGTGGAAGCAGGGCCAGTGGCAGGGGCAGCAGCAGCTGTAGGGGCAGGGGCAGGGGGGGGGAGAGGGGGCATGAGGGGGAGGGGAGGGTGGGCGGGGGCGCTGGGGCTGACAAGAGGAGGCGGGGGAGCAAGAGGGCGCATGGGGGGGGCCGTAGGGGGATCTGCAGGCGGAGTGGGGGGAGGGGGGCTACCGTGGGAGCTACCAGATTTTGACACGTGGCAGGCTGGGTGTGAGAGGGTGGCTCGTGTGGTGTGTGAGTGGAGAGGGGAAAGGGATCAGGGTTCTGGTCAGAGGGTGGACGGAGGGTTCCAAGGGGATGCAAAGGAGTTTGGTGCGGTGCTGACCGCGTTTGGTTATTCTGGCAGAGGTGCTGGTAGCAGTAGGAAGAGGGACGTGCAAGGAAGAGGAAGAGGGGGAGGAAGAGGAGGAGGGAGAGAAGGAGGGAGAGGAGGAGGAAGAGGAGGAGGGAGAGGAGGAGGAGGAGGAGGAGGAGGACAAGGAAGGGTGGGTGTATCGGCAACACCATCACTACAATCATCAACAGCAGCAGCAGTGCTCACGCCATCCCAACCACCCCTCACGCACACGCACATGCACAGCGACCAATCAGATTCATCCAGCTCCCGTGCAGCGCGCTTCTCCTCCTTGCTCTGCCGCACTGCCCTCACCCGCGCCCTCCACACGTACCGCAGGGGCCTCGGGCAGCTCTACACTGCCCGTGTGCACCAAACACACTTCTGGGCAGCCGTGAAAGTTTTCGCGGAGGCCGCCCGAGGACCTGCCCGGGGGGAGTGCTTCGAGCTGCTGAAGCGGCAATGTTATGAGCACTGGGTGGGGAAGGGAGTGGGCGGAGTGGGAGGAGTGGGCCGAGTGGGAGGAGGGAGGCAGCAGTGTGAGGCGGTGTCTGCCTTGGGATTATCATGCTGGTTACCGTTAGGGCATGAGAGGTGGGGGGTGGCAGCGAGGGAGGGGGTGCATGGGAGTGCAAGGAAGGCAGGGGAAGCAGGGGAAGCAGGGGAAGCAGGGGAAGCAGGGGAAGCAGGGGAAGCAGGGGAAGCAGGGCAAGCAGGGGAAGCAGGGCAAGCAGGGGAAGCAGGGCAAGCAGGGGAAGCAGGGCAAGCAGGGGAAGCAGGGCAAGCAGGGCAAGCAGGGCAACGGGAACACAGTGGTGCAGCTTTCTTCGAGGGCAGAGCGAGCAGGTGTGGGAGTGGGGCGAGCAGGCATGAGAGCGGGGCAGTGCCGCTGTGTGCGTGTGTCTGTGGCAGCACCCAAGCTCTTCTCTGTGACCCCTTCCTCCCTACGCCCCTCTCCTCCTTCTCGCTCTCCTCCCTCCTCCGCCCATCTCTCCCCTGCTGCGACCTGCTCTGGTCCATTCCTCTTGACCAGACGAGCTGGGGAGAAGCAAAGGCGAACAGGCAAAGCTCTAAAGCTGGCGAGACGGAATCTCAATGGAGAGAGGACGTGCAGAGGAGAGAGCGGAAGGGGGGTGAGGGGTTGGAATTTGAGTGGGGTGTTACTGTTCTGGGCAGTAGGAATTGGTACGATCCAATTAAGGGGGTCCAGCAGGAGGGATTTCTGCCCGGGCGAAACTTTCTTCTGCCCTGGGCAGTTCAGCTGCCGGCGATCTATGTGGCGGATGAGGGAGGCTGGGGTGCGGGCAGCAGCAGTGGGGCAGGAAAGGAAAGCGGGTTGGTGGGTGTGGAGGGAGGGACGAGGGGAGGTGGAGGATTGGGAGATGGAGGAGAGGGAGGTGGAGGGAAAGAGGGGGAGGTGAGGGGGGGGGGTTGGGAGGGAGAGAGTGACAGGTGAGATCTGGGCTGTGAGGAAACGAGGAGGAGGAGAGGAGATGGAGGGAGTGAAGGAGTTGGGCAGGGTGCAGAGAGTTGAATCAGAGAACAGCAGAGGAGAAGGAGGGGAGGGAGGAGAGGGAGGAGAGGCAGGAGAAAGAGGGGGTGAAGGGGAGGGATGTAAAGTGCCAGGGGTTATGGAAGCTGCTGCGTCGAAGGGGTTGGGAGGTGGGCGTGGGGCGGTGGCCGAGACTCGCTATTGCATGGCTCGATACAGTGTAGGGGATGCTGGCGTTATTGCTGCACTAGAAGAGGGGGCTAAGGTGGTGGTTGCAGAAAGGGAGTGGCAGCAGGGGCAGGGAGGGCAGGGCGTGCAGCAGGAAACAGAGGGGGAGGTGGATGCACGGGCAGAGGATGGGGGGAAGAAGGAGGTGGGGGCAGGGGCAGGGGCAGGGGCAGGGGCAGGTGCAGGAGCAGGGGCAGGAGCAGGGGCAAAAGCAGCAGCTGCGGTAGGGACAGGGGCAGCGGCAGCGTTACGTGCTCGTGAGGTGCAGCCTCCCACCTCTTTTGCCCGTGTTGCCGCCATTGCAGGGGGAGCAGGTAGGCAAGCAGCAGCAGTGAACACTGCCGAGATGGCATTCCCTCCCCTCTCTGCCTCTGTGCATGGCGCAGCAGCACCTCATGGGGTGACAGCAGGGCATGGCGCAGCCACTGCAGCGCATGGGGCTGACAAGGGTGGGTATGAGAAGGGCATTTTAGGGCCTGGGGCACCTGGTGGAAGAGGGGCAGGAGTTGGAGCAGGGCTAGTGACGCCTGCTTTGCAGCAGCAGCAGCAGAAGCAGCAGCAGCAACAACTGAAGCAGCAGCAGGTGAAGAACCCGCAGCAGCAGCCGCCACTCCTGCCCACGCCCCCTCAAGCCAGCATTCAGGCACGGGGAGGAGACGCGGAAAAGAAGCTTCTCACCCGCCGCTCCCTGCTGCCCCACCCTCCTCCCAGCTGCAGCGGCAGCAGCGGCAGCAGCAGTGGCAGCAGCAGGGCCACAAGCAGCAGCACTGCCAGCAGTACTAGCACCAGTGGCACCAGCGGTAGCAATGGCAGTAGCAGCAGCAGTGGTGTGAGGGTGGTGTCAGTGTGTGTCTTTCTAGGCCTCGAATACGCTTGCTCTGCCGGCCACCGCTTCTTTGCTGCCCCGCCCCTATCCGCCCGAAGCAGCGGGGCAGAGGGATTGATTGGAGGTGAGAAGGACTGGGTTGGGGAGTGGGTTGGGAGGGACCAGTCTCTGGTGGTGGGGTGCCCTGCGTGTGAGGCGGTGAGAGAGCGTGGTGTGCGGAGTGTTACTGTGAAGGGGGAGGAGGTGATGTTGGGGAGGGATGAGAGAGTGGAGGGGGAAGGGGAGGGGAGTGGGGAGGAGGAGGAGGAGGAGGAGGAGGAGGAGGAGGAGGAGGAGGAGGAGGAGGAGGAGGAGGAGGAGGAGGAGGAGGGAGGGGAGGAGGGGGAAGGGGAGGAGGAGGAGGGAGAGGAGGGGGGAAGGGAATCGAATACGAAACGGGTGGGAAGAGCGATTGTTAAACAGGAGGAGAGAGAAGAGGAAGTAGGATTGGGAGAAGCAAAGGCCTCGACTGCTGGTGATGGTGATGCGAGCAGCAGTGGCGGGACGGGAGAGGGGAGTGAGAGGCAAGATGGGAAGACAATTGGAGATGTGGGAGGGAAAGGAGCAGCGAGGGGAGAGGGCAGCAAGGAGAGAGGGTCAAGTGGGGGCAAGTGGGGCCACAGGAAGCGGTTCTTCCCAGCAACTGCTGCTACTCTGCAGCGCATCTATGTGGTCAGTTTGATTCGATTCGAACTTATTTGATTCAGCTCTCTATTTTTGTCGGTGCGTCTATGCCTTGTGATGCCAAGTGCTCCGCCCATGTCACTCTTGAGTTGACTGGATAGTCGCTTTCTGTCCCCTCATCACGCACGCATGTGACTCACAACAATGTTCTCCTCATTGCTTCCAGGTCCCTTCTGTTTTGAGGCATCTCAGTAACGAGTTTATTATCTCCAGGCCTAGCTAAAGCTTTTTCCTAGCACTGCTGCCCTTCCTAGCACTGCTGCCCTTCCTAACCATGAGTGACGACAACGAGTTTATTATCACCAGGCCCCTTTGTGCCGACTCAAAACTCGTTATCGTCTCCACCAGACTTGTTACAAATACGCGACTCAGGATTTCATGACTCCATGTCGACCCCCCCTTCCCGCTCATCACACATGCAGGTGACTCCCAACCATGCGCTCCTCTTCGCATCCTGCCCCGCTCTCATCCTCCCTCCCTCCACTCCTACTACCACCAGCACTACCACCACCAGCACTACTGCCACCAGCAGCAACAGCAGCAGCAGCAACAGTTCAACCCAGAACCAGCAATCCTCCCAGCATCGCTCCACCCAAGCCCGCACGCTTGCCCCGCCAGCGCCCATCCTACTCCCCCCAAACTCATCTCTCTCTCTCCGCCTGCCCTCGCACCTCCTCCTCCCTTCTCTCCTCCACCGCTCCTCTCCTCTCGCGTCTGGCTTTTCTGACTCCGTACCAGTGGTACCAACGCCAACGCCAGCAGCAGCAGGAGCAGCAGGAACAGGAGCAGCAGCAGCATCAGGAATAGCTGCTGCAGCAGAAGCAGCAGTAGCAGCAGCAGGAGCAAAGCTGCTGGGAGGGTCAGCTCTGTTCCTCCCATCACCTCCCTGTGCCGCGCTTGGTGTCTGGGGGGACAGCGAGGAGGGCGAGGGGAGGGTGGAGAGCAGTAAAACTGGCCGGGTGAGCAGTTGGGGAGGTGGAGGTGGGAAAGGGAGTGAGGGGAGAGTAAGAGTGGAGGAGGAAACTTCAAGGAGGATAAGAGGAGAACGAAATGTGGGAGCAGCATTGTCAGCAGGAGAAACACGAGTCTCGGGGATGGAATCTGCATCGGCTGTTTCAGCGGCGGCCGCTGCAGCTGCAGCAGCAGCTGCGGCGGCAGCTGCGGCAATATCATTGGCGGGAGGAGCAGGAGGGGCAGGGGGAGCAGGAAGGGGGGGTGGGAACAACATGGGTGTGGGGAGAGCGGCAGGGGGGCGCAGTGGGTGGCGAGGGGGGGGTAGGGGCGGGGGCGAAAGAGGGGGAGGAGGGGGAGGGGGGGGAGGAGGGAGGAAGGGGGGCCGTGGGGGGGGTAGGACGAGTTATCACGGGTCTCGAGCCTCTGGCTCCTATGGGTGAAGGCATGACCCTTCCAGTGGCTTGTTGAGAATTTTCAGAGCCGCGAGGGTGGGTCGAATGATCAAATCTTCATGCTGAGTGCTGGCAAAGGAGGAGGGCGGGCGGGTGGGTAATCATGGTCGCTCTTGAGTCACCTCAAAATTTATGGCAAAGGAGGAGGACGGGTATCGTGGCTGTTGCATGGCTGTCGCTCTTGAGTCGCCTCAGAATTCTCAAAAACACCCTGCAGCAGGAGGAGGACGGGTATCGTGGCTGTTCAACTCCTGGCTGACAGCAAGTGGCACGATCATGCGCGTTGCGTGAGGCTAGAGCCACACCGCACCGCACTGGGCCGCACTGTACGGCACTGCATGCCTCCCTCCACACGCTGCCAGCAGCTGGTGTGTGCCTCGGCATGGCACGTGCTCAGGAGGTTCGCGGGAATGCGGGAGACTGGATGACCACCCTTCAGGGAATGTCGGAGTGCATTGAAAAGGGGAACGGGCAGTCAAAAAGGGAACGGGGGAGAGACAAGACACTTGGCCTCCCAGGCGATTTTGGAGTCCGTTGAAACGGGAATGTGAGAGATCAGACCCCTCTTCCTCCCACACCCTTGCCCATGCCTTTCAGAGGTACGGTCATCATCAGCTTTTCTGCCCGCCCCTCTCTGCTGTGTGGCGTGGCGTCTCTCCCATGCACGGATGCACGCCCCCCACCAAAGGCAGCCGCAGCCATCCTGGGTGGCACGGTGCTGCCTCACTGCATGGAGGCATGCACTGCACGCCCCCTCACTGCCACTGCACTGCCTGCATCAGCTGCGAAGGCTGCATCAGGGTCCACACCAGTCATCTACTCTGCCGCTGCCTTGCTGAGTGCAGGCAGTCCCATGCAGGGCAAGGTGCAGGGTAAAGCGCTCTTTGTCTATCCACCCACTTTCGCATCTTGCCGTTACGCCTCTGCGAGTGGCTTTGGGGGCGGCTGCTCCGTGCACGTCTTTCTGTGGCCGGGGCACGGCCGCTCTGCCGTCCTTTCGGTAAAGCCTTTCCCCTGCTAGAGCTGCTCCCTTACTTTCACGCGTTTTTACTCGGCTCGACCCATTTTGACTCTTCTACTTGACTCCACGCAGCTCAGGGTAACTCGATTTCGACTCGGCGGGGGGGGGGGGAGGGGAGAGGAGGGGGGGGGGATGGTTTGGTTGTAGCCTGAGCGAGCTGGCTTTCGAAGCATGGCGAAGTTGGCGCTGATTGGCGAAACAGCTGGCACCGAGGAGAGGAGTTTTCAGTCCCCGTGTTGCGTGTCGGCTTGAGGGCTTGAGCTGTCAGATTGAGAGCTTTCGGGCGTGCCTGGAGTTGTGCCGACAGTCTTTCAGCCCCTTGGAGAGGCTCGGGAGGCTCGGGGAGCCACGGGTAGCTTCGGGGGAGCTTAGGAATGCTCGGGGAGCCTTGGAGAGCCTCGGGTGAGGCTTGGTATAGGGCTGGGGGAACGCTGGGGGAGTTTTTCTAGGTGTTGTGTTGGTACTGGTGTGGGGGTATAGCAGCATGCTAGTGATAAGAAGGTTGTGAGGAGGGAGGGTTGAGAGGTGGCGGCAAGGGGGCATGGAGCCGTGGGTGGGATGTGAAGAGTAGCAAGGCAGCAGCAGCATGGGGCCGGATGGTGTTAGCAGACTGTAAGGTTATGCTGCTATGGGCACAGCCGCACAGCATTCTTGCTGATGCTTGATGCCGTTCTTGCTGAATGTCATGGGATACACTGCATTCTCATGAGATCAAGGCTACAAGCAGCAACATGGCATTGCATGGGATGGCTTGACATTGCATGGCACAGCATGGTATGACATGGCACAGCATGGTATGACATTGCACAGCATGGTATGACATGGCACAGCATGGTATGACATTGCACAGCATGGTATGACATGGCACAGCATGGTATGACATTGCACAGCATGATATGACATGGCAGAGCATGGTATGACATGGCACAGCATAGTATGACGTAGCACAGCGTGGCATGGCACGGCACGGCATGGTACGGCACGGCATAGCTCGGCACGGCATGGCATGGCATGGCATGGCATGGCATGGCATGGCATGGCATGGTATGGCATGACAATGCACAACAATGCATGGCATGGTGTGGCAAGGCGTCACATCGCATGGCAATGCATGAAATGTCATGGCATGGCAGAATGTGGCATGGCATGGCATGCTGTTTCGGCTAGTAAAGCCAATCAGTCGACTGGTGTTCTCTGCCCAATCTTTGTGCACTCGGGCTTGGGCTTGGCTTGGGATGTGGCTTGGCTTGGGATGTGGCTTGGCTTGGAATATGGCTTGGCTTGGGACGTGGCTAGGCTTGGGACGTGGTTTGGTGTGGGACGTGGCTTGGCTTGGGACGTGGCTTGGCTTGGGACGTGGCTTGGCTTGGGATGTGGCTTGGCTTGGGATATGGCTTGGCTTGGGATGTGGCTTGGCTTGGGATGTGGCTTGGCTTGGGATGTGGCTTGGCCTGGGACGGGGCTAGGCTTGGGACGTGGCTTGGCTTGGGACGTGGCTTGGCTTGGGGCGTGGCTTGGCTTGGGGCGTGGCTTGGCTTGGGGCGTGGCTTGGCTTGGGGCGTGGCTTGGCTTGGGCCGTGGCTTGGCTCGAGGCGTGGCCCAGTCAGGCCTAGGTTTGGAGAAGTGATCCAGTCAGGCTGAAGTCTGAACTTTCAGGCGTTTCAGAGCATCAGAGAGCATCAGTGAAAATGGATTCTTGCTTCACGTACTGGTACCGTAATATGCTTCACTGAGGCCCTGGGGACAAGTGCCAAGGAGACGGGTCTACGACGCTCGGCACACTACCGTAACGGGATTTCCGAACCGATGGTGGGTCGTTCGTATCGAGTCACTGCATGTCATGGCAACACCCATCGCCCTTTTCGTAACATATCATATCGTACTGTTTTGTTTCATGGATTTATTGAGCAGTAGTGCCTACCTATGTTGATTCGTGTACTGTGGCTTGGTGACACTGGTGGCTGTGTTGTGGCTTGTTGTGGCTTGGCTTGTTGTGTTGTGGTTCTTACCGGTATTACCATATTCTTGTGTAGGTAGTTCCTTCAGGTGTACAATCTTCCTGTCGTTATAGGTGAAGTTATAGTACTGCTGTCCTTCGCCAACCCTCGGTGCAGTCACCTGAAATGGAATACATTGTTCCTGAATGCCAGACGGACGGTGGAGATGCAGCCGACGTAGCTTTCCGTCTCCAGAACGCAACCATAATGCGTCTCTCCAACTAGCCTCTTACCTGGCACGAGTGAGTGAGCGGCTGCTAGGCGATCTGCTGTATTACCTGCGATTAGGGGTGTAGCTAGTTTGGAAGGTCCATCCAGGCCTGATTCCAAACTCCTGCCAGCTGCCCGTCGGCCCAGCGGCTGCCCGAACTTTCTTGACTGGCCCGGGCCGAAAGGAGCCTGCTTCTGTGCTGATCTGACGTGTCACCTGGTCTGGAAGATTCCTGTAATCCCGAAGCGTAGCGCTGACGTGTCATACGCTTGAAACACGAGGCTTCCTGCAAATGATGCCTTGGCTTGCAACGAAGTGCTCGTTCCCAGGGGTGTGGTCCGAGCCGGAAACACAAGTCACATCACATCACAGCAATGGACTTGTGAAGTTCGTAGGGCAAGTGTTTCCCACACCTGCCGGGCTGGGTACGGGCTGAAAGAATCCTGAGAATTGCCACCTGGCGAGTCGTGACGATGGGGAAATCAGACGCAACTACGTCGCCTTGCGCCTCGTCATCGCGCCTCAGCCTCAAGAGCGACTCGAGGTGCTTTCGAGCTCTGAGACGGCTGCTCGTCTTATCCCCACCAGATGGTCCTAATTGGTTCCTCGAAGAGCACTACTATTACTTAAATACCCGCATGTTACAATCGTATAGCATTCAGAGTCGAATCTCGGCGCACATATCAGCAACCGTGCCTCATACCACTCGTTTGAGCTCGACTCTTTTCTTTCCGTGGTTCCCTAACGCTCTCGACGGACCATCTCGCAGCTATGGGCTCACGGGTTCTCCTTCTGCTCGGTGCGTTTCGGCAAATTCAATGTAGAAAAGCTTCGTGTGCAATACCCCCCACTACTATCGTTGCTCTGATTATAATCATACTGTCTGTTCAAGAGACCTTTTGTGCGACGGTCTGACGCTGGATTGTTCGAATCCCTCTTTGTCGCATGATCGCAGTGTGCGCGGCGGCTCTTGCGGCAACCGCCCTGGCACACGACACAGCAATCTGTGAGACCCTCTTGCCATCCTTCGCTTCTACTCTGTAACGTTCTTTCTACCCTTTCTGCTGCTCCTGCTCGCCATGCTGCTGGGATCCTCTGCTCCTGCCACGCTTCCGTTTTCCCTGTTACCGTCAAAAGAAACACCCATTTCAGGTTCATTACCAAGGTTCGTGTGAGCTAATAAAGTGTTTGCCCTTCCGCAGGCACCCTCGCCTCGGTTCTTGTGGGGGCTAACGAGATTCCCAAGAACGACACCCAGGCTGCGAAGAACGCCGTCGGAGACATGCGCGGCGTGGGTTACATGCGTCTCGCGATATACAAGTATGTTCGCTCTTGTTATTTTTCTCGCCGTCTGACAGACTTCACGCATCAGTAACAGCAATCCTTGCACTGGAACGTCACATTTTGTCAATAAATTGGCTGCTCAATCACGCAACACCGAAATCTCCTTTCCTTTTACTTACGCAGGGATCACGAGTACGAGCCTAAGTGGATGAAGTTCCAGGTGACTGTGCGTCGCCTCAAGGGAGAGATGCCGCCCACCAAGACGCACGTGCACGTGGGAAAGAAGGGGAAGAACGGCGAAGTCCTGCTGGACCTGCCGTGCGAGTACGCGAACAAGGGCAAGGAACTCTGGAAGTGCGAGGGAAACCTGGGCAAGAATAAGAGCGACCGCACGGAGGCCCTCGAGGCAGCTCTGACCAAGATTGAGAAGAGCCCTGCTGACTACTACGGAAACATTCACACCAAGCGCTACCCTGACGGTGCTGTTCGTGGCCAGCTGCGCAAGGCGTCGTAGGGCACTCAGTTTGCCGTTGCATGTTCAATTGTGGTGGCGGGTGGGGTGAGGGTTGAACCGAAAATAAGGATCACGCACTCCAAAGCTCTGATGGAATGCTGGATTGGATGTATCGTTTTCTTGTGCCTAATTAAGTAGGGTGGTTGGGTACAGTTTCTTTCTTCATGTATTGTTTGTGGCATTGAAGTGAATGATAAGAGACTGAGCTACAAAATGAGTTTATTCTAACCAGTAACTAGGGTCAGGCCTGGATGTGAAGGCGCTAGTAGGCGAAGCATTGGACCATGCTGATATTGAAGGTATGGAAGTTAGCACGCCGAGATTAGTCCTGCTATGTTTCTTTTAATATCCAGTGCGTTGCAGAGCGGTGACGGTCCAGACTATTGCTATTTTCCCAGGATGTTCCACGCCCATAAAGCCAGGCAGGTTCAGTGAGATCACCCGATTCCCCGAACCTGCCAATGTTCAGGAAGTGACGCGAGCTCATCAAACCCATGTGAAAATGTTGAACCGAATTTTCTTCCAACCCTGTTCAGCCGTCTCAAATGCTTCTTCAACCGCTTCTCAACGCAATCACCCCACTACACTCCCGTTTCGTTATGGAGTGACTAGCCATCAACCAGTGTTTGAGTGTATTTTCGCTCGACCTCGTGACATGTGTCAATTCACATTTTCATGTACTGTACACATCGAAACCTCCGCTGGCCAGAGATTCTTGTAGCGACACCCCCCGCCCCCACGCCAGCAGCGCCGGCATTACCGAGGGAGCTCAAGAACATCGAAAAAGCTAGGCATTCCCGCCCCTGCAGTATCTTCAACAAGATGCCACGTGGCTGGCATCGAGGATGTCGAGGCGGTCCTCTCCTCCCCCTCCTTTTTCCCTTCATCTCCTCCCACCCGTGATGCACGGACGGTGCCGACATCGCAGCCACTACACCTCGCCTGATGTTCCGCTTCAGCACGCGTTTCCAGGCCATCATCATCGCGGCCCCACAAATCAGACTCTGCGATGCGCTCCCTTTCGAAACTGTACAATGATGAGCTGCACCCTGCGCTTTGCTTGCTCGCCGCCGGAACCGCTTCAGCGCTTCCATCGCCTGGCTGACAAAACTCGCCGTGTACATTGCTTCGACGCCGTAGAACCTGGTCTGATCATTCAAGTGGTTCTCCCAGGTTCACGAGTAATGGAAAATATCTGGCGATTAATCAGGAGATTTGAACCTGGAACCTGACGAATGCGACGAATGCCGCGATCCGTTGCAGCCGCGCCGACACGCAGCGACTCGGGATTCCCAACCCCCATGAAACCTCCTGATTCTTGACCTTCCTGCAAAAAAGAATCAAAGGAGCTTCCCTTGAGCTTCCAAAAGTCCTGCCTGCGCCGTTTGCGACTGTGCGACGCGAGCGTCGCGTGTGCGAAGTTTCGCGCCAGTGGCGGCCCGCCCTTGGGTCTTCGTGGCTGAGAGCCCCTGTCCCCACAGATGCGGCGCCTGAGGTCCCGCCTGCCTAGTTTAAAACCGTAAATAGTATCGCCCATGATTCACAAGCAGCAGAGTCACGATTTCGTTCCTGCTTCACTCCACTGCTACTCGTTGCTTCTATAGCTGCGTTTTTCGTGCATTTTGTTCACGCCAGCGGCTGCCTACTAGTCCTGCCTCACGACTCCCAGTCCTTTGAGAGCTCGAGGAGGCTGAGGGGTGTATTCCAGAGTACCGAGACGCTGTGAGCAGAATGGCATTCTTTGATTCTCGCGTCCTGCTTCTGATCGGTACGTAGTCGCTAGTGTGTTTCTGCTTCAAATTGCTGTGTTGCTTTTCTTGAAGTGTTCTTCTGCAAACCACACTCTGATCAAGACTTTTTATAACTGACCTTGGATCCTGATTGGTGGGTCGGATTGTCTGAAATTGCTGCAGTCTGTGCTGCGGCACTGCTGGCAACTGCCCTGGGAGATGACAACGCCGCCTGTGAGTCACTTCTGCTACTCCTGTGGCTGTCTCTCCTGTTCATCCCTGCTGCTATCTCCGCTCCTACTTCCGCCCCTCTGCAGCTACCTCCACTGCTACCCCCATATTTTTCCCGTCACCCCCGCTACTATCTTCGTTCCTACCCCTGGTGCAATTCCTGCAGCCATTGTTTTCTGCTCTCTTAGCTACTAACATCTTGATTGCTCCTACTGCATGCTGCGCTGCTGCATGGTATTTCTGTTTTTCTTTCTGCAGGCAATTTCGCGGCAACGCTCCTGGGAGTGAACGAGGTTCCCAAGAACAACTCCAAGGCAGCGAAGGCCTCTGTGGGCGACCTGCGAGGCGTGGGATACCTGCGCCTCACAGTTTACAGGTACTTTCTCTTTCACTCGCTAAGTCTCGAGACGTCTCAGACGTCTCAAAAGTTTTGAGACGTTTTGGGACGACTCAAAACTCGAGGTGTCTGGACAAGCAGTCAACAAGTGCTGTATGTTCTGTTTTGTCTGCATGAACTTTGCGTTATGTTCCAGCTGTATCCAAGCGCAAATCTTCTGCTTTGAAATGAGCCTTACCTGATCCTCATTCTTTGTGTGTTTCTTTTTTATTATGGTTATGTATTTTGTCAATTCACTGCTGGGATGATGATAATGGTGATGGTGACAGCTCTCCAGCATGGGCCAAGTTCCAGGTGAGCGTGCGTCGCCTCAAGGGAGAGATGCCGCCCACCAAGACGCATGTGCACGCGGGGAAGAAGGGGAAGAACGGCGACGTGCTTTTGGACCTGCCGTGTGTGTACGCGAAAAAAGGGGATGAATATTGGCTCTGCGAGGGCAGCTTGGGCAAGAAAGAGAGCGAGCGCACGGAGGAATTTAAGGCGGCGCTGAGCAAGATTGCGAAGCGCCCTTCCAGCTACTATGGGAATGTTCACACCAAGCGTTATCCTGATGGTGCTGTGCGTGGCCAGCTGCGTAAGGCGTAGCGAATGAGCTAGTCACTGGGAAATTGGCAAGTGGGTGATGTCCCTTGCTAGTATAATGGCGCTGGTGCTCCTGTGATGGGGAGGGTAGCTTTGGTTGGTGGATATTTTTTTCCTGTACTCATGTTGAGTTTTGGATCCACTGGAAGCAGAGGACATGGAAGACTTGTTCCGAATCTAGCTGTTAATTACTTGAAGTGTTCCTCAAACGGATACTGATTCAGAGGAGAGCTATGTCCCCTGCCATCCTCGTTTGTAAAACGGTACGTATCTCAGGAAGGAGACACAGCCTCGCTTTCTCATCCTCACACGAGTTCATGCGGCTCTCGAGTCGAGATTATGTCGATTCCGGTTCGGCGCTTCTTTTGACGCACACATCCAAACCAGGGTCCAGCAACCCTAAGTTCGGTTTTCGGAGATCAAACGAACACGCCCGACAGTAAGCACCCAGCGCCATGCACTGACTGCAGCATCCCAAGACACACGTGCATACATTGGTGCTGTTCGCCAGCACAATTATATCCAAAAACCACGGGATAACGACGGGATCAGGAAGGTGGGTCTCGCCTTCCTGATCCCGTCAGTTAGAGTTCGTTAACGCTTGGTCAGCCCGTGAAAAAAGTGCCGAGCCTCACCTACCGTCCAAACCAACAAACTAAGTGGGCGTCTGGCGAACGCCCACTTTTCTCCACCAAATCTAACAGTTCGACGGCTCTGGAAGCGGGGACGAAACTTCGTCCCCAGGCAAAATGCCATCCCCTAGCCATGCCATCGTCATGCCGCGTTTTTCAAAGCACAGCGGTGGCACAGCCGACGCATTGCTGTTCAGAGGGTAACCCTTGAACAAGCCTGCAGTTTAACAAAGGGGGGTTCGTATACCCCCCATTTTTCCCTCCCAAACACACCGTGGCGGGGGTTGTGTTTGAGCGGGGTGTGTTTTATTTGCGTTTTTAACCCACGTTGAGCACTTTTTGGTCAGCGGGCAGCACAAGGGTCAGGGATGAGCAAATTTCGCACCATTGGGGGGAAGGTGGGGATGGACCTTCCCGATGCGGTTGAGAAATTTCGCCTTTCGGGCGCGCGTAGTTTCTCGGGCGGCATTTCGCCCAAACCTCGGAGGAGGGTTCCGCCCCCGTTTCCATATGCGGTCGCGATGCTGATGCCATCGTTTTCTGTTGAAGAAACGATTTGCTGGCGAACAGCACCATTGCATTGCATTCCACATTTGCTTGCCCCCATTCGACTGCTCTACCGTCCGTCTTCAATTCCTCAACAGGGGGGGTTGCTTGGGAATAACGTTGTTCTGCTCCGCTCTTCACGGCGTCAGCTGGACGTTGCGCCTCTGTCTCGTCCCTTCTCCGCGCACGATGTCTTTATTTTTCGCGGTGCGGACTGATGCCGTGAACTCGTCTTCGCACAATTTTCTTGAAGAAATAGCAAATGCACCTCGATTCTCGTAGTGGGTCGCGAAACGAGGTGAGAGGCAAAATTCACGCTTGTCTGGTGAAGCTTCGGGGGGCGACGGCGACGGAAACAGCGGCTCCTCGGGGTTTGCTAAACGTCGGGCCTCCGTCACGAGCGCAGCGCTCTCATCAGCGCTCCGACCACGACGATGCGTCAGACCGAATGCGCGCTGCGACTCGAGTTTCGTACCCTTAGCCTTCGAGCGTAATTCGGGGGTTGCTTTAAGGACTTTCTACCGTTTGACACTCCAGGTTTTCTCTGGAGGACACGTAGGCTGCAGACAGCCGTAGCACTAAATATGAGAAAGGAGCATGTGAAGTAAGTAGGAGGTATTTTAAGGCGTCCTGTAGATTTTCCGGAGAAGAGCCATTCCCGCAGGTTGGTAGAAGATGGAGAGCCGCGAGAGGGTATCGGGAGGCTTCGCAAGCGTGGGCGCTAACTCTTCCGCCCCTCGCGGCGAGTCTCACGGCGCGTCTCACGGCGGGTCTCGCGGCAGCGATTCGAAGAAATCTAGGAGCGAGTCCAGTGGCGGCAAGGGGCGGAAGGTTCAGAAGCACAAGAAGCAGCGCGATGTTTTGAAAGACGCCCAAGAAGCACAGGAGCGACTCAGGCGACTCGCGGCCTCTGGCGGGGGCTCGCTGGCCGCCACTGGATGGGGCGACGAGGCGGGCGACGAGGGGGGCGACGGCGGGGGCTCGCTGACGGCCACGGGATGGGGTGACGAGGGGGTTGATGGCGCAGGGGAGGGCAGGGGGACATGCAGGGGGGAATGCGGGGGGGGATGCAGGGGGGAGAGCAGGGATTGGCTGTGAGTGAGTTTGTCCCTGTGACGAGTTTTGGTGCTGTAACGGGGGGGAGAGGGATGGGAAGGGAGGGTGAGGGTGGAATGGTTGGGGTGGCTGCTGGTTGGGGTTGTCAGGCGGGTGAGTCGTCTGGTGGAGCAGGGTTCGGAGTGGTGGAGATGGGTGGGGAAGTGTATGAAGAGCAGGAAAGTGGGCAGTTTGAGGGTTACGGTGTGAGGCAGTATGGTGGGGAGGCGCAGGGGCAGTATTGGGCGGAGGAGCAGGGGCGGACTTCGGGGGAAGCGCAGGGGCAATTTAGGAGGGAGGCGCAGGGGCAGACTTGGGGGGAGGCGCAGGGGCACGGGGGAGGGCGCAGCTGGGGCGCGCAAGGGGAACAGAACTGGGGGAGTGGGGGAAATGGGTATGTAGGCGGAGGGGAAGGGTCTGGTTGGGGCGGAAGTGGGGATGGCCGCGACTGGGGCGGGGGTGAGGGGGAAGGGAGTGGGCGGAGAGGGAGATGGGGAGGGGGATGGGAAAAGGGTTGGGGCAGAGGCAAGGGGTGGCGGAGAGGAGGTCGGGGAAGGTGGGGAGACGGTTGGGGGAGGGGACGGGGGCAAGACGAGGAGTATGGGGGAGGAGGGGGTTATGGGGTAGGGGAATATTGGGAAGGAGGAGGGTACGGGGGAGGAGGGGGGTATGGGAGGGGAAGAGGTTATGGAGGCGGAAGGAGGTATGGGGGCGGGGGGGGGTTTGGGGGCGGAGGGGGGTATGCGAGAGGAGGTGGGTATGGGGGCGGAGGGGGGTATGGGGGAGAAGAATATTGGGGAGGAGGATTCACTAGGGAGAGCGGTGAGCAGCAGGGGTGGCAGGGGCAAGAGGGGACAACACATGAGGGGGAAGTGCAGGCAGGGGAAGTGCAGGGGCAATACTATAGGCGGTGGGAAGAGCAGGGAGGGGGACCGGGGAATTGGGGAGGAGTGCGGAATACGGGAAGGGGAAGGGGATGGATGGAAGGGCAGCAGCAGCAGTATTGGGAGGGCCAGAGGCAAAGTCAAGAGCAGGGGGAAGCACATGGGGATGGGCAGAGATGGGAGGGTGAGAGACAGTGGAACGACTGGGGGGAGGGGCAGCAGAGGAGGGGTGGGCGGGGGCAGTTTGAGAGAAGGGGAGAGAAGGTGGGATGGGGAGGTGAGGAGCGGAGGGGAGGGTGTGATGGGGATGGATGGGAGGGGCAGGGGGAGAGTGGAGGGGAGTGGCAGTGGCAGAAGCAGCAGTGTGAGTCCTCCATGCCTCATGCCGAGCCTGATGCTTCTGGTTCGGGCCGTTTCGAGCCTGGCCCGGGCAGTGGTCCAGCTGGTGCCAGCTGTCACGACGACGTTGGTGTGCTCTCAGCCACGGCAGCAGCAGAGGAAGCAGCTGGGAAGGATCCGGTGTATGATGGGTGGGGGGATATTGTCGGGTGGAGGGATGCTGATGATGATGGTACCACTGCACCCAGGCCTGCTGCTCCTCCTCCTCCTGCTGCTGTTGCTTCTGCGGGTGCTGCTGCTGGTTGGGATGTTGATGATGATGGTACCACTACACCCAGGCCTGCTGCTGCAACTACTGCTCCTTCTGCTGCTCCCGCTGCTTCGCCTTCTGGTGTTGGCGGTGCTGCTGCTGGTAACACCGCTGCTGCTGGTAACGTCGCTGCTGCTGCAGTAGGTGGTGGTGCCTTTGTGGGGGGGGCTGGAGGTGATACTGCTGCACCTGCTGCTGCACGTGCTACTGTCACACCTGTCACTGTCACACATCCTTCTGTAACACCTGCCACCGTCACTCCTGCTATTGTTTCTCATGCTACCATCACACCTGCTACTGTCACGCTTGCTGCTGCATCTGTTGCCGTTGCTGATGCTTCCAGTGCTGCTGCTGCTACTGCTGCTGCTGGTGGTCATGGTGGTGGTGCTGCTGCTGCTGCTGCTGCTGCTGCTGCTGCTGCTGGTCATGGTGGTGACAACACGACGACGACCACCGCCAACAACAGCGGCAGCATTGACAGCAGTAGCGCCATCAACAGCAGCAATGGGGGCTGTGCCATGCGGGCAGGCAGGAGGGGGTGGCAGGTATATGAGCCGCCAATGCAGAGGGACTGTAAGGAAAGGGAGCGAGAGAAGGAGAGGGAGAAGGAAAGGGAGGAGCGAGAGAGTGAGCAGCAGGAGAGGGATGAGAGGGAGAGGCAGAAAGAATTGAAGGAGAGGGCTGAGAGGGAGAGGGAACGGGAAAAGGAGATGGTGGGTGCAGCGAGTGCAGTGGGTGCAGCGAGTGTGGGTTGTGCAGCAAGTGTGGGCTGTGCAGCAAGTGTAACACTACAGGGCGCCTGGAGTAAAGGACCTCCCATAAGCTCTGCTCCTGCTGCTGCTAATGCTGCCCCTGCTGCGGCTGCTACTCCTGCTGTTGCTGATGCTTCTCCTGCTGCTGCCAATGCTGCTATCCCTGCTCCTGCAGCTGCTAGTGTCGCTGCTACAGCAGCTGCTCCTGCTCCTGCTCCTGCTCCTGCTCCTGCTGCTACTGATGCTGCTGCTACATCAACAGCCGCTACAACCTTCTCGCCCTCCGTTCCCAGTCCCGTTGATAGCTCCCCCAGCCAATGGCCATCTGCCACGTCACATCCTGCAGGAAGAGGAGCAGCGGGCGGATGGGGAAATTGGCGGGGGGGGAGGGGAAGGGGGAGGGGGAGGGGGTGGGGGAGGGGGAGGTGGGGAAGGGGATGGGGACGGGCAGGCTGGGGGGACGACCCGAGAGGCCAAGGGGGTAGTGAGGGCTACAGAGGGAGTGACGGTTGGAGAGGGAGTGAGGAAGGGAGCACCGGCAGTGGTGGTGGTGGTGGTGGTGGTGGGTGGAGCGAGGGTGGTGGTGACGCGTGGGGAGGAGGGGGCTCGTTCGAGTCAGAAGCACGGTTAAGCTCATCACCACAACAACACCCTGCCACACCACCCCCCTACCTTCCCCAATTCGGGTCCCCGCAGGAAGGTAGGTGGTCCCCGCACCTGCCCCAGCTGAACCTGTCTGGTGATGCCGGCACCTCCCCCCAGGGTCTATCGCAGCAGCAGCTGCCCCAGCAGCAGGTGTCTGTGTGTGCGGTGAAGCCGTCACGCAAGGCACAGCGCACAGAGGAGTGGGTGAGAGAGGCCGCCGCCGCTGCTGCTGCTGCTGTAGGTGGTGATGGTGCTGAGGGTTTGGACGATTGCAGTGCCGCTGCTGAAACGCATGACGCTACTTCTGCCGCTGCTGCTGCTGCAGCTGCTCTGGCTGTTGGTGGTGTTGGTGAACGGGCAGCAGAGGAAGCAGCTCGAGAGGACTCTGAAGCTGCTGGTCCTGCTGCAGCAGCTGCTGCTGCCCGTGCAACAGTGACTTTTGAGGTGCCTCAAAAGCAGGACTCTGAAGCTGCTGGTCCTGCTGCAGCAGCTGCTGCTGCCCGTGCAACAGTGACTTTTGAGGTGCCTCAAAAGCAGGACTCTGAAGCTGCTGGTCCTGCTGCAGCAACTGCTGCTGCCCGTGCAACAGTGACTTTTGAGGTGCCTCAAAAGCAGGACTCTGAAGCTGCTGGTCCTGCTGCAGCAGCTGCTGCTGCCCGTGCAACAGTGACTTTTGAGGTGCCTCAAAAGCAGGACTCTGAAGCTGCTGGTCCTGCTGCAGCAGCTGCTGCTGCCCGTGCAACAGTGACTTTTGAGGTGCCTCAAAAGCAGGAATCTGAAGCTGCTGGTCCTGCTGCAGCAGCTGCTGCTGCCCGTGCAACAGTGACTTTTGAGGTGCCTCAAAAGCAGGACTCTGAAGCTGCTGGTCCTGCTGCAGCAACTGCTGCTGCGCCTGCGACAGAGGCAGGTGGGAGCTTGGCGGAACGGGATGGGGGGGCAGAGGGGATTGCAGCTGCTCCAGCAGCAGCAGATTCCCGGGCGGCGGCAGATTCCCGGGCGGTGGCAGATTCCCGGGCGGCAGCAGATTCTCAGGGTGCAGATGGCAGGGATGGTGGTGGGTCTGAAGGAGCAGGGATCGAGTTTGAAAAAGCTGAGGGGACGACAGGAGGAGGCAACAAGGGAGGGTTTGATAGCACAGAGGAAGGAGAGGAGGGGGGAGGAGAGGAACGACGGGAGAAGGGAGAGGAGGAGGTAGGGGAGGGGAGAGCGGAAGGATGGGAGGAGAGGGAGGAGGGGGAGGCAGGGGAAGAACAACGGGTGGAAGAAGGAGAGGAGGCAGGAGGCAATGGCGCATACCTTGACCTGCCATCCAACACGTGTTCTTTCTCGGATGGCGGCGAGGGCTTTGACTCAGATGTGGACAGTGAGGAGGAGATGGAGTCCTTGTTTCTTGACAGCACTCTGGCAGACGACTGGCCGCTCTATGGCATGGGCATGGAGGGCTGGGCGGGCCGCGGAGGGACGTCCACTCAGGTACGCTGGCTTATTGTGGAGGGACGTCTCGGTAAACAGCGTACTCGGATGTGGAGAGGAGAGCGAGGAGGAGGTGGGGTCTTTGTTTCTTGGCAGCACTCTGGCGGATGACTGGCCGCTCTATGGCGTGGGCATGGCGAGTATAGCGGGCATGGCTGGCCGTGGGGGACGAGGAGGGCTTTCCATTCAGGTACTTTGGCTTGCTGTGCTGTTCAGAGGAGGGTCGTCCGTTGAGGTACTTTGGGCCCCCTTGCATGCTCCCCCCTCGCCTCCCACATCCCACCCACCCACCCCCTCCAGCAGCAAGTGCCCGTTCGTCGCTTCCTTTCCTCCGCGATCTCGACAGCAACAGTAACAGCTACCAGCGCAAAGGGCTGCAGAAGCAGCTGCATCACCCGGTGTGTGCGGGTGGCAAGGGCGTGACGGAGTGGTGGGACGCGTGCGGGCGCCGCTGCTGCTGCAGCACGCACGCGCTCAGCATCGCTTCATTCCACCTCAAGATTCTTCCCCTCCATGCTCCTGCTTCCCCTCTCCCATTCCCCCTCCCAGCCCCCTCCAGCTGCCTGAGGTTTTTTACATGTAAAAAGCGAACTTTTGAGACGTCTCAAACATCCCCCCTCCCAGCCCCCTCCATCTGCCTGAGCCCCTCCAGCACCAGTTCCTCCATGAGTTTGACCGCCTCTCTGTCAGAATACTAAGTAGTCTAGAGTGCCACAGCAGCAACAATAACAGCTACTGGCACAAAGGTTGGCAGTGGCAGAACCAGCAGTGCCCTGTGTTCAAGTGCCTCGTTCACCCCTCCATGATCCGCCCTCCCGTCTCGCCCTCCCACCTGCCTCCAGCTACCCGAGCCCGTTCGCCACGTCCTCCGGGAATTTGACAGCCTCTCCCCTTCCGAGTGGCACGGCAGCAACAGCTACCGGTGCAAGGGGTGGCAAAACCTTCTCCCCTCCCCCTTTCCCCTCTCCTCCAGCTACCCGAGCCCGTTCTCCACTTCCTCCAGGAATTTGACAGCCTCTCACCGTCTGAATGGCACGGCAGCAACCCCAACGGCGAAAATGCTGGCGAAACTCTCTTCCCTCTTCCCTCCCCCCTCCCCCATTCCCCCTCTTCCTCCCAGCTACCAAAGCCCGTTTGCCACTTCCCCCAAGATTTCGACAGCCTTTCACCCTCCGAGTGGCGCGGCAACAGCAGCAACTACCGGCGAAAGGGCTGGCAATACCAGCGGCAGCAGCAGCAGAGGCAGAGGCAGTTCAAGTGCCCGGTGTGTGCGGGCCGCAAGGGCGAGACAGAGTGGTGGGACGGCGTGCGGGCACTGCTGCAGCACTCGCTGACCATCATCTATTTCACCTGTCCATGCTCCCCCTTCCCCTTCCTTCCTTTCTCCCACCCCCCTCCAGCTACCCGAGCCTGTTCGCCGTTTTCTTCAGGACTTCGACAGCCTCTCCCCTTCCGAGTGGCGCAGCAACAGCAGCAGCTACCAGCGCAAGGGCTGGCAACACCAGCAGCAGAGGCAGAGGCAGTTCAAGTGCCCGGTGTGTGCGGGCGGCAAGGGCGAGACAGAGTGGTGGGACGGCGTGCGGGCGCTGCTGCAGCACTCGCTGACCATCAGGAGTCGGAGGATGAAGGAGCACCGCGCGTTTGCTGCTGCCCTCGGGGAGCGGATGAAGGACAAGGGCGCGGGGCTGGTGATGCTTGGGGGGGGAGCGGTTGGAGGGGATGCGGGGGGTGGAAGGGGAGGGGGAGAAAGGGGGAGGGGAGTGGGGAGTGGAGGGGAGGGGTGGAGTGGGGAGGGAGGAGGGATGAGGAGATGTGCGGCAGCAACAGTTGTCGCACCAGCAGCATCACCATCAGCACCGCTGACAGCGTTATCAGGGGGAGCAGCATCGGTGCTTCTGGGGAGTCCCCCGGTGAATCAGTGGCGGGGGTTTGGGCGGCGCAAGGGCCAAGGGGGGGAAGAGGGGCAACGAAAATGTGGTGTGGCCGCCTGTGGTGGTGGTGCGCAACACACACCTTTGCCCGGACGAGGATGGCATGGTGAGGATCAAGTAGAGTGGGATGCGGTGGAATGTGGTGGGATGCTGTGAGTCTACGACAGAGCGTGGTGTGGCCGGCCGCCCGTGGTGGTGGTGCGCAACACACACCTTTGCCCGGACGAGGATGGCATGGTGAGGATCAAGTAGAGTGGGATGCGGTGGAATGTGGTGGGATGCTGTGAGTCTACGACAGAGCATGGTGTGGCCGCCTGTGGTGGTGGGTGCACAACACACATCTGTGTCCGGACGAGGATGACATGTTGAGATACACATATATGGGATGTGGTTGAATGTGGTGGAATGCGGTGGAATGGAATGCAGTGTGTTTGTAGTATGAGACAGAGCGTGGTGTGGCTGCCTGTGGTGGTGGGTGCACAACACACATCTGTGTCCGGACGAGGATGGCATGGTGGGGCACAGAAAGGTGGGTCGTGGTGGAATGCAGTGGAGTCTGGTGCGAGGTGAGTTTTTGGAGTGTAAGACAGAGTGTGGTGTGGCGGCCAGTGGTGGTGATGCGGAACACACACACCTGTGCCAGGATGATGATGGAATGGTGAGAATTGAATAGAGTCGAATGCAATGGGGTGTGGTTTGGGTGTGGTGGGATGCGGCATGATTGGAGCAAAGAGTGCTGTTCTGTGGCATGTTGGTGCGACTTAGAGAATTCTCAAAGGGCATGGGCAGTTTCGAGCTCTGCCAGCAGTTTTCGGGCGTTCATCCGCTGTCTCTCTCCCCTCCTCTCGCCTCTCCCCTTTACCTCCCTCCCCTTCCCCCTTCCCCCCTTCTTCCAGTGGGTGGGCATGGGCAGTTTGGAGCTCCGCCAACAGTTTCCGGACTGCAACCTGATCACCAAGGCCAAGAACGCCTATGGGCCGCAGGTAAGGGAAAGGGCAAACGGGGGTTTGCTGTGCTATGTGCTAAGGGGCTGTGCTGTGGTGCGCGGTGCGGTGCGGTGCTGCCTCTGCTCTCCTCCTAGGGCCAGTGTGTTGGGGTTCGAGGCGTCAGTCAGTGGATGGGGCTGCTGCAGGCGGAGTAGCTCTGCGACCTATGCGACCTCTCGACGTTCTGACACGTCTCAAAACAAACCTTTTATCTCTGTGCCCTGTGCCCTCTGTGCCCTCTGTGCCCTCTTTGCCCTCTGTGCCCTCTGTGCCCTATGTGCCCTCTGTACCCTCTCTGACCTCTGTGAGAAAGAGACGTGTTTTGAGGCGTCTGTGCCCTCTGCGCCCTCTCAAAACGAATCTTTTACCACATGGCTTCTCTGTGACCTCTGTGCCCTTTGTGACCTCTTCCCTCTCCACCTCTCCGTTTCCCCTGCTCCCGTCGTGGTGTGAGTGTTTATTTTTTTTAGGCTTCACTGGATGGGCTGCTGCATGCGGAGCAGCCGTAGGAGCCTTTTCCTCACACCCTCTCCATTCCACCCCTCTTCCCTTCGCCCTTTCTGGGGCCACCGGGTCGTGAGTGTGTTGGTGTTCGAAGCATCAGTGGACGGATTGATCGCCTGCCTGCTGCAGGCGGAGCGGCTCTGCGAGCTGTGCCATGGTAACGAGGTGACTTTTGAGTCGACTCAAAAGTAGCATCAGTGGATGGATGGATGGATCGCCTGCCTGCTGCAGGCGGAGCAGCTCTGCCAGCTCTTGCCTCTCACTCTTCCTAACCCCTTGACCCCTGTCCTTTCCCCCCTCCCCCTCTCCTCCCAGGGCCACCGTGGAGTGAGTGTGCTGGTCTGTGAAGCGTCAGTGGACGGGCTGCTGCAGGCGAAGCGGCTTTGTGAGGTGACATTCCGAAGCGGTTTTGCCTCCTCTCACCCGAGGTGACTTATGAGTCGGCAAGAGCTCCTCTCACCCGACTCAAAAGTCACTTTGTGAGCTCTTGCCTCCGCTCACCCGTTCTAACCCCCCTTTCCCCTCCCCATTTTCCCCTCTCCTCCCAGGGCCATCGCGGCATGAGTGTGCTGGTCTTTGAAGCGTCAGTGGATGGGCTGCTGCAGGCAGAGCAGCTGTGTGAGCTCTTTCAGGCGGACGGCAGGGGGCGGCAGGGCTGGATCCGCCGGACGGCAACGTCGCTAGTGGACAAAAGCGGCAAGCGGAACCTGTTTGCTTACATGGCACAGGAGGGTGACGTCGCAGAGTTTAATAGGCACACCAAAGGTGGGTTTGGGGTGGGTTCGAGGGTGGGTTTGGGGTGGGTTCGAGGGTGGGTTTGGGGTGGGTTCAAGGGTGGGTCAGAAGCCTGTTTTGCGTACATGGCACAGGAGGGTGCGGGCGGAGGATAGGAGGTGGGCAAAAGGGGGGTGGGGAAGATAAGGGTGAGAAGGGAAATCAGGAAATGGGAGCAGCTAATGTTTTTTTAGAAAGTGGGTGAAAAGGAAGGTAAGGGGTTGAGGAGAAGCGAAGCTGTTGCAATGCTTGGATGGATTAGCAAGGCGAGGTTGAGGGGGGGGAGAGGTGAGGGGGTTGAGGGCTCTGCTATAGTTTGCTGGCGGGCAGGAGGGGTGATGGGGGAAGGGGAGATGAGGCATGAGGGGAATGTATATCCTTCCTTTCAAAGAAATAGAAATCCATGTCCTTTATCCATGGCGCATGGCTCGTGACGAATGGCACATGGGCACATTACATTGCACATGGCAGCTTGTGCATGCCGCATGGCGCATGGCGCATGGCGCATGGCGCATGGCGCATGGCACATGGCGCATGGCGCATGGCACATGGCGCATGGCGCATGGCACATGGCGCATGGCACATGGCGCATGGCGCATGGCACATGGCGCATGGCGCATGGCGCATGGCGCATGGCGCATGGCACATGGCGCATGGCGCATGGCGCATGGCGCATGGCGCATGGCGCATGGCGCATGGCGCATGGCACATGGCGCATGGCGCATGGCACATGGCGCATGGCGCATGGCACATGGCGCATGGCGCATGGCGCATGGCGCATGGCGCATGGCACATGGCGCATGGCGCATGGCGCATGGCGCATGGCGCATGGCGCATGGCGCATGGCGCATGGCGCATGGCGCATGGCGCATGGCGCATGGCGCATGGCGCATGGCGCATGGCACATGGCGCATGGCACATGGCGATGCTGGAGGGTGCCTGGCCAAAGTACCCTCCGCAGCAGTGGGCAGCTGGTAAAGCAGCCCCGGTCCAGCAGCTGCGGAGTAAATCCCAAGTAACAATGCAGGATGGATGGGGGAACCAAGTAGCTGTAGCGGATGAAGAGTGTGCAGCTGCTGCAGCTGTAGCAGTGCAGGATGGGTGGGGATGCCAAGCAGCTGTAGCAGTGCAGGATGGGTGGGGATGCCAAGCAGCTGTAGTGGGCAAAGATTGCGCTACAGGACAGCAACACACAGAGGAGCAGCAGCGTGAGAGGGAGCAGAAGCATGCGGAGGAGCAGCAGCAGCCTGGGAAGGAGACGGAGGAGGCTAAGAGTGAGCTTCAGATGGAGGGGAGATCGCCAGAAAACGACGAGCAGGGCGTGAGAACGTCTCTAGTGGAGGCTGCATGTGGGGTGGGCGCGAGTGAGCAAGCTTCTGAGTCAACTGGGAAGGAGCAGGGTGTGCGGGCGCGTCTGGTGGAGGTGGCATCTGCGGTGGGCGCGAGTGAGCAGGAGGTGCTGTCGCTGTGGCAGACGGCAGTGGAGGCAGAGCAGAGGCACTGGAATGAGGTACAGTGCGGTTGGATAAAGTGGGATGCGGTGAGATGTTGTGGGTGTGAATGAGCAGAGTTGCATGGATTACTTTGTACTGCCTTCCCTGCTCTCCCTTCTCCCCATCTCTGCTCTCCTTCTCTCCCTCTCCCTGACTCTTCAGTGTTTTAGGAGATTTTTAACTTCTTCTGCTGATTCTTAGGTGCCTGACATGCGGCAGCAGCAGCAGGTGGGGAGCCGGGCAAGCCAAGGCCACAGCCCTCCACTTCAGCTCCCACGTCCACTTATATCTTTCTCCTGCCCATCCAATTCCTGCCAGCTGGACAGCCTGGAGGCCTCGTTTGACGTGCAGCAACAGCAGGTGCAGGGGCGAGCCAAGGCAAATGCCCTCCATTTCTCCGCTCACCACAGCTTCTATTTCCTTATCTCTCCCATCCATTTCCTGCCAGCTGGACGGCCTGGAGGCGGCATATGACGTGCAGCAGCAGCAGGTGGAGGGGCGGCTGCAGGTGCTTGCAGGGAGGGAGGTGGAGTGGCGGAGGAGATGGAGAGCTGCGTGCGAAGAGCAGATCCTGGCCTTGGCCGCTGCTGCTTCGGCCACTGCTTCTGCCACTACTGCTGCTGACGGTACTGCTGCTCGCCCTTCTGCTTCCACTGCTGCAGCTGGTGAAAAAGGAGCGGGGAATGAGGGAGAGGAGGGAGGAGATACGACCAGGGGAGCAAAGGCAGAGAGAGACGACGCTGCTGGTCTTTGGACTGGAATCAAGCGTCTAGAGGGAAGCTGCCAGGAAGCAGTGGCGTACAGCCGGGAGGTGCAGAGGCTGCAGCAGGAGCACCAGAGCGCCAAGGCAGAGGCCTTCAGGCGCCACAGGGAGGAGGCTCTCGCTCTCGACCGAGCCTTCGAGGCTCGGTGGGCCCAGCTGCTGGCTCGGCAGGAGGCTCGGGTTGGGATGCCCGAGGCTGAGACAGGGCGTCGCGAGGGGTGGCTTGATGAAGGCGAAGGTGGGGGAGAAGGGGAGGAGACGGTGTGCGTTGGAGAGGAAAGGTAAGCTGGTGTTTATAGTGGAAGCCAGGTCACTAAGGGAAGTGGGAGTTTAGGGAGTTTAGGGAGTTCAGTTAAAGCTCGCGGCCCAAATTGTACAACTTTACTAAAGTTGCATGTTGGGAGGTGAGGGAGCAGGGTTGGCTAGTCGAGGTGTTGGGTGGGTTGAGGGCTTTGGTTTCGCCCAACTTCTCGCCAATCTCAAACACATTTCGCTGACTCAGTAGACCCCAGGGGCCACTTCGCGTTGCATGAGTCCCATATTGCTCAAATACTATCCTTGCCAGTTTCCCACCCAACCCCCTCCGCAAACACTGTTTCAATTTTGCTAGCCAATCAGCTCAGTGTTTCAAATTGACTAGCCAATCAACTTCCTTCGTACAACCCGTAACCTCAATTCGCAAAACCAGCACCTGCAAAACAACTATCAATCAACCTTACTAAGGTTGCCCAGCGCGGCCCGCAATTTGGGCCGCGAGCTTTAAGGGGCCTTGAAGTCAATCATTCTCTAGTGTGTCACTGTGGGGAAGCTAGCTGATATGTAAATATACATTATGGCTAGGGTTGGCTTTGTTGATAAGCTTCCCCCAGTAGTCCACCCCACTACACTTCACTCACCGGGACAGCTGCGGTAGCTTCTGTTTGTATGATTTGTATAGTCCAACCATAGGGAGGATCCAAGGTGGCCTTCGTTCATAAAAAAGACAGGGTGCAGTGTAGAGAGTGCTTGAAATGCTGCGGAAAGAGAACTTTATGGTATCATTTTGATTCTGAATGAATGACAGTGAATACACAATTGTCAGCGCAAGTTCTTACGAGACACTTACCGTGAACAACGCTCGACTGTCGATTCCGTGTTTTGTTTTGCGAAAATTCACACACGAGAGCCGTCGATGCGCCACGAGACAACTCGACTCGGCGGCAGAACTATGCCGAACCAAACCCCAGCCTGTCGATTCCCGCCAAACCCAGTTTGCACGCCTCCCTGCTCCCCGCCAAGGTTACAAACTGGGCTCGGGTGTTCCCCTAGGGTGACTTGAGCTTGGGAAAAAGGTGCAACCACTAGTGGCTCTGACGAGCATCGCCTCAGGTAAAATGGGGTTTCGGCTACCGTGGTTACCAGATCATGTTTCGAAACCTAACCGCTCCCAGCCACTTATCTAGTCACCCCCGCCCATCATGCCGTGTAAAGCTTATTTCCTCACTTCCACCCGCTGGACCCCTCTCTGACGCTCGCGCATTTTCTTTGTCATTGTTTCACCTCCCCAATAGTCTCTGATAACTTCTTAAGTTGACGCAATGGAGGATAGGACTCAACGGAATACGTTTCCGTTTCTGGGTTCCATAGGCCGATCGCCCTCCGTTGAACCACCGTTTGCTAACTTGCATCAGCAACTGTACCAGCAGCAGCAGCCACAGCAGCAACCTCATCAGCAATATCCACCTCAGCAGCAGTATCCTCAGCAACTGCAGCTCCAGCATGGTTATCAGCAACAACAGCAACAACAGCAACAACTGCAACAACCGCAGCAGCAGCAGCCGCAGCAGCAGCAGCAGCAGCCACAGCAGGAACAAGTTATCTATCAGCAACAGCACAACCAAAATCAGCAGCATCGACAGGGCTATCAACAGCAGCAACAGGGTTACCAGCAGCAAGAGAACCAGCCTCAGCAACAAGCTTACCAACAGCAGCAGCAGCAGCAAGTGTACCATCAACAATTTCAGCAGCAGGAAGGTGGTTACCACAACCAGCAACATCGCCTTCAGGAGGCTTCGGCTGTCGCATGGCCCTCCGTCGCGCAGGAAAGTCCCGCCGACCCACCAGCCAATCACGTGACGGCGACATCTTCAGGGCCGCAAGCCGCTCCTCTAGACAGAGACGTTGGAGTTCAAGACATTCTCGCCTTCTGGCGTCAGCTACAAGCGAGTACGGGAAACCAGCTCCAAACGAGTCTAACGAATCAGTTTCAAACGAGTACGACGCCGAACCAGCTGCAAACGAGTCTCGCCAGTCAACTGCAAACAAATCGCGAGCAAGCAAGTGTTGTTGCCTCCGTGGCAGACGCGATATTGGCTGCTTCGCTAGGAAACAGGACAGGGCTATGGACAGATACCGCGACGGAATTGTTAGCGTCTGCAGGGTCGGGAGTTACCCCAGCAGGCGGATTGGCGGTTGTAGGAGGGGCGACCGGGGCTAGGTTGGTAGCAGCGCAAGATGGAGCAGAAGCAGCGGTTATTGCAATGGCGGGCCACAGCGCTCGAAACACTGCGCCTGAGGCTTTTGCGGCTGCAGGCTTCGCGGAACCAGCAGGTACGGGAAGAGCAGGCATTGGAATGTCAGGCACAGGACTGGCAAACACGGATATGGCAGGTCCGGGAAGGACAGGCTCGGACAGGAGAGGCATGGCAACGGCAGGCATGGGAGTTGCGGGTACGGCGGCAATGGGTGAGATAGGCCTGCGCAGTCGTGAGTTGGAGACAGGGGCGGGAGATCAAGACTTGCTCACCGCCTTGAACCGCGGCTTAAACCGTGGCTTGAGCCATGAGCTGTCAGTGGGCCCGCTTGCTGGCGTGGGCATGGCTTCTGGTTCTGCGCGTGCTGGGCGAACTGAGGCGTTTCGACCTGCTGAGGCGCAAGAGGGGAATGAGGGGCACGGGGGGCATGGGGGGCATGTGGGGCATGGGGGTGGCAAGTGGCGCGAGGGGAGAGACGGGCGCGAAGGGCGCGGGCGCAGCGTTGGCGCAAGGGACGCGTATGGCAGTGCTTCGAGTCACCACGTGACCCCGCAAGGCGTGGCACCACCGCAAGCTCTAATACGACAAGTCATGACACCTTATGACATGGCACCACAGGCCATGGCAGCACAGGGCATGGCCGCACAGGTGGTGCCGCCCGAAGCTCGGATGCAGCCAGATGTTGTGATGCCGCAAGGCGTGGCACAGGTGTCGCGGCGGAGCCTGGAGCCCATGCTTCATGGGCAGCCACGTCAGGAGCCGCTGCCACGTCAGCATGCGCGTCAGGAGTCCGTGCCACGTCACCAGCCGTTTCAAGAGCCCGCCCCACTTCAACACCCGTTTCAGGAGCCTGTAGCGCGTGGACAGCCCGTGCCACGTCAGCAGCCTCGGCGAGAGTGGTGGCTTGATGCGATAGGGGAAGGTGAGCTGATTCAGGTTACTAGGGACAGCGCAACTGCAGATACCAGGGCGAGCGGTCAAGTGCCTACGCTTGAAACGGGTGGTGCTAATATGGGGTATGAGCGGCTTCAAGAGCACCCGGAAGGCCGTGAAAGGGTTCAAGGAGAGGGTCTTAACGATATGCAGTTTCGCAGTAACGAGTACGGGGAAAATGGTGGTGGTGGCTTGCAGGCGTTGCAAGGGAGGCAGCAAGGGGATGGGGGGTTGCGAGGGGGGAGAGGAGAGGTGACCCCAGCTGACGTGCGGTATGTGGATGACTGGCAGCAGCGGCAGCAGCAGCAGCAGCAGCAGCAGCAGCAGCAGCAGCAGCAGCAGCTGTTGTTGCAACAGAAGCAGCAACAGCTGCTGCAGCAGCCACAGCAGCAGCAACAGCAGCCGCGGGAGCTCCTGCAGCAGCAGCGGTTAGATGATGAGCAACTGTTGTTGCTGCTGCAGCAACAGCAACAACAAGAGGTGCAGCAGCAAGAGCAAGAGCAGCTGCAGCTGCAGCAGCAGGAGCAAGAGATGCTGCGACAGAGACAGCAGCAACTGCAGCAGGAGCAAGAGAGGCAGCGACAGCAACAACTGCAGCAGGAGCAAGAGAGGCAGCGACAGCAACAACTGCAGCAGGAACAAGCGATGCTGCGACAGCAGCAACTGCAGCAGGAGCAAGAGAGGCAGCGACAGCAACAACTGCAGCAGGAGCAAGAGAGGCAGCGACAGCAACAACTGCAGCAGGAGCAAGAAAGGCAGCGACAGCAACAACTGCAGCAGGAGCAAGAGAGGCAGCGACAGCGGCAGCAACAACAGCAGCAGGAGCAGGAGAGGCAGCGACAGCGACAGCTACAGCAACAGCAACAGCAGGAGCAGCAGCAGCAGCAACAGCAGCATTTTCTATGGCAGCAGTGGCAGGAACAGTTGGCACAGCAGCAGGTGCAGCACGGACAGGATCAGCAGCCAGAAGCCCAACAAGAGCAGCAGCAGCAACCAATAGAGCATCAAAATTATCAACAACAGCAGCACCACCACCACCACTACCAGCAGCAGCAGCAGCAGCAGCAGCAGCGGCGGCAGGCAGAGCGGCAAGAAGACCCAATTTCGGGACACACTGCAAGCCCAATCGCGCAATTTTCTGGTGCGGCAGCAGTAGCAGCCGCAACAACAACAACAGCAGCAGCTGACGTGGCAGTGGACAGTGCGGACGAAGCATCAGATTCAGAGCTGATGGACGGTGCTGATGTGGACATGGACGGCACTGACGTGGACATGGACGGTGCTGACGTGGACATGGACGAGCTTGTTCTGCGGGGTGAAGAGGCCGCTGAAGCCATCACCACCGCTGCCTTCCGCCCCGCTGCTGCCGGTGCTGCTGCTGCCGGCGCTGCTGCTGCCGGTGCTGCTGCTGCCACTCCTGTTGCTTCTGCCACTGCCGGCACTGCTGCTGCTGCTGCTGCTGCTGCTGCCACTGCTGGTACCACTGCTGCCACTGCTGCCACTGCTGCCACTGCTGCCACTGCTGCCGCTGCCGCCAGTGTGGGTGCACGATGGCAACGAGTGAACTGGACTGGCAACACGCACACAGCACTTCCCCACCCTCCACAGCAGCAGCAGCAGGTGCGGCAGCAACAGCAACAGCAGCAGCAGCGGGGGCGGCTGCAGCAGCAGCCGCAAGAGCAACTGAGACAGCAACCGCAGCAGCAGCGACAGCGGCGGCAACAGCGGCAGCAGGAACAGCAGCAGCAACAGGCTCGGCAGCAGCAGCAAGAGCAGCAGCAGCAAGCCTCAGCAGTAGTAGTAGCCCCTGCCATTCAGGGTTCTGCAGCAACGCCTTCTGCGCTCCTTCCTGGACGCGAAGCTTCTGCGCAACTTCCAAGTCGTGAGCATGTCAGGCCGTATTCCATGCCAGAAGCAGCTCCCCATCCCCCTCATCCCCCCACCCACATGCACACCCTCCCCCCGGCATCGGTGCCTTTTGAATCGACTCGCGACTCTTCCCCTCCTCCCACTCACGCCCATGCCCTCCCATCGTCAGCACCTGGGGGTGGCGGAAGGGAAACAGGGAGAAGCGGGAGGGGGAGAGGCAGGGGAAGCGGAAGGGGGAGGGGGAGGGGCAGGGGAAGGGAAATGGCCAGGGGAAGGGGAGGTGGGGAACTCGAAGAAGGGGTGGGGAGGAGAGACGAGGGGCCAGGGAGGCTGGGGCAAGGCGAGGGTACGGCCAGGGGTCAGAATATCGTTCTTGCTGCTGCTGCTGCTGCTGCTGCTGGCCCTCCTGCTGCTGCTTCTGCGGCTGCTGGTGCTGCTCCTGTTTCTGGTGCTCCCACCACCACCACTGCTGCTGCTGCCGTGCCTGGTTCACTTGCTGCTGCTGCTGGCGCCACTGGTACTGGCGATGAGGCTGCTACTGTTGATGCAGGTGCGGCTGGTGTTGTTGGTGTTGGTGCTGCTACCGCTGATGCAGGTGCTGCCGGCGTTGGTGGGAGAAGCAGCGTGGTAGCTGGGGGAAGAGGAAGGGGTGGGGGAGCTTTGTTGGTGGGGCAGGGCAGAGGCATGGGCAGAGTTATGGGTAGGGGCATGGGTGGGGGCATGGGCAGAGTTATGGGTAGGGGCATGGGTAGGGGCATGGATGGGGGCATGGGCGAGGGCATGGGTAGGGACATGGCTAGGGACATGGGTATTGGCATGGGTAGGTTCATGCCTGGGGGCATGGCTGGGGACATGGGTAGAGGCATGGGTATGGACATGGGCAGAGGCATGGGTAGGGACATGGGTAGAGGCATGGGTATGGACATGGGCAGAGGCATGGGTAGGGACATGGGTAGAGGCATGGGTATGGACATGGGTAGAGGCATGCCAGGGGGCAGAGGTGGCGGTATACCTGTGGGAACGGGTAGGGGCGTGGGTAATGGCATGGGCGGGCGCATGGGCAGGGGCAGGGGAAGAGGCAGAGGCAGGGGCTTTTCTGCAGGATATCTTGCTGGGCTTGCCGCTGCCCGTGCTGCACTTGCCCTTGAAAGCGGTGCTCTGGATGCTGCTCCTGCTGCTGGTGCTGCTGTTGGTGGTGCTGCTGCTTCTGGCCCTGCTTCTGGCCCTGCTTCTGCTGCTGCTGCTGCAGCACAAACACTTGCAGGAGCAGCGCCAGCAGCAGCAGGAAGAGGAGGAGCAACGACGGCCGCAGCGGCGGCAGCAGCAGGAGAAGGGCTGGACGGAGGAGTGGATTGGGAGATTGAGATGGGGAGCATGCCCTTGGATGAGGATGACGATGATGGTGACGGTGATGATGGCACTGAGCCGTGGCCGTCCGAGAGAGTACAAGAGGCGGGAGGAGCGGCGGGAGGACGAGCAGATGCAGTGACGGCAGCAGCAGCAATAGCAGCAGCAGGAGCGGACGGGGTGGGAACGGAACGGGCAGCAGCAGGCGCGCAAGGTGAGGCAGCAGCAGGAGGGGGGGCAGCAGCAGATGGTGGAGCGGCAGCAGCAGCGGGGGAGGGTGGGGTGGAGGACGAGGGGGAGTGGCGACCGATTCGGCTGCGGAAGGGGCGGCCGAAGAGGCAGAACAAGCTGGATGTGCCGACCAAGAGGGAGATGTGCGCCCTCAAGCGCTTGCGCCCGGGCCTCACCCACGCCAACATCATCCAGCTGCTGCAGGTGAGAGCGGTGCATGGTGTGAGAGCGGTGCATGGTGTGAGAGCGGTGCATGGTGTGAGAGCGGTGCATGGTGTGAGAGCGGTGCATGGTGTGAGAGCGGTGCATGGTGTGAGAGTGGTGCATGGTGTGAGAGTGGTGATTGGTGTGAGAGTGGTGAATGTGGTACCTAGCAGAGGCGCACCTGAGGCAGAACAAGCTGGATGTGCCGACCAAGCGGGAGATGTGCGCCCTCAAGCGCTTGCGCCCGGGGTTGACCCACGCCAACATCATCCAGCTGTTGCAGGTGAGGTGGTGGAGCGGTATCTAGCAGGGCAGGCGAGTTTTGGGGCGCCTCAAAAGGCAGGCGAGGCAGAACAAGCTGGATGTGCCGACCAAGCGGGAGATGTGTGCCGGTGGAGAGCCGGCGGACTGACGACTGGAGCGTCAGGTTCACGCACAGCAAGCGTGTGCGTGACACGCAACAAGCGTGTGCGTGACACGCAACAAGCGTGTGCGTGACACGCAACAAGCGTGTGCGTGACACGCAACAAGCGTGTGTGCGAGCATCAAGCATGTGTGTGAGCATCAAGCACCCCAGTCCACCCCCACCCACCTACCTCCCCTCCCCACATTCCCCGCTTCCCCCACTCCTCTTTCCTCTACTCCCGGCCCCTCTCTTCCCTCCCCCTCCTTTGCAGCAACGCTTCCCTGGGCTGCGAATGGAGTCGTCGCACGTGACCAAGATCATAAAGGATGGGCGCCAATCCTTCTCACCAGCCCCACTCCCCCCTCTCTGCAACCGCTCTTCCCAACCCCTCCCCTCAACCCCTCTCCCCAACCCCTCCCCTCAACCCCTCTCACCAACCCCTCTCCCCAACCCCCCTCCCCAACCCCTCCCCCCTCTCCTTTGCAGATTCGCTTCCCTGGGCTGCGCATGGAGTCGTCGCACGTGACCAAGATCATAAGGGACGAGAGCCGGTGGTTTGACGAGCGGAACGTGAGGTTTGTGCACAACATGCGCGTGCGCATGCCCGACTGCTACGCGCTCGAGGAGGCCCTGGCAGCGTGGTACAAGGAGGGGCGCTCTCCCTCTCCTCAACCCCTCTTCCTAACCCCTTTTCCCAACCCCTCTTCCCAACCCCTCTCCCCACTCCCACTCTCCTCAACCCCTATCCCCCCCAACCCCTCCCCCTCTCCTTTGCAGATTCGCTTCCCTGGGCTGCGCATGGAGTCGTCGCACGTGACCAAGATCATAAGGGACGAGAGCCGGTGGTTTGACGAGCGGAACGTGAGGTTTGTGCACAACATGCGCGTGCGCATGCCCGACTGCTACGCGCTCGAGGAGGCTCTGGCAGCGTGGTACAAGCAGGAGCGCATGCACGGCCGCATTCCGCTGTCTAGAGTCTCTGGCAAGGCCCGGGAGCTTGGCCCGCTGCATGGCGCCCCGGCGGATTTCAAGTGAGTGCCAGCGGATTTTCAGCTCCTATCCTTGAACTCGAAACACGAAACCCTAAACTTCAAACTTTAGAAAAGGTGCACACAGCTTAGAAATTGGTGTGCTCTATGCTCTAACCCCGTTGCTTCCGCTGCCACCGCCCCTCCTGTGCTCTCCCAACCCACCTGCAGGTACAGCACCGGATGGGTGATGCGGTTTCAAGAGCGGTGGGGGTTCTCAAAGAAACACCTGGATGCAGCTAGGGAGGCACACTTTCAGGAAGAGGAGGAGGACGACGACGGGGAGGGGGAGGGAGCGGGTGGGGGTGGGGGTGGGGGTGGGGGTGGGGGTGGGGGTGGGGGTGGGGGTGCTGCTGCTGCTGTGGGGGAGAATCCTGGCCCTTCACTTTTGGAGCTTGCTGATCGGATGTTTGGGCCGGAGATTAGGGAGGCTGGGCGGGGAGGTAGGGGTCGGAGGAGGAGGAGGCAGAGGGAGTGGACTGCGGATGGACGCGAGGTGATCGATTTGGAGAGTGAGGAGGATGAGGAGGGCGGGGGAGGGAGTGGGGAGGACGGGGATGAGGAGGGGGAGGAGAGAGAGGAGGAGAGGGAGGAGGAGAGGGACGGTGAGGGTGGAGGGGAGGAAATGGGACAAGTGGTGGAAGCACAGGAGGGAAGGGAAGTGCGTGGGGAAGAGGGGGTGCGAGAGGAAAGAGCGGTGCATGAGGGGGGGATAGGCCCACACACTCCCACTCCTCAAACCACCACCCTAGCAGATCGCTCCCCCCGCCCCACCCTAGCAGAATTGGCTCTAGCAGAGGCGATTGCAGACGGCACGATATCAGATGAAGGCGGGTCTCTCCGTGTGAGGGGTGACCTGGCCTCCCTTGCTCTGGCTGAAGCCACAGGAGCCCTGCCTGCTGCTGCCATTGCTGCTGCCGGGGATATTCTGTCCGTCCCTGCTGGACCTGCTGCTGCTGGTGCTGCGTCTGGTGTTCCTGGGAAAAAGCAGCCAGCGCGGCAGCAGAGGCAGCGGCGGCGGCAGCAGCAGGTGGGGAGGGGTGGACGGGAGTCGCGGCGGGGAATGAAGTACCAGACTCGGCGGCATTTCAACCTCACAGTGAAGTTCAAACGAGCCATGTGCTTGCTCCAGCAGGCCGTGCCTGAGTTGCGGGTCAAGGGGCTATTGCGGCTGATTACCCAGGAATGTGAGGGTAAGTTGCTCGAGAGCGTACCGTACTGCAACATTCGCAAAATGCTGAGCCAGAGGGACTATTACCTCCGGTCTCAGGACCTGGAGAACCGTTTCCGGTTTAGAAAGCCGAAATACCCGGAATTTGAGAGGGCACTCGCAGAGTGGGTGCGTGAAATGAAGGGCAAGTATGGGGAGGACGTTTTAGTGTATGAGGATGTGAAAGGGTATGCGAAGCAGCTAGGGCCACGCATGGGCGTGCGTAAAACCTTTACTTACAGCCATGGTTGGGTGGCAAGGTTTTTGCGCCGGCAGGGGTTGAATCTGAAGAGTATTAGGAGGGATGTGGCAAAGGGCGGGGAACCTGGGGTGGGTGGGGACGGGAATGGGGAGGGCGAGGGGGAGAGGGAGGCGGGGGAGGGTCAGGGGGAAGGGGATGAGGGAGGGACGGATGGAGAGAGGGGAGGGGTTACTACAGACGATGGTGCTAGTACTGATGCGGGCGGTGAGGGCGAGGGGGATGAGGAAAGGGGGGACGAGGAGGGAAGGGAGGAGGGAGGGGAGGCGGGAGGAGGGGAGGCCGGAGGGGGAGGGACAGAAGGAGGGGAGGCAGCAGGAGGACGGGAGGCAGCAGCAGGGAATGCAGCAGCAGCAGCAGCAGCAGGAAGTGCAGCAACAGCAGGAAAGGAAGCAGAAAAGGCGGCAGCAGCGCGGGAGGCGGATGAGCTGGCAGGGAGGATCATGGCTCTGGTGGCGCGGATCAACGCAGGGCACGCCGTGCCACTGCTGGACGAGGGGCTGCTGCCAAGGAAAGGAGGCACGAAGGGAGGCAGGAAGGGAGGGAGGGGGCCTCTGAACCATGACGGTAATAATGATGGGGGTAACGGTAGCGATGGTGGTAACGGCGGCGGTGGTGGTAACACCGGTGGTGGTGTGAAGCAGCGGATGCAGGTGCCGCTGCCGCTGAAGCTGGCCGCGTGCGCCGTCTACCGCGCCCGCCCTGACCTACCCCATGTGATTGTCCACCAGACCCTGCAGAAGCGGTACAATGTGAAGCTAGAGCGGTTGAAAGCGGCCAATATGCTGAGCATGGAGGGGGTTATGAGGGAGACGATGCAGCGGGGCATGGTGCGGGCGCGGAAGGGCAGAGAGGTGCAGCTAGAGGAGGCTCTTGCTATGGCTGTGCGGGAGGCTGCAGCTAGGATGGGCGGGGAGCGGGGTGGGGAGGGAGTGGGAGAGGGTGGGGCGGCAGGGGATGGAGATGGAGGGGGAGAAGGGGCAGTAGCAGGAGGAGGAGCGGGGGGAACAGGAAGAGGAGCGGGAGGAGTGGGAGGAGAGGGAGCAGGGGCAGCAGGAGGGGGGGGAGCAGGAGTGGCAGGAGCAGAAGGCGAAGCCACAGCAGCAGCAGCGACAGCTGCCCCCCCTGCCCCGCTGATGACGGTCCCTCAGATACTGGCATATGCGAAGCGCCTGGGCCCGCTGGTGGGCGTGTCCCCCTCGTTCCGCTACAGCACCAGCTGGCTGCGGTGCTTCCTGGTGCGCCACCAGCTCGAAGCATTCGTTGCTGGGCGAGCCGCGCGGAAAGGGGGTGGAGCGGGAGGAGGAGGGGTGGGAGGAGAAGGACCGGGGGAAGGAATGGGGGGAGGAACGGGGGAAGGAGCGGGGGGAGGAGCGGGGGGAGGAGCGGGGGGAGGAGCGGGGGGAGGAGCAGGGGGAGGAGCGGGGGGAGGAGCGGCAGGAGGAGCGGGAGGTGAGAGGGGAGGCGAGGGGGAGTGCGAACCGGAGGGGTTGAGAGGGATTCTGGATGAGACGTTTCATGTGAGGCAGGAGGAGGTGGATGCACTGGTGAGAATGGCTGACCGGCTGTGGCGGAGGACAATGCGCATGAACCGGGGGCAGCAGGGCGGAGAGGAGGTCGAGGACTCTGGGGACGAGGAAAGCGAGGGGGAGAAGTGGAGGGGAAGGAGCGGGAGAGCGGCGAGTGGGGATGGGGATGGAGGGGAGGATGGAGGTGGGGGCGATAGTGACGACTCTGGTAGCGATGGCGGTGGTGGTTTTGAGGGTATGGCCGGGCGAAGCACTCACTTCCCGCTCCATGACTCAGGGGCCTCCAGTGGGGATGAGCAGGCAGGAGGGCATGGGGCGAGAGTCACTCGCTCCCAGCATCTGCATTCCCTCTCAAACCTGCCTGGGGCGCGGGTGGTGCCGCCGTCTCTTGCTTCTTCTTCTCTTGCGCCGGGTGGAGCAGGCACGAGGTGGGGAGCAGCAGCAGCAGCAGCAGCAGCAGCAGCAACGCTTGTGCCCGCGCCTGTGACCACAGCAGAGGGGATCCTGTCAGAGTTAGCAGACGTGCGTGTGGGGTCTCTGTCAGAAGCGCACCCGTCCCTGCTCTCCTCCTGGTCCCGCCTCTCTTCTGCTTCTCCTGCTAGCGCTGCCAGTGCTGCTGGTACTACTGGTGCTGCTGGTGGGGGTCTAGGCGCTGCTGTTGGGGTTATAGACGGTTTAGGGGGCATGATTGGCGGGATGACTGGCGGGAGCGAGGCGGAGCTAAGATTGGCCCGGCGGCGCCGAGAAATGCTGTCCTCTGATGCCTTCTATAAACGCTGGCAAGAGCATGCGAGAGTGCTCCGAGAACAGCGAGAGAAAGCGGGGGAGAGAGGAGGCGGCGAGGGAGGAGGGGGGGAGAGAGGCGTGGGAGAGGGAGCGGGGGGAGGGGAGGGAGGAGGAAGGGTGGCCGGCAATGTGGTGGGAGGGGAGAGAGGTGCAGGAGGAGGGAGTGGAGGTGGGGGAAGTGGAGGTGGGGGGGGTGGGGAGGGGGCGTGGGAGCAGGACGAGGGGTGGCAGTGGTGGATGCGGTCGGGTGTGGTGGGGGTGCGGCAGATGGTAGGGGCGTGGGATACCCTCTTGGCTGTGCGTGCTGTGTGTGTGGGAGGGGAGCGTGGTGCTGGTAGGGGTAGTGGCGGTGGGGAAGGGGGAGGTGGTGGTGGGAGAGTGGGAGTAAGGGGGCCTGGGGTAGGTGGGGGAAGAGGGAGAGGTGGTGGGAGAGGGGCAGGAGCGGGGAGAGGGAGGGAAGCGGTCGTGCGATGGGGGGCTGGGTTGCAGGTGAAGCAGGAGTGGGATGAGGTGGAGTACGGTGGCAGTATGGGGCATAGGACTGAGGCGAGTTCCAGTGGCAGCAGTGGTAGTGGTGGCAGCAGCAGCGGCGGCAGCAGCGGTGGCAGCAGCAGTGGCAGCAGCGGTGGCAGCAGCGGGAGTGACAGTCAAGAGTCGAGCAGATCTGTCGAGGATGAAGATAACAGCAACAGTGACGCGTCTTATAACGAGGATGGCAGTAAGGAGGAGTGGGAGGAGAAGCCGGCAGTGGGGAGGCAAGGGGGAGGGCTGCGGCAAGCGTGGGTGAATAAAAGGGGGACTGGGGTACGGGCTGGAACACGGGGGACTGTGGGGCGGATGGGTAGAGGGGGCACTGGAGGAAGGGGCACGGGGGGGCGGGGCAGGAAGAGGCGCAGGGGTGAGGAGCAGGGCGGGGCGATGGTGGGTGCAAAACGCGGGAGGAGAGGGGGATTTGGGGTAAGAGGTGGTGGGCGAGGAGGGGGCACGGGACGGGGGCGAGGTGGGTTTTCAGGGCTGAGAGGAGGTGGAGGAGCCATGCTGGCAGGCCGAGGTGGGTTGGCAGGAAGGGGCAGGGCAGCAGGAAGGGGATGGGAAGCAGTAGGGCGAGGTGGATTGGCAGTAAGGGGCGGGGCAGCAGGAAGGGGATGGGAAGCAGTAGGGCGAGGTGGATTGGCAGTAAGGGGCGGGGCAGCTGGAGTAGGTGGGGTGGCAGGAAGTGGATGGGCGGCAGGGCTAAGTGGGGCTGCAGGAAGAGGCTGGGCGGCAGGAATGGGCTGGGCGGCAGGAAGAGGTGGCGGCGGATCAGGGCCACCGCCGGGTCCCACTGGGCAACCGTCGTCCTTTGCAGCACTGCTGTCACAGCTCCTCTCCTCCACTGGCCCCCCTCCCGGCACACTCACCCCTCCTGCTGCTGCCAACATCTCCAATCCCCTCAACCCTCACACTGCTCAGGGGTTTAGGGCTGGAGGGTTTGGGGGGGGTGGAGCTGAGGCTGATGTTGGTGCTGCCGCTGTTGCCAATGCGTCTGCAGCGGCAGCTGCTGCTGCTCGAATGCCATCGGCTACAGTGACCACCACTACTGTCACTCCTGGTGGGTTCACCACCACCACTATCGTTCCGAACAGATAATTCTCCTATTTTGTACATTCTCGAGGTGTACTTGTGGGTCCAACACCACATCAAATAGCATGTTTTCTGTAGTCATAGCATATAACATGGTAGTGCACATTGCACATTTATCCAGAAATATTGTCGCTTGCTAACTTTCATCGCATCCCCGAAACCCATCCCTAACCTAGACACAAACCTCCCCCAAACCCCTTCGGGTCTCTCAATTTCAATAAACAGCCCAACCGCACCCGACCCATGCATGTGTGACTGACACCCCACTTTGTAGTTGTCATAGTTACCTTTTCCCTCCCATTTCCCTGCGTCTTCAACGGGCCATTACACTTCCTGCCCGAACACCCTCCCGAGCTGCCCGCGAATGGCGCCGCCGGCGTAATGCGTGGTACTGACTGTCACATAATAACTCTCCGGCTCTTGCAGAATCACCCGCACCGCATCCCAAAGCAAGTGCTGGTCTCGCTCACTCGACGCGAAGTAGGTAGTACTAGCTTCATTACTGGTACTACCAGTAGTGTTACCGAAACGGTCACCCTTCCCCGCCTCGTGTTCCCCCGCGCCCCTCCCCGTTTCGACGCGCAGCTCCTCCGCGCTCCCCCCGACCGCGCCAGCGCAGGTCACCGTCAGGGAAGCGCTATCTGCGGCGTGGCGACCGGCGCGGCGCCCCGTGGGGCCGCACGGCAGGTCCAGGAGGCGCTCATGGTGCGCGCCCGCCTCGCCCTTCCTCCCGCGGTGCGCGCTCATCTTCCGCGGCGGCGCGTCGCGCGAGAGCCCGATGATGATCACCTTGTATTCCAGCCGGAGCGCTCCGCTGGAATCTCTGCCAAGTTTGGGAGGGGCGTTTGGGATTGGTGCTTGATTTCTCACTCACCGAGAAGCAACTTTCTCCGCATTCCCTCGCGCGAGAGCCCGATGATGATCACCTTGTATTCCAACCGGAACAGCCCCTTGGAGTCTCTGCCGAGTTCAGGAGACGCGGTTGGTTACGTAACGACAGAACAGGAAAGAAATAACTTAACGCCACCATAATTTCGTCGGGACAGCCCCTTGAGAATCGCGTTGTATTCCACCCAGACCGTTTCGCTCGAGTCTCTGCGGAGTATGATGATGGAGGGGTTTCAATGCCGGCAGCTGCGGCATTGAAGAGTTCGGGTTGCGCAGAAAGGCCAAAAAAAACGCCCGACGCGCACGGGTTCCTTTCCTCGTCTTTCGAGAATGGCGGAACCGCTGGTAATAGCTAGTAAAGCACGCAGCTCGACGCGACGGATCGCAGCGCAACGCACTGTACCGCACTGTAACACACTGTACCGCACTGTACCGCCGCAACTCTCACCTATGGATGGTGGCGTTCAGGAAGCCGTAGGCCTTGGGATCTCCGCGCGCCGGCACCACCTGTCGCCCCGTCAGCTTCGCGTAAATCTCCTGCACCGACGCGCTTCCGCCGCTGCCGCCACTGCCGCCCACCGCTGCCGCGCCGGCGAGGTACTGCCTGGAGACGGCGCTATCTGACAGCACCCCTGCGGGGAGAGATGATGCTGCCCCAGTCGCGATGGTCGGGGGAGGAACGAGCGTGTGGTTTGGTTTTGCTGTCGCATTAGCTGAGGGGAGATGGGCTGGTGTGGGTGGGTCGGGATGCTCGAGGTGCGCTATTTTGGTCGCTTGGCCTGCAAACGACAGGTTGGGTGCGTGGGGAAAGGGAAGCACGTAGCTGCGTCATACATCTTTGGAGATTAACAGATGTGAACGTAAATGTGAGTGAATGCGAGTGTGAATGTGAGTGTGATTGTGAGTGTGAGTGTGAGTGTGAATGTGAATTTTAACTGTGAGTGTGGGTGTGATTGTGAGTGTGGTTGTGACTGTGCGTGAATAACGGGCCCCATTATTCTGTAATTATGCAGGAGGATCTCTTAAAAATGTCCTACGTGGTCCTCTGGTTGTCTGGTCAGCCCGAGCACCAACAGCCGTACTAAGCAGTTGAGTTTAGATTGTGAAACATGATACGTGAGTGAGGCAGCGGCACCAGCAGCCTGAAACAGGTGGGTCTTGCGTCGAATGAGAGACGCGAAATGGCAGCTCACCTTGATCCTGGCCGTGCCCCGTCAGCGCGAGCACCAACAGCGCAGCGACCACTGCATTCCGTGCGCAAAGGGCGAAGGGGTGAGGAAAGGTAAGTGGGGTGAGAGGGTGAGGTTGGGAGGAGAATCTGGGCATATATGTTTTTTTCTCTCTTTTTTTTTCATCTTTTTTTTCAGCCGCGCTTCCCTAAACTTCTTTCTGCATTCTCCTTAGACCCATTTCGCGTCATCGCACGGCCGCCCTAACTCGTTTCGGGAGTTTTGGACATGTGATCCCGCCACGATGGCTCAGCAAATTGTCATCCCTGTCCGGCTCCTGAGCGGGTGCATAAGATCTTGAAGGAATCGGCGCGCTGTGTTGGGTCCCTCCTAACCACAGTCAGTCGCTCGGATCACCGCACCGCTACTACTACGCACCGAGAAAGAGGGCGATTTGCTCGTGAAATTCAGCCATCGGCGAACCACGCCGCGTCTGGCGATGCGAAGCAGGCTAAGAGCAGGCTCTGTTCTAGATTTAGGCAGTTGCCGGACTGAGGACTTGAGTCTTAGTATGCAATGAAGCGAGGGCACGTTTCGCACCCAATTATGCTCCTGGAAAAAAACTCACGAAGAAACAATATTTGAGGGGCTTCAAGAATTGAGCCGTCACGCTGGAACACATATGGCGATAGTGCTGTCGAGCATTCAGGTGTTTGAGCTCTAGTAAGAATCCTTCACAAGACCTTTTGTACACTGACAAGCAGGAACGGAATGGGTTGAAGGTGGGGTGGCTGGCAGCGGGAGCAAGTGTCGTCATCGTGGCCGTCCGTCACTCATTTCGATTCGAATAATCGTGCTGGATGGAAGGTGGAATTCTTGTGAGATATAATTGCGAGTCGCGAATCGTTGCACATAGCTTCACTCCGTGGCCTTCAAATTCACATCCGTGAATCACGGTGACAGCCGAAAAGGCGTGATACAGACACTTTTACAGGTACACAATTTAAACTATTCGATGTCTTATGTGCATTGTGTTGGGGAAGCCAAGCCCTGAGTGACATGGTAAATAATCCTACCGCTGTGTGCATAACGCAACTCAAAACTACACCGCAACTTTCTTAGTATCCTTCTCATCAGAGTCAGTGACTAGCTCGGCGGTCCTAGAAGTTGTCATGGCGCCGAATACTGCAGCGGAGACGAACCAGAGAAAGAGCGAGGCCCAGTTCTGAGCCATGCTTGCACTGCCGTAATTCGGCTGGCCTGAATGCACCATCATCATCTGCATGTCCGCGAACCCATTCTGCACATTAAAAGAAGCAGCAACATGGCAGAAAAAGACAAGGCGTTTGAGGCCATCAGTGAGAAGCGGAAAAGAGAACCCCAATCACTCTGTTTCCAGCCCTCCCTCCCCTCCCTCGCAGCATCTTCCACAAAAGGGAGTGGAAGGCAGGGCAAATTTCAGCATTCACCAAGCACAGCAGCAGCAAGCATGCTTCAGGTGACTGCTGAAACACTCACCACGCACGTGCCGATGCCAGCATAGTAGGTGAACTTGCCGAGCAGGATGATGTGGTACGTGCTCATCTGGTACCGCGTGGCTTCAGCACCCACACAGTGCAGTGCGGCAGTGACAGAATGCTCAGTGGTACTACCTGCAGTGTCACACTCACCACGCACGTGCCGATGCCAGCATAGTAGGTGAACTTGCCGAGCAGGATGTGGTAGGTGCCCATCTGGTACCGCGTGGCTTCCGACAGGCGGCTTTTGAAGAGCACAAACGCACACAGCCCCCAAAAAAACTGCAGTGTAATGTAGGGAGAGGGCGAGGGAAAGGGGGAGGGCGAGGAAGAGGGAGAGGGCGGCAGGCAGCCATACGACATGGAGTTTTGAGAGCTTTGAGACGTCTCAACACTCGGTTCTGACAGGCAGCTATTGAACAGCACAGACGCACACAGGGCCCAGAAGAACTGCAGTGCGGAGAGAGGGGAGGGGAGAGGGCAGCAGGCATGTACACAGAATGGCACACAGCAGGGTGCTTTTCAGAATTCTTCACAACACCCTGCAAATCATCGAGCACGCGGCTCTTCAACAGCACGAACGCACACAGCCCCCAAAAGAACTGCAGTGCGGAGGGAGGGAGAGGGCAGCAGAGCACACAGCATGGGAGAAAAAACTGAACGAGGAAAGTCCATGCGTCTGAAAGGAGAAAGTAGAGATAAATAACCGAATTATTAGTGCCCGTGTCCCTCACGATGATCAGATGAGATACAAGCAGATCAGACCAGAACACACCATATCAAATCTGCTGAAAATCATGATGCCAGTGCATATAAAGCAGCAAGGGATGGCGAAGCATCGCATCCGGGACAAAAACATCCACTCACCTGGACAGCAAAGAGTGCGAGCGTGAGCACGCCACAGTAGGTATGCACGGAGTACATGTGCTTGTGCTCCGTCCCCTTGGCGACAATAATAGCCGCCATCGCCACTGCCGTCAGGATGAGTGCGATCGTCTGCCACGCCAGATGCACCCACTTGGCATACCCGGTCGCCCTGCAGTGACGGGGAGACGGACGAGAGAAACGGTACAGTCAGTCACACGGGTTGACTTTCTGTCGATTCAAATGCCACGCCACCCACTTGGTGCACCCACTTGCTGCACCCGGCCGCCCTGCAGTGACCGCGACAGAGACGTTGCAATCGCGCACGGCTTAGTCACGATGCGGACAAGCTGAATGCGATCAGCATGCAAAAACACTCCCGTCTCGTGATGAAAACGCGAGGAAGGAAGGAAAGAGCAGCTTCCGAGCTTTTAGAATCAGCCCACCGAGTGGCAGCAGAAAGCGCGGGGGAAGGGACTGAGCCATGGGTACACGAAAGAAAAGCCCAGAGCAGCAGCACGTTTTTCTAGGCGCCTCAAAAATCGTCATGGGGATACGAAAGCAAAGCCCCGGAGCAGCAGCACGTGGAGGCGAGGATGGGCTGTATACCTGAGAGAGCTGGAGCAGAAGGTGAGGAGGGATTCGGTCATGGCGATGCGGAAGGCGATGCCCATGAGAGCAGCACGTGCCAGACAAGAGCCAGGTAGGGCGAGGGCGAGGTAGGTACCGGCCAGCACGTGCCAGTTCCACCCGTTCGAGCACCATTTAGTCGACTCAAAAACCACCAACGCGACAAGCATGAGCAGCACGTGCCACAGACGGAAGAAGTGGGTTACCAATGTACCTGAGAGAGGAGGAGCAGAAGGTGAGGAGGGACTCGGTCATGGCGATGCCGAAGGCGATGCCCATGAGTAGCACGTGCCAGTTCCAGCCGTTGTCGCAGTTGAAGCACGCGGACAGCCCGCCGTACACGGCGAGCGGCGCGGCGGTCTGGTCCTTGGAGAGGTAGGCGACGAAGGTGATGAGCAGCGCCAGGAAGACGAGCTCCAGGAGACGCGCGGTCCACGAGAACACGCGCACGGGCGCCGTGAGCGTGTGCGACCCCATGATGGCGACGGCGGGCGACGGTGGGCGACGGTGGGCGACGAGCGACGGTGGCTCACGAAGAAACGCGGAGCGCGCGCGGATCGAGGGCGGGGATAAACTGGCGAGGCTTGCAGGCGGGTGAAGGAGTGAGAGCTGGAACGCTGATCGCGACTACGACGAGAGTGAGAGGCTGACGTCTGGGCGTCGAGTGTCGCTTCAGTCCCTCACGACGTCCCTCACGACGCTGACAACTCGCGACTGTGTCTCGAGATTGGCGATAATGAACGTGGCTGACGGCCTTATTTCAACTTCCATGTCAACCATTCGGAATGAGGGGAGGGGAGTCTCGCTAGATTGGGGGAGGGGAGACATCCCCGGTGTGTCTTCCCCCACCATGATCGATCCCCGCCCTCTCTCTTACTCTCTCTCTCTCTCTCGCTCCGCTCTTGTTCCGTTCCTGTCTCTCCTCTCCCTCTCTCTCCTCTTCGTCCTTCGCTCGTCATCCTGGCATTCTTCACGCCACGTCACGACCCCCGTCGTGCTGTCGCCGCAACCCCTGTCGCGTCGCGTCGATCGCGTCAGGCGGAAGGAGGGATGCTGGGCGTAAGGCGGGCGGAAGGGTTGTGCTGATTGCTCAACCGCGCGCTTGATGACGCTGCGGGGAGCCTCGGAATCGGATGTTACGAGCGACGATTCTACGGTGAGAAGTTCGTATGGCGTGTGGTCGAAAGATACTTCGGAAACTGTCCCCTCTGGGAAATCTCATTTTGTCTCGTCGTCGCCCGCACGCCGCTGAATTCCCTCCGCTCCGCACCTTCCCCCTTCCGATCTCCACCCTCAGTCTTCACCTTCCCCCCACAACCCATGCACACAAAATCGTGGTCGTTGGATCTGTAGCTTTCCGCCAGGACGAACGAAGATTGGCTGTTCCCCTCGTACCGCGCGCCGCAATTTTCTCGTGTCAACGCGTGCTCCCTCGGAGTGACGTACATAAGAATCTACGCGGCTCGGGAAGGGACTTTTGCGCTGGGAGCTGGCGTGTGGCCAATCATTGCGCCGGTGCTGGTCGCGTGGCGACCTGTAAGTGGCTCATCTTTGGGCGGATAAATCTCTGGGAACCACAGTCAGCGCAGTTCGTACATCATGGTACGATATGTCTGGGTCTTGCTGGTCAATCGTACATAACCGTAAATCGCAACTTATCCGCGTCACGTTGAAGCTCGTTAGGGTACATATCCGGTTCTGACGAAGCTTTGTAGCATACGATGCTCCCTACACTGATCTGATCTCTTACCAATATTTGTTTGGCTTGTAGAAACCTTATTTGTGAAGCTTATAATGAGTCCCAGCTAAAACATGTTGGTTGTTCGACTAGCGTGCGAACAAATTGTTCAGTGCAAGTAGTACAGACGACTGGCTTGCGTACATATCACCGATCTACATGGATGGGTGTTCTTCATAAAGGTGAAAAAAAAACAACCCTGGCCTGCAATTCCTCAAGTAATTTCACCGCTGTGAGCTCTGATGCAACTCAAAACTACACTGCGACATTATTCTCAGCATCCTTCTCTTCAGAGTCAGTGACGACCTCCGCGGTCCTGGAAGTTGTCATGGCGCAGAACACAGCAGCCGAGGTGAACCAGAGGAAGACGGCGGCCCAGCTCTGAGCCATGGTCGAACTGTCGTACGACGGCTGCCCTGAATCCACCATCATCATCTGCATGTCCGCGAACCCGTTCTGTGTGTCACAAACAGGCCGACGAAAGGCAGCACAACAGATGGTATTTGATAGCCTGGGTAAGGAGGAAAAAACATGTTCAAGCATTACGTTATCTGCTCAACTGTTCAAACATGTGTAGTGATGCGGATGGCACACACCTCATGTCTTCCCTCCCTCTCACCTGCCTTACCTCCCCCTACCTAACATCTACTGCACATAATCAAGGGAGAAATGCAGGGGACGGAGTCTGCGATGGAACCTGGACAGCAGCAGCATGCTAACAGCAACTGTTGCAGCACTGACCACGCACGAACCAGGCAAGTAAGTGAACTCACCACGCACGTGACTTTTGAGTCGACTCAAAAGTCACTTGATGGAAACCGCTAATGCACTGACCATGCACGAACCAGCCACGTAGGTGAACTCACCACGCACGTGCCGATGCCAGCGTAGTAAGTGAGCTTCCCAAGCAGGATGTGGTAGGTGCCCATCTGGTACCGCGTTGCTTCGGACAGGCGGCTCCTGAAGAGAACGAACGCGCACAGGCCCCAGAAGAACTGCGGCGCAGGGAGAGGACAGCAGAGCACACAGCATGCCACACCATGGAACATAAAGCACAGTGAGGAGAACTCACGAGTTTGACTCTTGAGTTGACTCAAAAGTCAGCCAAGCGGCTCTTGAACGGCACAAACGCGCACAGGCCCCAAAAGAACTGCGGCGCAGGGATAAAATTGCTTCTGAGCGGTACGAACGCGCACAGGCACTGACCTGGATAACGAAGAGCGCGAGGGTGAGCACCCCACAGTAGGCATGCACAGAGTACATGTGCTTGCTGTCTGAATAGTTCTTGGCCACGATGATAGACGCCAGCCCCGCTGCCGCTAGGATCAGCGCGATCGCCTGCCACGCCAGGTGCACCCACTTGGCGTACCCGTTCGCCCTGCAGTGACGAGGAGACGACAGAAAACGGTTGACTTTCAATCGAATTCAAGGCTCACGCCAGGTGCACCCACTTGGCGTAACCATCAGTGATGACGGGAAGACGACAGAAAATATATGTTTATTTCGTTATATAACGGTCACAGTGACACGGGTTTTGAGACGCCTCAAAAGTCATCAGGTCAGGAGCCACTTAGAGACTGTTGGGCCGTCAACGAGCAAGTCTCCCGCGCAGCAGTGCTGATGAGGAACAAAAGGAACTGGCGGGGAGTGGCTCTGCTTGAAAAGAGGTGGAACGGTGAGGGTAAAATACCTGAGAGAGCTGGAGCAGAAGGCGAGAACGGATTCGGTCATGGCGATGCCGAAGGCGATGCCCATGAGCAGCACGTGCCAGTTCCACCCGTTGTCGCAGTTGTAGCAACCAGACATTCCGCCATACACGGCGAGCGAGGGGTCTGTTTTGTCCTTGGAGAAGTAGACGCAGAAGGTGATGAGGAGAGCGAGGAAGACGAGCTCGAAAACACGGGAGGTCCACGAGAAGACGCGCACCGGCGCGTTGAGCGTGTGCGACCCCATGCTGGCGACGGTGTGCGACGGTGACGACGGTGGCGACGGTGGTGGCGACGGTGGTGGCGACGGTGGCGAGGAACGAGGGCGAAGGGAGAGGGTAATGGTGTGATGGGTGATGGAGTCGAGAGCGGCGACGTCAGTGACGGTCTCGGGACTATCCCTGGCGAATACTAGAGCTCGTGACTCTCCGGCTCCTGGCTCTCGAGATTGCCGAGGACGAGAGTGTATTCGTTCGTAGCTCTATTCGAACTCTCGTCTCTCCTGGACTCTCGTTAGAGTCCTTCTTGTAGGGCTGAGTGTGCTCGTTCGTGCCCGCCAGCCCATCCCATCTCATCCCCTTATCCCGTCTCCGCTTCCCTCTCCACTCCACGCTCGTCGTATCGGCATTCATCGTGCCACGTCACGACCCTCATCGTGCTGTCACCGCAGCCCTTATAACGCCGTGTCTGATCGTAGAAGTGTCGTGCGGATAACTGGATAGACAGGCGGAAGAGAGGCCGAGACAAACCGTGCGCTCGACGACCCTCCGGTGAGAATCGAGGGCAGTGTACAGTACAGTAGGAACAGCGACGGTTTTAGGGTACTGTAACTGGCGTTGCGTGTGGTGGTGCGGTGACAGATTCTAAGTACTGCACTGGTACTGTGTAGTATTCGAGCTCTATTTCGTTAAAGCTTTCGTATACATTTGCAAGTACTGTTCACGGTTGCACAGTATCCCAAAAAAATTCGCTCAAACGAAACCAAATGAGGGTGGCGAGAGGTTTTGCGAAAACTTGCACCTTTGAGGGTTCCAAACACGGGAAACTCCCCCGTCACCCAACCTTGCAGTGACTCACTAGCCGAAGCATAGATAGAGGAACCGAGGCTAGCGGTTTGCATCACGACGCTGGGTCGCCGCACTCGAGTAAGCCGTCACGCGATTGATAATTTAGGGGCCGTGTTCACTGAGCGGATGCGCGTTTCATGCGTTGGCCACGCCGCCACTCTCAACACTCGCTAGGTAGGCCTCTCCCGCTTGGCTCCTCACCCGCTGCGCGCCTTTCCCACTTAGCGCCTCACCCGATGCGCACCATGGCCCTTTATCGCCGAACCCGCTGCGGCGCCTCAGCCCTTAGGGCGTGTGACATTTTTCCTTTGTTTTGTCCGGACGTCCAGCCGTTCGGACGGTTGTGTGGTTACCAGAATCCTTCCAGCTCGCCAGCTAGCTCGTCCAGAATCGAAACGACGTCGTATGTGTCGCCTCGCGTCCTTACCACGTCGCAAAGCGACCGTACGATGTCGCCAGCTTTGCAAGCGTTCGGACGTACGTCGCACAACGTCCGGACTTTCTGCGATTTTGAAAAATGTCACACGCCGTTAGCGCCGAACCCGCGGCGCGCCTCAGCCCTTAGCTCCTCTAGGTTCGCGCGCCTCGTTTTCATCTACAGCGCCGCACCGGCTGCGCGTCTCTCTCGCTTAGCGCCTCACCCCCTGCACTCCTTTCCCGCTTAGCGCCTCACCCGCTGCGCGCTTCGGGAGCTTAGCACATACTCTTCTCATTACCCCCCCTTCTCCCCCCTCATTACCCAACTTAATCCCCCCTTTACCCCTCATTTCCCCCCTCCATTTTCCCCCGTTTTCGGGTCTTTTCTCCCCCTTCTCCCTCTCAGTTCCCTGGCCTCTACCCCTCACACTCCCCCCTATTCGCTCTCAATTCCCCCCCTTAGCCCTCACATTCCCCCCCTCTTCTCCCCGTCATTATCCCCTTAGGGTAGGCAGGCAGGTAGGGGAGGCGGGAGAGATGGTTACGAGGGCATGGAGGGAAGAGGAAATGGGGAGGCGGGAAGGAGAATTGGGGAGGAGGGAAAGGGAAACGGGGAGGGGGGAAGGGGTAATGGGGAAGCGGGAAGGGGAATTGGGGAGGCGGGAAGGGGAAACGGGGAGGCGCGAAGGGATAGGGGGAAGCGGGAAGGGGTAATGGGGAGTGGGAAGGGGAAACGGGGAGGTGGGAAGGGGTAATGGGGAGGCGGGTTAGGGGTAACGGGGAAGCGGGGGGTAAAGCAGAGTGGAGAGAGGGGGAAAAAGGGCGTAAGGCAGAGATGGGAAGGCGCTGGGAAGGGGAGAAGAATTGGCTGGTCAAGGAGACCGTTTCGGCAGTCCGTCGCGACCTCAAGTGCGGCAGCCGTGGCTAGTGCGGAAACGGGGTAACAAAGCTGCGCGAGCGGGAGGCGACTGTGATCGTGCGAGATCCCGCTGTTCGGCAGTTTCAGATGCAGCGTGCGTGTTCAAGGAGGTGTGAGGAGGCAGCGAGGTGAGGCGATGCGACGCCGCGACGGACAACGAGGCGAGGCTAATGAAAGGAGGTCCGTTGTGATCGGCTCGGCGAGGTGACTAGAACCGGCGCCGGCTAGGCCACAAGCAGCGGTTTGATGCGGCGCGACGAGAGTGGTAGGTGGAGGGATGCCGCGTTTGAAAGCTAGCGGGCGCGGCTAGTGCTATTTCAATGTCGAACGCGTGTGATGCGGGAGAGGCGAGTGTGAGAGGGCGGAACTGGCGTTGGTGCGGACGCGTAATGACTCTATACGTCTAGTTACGTCGCTGTTTGTGTCGGAAACGGGGTTCTTTGCGCTGGTTGTTGAATCGCGATCTGCTTATCTACGTAGTTTTCGGCCTATCGTGCGTAGTGGCCTAGTTCTGAGAAACATGGTAATTTGTATCCTTTTGTTGTTTCAAAAGTTTTGAACCAGCAGTCAGAGGAGATGGTGCGGGGTGTCGGGGGGATCATCTCCCTTGTGGGACGAGGGAAATGACCTGTAATAGGGTAACCAGTTTTCAAATTTCTAAACTTCTGAAACTCCCACTTTCAAATGTATACGAAAGCTTTAAGAAAATCCCAACTGTCTCGTCTCGTCCATCCGACGAGTCGTCGTCGTCGCCCGCCCGCAAGCCGCTGTGTCCTCTTCGCGCCTTCCCCCTTTCCCCTTTCCCGAACCCTCCTCGTTGAGTCGTACAGTGTCCGCCGGGACGAACATCAGCTCAGTTCTGTTCCCCTGGTGCCGCGTCCCACTTATCTCGTCGTTCCGAATGACGTACAGAACATAGAGATTGCCGCGGTTCAAGAAGTGTGTTTTCTCCTTTGGGGAGCTGGCGCGTGCCCAATCGGTGCACTGTTGCTAATCGCGTGGCGCACCGTCATTCGCTGAACTCGGGTAGTCTATGGAACAGGTGGCTGTCGCGGCTCTGGCGGCTGATCTCGAAGAACGCAATCAGCGTCGTCCGGGATGGGCTGTACGACGAACAGGAATTTGATCGTATACAGGTTATCGGTGAACATATCCACATACGGTACTCTGACATCCAGCCTTGAAAAGGCTTCTTTTCATAGTGTATGAGAGCTTACCAAGTGATCAGTGATCCCATAAACCATACTATTACGAGTGCAATTAAGTGGGCGAGCGAAAATTGTTAAAATTGCACTATTGAAGCAAACAATCCATTGGGCGAAGGCATGGGCGAATCGTTTATATCAAAAGCATTCGTTGACGGTAATATGCTCATGAAAGGGTGCCCTACGGGCTTAGCACTGACTTCGGGAAGTTATATTGTCTTTGGCGCAGGTCGAGCGGATTTTCCAGAGAAAAAAGGCAGGTCGAGCTCGTCTGGTCGAGCTCGAATAGACCCTTGCGGAAACGGCGCAAGCTTGCGCCGAGCAAGACAACCCCCACCGCCCCAAGGGCTAGGCTCGGCCTGCCCGTGAAATAGTGGTCTGCCCGAGCAGATTCGTGGTGCAATTCAGCTGGCGAAGCATGTGCTCTCGCGAGCGTCAGTGTGCAGACGTCAATTGACGTCCAGATTTCGTGCAAACGGTTGCGACGTGATCTTTGCGACCACGTCGCAACCAGTTTACGAAAACCCCTGTATCGAGAAACTCGGTACCGGGGTTCGATTTAGAAGTATGTTTACAGTGGTTTTTTTGTTGATTTGCACACGTCTTACGAGATTACATCATCTTCCGCTTGTTAGAGCGCTTTTTGTTTGCGCGTGTGTCCGGCTAATTCTATGTTCGGAAACGCAATTTGTACCACGGCCATTTGCTAACAGACAGACGAGCAGGTCGGTTCTCTTCGATCGCGACAAGGAATCTTTATTTATGCACCGATCCAACAAAGTTGCAAGTTCCGACATGACATCAATACGATCAACAGTTGTCGCAATGTCAAAACGATAAACTATTGTTATTCGTACACCTTTTTGCACGCTATTAGTCGAAGTGTCCGCAAAATCCATGTTTGAAGCACAATAGAAACCGGGAATTCGGAATTGTAAAACACTTTTGGTACCACAAGAAGACGGTATTATTCCGGATTTTACGATCGCGACAAGGTACTCTTAACAGTTTCGTAAAATCAGCAGAGCCACTTTAAGCTGGTTTTTTTTTTAAATTCGAACTTGGCCACAACCCCTGCTGTAGTACAATAGAAAGAATCCGGTGTATTAACAATCTTGTGATTTTGCGCCAACCGTGGACCACGTGGCAGAGTTACTCGTCCTCTGCGGGAGGGGCGTGGCTCAGAGTTACGCACTTGTGGAGGAGCCAATCGGGTGCTCTGACACAGGCGGGAAGAACACCAGATCTGGGGTGTGGCGACCCGATCTAGAGAAGTTGAGGCGGGAAACGGGGATGCAGTCAGAGGGGGTGGTGCTCAAGTCCATATGGCTGAGTCCCAAAATGCTTGAAGAGCTCCCTCTTGTATGTCATGTGAATTAAGAAAAACAGGAATGAGAATGACTAAGTGAAAGTTGGGTACAAGAAGCAAACCCTAGAAAACTGTACCCCATATGTGCTACCCCACTCTAGCCTACAGTAGCTATGTCATATAAATCTGACACACCCCCATAGGCAAAGTGGGGGAGAACAAGGGGTCACAAGACCAGTCAAGCAAAGCAAAGTAAAAAACAAGCTCAGGGTGGATCACAAAGTCACCACACATTCCGAGCACAAGTTCAAGGCCACAAGGCCAGTTCACAAGCAGGAGTACACATATATATAAAAAAGGCTAGACAAACAAGAGCAGGTATATATATATGTAACAGTACAAGCAAGGTCAAGAGGTGAGCAAGTGAGGCAAGGTAGGCACAAGGCCCAGCTGAGTACAGAAGCGCTGATGGTCACAAGGCGCAAGTGCCTTGGTGAAGATATCAGCAGTGTTGGCCTCAGAGGCCACGTACGCAAGACGCAGCTGACCACGCTGCTGCAGCTCACGAGCAAGAAAGTAGCGGAGAGCAATGTGCTTCGTTCTGTGCTCCAGTCGCTGCTCCCGACACAAGGCCAGCATGGCCTTGTTGTCTACGTACAGCACTGGAGGAGAACGAGGCAACTCTCCGAGGTCAGTCAGCAGGTAGGTGAGCCAGCGAAGCTCCTGTGCAGCCATGGCTCCTGCGTAGATCTCAGCCTCACAACTGGAGCCGAGAACAGAAGACGAGCGAGTAGCCCGCCACGAAACAGAGCCGGAACCAAGGCTGAAGGTGTAACCCTGTGACGACCGCTGCGTAGCCTGGTCGTCAGCCCAAGAAGCGTCTGCGTGCCCAGTAAGGACCACTGGACTCTGCCCTCCAAGCACAAGCCCCATGCCCGACGTACTGCACAAGTAGCGCAACACCCTCTTCGCTGCAGCCATGTGCTCCGGTCTGTGTCTCCCAGGAGCAACATAGCGTGCAAGAATGCTAAGAGGGTATGCAAGGTCAGGTCGTGTGCAGGTCATCAGGTACATGAGGCAGCCAACAAGCTCTGGGTACGGGCCACTCGACTCTACGGACTCATCCGAAGGCAGAGCTGAGAGCGAGTGGCGAGTAGGCAGAGGAGTGGCCTGAGGCGAGGAGTACGTGAAGCCGAAGCGCTGAAGGACCTGCTGCACCATGTGTGACTGAGTCAGGGTAATGGTGCGGCGTGCTCTGTCCCGAGTGATCTGCAAGCCAAGGTAGCTGCGCAGTTCACCCAGGTCAGTGCACGTGTGTCTCTTCTGCAGCTCGGACTTCACGTGGGCTAGTCCAGCAGTGTCAGCTGTGGCAAAGACCAAGTCGTCGACGTACACGAGGATGTAGAACGGCGGCAAAGAAGTGTCGGTGCGCAGAAACAACGACGGGTCGGCAGTAGAGGGAGCAAACCCAAGAGCCGCAAGTGTAGTCCTCAGTGTGTCGTGCCACTCACGCGGTGCCTGGCGGAGACCGTAGACTGGCCGCCGTAGACTCCACTGGGTGCCAGGAGGAAAAGACCCAGTGAAGCCAGGTGGGCGACGCAGCCAGATCTCCTCGTGCAGGCTGCCCTGCAAGAAAGCAGTGCTGAAGTCAAGAGAGTGTAGCTCGTAGTCACGGTGAGCAGCTACGTGCAGCAGTACCCGAAGAGTGGTCATCTTCGGGGTGGGAGAGAAGGTCTGAAAGTAGTCAACTCCCTGCCGCTGACTGAAGCCACGAGCCACGTAACGCGCCTTGAAGACAGGCGGAGAACCCGGCGGCCGCTTCACCCTGAAAATCCACATGCCACTGACGATGTTCGCCCCAGGCGGGGGAACCTCGTCAACGTAGGTGCCTGTGGACTTCCAGGAAGCCATCTCTGCGTCCATAGCTGCCTGCCACTGAGAGGAGTAGGGACCCTCTATCGCCTCCGCGTAAGAGCGCGGAGTCGGGATGTCAAGTGCATCCGGGTCTCCCTCAGGGGTAAGCAGTACGGACACGAGATGAGGTGAAGCAGCGGCCAAGCACTGGAACTCCTCCTGCCTGTCCTCAAGGACGTCCGTGCCAAGGGCACACTCACCCCCGACGGACGGAGGACAGACAGACTCAGACTCAGCAACAAGACTGGCGACGTAGTCTAGGCGACAGCGAGCAGCAAAGTCGACGAGCTCAGCAACTAGAGCAGACGCAGCAGTGGACTCAAAGGAAGGGTCAGTGACAACCGTAGCAAGGAGACGCGTGACAGTAGGACTGGCAGCGCGAAGAGAGTCCGACTCCGGGTCGGCAAGAGTAGGAAGAGAAGACTCAGGAGGAGAAGGCAAAGGGGCACGCAGAGGAGCAGTGGACGGACGCAGAGACATCCGGTGCGTGCCAGGGACAGGAGGAGGACGCTGACGCGAACCGCGACCACTAGTGCGAGCAGCACGGACAGGCGACGCAGGGCGAGACGCAGGCTCACGACGCTCAGCAAGACCTCCAGTAGGACCAGTGTAGGGAGACGGAGCAGGCAGTGGGGAGGCCGGCTGTAACTGTAACTGCGACGGGACAGGCTGTGGACACTCTAAGGGAGGAGGAGGACCAGTAGAAGGCGGGAGACCAAGAACCTGCTGAAGGAGCGGAACGAAGTACGGCCGAGGCCGCGCGGCGACTCCAGACACAGGAGGGACAGCACCAGCACCCGCAGGGGCAGCACCAGCACCAGTAGCAGCTCCAGCTCCAGAACCCCCAGCAGCACCAGTAGTACCCCCAGCAGGACTGCCTCCAGGACCGACAGCAGTAGCCTCCGCGCCAACACCCGCAACAACTCCAGCTCCAGAAGTACCCGCAGGTCCAGCAGCTCCAGAACTCCGAGTACGAGCACCTCCGGGACCCGTGGCACCAGCTCCCTCAGAAGCAACAGAACCTCCAGTACCCGCAGCACCTCCAGCTCCAGCAGCTCCAGCAGCTCGCCTCCAGCGCCGGGCAAACCACTCACGCAACTCCTGGGGAGAGAGTGGCTCTCGGCGAGAGGGAGCACCCGGTGAACCGCCAGGCACAGCACCACCAGGCGTAGCACCCCCAGGCTCAGCACCTCCAGGCGTAGTACCCCCAGGCTCAGCACCCCCAGACGCAGCACCCCAGGCTCAGCACCTCCAGGCGTAGTACCCCCAGGCTCAGCACCCCCAGTCGTAGTACCCCCAGACTCAGCACCCCCAGGCTCAGCACCCCCAGGCTCAGCACCCCCAGGCGTAGCACCCACACGCTCAGCACCCCTAGAGTCAGCACCCCCAGGCTCAGCACCCTCAGCAGCACCAGAGTCACCAGCGACCTCGACAGGCTCAACAGCGTCTACCTGGGACACACCTGAAGGGGCAGGACCCTGAGGGGGGAGGGGGTCTACCGGGGGGGGACCTGGTACAAGGAAGAGCGGTGGCGGGGGGAGGGACGGAGTGCGGTAGGGGAAGAGGCGGTAGTAGGGGACCGACTCGTCGAACGTGACGTCCTGGGAGGACAGAACACGGCGAGAGGTGGGGTGGTAGAACTGCCACCCTGGGGCGTCAGGGGGGAAACCCAGGAAGACGCAAGGAGCAGCACGAGGGGACAGCTTGTCCGCAGACAAGTCGCGGACAAACGCCCGAGATCCCCAGACACGGAACGCAGACGCATCGCCAACCTTCCCCGTCCACAGCAAAGCTGGGGAGGTCTCCGGCATGGAGACCCTGGGCTGAAGGTTGATCTGATGCGCCGCGTACCGAACCGCAAACGGCCACAGAAAATGGGGGGCAGCCGCATGCATCATGGACGTACGGGCGACGTCCATGACCATGCCAATGCGGCGCTCAGCAATCCCATTTTGCTGTGGAGAGTCCGGAAGCGTGAAGGTCTGGCGGATGCCTCGTGCACGACAGTAGGCTCGCAGAAGGCCAGAGGAGAACTCTCCGCCTCTGTCAGAGTGCAGACGCAGAACAGGAAAGTCCGAGCCAAAGCTCCGCCTGAGCTGGAGACGAGCTGCGCGGATCCAGTCGATCAACACCTCAGTGACATCACCCTTGCTGCGCAAGGGGAAGACTGTAGTGTAACGCGAGTAGTCGTCAACCACCAGCAGGAAGTAGCGCTCGTGACCCTGTCCACGGACGCGGGCCGGGCCCCACACGTCCATGTGAAGCGTCTGCAGCGGGGCCTCTGTCGGAGGAAACTGGGAGGAGTGAGGGGTAGCCCGCTGCCGTCCCTCGACACAGGGGACGCAGGTAGGGCCTGGCCCCGGAGGAAGGGGAGGGAGGGACCGGGGAAGACCAGAGACAAGGACACGGGAGGCCATGCTCCGGAGACGAAGCAGGGAGGGGTGGCCAAGGCGGTGGTGCCAGAGGAGAGTCTCGTGAGACAGGAGGCGACACGAGCAGGGGGCAGACTCAGGACCAGACCTGGACGCTGCAGCAAACACCTGACCCGACGCAGCTACCTGACCAGACGCAGGGACTGGAGGAGACGCAGTGGTCAGTGTGTACAGGCTCGACACTGGCCGACGTGTAAACGTGGCCAGGTGGCGGCCTGTCCGAGCGTCCGTGCAGTGGGTCACCCGCTGACTCGCAGGAGTGAACTGGTGAACCCCCGCATCCTGTAGGTCAGCACCACTCACCAAGTTCGTAGAGAACGAGGGGAGGTAGAGACCAGACAGGGTGCCAGAGGGGGCCGCCGGACACGGGAGGACAGTGGAGAAGTGAGCAAGGACAGGACCCCCAGAGGGGTCTGCCAGGGAGACCGCAACTGGCCGGCCAAGCGGCGTGAGTGTGGTGCGGTCTCGAAAGAAGGAGCGAGAAGCCCCCGAGTCAAGTGTGAAGGTGTGGGAGGCCGAAGCCGACGCAGAACCTGAGAGAGCAGACTCACCAGCACCTGAGGGAGTAGACGCACCTAGAGCAGCAGCCTCGCTAGCACCTAGAGCAGCAGCCTCACCAGTACCTAGAGCAGCAGTCTCAATGCCCGGGTCGGGCGGAAAACACCGGTAACAGTCACCCTCATCACTAATAGTCACAGTATACACGGCAGCAAGAATAGCATCAAAGTCAAGGTCAAAGACAGCTACACCCGCCCTAGACAGCTCACCCCAGCGGGGGATCTCAGTGGCCTCAGGGAACTGGTGACGCCAAGCGTCCGTGAGGCGGCCAAAGCAGCGCTGGGTGGAGTGCGCACCCCCGCACTGCTCACCCGCGCGGTCGCCGGTGCGCAGGACGTAGGTGCACGGACCAGCACCCCCACCCCTCTGGCGTGCAGTGTACCACTCACGGAGCTGCTGAGGGGAGGGGACGTCACGAGTGCGCTGCTGCTGCTGCTGCTGCTGCTGCTGCTGCTGGCGCTGACCACCACCGGAGCTGACCCTCTGCGCAGCGCCACCCCGACCAGCTCCACCTCCTCCGCCGCCTCCTCCTCCACCGCCGCCACCTCCGCTCCCTCCGCCACCACCGCTGCCTCCTGCGCCTCCACTGCCGCCACCTACACCTCCACTCCCGCCACCACTCCCACCGCCACCACCACCTCCTCCACCACCTCCACCGCCGCCTCCACCGCCCCCGCTAGCTCCTCCAGCGCCCCTGCCCCCCTTGCCCCTGCCAGGGCGGCGTCTCCCGCTAGGGGTAGACGCTGCCCCAACCGACTCCAAACCAGCAAGGTCGGCCGCAGCAGCAGAGGCAACAGAGGGCAAAAGAGGGGAGGGGGAACACCCCTCAAAGATGGGGGTGCGAGGGTCACCACGAGAGGCTCCTACAGCGACTATGCTCTTTTCTGCTGCTAGGAGGGCCTTCTCGAGGAGGTCAACGGTGAGAGTGGTGGGACAAACCGAGAGGAAGTGGTCCCTGACTACGCGAAGGGAGTCAGGGAGACGGGTGACGATGTAGTAGAGGGTGATGTACATGGGGGGGGGGTTCTTGGCGCAGAACTCAGCAGGAAGCGCAGCGCGGTAGCGAGTGTCACTAGTGCGGAGGTGCGTGATGAGGTCAGCGACTGTGGGAAAGGCAGCAAGGTCAGGGAAGAGGTACGGTAGCATGAGGCGGCTCAGTGCAGTAGTGGCAGGGGAGGAGTAGCGTGCAACTACAGCGTCGTACAAGGTCTGAGCACTCTTGTACTGGCTAAAGTGCGCACGCTCAGAGGTAGGCAGGTGGCGACGCACAGCAAGACGTGCAGCAGCATCGCGCGTGGCCCACTGGGAGCGAACAGTTGCGTCAGCATCAGTGGCGGGAGCAGGAGAGGCACCAGAAGTGAGGTCAAAGAGGGAGAGGCCGTCTGCCCTATCGCACTGTAAGAAAAGCTGCAGGTCATCTATCCAGACGTCAAAGTCAATGGCCCGACCCTCAGCGTCAAAAGCGAGGACACTAGGGGTAGCCATGACAGTAGTAGACTAGCAGCGCAAACAGTGGGGTGAGGGCAGTGCTGTGAGAGAGGCGCTGCTCTTACCAGACAGGGCGGCTCGGGCGGCTCGGCTGCAGGGCGGCTCGGCGACTCGGCTGCTGGGCGGCTCGGCTGCTGGGCGGCTCGGCGGCTCGGGTGCTGGGCGGCTCAGCGACTCGGCTGCTGGGCGGCTCGGCGGCTCTGCTGCTGGGCGGCTCGGCTGCTGGGCGGCTCGGCGGCTCGGCTGCTGGGCGGCTCGGTGGCTCAGCTGCTGGGCGGCTAGGCTGCTGGGCGGCTCGGCGGGGCCGCTGAGAGGGCGGCGTCCGGGGCCGCTGGGAGGAGGCGGCGGGGCCGCTGAGAGGAGGCGGCGGGGCCGCTGAGAGGAGGCGGCGGGGCCGCGTCAGGGGCCGCGACAGGGGCCGCGTCAGGGGCCGCGTCAGGGGCCGCGGCAGGGGCCGCGTCAGGGGCCGCGGCAGGGCCGCGTCAGGGCGCCGCGTCAGGGGCCGCGTCAGGGCGCCGCCAGGGGCCGCGGCAGGACCGCGTCAGGGCCGCGTAAGGGGCCGCGGCAGGGGCCGCGTCAGGGGCCGCGTCAGGGCCGCGTCAGGGCCGCGGCAGAGCCGCTTCAGGGCCGCGTCAGGGGCCGCTTCAGGGCCGCGGCAGGGGCCGCAGCAGGCCGCGTCAGGACCGCGTCAGGGGCCGCGGCAGGGCCGCGTCAGGGCCGCGGCAGGGGCCGCGTCAGGGCACCGCGTCAGGGGCCGCGTCAGGGCGCCGCCAGGGGCCGCGGCAGGGCCGCGTCAGGGCCGCGTCAGGGCCGCGTCAGGGGCCGCTTCAGGGCCGCGGCAGGGGCCGCGGCAGGCCGCGTCAGGGCCGCGTCAGGGGCCGCGGCAGGGCCGCGTCAGGGCCGCGGCAGGGGCTGCGTCAGGGCGCCGCCAGGGGCCGCGTCAGGTCGGGTCAGGGCCGCGTCAGGCGCCGCCAGGGGCCGCGTCAGGGCGCCACCAGGGGGCGCGTCAGGGGCCGCGATAGGGCGCCGGCAGGGGCCTCGTCAGGGCGCCGCCAGGGGCCGCATAGGGGGCGCGTGGGAGGCGGCGTAGGGGCCGCGTAGAGGCAGCGTAGGGGCCGCTAAAAAAAAATTTTAGGGCAGGGCGCAATGTGCGCGGGCAGCTAAAAAAAAATTTCTTATGGTGGGCCCTTAGGAAGGAACGGTCCCATGTAGGAACCCGCTCTATACCATGTGAATTAAGAAAAATAGGAATGAGAATGACTAAGTGAAAGTTGGGTACAAGAAGCAAACCCTAGAAAACTGTACCCCATATGTGCTACCCCACTCTAGCCTACAGTAGCTATGTCATATAAATCTGACATGTCATTTCTTGTTGACATCTTGAAGCTTCAACACATTTCTCTTGAGGTCATCAGCCGTGCTTGCTTCCGTACCTTCAACCCAACATGGCACGAAACATTGATTCTTTCTGAAATACATACACACACGCGCAGGGTTGAACCTGCGAAAAATATTCCGCACTCTGCACGCCCAGGTCATTTTCGAGATAGAAGAAACTCTGAATCGGACTTTCGTTTTAGAGCATCGTTATACTCCGCTCCAGAGGGTCACATTCATACTTATTATCTCCCCGAAACAACTCCAAATGCGAGACTCTGTTCAGCACAACATTCTCCTGGGCTCGTTGGCACTCCATCCCATTCTCTACGAGTCGGTTTTTATTTCGCGCGTCTTAGTGCAGCTTTCGAGGACAATGAGACATTTGTAGATCTTCCAGACTGCCAACTGCCCGATGCCCCGATTGATCTAACCGGGGACCGCGATTGGGACACGGAATTCGCGCCGGCAGTTGGGGAAGAAGTGTTCGTGGATGCTCTGTGAAGAAATGAGGAATGACTTACTAGAGGAAAGGGTGGGGTACAAGTACAAACCCTAGAAATGTGTTGTACCCCATATGTGCTACCCCACTATAGCCTACACAGGCTAAGTCATATGAGTCTAACACACCCCCATAGGCAAAGTGGGGGAGAACAAGGGGTCACAAGACCAGTCAAGCAAAGCACAGCAAGCTCAGGGTGGATCACAACGTCACCACACATTCCGAGCACAAGTTCAAGGCCACAAGGCCAGTTCACATGCAAGATCATATATAAAGGTAAACAAGCAAGTGCAGGTATAGAAAGAACAAGCAAGGTCAAGAAGTGAGCAAGTGAGGCCAAGTAGGCACAAGACCTAGCATCGTACAGCAGCGCTGATGATCACAAGGCGGAAGTGCCTTGGTAAAGATATCAGCAGTGTTGGCCTGAGAGGCCACGTAAGTAAGGCGCAGCTGACCACGCTGCTGCAGCTCACGAGCAAGGAAGTAGCGAAGAGCAATGTGCTTCGTTCTGTGCTCCAGTCTGTGCTCCCGACACAAGGCCAGCATGGCCTTGTTGTCTACGTACAGAACTGGAGGAGAACGAGGCGGCTCTCCTAGGTCAGTCAGCAGGTAGGTGAGCCAGCGTAGCTCCTGTGCAGCCATGGCCCCCGCGTAGATCTCAGCCTCACAGCTGGAGCCGAGAACAGAAGACGAGCGGGTAGACCTCCACGAAACAGAGCCAGAACCAAGGCTGAAGGTGTAACCCTGTGACGACCGCTGCGTAGCCTGGTCGTCAGCCCAAGAAGCGTCTGCGTGACCTGTGAGGACCACTGAACGCCGCCCTCCAAGCACTAGCCCCATGCCCGACGTACTGCACAAGTAGCACAACACCCTCTTCGCTGCAGCCATGTGCTCAGGTCTGTGTCTCCCAGGAGCAACATAGCGTGCCAAGATGCTAAGAGGGTATGCAAGGTCAGGTCGAGTGCAGGTCATCAGGTACATGAGGCAGCCAACAAGCTCTGGGTACGGGCCACTCGGCTCTACGGACTCATCCGAAGGCAGAGCTGAGAGCGAGTGGCGAGTAGACAGAGGAGTGGCCTGAGGTGAGGAGTACGTGAAGTCGAAGCGCTGAAGGACCTGCTGCACCATGTGTGACTGAGTCAGGGTAATGGTGCGCTGTGCTCTGTCCCGGGTGATCTGCAAGCCAAGGTAGCTGCGCAGTTCACCCAGGTCTGTGCACGTGTGTCTCTTCTGTAGCTCGGACTTCACGTGGGCGAGTCCAGCAGTGTCAGCAGTGGCAAAGACCAAGTCGTCGACGTACACGAGGATGTACAACAACGGCGGCAAAGAGGTGTCGTTGCGCAGAAACAACGACGGGTCGGCAATAGAAGGAGCAAAGCCAAGAGCCGCAAGTGTAGTCCTCAGTGTGTCGTGCCACTCACGGGGCGCCTGGCGGAGACCGTAGACTGGCCGCCAGAGGCTCCACTGGGTACCAGGAGGAAACGACCCAGTGAAGCCAGGTGGGCGGCGCAGCCAGATCTCCTCGTGCAGGCTGCCCTGCAAGAAAGCTGTACTGAAGTCAAGAGAGTGAAGCTCGTAGTCGCGCTGAGCGGCTATGTGCAGCAGCACCCGAAGAGTGGTCATCTTCGGGGTGGGAGAGAAGGTCTGAAAGTAGTCAACTTCCTGCCGCTGACTGAAGCCTCGAGCCACGTAACGCGCCTTGAAGATAGGCGGAGAACCCGGCGGCCGCTTCACCCTGAAAATCCACATGCCACTGACGATGTTCGCCCCAGGTGGGGGAACCTCGTCGACGTAGGTGCCTGTGGACTTCCAGGAAGCCATCTCTGCGTCCATGGCTGACTGCCACTGTGAGGAGTAGGGACCCTCGATCGCCTCAGCGTACGATCGAGGAGTCGGGATGTCTGGTGCATCCGGGTCTCCCTCAGGGGCAATCAGCGTGGACACGAGATGAGGCAAAGCAGCAGCAAAACACTGGAACTCCTCCTGCCTGTCCTCAAGGACGTCCGTGCTAAGAGCACACTCACCCCCGACGGACGGAGGACAGACAGACTCAGACTCAGCTACAAGACTAGCGGCGTAGTCTAGACGACAGCGAGCAGCAAAGTCGACAAGCTCAGCAACCAAGGCAGACGCAGCAGTGGACTCAAAGGAAGGGTCAGTGACAACAGTAGCCGGGAGACGCGTGACAGTAGGACTGGCAGCACGAAGAGAGTCAGACTCCGGGTCAGCAAGAACAGGAAGAGGCTGTAACTGAGACTGCGACTGGACAGGCTGTGGACACTCTAAGGGAGGAGCAGGACCAGTAGAAGGCGGGAGACCAAGAACTTGCTCAAGGAGCAGAACGAAGTACGGCCGCGGCCGCGCAGCGCCTCTAGAACCAGCAGGGACAGCACGAGTACCCCCAGCGGCAGCACCAGCGCCAGCAGCACCTCCAGCTCCAACAGCGCCAACTCTTGCACCCTCAGAAGCACCAGCGCCAGCAGCACCTCCAGCGCCAACACCCCCAGCAGCTCCAGCTCCAGCAGCACCAACTCCAGTAGGACCGCCAGCTCCAGTACCGCCAGCAGCTCCAGCACCAGGAGCACCTCCAGGCCCAGTAGCTCCAGTACCTCCAGTACCTCCAGCAGCACCAGCAGCACCCCCAGTCCCAGCAGCTCCAGTACCGCCAGTACGAGCACCTCCAGGACCAGTGGCTCCAGTAACTCCAGTGCCGACCCCAGGGTCAGCAGCAACAGTAGCACCTCCAGCTCCAGCAGCACGGCTCCAGCGACGGGCAAACCACTCGCGCAGCTCCTGTGGAGAGGGTAGCTCCCGCCTCGACGAAGCACCCGAAGGGCCCCCAAACCCAGCACCGCCAGAGGCCACACGAGCAGACCCAGCACCCCCAGGCTCCGCACCCCCAGGCTCCGTACCCCCAGGCTCCGCACCCCCAGGCTCGGAACCCCAGGCTCCGCACCCCCAGGCTCAGCACCCCCAGGCTCAGCACCCCTAGTAGCACCAGAGTCAACAGCTACCTCGACAGGCTCGACTGCGTCTACCTGGGACACACCTGACGGGGCAGGACCCTGAGGGGGGAGAGGGTCTACCGGGGGGGGACCTGGCGCAAGGAAGAGCGGCGGCGGGGGGAGGGGCGCAGTGCGGTAGGGGAAGAGACGGTAGTAAGGCACCGACTCGTCAAAGGTGACGTCCTGGAAGGACAGAACACGGCGCGAAGTGGGGTGGTAAAACTGCCAACCAGGCGCGTCAGGGGGGAAGCCAAGGAAGACGCAGGGAACAGCACGGGGGGACAGCTTGTCCGCAGACAAGTCGCGGACAAACGCCCGAGATCCCCAGACACGAAACGCAGACGCATCGCCAACCTTCCCCGTCCACCGCAAGGTGGGGGAGGTCTCTGGCAAGGAGACCCGGGGCTGAAGGTTGATCTGATGCGCTGCGTACTGAACCGCAAACGGCCACAGAAAATGGGGAGCAGCCGCATGGATCATGGACGTACGAGCGACGTCCATGACCATGCCAATGCGGCGCTCAGCAATCCCATTTTGCTGTGGAGAGGCCGGAAGCGTGAAGGTCTCGCGGATGCCCTGTGCACGACAGAAGGCTCCCAGAAGGGCAGAGGAAAACTCCCCGCCTCTGTCAGAGTGCAGACGCAGAACAGGAAAGTCCGAGCCGAAACTCTCTCTGAGCTGGAGACGAGCTGCGTGGATCCAGTCGATCAACACCTCAGTGACGTCACCCTTGCTGCGCAAGGGGAACACCGTGGTGTAACGCGAATAGTCGTCAACCACCAACAGGAAGTAACGCTCGTGACCCTGGCCACGGACGCGGGCGGGGCCCCACACGTCCATGTGAAGAGTCTGCAGCGGAGCCTCTGTCGGAGGAAACTCGGAGGAGTGAGGGGCGGCGCGCTGCCGCCCCTCGACGCAGGGAACGCAGGTAGGGGCAGGCCCCGGAGGGAGGGGAGGGAGGGACCGGGGGAGACCAGAGACAAGGTAACGGGAGGCCATGCCTTGGAGACGAGGCAGGGAGGGGTGACCAAGGCGGTGGTGCCAGAGGAGAGTGTGTGGGACAGGAGACGACACGAGCAGGGAGCAGACTCAGGACCAGACCTGGACGCTGCAGTAAACACCTGACCCGACGCAGCTACCTGACCAGACTCAGCAACCGGAGGAGACTCAGTAGTCAGTGTGTACAGGCTCGACCCCGGCTGATGGGTAAATATGGCCAAGTGTCGGCCCGTCCGAGCACACGTACAGTGGGTCACCCGCTGACTCGCAGGAGTGAACTGGTTAACCCCCCCATCCTGTAGATCAGCACCACTCACCAAGTTTGAGAGAACGAGGGGAGGTAGAGACCTGACAGGGTGCCAGAGGGGGCCGCCAGACACGGTAAGACAGTGGAGAAGTGGGCAAGGACAGGACCCCCAGAGGGGTCCGCCAGGGAGACCGCAACTGGCCGACTAAGCGGCGTAAGCGTGGTGCAGTCTCGAAAGAAGGAGCGGGAAGCACCCGAGTCAAGGGTGAAGGTGTGTAAGGCCTGAGCCGACGTGGTACCTGAGAGAGCCGACTCACCAGCACCCGGGGCAGCAGACGCACTAGCACCTAGAGCAGCAGCCTCACCAGCACCTAGAGCAGCAGCCGCAATGCCCGGGTCAGGCGGAACACACAGGTAACAGTCACCCTCATCACTAGTAGACACAACATACATGGCAGCAAGAATGGCATCATAATCTAGATCAAAGATAGCAACCCCCGACCTAAGCAGCTCGCCCCAGCGGGGGATCTCAGTGGCGTCAAGGAAATGGAGACGCCAAGCGTCCGTCAGGCGGCCGAAGCAGCGCTGTGTGGTGTGCGGGCCACCGCACGGCTCACCAGTGCGGTCGCCGGTACGCAGGACGTAGGCACAAGGACCAGCACCCCCACCCCGCTGACGTGCAGCGTACCACTCACGAAGCTGCTGGGGGGGCGGGGTCTCACGAGCGCGCTGCTGCTGCTGGCGCTGACCACCACCGAAGCCGCCCCGCTGCGCAGAGCCACCCCGACCAGCTCCACCTCTGCCGCCACCACCACCGCCTCCTTCTCCGCTCCCACCGCCACCGCCGCCGCCGCCTCCGCCTCCACCGCCGCCACCGAAGCCCCCACCCCCGCCACCACTCCCACCGCCACCCCCACTCCCTCCGCCGCCTCCACCGCCACCTCCACCGCCCCCGCCAGCCCCTCCAGCGCCCTTGCCCCCCTTGCCCTTGCCGGTGCGGCGTCTCCCGCTAGGGGCAGACGCAGCGCCGACCGACTCGGTGCCAACGAAGTCGACGGCAGCAGCAGAGGCAACAGAGGGCAAAAGGGGGGAGGGGGAGCACCCCTCAAAGAAGGGGGCACGAGGGTCACCACGAGAGGCTCCTACAGCGACTATACTCTTCTCAGCTGCCAGGAGGCGCTCCTTGAGGAGGTCAACGGTGAGTGTGGTGGGGCAAACATAGAGGAAGTGGTCCCTGAACGAGCGAAGGGAGTCAGGGAGCCGGGTGACTATGTAGTAGAGGGTGATGTACATGGGGGGGGGTTCTTGGCGCAGAACTCAGTAGGAAGCGCAGCGCGGTAGCGGGTGTCACTAGTGCGAAGGTGCGTAATGAGGTCAGCGACTGTGGGAAAGGTGGCGAGGTCAGGAAACAGGTACGGCAGCATGAGGCGGCTAAGGGCAGCAGTGGCAGGGGAAGAGTAGCGTGCAACTACAGCATCGTACAAGGTCTTAGCACTCTTGTACTGACTAAAGTGCGCGCGCTCAGTGGACGGCAAGTGACTACGCACAGCAAGACGGGCAGCAGCATCGCGTGTGGCCCACTGTGAGCGAACAGTGCTGTCAGCATCGGCAGCAGGGGCAGCAGAGGCGCCAGACGTGAGATCGAACAGTGAGAGACCGTCCTTCCTATCGCACTGTAGGAAAAGCTGTAGATCATCGACCCAGACCTCAAAGTCAACAGCCCGACCCTCAGCATCAAAGACTAGAACGCTAGGGGTAGCCATGACAGCAGTGGCAGCAGGCTAGGGGCAGCAGTAGCAGGCGTGGCTCGGCAGTGCTCTTACCAGGGCTGGTAGGTAGGGGCCAGCAAGCGGTGGGACAGAGCCGTGACCGCGGCGGCAGCTCCTGCTGTCAGTGGCGGCGGCAGTCGCGGCTGTCGGCGGCGACGGCTGCTGCTGACGGCGGCCACCACTGCTGTCGGCAGCGTCTGCTGCTGTCGGCTGCTGCTGGCGGCGGCTGCTGCAGGTGGCGGAGGAGCCGAGAAGGGGCCGGGAAGGGTCTCGAAGGGCGGCGACGGGGCCGCTAGGGGCGGCGACGGGACCGCTAGGGGCGGCGACGGGGCCGCGAAGGGCGGCGACGGGGCCAAGAAGGGGCGGCGTCGGGGCCAAGAAGGGGCGGCGTCGGGGCCGCGAAGGGGCCGCGAGGGGCCTCGAAGGGCGGCGACGGGGCCGCTAGGGGCGGCGACGGGGCCGCGAAGGGCGGCGACGGGGCCGAGAAGGGGCCGCGAGGGGCCTCGAAGGGCGGCGACGGGGCCGCTAGGGGCGGCGACGGGGCCGCGAGGGGCGGCGACGGGGCCGCAAGGAGCGGCGACGGAGCCGCTAGGGGCGGCGACGGGGCCGCGAAGGGCGGCAACGGGGCCGTAACGGGCGGCGACGGGGCCGCGAGGGGCGGAAACGGAGCCGCGAGGGGCGGCGACGGGGCCGCTAGGGGCGGCGACGGGGCCGCGAAGGGTGGCGACGGGGTCGCTAGGGGTGGCGACGGGGCCGCGAGGGGCGGCGACGGGCCGCGAAGGGTGGCGACGGGGCCGCTAGGGGTGGCGCGAGGGGCCGTGAGAGGGGCCTCTAGGAGGGCGCGACGGGCCGCTAAGGGCAGGGGACGCAACGAGAGGTCGGCCCACGGGGCGTGCCTCGGGCAGGGGCGACTCGCGCTCCGGTCAGAAAAAAAAGTTTTCGATTTCTAGTGGTGGGCCCTAGGAAGCGTTCCCACTAGGGAACCTGCTCTGATACCATGTGAAGAAATGAGGAATGATTTACTAGAGGAAAGGGTTGGGTACAAGTACAAACCCTAGAAATGTGTTGTACCCCATATGTGCTACCCCACTATAGCCTACACAGGCTAAGTCATATGAGTCTGACATGCTCCGGCGGAATTTCCGTCCTCGAACCCTCAAGTTGGGGTCGAGGGAAACGATGATGAGGGCGCAATTCCGAGGGGCGGCCAGCGTTCGGGGGTGTGGATTAACCTCGCGGAAGATGAGGAGGACCCCCACCGAGCCTTGTGGGAGGAGGAATGGGAGGGAAATGCTAGCCGAAGCCCGACCTCTGAAGATAACGCCACCTTTTTGGGGATGCGTCCCGCGGCAATGTCAACGGCCCAGAATCACAGGCATCACCACATGGAAGTGCACATGGGCTCGAATCGCAGGCTGCGCCCAAGGGAAATGCAGAGGGGCAAGAATCACAGGCTGCGCCACAGGGAAATGCAGAGGGTCGGGAATCACATGCTGCGTCTCAGAGAAATGCAGATGGGCCAGCATCAGCTACGCAGGAGTCGGTTCGGAAACAGGCCGACATGGGCAGCAGGAAGCGCTGCGCAAAGACCCCTTTCGATTATCTCTCGCCGAAAACCAGAAAGGAATACATCCTGTATTGGCAGCACTACAAGTGGTGGGTCATCTTGTTCATGTCAACGCTGCCCAAGACAGAGGTTCAAAAGAAGGAGCGTCTAAATACCGTTACACCGGACGAGGTTGGACTCCATTTGGGGGACGACAAAAAGCAGGCGCGGTCAAGTGTGGAACCCGAGGAATCCTATCTGCACGGGCCCCGTGTTTCTGGATGGAGGATTCAGAGATACCTGCAGTACATGGCAGACGAAACCCCGGCGCAGGCCGAAATGATGCGGAGAGGCGAAGAAGTGGTGGCTGGGAAGGAACCCATCCCTAGTACGCCGAGCATGATGAAGGCAAAGATGAGCGCCTTGGGCTTCCTCGGCAGACTGGAATCTCGTCTCTACAACTACCCAAAGTCCGAAGCGGATGAGTACATCAGCGAAGCGCGGGAGTACATGAAGCTCAAGCTGAAACAGCTGCACGACAAGCCGGTTGCGTGGGTATTGACACACCTTTTGGGCACTCAGTTCATCGAAATTTCACTGCCTAATCGCGTTCCATGTGGTTCTCTGCAGGGAGGGCACAGATCAGCACAGGGGCTCGCTGGACGATTGCTACACGGCGGAGCAGTACGCGGATCTGCACGAAAAGCACCTTCTGAGGGATATGAAAACGTTGTACCAGAGGGCCAGGGTTGCACTATCAGAAAGTCTCTGGCGGTGTTTTGCGGTGCAGGTGATGATTCAGCTCGCACACCAAATGTTGGGGAGGGGATGCAGCATTCGTGCTCTTCGTTTTGCCAACATGTTTGTCCGGCACACGCGTAGCAGCACGGCCGTCCCCGATCGCCAGAAGAATCTCCCTGTAATTGTTTTCGCCTCTCGAAAATCCAAGACGAATTCGACCAACAGGCTGACCCACCAATTCTTGTCCCGGCACATGAACTTCGCGCTTTGCGGTGTTGGTGGCCTTTTTTTGTGGATTCATTTCATCGACGACCTCGTGCCAATTTGATTCGGCACGGACATCGTTCCGCCCCTGGACTTCACCGACCCACTGCGGTGGTCGAAGAAGCACATTTTTTTCCCATTGAGGCACGGAAGGGAACAACTGCAGTAAGAGCTTCCGTACGTGACTCACAACAACTGGATTAATTGGGTGATGAACGACGTAGCTAAACCGCCCTGGAAGATGAGCAAAAAGACCCACGCGTTTCGCCGGTCGGGAGCCCAAGGCCTGAGCGACGATCGCTGTCCCGACCCCGACATCAACGCCCTCGGAGGCTGGGAGCAGGGCGAGATGCGAAAATCCTACGTCGTGGGAATTCCGTTTTGGCCTGTGTTGATGATGGCCGGATTCAGTGGGGAACCGGGAGATTACTGTCAGAATATTATGTTTCTCTAGTCTGCAGTGGGGTACTCAATAATGAGTACAGCCCAATTTAGGGTTTGCTATATGTACTCAACTGCTTGCTAGTGAACCTCCTCTCTTCTTCATTCCTCATTTCCTCACATGCTATCAGAGCATCTACGCTCCTGGCCTCTGGGCCCACCTAACTGCTTCTGCTGCTACTCTGTGTGCTGCACGCCCCGTGGCGTGCCCCTCGTGCTACTCTTCGCGGCCCCGTCGCCGCCCTTCTAGGCCCCTCGCGGCCCCTTCGCGGCCCCGTTGCCGCCCTTTCCAGGCCCCTCGCGGCCCCTTCGCGGCCCCGTCGCCGCCCTTCCAGGCCCCTCGCGGCCCCTTCGCGGTCCCGTCGCCGCCCCTAGCGGCCACGTTGCCGCCCTTCTTGGCCCCGTCGCCGCCCCTAGCGGCCCCGTCGCCGCCCCCAACGGCCCCGTCGCCGCCCTTCGCGGCCACGTCGCCGCCCTTCGCGGCCCCGTCGCCGCCCCTAGCGGCCCCGTCGCCGCTCTTCGCGGCCCCGACGCCGCCCCTAGCGGCCCCGTCGCCGCTCTTCGCGGCCCCGTCGCCGCCTCTAGCGGCCCCGTCGCTGCCTCTACCGGCCCCGTCGCCGCCCCTATCGACCCTGTCGCGGCCCTGTCGCGGCCCTGCCCCGGCCCCGCCCCGGCCATGCTCCGTCGCCTGGCGCGGCGCACCGGGGACCTGTGCACCGCCCCCCCCCCCCCCCTCTTTTCCCGTCGCCCGCCGCGGCTCCCTGGGGGGCCGCGCGCGGCCCCCTCAGGTCGCCTCGACAGGCGACGGGAGGGGCGACCGGGGGGGGGGGGGGGCGAGCGTCGCCCCCTCTACCGCTTGCTTTGGCGCCCAGGGAGGCCGCGCGTCGGCCCCCCCCTTCCCCCCCCCCCCCCGTAACCTCCCTACCCGTCGCCCGGCCCTGCCCTGTGTTAGGGTTTGGGGGTGGCGAGTAGGGGGTGGCGGGTGTGTGGTCTCCCCTGCTCCTCCTCCTCCTCTATCTCCCACTGCTGCAGCTGCCGCTGAGGGGGGTGGGTGTGTGGGAGTCGACGGAGTGGTGCTAGGGGGTGGGGTGTGAGTGAACCTAGGGGTGCAGTAGGGGGTGTGTGAAATGGGGGTGGGATAGTTTGGGGAGGTTGAAGGGGGTGGCCGCCGTGAAGCCCGCAGCTCCAGTCGCCCGTGAGACCGTTGCGCCAGTCGCCCGTGAGCCCGTTGCGCCAGTCGCCCGTGAGCCCGTTGCTCCAGTCGCCCGTGAGTCCGTTGCTCCTGCCGCTCAGAGTTAGCCGCGGAGCCAGTTACTCCAGTAGCCCGTGTGCCAGTTGCTCCAGTTGCCAGTGTGCCAGTTGCTCCAGTTGCCCGTGTGCCAGTTGCTCCAGTTGCGCCGTGTGCCAGCAGCTTCAGATGCCGCCCACTACCTCCTCTCCTCTCATAGTCCCTCCTCCTCCACACTTGCCCTCTGCGATAGCCTCTAGCTTTGCTTACATTTGTGAACTTTAAACTGTTGCTTCTTCTACTTGTGCTCAGAATGTGTGGTGACATTGTGATCCACCCTGAGCTTGTTCTGCTTTGCTTGTTGTGCTGATTACACCCCACTTTGACTATGGGGGTGTGTCAGAATATTATGTTTCTCTAGTCTGCAGTGGGGTACTCAATAGTGAGTACAGCCCAATTTAGGGTTTGCTATATGTACTCAATTGCTTGCTAGTGAACCTCCTCTCTTCTTCATTCCTCATTCTTCACAATTACTACATTGGCAGAGCGCACGCCAAGCTCGACGACCCTGTCGAGTGGGAGAAGTTGCAGGCCCTCTTCAAGAAGTTCATCTTCCCGCGCCTCGAATCTCAGTTGGCAGAGGTATCCCTCAAGTAGCCAGCTTTTAGCTGTTGCCAGATTTTGTTACGCGTGTCAGAGCTCACTCAACTCTCTGTCCTATCATCTCAGGTCGATAAGTATAACAAAGACAATCCAGAGAAGATGCACCTCTATGGCAGAAGTTTTTTGGAGGCTCTTGCGAACCCTGGGCGAGACATCATGGCAGAGGACCTTGCCTTGTGGTGGTTCTATTGCCCCGATCACGACAAGCTGTTCGACGGTACAAGACGGCCATGCGAGTGCCAGCGCCACCCGTACACGGACATGAATCCGCGCTGCCGCCACCCATTGTTTCAGAAGTGGGCCATCAAAGTTGCAATCATGCACAAGAATGGCATTGAACTTCGTGAAGCCCGGGGCAGCTCTGCAGCCGCTGTAAGTACAATAGTTCTCTGTTTTTTTACTTCCATTTCGGCAAATCTGACAATCTCTGAAAACCCTCGTTCGTTTTCCCGCAGGATGCGATCTACAAGCTGAACTCTACGCGAAAGTACCAAAAGCTCCTCGTAGAGAACAACTTGTTCCGGATCGATTGTGGTCAGAATGATCACGAGATTGGAGAGCTCAAGAACATGCTCGCTGCAAGCGAAGAGCGGGAGAAAAAAACAGCCGCTGAACTCGAGCAGCTCAAACAGGAGCTGGCTGCTTTGAAGGCGCATGCCCCGACCAACGCTAACGCAGAGGCTGCAGGTCCAGGGACGAGCGCATCGGCAAAGGTGGAAGCTGGTGGAGAGGCTCCGAAGCCCGAGAAGCCACAAGTCACCACTCCGGTGCAGGCATTTTTCGACCTTGTCGTTAAAACCTGGCGGGACTCGGAGACGGTCACAGAGGCATGGGAACACAGGGTGAAGGTGACTTTTTTGATGGACGGAAAGACGCTCCGCCAGCTGTCGTCCGAAAAGAGTTTCTACCCCACTTTCTCTTATATTGAGAAGGGAAAAAAGGACGATTCAGGCGACAAAAAAATGAAGCGGATGAGGAACATGATGCTCACAGTTGAGAAGTACAGGGCTAATGAATCGGAGGAGGCCACCCGAGCAGCCATTGCAAAGATCCAGTTGGACGTGGTGGATCGGAGTTCGATCAGCGCTCTGGCGGATGGCATGATTTTCGGAGACGAGCCACCACCGAACAGGGATATGACGACGTAGAACAAACACCGCAGGGTCGGGTACCTCTTTTTCGCTGCCAACATGGAAGGTGACGTGTGGGGAGAGACGATGTTTGGGAAAGATAATTGGAAGCAGATCAAGATCGAGGAGCCAAAGAAGCTGGCTAAACTGAAGAAGTAGTTCCCCAAGTTCGTTGCTTCCATGTTTGCCTGGTCATCCCTTTTTGGACCTCTTTTCTAATTTTCTCTTGACTTGGAACCATTGTTACCTTCTCTTCTACTGTGCTCTACACCGACCCCTAGTTCAGAGTTACATTTGTGTCTTCGGAACATTGTTGATTAGCGCCGGTTTTGGGTTAAAATTTAGACCATCAATTCCTACACTCCTACTTCGGAAACTAAGCATGGCTGAGACTTTAGTACAGAGTACTGCATTATAAAGTAGCAGGATTGTGCTCGAAACCATCAATCAGTTTATAGTGATAAACAACTAGTTGAAAATCATGGGGCGCAATATATGTAGAGCACAATTCACTCACGGAAAAGCAACGGTTTAGACAACACTACGCTACAAAGCTCTAGCAAGCTCGAATGTGCGACCTCACCCCGGAGTACTCGTCTAAGCGAACAATGGGAATGTCTCGAAAATCAAAGCAAGTTGCATACTACAAGTCAAAGCTAGTCAAGTCTCTTCATTTGGATCCATCCATTAGAGTTTGATTTTTTTCCGTTCCAAGGCATGACGATCGCGGGTTCGATGAAAACGTCACACAATATAATTCCTCTCTTCCTCACTAAACGTCACACGACAGAGTTCTACTCGACCACCCAACCGTGGGGACCACCCAGCTGACTCAGAACCCGACCTGGTGACGCAGCTGCTCGGGGACCACCTGCACTCGTGCATGTCGTTTCGTTCATTACGATGTTGCGTATCAGTTCGACCATAATAATAAGAAATTAGCGCATCACAATAGCGAAAACATCTCCATCACAATCGCGATTGTACACTTTGCATGCCACACGGTACACTAAGTCCCCGAGTCTCCAAACAAGCGACGCTGAGGCGAGGACGAAACCCCAACGAGCCTCACAGCCGCAGTTTGGGACACGTCCGTGGCAAAAGTCCTGGTTCGCGTGAACCCGAACCGGTGGATGTTGCAGCCGTGGGTTCACGAGTGGGGAGGGGGTAAAAGGGGCCCGAGGTCGTCATTTCTCATTTGTGCAAGCGATTGTGATTTTTTGCAATCGATTCTCAACCTTCGCTTCTGCTCTCGAACTTCAACCCAGGTGAGCACCGGGGGCTTGGGATAGGGGAAAGGTGTAGGAGGGTGGGCGGATTTTGTGTGCAAGGGGTGAGTGTGGATAGCTAGGTGAATTGTAGGGCCCGAGATTGTTGTGGTGTGCGGTGTGTTGTAATTTTGGTTTTTTTGCGTAATTCGGGATTGTAGAAATAGTGCGCAGTGATCGGCACGGTTTTGGTTTTTGTTCGCTGCTCATTTTCCGCGTCGTTGAACCCGTCATTTTTCGCGTAGTTGAACCCGTCATTTTTCACGTCGTTAAACCCGGTCATGTTTCGCGTCGTTGAACCTCGTATTTTTTTCGCGACCCTAAACCCAGTCACTGGGAGTTCGTGATGCGAATGTTGCTCGCCAGTCGGTCGCGCATGCCATGATGAATTGTGCCGTTCGCGTTTTCGACAGGATGGCTTGTGAGGCGCGAGCGTTGTCCGACCCCGTCGGGTGCCTTAAGAAGTTTGACGTCGCAGTGGAGGCGGGCGGAGCCACCGTTGTCCTGGCCGCGGAAGACAAGTCCGTTCTCGCGGACGATAGCGCCGACTTCACCGCCGCAGTCCTCGATTTCGCGTGCATGTAAGAGTGCGCTTCGTGTTTCATCTTCAATCGCGCGCCGGTATTGTTCTGACGGATCTAAGCTGCTCGTGTTTTTTGTTATGTTCTCAGTTTCGTGTTGGAGAAACACGGAGGTGATCGACGCAAAACGACAAAGATTTATACGTCGGCGCAGCAAGCAAAGTTGCTGGCATCCGATGCCCCCATACCCGCCATGCTCAAGTCCGACCTCCTCGCTTTCCCCCTGTGGTCCAAGTACGGATTGGCCGCGATTTTCACGAGCAATGCGAAATGGAACTAGTGCAGTGCCTAACGTTTTTTTCGCATGGCCATGAGCAGGTCGGATATCAACGAGCCGCTGTGTAGCATTATCGTGTTTTTCAAGCCGAACGACTTGCAGAACGAGGGCAGCGAGGGCTGCGCGACTCAACTCATCCATATTGACCCGGGCGTGGGACCTGACGGGCACGCCTCGAAGGTGGAGGAGATTGTCGCGTAAGAAAACTGTCATGTTTTTTTCGCACTTGGAGGGTTCGCGCTGATTCCGACTTCTGACGCGTGGCCGTGCGATTTGGGTCGCAGGTGGTTCAAGTCCTCTTTCGAGACGTATGCAAAACAGGACAAGGAGCCCAGCCTTAAACTTGTGCATCCGCGGGTGATGGCTTTGAAGCGGACACACATGGTTCGTGGGAAATCAAACGCACTCACTGATTGCACATTGCACGCCTCTGCGAAACTGACCTATCTTCTGTAATCGCGTGCAGGACCTAACCGCGATAGATGATTCGCGGTGTGGATCGGGCGTGAAGAGCGTCTACGGGTTCCAGCGCCTGCTTTCGGAATTCGTGACTCTGGCGAAGAATTCCGATGCTCCGGTCTGTGCCGTGGCGAACAAGAATCTGAAAGCAACTCGCGGCCAAATTCTGAAGCACGCGCAGGACATCGCTATCAAAATGAGCATCTCCGACCAGGCCGGAGGGTCCGGAGAGGCGTCAGGCCGGCGACACGCGGTCGAGGCCAGGCAGGAGGAGTCCGACGACGAGGAATATAAGGAAGCAGAGGGCGATCAAGAAACCGAGGGGGCGGGTGAAGGGGATGGCGACGGCAAGGACGGTGAGCAGCGAGACCGCAATGTTGCCACTGGAGGAAGAATGGGCGCGGACAGTCGAGGGCTTGGTCCAGGAGCAAGGGTTGAGCGTGGGTCTGCAGCTGTGGACCGCACCGCGGACCGTACGCTCCGTAGGTTGGAGGACACGATGGTGGGACTGAAGGCTTTGATTGCCGATTCGATTTTGGATGCGGTGGCGCGAACGCGTTACGAGATGGCCCCGTGGGGAAGGATGGGGACGCTCGAGGCAGGTGTGGCGACTGCCGCGGACCGTGGAGGTGGAGGCATCAGGATGGTCACCGGACCCTTGCGCTTTGAAACCGCAGAAGCAACGGGGAGCGAGGATCGCGGGGTGAAGAGGCCATAAGGGTTACCGACACCCCGTTCACCCTCGCCGCCCCCCAAGAAAGCAAAGGGCTCGTCCGAGCAACCGGAGGCCCGAGAACCTGGCTGCGGGAGTTTGGCTCAGAAGTCCAAAGCCGCGGGTGCGACTGTCAAGAGGCCCTCGCCGATCGCGTCTGGCACTGGAGGGCCGCCAGCAGCTGGAGGTGCCGCGACCCAGCAGGCTGGTGTGCCCTTGCTGCATGGCGCAGAGGAAATCCCTGACGCAGATGCTAAGGCAACGGAGGCCATGCAGAAGTGGTTGTCCATGGTTCAGCACCCGGAGAAGGCGGACGAGAAGGGAAGCGCGAAAGGAAAGGAGAAGGAGGATCCGAAATGGGGCGTTGGTATACGGCAAAACTCGCGGGGCTTGTTCACCTTGGAGCTTCACCACTCGTCACGCTGGTACTTCGGTTCCCACGCCAAGCTCCCTACCGTGCGGTTTCTGTGCGCGGTGGCACAGATGGTGTGGAATCAGAAGATTACCGAGGACAAGCTGGTTCTGATTGACGAGGAAAAAGAGGAGTGGACCTCCGATCTTGATGTGGCGCGGATTATGCACCCTGGAGTTTTCGCGGTGCTTTATCTGCGAGGTATCTGCGCGAGCCCCGAAAGGTCCGAATAGTCTGGTATCGGTGGTTTGCGATGTCATTATACAACACGTCTCTAATTATATCGATGTCCCGCATGCAGGATTCGAGCTGTGATGAAACGATACAGGACTTTAAAGAACGAAAACGCGGAAGCGAGCGACGAGGTCGCCTGCTCTGCTGCGGTTGGACTCGAGACCGTGGCGGACGATTCATCCGCGAAGGGCAAGAAGTTTGTGCCCTCTGGTGCTGGGAGTGTGGCGTTTGTTTGCGCAGTTTCCTGGATGCAGTGTAAGGGATGTGATCTGAAGAGCGCGGAAGCGAGCGCGAAACAGGCCGCGTTGCTTGCAGGAGCGAGCGATCTGAGCGTGGTTCTCTACCTCGCGGTTTGGAAGCACATCGTCACAGCAGCGAAGAAGGGACATGATGCTGCTAAGATCGAACTCCAGGTCGCGAAACATTTCGAGGTCGCGAAAAAAGCATCTGTCACGAAAAATGAGAAGAGCACCATTCACGAGAAGGTGGATGTGCTGAGAACCTGGAACTTCGACCCAGATGCCGCAAAGAAGATGCGGGCGCTGGGCTTGTACATCGAGTGCGGTGACGAACGCGCGAAGGCCAAGAATCGTGACGTTAGCCGGTCGCGTGTAAGAAAGAGTGCCGCGAAATCTGATGACGAAGGTGGCTCCCAGGCTGGAAAAAAGAGTGCCGCGAAATCGGACGACGAAGGTGGCTCCCAGGCTATTGAGCTTGACGACGATGAAACGGAGGAAATGTGATCGCGGCATGTTTTTGGCGTACGGGTGGTTGAGTTTTTTTTACTCTGGATTCGCTTTTGTGTTTTTGTTTTTGAATCGGGTTGTGCTACACCTGTTTAGGTCTCAACGGGGGTTTTGTCGTGTTAAGTCTAGGTAGCAAACTCAATCATGATTGCAAAATCGTTTATTCCAGAGGGCAAAGAGAACACAACACAACACGAAACACATCAGCAGGGGTCAGTCTAGCAGTTGCGAATTTTTGAGAAAACATAGTGTTCAGGTTTCGCGCAATCAAGATTCCCGTGGCCTTTTGTTAGACTCGTTCGTGGAAGTGTCGTTCGCGTCGATCCTGTTAGTGTCGTTCGCGTTTCAGAACACACGGAAGAGTATGACTCAGGCCCTCTCTGCATGGCTCCAAACACACATTCCCGCTCATGCAAATTTCGCGTTGCGTGCGATTCAGCCATTGGATCACTTTGGGCTCGTTTCATGCCGCGCTTGTTGGTGCTCTGGCACATGGCCATCACTGTCAGAACGAAAAGTGGCACGAACGGGATTTGTGGCTCTGGCTTCCGTCCAGCTCGGCGGCTTTCCATTCCCTTTTCGCGCAATGTCGTCGTCGCCTGAATGCTGCTGCGAAATCGGTAAGCCATTTCGCCTTTTAATCCGAACTCGCCGCGTGTCATTGTGCGACGCGCTAGTGGGCGACACGTGGCTTGAATGCTCGTGGGAAATAGTACTGTACATATGTATTTGATGCTCGCTAGATAGCTCTGCGAAGACGCGTGACCGGGCCAATGGCGCGCTTGCAGCGACTTCGTTACGTATGCACATCAGAGCGAGTTACCGACGTGCGAAAAAAAAAGGGAGGATTCTTCAAACTGAACCTAATAACAAATATCGGTGAGCTCACGGTGTGCGCGTTAAAACCAAACGAACAGAGGACTCTGTCAAACATTCATGCTATAGTCTTTCTAGGCTGTAGTGGGGTAGACAGTATGGGGTACAGTTTCCTAGGGTTACATATTTGTACCCAACTCATTTCCTAGTCAATCATTCATCGTTATTTCACATGGTATAGAGCAGGTTCCCTAGTGGGAACGTTTCCTAGGGCCCACCACTGAAAAGATTTTTTTTTTACCTGCCCGGACTGCGCTTCGCGCCTGACCTAGTCGCGCCCCATGCGCCTGCCCTCCCGTCGCGTCCCCTGCCCTTAGCGGCTCGTCGTGCCCTCTTAAGGCCCCTTCAGGGCCCCTCTCACGGCCCTTCGCGGCCCCTTCGCGGCCCCCTTCGCGGCCCCTTCGCGGCCCTTTGTGGCCCCTCTCACGGCCCTTCGCGGCCCCTTCGCGGCCCTTCGCGGCCCCTCGCGGTCCCTTCGCGGCCCCTCGCGGCCCCTTCTCGGCCCCTTCGCCGCCCTTCGCGGCCCCTTCGCCGCCCTTCGCGGCCCCTTCACGGCCCCTCAGCGGCCCTTCGCGGCTCCTTCACGGCCCCTCCGCGGCCCCTTCGCGGCTCGTCGCGGCCCCTTAGCGGCCCCTCTCCGGCTCTTCACGGCCCTGTCGCCCCGTCGTCGCCGCCCCAGCAGCAGTTGCCGTCGCGCCTGCTGCCGCCGCTGCTTCCTCCGCGGCCCCTCCACGACCGGTCGCCGCCGCCGCTGCTGTCGTGACAGCCGCCGCCGCTCCTGCTGAGACAACTGCCGCTGCCAATGCTGTGACATCCGCCGCCGCCGTCTCGGCCCTACCCTGCAGCCGAGGCGCGGCCCTCCTCTGCCGCCCTGTCGCGGCCCTGTTCCTACCGGCGCACCTCGGCCTTGCCCCACCGCTTGCGGGCCTCTACCCACCCGCCCCTGGTAAGAGCACCGCCGAGCCGCGCCCCTTCTGCTGTTGCCGCTTCTAGCCTGCTGCTGCTGCTGCTAGCCTGCTGCTCCTGCTGCTAGCCTGCTGCTGCTGCTGTCATGGCTACCCCCAATGTTCTCACCTTTGATGCTGAGGGTCGGGCTGTCGACTTTGAGGTGTGGGTCGATGATCTGCAGCTTTTCCTGCAGTGCGATAGGAAAGATGGTCTCTCACTGTGGTGGCGGTGGAGGTGGCGGTGGAGGTGGCGGTGGAGGCGGCGGAGGGGGTGGGGGTGGCGGTGGGAGTGGTGGCGGGGGTGGGGGCTTCGGTGGCGGCGGTGGAGGCGGAGGCGGCGGCGGCAGTGGCGGTGGGAGCGGAGGAGGCGGTGGTGGCGGCGGTGGCAGCGACGGTGGAGCTGGTCGGGGTGGCTCTGTGCAGCGGGGCGGCTTCAGTGGTGGTCACCGCCAGCAGCAGCAGCGCACTCGTGAGATCCCGCCCCCTCAGCAGCTTCGTGAGTGGTATGCTGCGCGTCAGCGGGGTGGGGGTGCTGGTCCCTGTGCCTACGTCCTGCGTACCGGCGACCGCACTGGTGAGCCGTGCGGTGGCCCGCACACCACCCAGCGCCGCTTCGGCCGCCTGACAGACGCCTGGCGTCTCCAGTTCCCTGACGCCACTGAGATCCCTCGCTGGGGCGAGTTGCTTAGGTCGGGGGTTGCTATCTTTGATCTTGATTATGATGCTATTCTTGCTGCCATGTATGTTGTGTCTACTAAAAAAAAAGGGTGACTGTTACCTGTGTGTTCCGTCTGACCCGGGCATTGAGGCTGCTGCTCTAGGTGCTGGTGAGGCTGCTGCTCCAGGTGCTAGTGCGTCTGCTGCTCCAGGTGCTGGTGAGTCTGCTGCCCCAGGTGCTAGTGAGTCTGCTCTCTCAGGTACCGCGTCCGCTCAGGCTTTGCACACTTTCACCCTTGACTCGGGTGCTTCCCGCTCCTTCTTTCGAGACCGCACCACACTAACGCCACTTAGTCGGCAGGTTGCAGTCTCGTTGGCAGACCCCTCTGGGGGTCCTGTCCTTGCCCACTTCTCCACTGTCTTACCGTGTCCGGCGGCCCCTTCTGGCACCCTGTCAGGTCTTTACCTTCCCTCGTTCTCTACGAACCTGGTGAGTGGTGCTGACCTACAGGATGGGGGGGTTGACCAGTTCACTCCTGCGAGTCAGCGAGTGACCCACCCTACTCTGCGGTGGACGGGGAAGGTTGGCGATGCGTCTGCGTTCCGTGTCTGGGGATCTCGGGCTTTTGTCCGCGACTTGTCTGCGGACAAGCTGTCCCCTCGTGCTGTTCCCTGCGTCTTCCTTGGCTTCCCCCCTGACGCGCCTGGTTGGCAGTTTTACCACCCCACCTTGCGCCGTGTTCTGTCCTCCCAGGACGTCACGTTTGACGAGTCGGTTCCTTACTACCGTCTCTTCCCCTACCGCACTGCCCCTCTCCCCCCCCCGCCGCTCTTCCTCGCGCCAGGTCCTCCCCCGGTAGACCCCCTCCCCCCTCAGGGTCCTGCCCCCTCAGGTGTGTCCCAGGTAGACGCAGTCGAGCCTGTCGAGGTAGCTGTTGACTCTGGTGCTGCTGAGGGTGCTGAGCCTGCGGGTGCGGAGTCTGGGGGTGCTGAGCCTGGGGGTGCTGGGTCTGGGGTGCTGAGTCTGGGGGTGCTGAGCCTGGGGGTGCTGCGACTGGGGGTGCGGAGCCTGAGGGTGCTGGGCCTGCTCGTGTGGAGTCTGGCGGTGCTGGGTCTGGAGGTCCTTCGGGTGGTTCGTTCCGGCGGGAGCTACCCTCTCCACAGGAGCTGCGCGAGTGGTTTGCTCGGCGCTGGAGTCGTGCTGCTGGAGCTGGAGGTGCCGCTGGAGCTGGAGGTTCTACTGCTGCTGAGGGTGCTGACGCCACGGGTCCCGGAGGTGCTCGTACTGGAGGTACTGGAGCTGCTGGGCCTGGGGTTGCTCCTGGTGCTGGAGCTGCTGGCGGTGCTGGAGCTAGCGGTGGTGCTGGAGTAGGTGCTACTGGAGGTGCTGGAGCTATGGCTGTTGGGTCTTCTGGTGTTCCTGCTGGAGCTGGAGGTGCTGCTGTTGCAGGTGCTCCTGTGGGTGCTGGAGTAGCTGCTCCTGGAGCTGGTGGAGCTGCTGGAGTCGTGGCCGACCGTGGGGGTGCTGGTCCTATCCCTGCTGGTTGTGGAGGTGCTGCGCGGCCACGGCCGTACTTCATTCCGCTCCTTGAGCAGGTTCTTGGTCTTCCGCCCTCTACTGGTCCTGCTCCTTCCTTAGAGTTTCCACTGCCTGTCCAGTCCGAGTCACAGTTACAGCCCGCCTCCCCACTGCCTGCTCCTCCTCCCTACACTGGTCCTACTGGAGGTCTTGCTGAGCGTCGTGAGCCCGCGTCTCGTCCTGCGTCGCCTGTTCGTGCTGCTCGCACTAGTCGTCGTGTTCTGCGTCAGCGTCCTCCTGCGGTCCCGGGCACACACCAGATGGCACTGCGTCCTTCCACTGCTCCACTGCGTGTCCCTTTGCCGTCTCCCCCAGAGTCCTCTCTTCCTGCTCTTGCTGACCCGGAGTCTGACTCTCTTCGTGCTGCAAGTCCTACTGTCACGCGTCTCCTGGCTACTGCTGTCACTGACCCTTCCTTTGCGTCCACTGCTGCGTCTGCCTTAGTTGCTGAGCTTGTCGACTTCGCTACTCGCTGTCGTCTAGACTACGCCGCTAGTCTTGTTGCTGAGTCTGAGTCTGTCTGTCCTCCGTCCGTCGGGGGTGAGTGTGCTCTTAGCACGGACGTCCTTGAGGACAGGCAGGAGGAGTTCCAGTGTTTTGCTGCTGCTTTGCCTCATCTCGTGTCCATGCTGATTGCCCCTGAGGGAGACCCGGATGCAGCAGACATCCCGACTCCGCGCTCTTACGCAGAGGCGATAGAGAGTCCCTACTCCTCTCAGTGGCAGTCAGCCATGGACGCAGAGATGGCTTCTTGGAAGTCCACAGGCACCTACGTCGACGAGGTTCCCCCACCTGGGGCGAACATCGTCAGTGGCATGTGGATTTTCAGGGTGAAGCGGCCGTCGGGTTCTCCGCCTGTCTTCAAGGCGCGTTACGTGGCTCGAGGCTTCAGTTAGCGGCAGAAAGTTGACTACTTTCAGACCTTCTCTCCCACCCCGAAGATGACCACTCTTCGGGTGCTGCTGCATATAGCCGCTCAGCGCGACTACGAGCTTCACTCTCTTGACTTCAGCACTGCTTTCCTACAGGGCAGCCTGCACGAGGAGATCTGGCTGCGCCGCCCACCTGGCTTCACTGGGTCGTTTCCTCCTCGTACCCAGTGGAGCCTCCGGCGGCCAGTCTACGGTCTCCGCCAGGCACCCCGTGAGTGGCACGACACACTGAGGACTACACTTGCGGCTCTTGGGTTTGCTCCTTCTACTGCCGACCCGTCGCTGTTTCTACGCACCGACACTTCTTTGCCGCCGTTCTACATCCTCGTGTACGTCGACGACTTGGTCTTTGCTACTGCTGACACTGCTGGACTCGCCCACGTGAAGTCCGAGCTGCAGAAGAGACACACGTGCACAGACCTGGGTGAACTGCGCAGCTACCTTGGCTTGCAGATCACCCGGGACAGAGCACGGCGCACCATTACTCTAACTTAGTCACACATGGTGCAGCAGGTCCTTCAGCGCTTCGACTTCACGTACTCCTCGCCTCAGGCCACTCCTCTGTCTACTCGCCACTCGCTCTCAGCTCTGCCTTCGGATGAGTCCGTAGAGCCGAGTGGCCCGTACCCAGAGCTTGTTGGCTGCCTCATGTACCTGATGACCTGCACTCGACCTGACCTTGCATACCCTCTTAGCATCTTGGCACACTATGTTGCTCCTGGGAGACACCGACCAGAGCACATGGCTGCAGCGAAGAGGGTGTTGCGCTACTTGTGCAATACGTCGGGCATGGGGCTCGTGCTTGGAGGGCGGAGTCCAGTGGTCCTCACTGGTCACGCAGACGCTTCTTGGGCTGACGACCAGGCTACGCAGCGGTCGTCACAGGGTTACACCTTCAGCCTTGGTTCTGGCTCTGTTTCGTGGCGGTCTACCCGCTCGTCTTCTGTTCTCGGCTCCAGCTATGAGGCTGAGATCTACGCAGGGGCCATGGCTGCACAGGAGTTACGCTGGCTCACCTACCTGCTGACTAACCTAGGAGAGCCGCCTCGTTCTCCTCCAGTTCTGTACGTAGAAAACAAGGCCATGCTGGCCTTGTGTCGGGAGCACAGACTGGAGCACAGAACGAAGCACATTGCTCTGCGCTACTTCCTTGCTCGTGAGCTGCAGCAGCGTGGTCAGCTGCGACTTGCGTACGTGGCCTCTCGGGCCAACACTGCTGATATCTTTACCAAGGCACTTCAGCCTTGTGATTATCAGCGCTTTTGTACGATGCTAGGTCTTCTGCCTACTTGGCCTCACTTGCTCACTTCTTGACCTTGCTTGTACTGTGATCTATCTATACCTGCACTTGCTTGTTTACCTTTATATATCATCTTGCATGTGAACTGGCCTTGTGGCCTTGAAATTGTGCTCGGAATGTGTGTTGACATTGTGATCCACCCTGAGCTTGCTGTGCTTTGCTTGACTGGTCTTGTGACCCCTTGTTCTCCCCCACTTTGCCTATGGGGGTGTGTCAAACATTCATGCTATAGTCTTTCTAGGCTGTAGTGGGGTAGACATTATGGGGTACAGTTTCCTAGGGTTACATATTTGTACCCAACTCATTTCCTAGTCAATCATTCCTCGTTATTTCACAGACTCTGCTGCGAGGATATTTGCCAAAGCGAGGCACTCTTACGGGTTGGGATAAGGTCAGGCCCGATAGCATAGGTTCGCATATCCCGAACCTATGTCTTTTCGCTGAGGAGGGTGAGGGCAGAAACGCTTATTTGGGGTTGCAGGTCGTCATTTTCCATTTGTGCATTCGCATCTCGCTTTTTTCTTCAGTTTCTCATCTCTCCTTCCCTTCAAGCAAGGCTTCTTCAAGGTGAGAGATAGGACGGGGTTAAGGGAGGGGGGATTAGGGGATTGGGGAATAGGGGTAGAAGGTAGGGGTCGTAGTACATTAGGGAAGCGGTCCCCTAGCTAGAGTTGTTCTTGGTGTTACTACTAGCTCCGTTTCGCGGTTTAGGGTTTACCGCGGTTTTGTGTGAGCAATTTCAACTCAATAAAAGCGGGAAGCACAGCAGAGAATCAACTTTGTGGCTTGGTTTTCGCGGCACCTATTATCCCAATGTTTTGTGTGACCAAAGTCTACGTGCGCAACGCGCGAAGCAAATTCGAGAATTATAGTGGTATTAGTAGCAGCTTTGTTTGCGCTCCACATACTACCCCTCTGTTTTGTGTCAGCAATTTCAACGTCCGGAATGTGCGAATCTCGTCTGAGAATAGGTGGTGTTAGTAGTTGCGCATTTTTTGCGGCACTTACTATCAACCCTGTTTTTGGAGGTGTTTTCGCGGTCTTGTCGTGTTTTCGCGTTTGCTGATTCCATTTTAACACAGGATGTCACGTGAAAGGCGCGCGCTTTTCGACCGCATGCTGAGCCTCAAGAAAGTCGACGTCGCCACGGAAGCGGGCGGAGCCACCGTTGTGCTAGTGGAACAGGACAAGCGAAGTCTTACAGATGAGACCCTTGAATACACCGCCGCAGCACTGGATTTCGCATGCATGTACGTTTTTGTTACCGACTTTGTCTTTTGACCGCATTTGTCATTTTTTATGGGCTTTAGAAAGAGCTACAATTTTCAAGTTGCCGATTGAGGTAAAACTGTGTGAATTATGCAGGTTCGTGCTGGCCAAACAAGGGGGCGACCGCGAGAAGTCTACACGAATTGTCACAACGGGGGCGCAGGGCGGCTTGTTGGCTACGGACTGCACGAAACAACACATGGTCCCGAACGCGGAAATCTCAAACATGCTGAACATGGATCTCGTTGTTTTCCCTTTGTGGGCAACGTAAGCATTATCCGCTTTAGCGCTTTGCATTATATGTACCCTCGGCTGACTCCCATCTTGCGTGCAATGTGCAGCGAAGAAAACGGCATCCCGGTTTGCAGCATCCTCGTTATTTTGGGGCCAAATCAGTTGCAGTACGAAAGGAACAAGGAATCGAGCACGCGAATCATCCACATCGGCCCTTGCGTGGGCCCGGACCCGCAGAGGTTGCAGGCTACGAACATCGTCGAGTAAGACTCGCCTCCTTATCGCGACGATTTCGTATGCTTTATTGCTGCGTCTAAACTCCGGTTCTGTGTTTGTGCTTGCAGATGGTTTAAGAAAAGCGTCGAGAAATACCATGAGACTGACGACGAGCCGAGCCTTGAATTTGCATGTGACCGAGCGCGACCTTTGAAGCGCAAATATATGGTACGTGGCCGCCCTAAAACTCCGGCCGCACGAGTAACCACTGTATCCTAACCATGCATGTGATTACTAATTCCCCGTGCAGGATCTCAGCTCCTTGGACAAGGTGAAGGCAGGATTCGGATTACAGGCTGTGTACGGGTTTTCGTGCATCCTCTCTGAATTCAAGGGAATTACGAAATTTCCGGGGGAAACCGTCCGTGCTGCGTCTGTAAAGGATTTGAAGCCTTTGCACGATAAGATTGTGAGGCACGCTCAGGATATCGCTTTTGAGATTCTCAACCACGAAGCTGTCGGTTCACGCGGCCACGGTGGGCCAGCGGGGGTCGCACATAAGCGATCCGGGGTTGCTGGAGCAGCGGACGCAGGCAAGGGCAAGGGTGAGGCCGACGGCGAGGAGGGGGGCAAGAATAATGGCGCGGGCAAGGGCGTGGGCGTAGGCGAGGGCGAGCGAGATGAGGATGGCGATGGCGAGGATGAGGGCGAAAACGAGGGCGATAACGAGGATTACGAAAACGAGTGGGAGGGCCATGTTGGTGGGGACGAACAGGGCGCGTGGTACGGCGAGGAGGAGGACGAAGGCGAGGGCGGAGGCGAGGGTGGAGGCGAGGCCGGGGGTGCGTATCGTGGTGTGTGGGGACATGCCGCAGGGCACAAGGCAACACGAAATTTGGGGCCGCGTTTGCCGATGCATGTCGGGGTCCGCAGTTTCGCGGATTGGCAGCAACGAGGCGACTGGGTCTTCGGTCTGAGCGTGCGAAGGTGCAGCGGCGGTCGGTGGACGAGCTATTAACGTGGCCTGTGCACACGCTCGCGCACGAGGTCGTCCGCCTCGACTATGCTCTCGAGAATTCGCAGCAAGACCTGGCTGACATGCGACAGGAACTTCTGGTGCAGCGAAAAAGAATCCGCGAACTTCTGGCAAAGATGGAAGATCAGAATGCAAGGTTGACAGGTTTTGCCGAGAAATGTGCTGGGAATTTTCGCAGATTAGAAGACATGGAGAGACGTGCTGCCAAGGATCTCGCGGATGCTGTGCACGAAGTGCGGACTGAACGATCCTCCGCGGCTGCGCAGCGCGGGTCGTCAGAGCGCACGGTGTTGAAGTTGGCCGAAGCGACTACTTCCCTCATGTCCCTGGTTTCGCAACGCGAATTTTCTTCGCTAGTAGCAACTGGGAGGGAGACAGGAATGGCTATCGCAGGTGAAAGGAAAGAAGCCGGATTGCTGGTTTCGGGACAAGACCGCCGAGTGGGTAAGGAATCTGTGGAAGCGACAACTGCAGAAGACAGGGGTGCGAAGCGTTGCACGGTCGTCACTGCAGCAAAGGGAACTACACCATCCGCGAAAAAATCTAAGTCGAATTCCGCCCCAGATGTCACCCGTCAGCCACCAACCGGAAACGTGGGAGGCTCTTCCAAAGCTACAGGCGATGTACATCACGGGTCATCGCAGATCGCGGCTGGTAAGGGTGATGTGGAGGTGCTGGAGGTCGAGGATCCGGACGAGATCGAGGCCACGATGGCAACCCAGGCGTTGCTTGCTTAACTCTGTGGTGGGAAGGGGGTTGCAAAGGTCGCCCCGAAGGAGAAGGATCTTGGGGTTGGCATAAGGGCAAACGCGAAAGGGACGGGTTGGACGCTGGAGTTGCACTATCTGAACCTGCGCTGGTACTTCGGAAGCTTCTCCGTTCTCGCCACCGCTCGATACACGGCCGCGGTGGTACAGCCCGTGTGGCACAAAAAGGTTCCGAGTGATAAGATGGTTCTGTCCAACGAGGAAGAGGAGAAGTGGACCGCGGATTTGGATGTTGCGCGACTTCTGCATCCTGGAGTGCTCGGTGTTATGTTCCTTCACGACATCTGCACCGGCGGCAGCAGGTGGGTTTTGCAAGTGAGCTCACGAATTTCGGGCTTCCATGTGGTGCGTTCCCTAATGTAGTTTTTGTGTTAATTTTCGTGGCAGGATCGAAAGTATGTTTTCGCGCTTCAGGCACACGAAAGATGGACCGGATAACCTGAATGACGAGGTGGCGGCCTCAGTTGCGTTGGGGCTTGAGGTGGCGTTGGACACAACTTACGTGAAATCCAAGGTGCCGGAGGGAGCTCTTGCCGGTGCCGTTGCGTTTGTGGTCACGTACCTGTGGCTGGTTTCCAAGGGCCGTCGTGATGGCGCCATCGCCGACACGGAAGCGAAACGGGCTGCCAAGAAGGCAGGAGCACCCGACCTGAGCGTCACAATCATCGTAGCCGCGTGGAAGAACTTTCGCGTCCATGTGAAAAAAAGCCAACATGCTGCCGCTGTTGAGAAGTTTGTGCTGGAAAGTTTCGCGGGAGCGGGCAACAAGAGTCCCGTTGACGAGATTGTCGATGTGGTGAGGACATGGTGTTACGATCCGGAGGTAGCCGCAAAGATGAAGGGAGATGGGATGTTCGTGGAGTGTGGCGAGGATCGCGCCAAAGCCCGGAAACGCGAAACTTTGCGTCCTCGCGTCAAGAAAACACCAGCGAAGGATGACGACATTGAGGAGATTTCTGATGAGGAGGCGTAACTTCCTGGTTGGAGTCAATGTTTCGCGTCTCTAGCGGGACAAGAGGTTTTGTTTTTCTTGTTGAACCGACGATTTCTCTTTTAGGCCTGGTTGGTGCAAATAACATGTTGCGTGGTGTGGGCTGTATATCTTCGCGGGTCACTGCTTTGTGCATATACGTTTCTTTTTGGTGCAAATAACATGCTGCGTGGTGTGTGTCGTAGAGACCGTTTTTAATGTGGAACAAACACGTGGAATACGATACCTTTTTGTCTTAGGGCGTAAAGAACTAGGAACCGAGGAACCGAATTAAACCTACGTATGAGACTCACTCGCGAATAAGCGCGGGTGTGATTCCGTATGCAGTGCGAAATGTTCCGTAGAGCGCGACATGTTTCCTAGAGCATTGATTGTTCCTCTGTTTTTTTGTTGGAAAGCCGGCCTTCTCAAGATAAACAGTGGTCATAAATCGAGAGCACAAAAAGGTAAGTAAAGGCTGGCAGGTTATCGAAAAAGAAACCATACAACCGAAAATGGATCGGAGCAAAAGGAAACTCGAAATTGAGCTATCGCCCCGTTTATCACTCGTTGCCTGCCGCATTTGCCTTCCGTCGTCCCCCTTTCGTGGGTTGAGGAAAATGGAGCATCCCACTCTGATACGTGTAAAGGCTTTGTGCCGCAAGACAGCACTCGCACCAGTACACCAGCACCCTCGAAACCACTTTCGCCATTTCAACAGCCTGTGTCTCCCCAGGCTCGAGATCCACAAGGTTGAGAATAGCCTTGGTGAGTACCACTTCCCAGTCTGCCTTTTCGTGCGTTTGGTTCATGACAGATTTTAAAGCCCACACTCCGAGCCGAGCCGTTGAGGTTGCTCGAAACGCAAGGCTTCCCTCGTTAAGCGTGCCACGAGCCGCCTCATCCGCACCCTCCGCCCAGTCTTGGTGGGGAATGCCGATCGAGGCACACCACAGGGTATAGAGGGTTGCAGCCACTCCCGCTGCATAGACCGCGGAACTGACACTGAATGGGGCCGACACCAGCCCAACCCCTCCGTGCACCAGCGCCTGTCCAATCCCCGTACAGACACCCACCTGGAAATGTGCGCCTTCTTTCACCCGTGCGTAAGCTTTTTTCATCACGTTGTCGAAGCTGCATAGTAGGGGTGGATACGAGGTTAGTTATGAAGAACGAAAACATGTTTTGTAAGCATGCTGAATCAACACGAACACTCACTTTTCGTATTTGTCCAGGTTCAATTTGTTCATAACACTCCAGACACCTGTCGGGAGTTCACGAGCGAATTCGAGGTGGACCGCCCACTCTCCAACCTCGACAGGATCCATGCCGTAATGGACCATGTCCGTGTCGGGGAAATAGGCCATCCAACACACGGCCACCGTGGAAGTCGCGCAGTTTCTTCTCCTTGAAGCTCCCCATGTTCCTCTTCACACCTCCGACGGTCTGCTCCGAGTTGTAGCGCACGGACACCACCCCGTCCTTGTTGGTCTTTTTGCGTGTAGTAAGACCACTCGATCTGAAATGCTTCGTTTCCCCCCATCGCTTCCCTAGCTCGTCTGGTAGTACGTCAATCCTTCGCTATGCCACCTCGTCTGTCGCCTCTCCCAATGTGGGTTGCACATTCTGATTTCTCGACACATTTTCACCGACTGCATCCTCTGACTGCGCAGCTCCGTAAGACCCCTCATCTGCGTCCATGTTCGTTCCCTGTGGTCTATGCGAGCTCTTTTCGAAGGCGGTTGAGTCTCTGAATCAGCAGGGCCTGTCAGATGTACCCAATCATCTTGCTCCTCCACCAGGTCCACTACTTGCAGTTGTGCTTCCGGAACCATGCTAAGCACATTTAGAATCCCGGCACACACTACACCTTCCGCCTCTTCTCCCTGCCCTTGCTCCGCTGCCGCATCCACATTCTCCCCCGCAATTCTTCGCCTTTCCTTTTCCATTTTCTCCGTTTCTGCCACTAACTCCTTTTGTTGCATCTCCTCTTCCTTCTTTGCGGCTTCCTCCAACTGTGCAATACGCTCCATCTCCTTCTGCGCTTTCTGACGCTCTATTTCAAGGTCCTTTTTTTGCTTTTCGGCCTCCAACCGCTTCGCTTCAGCGAGCTTTGCTATCCGCTCACGCTTTGCCTCCAACTCTGCCTCCAATTGTGCCCGCCTCTTCACCGCCTTCGCGTGCTCCTCCCTCTTTCGCTTCTCCTCGCTTTCGCGCTCGACCCGCCTTTCCTCCTCTCGCTTCCTTCTCTTCCCTCTGCCTCGTCTCTTCTTTTTCGCGCTGCACCCTTTCCTCCTCCCTCTTCTGCTCTTCCTCTTCCCTCTGGCGCTTCTCTTCCTTTTCGCGCTCGACCTCTCGCTCCTCATCCCTCTTCCTCTTTTCCTCCTCCCTCTGCCGCTTCTCCTCCTTTTCGCGCTCCGGATTTTTCTCCTCCCTCTTTCGCTGTTCCTCCTCCCTCCGCTGCTTCACCTCCTTTTCGCGCTGCACCCGCCTCTCCTCTAGCATTCTACCCTCATCCTCACCCCTCTGCCGCTTCTTACCCGATTCGCGCTGGTCCCACACACGATGTGCCTCCACCATTGTATTTCCCACCATCCATGCTTGCTCCCTCTGACATGCAGTCCGCTTGCGCGTTTCGGCCGCCAACTTCTCCAGGCTCTCCTTCTCCTTCTCTTTCTGCAACTCCTTCGCCGCAAACGTCTCTCCCCAGTCTCTTCTCACCGGCCGAGACAAGTCAACATCTGCCACACCAGCGCCCACCTCACACGCCTCACCCACCTCACCCGCTTCGCCCTCGGGAGTCGCGACAAACCTTTCCATTACTTTTTGTGCAGCGGCGATAGGGATGTCCGATGAGTCTGCTTCGGCCTGCGATCGCGTGGAGTTTGGCGTGGCCTCTGATCTGGCGGCGTCAGGATTTCCGACGTAGATGGGTCCAGTCCGCCCTTTGAGATTTGTTCCGGGTGGTCTGGCGGCGAGAGGATTTCCGACGTTGATGGCTCCAGTCCGCTCTTTGAGCTTTGTGGCATCTGGTCTGGCGGCGAGAGGATTTCCGACCTTGATGGCTCCAGTCCGCTCTTTGAGCTTTGTGGCATCTGGTCTATCGGCGAGAGGATTTCCGACGTTGATGGGTCCAGTCCGCTCTTTGAGCTTTGTGGCATCTGGTCTGGCGGCGAGAGGATTTCCGACGTTGATGGGTCCAGTACGCCCTTTGAGCTTGGTGGCGTTTGGTATGGCAGCGAGATGATTTCCGACGTGGATGGCTCCAGTCCGCCCTTTGAGCTTTGTGGCATCTGCTCTGGCGCCGTGTGGATTTCCGACGTTGATGGGTCCAGTCCGCCCACGGAGCTTTGCTGCCAATCCTGCAAGAGCCTTCTGAATAGCTTTGAAACTCCGAGAGTTTTGGTCTTCCGCAACTCTGAGATCCTCCCACACTGTGTATACGCTATTTTCAATAGCCTTTTCGAGGTATTCGATGGAGACGGATGCGATCGTGGACTCAAGCTTTCCCCCTTTTGACGCTTGCTCTACCGCCTGCGCCACTACACCCTTCAGCCTTTCCAGAAATGCCTTGGAAAACCCCTCGAGCTTTTCCTGCAATGCTTCTACAACCGCCGTTGCAGCTGCTAGACCTGCATCAGCTGCTGCCGCTCGTGCCTCGGCCGTAGATGTCGAAAGAGCAGAACGCATTTCGCGAAGCTCCTCGCGCTCTCGGACAACAGAATCCTTTAGCATGTGGTACTCGTGTGTCAAATCATCGTAGTCCTACAAATACCGCGTTTCCCATCCCTGCATCCGCGCACCAAACTGGCGAATCTCGGCCATGCAGTCGCTGAAGCGAACACCTTGTTCCGCCGAAATCTTGGCCACTGACCTCGCCACCATTGTCAGACGCCGCATTAACTCCCGTATGGGTTGCACCCTGCCTCTAGCTGCGATGCGGTCTCCGGCCTCCTCGAATCCACCCGCCGTCTCCTCAAAAACCTGGGGCCAAGCTTTCTCATGTTCCTGCAGTTCCCTCTCCAAGGCCACCCATTCACCCTCCTCCAGTTCCTCGCCCTGCCCCGCAGCAGGATTCTCTGCCGCACGTGGACGACTCCTCTGAATAGGGAGCGCACTAGCCGCACTCTCCTGCTCCTCTTCCACCCATCCACCCGCATGCCTCAGCTGATTCTCCCTTCGGTGCGCTTCCTCTACTCCAAATCCCACCCCACGCCAGACATGCTCCTCCGCAACTCTCTCACCCTGCGGTATTAAACGCGCTTCACCCTCTCGCCGACCAGCTTGCCTTGACTGCTCGAGCCTCCTTCGGTCTCCCTCGCCAACCCTGTTCCGTCCTGTTTGATCATCACGCGGGCCACCTTTCTGCAGGATGCCCTGTCTCGGTCCCAAATCCGCTGCCCTACCTCGCGTTGTCCCCGGCTGGCCCTCGGTTGTCTGGTCGCCTTTCACCCCTAGTGGAGCTCCTTCCCCGGCAGGTCGCCCCATCTGCGATTGAAAGACCCTCGCGCCCCTATAGGCCTCGTTCGTGTGACGAGTTCCATCACCACGCCGCTGCCCTCCGGCACATTGTTCACCCAACCCAGCAACCTCTCTCTGCCTTTCGTGCCTCTTCGGAGCGCCCCCATTCACACGCCGATCGTTCTTCTCCCGTCGATCACTCTGACGCTCCAGACCAAGATTCTCCCCGGCTGCACCCATCTGTCTTGCTACTTGCCGTTCGCGCTGTAGACTTAGAAGCTCGTGCTTTCGGCGGTCGCTTTCGGCTCTCTTCCGTTCCCGTTCCTGCCCCTTCTGAGCCTCCTTCCTTTCGCGCGGTTCTCTCTCACCAGCCTCCACCCTCTGTTGCTCTCGCTCCCCTTCCCGTGGCTCATCTCGCGCTTTCCGCTCTCTGGCCTCCAGCCTCTTACGCTCCCGCTCCCCATTTTCCCTTGCTTCCTTTTCGCGCGCCTGTCGATCCTCGACATCAAGCCTATTCCGCTCCCGTTCCTCCTCCCTATGCCGCTTCTCCTTTTTTTCCCGCTCTTCCTTCCTCTCCTCCTCCCGCTGCCGCATATCCCCTTTTTCGCGCTCTGCCTATTTTTCCTCCCCCCTTTTTCGCTCTTCCTCCTCCCTCTGCCGCTTCTCCTCTTTTTCGCGCTCAACCTGTTCCTCCTCCCTCCTCCGCGCATTCTCCTCCCTCTGCCGCTTCTCCTCCTTTTCGCGCTCCACCTTCTTTTCCTTCTCCCTCTTCTGCGCTTCCTCCTCGCGCTGCCGCTTCTCCTCCATTTCGCGCTCAACCTGTTCCTCCTCCCTCTTCCGCGCTTCCTCCTCCCTCTGCCGCTTCTCCACCTTTCCGAGCTCCGCCCTTCTCTCATCCTCCTTCTTCCGCACTCTCTCTTCCCTCTGCCGCTTCTCATCCTTTTCACGCTCCTCCTTCTTTTCCTCCTCCCTCATCTGCTCTTCCTCCTCGCGCTGTCGCTTCTCCTCCTTTTCGCGCTCAACCTGTTCCTCCTCCCTCTTCCACGCTTCCTCCTCCTTCTGCCGCTTCTCCTCCTTTTCAAGCTCCGCCTTTCTATCATCCTCCCTCTTCCGCGTTTCCTCCTCCCTCTGCCGCTTCTCCTCATTTTCGAGCTCACCCTGTTCCTCCTCCCTCTTCCGCGCTTCCTCCTCCCTCTGCCGCTTCTCCTCCTTTTCGCGCTCCGCCTTTCTCTCATCCTCCCTCTGCCGCTCTTCATCCTCCCTCTGCCACTTCTCTTTTTCGCGCTCAACCTGTTCCTCCTCCCTCCTCCGCGCTTTCTCCTCCCTCTGCCGCTTCTCCTCCTTTTCAAGCTCCGCCTTTCTCTCATCCTCCCTCTTCCGCGCTTCCTCCTCCCTCTACCGCTTCTCCTCTTTTTCGAGCTCACTCTGTTCTTCCTCCCTCTTCCGCGCTTTCTCCTCCCTCTGCCGCTTCTCCTCCTTTTCAAGCTCCGCCTTTCTCTCATCCTCCCTCTTCCGCGCTTCCTCCTCCCTCTGCCGCTTCTCCTCTTTTTCGAGCTCACCCTGTTCCTCCTCCCTCTTCCGCGCTTTCTCCTCCTGCTGTCGCTTCTCCTCCTTTTCAAGCTCCGCCTTTCTATCATCCTCCCTCTTCCACGCTTCCTCCTCCCTCTGCCACTTCTCCTCATTTTCAAGCTCCGCCTTTCTATCATCCTCCCTCTTCCGCGCTTCCTCCTCCCTCTGCCGCTTCTCCTCATTTTCGAGCTCACCCTGTTCCTCCTCCCTCTTCCGCGCTTCCTCCTCCCTTTGCCGATTCTCCTCCTTTTTGCGTTCTGCCTTTCTCTCATCCTCCCTATGCCGCTCTTCCTCCTCCCTCTGCCGCTTCTCCTCTTTTTCGCGCTCAACCTGTTCCTCCTCCCTCTCCCGCGCGTCCTCCTCCCTCTGCCGCTTCTCCTTTTCGCGCTCCCCCTTTTTTTCCTCCTCCCTCTTTTGCTCTTCCTCCTCGCGCTGCCGCTTCTCCTCCTTTTCGCGCTCCACCTTCTTTTCCTCCTTCCGCTCATCCTCCTCCCTCTGCCGCTTCTCATCCTTTTCGCGCTCCGCCTTTCTCTCATCCTCCCTCTGCCGCTCTTCCTCCTCCCTCTGCCGCTTCTCCTCTTTTTCGCGCTCAACCTGTTCCTCCTCCCTCTTCCGCGCTTCCTCCTCCCTCTGCCGCTTTACCTCCTTTTCGAGCTCCACCTTTTTTTCCTCCTCCCTCTTCTGCTCTTCCTCCTCGCGCTGCCGCTTCTCCTCCTTTTCGCGCTCCACCTTCTCCTCCTCCTTCCGCTCTTCCTCCTCCCTCTGCCGCTTCTCCAGCTTTTCGCGCAACGCCTTCCTCTCATCCTCCCTCTGCCGCTCTTCCTCCTGCCGCTTCTCCTCCTTTTCGCGCTCCAGCTTACTCTCTTCCTCCCTCTCCAGATATTCCTCCTCCCGAGAACGCTCCTCCCGACCCAGATCATACCACTTCTTTGTTCGTGCCTCCCGTCTCTGATACACGACCCTAGTCTCCAGTTCCAACCTCTGCACCTCTTCCTCCAATTCGCCTACGACATTCAGACTCCCCTGCCCGTCTTCCAAACCCTGACACTGATCCTGTTGATCATTCTCGACGGGGAGATGCACTGCCTGTAAAGCAGTTGCAAGCTCCTCCTCCATCATCTGATCCTCTATCATCTCCTTCTCCCTCCTCTGCTGGATGGCCTCCTTTGCTGCCCTCTGCTGCGTCTCCCTCATTCCACGCAATATTTCGCGCGCACTCTCCCTCTGAACGGGTGGTTCCTCAGTATCCATCAGCTGACGCTTCCCATCTGCGACGCTCTGACACTCGTTGGCCAGACCAATTCGAACGCCGTCAGCAATCAGCGCACCCACAGCGACTATTTCCGCATCAATCTCTGGCGGGAGACCTGTGTCCTCTGCGACAGGCCCATGTTGGTCCAAGTTGTCCTCCTCTTCCTCTCGAGCAATTTCACCACGTTCTACTTTGGCGAAATACGTACCACAGTCTTTGAGTATCTGCGCCAGAACATGCTCTCGACGGTACTGTGGTGTTCCCATGACGAGGAATTTTTCGTCTCTCGTCCGCTGCTGCAGAATCTCGTCGAAATGATCCAGTATCTTGCACCACTGATATGCCACGTGAAGGCCTGGACCAACCTCCCTCTGGCTGACTGCCTGAGTTAGCTTCTGCATGAAACGGATAAGGAATCGCGTAAGCATCTGTCCGTTCCAAAAAAAAACAGTCTCAAGATTCGTACAGTTGAACTTACCGCCGTTTTGTCGAGCTTCCACCCGCTTTTGATGCGGGCCCGAATGTTTCGGAAAACTTCCTTCGTCTCCCCTTCCGAGATCGTTTGCCCTCTTGAATACTCCATCAAGAGCTGCAACTCCAGCCACCTGCGAAAAATGTGTTGTTTCGACGAATTCAGTCTGCGCCGTATAAGTTGGCAATACGCACAGATGAACCATTTAATACGGATACCCACTGGACAATCTCTTGGGCGAGAACAGCGTGCTTGTGTGTCGAAGAACACACTTTCGGGTCGAAATGCAGGAGACGCGTCTGAACCGGTGACTTCGGTTTGTCCCACAGACTGTCGAGGCGTACCAGAAGAAAGAGGCTACAGCGCGCCCGAGGCTCGGCAGTGATACTGCAAGGGGTGGTGGGGCGAAATGAAGACATACAGAACTCGTTATCGAACAAAAGATTAACTTTTCGCTTAACAACGTTTTCGAAGAACGTTTCGAAACTCGAACTCACCTGGACCACAGCGGGAATACGCAGAGCTGCTTGCCAAGGAGACCAGTGAATCTGTCAGGACCCATAGGTTCCACAGGGACTTTCGCCCTGGCGAGGTTGACCTTACTCATGGGGACAATTTCGAACTTCGAAAGCTGCTCCGCGGTCAATCTTTTTTTTGCAAGCATCCTGCCCATCATGTATAGACAAACGCTCGATTCAGCCAGCACATTGGTGGAGGAACATAAACTCGATAGTTGATGAATCATGCGGAGCACACATGCTAGGCAAAAAGCCTATCTCTACAGAGTACAGATGCGAAGGACATTTCTCTAACACAGACACAGTAAACAGAGTATTCACCATGAGTAGCGGTTGGAGCTCTAACTAGGGCTACAATTTCGAGACACTATTTGTTTCGAACTGTCAACATCTATTACAGCGCATGTCGTTCGAGAACAGCTTACAGCAACACGAAGTTGAGGATGTTCTCGGACCACTCCTCAACCTGGTCGCGAATGTTTCCGAACTCTAAACGCGACAGCCGCACACGAAGACCAGCCCCCTCGAGCTCCATCGAGGGCTCCGTCGGAACGGAAAGTGGGAAGCTGAGTCGCAGAACTGAAGAGAAGAACAAGGGGAAGTGAATGAGGGGGTGCAAAAAGAATAAATGACCTAACTCTGACATTTATACCTAGCATTTCTGAAGGCCGCTCCCCATTTCGGAGGGCGTAACCCGAACGTGTATTTTGTGTAGATTGTGTCGGGGTCGTTACGAAATCGTACCCCAACTCACCTGCGCGCCCCCAGATCGAGGTGGTACTCAGCCAGTTCTTATCCATTCCAAGAAGTTGTACTGCCGATGCCCTCTAATTCAGCCCCTCGAAATAGATAGGTGATGCACAAGCCATCCCAGCTCTAAAAAGCCTTCTAAACTCAACAATGAACCATGCACAAACAACACGTTTGCCTTTATGTTGGCCAGATAATGACTTGGTATGTACCACTGACATACTTGAGGTAGCTAACACTGACCAAAATCACAAACTTTTTACAACTTTCACAAATGATTGAAACTTGTAGAGGACTACTAGAGGAGTCAGAATATACAAAAAAACCTTGAAGAAACCAACCACACAAGAGTAAAACCTCCTTGGAAACATCATTTTGGGCAATGGTTTTTAGCCGATTGCATGGCCTATAGCTGCAAATAAAGAGCTTTAACTACATCCAATAGGAACCTTAAGACGTCCTTCATCAAGTTCTGTAAAAAAAAAACACCCCTAAAAACGACCTCCAGATTCACATATTCCAGTAATACAACATTACAAGATATCAATTGCAAAGAAATAGTTTTACAAACAGAGAAAACATTTACTGTACCACTAGACTTTCGTTCTCCCAAGCACCTTCGGACTATTTCGCGTATGTCGTCAGCCGTCAACTGTCAGTCGTCAAATTTCACTGCTAGCGACGTGGTTACCGATCGCGCTGTCTACTGTTCACTCCGTTGAAATGATTGGCGAAAGGGTTACCCTTCGCCAATCATCTATTTGGAAATAGATAAAACGGCTGAATTGCAGGTCGAGCTGGGTCTAGATTTTTCATTTCGCCTCGGGCAAATTGGGGGAGTGGGTCTATAGGCTCGTCGTAGTGCCCGAGCCGCGTTTTCCCCAAGGCCACCCACATCTATTTCGGGGAATTGTCTTGAGACCTAGAGCTGGATCGCGGGTTACCAGCCAATGCAGGTGGTTTGGGAACGAGGGCTGTGGTGGCGGGGACAGTGCTCCTACCTGAGAAGAGCATGTTACGGTTTACATTTGTCGTAACAGTTTAAATTATAATCAAACTAATGTAATGTCCAACCAACCAGTTAGTCAACCCACAAAGTGTTAGTAACAATGGCCGCAAAAGAGTACGCATCCGCGTTACGCTCAATAATCTTCTGTGTCGAAGCACCCGATCCATGGCCTGCCTTCACATCTACTCTCAACACAATCGGGCTGATCTGATTTCCTTCACCATTTGTGCTGCAGGGCTCGAGGAGCAAGGAGGTGAGGTGCGCACAGGAGATGGAAGGTGTATTGGAGGTGAATCTCGAACTCAAGGGAGAGGGAAGGGGAAAGCCAGGCGTAGCTGCGGCGCGAGCATGTTCACCCATGCATCAGCACATGCTGCAAGCCACCCACCTGTGCTGTGCACCAGCACGACTGTGCATCACAATTCTTCTCCCACCTATACACTAGTGCCCACCTACCCACCCACCCACCCACCCACCACACCAACCACCTGTGCAGCAACACATGCTGCCACCCACCTGTGCACCAACACATGCTGCCAACCACCTGTGCACCAACACATGCTGCCACCCACCTGTGCACCAACACATGCTGCCACCCACCTGTGCACCAACACATGCTGCCACCCACCTGTGCACCAACACATGCTGCCACCCACCTTTGCACCAACACATGCTGCAGCTGAGCCGCGAACTTGAGAGAGCGGGAGGGACCCACCCACCACTGCATCACAATTCTCATCCCACTTTCGGGCCAAAACCCACCCACCCATCCCACCACCCACCTGTGCACCAACACATGCTGCAGCTGAGCAGCAAATTTGAGGGAGTGGGAGGGCGGCACGCGGTCGTCATGGTCGCCCGTCAGCAGCATCACCGCCGGGTACTGCCGCCTGCGCTCTCCCCACTGCCGCTTCACTGCTGCCATGTCAGCTTTTGCTGGCACATCAGCGGAATCTGAATGCGTGCATGTGATGTTGTTGCTGCTGGTGGGGCTGGCAGCTTCCCAGGGCCGCCTCACGTTGTGCAGAGGGGAGTAGCTGCAAAGCAGGGGAGGGTGGGATAGGAGAGATGGGAAGAAAAGACGCCTCAAATCAGAGCACACCTCACATTGTGCAGTGGAGAGTAACTGTTAGAGGGGTAGGAAGCAAGTAGGAGATACATCAGATGCAGTGAAGAGAAGGTGAAGAGGGAAAAGGAACACATCGCACGGCATGCTTCTAGCCTCGCCATCTTGGCACTTCGAGAAATCTAAACTTGCGGCAGAATCTGAGAGCTCTGCTTTTAAGGCGCCTCAAAAGTAAACTCGCGGCAGATTTTGAGAGCTCTGGTTGGCAATTCCAGAAGCCCTTTTCATCTTGATCGTACGAGACTCCTAAACACACAACAAGGCCTTCTGACAAATTCTGAAAGTAACAGTAAAATTCCTTCCAATATTGGTGGTATGAGATGAGACTTTGAAACACACGGCAGTGGTACGGCAAGGCCTGTCTTGCATGATTGCCAAAACGCATGCTGGCTGCGTTGCCATCCTGAAAGGAAGCACTGTTAGCTTCACGGGGCATGCCTGAGGAGCGATTTGAGCTGGTGTGGGTCAATGGAGCAAACGGGGCCTCAAATAGATGCCATGGCGTTACGTGGCAGCACCTGATGGGCAGCGACTGTTAGCTCTACGTGCTGTGGCATGCCTGAGAAGCCACTTGAGTTGGTGCGGGTCACTGGAGCAGCCATAATCGGAGGTCCACGCATGACCGACGGTGAACTCGTGCAGGGAGATTGTTTTTGATATGTCTCAAAAACAATCTTCTTTCACGTGGCTGGAGCAGCCACCCTTGGAGGTCCACGCATGGCCGACGATGGTGAACTCATGAAGGGAACTTGGTGACAGAGGCACGAGTGGAATACGATGCACTGCTATGCGACGCCAAAGGCGTACCTGAGAAGCCATTTGAGCTGGTGCGGGTCACTGGAGCAGCCATACTCAGAGGTCCACGCATGGCCGATGGTGAACTCATGAAGGGAACTTGGTGACAGAGGCACGAGTGGAATACGATGCACTGCTATGCGACACCAAAGGCGTACCTGAGAAGCCATTTGAGCTGGTGCGGGTCACTGGAGCAGCCATACTCAGAGGTCCACGCATGGCCGATGGTGAACTCATGAAGGGAACTTGGTGACAGAGGCACGAGTGGAATACGATGTGTTAAAATATATATTGTGTAGCATGCCAACACATGTGACTGTACACCAATTGTGGTGTACAGTTGGGTTGGGACTACACCCAACTTTGGGTGTAGTCTTGCACTTTGGGGTGCCAATCCACCCAATTGTGGTGGAGCCCCCAAATGCAACCCTCTTGACTTGTGGGTACCTCACTTCCCACAATTGAGGTTACCCCAAGCCAAGTGGGCCTAGGGTTGCCTCACTTCTACAAAGTGTGGGCAACCCAACCCACTTGACCTATGGTTCCCTCACTTCCCCAAGTGAGGTCAACCCAACCTATGGTCACTTTCATCCTTCCCTTCCAACCTTCCCTTCCAACTATGTATGCTAGGTTGTTCCTCTAATCTAATGACTTGTTCAATTCACAATCTTCACATGGTATAGAGCTAGTTGTTCCTAAGCCTTTTCTCTCCCTCCCTCAAAGTTTTTTCTTCCCCATGGGCCCACCCCACAGCCACAAACCCCCTACGTGTGGCTCAACCTAGCATCTCCTTGGCACGACCTACGTCGTCGCCGCCCTCCCCTCCCTCCGCCGTGATTGCGCCCTCCTCGCCTGCGGATCCCACCGCCGCGAGTGCATCACCGCCCCCCGTCGCCGCGACACACCGTCGCTGCCCCCCCCCCCCCCCCCTCCCCTTTTTTCCGCCGCCGCGCCTTCTCTGGCGCCGCCTGCACATCCCGCCGCGACGCCTCGTCGCCGCCTCCTCCTCCCCCTGCCGCGACCCCCCGTCGCCGTCTCCCTCCCGCCGCCGCGCCTACTTCGGCGTCGCCCGCGCATCCCTCCGCCGCGACGCCCCGTCGTCGCCTGCCCCTCCCGCTGCCGCGACGTCGCGTCGCCGCCTCCCCCCACCGCCGCCGCGCCTTCCTCGGCGCCGCCTGCGCATCCCGCCGCCGCGACGCCCCGTCGTCGCCTCCTGTCCCGCCGCCGCGACTTCGCGTCGCCGCCTGCACTCCCCATCGCCGCGACCCCCCGTCGCTGCCTACGCATCCCGCCGCCGCGACCCGCTCGTCGCCGCCTGCACGATCCGCCGCCGCGACTTCGCGTCGCCGCCTGCACGACCCGCCGCCGCGACTTCGCGTCGCCGCCTGCACGACCCGCCGCCGCGACTTCGCGTCGCCGCCTGCGCATCCCGCCGCCGCGACCTTCTCGTCGCCGCCTGCACCCCTTGCCGCCGCGACCTTCTCGTCGCCGCCTGCACCCCTTGCCGCCGCGACCTAAAGTCGCCGCCCGCGCGACCTCCTGCCGCGACCTGCTCGTCGCCGCCCGCACATCCCGTCGCCGCGACCTAACAATCGCCGCCCCCGCATCCTACCGCCGCGACCTGCTCGTCGCCGCCCGCGCATCCCGCCGCCGCGCCTTCCTCGTCGCCGCCCGCGCATCCCACCGCCGCGCCTTCCCCGTCGCCGCCCGCGCATCCCTCCGCCGCGCCCTCCTCGTCGCCGCTCGCTCATTCCGCCGCCACGATTCCCTCGTCGCCACCCGCGCATCCCGCCGCCGAACGTTCCTCGTAGCAGCCGCCTCATCCCGCAGCAGCAGCGTCATTGGCAGCAACAGCTTCGCCCACAGCTACACCTGCGTTCTCCCTCCCCCTCCCCCTTTCCTCCTCCTCTCCTCCCACGCAGCAGCAGCCGGGACAGCTCAGCAGCCACAGCAGCAACAGCGGCAGCAGCGGCAGCATTAGGAGCAGCGATAGCAGCGGCAGCAGCTGCATCCACCATCTTCCTCCCCCTCCTCCCCTCCCCCCCCCCCCCTCCTCCCTCTCAGCAGCAGCAGCGGCAGCAGCGGCAGCAGCGGCAGCGGCGGCAGCAGCGCCAGCAGCGCCAGCAGCGGCAGCAGCGGCAGCAGCGGCAGCAGCGGCAGCAGCGGCAGCAGCGGCAGCAGCGGCAGCAGCGGCAGCAGCGGCAGCAGCGGCAGCAGCGGCAGCAGCGGCAGCAGCGGCAGCAGCAGCAGCAGCCGGAGAAGAACTCCACTCCCCGCAGCAGCACCCCCCCCCCCCCCCCCCTCCCCCCCCCCCCCCCCCCCCGCCCCCCCCCCTCCTCCCTCTCGGCTGCCGCGGGTCCACCCGCCGTCGCCCTCCCACTTGACCGCCGCGGGTCCACCCGCCGCCGTCCACCTCGAGGCCGCCGCGGGTCCACCCGCCGTCGCCCCTCATGGCTACCACTCCTCCCCCTCTCCCCCCTCCCATTGACGCCTCCTCCGTCGACAAGCTTCAGCTTGCCGCGGACCGCTCGGCGATCAACTGGCATTCCTTCGTCGGGAGCATCCGCCGTGTTCTCCAAGATGCATTCGTCGGACCCTACTGCGTCCTTGACGTCCTCCTCCGCCGCCCGCAAGCCCTCCAGCCCACGGCACCCAATCACCCCGGCGAACCCCCTCCACCCCCCATTCCTCCTGGTCCTCCTCCTCCTGAACCCACCTTGGAGATCGCCACTTCCCCAGCGCTCCAAGATGCCGCCGATGCCGCATTTCTCCACTATCGCCGCGAATACCTCATCCGCAAGGCGGAGCATGAGGTTGCGGTACATAACCACGACTTCGCGGTAGCGGAACGCGCCAATCGCCTGGCGCTCCTTGATGAGTACAATACGGCCATAGCGGACTACCTCCCTCGGAACATCGCATGGGCCACTGCTGACAACCGCGCCTGCACCATCCTCCTCGGCGCACTCCCTGATACCCTCATGCGCCGTTTCCAAGCTCGCGAGATGCGCGCCTCCCTCATCTGGGCCGAGCTCCAGGCCATGTTCGAGCGTCGCGACATCAGCTCTGTCGGCGCCCTGTTCCAGGAGTACTTCTCCATCACCCTCGCCACTTGTGATGGCGCAGTTGACTACGTGGGGCGCATGCAGGAGGTCGCTGATCGCCTTGCGGCACGCCAAGCTGCCCTCCCCGAGCCCCTGCAAATCCACCGCCTCCTCTACAACCTCACCCCGGACTACGAGTCCCGCCTCCATGCCTTCACTGAGGCCAACCCCATGGCCGGCCTCGACGACGTGGTCCAGTGGATCATTGACACGGAGGTCAAGCTCCGCACCCCCGTTGTCAACCTTACCACCCCTCAGTCCTCCTCCTCCACCTCCCTCAACGCTACGCAGCCGTGCAACCAGGGTGGTCGCAGCGGCGGCGGCGGAGGCCGTGGAGCGGGTGGCGGTGGTGGTGGTGGAGGCCGTGGTGGTGGCGGTGGTGGTAGTGGTGGCCGTGGTGGCCGTGGTGGCGGTGGTGGTGGTGCTGGCAGCGCCCCTGCTGGAGGTGCTGTGACTCGAGGCGGACGCCCTGGCACTCTCCCCCCATGCACATATGTGCGTCGCCATGGTCCCCATGCAGGTACCCCTTGCGGCCAGACCAACCATCCCCCCACCACGTGCTTTAAGGCACTCGACGACGCCTGGTTTGATCGCGGCAACACTGGCACCCCTCCTCGCTGGAACTCGGTCACACCTCGCCCCTCCTTAGTGGACATTCAAACCCTCCCCTCTTTCCTTCCTGCTCACCTCCGCATGGTTACCCCCTCCCCACCCTCACAGCTGCAGCAGTTTCAGCAGCACCAGCAGCAGCAGCACCTGTACTTCCACCAGCAGCAGCAGCAGCCGCAGTTTCTCCAGCCCCAGCAGCCGCCGCCGCCGCAGTTCTTCCAGCCACCGCCGCAGCAGCAGCAGCAGCAGTTCCTTCCCCCACCCTGGCAGCAGCAGCCACTCACCTTCGGCACAGCGGCCATGGCCGCTCATACCTCCCTTCCTCCTCCTCCCCCCTGGGGTTCCCTCCCCTCTGCCCCCCCCAGTGTTCCCGACACTTCTGGTAGTTTCCTTGGTATTATCAGTGTTGCACCGTCCGTCGCTGCCATGTATCCCTCTGCTATCAATGAGACTTCGTTTCAGTACCCCGTCCCACCCCCTCCTCCCTCTTCTCCCACCCTGGACTTTGTCCTTGACAGTGGAGCCACTGAAACCGCACTGAAAGACGCTGGCACTCTCACCCCACTACCACTTCCCACTCAGGTTCATGGGGCTGATTCCAGCTTTTCCATTCCATGCACTCACCTCTCCACCCTCCCTTGCACTGCCTTCCCCTCCGGTAAGGTCACAGGTCTCCACATCCCCACTCTCCGCAACAACCTCCTCTCCCACCGTGAGCTCCAAGGTGTTGGTATCACTGCCATTTACCCCGGTTATGCCAATTACTGTGATCTCTACCAAACCTCCTCCGGTCGCTTCCTTCTCCGCATTCCGCTTTGCCCCCGCACTCGCCTCTACACACTCCGCACGCCTCGCCCATCCTTCTGCCACGTCACCACTCGTTCCGGTGCTTCCACCGGTCCACCTCCTCCTCCTTTACTTCCCCCTTCCCCTCCCCCTCAAGTATCCTCTTCTCCCTCCCCACCATCCTCCTCCTCCCCTCCCGTTCCTTCCATCACCCCATCTCCCTCCTCCTCCACTACCCTCTCCCACCCTGCTGTCCTCTTACACCACAGACTCGGCCATCCCAACTTCACCGCCCTTCGCACCACAGTCACCTCTCGCCTCCTCCGCAGCCTTCCTCCTGTTTTACCTCCCCTCCCCTCCTCCCCCTCTCCCCCATGCCCTTCATGCATTCACGGCAAGCTCAAACAGTCCCCCCACCACAGTCATCCCACCTTCGCCGCCGCCCCCATTGACCTTGTGCACATGGACCTCTGGGGCCCCTATCCCATCCGCTCCCGCCAGGGGCATCGGTACATGCTCGTCCTCGTTGACGACCACAGCCGGTACTCCACCACCTTCTTCCTTTACACGAAAGACCAGGTGCCGGCAGTGGTCATCAACTGGGCCGAATAGTGCCGCAATCACTTCAAACGCCCCATCGGCCGCCTTCACTCTGACGGTGGGGGTGAGTTCATCAATAACACCCTTGCCACATACTGCAACACCTACGGCATCCAACAGACCTCCACCCTTCCCCACTCCCCTCAGCAGAACGGCATTGCTGAGAGCCGCATTCGTGAGATCACCAAGATAGCTCGCTGTCTCATTGCTCATGCCTCCACCCCTCCTTCCCTCTGGAGCTATGCCCTCCTCCACGCCGCTCTTCTCCTTAATCTCCGCTCCCACCCTCAGCATCCTTCCTCCTCCCCTACAGAGCTTTGGTCCAACGCCAAACCCGACGCTGCCGGCCTTCGCGTTTGGGGCTGCAAGGCCTTCGTTCTCATCCCACCCGCCGACCGCTCCCGCGCCGCTGGCAAGCTTGCTCCTCGCGCCCTGGAATGCGTTTACCTTGGGCACAATCGCGACTCCCCAGGCTACCTCTTCCTCCACCCTCCCACCAATCGCCTCATCCGCAGCGGCGACGTCGTCTTCGACGAATCCGTCCCCTATTACTCCACTCCTCCCCCTGATCCTCTCCCTCCTCCCACTCGTCCCCTTGCTTGGACCGACACCGTCCTCCCGCCCCTTCTCCCTCCAGCCCCTCTCCTCCCACCCGTCGCAGCTCCGCTCCCGCCCTCCTCCTCCGCCGATGTCTACGACCCTGCCGCACCCGCTTCCCCCGCTCACTCGGCCGCACCCCCTCCCCCCCCCTCCCTCCTCCTCTCCCTCTCCCTCCTCCCAGCAGCCGGATCAGCAGCAGCAGCAGCAGCAGCCGCAGCAGCAACAGCAGCAGCAGCAGCAGCCGGGACAGCAGCCGGGGCAGCAGCAGCAGCAGCAGCCGGGCCAGCAGCAGCAGCAGCAGCCGGGCCAGCAGCAGCAGCAGCAGCCGGGCCAGCAGCAGCAGCAGCAGCCGGGCCAGCAGCAGCAGCAGCAGCGGCAGCAGCAGCAGCAGCAGCCTCAGCAGCCTCAGCAGCCGCAGCACCAGCACGGTCAGCCGCAGCCGCAGCAACACGGGCAGCAGCTTCCGCAGCACCAGCAGCAGCAGCGGCGTCGTGCCACTTCCCGTTCTTCCCCCTTCCTCCTCCCTTACATCCATACCCGCTCTGTGGACAAAATCCTTGGGGCTCCTCCTCCTGCCTCCATTCAGCTCCTTGAGGACTCCCATGAGGAGTTTCTTAACATTCGGGAGCACACTCCATTCCTTGCCGCCCTCTACCTTGACTTCCTGGGCTTTCCTGTCCTTGGCGCCACTACTACCCCCACCATCTTCACTCCCTCCACCTTCCAGGAAGCCATCACCTGCCCTGATGCGGATAAATGGATAGCAGCGATCTTCCTGGAGTGTGAGGCTTTCATTCGCAACGACTCCTTCGTCGATGTCCCCCTCCCTGCTGGCGCTAATCTCGTTGACGGCAAATGGGTCTTTCGGGTGAAGCAGCTGCCGGGCGAGGAACCAGTGTACAAGGCCCGCTACTGCGCCAAGGGGTTCACGCAGACTTGGGCTGAGGACTACTGGTTCACCTACGCCCCCACCGCCAAACCACCCACCCTTCGCGCCGCCATGGACATTGGTGCACGTGACGACATGGAAATCGACTCCATGGACGTCTCCAATGCGTTCCTGCAGGGCGACCTGCATGAGCGCATTTTCCTCCGGCGACCCCCCGGGTTCCACGCAGCCTTTCCTGAGAACACTGTCTGGCAGCTGCGTCGCCCCGTCTACGGCTTGAAGCAGGCACCGCGTGAGTGGCATGCGAAGCTGGCTGCCACCTTGGGGTCCCTCGGCTTCTCTGCTTCCCACTCCGACGCCAGCCTCTTCATCCGCTCCTCCCCCCGCCGCTTCTTCATTCTGGTATATGTCGACGACATGATCCTGCTCTCTGACACCAAGGCCGACATGGGGCAGGTGAAGCTGTCCCTGCAGCAGCGGCTCAAGTGCAAAGACCTTGGCGCCCTCACTCACTACCTCGGCATGACCATCACGCGCAACCGCCCTGCTCGCACAATCACCCTCTCCCAGTCCCATTACATCGGCCAGGTCTTGGAGAAGTTCGACATGGCGCAAGCCAAGCCTGTTTCCACCCCGCTCCCCTTCGGTCACCAACTCGCTCCACCCACCTCCCCCACCTCCTCCCCCCACCCCTATGCCGAGCTCGTTGGGTCCTTGATGTACGCAATGATGTGCACCCGCCCCGACCTCGCCTACCCCATCAGCGTGCTCGCTCGCTTTGTCGGCACCGGTCGTCACTCTGAGGAGCACTGGAAAGCTGCCAAGCGGGTCCTCCGCTACCTTCGCGGGACCAGGGACCTTGCCCTCACCCTCGGCGGCCCTTCCCGTCCCCTTCTCTCGGGCTTCAGTGACTCCTCATGGGCTGACACGCAGCCGGACTGCCGCTCCTCCCAGGGCTACGGCTTCACCCTTGGCAGCGGCCTCATCAGCTGGCGCTCCACCCGCTCCTCCGCCATCTCTCTCTCCACCTGCGAAGCCGAGCTCTACGCTGCCACCATGGCCGCCCAGGAGTCGCGCTGGCTCTGCTTCCTTCTTGCGGAGCTTGGCGCCCCCCAGACGTGCCCCACTCTCTGGTGCGACAACGCCAGCACCATCCATCTCACTCAGGACCCCGTCTATCACGCCCGCTCCAAGCACATCGAACTCCGCTACTTCTTCGTTCGCGAGCTCGTCCAGAAGGGCCTCATTGCCGTTCGCAAGATTGCAACCGAGGCCAACTTGGCCGACATCTTCACTAAGGCCCTCCTTCGCCCCGCGCACTCTGCCTTCCTCCGCCTCATTGGCCTTGCTCGCCCGGGCGCCCCTTGATTCAGGGGTTGTTCTCTTCTTGTGTTAGCATGCTAAGGGGTTGTGTTAAAATATATATTGTGTAGCATGGCAACACATGTGACTGTACACAAATTGTGGTGTACAGTTGGGTTGGGACTACACCCAAATTTGGGTGTAGTCTTGCACTTTGGGGTGCCAATCCACCCAATTGTGGTGGAGCCCCCAAATGCAACCCTCTTGACTTGTGGGTACCTCACTTCCCACAATTGAGGTTACCCCAAGCCAAGTGGGCCTAGGGTTGCCTCACTTCTACAAAGTGTGGGCAACCCAACCCACTTGACCTATGGTTCCCTCACTTCCCCAAGTGAGGTCAACCCAACCTATGGTCACTTTCATCCTTCCCTTCCAACCTTCCCTTCCAACTATGTATGCTAGGTTGTTCCTCTAATCTAATGACTTGTTCAATTCACAATCTTCACACGATGCACTGCTATGCGACACCAAAGGCGTACCTGAGAAGCCATTTGAGCTGGTGCGGGTCACTGGAGCAGCCATACTCAGAGGTCCACGCATGGCCGATGGTGAACTCATGAAGGGAACTTGGTGACAGAGGCACGAGTGGAATACGATGCACTGCTATGCGACACCAAAGGCGTACCTGAGAAGCCATTTGAGCTGGTGCGGGTCACTGGAGCAGCCATACTCAGAGGTCCACGCATGGCCGATGGTGAACTCATGAAGGGAACTTGGTGACAGAGGCACGAGTGGAATACGATGCACTGCTATGCGACACCAAAGGCGTACCTGAGAAGCCATTTGAGCTGGTGCGGGTCACTGGAGCAGCCATACTCAGAGGTCCACGCATGGCCGATGGTGAACTCATGAAGGGAACTTGGTGACAGAGGCACGAGTGGAATACGATGCACTGCTATGCGACACCAAAGGCGTACCTGAGAAGCCATTTGAGCTGGTGCGGGTCACTGGAGCAGCCATACTCAGAGGTCCACGCATGGCCGATGGTGAACTCATGAAGGGAACTTGGTGACAGAGGCACGAGTGGAATACGATGCACTGCTATGCGACACCAAAGGCGTACCTGAGAAGCCATTTGAGCTGGTGCGGGTCACTGGAGCAGCCATACTCAGAGGTCCACGCATGGCCGATGGTGAACTCATGAAGGGAACTTGGTGACAGAGGCACGAGTGGAATACGATGCACTGCTATGCGACACCAAAGGCGTACCTGAGAAGCCATTTGAGCTGGTGCGGGTCACTGGAGCAGCCATACTCAGAGGTCCACGCATGGCCGATGGTGAACTCATGAAGGGAACTTGGTGACAGAGGCACGAGTGGAATACGATGCACTGCTATGCGACACCAAAGGCGTACCTGAGAAGCCATTTGAGCTGGTGCGGGTCACTGGAGCAGCCATACTCAGAGGTCCACGCATGGCCGATGGTGAACTCATGAAGGGAACTTGGTGACAGAGGCACGAGTGGAATACGATGCACTGCTATGCGACACCAAAGGCGTACCTGAGAAGCCATTTGAGCTGGTGCGGGTCACTGGAGCAGCCATACTCAGAGGTCCACGCATGGCCGATGGTGAACTCATGAAGGGAACTTGGTGACAGAGGCACGAGTGGAATACGATGCACTGCTATGCGACACCAAAGGCGTACCTGAGAAGCCATTTGAGCTGGTGCGGGTCACTGGAGCAGCCATACTCAGAGGTCCACGCATGGCCGATGGTGAACTCATGAAGGGAACTTGGTGACAGAGGCACGAGTGGAATACGATGCACTGCTATGCGACACCAAAGGCGTACCTGAGAAGCCATTTGAGCTGGTGCGGGTCACTGGAGCAGCCATACTCAGAGGTCCACGCATGGCCGATGGTGAACTCATGAAGGGAACTTGGTGACAGAGGCACGAGTGGAATACGATGCACTGCTATGCGACACCAAAGGCGTACCTGAGAAGCCATTTGAGCTGGTGCGGGTCACTGGAGCAGCCATACTCAGAGGTCCACGCATGGCCGATGGTGAACTCATGAAGGGAACTTGGTGACAGAGGCACGAGTGGAATACGATGCACTGCTATGCGACACCAAAGGCGTACCTGAGAAGCCATTTGAGCTGGTGCGGGTCACTGGAGCAGCCATACTCAGAGGTCCACGCATGGCCGATGGTGAACTCATGAAGGGAACTTGGTGACAGAGGCACGAGTGGAATACGATGCACTGCTATGCGACACCAAAGGCGTACCTGAGAAGCCATTTGAGCTGGTGCGGGTCACTGGAGCAGCCATACTCAGAGGTCCACGCATGGCCGATGGTGAAGTGGTGGAGTCGCAGCATGTCTGTCAGCCCCACGTGTGCCAATGCACATGCGAACAGGTCTGGACGCTGATGGGTGGAACACAGGAGAAGGGAGAAGGGGGAAGGGAGAAGGGAGAATGGAGAAGGGAGAAGGGAGAATGGAGAAGGGAGAATGGAGTAGGAGAGGGAAATTGGAAAAGTTAGATGGGTGAAGGGAGAAGAGGACAAGGGGAAGGGAGAAGAGGACAAGGGGAAGGGAGAAGAGGACAAGGGGAAGGGAGAAGAGGACAAGGGGAAGGGAGAAGAGGACAAGGGGAAGGGAGAAGAGGACAAGGGGAAGGGAGAAGAGAGAAGGGAGGACGGCATCAGTAGCCCCTGTTTCCAACTTGTGAGCGACGCATGCATGGGTGCAGCCTCATACCATCACGTTGCATGGGTGCAGCCTCATACCATCACGTTGCATGGGTGCAGCCTCATACCATCACGTTGCATGGGTGCAGCCTCATACCATCACGTTGCATGGGTGCAGCCTCATACCATCACGTTGCATGGTATACCGACTCTTCGATCGACATGCATGCACATACCGACATACACACACACACCAACACAGCCGCACACACCAACTTTTGAGACGTCTCTTGAGACGACTTTTGAGACGTCTCTTGAGACGACTTTTGAGACGTCTCAAAAGCCGACACACCCACACATACCAACACACCCACACATACCAACACACCCACACATACCAACACACCCACACACACCAACACACCCACACATACCAATACACCCACACACACCAACACACCCACACACACCAACACACCCACACACCCACACACACCAACGTACCGACACATACCAACCCACCTACACATACCACCATACCCACAACACACATACCAACACACCCACACACACCAACACGCCCACACATACCAACACATCCACACATACCAACACACCCACACATACCAACACACCCACACATACCAACACACCCACACACACCAACACACCCACACACCCACACACACCAACGTACCGACACATACCAACCCACCTACACATACCACCATACCCACAACACACATACCAACACACCCACACACACCAACACGCCCACACATACCAACACACCCACACATACCAACACACCCACACATACCAACACACCCACACATACCAACACGCCCACACATACCAACACACCCACACATACCAACACACCCACACATACCAGCACACCCACACACCCACACACACCAACGTACCGACACATGCCAACCCACCTACACATACCAACATACCCACACCACACATACCAACACACCCACACATACCAACACACCCACACATACCAACACACCCACACATACCAACCCACCCACACATACCAACCCACCCACACACAGCTAAGACTTCTGGAAAACTGCCTGCAAAGCGCCCACCTGGTTATGCATGCAGCATTCGAGACTTGTAAAGAACCGCCTACCCCGCTGGGCACAAGCATGCGTACCTGGTTGGGCACAAGCATGCGTACCTGGTTGGGCACAAGCATGCGTACCTGGTTGGGCACAAGCATGCGTACCTGGTTGGGCACAAGCATGCGTACCTGGTTGGGCACAAGCATGCGTACCTGGTTGGGCACAAGCATGCGTACCTGGTTGGGCACAAGCATGCGTACCTGGTTGGGCACAAGCATGCGTACCTGGTTGGGCACAAGCATGCGTACCTGGTTGGGCACAAGCATGCGTACCTGGTTGGGCACAAGCATGCGTACCTGGTTGGGCACAAGCATGCGTACCTGGTTGGGCACAAGCATGCGTACCTGGTTGGGCACAAGCATGCGTACCTGGTTGGGCACAAGCATGCGTACCTGGTTGGGCACAAGCATGCGTACCTGGTTGGGCACAAGCATGCGTACGTGGTTGGGCACAAGCATGCGTACCTGGTTGGGCACAAGCATGCGTACCTGGTTGGGCACAAGCATGCGTACCTGGTTGGGCACAAGCATGCGTACCTGGTTGGGCACAAGCATGCGTACGTGGTTGGGCACAAGCATGCGTACCTGGTTGGGCACAAGCATGCGTACGTGGTTGGGCACAAGCATGCGTACGTGGTTGGGCACAAGCATGCGTACGTGGTTGGGCACAAGCATGCGTACGTGGTTGGGCACAAGCATGCGTACGTGGTTGGGCACAAGCATGCGTACCTGGTTGGGCACAAGCATGCGTACCTGGTTGGGCACAAGCATGCGTACCTGGTTGGGCACAAGCATGCGTACCTGGTTGGGCACAAGCATGCGTACGTGGTTGGGCACAAGCATGCGTACCTGGTTGGGCACAAGCATGCGTACCTGGTTGGGCACAAGCATGCGTACCTGGTTGGGCACAAGCATGCCCACCTGGTTGACGGCGGCACTGACGAGCAACCCCCCGTTGCTGCCACCCTCTATCACCAGCTTCACCAGCCCCCCTCGCTTATCCTTATCATAAAGCTTGGGAGTTGGGAGCTTGGGAGGTATTTGCTGAGTCGAATTTCTGCCACCCTCTATCACCAGGTTCAACGGCGATGTATATCCCGTCAGAGTGTTGCCGCTCTGCATCATCACCTTGTATGGCGCATGGTATGCTTGCCACAGATGCACATACTCTCAAACACATACACTCCCGTTATAAGCACACCCACCTGGTTGACAGCAGCACTGACGAGCAACCCCCCGTTGCTGCCACCCTCTATCACCAGCTTCGACGGCGATGTGTACCCCTCACGTATCAGATGCTCCGCGCAGCTCTGATGAAGGGGGCAAAAGGAATGGGGCGAATTTGAGGCACCACACAAATAGATTTGCCTATTGGGTGTATCTGATAGAAGAGATGGAGCACTGATAGAAGAGATGGAGCACTGATTATGTACGAAGTAGTGTTTTGAGACGTCTCAAAACACTACCTCCTACACATGGCTTTGAGGCATCACACAAGTAGATTCGCCTACCAGGTGCATCTGATAGACGAGATGGAGCACTGAAGCACTGATTTCGTTCTGATCCACCAGAAGCACAAATCAGATGCAGCTCTGGAGGACCTAGGATAAAGAGATGGAGCACTGATATTGTTGACATTGTTAGAGGAGGTCGAAAGGGAACATGGTGCGGAATGGTGGATTTGAAATGCCTTGAGCTTACTGCACCTTAGCAGAGAATGAAGCAGCATGAAATGAAGACCCACTCACTGACATGGAAGTCGTCAAAGGTCCCACCCACACCAAGGTCCCACCCACACCAAGGTCCCACCCACACCAAGGTCCCACCCACACCAAGGTCCCACCCACACCAAGGTCCCACCCACACCAAGGTCCCCCACACAATGAAGTCCCACTCACATAGAAATCGTCAAAGCACTGCTGCTTGTGGGCCAGCGCGCCTTCCTTGTGCCACCTCTCCCCGTACTCCCCCACTCCGCGGATATTCGCCACTGCCACCACGGCTCCGTGGTGCCTCATCAGCAGCACCCGGGCCACACTGAAGGACGGCTTGATGCAGATGTTGAAGCCTCCGTAGCCGTACAGGAGAGTGAAGTGGTCTGATGTGTGGGGGAGGTCTTTACGACACACCACAAACATGGGGATCCTGGGGGAAAGTGGGGCAACAGCAGAAGCATGGGAGATACGCTGAAGGACGGCTTGATGCAGATGTTGAAGCCTCCGTAGCCGTACAGGAGAGAGTGAAGTGGTCTGATGTGCGGGGCAGGCCTTTACAGCACACCACAAACATGGGGATTTTGTGGGAAAACAGGGGGCAGCAGGTGCATGGGTGTCATGCGGAAGCACGATGAACCTCAAAACGAGCGCATAAACATCTTATCTGAGTAAATCGGCAAGTTGGTTATTGAGAATTCTCATGAACCAAGCCGCCATGAACATCTGATCTGAGTAAAAATCGGCAACCTGAGTCTCGGGCGATACAGTCATCCTATTTGGTGATGCACCCATGCCACCTACCTGGCAGGCGGTCGTACCGAGAGCATACCTACCTGGCAGGCAGTCGTACCGAGAGCATACCTACCTGGCAGGCAGTCGTACCGAGAGCATACCTACCTGGCAGGCAGTCGTACCGAGAGCATACCTACCTGGCAGGCAGTCGTACCGAGAGCATACCTACCTGGCAGGCAGTCGTACCGAGAGCATACCTACCTGGCAGGCAGTCGTACCGAGAGCATACCTACCTGGCAGGCAGTCGTACCGAGAGCATACCTGGTGCCATCGGTGCTGGGCACAAACACTTGCTGCGCCTCAAACAGAGAGGGGTCGAAGCCTGGAACGGTCAGCTGCCGGTGCACCTGGTGACAACACAGGTACACGAACACAAGACGTACATGCATGTGCCACCTACCTGAGGCGTGTTTTGAGTCGACTCAAAACAGAGGTACACGAACACAACACATACATGCATGTGCTGAGGCGTGTTTTGAGTCGACTCAAAACAGAGGTACACGAACACAAGACGTACATGCATGTGCTGAGGCGTGTTTTGAGTCGACTCAAAACAGAGGTACACGAACACAACACATACATGCATGTGCTGAGGCGTGTTTTGAGTCGACTCAAAACAGAGGTACACGAACACAACACATACATGCATGTGCTGAGGCGTGTTTTGAGTCGACTCAAAACAGAGGTACACGAACACAACACATACATGCATGTGCTGAGGCAACCAGTAAACTGGCGATGCCCCCGGTGAGGTGAGGTGACAGCAGAGGTACACGGACACAAGACATACATGAACCATGCGTGCGCTCAGGCAAACATTCAGCTGGTGATCAACCCGCCAAATGCCAGCCGTGGATGTGCGAGAGTGAGGCATCCTAACGCAGCTAGTAGGAGCTTTGAGACATCTCAAACCGTGAGTGAGGCATCCGAGGTGACTTTTGAGTCGACTCAAAAGTCACCTCGTTACCATGGCACACGTCTCAAAACGTGAGTGAGGCATCCAAGCACAGCTAGTAGGAGTCAACACACATGCCATGTCACACACACATGCCATGTCACACGCACATGCCATGTCACACACACATGCCATGTCACACACACATGCCATGTCACACACACATGCCATGTCACACACACATGCCATGTCACACACACATGCCATGTCACACACACATGCCATGTCACACACACATGCCATGTCACACGCACATGCCATGTCACACACACATGCCATGTCACACACACATGCCATGTCACACACACACCCAGGAGAGCACGCACAACTTGTGCGTGAGTTGAGTTCATCGCACATGCAGAACACACCCCTGGCTGCCTGGCTGGCTGGCTGGATGGCTGGCGGCTGGCTGGCTGGCTGGATGGCTGGCGGCTGGCTGGCTGGCTGGATGGCTGGCTGGCTGGCTGGCTGGCTGGCTGGCTGGCTGGCTGGCTGGCTGGCTGGCTGGCTTGCTGGCTGGCTGGCTGGCTGGCTGGCTGGCTGGCTGGCTGGCTGGCTGGCTGGCTGGCTGGTTGGCTGACTGGCTGGCTGGCTGGGCAGAGGAGCAGCGAGGTCGCGGTGGTACACACATGGTGATGTGGGATGTCTCATCTTAAAACATGGTGCGACGGCCGAGGAATCAACGCAGACAGAAGCCTCGCCCCCTTTTCATGCATCGCGCACCACAATGGAGCAAGGGAGACGGAAGACGCTTGCATGCCTCGCACATCATCCGGGTGAGGCTCGGTGAGGTCGCAGCGGGACACGGTGGCGGGGGGAACGGAAGAAGGAAGGAGAGCTTAGCCCTCTTCCCGTCAATCACATACCAGTGCAAGCACACACATCCGGTTCCGCCGGGTGAGGCTCGGTGAGGTCGCACCGGGACACGGTGGCCGGGGGAACGGAAGAAGGAAGGAGAGCTTAGCCCTCTTCCCGTCAATCACATACCAGTGCAAGCACACACATCAGGTTCCGCCAGGTGAGGTTCGGTGAGGTCGCAGCGGGACACGTTGGCAGGGGAGCGGAAGCTCACAAGGGAGAAGCGCGCATCGCCTCGTTCCAGAAATTACACACCAGTGCAAGCACGCACCTCTGGCTCAGGGTGAGGGGTGGACGTTTGAGGCGCCTCAAAAGTCGTTCCAGAAATTACACACCAGTACAAGCACGCACCTCTGGTTCAGGGTGAGGGGTGGTGAGGTCACAGCGGTACACGGCGTGGGGGCAGAGGAAGCTCTCAAAGCCGTTGGCGGCCTTACAGCCTTAGCTACGGTGATGGGACTTTTGAGAATTCTCAGAAGTGCCTTACAGCCTTAGCTCTTTCTAGACACAACACATCAGTGCAAGTGCAAGCACGCACCTCTGGTTCGGGGTGAGGGCTGGTGAGGTCGCAGCGGTACACAGTGCGGGGGGGGAGGAAGCTCTTAAAGCTGTTGGTGGACTTATAGCCTTAGCTCTTTCCAGGCACAACAGATAAGTGCAGGTGCCAGCACACACCTCCGGGTTCGGGTTGAGGGGTGGTGAGGTCGCAGCGGTACACGGTGCGGGGGGGAAGAGGAAGTAAGTAAGGAGATAAGTTGAGTTTTGAGACGTCTCAAAACTCAATCTTATCAAGTGGCTTAGCTTGACCCTCTTTCCGTCAATCACACACCAGTACAAGCACGCACCTTTGGTTCAGGTTGAGGGTTGGTGAGGCTGCAGCGGTACACAATGATGGGGGAGAGGAAGCTTTCAGCAAGATGGTGGAAGCCTCACAGGTCTTTCCATGCAGGTCTTTCCATGCAACACGCATCAAGTCAAGCACGCACCTCTGGTTCAGGTTGAGGGTTGGTGAGGCGACAGCAGGTTGACTTTTGAGTCAACTCAAGAATCAGCAAGACGTTGGTAGGCTTACAGGTCTTTCCACGCAACACGCATCAAGACAAGACAAGCACGCACATCTGGTTCAGCGTGAGGGGTGGTGAGGTCGCAGCGGTACACAGCGCATGGGGTGGGGAGAGAGGAAGCTCTCAAAGGAGGTCGAGAGCACTGTGCCATTCCATGCATTCCATGCATTCCATGCAGCAGAAACCAAGGCAAGCACGCGCGCACCTCGGGTTCAGGTTGAGGGGTGGTGAGGTCGCAGCGGAAAATGGTGCGGGGGGAGAGAAAGCTCTCGAAGGAAAAGAAAGCCTCGCTGTCGCTGCGACGACCCGAGGAGGAGACAGCGCCCATCGGGAGCGGCACTGTGGAGAGCAGCAAGCCATCGGTAAGGGAGCGGATCTGCGAGGGAGACAGGGAGAAAGGGTGAAACTGGCTTAAAACGCCTCCTGCTAACCGGAGAGGAGGAGATGGGGCCCATGGGGAGGGGCACCTTGGAGAGGAGGAGGAGACAGCGCCCATCGGGAGCGGCACTGTGGAGAGCGGCAAGCCATCGGTAAGGGAGCGGATCTGCGAGGGAGACAGGGAGAAAAGGGTGAAGCTGGCTTATAAATCCCCCTGCTACCCGAGGAGGAGGAGACAGCGCTCATGGGGAGGGGCACTGTGGAGAGCAGAGAGCTGCCAGTGAGGGAGCGAATTTGGAATGGGGAGAGAACGAGGCAAGACACGCATTATTCTTTTGAGGCGCCTCAAGAGAACGAGGCAAGAAACACATTATTCTTTTGAGGCGCCTCAAGAGAACGAGGCAAGAAACACATTATTCTTTTGAGGCGCCTCAAGAGAACGAGGCAAGAAACACATTATTCTTTTGAGGCGCCTCAAGAGAACGAGGCAAGTAACACATTATTCTTTTGAGGCGCCTCAAGAGAACGAGGCAAGAAACACATTATTCTTTTGAGGCGCCTCAAGAGAACGAGGCAAGAAACACATTATTCTTTTGAGGCGCCTCAAGAGAACGAGGCAAGTAACACATTATTCTTTTGAGGCGCCTCAAGAGAACGAGGCAAGAAACACATTATTCTTTTGAGGCGCCTCAAGAGAACGAGGCAAGAAACACATTATTCTTTTGAGGCGCCTCAAGAGAACGAGGCAAGAAACACATTATTCTTTTGAGGCGCCTCAAGAGAACGAGGCAAGAAACACATTATTCTTTTGAGGCGCCTCAAGAGAACGAGGCAAGAAACACATTATTCTTTTGAGGCGCCTCAAGAGAACGAGGCAAGTAACACATTATTCTTTTGAGGCGCCTCAAGAGAACGAGGCAAGAAACACATTATTCTTTTGAGGCGCCTCAAGAGAACGAGGCAAGAAACACATTATTCAGGCAGACAACAAGGAAGAGAGTGCATTCATGGGGAGCAGCAAAGGCGAGGAGGGAGCTTTTGGTGAGGGGAAAGGGACCCTTAAATTTGGAATGGAGAGATGCACGTATACCTGGAGCTTCTTGTGTTGTGTCCCTACGTTTGCCCCTCATAAAAAGACGCCTACATACCTGGAGCACGTTTATCACATGGCGCATGTTGCCCCCCCGCAGCAGCATGCATGCATGCAGTGGCTAATGTTCTAGACGCATCAAGGATTGTCTCAGCGCACGACTGCATACCTGGAGCACGACTGCATACCTGGAGCACGACTGCATACCTGGAACACGACTGCATACCTGGAACACGACTGCATACCTGGAACACGACTGCATACCTGGAGCACGACTGCATACCTGGAGCATGACTGCATACCTGGAACACGACTGCATACCTGGAGCACGACTGCATACCTGGAGCACGACTGCATACCTCGAGCACGACTGCATACCTGGAACACGACTGCATACCTGGAGCACGACTGCATACCTGGAGCACGACTGCATACCTCGAGCATGACTGCATACCTGGAACACGACTGCATACCTCGAGCATGACTGCATACCTGGAGCACGACTGCATACCTCGAGCACGACTGCATACCTGGAGCACGACTGCATACCTGGAGCACGACTGCATACCTCGAGCACGACTGCATACCTCGAGCACGACTGCATACCTCTAGCACGTTCTTTATGTCGCGCATGTAGCAGAGCAGCAGCATGTCCTGGTTCACACACCGGATCCACTCCAACACATCCCCCTCCGCCTCCCCTACCGCCACTGCCATTGCCTTGCCATCCCGTCCCAGTACATACCTCGAGCACGTTCTTAACATCGCGCATGTAGCACAGCAACCACATGTCCTGGTCAAGATGCTTCTAGATGCCTCAAACATTGTCCCAGTGCGTAGATGCATACCTCTAGCACGTTTTTCACGTCGCGCATGTAGCAGAGCAGCAGCATGTCCTGGTTCACACACCGGATCCACTCCAACACATCCCCCTCCGCCTCCCCTATCACCTCCTCCCACCTCCCATCCTCTTCCTCCCCCTTCTCCCCCTCCTTCCTCTTCTGCCTGCCCTCTGCACCCCCCAATTCATCCTCCCCTTCCTCGTGCCCACCGTCCGACCCAGTACCCTCTGACAGAATAATCCGCACCACCTTGCCACGTGGCGCGTCCTTATTGGTGTGGAAGGTGAACGCCGGGCCGTCATTTGTCACGTAGCTGAACATGCCGTCAAAGAGGCGTCTAAGGGCGATGGCAGGCAGGCGCACAGAACCACCATCACCATCCCCACCATCCCCACCACTGCCACCATCCCCACCATCCTCATCATCCCTATCATCTCTTTTAAAGACTACAGTCTCTTCATTCTCATTGCTTGCATCCTTCTCAACGCTCTCATCTTCCTTATCCTTCCTATTGTTCCCATCAGATGCAGAGGCAGCGTGCACTGGAGAGCCATCCAGGCGTCCAAGTGGCAGCTGCTGGAGGTTGATGACGTGGACAAGATTGTCGTGGTCGCAGTTCGCCCACGTGCTTATAATGAGGTACTGTCAGGTGGGGAACGGGAAGGGTGGAGGACAGGCGAGACGTAGTGGAGAGGAAAATGGGAAGCTATATGGGGATGGATGGAAAGAACACTGGAGGAGCGAAGCTGCATGCAGGAGCAGATGGGTTTTGAGGAAAGAGGTGGAGGAGGGAATTGGTGTGTATTTAGAGGAAAGCTGAACGAGTGGAGCGCGCACAGTTCAAGAAGCAACCCCTTGCCCCCTCACCACTATGAGCAAACTAGAATCGACAAATGAAAGAAGTGGCTGACAAAACGAAGCCTGGGTTGAGCTGTCAACACATCACTCAACACATCAGTCAACACATCGGTCAACACATCAGTCAACACATCGGTCAACACATCAGTCAACACATCGGTCAACACATCAGTCAACACATCAGTCAACACATCACAGGCACAGAGGGCTTGAAGGCATGTGAGGGAGAGGGAGAGTGAGAGGCTGAGAGTGAGAGAGAAAAGGAGAGCACATGCCTGACCGTCGTCGCTGACTTCTGAGCCAAACATCCACGTGGGATGGGCCTTGCTCTCCCAGCACAGCGCATCGTCAGCCTGCGCCTGCCCCAGCACGTGGTAGTACACCCGCTGATTCACCACCCTCGCCGTCCCTGCTGCCGCCCCCTCCGCATCCACTCCTGTCGCCGGAGTCAAGGCAGAGAGGGGAAGACACGGGGGATGAACGAAAGAGGGTGGCATCAGATGGGGATCTTTCAGTGTTCTCGAGATTTGAAGGCAGGGAAGAGAGATAGTGAGGTTGAGAGGAAGGCTGGTTCTACGCAGCCGTAAGTGTGCCGCTTCCAAGTGAAGTGGCGCAATAGAACTCGTGGGAGATCAGAATCAACCCTCGTTACACTGTATTGATGAAAGTGAGCATAACCCTCGTTACCGTCGTATCGGTTGTAGAAGAAGCCCCTGTTGTCGTGCGTCCACGCAATAGACGTGTAATTCACGTTCTTGAGCTCGTCCGGCTCGTTATCCTTAGTCCCCACGCGCAGCACCTTAATGGCGTTCCAATCGCTGCCGCTCTGGCTCACAGCGTACGCCAGGTACTCGCCATCCTCGCTAAAAGAGTACGTGCCAAGAGATACAGTCCCATCGTCACTCCACGTGTTCGGATCCAGCAGAACCTCGGCTTCGTCTTCCAGCGATTTCTGCTCGGAAAAATGAAAATGATGAAGACAACAATGCAGGATCGAAACTGGCACTTTTACGAAAACGTTGTACCGTGCCGATATGACGTTCATAACTACTGGCGTATAGCTGATAACGAACCTGCACGTAGAGAACACTATGTGCTTGGAGCCCAGTATTGTGAAAGTAGAAGTAGTTGCTGCCGTACTTGAACGGACAACCATACTCAGGAGAATCCAACAGATCCGTCAGTCGCTCCTTCAGCTTCTCCCTACCCTTTATCCCCGATAGAATCTCAATCGTTAGTGCATTTTGCGCTGTGACGAAATCACGAGTTTCCTGGCTATCGGGGTCTTCCATCCAACGGTACGGATCGTGAATCTTCGTCCCGTGATAATCGTCGACAACAGATTCATCGCGACGAGCCTTAGGGTAGTTGATCGCGGTGGAAGCCATGAACCTGCGAATGTGTGAGCTACGCGCAGGCGTAAGTGAACTAGGCTTTGGTAAGCTTTGCTGGGACGCCTTTTTGAGCCCGAATCGAATGCCTGCTGATGATGAGACCAACTTCAAGGCCATAGAAAGTTGCCTTGCCGCGCCCAAAGCACTGCACAAGTCTGTCTTTCAGCAAGAGTGCTTGGATGTTGACGAGAAGTGAGAGGGTGAAACGCCCCATTATTCCCAGATGAACCCATTCAACGTGGAATATTTTGCGAGAATGTGTGTGCACCCAGAGGAAAAACCTGCTCAAAAGTTGTTACTAAGAAAACTGTATTGAATTCGTCTCAAAACCTTTGTGTTTTTGCTATCTCGTGCCGGACATTTATTGTCTTCCTGTAATGTTTCACATGCATTTTCCTCAGTCATGTACCTGTCACATACGTTCATGAACGCTGAATTTTCTTTTCGCCAAACCGAAGCATTTCCAGAGAGAGTTTTCGAAATGTGGTGTCAGACTTCCCGCCAAACTTATCTGCCAATCAGGTGTAATCCTTTTCCTTCCTTACACTTCCCGCCCACATTCGAAGCCACTCCCTCGAAATCTCCTTTTTGGTGGTCGTCACTCGCTCCAGTTCTTCCCAAATCGTTTCTCTGAAGTTGATACTGAATGCATTAGGTAGCTAGTTGAAGCCTATCTCACTGTTTGCCCGTTTTCGATTCATGCAGTAACGATCCTGTTATCGTGAAGCAGTTACATGTGTCTGCGTGACGAACTCCGTTAGAGTGCCTGCGAGACCGTGATTGCGATTCATATGGAAGAAGAACCTTCGTGTCCAGAGCTGTTTGAGTAGCTATCAGGCGATTTTTTTTACCCTGTCGTTCCGTTTCAAATCGATTAAAGTAGGAAATGGTCAGAACCAAGCCTCCACGGTTGAGTGCGCTAAGCATGGGTTCGCCAAAAGTTTCCGAGTCCACAGCAATTCTTCCATCACCGTGCGTTCCCGGCGACCGAGAAGAGTCTTACCGTGCGGATGTCACAAATGTCGACTCCACTTCCAATTCCGGCGACCCCAAAGTGTCAATCTGGCAGTCGTCGCAATCCCTTGACCTCAGCGATCGTCCATTGAAGGTCTACAACCGCCGTCCCTTGGCGTCCAGACGAGCTCAGTCAAGACGGCCACGAGGACCCATAACTCCTCGGTACTGTAGCATCTATGCCGCCAGCAATTCCATGATGGAGTAACATCTCACCAGCTGATGACTTTTTTGTTCTGTAGTGAAACTTCGTCGTATGCAAGGTTTTTCTAGCTCATTTACTGGATAACCTGTGTAGCCATCCCCGCACAGACGTCTCATGCCTCAGATGACGCATCGCCTTTCGCTCATCGTTACCTCAGGTCCCATTTTCCTGTCGCCGACTCTTTTTAACAGGATGAGGAATGACCAACAGCAGACGCCCACCCGATTCACCGCTTGAACGCGCGTTTCCCTTCCTCTGCTTTATGTATGCTTCTTCTGCCTTCCATTCCGTTGTATTCTTTCGCCTGTGATCTTCACCAGATCGCCCGCCACTTCAGAATCCAATAGCATCAGTCAGGCATGCGACTCGGTTCTGCGCGGTGGGAGGAGGCGCGTGTCCGCCTTCGGATCCTCCCTCTCCTGCAGGTGAACTTTAGTAGTCGACGAAATGCTCTTGTTACTCCGCTTGTGTGTCAAAGCTTGTCACTCTTGTTGGGTTAATACTAGAGCTCGGCTCAGAAGCCTGTACTAGAAAAGCCTTCGGTTCCACTCTCCAGGTAATCTCCCGAACCAATCACTTCACTTCACAGAGTATAATCGACAGACGTGGCGCTTATTGCATGGAATACAGAGGCTGATATGGAGAGAGATAGCAATGACCGCTAATCCATGCAGTTGCAACCAGCCATCCAAACCACTCAGGAATGCTTGCGTAGACTTAGATATTAAGCATCAGAGCATGCAGGGGATTGTGGAAGCATGCACGATACATTTCTAACTGTCAGTGTGGTCGTGCAGCATGGTGTTCTGAGCACATTCCACTTGATGCACTGCCCTGCTGTATTATCCCAGACCGAAACATGCAAACGGTAACGCGGTGCGTGCGAGCTAGCTAGTGCTATGCTGGCAGCGAGGCTCGGGCTAGTCCCGAAGCGTAGGCCGACACGGCCGGGCCAGCAGTGCGAGGTTTGGCAAAACAGTGCGCGTGAAGTTGGCGAAGCCCCGTTAGCAGTAACAGGAGAACAACGGCTGTTGCTGTACGCGATGTAGTCGGGCTCCGTAAGGAATGCCGAGAAAATTCCTTACAGCAGGATAATCTGTTCTGGGGCTGGCACCTCTTACCGTGACTCTTATGTGTGGCCTCTCCCAACCCATCATCAACCCATCCCCGCCTCCACTGCTCCGTCTTCCCCCTTCCGTCCACCGCGCTCCACTCAGGGCCCGGCGATACAGCTTTCTGTCAGCGTCGCCCTCCACAGTTGGCGCAACACCGCCTGCAACACAGGTACCTTGTCTCTGTTCTCCCCCGTTCCTCCTCTGTTGCTTGCTCCTTCGCTGCTCCCCTGATGCTCTCCTTGGTGCTCCTCCCGTGTCCCCTTTGATTCTCCTCTCCTCTGTAGCCATCCAAGCACACAACAAGGCGTCTCCCTCTCCTTGCTCCGATAAACATCTGCTCCTTCCTTTGAATTTCCCCCTTTTCCTGGTTGTTTTCAGAGTGGAGCAGGCGGAGCATCGTCGGGGCGGCAGAAGAAGCCGAGCGGCAAAGCAGCAGCACAGCAGGGTCGGTCGGCGTGCAGAGGAGTACCAGGAAAGAGGCGATACCTTGATGCATCCAAACCCTGCCCTTTCTTCGCCCTTCCTTTCTTCCCTGTCTCTTCAGAGTGGAGTGAAGCAGAAAGCAGGAGCGGGCAGAGCAGCGTCAGGGCGGCAGAAGAAGCTCAACAGCAAAGCTGCAGCCATGCAGGGTCAACGGACAGAGGAGTACCGGAAACTGCGCGCATTCTTTCAGGAAGTAGACGAGTTTGAGATGGAGGAGGAGGAGGAGGAGGAGGAGGAGGTGGAGGAGGCGCGGGAGCGGGCGAACAAGTGGGTGGATAAGGGGAGGGCGAGGGACGAGGGAGTGGAGAGTGTGCTGGATGCGTTTCAGGGGTGGTGCTGGTATGTTCCGCCTTCAGGGGATGGTGGTGGGCAAGAGGATGGGGGAGGGGGTGGGGGAAGGGATGGTGGAGGAGATGGGGGAGGGGATGGGGAAAGGGATGGGGGAGGAGATAGGGGAGGGGGTGTGGGAGTGGGGAGTGACTGGGTGCCGGAGTTTATGGCTAGGGAAGCTGGGCTGTTGGGTGCACTGCGTAGGGTGGATGAGGGAGGGGCGGAAGGGGAGGAGGAGGAGAACGAGGAGGACGAGGAGGAAGAGGAGGAAGAGGAGGAAGAGGAGGAAGAGGGAAGAGGATATTTTGAGGAGAAGGCAGGAAAAATGCAACAGGAGGAGGAGGAGGAGGAGGAGGAGGAGGAGGAGGAGGAGGAGGAGGAGGAGGAGGAGGAGGAGGAGGAGGAGGAGGAGGAGGAGGAGGAGGAGGAGGAGGAGGAGGAGGAGGAGGAGGAGGAGGAGGAGGAGGAGGAGGAGGAGGAGGAGGAGGAGGAGGAGGAGGAGGAGGAGGAGGTTACCAGGGCAGAGATCTCATTCGACGCGTACCTCCACTCACAGCTCTCCAGCCTCAAGCTCTCTGACAGAGTCGCCACAACCGCTAGCCCAAGCGCACTGGGCAGCACATTGAGAGGCGGGGAAGGTCCGGTGCCAGCAGCAGCTTCAGAGCCAGAAGAAGGAGGAGCAGGCGATGTGACGCCTAGCAGAGCTGTAGGAACTTTTCCCAGCGGTGGGGTAGGTGTGGCTGCCAGCACTGCTGTTGGTGAAAGCCGGGAAGGGCAGGCATGGGAGGAGGGGGACACGGTGGGTGGAGGCGAAAGGTGGAGAAGAGAGGGCGGAGCAGAGGGGCAGGGTGATGAGAGTACTGTTGTGCAAGGGCGCTGGGGCGCTGGAGGTGAGCGGTTAGAGGAGGAAGGCGGTGGGACGAAACCCGAGAGTGGCTGTAACAGAGGTGCCTTTAGCGAGCTGTCAGTAGGGAATGAGTGTGTGGGAGAAGGGAAACAAGGGCAAGGGCATCGACAAAGTAAAGGGGAGGCACACGAGGTGTCGTCGAAGGAGGTGTGGTCAGAGGATGCAGGTTCGAAAGGGGTGAGTGAGCTGGCGAGGGAAGAGACTTTTGAGTCTCAAGAAGGGAAGACGAACGAGGTGTGGTCAAAGGAGGTGTGCTCAGAGGATGCAGGTTCGGAAATAACAGATGAGCTGGAGAGGGGAGCGCCTGAGGTGGTGCCTCATGGGTTGGAGGCACTGCACAGACTAAGGGAGTCGTCTGGTGGTGGCAGCACTCTGCTGCAAGATTCTGGGGACTCTGCTGAGGGCATGGGCGTGGGTGTGGGCAACGCAGAGGACGTGGTGGATCTCACTGGGTGCAGCAGTGACGACGACTCTGTCAACTCTTATCACTCTGACGGCTCTTCTGACTCTGATACTCCTGGTGATGGTGAAGTGGACGATTCCGCCTGTGCTCACGAGGACGGGTCAGAGCTGGAGAGAGGAGTGAGAGGGGGATATGTGGAGCGAGGCAAGCACCAGAACAGGCTACAGGCGCAGAAGCAGATGCAGCAGCAGAGGCAACAGCAGAAGCATGGGAGGCAGAGTGTAGGAGCAAATCAGCCGAGCCAGCGAGTCCTGAGAAGCAGCATGCGTCGAAACACGCTAGCCTCTGGGGCTTTTGCCGCAGAGGTTACCACTGGCGCCGGTGGTGACGCTGGTCTAGGAAAGAGGGCCAACATGGTTGCTGCTGGCCATGTTCGCGCTGATCCTGCGTTCTCTCCTGCTCCTGCTCCTGCTCCTGCCCCCTCTCCTGCTCCTGCTCTCCCTCCTGCTCCTGCTCCCACTCCTGCTGCAGCTGCTGGTGATGCGCCCGTTGCTCCGCCAGGGCATCGAGATGCACGTGCCCGCCATAGCATGAACAGCCGCCGCACGCTGAGGAGCAGCTTGGGTGGATCAGGAGGAGGGGAAAGAAGGGGTGCTCCTGATGAGAGCAGCACGCGTGCAACACGAAGCACTGGCCGCACAAGGACCACGCCTGCCCGTCAAGGCCGTCAGGAGAAGCAGTCTTGTGGGAATGGAGCTGGACGTGCGAGGATGGGGCATGAGGAGGAGCGGGAGATCGGATCCAGGGATGGGGGTTTGGGCTGTGCTGCTGACGAGGTGCGGGAGATCGCATCCAATGATGAGGGTGTGAGCCGTGCTGCGGAGAAGGTGCGGGAGGTGTGTGGTGTGGTTGAGAGGGGTGACGAGAGGGCAGGGAGACGTGAGAGTGAAGGGCTAGTCGAGAGTGTTGCTGGTTTGAGTGGGAGAGTCTTGCATGGGGATGGTGTGGGAGAGATAGAGTGTGTTGGTGAGGAAACGGCAGGAGAGGAGGGGGATGAGGACGTGGTTGAAGTGGATGAGAAGGTGGGCACACGGAAGTCCACAGCACGTTCAAAAGCAGAAAGAGCAGGTGGAGCAGAGAGAACAGGAGGAGAAGAGGCAGGTGGGGTGCAGGCGAAGGCATTGACAAAGGCAAGGGGTAACGGGAGGGGCAAAGGGAGGGGCACGGCGGGGAGCAAGTCGAGTGGTGAAGGGGATGAGGGGCAGCAGGGGGCAGAAGTGGCAGCACAGGGTGGGCACGAGAGACGAGAGCGTGGTGTTGACACTGTGTCAGGCAGCAGCAGCATTGATGTTTCAGAAGGGAGGGGCATGGTGGGGAGCAAGTTCAGCGGTGCAGGGGATGAGGGGCAGCAGTGGGCAGAAGTGACAGCTGAGGCTCGGGATGAGGGACGAGAATGTGGCGCTGACACTCTCTCAGGTAGCAGCAGCATTAATGCACGCTACAGCAGAAGGAGCTGCAGCATTGGGGCTGGGAGCAGCGTTGACTGTGGAGCGAGCAAGGAGAGAGTTCCACGGGCAGACGAGCAGAGCGTGAGGGAGAAAGATGGTACCGGTGGCGAGGATGAGGGTCAAAGAGAGGAGGAGGGCGGTGTAGGGGCAGAGGTGGAGGAGGAGGAGGAGGTGGTGGAGGTGGAGGAGGAGGAGGATGGGGATGAGGTGGTGGAGGTGGAAGAGGAGGAGAAGGATGATGGGCTGCGTGCATTGCTTGCTGCCTGTCGCCAGCCATACATGTGCTCCATGGAGCAAGCCATCACGCAATTCTGGTATGTCACCTCGTCCCCACGCCAGCTTGCTGTAGAAGCATCTTTCCCTCTCTTCCAAACACGTCCGCCTTATCCTTACAGAAGTATGAAGCTATGTCTCATGTCCGTCCCCTCCCTCTTGACATCTCACCTTCAGCTCTTTTTGTCACATGCCAGCAATCAGAACACCCTTCGGAAGATAGAAGAGGGTTGTTGAGGCGCCTCAGAACTTGTTCCTTCCCCCTTGAAATCTTATTGTTGACTCTTTTTTGTCACGTGGCAGCGATCTGATGACCATCCGGAAGATGGGGGAGGGAAGCTTCGCGGAAGCGTTTGCAGCAGAGGGAGCGGAGGGAGGCGTGTGCCTCAAGATAGTGCCAGTTGGGGGGCGAGTGCTGGTCAACGATGAGCCGCAGAAGGTGAGAGTGGGTGCAGTGCGGTGAGAGATGATGCTGCTTGGTGCAAGTGGGTGCAGTGATGTTGCATGTTGAGGAGGGAAAACTAGAGTGCCTCAAGGTAGGGCCAGTGGGGAGTCGAGTGCTGGTGAACGATGAGCTGCAGAAGGTGAGTGTGCTCCTCTCTTGGTCACTGCTGCGTGGTGAGAGTGGATGAAGTGAGTTGAGAGGCGGTGCTGTGTGGTGAAACTGGGTGCAGTGCTGTTGCACGTTGAGGAGGGAAATTGAGATAGTGCTGGTGGGAGCCGAGTGCTGGTTAACCATGAGCCACAGAAGGTGAGTCTGATCTGCTAATAGGAGTGTATTTCAAAGTCAAGTAGGAGTGTGTCTCCTTTAACTGGAGTGTGTCAGAGTGTCAAAAGAAGGTGGGTCCAGTCCAGTGCTGGTGAACGCGTACAGAGCCAGTCAAGGTCGTCCCGGTGTGAGTCCATCCATAGCATTGTGTGGTGCGGTGAGACACAATGCTAGCCGATATACAAGGGATAGACCTGCATTTATCGCCTTGTGTCTCTGCTCCTCCCTCTGCTGTTCTGGCTTCTCCTCATGGTCCTTGTGACTCTTCTCCTCGTGGCCCTTGTGACTCTTCTCCTCGTGGCCCTTGTGACTCTTCTCCTCGTGGCCCTTGTGACTCTTCTCCTCGTGGCCCTTGCGACTCTTCTCCTCGTGGCCCTTGCGACTCTTCTCCTCGTGGCCCTTGCGACTCTTCTCCTCGTGGCCCTTGTGACTCTTCTCCTCGTGGCCCTTGTGACTCTTCTCCTCGTGGCCCTTGCGACTCTTCTCCTCGTGGCCCTTGCGACTCTTCTCCTCGTGGCCCTTGCGACTCTTCTCCTCGTGGCCCTTGCGACTCTTCTCCTCGTGGCCCTTGTGACTCTTCTCCTCGTGGCCCTTGCGACTCTTCTCCTCGTGGCCCTTGCGACTCTTCTCCTCGTGGCCCTTGCGACTCTTCTCCTCGTGGCCCTTGCGACTCTTCTCCTCGTGGCCCTTGTGACTCTTCTCCTCGTGGCCCTTGTGACTCTTCTTCTCGTGGCCCTTGTGACTCTTCTCCTCGTGGCCCTTGTGACTCTTCTCCTCGTGGCCCTTGTGACTCTTCTCCTCGTGGCCCTTGTGACTCTTCTCCTCGTGGCCCTTGCGACTCTTCTCCTCGTGGCCCTTGCGACTCTTCTCCTCGTGGCCCTTGCGACTCTTCTCCTCGTGGCCCTTGCGACTCTTCTCCTCGTGGCCCTTGTGACTCTTCTCCTCGTGGCCCTTGTGACTCTTCTTCTCGTGGCCCTTGTGACTCTTCTCCTCGTGGCCCTTGTGACTCTTCTCCTCGTGGCCCTTGTGACTCTTCTCCTCGTGGCCCTTGTGACTCTTCTCCTCGTGGCCCTTGTGACTCTTCTCCTCATGGCCCTTGCGACTCTTCTCCTCGTGGCCCTTGCGACTCTTCTCCTCGTGGCCCTTGCGACTCTTCTCCTCGTGGCCCTTGCGACTCTTCTCCTCGTGGCCCTTGTGACTCTTCTCCTCGTGGCCCTTGCGACTCTTCTCCTCGTGGCCCTTGTGACTCTTCTCCTCGTGGCCCTTGTGACTCTTCTCCTCGTGCCCCTCTAAACTCTTCTCCTCGTGGCCCTTGTGACTCTTCTCCTCGTGGCCCTTGTGACTCTTCTCCTCATGGCCCTTGCAACTCTTCTCCTCGTGGCCCTTGTGACTCTTCTCCTCGTGGCCCTTGGGACTCTTCTCCTCGTGGCCCTTGCGACTCTTCTCCTCGTGGCCCTTGCGACTCTTCTCCTCGTGGCCCTTGCGACTCTTCTCCTCGTGGCCCTTGTGACTTTTCTCCTCGTGGCCCTTGTGACTCTTCTCCTCGTGGCCCATGTGACTCTTCTCCTCGTGGCCCGTGCGACTCTTCTCCTCGTGGCCCTTGCGACTCTTCTCCTCGTGGCCCTTGTGACTCTTCTCCTCGTGGCCCTTGTGACTCTTCTCCTCGTGGCCCTTGCGACTCTTCTCCTCGTGGCCCTTGTGACTCTTCTCCTCGTGGCCCTTGTGACTCTTCTCCTCGTGGCCCTTGTGACTCTTCTCCTCGTGGCCCTTGCGACTCTTCTCCTCGTGGCCCTTGTGACTCTTCTCCTCGTGGCCCTTGTGACTCTTCTCCTCGTGGCCCTTGTGACTCTTCTCCTCATGGCCCTTGCGACTCTTCTCCTCGTGGCCCTTGCGACTCTTCTCCTCGTGGCCCTTACGACTCTTCTCCTCGTGGCCCTTGCGACTCTTCTCCTCGTGGCCCTTGTGACTCTTCTCCTCGTGGCCCTTGCGACTCTTCTCCTCGTGGCCCTTGTGACTCTTCTCCTCGTGGCCCTTGTGACTCTTCTCCTCGTGGCCCTTGTGACTCTTCTCCTCGTGGCCCTTGTGACTCTTCTCCTCGTGGCCCTTGTGACTCTTCTCCTCGTGGCCCTTGCGACTCTTCTCCTCGTGGCCCTTGCGACTCTTTTCCTCGTGGCCCTTGTGACTCTTCTCCTCGTGGCCCTTGTGACTCTTCTCCTCGTGGCCCTTGTGACTCTTCTCCTCGTGGCCCTTGTGACTCTTCTCCTCGTGGCCCTTGCGACTCTTCTCCTCGTGGCCCTTGCGACTCTTCTCCTCGTGGCCCTTGCGACTCTTCTCCTCGTGGCCCTTGCGACTCTTCTCCTCGTGGCCCTTGCGACTCTTCTCCTCGTGGCCCTTGCGACTCTTCTCCTCGTGGCCCTTGCGACTCTTCTCCTCGTGGCCCTTGCGACTCTTCTCCTCGTGGCCCTTGTGACTCTTCTCCTCGTGGCCCTTGTGACTCTTCTCCTCGTGGCCCTTGTGACTCTTCTCCTCGTGGCCCTTGTGACTCTTCTCCTCGTGGCCCTTGCGACTCTTCTCCTCGTGGCCCTTGTGACTCTTCTCCTCGTGGCCCTTGTGACTCTTCTCCTCCTGGCCCTTGTGACTCTTCTCCTCCTGGCCCTTGCGACTCTTCTCCTCGTGACCCTTGCGACTCTTCTCCTCGTGGCCCTTGCGACTCTTCTCCTCGTGGCCCGTGCGACTCTTCTCCTCGTGGCCCTTGCGACTCTTCTCCTCGTGGCCCTTGTGACTCTTCTCCTCGTGGCCCTTGTGACTCTTCTCCTCGTGGCCCTTGCGACTCTTCTCCTCGTGGCCCTTGTGACTCTTCTCCTCGTGGCCCTTGTGACTCTTCTCCTCGTGGCCCTTGTGACTCTTCTCCTCGTGGCCCTTGCGACTCTTCTCCTCGTGGCCCTTGTGACTCTTCTCCTCGTGGCCCTTGTGACTCTTCTCCTCGTGGCCCTTGTGACTCTTCTCCTCATGGCCCTTGCGACTCTTCTCCTCGTGGCCCTTGCGACTCTTCTCCTCGTGGCCCTTACGACTCTTCTCCTCGTGGCCCTTGCGACTCTTCTCCTCGTGGCCCTTGTGACTCTTCTCCTCGTGGCCCTTGCGACTCTTCTCCTCGTGGCCCTTGCGACTCTTCTCCTCGTGGCCCTTGCGACTCTTCTCCTCGTGGCCCTTGCGACTCTTCTCCTCGTGGCCCTTGTGACTCTTCTCCTCGTGGCCCTTGCGACTCTTCTCCTCGTGGCCCTTGTGACTCTTCTCCTCGTGGCCCTTGTGACTCTTCTCCTCGTGCCCCTCTAAACTCTTCTCCTCGTGGCCCTTGTGACTCTTCTCCTCGTGGCCTTTGTGACTCTTCTCCTCGTGGCCCTTGTGACTCTTCTCCTCGTGGCCCTTGTGACTCTTCTCCTCGTGGCCCTTGTGACTCTTCTCCTCGTGGCCCTTGGGACTCTTCTCCTCGTGGCCCTTGCGACTCTTCTCCTCGTGGCCCTTGCGACTCTTCTCCTCGTGGCCCTTGCGACTCTTCTCCTCGTGGCCCTTGTGACTCTTCTCCTCGTGGCCCTTGTGACTCTTCTCCTCGTGGCCCTTGTGACTCTTCTCCTCGTGGCCCTTGTGACTCTTCTCCTCGTGGCCCTTGGGACTCTTCTCCTCGTGGCCCTTGCGACTCTTCTCCTCGTGGCCCTTGCGACTCTTCTCCTCGTGGCCCTTGCGACTCTTCTCCTCGTGGCCCTTGTGACTTTTCTCCTCGTGGCCCTTGTGACTCTTCTCCTCGTGGCCCATGTGACTCTTCTCCTCGTGGCCCGTGCGACTCTTCTCCTCGTGGCCCTTGCGACTCTTCTCCTCGTGGCCCTTGTGACTCTTCTCCTCGTGGCCCTTGTGACTCTTCTCCTCGTGGCCCTTGTGACTCTTCTCCTCGTGGCCCTTGTGACTCTTCTCCTCGTGGCCCTTGGGACTCTTCTCCTCGTGGCCCTTGCGACTCTTCTCCTCGTGGCCCTTGCGACTCTTCTCCTCGTGGCCCTTGTGACTCTTCTCCTCGTGGCCCTTGTGACTCTTCTCCTCGTGGCCCTTGGGACTCTTCTCCTCGTGGCCCTTGCGACTCTTCTCCTCGTGGCCCTTGCGACTCTTCTCCTCGTGGCCCTTGTGACTCTTCTCCTCGTGGCCCTTGGGACTCTTCTCCTCGTGGCCCTTGCGACTCTTCTCCTCGTGGCCCTTGCGACTCTTCTCCTCGTGGCCCTTGCGACTCTTCTCCTCGTGGCCCTTGTGACTTTTCTCCTCGTGGCCCTTGGGACTCTTCTCCTCGTGGCCCTTGCGACTCTTCTCCTCGTGGCCCTTGCGACTCTTCTCCTCGTGGCCCTTGCGACTCTTCTCCTCGTGGCCCTTGCGACTCTTCTCCTCGTGGCCCTTGTGACTTTTCTCCTCGTGGCCCTTGTGACTCTTCTCCTCGTGGCCCTTGTGACTTTTCTCCTCGTGGCCCTTGGGACTCTTCTCCTCGTGGCCCTTGCGACTCTTCTCCTCGTGGCCCTTGCGACTCTTCTCCTCGTGGCCCTTGGGACTCTTCTCCTCGTGGCCCTTGCGACTCTTCTCCTCGTGGCCCTTGCGACTCTTCTCCTCGTGGCCCTTGCGACTCTTCTCCTCGTGGCCCTTGCGACTCTTCTCCTCGTGGCCCTTGTGACTTTTCTCCTCGTGGCCCTTGTGACTCTTCTCCTCGTGGCCCATGCGACTCTTCTCCTCGTGGCCCTTGCGACTCTTCTCCTCGTGGCCCTTGCGACTCTTCTCCTCGTGGCCCTTGTGACTTTTCTCCTCGTGGCCCTTGGGACTCTTCTCCTCGTGGCCCTTGCGACTCTTCTCCTCGTGGCCCTTGCGACTCTTCTCCTCGTGGCCCTTGCGACTCTTCTCCTCGTGGCCCTTGCGACTCTTCTCCTCGTGGCCCTTGTGACTTTTCTCCTCGTGGCCCTTGTGACTCTTCTCCTCGTGGCCCTTGTGACTTTTCTCCTCGTGGCCCTTGGGACTCTTCTCCTCGTGGCCCTTGCGACTCTTCTCCTCGTGGCCCTTGCGACTCTTCTCCTCGTGGCCCTTGGGACTCTTCTCCTCGTGGCCCTTGCGACTCTTCTCCTCGTGGCCCTTGCGACTCTTCTCCTCGTGGCCCTTGCGACTCTTCTCCTCGTGGCCCTTGTGACTCTTCTCCTCGTGGCCCTTGTGACTCTTCTCCTCGTGGCCCTTGCGACTCTTCTCCTCGTGGCCCTTGTGACTCTTCTCCTCGTGGCCCTTGTGACTCTTCTCCTCGTGGCCCTTGTGACTCTTCTCCTCGTGGCCCTTGGGACTCTTCTCCTCGTGGCCCTTGCGACTCTTCTCCTCGTGGCCCTTGCGACTCTTCTCCTCGTGGCCCTTGCGACTCTTCTCCTCGTGGCCCTTGTGACTCTTCTCCTCGTGGCCCTTGTGACTCTTCTCCTCGTGGCCCTTGTGACTCTTCTCCTCGTGGCCCTTGGGACTCTTCTCCTCGTGGCCCTTGGGACTCTTCTCCTCGTGGCCCTTGCGACTCTTCTCCTCGTGGCCCTTGCGACTCTTCTCCTCGTGGCCCTTGCGACTCTTCTCCTCGTGGCCCTTGTGACTCTTCTCCTCGTGGCCCTTGTGACTCTTCTCCTCGTGGCCCGTGCGACTCTTCTCCTCGTGGCCCGTGCGACTCTTCTCCTCGTGGCCCTTGCGACTCTTCTCCTCGTGGCCCTTGTGACTCTTCTCCTCGTGGCCCTTGTGACTCTTCTCCTCGTGGCCCTTGCGACTCTTCTCCTCGTGGCCCTTGTGACTCTTCTCCTCGTGGCCCTTGTGACTCTTCTCCTCGTGGCCCTTGTGACTCTTCTCCTCGTGGCCCTTGGGACTCTTCTCCTCGTGGCCCTTGGGACTCTTCTCCTCGTGGCCCTTGCGACTCTTCTCCTCGTGGCCCTTGCGACTCTTCTCCTCGTGGCCCTTGCGACTCTTCTCCTCGTGGCCCTTGTGACTCTTCTCCTCGTGGCCCTTGTGACTCTTCTCCTCGTGGCCCGTGCGACTCTTCTCCTCGTGGCCCGTGCGACTCTTCTCCTCGTGGCCCTTGCGACTCTTCTCCTCGTGGCCCTTGTGACTCTTCTCCTCGTGGCCCTTGTGACTCTTCTCCTCGTGGCCCTTGTGACTCTTCTCCTCGTGGCCCTTGTGACTCTTCTCCTCGTGGCCCTTGGGACTCTTCTCCTCGTGGCCCTTGCGACTCTTCTCCTCGTGGCCCTTGCGACTCTTCTCCTCGTGGCCCTTGTGACTCTTCTCCTCGTGGCCCTTGTGACTCTTCTCCTCGTGGCCCTTGGGACTCTTCTCCTCGTGGCCCTTGCGACTCTTCTCCTCGTGGCCCTTGCGACTCTTCTCCTCGTGGCCCTTGTGACTCTTCTCCTCGTGGCCCTTGGGACTCTTCTCCTCGTGGCCCTTGCGACTCTTCTCCTCGTGGCCCTTGCGACTCTTCTCCTCGTGGCCCTTGCGACTCTTCTCCTCGTGGCCCTTGTGACTTTTCTCCTCGTGGCCCTTGGGACTCTTCTCCTCGTGGCCCTTGCGACTCTTCTCCTCGTGGCCCTTGCGACTCTTCTCCTCGTGGCCCTTGCGACTCTTCTCCTCGTGGCCCTTGTGACTCTTCTCCTCGTGGCCCTTGGGACTCTTCTCCTCGTGGCCCTTGTGACTTTTCTCCTCGTGGCCCTTGTGACTCTTCTCCTCGTGGCCCTTGTGACTTTTCTCCTCGTGGCCCTTGGGACTCTTCTCCTCGTGGCCCTTGCGACTCTTCTCCTCGTGGCCCTTGCGACTCTTCTCCTCGTGGCCCTTGGGACTCTTCTCCTCGTGGCCCTTGCGACTCTTCTCCTCGTGGCCCTTGCGACTCTTCTCCTCGTGGCCCTTGCGACTCTTCTCCTCGTGGCCCTTGTGACTTTTCTCCTCGTGGCCCTTGGGACTCTTCTCCTCGTGGCCCTTGCGACTCTTCTCCTCGTGGCCCTTGCGACTCTTCTCCTCGTGGCCCTTGCGACTCTTCTCCTCGTGGCCCTTGCGACTCTTCTCCTCGTGGCCCTTGTGACTTTTCTCCTCGTGGCCCTTGTGACTCTTCTCCTCGTGGCCCATGCGACTCTTCTCCTCGTGGCCCTTGCGACTCTTCTCCTCGTGGCCCTTGCGACTCTTCTCCTCGTGGCCCTTGTGACTCTTCTCCTCGTGGCCCTTGTGACTCTTCTCCTCGTGGCCCTTGCGACTCTTCTCCTCGTGGCCCTTGCGACTCTTCTCCTCGTGGCCCTTGCGACTCTTCTCCTCGTGGCCCTTGCGACTCTTCTCCTCGTGGCCCTTGTGACTTTTCTCCTCGTGGCCCTTGTGACTCTTCTCCTCGTGGCCCTTGTGACTCTTCTCCTCATGGTCCTTGCGACTCTTCTCCTCCTCACCCGCTCGCTGGCACTGTGGATTGAGATGTCTCATGATCCTGATTCTTCTTCCCTTCTCATGCACTGAATTGTTCCCATCTCTATGCCAAATGTGTTGTTGTGGTGTGTCATCGGTTGGTGGTGACGGATGCATGCATTTGCGCTATGGCATGGGCCATGGCACGGCATGGCATGGCTGGGTATGGGCCATGTGTATGGTATGGGCATGTGTATGGTATGGGCATGGGTATGGGCATGGATATGGCATGGATCGGGCATGGGATGGGCATGGGCATGGGCATGGACATGCACGAAACAGAGCATAGGAGAGATGCTGGCGGAAGTGGAGGTGCAGATGGCTCTGCAGCGGCTGAGGCATGGCCACGGGCACGGACACAAACAGGGGCATCAACGTGGAATGGGGCATGAGGAGGATGGGCATGAGAATGACCTGATGCACTCAACGGCCTCCTTTATTGACTGTAAAGGGTACGTGTGTGTGACTGTAACGAGTGTTTGCGTCGCTCTTGGCCCTGGCAGTTGACTCAAAAGCAACCGCCAGCATGCATACAGCCTCATGCCACAGAGCATCTGTTTTAGCTCTTGGCCAGAAGCAAAATTACGGTGCATGTGCACACGTGAAAAAAGAAGAGTTTTGACGTGCACAGTGCTGCTTTCCATGTCCGCACGTCTCAAAACTCTTCTTTTTTCACAGAGCATCTGTTTTAGCTCTTGACCAGAAGCAAAATCACGGTGCATGTGCGCAGTGGGGTGCACCCACCGCTTGAGTCGATAAAAGAAGGAGACGAGAGTGTGTCCTTGACACACCATGTCTTCTGAGAATTCTAAAACGCATACGAAAATGAGGCCTTGGCACACCCTTCCCACCTTCTTGCCATTCTCTCCTACCACGTGTCCTCCCCTCCCCTATCCCCCATCACCTGTGTGGTTGAACAAGCAGGGTGCGTGTGTGCAGGGGGGTGTACTCGCCTGTGCTCATGCGGGCATGGGAGGAGTGGGCGGATGAGAACGAGTCACTCAACGACCATCCAGGCATCTTCCCTTCTGACCAGGTGATCGGCATATGGCACTCCATGCTTCTTCTTCACTTCCCCTGTGACCAGTAGATCGTGGCAATTCGTTCTCTCTTAGCTTCTCAGTAATCAGGTTGTTGTGGCACTTTACGTTTCTGAGTTTTTCAATCGACCCAAACTCCTTCCTGTGTGATCAGGTATGTCATGGCGCTTCATTCATGCTTTTCAGTTTGAATGAAGCTCGTTTCGTAACTTTTAACAATTCTCAAAAATCATGGCGCTTCATTCACGCTTTTGAGGTTGAATGAAGCTCGTTTCATGGCACGCATCATGGTCGTCTTCCTTTCCTTCCTCTCTCCCGCCCGACCCTTGGACTGGCAAACCTTGTCCGCTCCTTGAGCTGGTTGGTTGGTTCCACACCGCTTACCATAGCTGACTAACATAAGCTCGTTTCGTCCTGAGCAGGCATACGTTGTCTTTATTCTGGAGATGGGCGGCAGCGACTTGGAAAAGGCTCCAGTGCGTTCCTTTGATGAGGCACGCAGCATCCTGCTGCAGGTGAGACGGTGGAATGGTACTGCTCTAAATCAAGCTATACTGCTCGACAGCGTAGTGTAATTCCAGTGGCATCAGCTGCAAGTAAGGCTCTCTCAAGTGCGCTCCTTAGATGAAGCGCGCAGGTGAGGCGGATGGGGCAGGTGAGACTAGTATTGCTGATTGCTGCTGCAGGGACAACGAGTGGAGCAGGAGCAAAGGACGGGGCATGTGAGCATGTTTCGACTGAATGTTGCCCGTAATGTTTCTCCATTCCTGTCATCCCTCCCCGTCTATGTGTATCTAACGCCCCACCTCATTGGATCCCTTTCCACCGCAGTCTGCTGCACTGTCCCTCAATTTGCACTAATGCCCCACTTCACCTGCCACCGCACTCTGCCCCTCTGTACCGCGTCAACCCTACCACAGGTGGCAGCAGGGCTGGCAGTGGCGGAGGCAGCGTGTCAGTTTGAGCACCGCGACCTGCACTGGTACGCTGTGGTGTGATGTGGTGCTGTGCGGTGTGGCTGTGGTAAGCAGTGGTGTGGTTGTGGTACGCAGTGGTGTGGCTGTGGTACGCAGTGGTGTGGCTGTGGTACGCAGTGGTGTGGCTGTGGTACGCAGCGGTGTGGCTGTGGTAAGCAGTGGTGTGGCTGTGGTACTGGTATGCTGTGGCGGTGGCGGAGGCAGCGTGTGAGTTCGAGCGCTGCGCCCTGCACTGGTGGTACGTTCTGTGTGGCAGTGGCACGCTGCGGCATTGCCAATGAGTAGCGGAAATGGTATGCTGTGCAGAGTGGTCGTGCGGGTTTGTCAAATTCAACGCGTTGGTATGTGGCATTGACCATATTCATTCAACTCCCTTTCTCATGCTCCCGCTGCCCCAACCCCATCCACGCAGGGGCAACATCCTCATGCATCGCACAGGCACAGTGTGATAAGTCGAGTTTTGAGTCAACTCAAAACTCGACTTATCTCCACGCAGGGGCAACATCCCCATTCATCGCACAGGCACAGGCGCCTCAGAGGGCGGGCAAGGACTGGAGTTTTGAGAATTCTCATTCATCGCACAGGCACAGGGGCCTCAGAGGGCGGGCAAGGACTGGAGTTTTGAGAATTCTCATTCATCGCACAGGCACAGGGGCCTCAGAGGGCGGGCAAGGACTGGAGTACCACTCACAGGCGCGAGCAGGCAAAGGCCCTGCACGGTTGCAATGCACTATCCGCTCAGCTCCCCTCATCGCTATCCCCTCCCATTCTCCAAAAGCCTACCCTTCCACCCACCCACCCAGGGGCAATGTCCTCATTCATTGCACACAGACAAGCGGGCCCCAGAGGGCAGGCAAGGGCAGGAATACCAGTCACAGGCGCGAGGGGGCAAAGGCCCTGCTTGACTGTACTGCATTATCGGCTCAGTGCTCATCTCTATCTCCCTCCCATGCTCCAAAACCCTAACCACCCACCGATCCACCCACCACGCAGGGGCAATGTTCTCATTCATCGCACACAGGCGAGTGGGCCACAAAGGGCAGGCAAGGGCAGGAGTGCCGCTCACAGGAGCGAGCAGGCAAAGGCTCTGAGTGACTGCACTGCGAGCATGAACAGCACTGGGAACAGTAGTGCTTCCAGCAACGTAAGCAGTAACAACAGTGGTAGCCGCAAGGGAGAGGGCGAGAGCGGGCAGTGGTTCAGGCTGAACGGGCAGCAGCGGAGCTTCCATGACAAGGGCGTTCGTGTGGCCATCATTGACTTCTCCCTCTCTCGTCTCCAGTCAGGTGCCATTCTCTCACAGCCTTATCAGACTTGCTTCTCTTCTCTGGTTCAACTGCATCTGCATGCATGCTCTTGAGTTCCTTTCCTCAGAATAATTGCTTAAAAAAAAAAAAAAAACACACACACACACACACACACCTAATCGCCCAAATGAGATTTCCTGGTTTGCCTGGAACCAAACTGGTGTCCTCGTGCGGCAGGTGCTCGAGTGCATTTCAGCGACCTCTCCCAAGAGCCATCCATTTTCCAGGGCGATAAGGGCCACCCCCAGGTGAGTGCTGCTCCAGGTGGGTGCTGCCCCAGGTGAGTGCCGCCCAGGTGGGTGCTGCCCCAGGTGAGTGCCGCACAGGTGAGTGCCGCCCAGGTGAGTGCCGCCCAGGTGAGTGCCGCCCAGGTGAGTGCTGCCCCAAGTAAGTGCCGCCCAGGTGAGTGCTGCCCCAAGTAAGTGCCGCCCAGGTGAGTACCGCCCAGCAGTGCCGCCTCAGCCCTCAGGTGCAGTGCTGCCTTAGGTGAGTGCCGCCCCAGGTGCAGTGCCAGCCTCCAGCCACAGCAGGTTCTACTTTGAGGCTTTATGAATGCACAGGGCCATTTGGCTCGTTTCTTTGTGTCCCCGCCTCTTTTTCCCTTTGTAACCAAGGTGCACAGTGCTGCTTTCCATGTCCGCCTGTAGTGCTTCCCTAAATCAACAATGTTGCTCCCAACTACTGAATCATGCGGTGGTGTGCGGTGCTGTGTGGTGGTGCGCGGTGCTGTGTGGTGGTTCGTTCATAACTGCAGTTTGACACGTACAGAGAGATGAAGAACAAGACCAAAGGACGCTGGGATAGATGGTAGGTAGTCGTTTCGAGGCGCCTCAAAAGAACCAGGTTTGGTAAACAGCATGCATTGGCCCCTACAAGCTGCATGCCTTGCTTCCATAAATCACCCCATCATGTTGTTAACACCCCTGTGCTTTCATCCCTCACCTCTCCTTGCAAACATGCACATCCGCGTAAGTTGAGTCGATTTTTGAGTCGACTCAAAAATCGACTCCTTGCAAACATGCACATCCGCTTTCTCAAACCTACTCCTTCCTCACCGTCACTCGCACCCGCTGCCACTCAAAGCCAAGCCACCATGCCTCCCCTCATCCTCCTTCTCATCGCTCTCGCCCTGCCTCTCTGTGTCGTCTCTTTTCCCTCTCCCAGGTGTCCTCAGACCAACAGCCTCTGGCTCAAATACTTAGCAGAGATGCTGCAGACGGGCAAGAAGATTGTGAGTTGTGTTGTGTGCAACTAAGCAATAGTGGGGATGTGTCGTAGTGATGTGTATTTGGAATTGAACGTGGAAAGAAGGGGTTATTGCGGGGAAATTAGTATACGGTTCTGGATGACGGCGAGTCTTTATTGGTGAACAACAGCGAAAACCGGAAGATTTATGGGAACGGATCCCTTGCTTACCTATTCCCCTCCTTCATTCCTGTTTTTGTACCGGTAGCAAGCTCCATGCGCCTAACCTATTTTCTGCAATTTCGTTTCAGCGCTTCAAGGCCAGCGAGAAGAGGGCCATCATCCAGTTCAAGGAGCGCATGGCTGCATGCCGTTCTGCAAAAGCTGCGCTTGATGATGAGCTCTTCAACAACCTTTGGCGCTCCTAGAGTTATGGGGAAGAATAAAATCATCTGAAGTGAAAGGTTGGAAGAAACGTGAATGAATTGGGCAAGTATGGACTTTGAATTTCAGAGTTTTAAAGGGTAGCTCTGTGTTAAACCTAGTCTTCGGGCTATATATGATATGTCTGAACTGAATAATTTTTTTTTTAAATGATAATTGTAAGTGTACACCGACAAGACAAGCATATACTGACAAGAACGGTCGTAACCGTGCGTGAGGAACTAGAGGGGACCTCTTGCTCCAGATGAGATTCTAGGGTCTGATGCTCCTGAACCTCCTTGCCGACCAGATTGCTGCAAAACCATTCGTCCACTTCAGACCTTTGCCATCCACTTTGATCCTTTCAAGCATGTTCCACTCCTCCGATGAACCACGCTGCCTCTGTTTTCGCCACGTCGGCCCGAACTTGTGAGTGTACAGTTTCACGTGCTGCCGAAAAGCCACCTCAATCCGACGTAGGACCCGTTGGGACCGGAATTTCTGCCCTCTGAAGACAGCTTCGCACCGCTCGAGCCACAGTTGGTGCAAAGCAATTGATGTTAGCGTCAGCTCCGGAAAAGCTGAGCTGGTGCCGGTATCCCGGAACAGAAGAGCCCCCAGCGAGTCTGCTGTGCGGCCAGGATTTAACATGCCCAGAGCGCGCCGAAGAGCTGTAGAGACCACTTGAACTCTGGGGCAGAGGACCAGGCAATGTTCCAGTGTCTCCGGCTCTCCGCAGTAAGGGCAAACCGGCTTGCTGCTGAGGAAAGCCAGACGCTCTCCCACCTGCAGATTCAGACCGTGGATGCGTGTGAGCACATCGCGCGGACGGTTGGGAACCGCCAAAGAGTCGTACGTGCTCACAACCTTCTTCCAGTTGATGCTCTCACCCCATCGTGCCGCCCACTTGGCGCGCTTGTATGACTCCTTCTGAGCCTCCTTCCACCCTTCTTTCATCCGCTTCATGGGGATGATGCCCCCATCCACCAGGACGTTCAGCAGCTGAGCAAGGGAGGACAGTTGGAAACCCTAACTCTCTGTACCACCCGGCAGGGAGAGAGCCTACTGCCTTCAGCGCTAGCTTCGCCGGACCGTTGCTGCCCAGAAGCTCCGTTAGTTCTGCCACAGATTTCTGCACAAGCACTCGTGCTTCACTGCTTGTGAACAGATCCTCCAGCCGCAGGTCCCACAGCTTCCTGGCGTCCTTCTGACCGCCGATAGGCGTGGTGTCGCGTAACAGAATATTTTTGTTGAAAACCACCCGCTCCTGAAGAATTTCATTCCTCGATGTGGCCGGGGCACGCAAACACAGCGGCGAGCCAGCGAGGCTCTCACACGTCTGCTTCCACCGGACGCTGCCGCCTTCCCAGTGCTTGAATAATTTCTCGTGCGCTGCAAAAGAGTCCGTACCCAAAGGGAGCTTCGTCGCCCGCATCATCAGGTCCTTTTTTAGTATGTTGCTTTCCGTGATGTACAGCCCCGCCCTTCGTGCTGCCAAGCAGGTAATAACAATCTCAGGGTCCCTCACTCCGATTCCACCCGCAGCTCTCTCTGTGTACAGCAACACTTTGCTCCAGAGAAAAAAGCCTTTCACCGTTGACACCCTGTTTCCAGATGTAAACCCGTGTAACATCCGCACCAAGTCCTCCCAGATGCTTGCAGGTGGCGGGAAGATTTGGGCCTGAAAAGCAATCAGCGGTGTGATCTAGTAGTTCACCACGGTTGCTCGTGCCGCTGTAGTCAGATACTTCTGCTTCCATTTTACCAGCTTCTCAGCGATGCGCTCCAGCGCAATCTCCCATGTTTTCTGACCATTACCAGAAGGAGTCACCCACACCCCCAACAGGCGCTCGGCATCCTCTGCTCCCGCCCATTTGAAGCTAGACATGCCATCAGCCACAGCCAGGATGTTCACACCCAAAGGTAATATCACCGATTTTCCTTTGTTCGTAGCCAGCCCCGCCACTTTCTCAAAGTTATCCGCTTTGACGATCTACTCTTTTCCCTGCAGGATTAACGTCGTGTCATCAGCGTACCCGAGGTAACTGAGCTGCTGCCCTTTCTTACTGAGCCCCAGCTTCTCCCTCTCCACTTCCTGAGCCAACGGCTCCACCGCACACAAGAAAAGGTAAGGTGCAAGCGGGCAGCCTTGCCTGACCCCCGAGACCACGTTTAACCCTTCACCAAGCCAGCCATTGACCAGGAGCTTCGTCGTGGTGTTCTCATGCAGGCCTTCAATCCAGCCTACGTACCGCTCCGGGAATCCCATCTTCCGAAGCACTTGGAAAAGGAAGTCCCTCGACACCGAGTCGAAGGCTTTTTGGAAATCAACCAGCAACATGTACCAGTCGGCCTTTTCATTCTTCGCCACATCGATGATATCTGCGACCAGCGCAACTGCATCCGACAGGCGCCTTCCTGGAAGGAACCCGCACTGCTCAGGTGAGATGACCTGATGCAGAATCCGCTTCATCCGATCCGCCAGGACTTTAGCTAGCACCTTGTATGTGAAATTGAGGAGGGTGATGGGCCGGTAGTTGTTCAGCTGGTCCCGATCCCCATTCTTATGCAGCAGGATTGTGACCGCCTCCTTAAGCTCTGCTGGAAGAGAAGCTGACACCTCGAAATCTTTAACCATCGCCATGAAACTCCCCCCCAGCAGGTCCCAGTGACACTCAAACAGTTCCTTCGGAAGACCGTCACCTCCAGGAGATTTGTTCCTCGCCATTGAAAAAAAGGCGGCCTTCACCTCTTCCTCTGACCACTCCGCCATTAACATCTCCTCTGCTTCTTTCCCCAAACGCCTGCTTGGGTTGAAAACCCAGTTCGAGAAGTCTGTTTGCCGGTCCTTGCCGAAAATATTGTTGAAGAAAGCCGACTACCACCTCTAGGGGATATCAAGGATCAGAAGCAGTGAGAGTGACAGGGAGCACATGTTAAGCAAAAGGGAAGAAGGTAACACCACAGAGAGGAGCAGCACTATGCAATGAGCCAGGGGCAATACTCCGAGGATGGCGAAGACCAATGAGCAGGGAAGAGGGAAGAAGGAAGGAGGGTAGAAGGAAGGAGATGCGGGAAAGGCCATAAGGTGGGAAGAGGTAAGGGAGTTTCCGACAGCTGTCGCAAGTTTACGAAGCTCGGACGGGAGTGTACATAATGTATATTTGTACAGGTAGTCGAGAGAACATGTACTGAGGATAGGGACCGAGGCTCGGATGATGGCTGGGCAATGTTGGGCTGCCGAGTCAGCAGACAGTCGCATGGGGAAGCGGGGAAGGAAGACAACTGGATGGAGTTTTTGCTTTGTGTGAAGAGTGCATGCTTTGTTTCCTTGCAGGTTGGATGCCCGAGCCAGCTGGAGTTACAGGCACGAGCTGGAGGTCAAGCAGTGGGGCGGCTAAGTGGCAGTGGCAAGAGGAGGAGAAGGCTGACCTTTCGCTTCGGTGGGAGGCCATCCCCTTCGAAGGGAGTGAGCGGTGTAGCAATAGGGGGAGGGTGCAGGATCGGATATAGGGGGTACGGCATTTGACTCTGTATTGTTTGTATGTTCTGTAAATACTCATGTGATTGCCTCAGAATCATGTGTGAGTGAGCGTCATGCCATAACAAACCCTGGAGATATGGAGGAAGTGATGTAGGTGGTAGTCGTTACTAGATGTGAGTAAGCTGAACGAGCTTATCACATACAAACAATCTTCGGCGGTACTAGTATGCGCACACGAGGAGGGACTGAATACGGCTTAGAAGAAGAAAACGAGAACGCGGAGGCGGCGGCAACTGGACGACCTGGAGTGATGAATCGGGGAACGGACATGGGGGTTGATGAGCCCCGGGACGATGGCTCGCCGAGACGGGACGCAGAAGGAGCGGATCGACCAGAAGGCGAGGAGAAGGAACCCCAAGGAGCGGCAAGAAAAGATGCGCGATCGGAAGGAAGACCGATGCGTACGGCAGGGGGTGATCGTTCGACCGGCTCTTATCAGAGGAGCGTGTCATGGCAAGAGGATGCGTCCGCGCAGCGATGGAAATATACGCTGCTACCGAAAATTGAAGTCCCCGAGCGTTTTTCTGGCGACACACGGCGAGGTCCGACGATTAAAAACTACGTGATGCAGTTGGATAACCTGCGGGCCCGGTGGGAACGAGATCGGCTGGATCCAGAGGAGTTTTTCAGGGGACTCGCCAACACTCTAACCGGCAAAGCGGAAACTTTCTATCGCCTCAGCAGGAGAGAATTACTGGAGTGGACGACGCGTGCAGCACCAGGAGAACGAGATCCGACAACGCGTTTCTTGAGTATGCTAGAAGACCAATTCCCAGCGCAGACGCCAGAGAGGGTAGCGGAGTTCAGGGAATTTCGCCGTCGCACGGGGGAGTCGCTACTGGCATACTACGGCAGGCTGGTGGAACTGGCAGAAGATATGAGCTGTCAAGACACGAGTCGGCTGGTCAGCAAATTCCTGAACGGACTGCATTATGATCTACGGCAAGACGTGGCAGTCCGGGTCTTCGAGATGGGGGCACAAGCTACGCTGAAGGAGGTCTACGAGGTGGTGAAACGGGTGGAAATCGGTCGTCGGCTGTGTGAAATTGAGACGACTACGGAAAGAGGAAGCGAGCGGAGGAGGCCAGCCTGGGCAGCGACGCCAGCGGAAAGAGAGAAGCCACCACGTGGGGCAGGAGATGAACGGCGCTGCCACAACTGCGGCCAGATCGGGCATTTGAGGAGGGATTGCCGTAACCCGCCGGCCTGTTCCACTTGCGGGAGTGAAGATCATCTAAGGAGAGACTGCCCCGATGCACCGACGTGTGACCGTTGCGGAAGAAAGGGACATCAAGGGAAAGACTGTTACGCCTCACGGAGGGAAGGACGAATGAAGAAAGATCCAGAGGAAGTGAAGGCACAGATCGCTCGTCTACAGCGGCAGCTGGAGGAGATGGCCGGACCAGAACAAAAGGGTAACGCAATGTTAGCAAGGGCGGAGGAAGAAGATGAGGAAGGAAGCGAGGCCAGCTTCGCGCTAATGGCACGTCCTGTGCGGGAGAGGGGGGAACTCGGGTTACGAGCACGACACCGGTACTTCCCGCGAGAAACCCCAGTGCGGGAGCAAGGACCAAGGAGGGCCACCACGGAGGCGAGAACCGCGGGAGCCGCACGACGCCATCCCCTGGAAAGGATGGCATGTCAGCCGTCGGTATTGGTGGTGGAACCGGGGGTGATGGAAAAACCGCTAGAAGAGGAGCTGGGCATTATGACGTGGAAGGAAATGGGGCAAACGGAGTCTGCCAGAAAGCAGTACGAAGAGATATGGGGGGCCAGTGATAATCTGCGAGAACCTGTCTTGAACCTGAGAGCACTCCAGAAGCCGTTGGTGATACTGGAGCTGTATGGCGGAATAGCCACCGGACTGGCGGCAGTGCTCAAGGCAGGACACACAGTGGCCAAGTACCTATACGTGGACAATGATGGCGGCGCAAACTTGATGGCCTGGCACCATCTCAAGCTGCTCAAAGCCAGATATCCTGAACAGCTAATGGAAGATGCAGCAGAAAGAGGAGCAGAGTGGCTATGCAGCGGAGTGGAGGAGATTGATGATGGCATGCTAGCGGAATGGGGACGGATTGATCTGGTAATCGCGGGGTGGAGCTGTCAAGGGCTATCACGAGCAGGGAGGGGCCGAGGCATGGGAGACGCGCGGAGCGCGCAATTCAGAGACCTGATGCGAGTGCTGAAGATGATTAAGAAGCGGCAAGGGGAGGTGGCCTACATCATCGAGAATGTGGACATGGCTGACGACCCACGTCCGGCGATACAAGTAGCCAACGAAGAGATCACGGAGGAATTGGGGGCAGGAGTGGCGTGGGATGCATCACAGAATGGGAGCAGAGCACATCGACCGAGGAGGTACTGGCAAAACGTGGTGCCAGAAGCGGCGCTGAGATATCAGCTGTCACGGATGGAGCGACCAAAGGTGAGACGGGTGGAAGACATTCTGGAGCCAGGGAGGCTGGCGGCACCAGTCACGGAAGCGGACCACCCCACGTTGTACTCGTGCAACAAGGTGGGCGAGCCTCGGGAGGCATGGCCAACGCTGGTGTCCTACGAGAACGCGAGGGGCTTCAAGGATGATGCGGGTCCGGGCATGGTATATGACCAGGCATATGGAGTGTGGGAAGAGCCCACCGCACAGGAGAGAGATCTGGCCATGGGTTTTCTGGCAGGCGCAACGGCATGCGAGCAGATGACAGAGAAAGAGAGGAAGGCGGCGCTGGGCAGGGCTATGGATTTGAACGCCCTACAGTGGCTGTTCATGACCATGGCCAATCATCTCGAGAGGAAATGGCTGGAGAGGCGCATCGGCAAGGCAACGGCAGTTAGGCCACAGACACAACTGGCGGCGAACAAGGAAATGGAGGCAAGGACAATGATGGGCGGGTTGGAAGAAAAAGAAGAGAGTCAGTGGTGGAGAGGAATTCCAGAGGACCACAGGCGCGCCAGATGGAGGGATGACAGGGAAGCCATACCAGGGCGATATGCGGATCCTCCCGAGAGCGAGGAGGAGTGGGAGGAGGAGGAGGAAGAGATGGAAGAAGAATCTGGAGCTGGCAGAGGGGACACCCCAGAAGAATTTCAGGACTCCGATTTTGACATGGGAGAGGAATACTACGACTACTTCGACCCACCGAACTGGCCACCCATAGGACCCGCATTCATGGCGCTGGAAGTGACGACAAGTGAAGCCGGAGGACAAGTTGCAGAGAATGAGAGGACGAACGAGCAACCGAGGGCTGGGACCGGAGGACAGGGAGAGGAGCAGCACACATGGGACATAGGAGGAGGATTACAAGGAGCGCATCGGCAGGCTGTGGAGACACTGCTGGCCTCACACAGGCAGACGTTTGCCTACACGCTGAAAGAACTGGGCTGCTGCAACTGTGCGGTCATGACACTAGACCTGACCACGACGGTTCCGGTATATCAGCGGAGGCGTCGGATGAGCCCTCAGGATTTGGAGGTGTGCAAGGAGAAGTGTCTGGAGCTGCTAGAAGCGGGGCTGATACGTCGGTCAGAATCCAAATACGCAGCAGCAACAGTGGTGGCAGCTAGGATGGACTTAACAGGAACGGTGTTGGCAAGGCGCATGTGCGGCGACTACCGGGACTTGAACAAGGTGACCGTGCCTGAGAGATACTCTACTCCTATGGTGGATGAGCTCTTCGACCAACTGGCAGGGGCTCGAGTGTTTTCTACGCTGGACATGAGACAGGGATTCAACCAGATCCCGATCGCAGAGGCTGATAAGGAGAAAACCGCATTTCACGGACCGGATGGGGCGTATGAATGGAACCGCATGCCCTTCGGGCTCAAGAATGCCTCATTGCTATTCCAGAAGGTGATGGATGCGGTGCTGCGGGGAATGGAAGGGGCCCTGTGCTACATCGATGATGTGATCGTGTTTAGTACCACTCCAGAAGAGCACGTGGAACACCTAGCCAAGGCGCTGCGAAGGATCAAGGAAGCGGGGCTAACTTGCCACCCGAAGAAGTGTCGCTTTGGGCACACAGCCGTGACGTACCTGGGATTCGAGGTGGCGGGAGGAAGACTGGCCATTCAGCAAGCGAAGGTGGCCATCCTGGATCAGATATCTCAGCCCAAAGACAAAAGTACCCTCAGAGCACTACTGGGGTTTCTCAATTACTATCGCAAGTTCGTGGAAAACTTCAGTAGGAGGGCGGCACCATTAAACAAGCTGCTGAAGGACGAGGCCAAGTGGCAGTGGGGTGAGCAGCAGAAAGCGGCGCTGAAGGATCTGATGGGAGCAGTGAAACATGGGGCAGTGCTTCAGCTGCCGAGGGCGGACCTACCCTTTGTGCTTTACACAGATTGGAGCAGCACGGGCATGGGGGCCATCCTGAGCCAACAAGAGGGAGGGGAGGAGAAGGTGGTGGCGTTCGCCAGCCATTCCTGCAACCCCGCAGAAGCTAACTACTCTTCAAACGAGGGCGAGGGGCTGGCAGCCGTCTGGGCGGTAGGACACTTCCGAGTGTACCTGCAAGGCAGGCCCTTCACGCTGGTTACCGACCATCAGCCTCTGTTGTGGCTGATGCAGAATCAGAGCCTGACAGGAAGGAACGCCAGATGGGCGATGAAGCTGCAAGAGTACCAGTTCATCATTCGGCATCGCCCAGGGAAGACCATGCAGCACGTGGATGGTCTGTCCAGGAACCCGCCGGCAGTGGCGCCAGAAATGGCGCTGGCAGCATTGGTGGCAGACCCTGTCACGCCGCTGCGCAGGGAGCAGCAGGCCGGAGCCACGGACGTGTGGGAAGATCCGGAGACGTTGGCATGGCTGAAGGGAGAGACGGCGGAAGGAACAGTGGTTTCAGCCAGGGCCCGAAGCAGGGGGCAACACTACCGCTGGTATCAAAATCAAGTGCAGATACGAACACAGGATGGCTGGAAGCGAGTGCCGGAGCCAAAGGAGAGAGAAGGAGTGATACAAGAGGTGCACAATCGGCTGGGGCACTTTGGCCCGCTTCGCACGCAGCAGCTGCTGCAGACGGGATGGTGGTGGGCAGGGATGCGGAAGGAAGTCAAGGACTGGGTGGCCAAATGCCCAGCGTGCATCAGAAACAGAGCGGCATTCGAGAGGAGTAAGGCGGAGCTGCAGCCTCACGCAGCACCAAGAATCTGCTGCACCCCGGTCACCGTGTTCCCCCCCTCCTTCAGCTCCTTGATCTGTGTACGGGCTTTCCTTGCCCGGACCTTTGCAGACAGGTGCTTTGAAGCGATCTCACCAGTCATCTCCTCTGACAACCCGGCCTGTAGGTGTAATCTCTCCCTTCGTGCTTCCTGATACGCTTTCAACTGTAACTCCTTAGTTGACAGCGCTTCTCGTATAACATTGCAGCCAGGGTTCCCCATCAACTCCTGCTTCAGCGACGCAACTCTGCTGACCAGATGAGCCAGTGTCTTCTTAACCCGTTTACTTTCCTCCCGTGCGTACGCCCGTAAACCGGCTCCCAGACGAGCAATCAGGAGTTCAAAGCTGCTGCCGTCATTTACAGGCGTTCTCCGGACTGTAGCATCAATAATCTTCCGCACCCCCGGCCTCCGTACCATTGAGGCATGCAACCTCCAGATGCCCGAACCCGTGCAGATTTTCTCATCCAGACGAAAAGCAACTTGGATCGCGAAGCCATGATCCGAGATAGGCTCCTTCGGCATGTCATGCCTGGCGATAGAGAGGTGAGTTAGTAGCGATTGTGAGACAAGTGCGCGGTCAATGCGAGTGCTGCAGCGATGCGAGTGCGCGTAGAAGGTGTATTCTCTGTCTCTTGGGTGCATAGTGCGAAAAGCGTCAGATAGTTGGAAGTTGGTGCAGCGCAGGAGGAGCTTCTCATTTTCAGTCGACGAGCCTGAGCCTGAAGATCTGTCCAGCTTTGGATCGTCCGTCAGGTTCAGATCGCCGATGATAAGAAGGTGAGAGGAAGGCGAGGTTGTGTCAATGACTGGTCCAAGAGCGTCTCTGATAAAAGCGGAGCGAGGTGTAATGTGCGATGTGTCAGACTTATATGGTCTAGCCTGTGTAGGCTGTAGCGGGTTAGATACTAAGGGGTACACAATTCTAGGGTTTCATATTTGTATCACTCATTCCTTAGTCATCCATTCTCGTTCATTCTCACATGATATCAGAGCAGGTTCCCTAGTGGGAACGCTTCCTAGGGCCCACCACTGAAATTCGGTAAAAAAAAAAAAAAATTCCTGCCCGGAGTGCGAGTCGCCCCTGCCCGAGGCGCGCCCCGTGGGCCGTCCTCCCGTCGAGTCGCGTCCCCTTAGCGGCCCCGTCGCCGCCCTTGGCGGTCCCGTCGCCGCCCATTGCGGCCCCGTCGCCGTCCTTAGCGGCCCCGTCGCCGCCCTCAGCGGCCCAGTAGCCGCCCGCAGCGGCCCAGTAGCCGCCCGCAGCGGCCCAGTAGCCGCCCGCAGCGGCCCCGTCGCCGCCCTCAGCAGCCCCGTCACCGCCCGCAGCGGCCCCGACGCCGCCCTCAGCGGCCCCGACGCCGCCCGCAGCGGCCGCGTCGCCGCCCGCAGCGGCCGCGTCGCCGCCTCTCACGGCCCCTTTGCCGCCCTTGCGGCCCCGTCGCCGCCCTTGCGGCCCCGTCGCCGCCCTTGCGGCCCCGTCGCCGCCCTTGTGGCCCCGTCGCCGCCCTTGCGGCCCCGTCGCCGCCCTCTTGCGGCCCTCCTGCCGCCCTCTTGCGGCCGCCGCCGAGCCGCCGAGCTGCCGAGCCGCCGAGCCGCAGCAGCCGCTGCCACCGTCGAGCCGCCACGGCCGAGCCGCCGCCGCCGAACCGCTGAGCCGCCGCGAAGCCGAGCCGCCGAGCCGCCGAGCCGCCGCCGTGCCGCCGAGCCGCCACCGAGCCGCCGAGCCGCTGCCGCCCTCGAGTAGCCGCCGCCGTCGAGCCGCGGCCACAACTGCCGCTGCAGCCTTAACCAACGGTCTGGTAAGAGCACTTTCGCGCAGCACCTCTGCCACTGCGCCACCTCTAGCCTGCTGCTCTCACCGCTAGGCTGCTGCTGTCATGGCTACCCCCAGTGTCCTTACCTTTGATGCTGAGGGTCGAGCTGTTGACTTTGAGGTCTGGGTCGATGACCTGCAGCTTTTCCTACAGTGCGATAGGGCAGACGGTCTCTCCCTGTTCGATCTCACGTCTGGTGCCTCCCCTGCCCCGCCTGCTGATGCTGACAGCACTGTTCGCTCACAGTGGGCCACACGCGATGCTGCTGCCCGTCTTGCTGTGCGCCGTCACTTACCGACCGCTGAGCGTGCGCACTTTAGTCAGTACAAGAGTGCTAAGACCTTGTACGACGCTGTAGTTGCACGCTACTCTTCCCCTGCCACTGCTGCCCTCAGCCGCCTCATGCTGCCGTACCTGTTCCCTGACCTCGCCGCTTTTCCCACAGTCGCTGACCTCACTACGCACCTTCGCACTAGTGACACACGCTACCGCGCTGCACTTCCTGCTGAGTTCTGCGCCAAGAAACCCCCCCCATGTACATCACCCTCTACTACATAGTCACCCGGCTCCCTGACTCCCTTCGCTCAGTCAGGGACCACTTCCTCTCTGTTTGCCCCACCACTCTCACCGTTGACCTCCTCGAGGAGCGCCTCCTGGCAGCAGAGAAGAGTATAGTCGCTGTAGGAGCCTCTCGTGGTGACCCTCGTACCCCCTTCTTTGAGGGATGTTCCCCCTCCCCCCTCTTGCCCTCTGTTGCCTCTGCTGCTGCGGCCAACCTAGTTGGTCTTGAGTTGGTCGGCGCGGCGTCTGCCCCTAGTGGGAGACGCCGCACTGGCAAGGGCAAGGGGGGCAAGGGCGCTGGAGGAGCTGGCGGGGGCGGTGGAGGTGGAGGTGGAGGCGGCGGAGGGGGTGGGGGTGGTGGTTGGGGTGGTGGCGAGAGTGGGGGTCTCGGTGGCGGCAGTGGAGGCGGAGGAGGCGGCGGCGGTGGCGGCGCGAGCGGAGGAGGCGGTGGTGGCGGCGGTAGTGGAGGTGGCGGCGGCGGCGGTGGCGCTGGTCGGGGTGGCTCTGCGCAGAGAAGTGGCTCCGGTGGTGGTCCGCGCCAGCAGCAGCAGCGCACTCGTGAGACCCCGTCCCCCCAGCAGCTTCGTGAGTGGTACGCTGCGCGTCAGCCGGGTGGGGGTGCTGGTCCTTGTACCTACGTCCTGCGTACCGGCGACCGCATTGGTGAGACGTGCGGAGGCCCGCACCCCACCCAGCGCTGCTTCGGCCGCCTGACGGACGCTTGGCGTCTCCAGTTCCCTGGCGCCACTGAGATCCCTCGCTGGGGCGAGCTCTTTAGGTCGGGGGTTGCAATCTTTGATCTAGACTTTGATGCTATTCTTGCTGCCATGTATGCTGTGTCTACTAGTGATGAGGGTGACTGTTACCTGTATGTCCCGCCTGACCCGGGCATTGAGGCTGCTGCTCTAGGTGCTGGTGAGGCTGCTGCTCTAGGTGCCAGTGCGTCTGCTGCCCCAGGTGCTGGTGCGTCTGCTCTCTCAGGTACCACGTCGGCTCAAGCCTGTCACACCTTCACCCTTGACTCGGGTGCTTCCCGCTCCTTCTTTCGAGACCGCACCACACTCACGCCGCTTAGTCGGCCAGTGGCGGTCTCCTTGGCAGACCCCTCCGGGGGTCCTGTCCTCGCCCACTTCTCCACTGCCTTACCATGTCCGGCGGCCCCTTCTGGCACCCTGTCAGGTCTCTACCTCCCCTCGTTCTCTACGAACCTGGTGAGTGGTGCTGACCTACAGGATAGAGGGGTTCACCAGTTCACTCCTGCGAGTCAGCGAGTGACCCACTGTACGTGTGCTCGGTCGGGCCGACACTTGGCCACGTTTACCCGTCGGCCGGGATCGAGCCTGTACACACTGACCACTGAGTCTTCTCCGGTCACTGAGTCTGGTCAGGTAGCTGCGTCGGGTCAGGTGTTTACTGCCGCGTCCAGGTCTGGCCCTGAGTCTGCCCCCTGCTCGTGTCGCCTCCTGTCTCACCAGACTCTCCTCTGGCACCACCGCCTTGGGCACCCCTCCCTGCCTCGTCTCCGAGGCATGGCCTCCCGTGTCCTTGTCTCTGGTCTCCCCCGGTCCCTCCCTCCCCTTCCTCCGGGGCCTGCCCCTACCTGCGTTCCCTGCGTCGAGGGGCGGCAGCGCGCCGCACCTCACTCCTCCGAGTTTCCTCTGACAGAGGCTCCGCTGCAGACGCTTCACATGGACGTGTGGGGCCCGGCCCGCGTCCGTGGACAGGGTCACGAGCGTTACTTCCTGCAGGTGGTTGACGACTACTCGCGTTACACCACGGTCTTCCCCTTGCGCAGCAAGGGTGAGGTCACTGAGGTGTTGATCGACTGGATCCGCGCAGCTCGTCTCCAGCTCAGAGAGAGTTTCGGCTCGGACTTTCCTGTTCTGCGTCTGCACTCCGACAGAGGCGGAGAGTTTTCCTCTGACCTTCTGCGAGCCTTCTGTCGTGCACGAGGCATCCGCCAGACGTTCACGCTTCCGGCCTCTCCACAGCAAAATGGGATTGCTGAGCGCCGCATTGGTCATGGATGTCGCTCGTACGTCCATGATCCATGCGGCTGCTCCCCATTTCGTGTGGCCGTTCGCGGTTCAGTACGCGGCGCATCAGATCAACCTTCAGCCCCGGGTCTCCATGCCGGAGACCTCCCCTGCTCTGCGGTGGACGGGGAAGGTTGGCGATGCGTCTGCGTTCCGTGTCTGGGGATCTCGGGCGTTTGTTCGTGACTTGTCTGCGGACAAGCTGTCCCCTCGTGCTGTTCCCTGCGTCTTCCTTGGCTTCCCCCCTGACGCGCCTGGTTGGCAGTTTTACCACCCCACCTCGCGCCGTGTTCTGTCCTCCAAGAACGTCACGTTTGACGAGTCGGTTCCCTACTACCGTCTCTTCCCCTACCGCACTGCACCCCTCCCCCCGCCTCCGCTCTTCCTCGCGCCAGGTCCCCCCCAGGTAGACCCCCTTCCCCCTCAGGGTCCTGCCCCCTCAGGTGTGTCCCAGGTAGACGCAATCGAGCCTGTCGAGGTAGCTGTTGACTCTGGTACTGCTGGGGGTGCTGCGCCTGCGGGTGCGGGGTCTGGGGGTGCTGAGCCTGGGGGTGCTGAAACTGGGGGTGCGGAGCTTGGGGGTGCTGAGCCTGGGGGTGCGGAGCCTGAGGGTGCTGAGCCTGGGGGTGCTGACTCTAGGGGTGCTGAGCCTGGGGGTGCTGAGCCTGGGGGTGCTGAGACTGGGGGTGCGGAGCCTGAGGGTGCTTGGCCTGCTCGTGTGGCGTCTGGCGGTACTGGGTCTGGAGGTCCTTCGGGTGCTTCGTCCCGGCGGGAGCTACTCTCTCCACAGGAGCTGCGCGAGTGGTTTGCTCGGCGCTGGCGCCGTGCTGCTGGAGCTGGAGGTGCTGCTGGTGTTGGAGGTTCTACTGCTGCTGAGGGTGCTGGTTCCACGGGTCCCGGAGGTGCTCGTACTGGAGGTACTGGAGCTGCTGGGCCTGCGGGTACTCCTTGTGCTGGAGCTGTTGGAGGTGCTGGAGCTGGAGCTGGAGCTGCTGGGGGTGTTGGCGCTGGAGGTGCTGCTGGTGCTGGTGCTTCTGAGGGTGCTGGTGTTGGCGCTGCTGGAGCTGGTGCTGCTGGCGCGGCTGGAGCTGGGGGTGCTACTGGAGCTGGTGCTGCCGTTGGGGGTGCTGGTGCTGGAGGTGCTGTTCCTGCTGGTTCTGGGGGTGCTGCACGGCCGCGGCCGTACTTCGTTCCGCTCCTTGAGCAGGTTCTTGGTCTTCCGCCCTCTACTAGTCCTGCTCCTCCCTTAGAGTGTCCACCGCCTGTCCTGTCCGAGTCATAGTTACAGCCCGCCTCCCCTCTGCCTGCTCCTTCTCCCTACACTGGTCCTACAGGAGGTCTTGCTGAGCGTCGTGAGCCTGCGTCTCGTCCTGCGTCGCCTGTCCGTGCTGCTCGCACTGGTGGTCGTGGTTCGCGTCTGCGTCCTCCTCCTGTCCCCGGTACGCACCGGATGTCTCTGCGTCCTTCCACTGCTCCGCTGCGTGTCCCTTTGCCGTCTCCTCCAGAGTCCTCTCTTCCTGCTCTTCCTGACCCGGAGTCGGACTCCCTTCGTGCTACCAGTCCTACTGTCACGCGTCTCCTTGCTACTGTTGTCACTGACCCTTCCTTTGCGTCCACTGCTGCGTCAGCCTTAGTTGCTGAGCTTGTCGACTTCGCTGCTCGCTGTTGTCTAGACTACGCTGCTAGTCTTGTTGCTGAGTCTGAGTCTGTCTGTCCTCCGTCCGTCGGGGGTGAGTGTGCCCTTGGCACGGACGTCCTTGAGGACAGGCAGGAGGAGTTCCAGTGTTTTGCTGCTGCTTCACCTCATCTCGTGTCCATGCTGCTTGCCCCTGAGGGAGACCCGGATGCACCAGACATCCCGACTCCGCGTTCTTGCGCAGAGGCGATAGAGGGTCCCTACTCCTCTCAGTGGCAGGCAGCCATGGACGCAGAGATGGCTTCCTGGAAGTCCACAGGCACCTACGTCGACGAGGTTCCCCCACCTGGGGCGAACATCGTCAGTGGCATGTGGATCTTCAGGGTGAAGCGGCCGCCGGGTTCTCCGCCTGTCTTCAAGGTGCATTACGTGGCTCGAGGCTTCAGTCAGCGACAGGGAGTTGACTACTTTCAGACCTTCTCTCCCACCCCGAAGATGACCACTCTTCGGGTGCTGCTGCACATATCCGCTCAGCGCGACTACGAGCTTCACTCTCTTGACTTCAGCACGGCTTTCCTGCAGGGCAGCCTGCACGAGGAGATCTGGCTGCGCCGCCCACCTGGCTTCACTGGGTCGTTTCCTCCTGGTACCCAGTGGAGCCTCCGGCGGCCAGTCTACGGTCTCCGCCAGGCGCCCCGTGAGTGGCACGACACACTGAGGACTACACTTGCGGCTCTTGGCTTTGCTCCTTCTACTGCCGACCCGTCGTTGTTTCTACGCACCGACACCTCCTTGCCGCCGTTCTACATCCTCGTGTACGTCGACGACTTGGTCTTTGCCACAGCTGACACTGCTGGACTCGCCCACGTGAAGTCCGAGCTGTAGAAGAGACACACGTGCACAGACCTGGGTGAACTGCGCAGCTTCCTTGGCTTGCAGATCACTCGGGACAGAGCACAGCGCACCATTACCCTGACTCAGTCACACATGGTGCAGCAGGTCCTTCAGCGCTTCGGCTTCACGTACTCCTCGCCTCAGGCCACTCCTCTGTCTACTCGCCACTCGCTCTCAGCTCTGCCTTCGGATGAGTCCGTAGAGCCGAGTGGCCCGTACCCAGAGCTTGTTGGCTGCCTCATGTACCTGATGACCTGCACTCGACCTGACCTTGCATACCCTCTTAGCATTCTTGCACGCTATGTTGCTCCAGGGAGACACAGACCTGAGCACATGGCTGCAGCGAAGAGGGTGTTGCGCTACTTGTGCAGTACGTCGGGCATGGGGCTCGTGCTTGGAGGGCGTAGTCCAGTGGTCCTCACTGGTCACGCAGACGCTTCGTGGGTTGACGACCTGGCTACGCAGCGGTCGTCACAGGGTTACACCTTCAGCCTTGGTTCTGTTTCGTGGCGGTCTACCCGCTCGTCTTCTGTTCTCAGCTCGAGCTGTGAGGCTGAGATCTACGCAGGGGCCATGGCTGCACAGGAGCTACGCTGGCTCACCTACCTGCTGACTGAACTTGGAGAGCCGCCTCGTTCTCCTCCAGTTCTGTACGTAGACAACAAGGCCATGCTGGCCTTGTGTCGGGAGCACAGACTGGAGCACAGAACGAAGCACATTGCTCTTCGCTACTTTCTTGCTCGTGAGCTGCAGCAGCGTGGTCAGCTGCGACTTGCTTACGTGGCCTCTCAGGCCAACACTGCTGATATCTTCACCAAGGCACTCGCGCCTTGTGATCATCAGCGCTTCTGTACTCTTTTAGGTCTTGTGCCTACTTTGCCTCACCTAGTCACTTCTTGACCTTGCTTGTACTATGATCTATCTATACCTGCACTTGCTTGTTTACCTTTATATATGATCTTGCATGTGAACTGGCCTTGTGGCCTTGAACTTGTGCTCGGAATGTGTGGTGACATTGTGATCCACCCTGAGCTAGCTTTGCTTTGCTCTGCTTGACTGGTCTTGTGACCCCTTGTTCTCCCCCACTTTGCCTATGGGGGTGTGTCGGACTTATATGGTCTAGCCTGTGTAGGCTGTAGCGGGTTAGATACTAAGGGGTACACAATTCTAGGGTTTCATATTTGTATCACACTCATTCCTTAGTCATCCATTCTCGTTCATTCTCACACGATGGGAGGTAAACGGCTACTAGTGTGAGATCCAGTCCAGTACCCTTAACTACTGTCTTAAATATTCTACCCGAAGGGTGAAGCTCCGTGTCATGGAAGGTGATACTGTCGTCACTACAGAGGACCACTACGCCGCCAGCACTGGCTCTAGGAGGGTTAGCTAAGACTGCGTACGAGGTGAGTCCCAACAAAAAAGAGTGTCTGTCGTCTATCCTAGTGTCTAACAGTACTGCGATGTCCGCTGAATCTTTCATCCACTTGGTAACCCGCTCCTGTTTAGATCTATTTGTTCCTAAGCCGTTGACGTTCAGGCTCGCGATTGTAAGGTGGTTTTTGTTAATCATTGATCCACTGCCTTGCAGCCCCTGATCATCCACAGGCTGAGAAATGAGACGGTACAGGCAACACTGACTCCTAAACACCAACATGCCGCTGCATCAAGATACCACTCATAATCCGTCACAGTCCGTACTCTGTGCGGACAACAGCAAGATTCAGCTTGTCGAGAGACTCCTTCGTTGCTGATCCGGCTTTCTCCAGCTCCAGCAGGTGAGTAGCTGCTTTGATGTGAGCCGCCGCTGCCATGAGACTTTTTCCTTTCGCTTTTCCGCACCCGGCCTGTGTGCAGATCCAATCTTCTCTGCTGCTGCCGGTGGAGACGAGAGCGATGGCTGAGTCCCGAAGAATGGGAAGGAAGAGAGATGGCGCTTTCAGCGACGCAGCTGCGGGGATCGAAGAACAGGTCAGTAGCAGAAAAAGAGTGAAGATGCAGGGAGCGTAAGAGAAGCAAACTGTTTTTACCGTTGAGCCTGTGCACACCCCCAAGAGTACGGTTCCATTTACTAACGCTATTCTGACGCTCAGTGATAAAAGCATCATGATACTTATCATAGTGCTTGCCACCACAGAGCGTGCAGGATAAGGTTGCGTAATGGATCAAGAGCTGCTTCGACCGATCCGCAAGATCAGCAATGGCGTGGATCCAGCGGCGGTTACGACTCTCAGGGTGAGCATACACCAGACCCTTCACGACATCCGTGTCAGCACCAGTAACCGAGTGAAGCACGCGATGAAGGCAGGAGCAGCGCTGAAAGGCCGACCGCTGAGTGCTCTTCATCGGGTAAGAAGCAAGGCGGTCATGAATCAGGATGAGATCGACCGCAGCTGAGACCCCCTTGATCATAAATTCGATGGCGTGCGGATTCATCGCCTTCTCGCGGGTGAAAACAGGATCATCCGTGTGCTGCCAGTGAAGAGTGACCAGCTGACCCTTAAGAGACTGGTAAATCACTTCTTTCTGACGAACTCGTGCTGCGTCTGACTCCAATGTGAATGAAACTTGCAGGCGACAGTATCGCATCTTGGCAATGTAAGCCGTCTGAAGTTCCTGAAACTTGGTCGTCTTGACAACATCAGCTGACAACTCTGAAATCCACCCGTGCTTTATCAGGGCTTTTACAGCATCGATCACGCAAGAAATCTCTTTAACCAGCATAAATGGAATTAGCAGAATGGCAACCGAGCGCAAACCGGATCCAGCCTCCTTAACCAGGTCAATTAGCATCTCATCATCCGAGTCGTCATCCATGAAGCCGTCGTCATCAGCAACACCAAAGGACGGAATCGTAGCTTTGTCGCTTGCAGATAGGCCAGAACCACTGGCCGCCGAAGCTGATACGCTGTCATTGTCATTGACTGCAGACACTGAAGTCTTCGTGGAGCCAGCAGCACTTTCTGTAGGAGGGTCAGTCAATGGGTGAAGAGCCTCCGTGCTAGGAGGAGGATCAAGAGCCGGCCGAGAACGTTGACCCTTAGGAAGAACAGGGACATCAGCCGGGTGAGACATTGTGCAATGATGAAAAAGGTCAGGCTGAAGGAGAGTGTGCCAAGCACACTTGATGACCAGGAAGAATAATGCCTGGAAACTGAGCACAGAGCCTTGAAATAGATTCCTGACCCTGTCAGGTTCCAGTGGACCATAGAGCTGGTAATCTCGAAGTAGTTCATGATGTAATCTCGAGACTTCAACCTTGAGAATTGTATCCTTAATAAAAACAGCGACATTGTTGTTAACTGTATAAGATTTGCTTGGCAATGAATCTTGACGCGAGGTATGTAATCCCGAGATTGCCTGACAGAAACCGAGGCTTGATGCCTTATAACAGGAGTAACCAAGGTCAGCAGAAATGGCTGGTTGTCCAATGTTAATTTTAAAGGCATTGTTCTGGAAAGCGACGGAATAGTGACGGCGGCATGATAACGAGGATGTTAACCATGCTACGCGCGAAGAAATCCATGGCCGCCCTAAGGCGGAAGAGGCGCAGAGCAACATTCTATCCATCGGCTTTCGGTACGTGTATGCGGCTCTCCTCCTGCCTGACACTCCTGAGCCTACGCCTAACGCTGTCTTGATCTCGCTGAACTGAATAATGTAAGCAGGTAACAATGTTGTAAACAAGACGGAATTCTCGGTGTACCGACCGAGACGAACCGAAACATAAATGTAACTGATCAAACCCCACATATTCCCTTCAGCTGGCTTCATTGCGAAATGCTGGGTTGCGACTCGCGAGGTGAACGACAGAAATCAGCAAACATCACCGCGTACGACGCTGAATGAAGGGCCCTAATTGGTTAATGGCATGTGTGCGAAGTCCCAAACCCCAAACCCGTCCGTACGTAACAGCTAAACTTCAACAGTTCGTCTAAGTCGTCTGTTTTGTCTGTTTTCGGTTGCGGCTCGGCCTCATTTCGGCCCTCCGCGGCTCGCAGAAACCGCAGGTCAATTGAAAATCCGCGTCTCGTTCTTACACCCGACCCGACGGATTGAAAGCTCAAAATCTGCGCTTCATCCCGCCAGTTTCTCATCCATCTCATCTGCTAGTCTGACACGCCAGGGCGAAGTTCTCTGCTGTCATCTCGACCCACTCGCACCCGCGCTTCTCACTGGCACCGCCTGAGGCCCCCGCCAGCATTGCCCGCACGAACAAAATGAAGAAATCAGAGTTCAGTTGTCGACTGAGCCTGTTTCTTTCCCTGCTTCTGTGCGTCACCAGGGCACGAGCTCAAACCGACAGCATCGCCAATAACAGCGATATCAACCTGAATGAAGTCGTTACCAATCCCGGCGAAGTCCCTGGCTTCGTTGCGAACCCGAATCTCACCGTCAACCCCGACGTTGGAGATCCTGCTGTCAATTCCCCTAACGGCGACGTGTCTAATACCAGCCCTGGCGACGGTGTCAATGATTCGGTGACGGGACCCTCGCAGACGTCCCCAAACGAGCCCCAGCCGGCAGACGGTAGCGGAGATTCTAACGGGACGCCGGGGTCTGACGGAAACGGAGCTCCTGACGGAACGTCGACGGACTCCGTCCGTCAGAGGCGCAGCCCAAACAGCAGGTGCCGCGGGTGCCCTCTCTTCCCGTGCCAAGCCGGGTCGCACCGTAACGGCCGATTCGACACGTCGATCGATCCTAGGTACTCCGTCGTTCTCACCGGAGAGAACTCCTCCAACGATGGCCGCCGCAGCGATGACAGAAACATCATGGAGTGCTGGCGCGAGTGCAAGAACCGCAACCAGAGGCGTGGCATGGCCCGCGCGGCGAGCCCTATAGTCTACTGGCAGTACGAGCCCTTCACCGACGCCACCACCGGAGGTACGCGCTTCCAGAGCCTTCCCGAAACGCCCGTCGCTTAGCAATCCAGCTGCCGCCATCCGGAAGCGTCTCACACAATTCTAGATATTCCTGAGGTTCAGCGGAGCACAGCGACGGAGGAACTAGTGAATCTATCCCGGAAATTCCTAGACAATGATATCCGATTCGAAATGCGGATGTGAGATGGCGAAGACTCATCCCAGTTTCTGCGGCTCCACCGACTGTGATGACGTTGAACCCCTTCTCTCCCCGCCGATTTGTTCGCGTCGCGTATTTCATGTTCTTCCCGTGGCGGAACCCTGCTTTCGGAACGAGGTGTTGATCATTGCGTTGTTGTGGGACGTTCTTCTTGCTTCTGTTTCCTGCAGGACTCTGCAGCTGCTTCGGCGCCGCTGCGTGCAATGGCCGCCGGTTCGTGCACCCGTCAGAAGACGACAGCAACCTGCCGGCCGTCAACTTTGTCGGCAAAATCTGCCCGGCGAACGGAACCGGAGATCCGCACTTTGTCGGCGCTGACGGATCGCGGTTCGATTTCAGCGGGCGCCCTGGCGAGGACTACGCGCTGATCTCGGACGTGCACGTGGCAGTGAACGCGCACTTCGGGGGGCGGTGGGGCGAATGGGAGGGACGCAACAAGGCGCTGACGTGGATGCGAAAGATATCGATTCTGTGGGGCCACCACTCGATCGTCTTCGAGGCTCGCGAAGGATGGGAGTCTGGTTACAGAAACGGTTACCTCCAACGACTGTCGGTTGACTCGGACGACGTGAAACTTGGCCTGCCCGGTTCGCACCTGGATGTCGCCTCGTTTTTCGACGGGCAGGTTGAGCTGCGATGGGCAGCGGCGAAAAAACCCGCGAAGGGCGAGCTGGTGGACGAGTACGAAGTTCGCATAGGCGACGTGCTGTCGCTCAGGCTGACGCTGCGACCCGAAATCGCAGTGCTTCGCACGGACGACGACGGGGTGGTGCACTTCACGGTGGACGTGCTGAGCGCGAAGCTGTCGCCCAACGTGCACGGCGTGCTGGGTCAGACGTTCCGCCCTGACTTTATCGGACGCCTGTGAGTCGCTTTTTCTGTGTCCCTCTCTTTCCCCCCCCTTTCTTCTTTCCCCACCCCCAACCCCTCTCCCCCATCTCTTCTCTATCCCCTCCCCATTCCCCTTTCTCGTTCCCTCTCTCCACTAACTCTCTCTAGTCTCTCCCTTCTTGAACCCACCATACAAGCATACTCCCTTGCTGGCGCCCTCCACCCTCCCAAGCCCCCCTCCCCTGATTAATGCCCTACAGCTGCCTTCTCAGTCCCTGAGCTCCCCCTCCCTCTCCCTCTCCCTACCTCTCTCTGGATTCTCGTCGCCCCCATGACCGCCCGCCACATCTCCCCATGTGCTCTCCTTTCCCGCTTTCTTGTTCCAACCGTTATCTCCCTGGTCTAGTCTAATCGCTCTCACTCCCTCACTGCCCAATCTGAATCAATCCCCTCCCCTTACGCCTCTCCCCGTTCTTACACCTTCTCACCCACTCACCCACTCACCCTTCTCTTTGTTCATGCCCGAATCCCTTCCTTCCACACAGAGAGCGGCAGAAGCTGGTGTGGAGCAACCTTTTCAAGACCCAAGTGGTTCCCGGCGACAACGCGGAGGGGTTTATCGACGGGACTGTGGACGACTACAGGTGTACCGATCTCGCGCACTCGGACTGCGTCTTTTGTCGCTTTGTGCGCTCGGAAACGCTGGACAACGAAACTGCCTCTGCTATAGAGCTGGCTGCTGGCGTTTCGTCCTCTTATAGTGACAACGGCCGCACCTACCCACGGAAGGCACTAGTAGGAGCTTTCTAAAGCAGGAAAAATAAAGGGTGTTTGAGGGTTGGCTCTGCTGTGTAAATAGCCCATGCGAATGGTCACTGCGCTGTGTAAGCTGATGATTCTCTCTCTAGCACTTTCCCTTCAGGTTGCCCTCTCAGGAAACCTGATCAGCATGAAAATCCGGATGTATGGTGTCTTTCTAGGTGCATGTACGGTAGTACTTGCACTACTGGTGCCATGCCATACCATCAAATATTGAGGACTCAAGAGCCATGGTGATCTGTGGCCGTGTGCTCAGCGAACATAAGGACCAGCTTTTGAAATTGAAGAATCCTGAGCAACTACCGTACTAAATGTACATTCTTGAGTCGGCATGCAATGCAGCAATGGAAACGCAAGCAGACCAAGAGTGCATGGTGTCACCGCATTGCACACCTGGATCTGTGAAACCATGTTCTTTGCAATCATGTTCTCCCCATTGATGGAGAGCAGACTTGTTGATTCATCCTCTCATTGCTCTCATGCTCTCCCCGTTGTATTCCCCAACATCCTGTTCAGCAGGCCCGCATGTGCTAGCCACCCAACTTCGCAGCAGCGACAGCAAATTATGGTACTAACGGTACTCTCGCGTGTATATTTTATTCTGTTCAAAAAACTGCCTCGAGTCAAAAGCCCAGCCCATTATCCATCCAGCCAGACTCAACCGAGTGCCTTCGCATCTGCTGATAACAGTGACCGTTTTATCTCCAGTCACCACCAGCCGATTGCCGTCTCAGAATCTGTCCAGGAGAGGTAGCGCCGTGGAAAGACACACGAGCAGGAGCCATCACAGCAGCATCACCTGGGGAAAACAAGCCCAGCCTTTCGCTGCTGCCGTTCTTCTGTAAGAAGAGTGTACAGGCGCCAGAAGCAGGGCAGCTGCTGCTGGGGTTCCGAGTCTCCTGAAGGGACGGCTGTGTGACATCGAAGGACTTGATTTGGCTAGCAGAGTGGGCAGACCGATGACCGGTTTGCTCAGCAGGGTGAGACGAGCATGCAAGGCTGGCTGACAACGAGAGTGGGGGTTTGGTGCCAGTTGAACCACGTCCGGAATGCTCAGCAGGGAAGGAGGAAAACTGAGGGCCGGCCGACATAAGGAATGGCGTTTCACTGCCAGTCGAGCGCCGCCTGGAATGCTCTGCAGGGGCAGACGAACACAAACGGGCCGCTGACGACTGGAATGCAGTCTCACTGCCGATTGAGCAACGCCTGGTTCGCTCAGCAGGCAAGGAGGAGCAAGGAAGAGCAGTCAACGATGAGGTTGGGATTGCACTATCACTGCTGGTTGAGCGACGGCTTATGCGCTCGCGAGGAAAAGAGCAGGGCGTGCCGTGTCGCGTGCCCAACACGAGCCGCCTCTGCGACAGCCACAGCACGTCCTCCATGTCTTTAAACGTCTCCTCGTCCTCTTCTTCGCCATCCGAGTCAAGCTCCCGGCTCCTGTTCAACCCGGTCACGTAACGACCAGCCTTGGTGGTGCTCTTGTTCAAACCAGTCACCGTGGCTGACGAATCAGAATCAAGCAGATGCCTTTCTGTTGACTCGGCCGAGCGATTCACCTTGAGAAACAATGCACCAGCCTCGTGGCATGATCTCGACGTGCGCCGCTTGAGCTTAACCAACTGGCCGGCTGCTGTATGGACCAATTCCGGGTCTAGTGGGATTAGTGAGCCTGCTCCGATAGCAGTGGCCCGCCCAACCAGCGTTTTCATGGGGCGCTGACGGGTGGTTGAAAAGTCTTCCATCTTGGAGCGATGTCAGGAGCAATGCCAGGAGAGATGTCAGAAGCAATGCCGGAATTTACTCGCGAGCACAGAAGTTGAAAGGAACCCCAGTCAGGCTTTGACACAAGCTGTTGAGCTGCTCCCTTTTATACCTTTAAAACGGAGCCACGGCCAAGCGAAAATAACCGAAGGGCAAAGCAATATGCATCAGCGGAAGCCATTCCAGCCAGGCAGTGCAGCCACCCATGTGAACCCGAGTCCCGACCCAAGTGGGGGCTCTAACAGACGCGACGTCGCAGAGCAATTCATGCACACGGCGAGTCGCGAGTCCATTCCAATTTCCAATTTCGAAGCGGCACTGTGGAGCGGCTGCCCGGCCGCCAGCGGTCTGGTGCTCGCCCCACGGACACTTACGAAACGCCGTGGCTTCAAGTTATATATGTATTGTAGTGTATATATACTAAAGTGGTCATAACCGAGATAAGAAACACTATGTGAGAATGCCCCAACGTTTGGACCCGGTGACAGTTGATTTTCTAGAAGGGAGGGTGACGTGGCAGAAGTGAACTTAGAAGCTGAGTGCCCACGTGACACGCATTTGCCAGCTGGAAGACCAACAGGCTCGTAGGCCTATCGGACGAGTGGATATAATCACGACTATCAGATCACCCAAAGTGTAGTCAAACGTTGACGTCGGTTCAAACAAATCGTTTGGTTGCGAATCTGTTGCTGCGCCTTACTGTGGCCGTGTTCAGCTCAGTCCAGCTGGCAGCGGATGAGATCTACAGCGAGGCCGCCCGCCTAGCCGGTGTAAGGCTCGTCGTCAGCAATAGGGATGGAATCTACAGCCAAGACTGAAAGGTACCACGGGCTCCTAAGCTCCCTATGTGTTTTTTGTTTAGGGTGTAACCGCAGCACCGCTTTCGCATAACATCGATTTTGGTGAGGAGCCCAGAAGACTGCGTACGTACCTAGGGCCTAGGGCACGTGAGTGGCAACTGCGTAGTCTAATAAGGCTGTAGATCCGACGACTGCTTTTGGTGTTCCTTCTGGCTGCTTTGAGGAGATCGGTGAGTGCTTGGATGCTATCAACGGTCTGAAGCCACAGGTACTAACCAGTGGCAAGCAATGTGCAAGAACAAGACATCTTTGATGAAGAGCAAGACAGACGGGATAGGCCAGTACAGCTAAAGCGCGATCGAGGACCAGTACAGCCCAATTGCAAATTAGTAGCAGGTGTTGTACATAGGATGGGCCATAAGGGTGGGTGTTATGGGCGGCAAAAATTGTGAATTTGCTTACATTGCATACAGGGTACTTTACAGGTACTACAGAAGTAATGTGCCAGCACATAGTCATCGACAATGTCACCTAGACTGCAGAAACATCACCACAAGAGCACCTCACATCCACAATTTCACCTAAAAAAACTCTATACAAAGTGCCTTCTACTCAGAATCGTCTCTTGCATGCCATTCTTCACAGTCTTCCCCGTCAAAGCGGCCAGGGCGCCACCATTCGTCATCGCTGGGCTCTTCTGCCTCCCCGCCTTCCTCAAGCACGCCCTCCTCCTCCTCTGCCGCCGCCGCCGCTTCCGCGTCCTCCTCAGCGGCGTCAGCCTCCTCTGCCGCCGCCTGCAGCTCCTCGGCCGGCATGGGGACTTCGGCGTAGAAGGGGTTGACGACGAGCTCGTCGTCAACCAGGTCGTTGACGTCGTCAAGGACTTCCACCTCACCCTTGTCCCGCATGTGGGCAAGGATGAGGTGGTCCTCGCTGCCATCGATGGGGGTGGAGATCCCACACGTGACGAACGCCTTCTTCACGAGCTCCTGTGGGATTGCTTCCCAGGACTCATCGATCCAGCGGAGCACCAACTCCGCTGGCGGCTTCTTGAGATTGCCTGAGGGACGGGGAAGGGTAGAGAAGGACAAATGTGAATTTCCAGAGCGTAAGCCGACATTGATTCAAAGTTACACATGCGGATGTCATGGTTCAACTCACCGGACTTGGTGGTGGTGTTGATGCCCTCTTCTTCGAACCAGCCACTGTAGCGATGACGCACACCGCACTTGAACGCGCGGTTGATTGACACATCCAGAGGCTGCACTAGCGGAGTGCAGCCCCCTGGGATGACAGCCCGTGACAGCCGAAACATCCTCATGGTCTGCTCGACCGCCTCAGTCAAGTGGCCGCGGTAGGAGTCGAGCACAACCAAGGCCTCCCTGCGGCGTCCAGTTGATTCACGCAAGGGCTTCAGAAACGGCACCATCACCTGGGTGATCCAGTCCTGCACAAGTGATTCGTCCATCCACCCTTTGTCTTGTGCACGGACCACCACACCTGCCAAAGAATACCGGTACGTTAGGGTCAAATTCGGTTGCGACTGTTGACAGGCTAGAGTAGTGACATCATCCTAAACGTGCTACGCTTACCGGCAGGGATGGGCACCTTCGGTATGGACTTGCGCTTGAACACCACGTACGGCGGCAGCTTGAGCCCGCTCGCAGTTACTGCCAGCATGACAGTAACACGCTCCTTCTCATAGCCCGCACTCCGTACGTGAACCGTCCGCGCTCCCTTCATTTCGAGCGTGCGCTCCGCCGGCATCTCCAGGAAAAGCGGGGTTTGGTTCGCGTTCAAGATGAGGTCAAGCGGGTAGTCGTGTAGAGAGCGCATCTGGCGCACAAACTCCCAAAGGACTCCACCTTGGCCTTGCAATCTGCAAGCAAAGCCACGAGACACATTAGCTCAGCACTGAGATGGCAATCAAGGAGCACGACGGCGCAACACTTACCCGCTACCAACTTCTGTCCCATCTTCGTCTTCACCCGCCTCGCCAGATGCCAGCGCGCGCGGAAACGAGTCGCCCAGCGGAACGATGCGCGCCAGTTGACCCCGGGCATCCGGTGCTTCATGTACTTGGCGCTCCACTTCTGGAGCATGCTGACCGAAACGGCGAGCCCCCTCCCCCTGTGCTTGAGGAACTGGCGGTAGACCGCCCTTTCCATGAAAGGGAACTTGGACTTGCGGCCAGCTCCCATGAGGCGACGACAGCAGCTGGAAGAGACCTCCAGCCGCTCCCTCATCTTCTTCCAATCGCGGATCTGGCATGGCTGCACCTTCGCGAGCTTCGCCAGGGCGCGATTCGACAGGTCGGGCTGCGAGTCCTGCATCTTCAACCAGTGGAGCTTCTCCTTCGCGGTGATTCCCTTGCGCTGTCGTTTCGTCATGCGATGGCGAGGGGATGGCGGGTCAGCATCGGCGTTGCGCTTCTGCTGTCCCTGCGGGCGGTTCCGCTCCGGGAACGTGGGGACAACCACTCGAGGAAGGGTAGGGCGAGGACGGTCCAAGCTACTGCTCGGTTCATCCCTGGTAGAAGCACTACCGGGAGCATCTGGCTGAGGAAAGATAGGGCGAGGAGACGTCCGTGCGCGTGCAGAAGCGCTAGTCTGATTGGTGGAAACAGGCCGCTGCCGCCTATCTACCGTACTGCTAGAATCTGGAGATGAAGCCATGCTTGGGAACTAAGGCAGGTCGATGTCACTCGCCATGGGAGAAATGACTTTTAAAGACGATACCCTCGTGCACAGGAAGGAGATGCTCTCACAGCCTGCCGAGCACTTGTCAAAGACGTGCACTGGAACCGCTTGACGAAGAGAAGAGCAAGCTTGGGTGAGGAAGCTTGGACGTGACTACCGTACACGGGAGTCAAGGGGTCACAGGTACAGTGACAACACAGCACCGTGCGCGATTCCGGCCTCGTACTGCATGAACCCAAGCTGCTCGAGGTTGGCACTGATGTCAACCAATCAGGTGGCACAGTGGGCCCACTGGAATTTGCCATGTGGCAGATTCCAGTGGAGGCCGACGTTATCCTCGTAGACGCGGTTTGGCGGCCCTGATAAAAAAAATAATAATAAGGCCAGAACCCTGTTTTTGTTTCCATTCATTTCTGCTTATAAAAAAATGTGCAATATAATAAGACCCGGGTATTATGTATTTTTTTCCTATGAGGAGACCCCCCCCACTTTTTCCCTGTATTTTTAGCTATACCCTAGGGTGTTATGTCCGGGAGAATACGGTATTTCTTTTACACAGAGATTGAAAGTCAAGAAGGATCAAACCAAAGTGCGAAAGGTAAAATTAAGCCCTCGTGGCAGCACAACCTGGCACCACAACATGAAAGAACTATCCATAGGGGCGATACACTTACCACCATGCATTTAGGCATCCCATCACAGCCCGTGGCCTTTTTGAATAACCGGGTGCTGGCAGTCTCTTCCAAGAGCTGCAACAAGTTACAAGCTCGCCTCGCCTGTTACAAGGTACAACCGTTACCACAGAAATGCTGCAAGGTTGCTACTGTTGTTGAACCACGCAATGCAGCGCACAAACATGGAAAGGTGCGACTGCTACGGATGCTCATACAATGGCAACCGAGCTGTTCTTCACAGTGCCATGCTTCTCGAAACGAGTTATGCAGATGCATGCCCAGTTCATGCGGGCATTCCGGAACTTATGGCTGCCGGTGATGCTGGTCCGCCCTCTTGTTGCACCAACGGAGCTGTCCCATGCACTGCCATGGCTTCATTAGGTGGCTGTTCAAGCAGTGACTTTAGAAGTCTGACTTCTGTGGTAACTTGATTGGCTGGGGCAGGTGGTGATGCTGGCGATGTATGTACGACCATGTCTTGCACCATCAGAGTTGCTTGTTGTGCTGTTGTAGCTGGTATCGCGAGTAAGGCATCTCATATTGTGCCTTCTGCAATAGCTTGGGGTGTTGTTACTGATGCTGCTGCAGCTCCTGCTCCTGCTACTGCTGCTGCTCCCACTGCTACTTCTCCCACTTGTTGCGCCATCCACCTTGTCTCTTGCAAGGCCGTGGTTGGGAGCCTGACCAATGAAGCTGGACTCCTGGCTTCCTTGGTTTTGGTAGCCTCGGAAACTGCAGCTGTTGCTCCTATCCATTCGTCTTACTCCACTGTGCATATGGCCGTTCCTCCTTCCGCCAAGACTGCTTCCTTGGCTGCTCGCAAGGCTGTTCCCATGGCTGCTGCTGACCATAACAGCCTGGAAAGAGCAGTCACTGATGCATCGTCTCACTTGTTCGTTCTGGTGGCGAGCATTGGCCCGTGCAGCTGCAAGCGCCACTCCAGAAAGATGCATAGGAACCCGAGTCAAGTTAAGAGTCATGTGAGGAGCTAGGTTAGGAATCAGGTTTGGATTTATGCTGGCTGCGTTGCCTGGAACACGGAAACCAGCAGAATAGGTGCGGTTGAGTCGTCGGTGGGAGGTAGGCAGTGCTTTGGAGTCCCCGCCATGAGGGAAGGAGCAGGGCGTGCCATGCCTCGTCCCCAGCACCAGCCGTCTCTGCCTCAGCCACACCATGTCCTCCATGTCTTTAAACGCCGCCTCTTCCATCATGATCTATGTTACCCATTTTGACGAACACTGATGAAAGTCCCGCTTCAATCGACGGGGAGTCTTGGAGTTTCCTTCGGTTGAGCTCAATCATGCGGCGTTGCACCATCGTGGATAGGTCGGGTTCAGAAGCAACCCTGGGAGTCTTGAACCCTGATGGAAATCCCGCTCCGATCAACGGGGAGTCTTGATGATTCTTGCTGCTGTTGAGCTCAGCCATGCGGCGTTGCACCATTGTGGGTAGCACGGGTTCGGAAGCAACCCTTCGCGGGGTTGGAAGCAGAGTGGGGTGGATTTCGCTGACACGGGGAGGTATCATCGTTGGAGGAATTCCCATCGAGAAATGCAAGCTTACGGCGGGGAGAGACGCGCTCCTGAAAGTCTCTCTCCTTTCTCCTGAAACAAGCTTCTCGTGTGCGTAGACGAGCAACAACGTGCTTTTCGATTGAGTGACTTTAGAAGTAGAGCGGCGATTGTGAGTTTAGGAGTGGAAGGCTTTCACTTTAGAAGGAAAACGAGGCCACGAGACTCGGCGTTTGATGGGAGGCTCTCTCTTAAAAGCGACTGAGGTGCCGCCATGATGGCACCAGTAACTCGCGACGGTGACATGCTGGCAGGGCAATGAAGAGCGGAATCGACGATCGCTGTAGCCTCGTAGGAAGAAGGAATGCCATATCAGATGTGATTGATGGAGATATGCCTTCTACCTCAGATTGGCAGAACATTGAGATCACTTCGATATTGAACTGACCAATCCACGATGGACCGCAGTGAGGGATCAACTAAAGTACGTCAGGTGAAATATCTAAGTGAATGACGTGTCATCGCGAAGAAATATCCCTCCTCCCTCTCCCTAGCAACACCACAGTTTTCTTTTAGAGCAAGCGCTTTTCCAATAACTTGGGAACGAAAGTGCCATTGGGTAGGGTAAATATCGCGAGGGTTACAAACGCGCCGGGCCAATCCACGAGCAAGAACAACGAAATATCCGGAAATATCACTTATTAAGGCCAACAGACGCATGGTAAGGCGAGTGGCCTCATATGGTCTGAGCAGTTTGCTGCGCTTTCCCCACTCCTGTCGCTACTGTCTCGCTGCCTAGTCCTCAGCCAACAGCTAGCAAAGGAGGAAGATTCACAAAATTGGAGCAGAGTCGATCTGATTGTAACTCCAGAGCAGACGCAAGCAGTCCGTCGGAGAACGTGAGGTGAGGGCCTCTCGATGTGTTTTGAGTCACCCTACCAAAAGTGAGATGTGATCGACCTTCACCCTGCCACTGCAGTGTGCCAAGCGCGGCATACTCAAGAAATTGGCAGGGTTCTTTTAATTTCCTTGACGGAGCTGGCAGGGCAAAATTTCCGCCAACACTGTTCACCTCAAATTTTCGTTTTTCTAAACAAGCCAGGGCTGAGCTGGGTAAAACACCCTGACTTCCTGGAGCCTGGGTGAGGTGACTGACAAACCCACCCAACCCAAACTTGAGGGTATCTCGGATCTGCTGCAAAGCAGACCTCAGTGGGCCTGGCGCGAGTGGAAGGAGATGTTATTTGACGGCGGGAGAGCACCGCCGAGGGTTGTTGCCCGTCGAGGGGCAGGCGGAGCTCTGGAAGAAGGGGGTGACGCGGGGTGCCTGGTGTGGCGGAAAATATCTGCATCAGGGAGCGGGGGAGCGGGAGCGGGAGAAAGAGGCGCTTGTGCTGGAAGTGGGGCGAGCTTTGGGGGGGCTAGTGGTGCTGGCGCGGAACAACGATGGGGAGAGGAGGGGCAAATCACCCTTCATAGCCAGGGTCTCTCGGTTCTGGGTGGTTTGGCCTGAGCAGAACGAGCATCAGCAACCACCCAGGTGAGTAACGGTTCGAGACGGTTTTGTCTGAGCGCTCAGCACAGTTTGTGGTGGTTCGATTACAGGACAGATGTTGAGCGCTTCAACAAGAGCGATTCTGGACGGCGTTATGAATTATATCAGTATGTGCAGTAACGGGGACAATGCTCCAGTTCAAGTAACCATGTCGAAGGCTTTCTGTATTGGGTTTTACGTACTAGAAATCAGTAAGACTAGTAGGCAGGAGGGCAGGCAGGTTTTTACATTCGGCAAAGAAGGAGAGTGCTTAAAGATTCACACTTTCTTAATCGACTCGCACAGGCGATACTGAAGCAAATCATGGCACACCCAAGGCCCAGTCTTTCCGTCAAATTTGGTCTGCTCCTCAGCAAGCTTTATCGCCTGCCCTGGTCGCAGAAGCGCCGCGTGGTAGTCGCATTAGCTATCGCGGGTCTCGTGCTCACCCTTCTGTTACTATTACCATCAATGTTCATCTCCGGCACGGATTCTGGTTCTCAACGCAACGCCGTTTATTTCACGTCTCTTTTACAGTCACCGCTTCGCCCGCCGCTTCGCACGCAGGAATGCAGCCGCTTAGCGCAAGCCGGCTCGGAGCGTGCCATTGGCGCGATAGAGCGGTGGGATCGAATATCGAGGACCTCTACAGCGGGTTTTCCCGCTCGGGATGGTTGCACCGTGGAATACACGTCAGCAGCCGTTCCTCCCTCCGCTACCGGCACTCCTAATCTCAAGCATTCCCAATGCGCGATCGAGTGGGTCACTATATCGAAAGGGCCTAAATCGGGGGGAGCCGCACCTTTCAAATGCTCGGAGAATCTTCACCGCCTCGTCGATTCATGCCATATGAACGACATACCTATCACCATCTTCGGCCTTCATCCATCCACCACTCCCCCGCCTTCGCCTCCCGGCTCTCCAGAACCTTCCTGGATGATTCTCCTCTTTAAGTACCTCCACGTCGTGCCGCCGGACCGCATAGTAGCCGTTTCGAGCTCCGACAACGTCGTTATGCTGCCGAGCAGGCACTGCGAGCAGCAGCACCTGCTTGAGTCCTTTCTCTCGTTACAATCACCTGTGGTCTTCGCGGCTAACGACCGCTGCGCACCGTCACCTTCCTCCTCCCCCTCCGCCTCATCCGCTTCCTCGTTCTTCTACAAGCCCCATTCAGCAGACGGCGCGCCGAACAGGTTCCTTAACCTGGGGATGTTTATAGGGTACGCATGGGCCCTGCAGCGAGTGCTGGAGGTAGTGGTTGGGAGCACTCAAGGCCACGGCTCCTCAGGTCATGCAGCTTCTGCCTCTGCCTCTGCTGCCGCAGCTGCTGCTGTTGCAGGTCCTGCAGGTGCTCATGTTGATGCGCAGAGGCAGCTTCTCCTCGCCTTCTTGGCGCAGGATAACATCTTCTCCTCTCTCCCCCGACTGCCCATGGATTTCCCCTTTGCCAATGTGACTGGCACCAGCAAGGAGGGGGGTGATCCTGCGGTTGGGTCGGGAGCAGCGGATGGTGCAGGGGGCGTGTTGGAAAATCAGGATGCAATGGCGCCGCCTGTCACGTTCGCGTCAACCGCGCTCGACAACCGTTTTCTTCCGAGTTCCTCCGATCCATTTTCTTCCTCACCCTCTTCAGCATCATCATCATCAGCAGCAGGAGCAGCTGTGTGTGCGGCATTCCCCGCTCACCCTACAGCTCCCTCCTCCTCTCGTCCTTTTATATCTCTTGACCACCAGAACCAGCTCTTTCAAGTGATGGGAGCACGTGGGGCTGCAGCTCCATGGAGTAAGGAAGTGGAAGTGGTGGCATCGGGGGAGGATGTGCGAGTGAAGGCAGAAGGGACGGGAGGGGAGGCGTGTGCGTTTCAGCAGGAGGATTGGGTGGGTGGAGGAGGGGAGGGGGCGGACATGGGTGTTGTGAGGCTGACTAAGGATGTTGGGATCGACCAGCTGAGGAAGGAGAGGGGTTACATTGTGTAGGCACTCATGGCTCGGGGGAAAAGATGTGGGGGGTTGTAAGAAGTTTCGTGAAGACTCCATCCATGTCAATGTAAAGTGGGTTGATTCGTGGCTTGATTTGATGCGGCTTGGTCAGGCAGTAGTAGCTGGCTTGGCTTGCCTAGATTGATATTTCCCCGGACATGACATACATGATATTGTTACGCATGCCTCCCTGTTTGTCAACTTGTATGGATGAATGATTTTAAAGCAGGTGAATCCTAATGGACGAAACGTCTGTCTCCTACCCCCTTTCAAAAGCCCCGTAGCGATAAGAAAATATATCAATTCAAGCCCTTACGGGGAAAAACGATCTGCCATTATAATTTGCCCAGATTTGTTTTAGGGGTTGCTCGCAATCACATAAAGCCAGTCATGTGTTTAAAACAATCTCAGTACATACACGTGTTTTCTCTAAAACGCGAACATGTGATCCAACCAGCCAAGCTTCTCGCTTCGTCCAGCAAACCAGGTCACAGGGGGTCAACGCCAGGTGGTGCAGCTGGCACTTGATTGCCTTGGAAAAAGGTTCCAGAAGCCACGCCAGATCCTCAGCACTCTTCGGATTCAGAGATCTGACGTGGAGAGAATTGGACCCTTGTTGCCACCTTCGTGGAGAGACTGGTGGCAACAATGGAGCCACGCGCTTCAGAACATTGGGCAGTGAGGTGGACTATCCACCGTGGCGGATCATCCGGGCAGCCACGTCTCCCAACGAATTTCCATTTCCTTTCTGGTTTCGAGCTCCCGCTCACTCCCCACAGTCAATTTCATTTCGCGGCTTGGCAGAAGCATAAATTCACACGCCCACAATCAACTAACATTATTTCGAAAACTAGCATTCAGAACTATCAGCGATTCAATTATATCCATAATCTCGCTCTATATCCTATCTCTCTTCCAACGATGGCTTCCTCCCTCATCGCACGACAGACACTTTCTGCTCTCACCTTCAGCACAGCAGTGAAGGGCGCATCTCTCTCAACCAACCGCCTGGCAGCAGCTCCCGCCGTTGTGCCCCGTGGACTAAGTGTTTCCGCCCTCCTCGGGTTCAACAAAACTGCCGTCCCCGCAAAGGCTACCCCGGCTAAGAAACAGCTCCGTACAGAAGATGGCATTTTCGGCACATCCGGTGGATTCGGCTTCACGAAAGCTAATGAGCTCTTCGTCGGCCGCGTGGCGATGCTTGGATTCGCCGCGTCGCTTCTCGGCGAAGCGGTAACGGGGCAAGGAATTCTCTCGCAACTCAACCTCGAGACCGGAATTCCCATCACGGAAGCTGAGCCGCTGCTCCTCTTCTTCATCGCATTCACCGTGCTCGGCGCGATCGGCGGGCTGGGTGATCGCGGGCGATTCGTTGACGACGAGGCGCCTGCGGGTCCGCCGGTGAAGCCGGGGAGTTTCAAGGCCGCGCTTGGGCTGAGCGAGGACGGGCCTCTGTTTGGATTCACCAAGGCGAACGAGCTGTTTGTGGGGCGCATGGCGCAATTAGGGTTTGCGGCGAGCTTGATTGGTGAGGTGATCACTGGGAGAGGTGCGTTGGCACAGCTGAATATCGAGACTGGGTTGCCGATTTTCGAGTTGGAGCCGCTGCTGTTGGCGAGCATCGCGTTCTTCTTCGTCGCGGCTATCAATCCCGGTACAGGGAAGTTTATCAACGATGAAGAGTAGAGCACGAAGCACCTGTATATAATACACAGATTAGTTCTTAGAGTCCTTGTACACATGGATTATGAGCTCATTTCTTCATCGATGCAAGAAACTGGTTCCTCAACTAACTCAAGGCTTCTACACATGGCAGTGGGTCGATCATGCCAGAAGCAGTTTGTTCATGGCATGTACTTCCGGAACGATTCCTGTTTACAATCATATCTATGACACGACAGTATGTTCCCAACAGCTGACTGGCGGAAATCACTAATATGAAGGCTACATATACACATTCTGCACCTCTCCATCCCTTGCTGCTCTCCACCCTTTCACCACTTCCCTACCCTCGATGCGCAAAGCACATGTGGGATGCTGTGCTACGTAAATTGCAATGATTATCCACATGCCCAGGGGCGCAGGGCTCAGTACCGCAGGTTGCGGTGCGCACAGGACTTCCGGAAGGTGGGCTCATCCCCTCCCCCTTCCCTCACTCTTCTCCCTCTTCTCGTTGCACACTCAGTACCACAGGTTGCGGTGTCCACAGGACTAAAAACGTGGGCTCAATTCCCCTCCGTTCCCCCTCAACCCCCTCCCCCCCCCCCAACAACCCAACCCGCTCTCCTCCCTTGCTTCCCTGCGCTTCTCACCCACTCAGTACAGCAGGTTGCGGTGCACACACGACTCCCTAGGAAGGTGGGTCGCCGTCCTATCTCCCTCTTCATCCACCCCCCCATCTTCCCCCTCTTCCCCATCTTCCCCATCTGCCCCCTCTTCCCCATCGTGCAGAGATACGTACCGCAGGTTGCGGTGCACACAGGGCTCTGAGAAGGTCGGATCGCCGTCCTCCGCGCCTCCCTTCTGCCGCCGCCGCAGCGTCTCCAGGTGCTTGCTCACCCACGGCAGCACTCCCCCCTCCCTCTTCTTCCTCTTCTTTCCCCCTCTCGTTACCGCATCTGATGGGGGTGAGGAAGGAAGGGGGGGCTGCAAAGCAGGGGCAAGGGGTGGAGTGCAGTGTGATAGCTCATGCATGCATGTGAGGGGGCGCGGAGGAGGTGAGGAAGGGACAACCAGGAGTGAGGCGCACGTGTCTCGTGTATCTCCAGGTGGCAGTGTCTCGTGTATCTCCAGGTGGCAGTGTCTCGTGTATCTCCAGGTGGCAGTGTCTCGTGTATCTCCAGGTGGCAGTGTCTCGTGTATCTCCAGGTGGCAGTGTCTCGTGTATCTCCAGGTGGCAATGTCTCGTGTATCTCCAGGTGGCAGTGTCTCGTGTATCTCCAGGTGGCAGTGTCTCGTGTATCTCCAGGTGGCAGTGTCTCGTGTATCTCCAGGTGGCAGTGTCTCGTGTATCTCCAGGTGGCAGTGTCTCGTGTATCTCCAGGTGGCAGTGTCTCGTGTATCTCCAGGTGGCAGTGTCTCGTGTATCTCCAGGTGGCAGTGTCTCGTGTATCTCCAGGTGGCAGTGTCTCGTGTATCTCCAGGTGGCAGTGTCTCGTGTATCTCCAGGTGGCAATGTCTCGTGTATCTCCAGGTGGCAGTGTCTCGTGTATCTCCAGGTGGCAGTGTCTCGTGTATCTCCAGGTGGCAGTGTCTCGTGTATCTCCAGGTGGCAGTGTCTCGTGTATCTCCAGGTGGCAGTGTCTCGTGTATCTCCAGGTGGCAGTGTCTCGTGTATCTCCAGGTGGCAGTGTCTCGTGTATCTCCAGGTGGCAGTGTCTCGTGTATCTCCAGGTGGCAGTGTCTCGTGTATCTCCAGGTGGCAGTGTCTCGTGTATCTCCAGGTGGCAGTGTCTCGTGTATCTCCAGGTGGCAGTGTCTCGTGTATCTCCAGGTGGCAGTGTCTCGTGTATCTCCAGGTGGCAGTGTCTCGTGTATCTCCAGGTGGCAGTGTCTCGTGTATCTCCAGGTGGCAGTGTCTCGTGTATCTCCAGGTGGCAGTGTCTCGTGTATCTCCAGGTGGCAGTGTCTCGTGTATCTCCAGGTGGCAGTGTCTCGTGTATCTCCAGGTGGCAGTGTCTCGTGTATCTCCAGGTGGCAGTGTCTCGTGTATCTCCAGGTGGCAGTGTCTCGTGTATCTCCAGGTGGCAGTGTCTCGTGTATATCCAGGTGGCAGTGTCTCGTGTATCTCCAGGTGGCAGTGTCTCGTGTATCTCCAGGTGGCAGTGTCTCGTGTATCTCCAGGTGGCAGTGTCTCGTGTATCTCCAGGTGGCAGTGTCTCGTGTATCTCCAGGTGGCAGTGTCTCGTGTATCTCCAGGTGGCAGTGTCTCGTGTATCTCCAGGTGGCAGTGTCTCGTGTATCTCCAGGTGGCAGTGTCTCGTGTATCTCCAGGTGGCAGTGTCTCGTGTATCTCCAGGTGGCAGTGTCTCGTGTATCTCCAGGTGGCAGTGTCTCGTGTATCTCCAGGTGGCAGTGTCTCGTGTATCTCCAGGTGGCAATGTCTCGTGTATCTCCAGGTGGCAGTGTCTCGTGTATCTCCAGGTGGCAGTGTCTCGTGTATCTCCAGGTGGCAGTGTCTCGTGTATCTCCAGGTGGCAGTGTCTCGTGTATCTCCAGGTGGCAGTGTCTCGTGTATCTCCAGGTGGCAGTGTCTCGTGTATCTCCAGGTGGCAGTGTCTCGTGTATCTCCAGGTGGCAGTGTCTCGTGTATCTCCAGGTGGCAGTGTCTCGTGTATCTCCAGGTGGCAGTGTCTCGTGTATCTCCAGGTGGCAGTGTCTCGTGTATCTCCAGGTGGCAGTGTCTCGTGTATCTCCAGGTGGCAGTGTCTCGTGTATCTCCAGGTGGCAGTGTCTCGTGTATCTCCAGGTGGCAGTGTCTCGTGTATCTCCAGGTGGCAGTGTCTCGTGTATCTCCAGGTGGCAGTGTCTCGTGTATCTCCAGGTGGCAGTGTCTCGTGTATCTCCAGGTGGCAGTGTCTCGTGTATCTCCAGGTGGCAGTGTCTCGTGTATCTCCAGGTGGCAGTGTCTCGTGTATCTCCAGGTGGCAGTGTCTCGTGTATCTCCAGGTGGCAGTGTCTCGTGTATCTCCAGGTGGCAGTGTCTCGTGTATCTCCAGGTGGCAGTGTCTCGTGTATCTCCAGGTGGCAGTGTCTCGTGTATCTCCAGGTGGCAGTGTCTCGTGTATCTCCAGGTGGCAGTGTCTCGTGTATCTCCAGGTGGCAGTGTCTCGTGTATCTCCAGGTGGCAGTGTCTCGTGTATCTCCAGGTGGCAGTGTCTCGTGTATCTCCAGGTGGCAGTGTCTCGTGTATCTCCAGGTGGCAGTGTCTCGTGTATCTCCAGGTGGCAGTGTCTCGTGTATCTCCAGGTGGCAGTGTCTCGTGTATCTCCAGGTGGCAGTGTCTCGTGTATCTCCAGGTTGCAGTGTCTCGTGTATCTCCAGGTGGCAGTGTCTCGTGTATCTCCAGGTGGCAGTGTCTCGTGTATCTCCAGGTGGCAGTGTCTCGTGTATCTCCAGGTGGCAGTGTCTCGTGTATATCCAGGTGGCAGTGTCTCGTGTATCTCCAGGTGGCAGTGTCTCGTGTATCTCCAGGTGGCAGTGTCTCGTGTATCTCCAGGTGGCAGTGTCTCGTGTATCTCCAGGTGGCAGTGTCTCGTGTATCTCCAGGTGGCAGTGTCTCGTGTATCTCCAGGTGGCAGTGTCTCGTGTATCTCCAGGTGGCAGTGTCTCGTGTATCTCCAGGTGGCAGTGTCTCGTGTATCTCCAGGTGGCAGTGTCTCGTGTATCTCCAGGTGGCAGTGTCTCGTGTATCTCCAGGTGGCAGTGTCTCGTGTATCTCCAGGTGGCAGTGTCTCGTGTATCTCCAGGTGGCAGTGTCTCGTGTATCTCCAGGTGGCAGTGTCTCGTGTATCTCCAGGTGGCAGTGTCTCGTGTATCTCCAGGTGGCAGTGTCTCGTGTATCTCCAGGTGGCAGTGTCTCGTGTATCTCCAGGTGGCAGTGTCTCGTGTATCTCCAGGTGGCAGTGTCTCGTGTATATCCAGGTGGCAGTGTCTCGTGTATCTCCAGGTGGCAGTGTCTCGTGTATCTCCAGGTGGCAGTGTCTCGTGTATCTCCAGGTGGCAGTGTCTCGTGTATCTCCAGGTGGCAGTGTCTCGTGTATCTCCAGGTGGCAGTGTCTCGTGTATCTCCAGGTGGCAAGTGTCTCGTGTATCTCCAGGTGGCAGTGTCTCGTGTATCTCCAGGTGGCAGTGTCTCGTGTATCTCCAGGTGGCAGTGTCTCGTGTATCTCCAGGTGGCAGTGTCTCGTGTATCTCCAGGTGGCAGTGTCTCGTGTATCTCCAGGTGGCAGTGTCTCGTGTATCTCCAGGTGGCAGTGTCTCGTGTATCTCCAGGTGGCAATGTCTCGTGTATCTCCAGGTGGCAGTGTCTCGTGTATCTCCAGGTGGCAGTGTCTCGTGTATCTCCAGGTGGCAGTGTCTCGTGTATCTCCAGGTGGCAGTGTCTCGTGTATCTCCAGGTTGCAGTGTCTCGTGTATCTCCAGGTGGCAGTGTCTCGTGTATCTCCAGGTGGCAGTGTCTCGTGTATCTCCAGGTGGCAGTGTCTCGTGTATCTCCAGGTGGCAGTGTCTCGTGTATCTCCAGGTGGCAGTGTCTCGTGTATCTCCAGGTGGCAGTGTCTCGTGTATCTCCAGGTGGCAGTGTCTCGTGTATCTCCAGGTGGCAGTGTCTCGTGTATCTCCAGGTGGCAGTGTCTCGTGTATCTCCAGGTGGCAATGTCTCGTGTATCTCCAGGTGGCAGTGTCTCGTGTATCTCCAGGTGGCAGTGTCTCGTGTATCTCCAGGTGGCAGTGTCTCGTGTATCTCCAGGTGGCAATGTCTCGTGTATCTCCAGGTGGCAGTGTCTCGTGTATCTCCAGGTGGCAGTGTCTCGTGTATCTCCAGGTGGCAGTGTCTCGTGTATCTCCAGGTGGCAGTGTCTCGTGTATCTCCAGGTGGCAGTGTCTCGTGTATCTCCAGGTGGCAGTGTCTCGTGTATCTCCAGGTGGCAGTGTCTCGTGTATCTCCAGGTGGCAGTGTCTCGTGTATCTCCAGGTGGCAGTGTCTCGTGTATCTCCAGGTGGCAGTGTCTCGTGTATCTCCAGGTGGCAGTGTCTCGTGTATCTCCAGGTGGCAGTGTCTCGTGTATCTCCAGGTGGCAGTGTCTCGTGTGTCTCCAGGTGGCAGTGTCTCGTGTATCTCCAGGTGGCAGTGTCTCGTGTATCTCCAGGTGGCAGTGTCTCGTGTATCTCCAGGTGGCAGTGTCTCGTGTATCTCCAGGTGGCAGTGTCTCGTGTATCTCCAGGTTGCAGTGTCTCGTGTATCTCCAGGTGGCAGTGTCTCGTGTATCTCCAGGTGGCAGTGTCTCGTGTATCTCCAGGTGGCAGTGTCTCGTGTATCTCCAGGTGGCAGTGTCTCGTGTATCTCCAGGTGGCAGTGTCTCGTGTATCTCCAGGTGGCAGTGTCTCGTGTATCTCCAGGTGGCAGTGTCTCGTGTATCTCCAGGTGGCAGTGTCTCGTGTATCTCCAGGTGGCAGTGTCTCGTGTATCTCCAGGTGGCAGTGTCTCGTGTATCTCCAGGTGGCAGTGTCTCGTGTATCTCCAGGTGGCAGTGTCTCGTGTATCTCCAGGTGGCAGTGTCTCGTGTATCTCCAGGTGGCAGTGTCTCGTGTATCTCCAGGTGGCAGTGTCTCGTGTATCTCCAGGTGGCAGTGTCTCGTGTATCTCCAGGTGGCAGTGTCTCGTGTATCTCCAGGTGGCAGTGTCTCGTGTATCTCCAGGTGGCAGTGTCTCGTGTATCTCCAGGTGGCAGTGTCTCGTGTATCTCCAGGTGGCAGTGTCTCGTGTATCTCCAGGTGGCAGTGTCTCGTGTATCTCCAGGTGGCAGTGTCTCGTGTATCTCCAGGTGGCAGTGTCTCGTGTATCTCCAGGTGGCAGTGTTAGAGGGCCCTACGACAGGTGGCAGGTGATACAAGTGAGTTTTTTAAAAGGCGTCTCAAGAACTCCCTTTTTTATCACGTGACTCTCATCTCATGCATCTCCAGGTGCTTGCTCACCCACGACAGCACGTCCTTCATTGCCCCGTCCATGCGCATCTGATGGGAGCCACGGGAGCGGCGCCAGGTGGCGAGGGAGGAGGCGAGGTGCAGTAGAGTGAAGTGGCCCTCGACACCGCAACCAACCCACTGCAACCGAACCTAGTGGCCCTCAACACCGCAACCAACCCACTGCAACCGAACCTAGTGGCCCTCAACACCGCAACCAACCCACCGCAACCAAACCCAGCCCACCCGCCTACCTGCGTTCTGAGCATGCCGCCTTGAAAGAGCATGAGCCTGGCGGGGCCAAAGCACCCATGAGAGCGGCACCACATGGCGAGGGAGGAGGCGAGGGAGGAGGCGAGGTGCAGCAGAGTGAAGCGGGCCTCGAAGCCCCACTGGCTGTGCGCAACAAAGGTGCTGCCTGAGAGGTGCCTTGCGTCTGGACTGGAGGCAAGGAGGCAAAGTTGAGGAGCGTGTACTGGTTGCGCGTTGCGCCGTCCATGTCCTTTTCGTTGCCTCCCTGGTAAATTGCAGGGAGAACAGAACAGGGCAGAAGGGACAGGAACGATGGAACAGGAACGATGGAACAGGGGGGAAGGGATAGGGGGGAGGGGACAGGGGGGAGGGGAACAGGGAGAAGGGACAGTTGGAGGGGAAGGGGAGGAGGGATGGAGATGAGGGGACAGGGAAGAAGGAGGGGCTGCCCTGAGAGGTGCCTGGGATGAAGGTGCTGCCTGAGAGGTGCCTGGGATGAAGGTGCTGCCTGAGAGGTGCCTGGGATGAAGGTGCTGCCTGAGAGGTGCCTGGGATGAAGGTGCTGCCTGAGAGGTGCCTGGGATGAAGGTGCTGCCTGAGAGGTGCCTGGGATGAAGGTGCTTCCTGAGAGGTGCCTGGGATGAAGGTGCTGCCTGAGAGGTGCCTGGGATGAAGGTGCTGCCTGAGAGGTGCCTGGGATGAAGGTGCTGCCTGAGTGGTGCCTGGGATGAAGGTGCTGCCTGAGAGGTGCCTGGGATGAAGGTGCTGCCTGAGAGGTGCCTGGGATGAAGGTGCTGCCTGAGAGGTGCCTGGGATGAAGGTGCTGCCTGAGAGGTGCCTGGGATGAAGGTGCTGCCTGAGAGGTGCCTGGGATGAAGGTGCTGCCTGAGAGGTGCCTGGGATGAAGGTGCTGCCTGAGAGGTGCCTGGGATGAAGGTGCTGCCTGAGAGGTGCCTGGGATGAAGGTGCTGCCTGAGAGGTGCCTGGGATGAAGGTGCTGCCTGAGAGGTGCCTGGGATGAAGGTGCTGCCTGAGAGGTGCCTGGGATGAAGGTGCTCCCTGAGAGGTGCCTGGGATGAAGGTGCTGCCTGAGAGGTGCCTGGGATGAAGGTGCTGCCTGAGAGGTGCCTGGGATGAAGGTGCTGCCTGAGAGGTGCCTGGGATGAAGGTGCTCCCTGAGAGGTGCCTGGGATGAAGGTGCTGCCTGAGAGGTGCCTGGGATGAAGGTGCTGCCTGAGAGGTGCCTGGGATGAAGGTGCTGCCTGAGAGGTGCCTGGGATGAAGGTGCTGCCTGAGAGGTGCCTGGGATGAAGGTGCTGCCTGAGAGGTGCCTGGGATGAAGGTGCTGCCTGAGAGGTGCCTGGGATGAAGGTGCTGCCTGAGAGGTGCCTGGGATGAAGGTGCTGCCTGAGAGGTGCCTGGGATGAAGGTGCTGCCTGAGAGGTGCCTGGGATGAAGGTGCTGCCTGAGAGGTGCCTGGGATGAAGGTGCTCCCTGAGAGGTGCCTGGGATGAAGGTCCTGCCTGAGAGGTGCCTGGGATGAAGGTGCTGCCTGAGAGGTGCCTGGGATGAAGGTGCTGCCTGAGAGGTGCCTGGGATGAAGGTGCTGCCTGAGAGGTGCCTGGGATGAAGGTGCTGCCTGAGAGGTGCCTGGGATGAAGGTGCTTCCTGAGAGGTGCCTGGGATGAAGGTGCTGCCTGAGAGGTGCCTGGGATGAAGGTGCTGCCTGAGAGGTGCCTGGGATGAAGGTGCTGCCTTCCCTGAGAGGTGCCTGGGATGAAGGTGCTGCCTGAGAGGTGCCTGGGATGAAGGTGCTGCCTGAGAGGTGCCTGGGATGAAGGTGCTGCCTGAGAGGTGCCTGGGATGAAGGTGCTGCCTGAGAGGTGGCCCGCATCTGGACTGGAGGCAAGGAGGCAAAGTCGAGGAGCGTGTACTGGTTGCGCGTTGCGCCGTCCATGTCCTTTTCGTTGCCTCCCTGGTGAATCACGGGTGGTGGAAGGGGAGCAGGAAGAAACAGGGCTTCAAATGCAGGCCCATGTCGAGAAGAGATGTGCATATCGTTGTCTGCAAGACACGACAGAAGTATCGTGTGATTCACACTGTACGATCCACACCGTGCAATCCACACTGTGCAATTCACTCCAGGCAATCAACACACACAAACGCACCTTGATGCACATGACGCGTCCGTTGACGGTGTGCGTGGGCACTTGAGCGAAGTGTGTAGTGGTTGCGTGATGGGCCGTCCGTGTCCTCGTCATTGCCCCCCTGGTGGGTGCCATGTTACGAGACGCAGGGAGACGAGAACAGAGTGGACGGCACAGAAAGGATGGAAGAGTGAGGAAGGGTCAAGGAGGGAAAGAGGGGCTGTGCGCGATGAAGGTGCTGCCTGAGAGGTGGCCTGCGTCTGGAGGCGCGGAGCGGAGGCAATATGTGGGTGCCATGAGGGGCGGTTACAGCCGAAGAGAGTGTACTGGTTGCGCAATGATGGATCGTCCACTCCATATCCGCATCGTCGTTGTCGCCCTGATGGCCAATTAGGGAGGGGGGAAGGGGGTGCAGGGGTGGTGGAAGTGGGCCAGACTGAATGCAATACCGTAATGGGATTTCGGTTACTTGCATACAGCCATACTGACTAGAGGTGCACATGCCACTCTCCACATGCACACACACACACATACACACACACACACCTTCACACACTGACACACACCCACACACACACACACCCACACACACACACGCACGCACGCACGCGAGCACACACACACACACACCCACACACAAACACACACACACACACGCACACATGCACGCACGAGCGCACACAAACATACCTTGATACACATGATGTGTCTACTAACAGTGTGGGCGGGCACTTGAGCGATCTGAGCGGTGATGAAGGGGTGCTGGATGGTGAGCTGCTTCAAGAACTGCTTGCTGTCTCGGTGCTCAAATGCGTCAAACACCATGTGCGCCGCTGTGCTGAGTCTGCGTCGTCGCACCACCTGATTGTATAAGTGTGTGTGTGAGAGAGTGGGAGGGAGAAACGTTGAGGGTGGATGTGCATGAAGAGAGGGAATGGTCCTTGAACGCATCAAACACCATGTGCGCTGCTGTGCTCAGCCTGCACCACCGCACCACCTGGGAGTGTGTGAGAAAGCAGGAGGGAGTAGCATGGAAAGGGGGGATGCATGACGCGGGGGGTGCTCCAAGCCTCAAACGCCTCTACTGTGTGAGACGGAAATGTTCATTTGCTGGCTGGGAGGGAGTGTGCAATGTTATTAATCAAATGCTAGAATGCGTTTTGCCTACATGTGTCTACTAGAGGAATGGTAGGTGACGGTATGAACTAAGGAATGGGGGAACAAGTGGCGATAACGTTGGCTCTGCTCTGGTTTGCGTGAAAATGTCAGTCGATTTAAGCTGAGAAATAGGTGAGCACGAAACAATGCTATGAAATGGCCAATTTGAAATTCGGGGCCTAGGCGGGGGGTTGCACATACAGTAGTTCGAACCGAAAGCAAATGTCGTCTTTCAACACAAATTCCTTTACAATTAGACCCCACATCCTCGTTCACTTTAGATGTAATAGTTCCCGCAAATTCAACTAGCACACGTACGGCGGCGAGATATCAACAAAAATTACAAGGTGCAAGCTTGTTACTTGTGCTTGCGGCCATAGTGTCCGTGGTGGCCACCCTTATGCTTGCCACCATGGTGACCGTAATGGCCACCCTTGTGCTTGCCGCCGTGGTGTCCGTGGTGACCGTGGCCATAGTGACCGTGGCCCTTGCCGCCGTAGTGGTGGCCCTTGCCCTTCTTCTCGCTGCCGTATCCGCCGGTAAGGCCAGTCACGACGACATCTCCACGTGGTGCGGGGCCACCTGCATTTTGAGAGCGGAATCATGAATGCGAGAACGAAATCAGCGATCCGGTAGGCGAAAACGCTGAGATTCTCATAACGCCAAGAGTCAAGACAAGCCATACCTGGAAGAGGGTAGTCATACGGGCTGGGGCTGCTTTCGCCAGCTGCATGAAGAGATAGCACGGATTACAAAAACCAAGTCAGTACTCCTGCAGACTGGACTGTAGGAAGCCGAGTAGAAAAAACGGTCCAAGCAAACTCACAGTAAGACATGATGAAAGAGTGGCGAAATGCTACTCCAAGAATGTGAAACGATGACTGAAGAATTCCGACTATGGGAGCTCCATTTATTCACAATTCACAGCTAGTGCTGTGGGATGAGTCAAGCCGACGGCAAAGCCTTGGTCAGTGCTTGCTGGTTCTTTCTGAAATGTCCCGGTCAAGCCAGCGTGGCAGTCGAACATTGGCGAACACAGTCAAATAATCCACATCTCTCCACTTCCTGAATGCCACGAGGGTTGAGACACGCTGGAGAGATTCACCCAAGGCTCGTCGCCCAAACACCAAGTTTATTGACGCTTGGGAAACGCGAGCCTAGCGGTTCGGTTGGGCGCTAGGTTCAAGGTTCCCAGACCTGGAGAATGCCCTGTTTCGTTGCATCCAGTCCAGATCCAGCTGTGTACCACTCTCGAATCGAACCAACGTCGTGAACAACAAAGTGTACATATACATTTGTAGCTAGTACGTTCACCATTATGCCAAAATCAATGCTAATTTTGTCAAAGGCCAACACACTCATCAACTACTCTTCCCACTGCCGTTCTGGATTTTCAGCTTCCCAAACCATCCTCCTGCTTCTTAATATCAGAGAATTCACTCTTGAGGGTCCTCCAAAGGCTGTCAGCAGAATGTATTTTGTGCAAAAGTTGGAAACAGCAAAAATTTTAAACCATTCAACATCACAGCTTCCAATGAAAGAAAGACATCCTTCGTGAGAAAAAAACGAGCATGCATAGTTAGATGGGTGTTACACTGATTCTCAACAGGAGCAACATAGTGGCAGCATTTTACCACGTACGAGCATGTGAACGCCTTCTACTTGTGCCTACGGCCGAAGAGGCCCTTGCGCTTGCCGATCCTGTGGCCCAACCCCTTATGCTTGTGACCTCCGTGGTGACCATGATGCTTGTGGTGACCATGGCGTCCCTTAAAGTGGCCCTTGAAATGGTGGCCCTTGCCCTTCTTCTCACTGCCGTATCCGCCAGTAAGACCAGTCACGACCACATCCCCACGTGGCGAGGGTCCACCTGAAAGTGTGTTTCCAATAGACAACGGGATCGTAAGCAAAATCAAAATACAAAGGAAAAGAATGGTGCTGAAACGTTTGGGATTGGAACTGTGAGGATAAGATCAAGTCGCACCTGGGAGAGGATAGTCATACGGGCTGGGGTCGCTTCCGCCATCTGACAGGGGCACAGATCACACGGACCTAAGTCAGTACTGCCATATCAAGGAAACAACTAGCTCCCTGCTGGGAATGGCGGAAGCACTATCACTCACAATAAGACATCTTGACGACCGGGTTGAAAGGAAGCTAACTCCAAGTGTGAAAAGGAATGACTGAATGGATATGGCAAGAACGACAGATGATATATGAGCAGGCGCTTGCCAAATTCGGACAATCACAGGTGAGGGCTTCTCACATCGGGCGAAAAAATGCTGTTCTAATATGGCATTCTAAGGGCGTGTTACATTTTTCATTTGTTTCGTCCGGATGGCCAGCCGTCCGGTCAATTATGTGGTTACGGAACTCGCGAAATCTCGGCAGTGAGTTCGTCATAGTATAGACGACGTCGCATTCTTCGTATTGCGTCCTTACGACATCGTATTGGTCGCACGCGTCCGGACAGCCGTCCGGACGTTCAGAGACTTCAAAAAATGTAGCACGCCCTAGATCCCGAATTCTAGACATGAAGTTGGGTAAGGTATGTTTAAAAACCAACTCCCGTCGGTTGAGTACGGTGCTTGTACGGAGAAGGCCCTCACTGGCTTGGGTCCGCCAGTGCCCATGTGACCCAGTGATCTCGCAGTACAGTAACTTCAAGGTGGCAGCTATTCATTCGCGGCACAGTCAGCACAGTGAATACATGCGTGTTATTGAGTGCCACGGAGGACGGTACACGCTGGCGAGAGATTCCCGTCCGGGTGGTCGCCAAGCCACCGACAAGCCAATGTCGAATCACAAATCAAGAAAGAAGGGGCACTCCCACGAGAGGCCATCATAGCGAAAGGGGTACTGGACATTACGAAATTCTCGATTTCCCTATTGTAACCCTGATCGTGCGTGTTCAAGCGTACAGGGGGTTCAACTCACAAATTGGATGGTCAATGGATGGACTTTATCGGTCTACTTTCTCTTGTAGAAGCGTTTGACGTAACATTCTATAACGAGTTTCTCAAAACAAGGATTTCGCGCCTCGCCTCGCCTATTCTGACACAATCCCAGAAACCCAGTCCTGGAATTTGGAAACCATCAAAGAGCCGTTGCAAACAGAAAGAGTTTATTGCTTCCAGCGTTTGGCAAATGCAGTACCAGATCAGAAGTCTCCACTGTTTGAATCCATGAAACTATTGAAGTGAGCGAGCGATTACGTGACTGATCCGACGGGTTGTTCGCCAGAGATACTTTTGTGATGTTAGGGGAATGTACTAGTCTACGAGGCTGTTTATGTGCTCCTTCGAAACACACTGGGACTAGCTAGTCGCAAGTTCTTCCCAGCCTCGGTCACGAAACCTTACACGATCTTGTAGCTTTTCTGCACACGCTTGTACGCGCATTAACGAGCTTTGAGATTGTTCGCAACCGTTCGCGAAATGAGGAGGGGCGGTGCGCGTGCCGATATGCAGCGCGGGATCGTGGTGGTTACGCCCGCACTCGACGCTGTATTCAAGGCAGCCCGGTCATCCGGGACCCTCAACCTCTCCGGGAAAGATCTCAAGTACGAAGCCACGAATCTAAGGAAATAGAAAGCTTCCCATTCTTTATTTGTTCCTCTGGTTTAGCCGAGTAACTAACACCCCGTTTGTGGCTTATGCAGCATACAGTATACAGTGTACGACGTGTCAGCAAAATGCTACGTTTTCCACTAATGCCTGATCTGTTGTTTTCGAAGCGGACCTTGTTTTCTACTGACTGTTGTCTTTGTTCCGAGCTGGTTTAAGAAAATTAATAAACAACACACGAGCATTCGGTGCATTGGTATTCTCCCCTTACATAGTTTCTTTCGGAACCATGCCGGCGAGACTTGCTAGTCGACGACTGCAGGTTATCTCCACTCCGTACATCGCCTCTCCATTCCTCCCTGAAACTGCGTTTCCAAGTAACCTTGTGACCAACGACGAGACCAGTGATCCGGTCTCCCTGACACCCTGACCTCTTGAGATGTCTCAACGCGTGTCGCCCTGACATGGCGTCTATTAAGTCGTCTCAACGCTTGTCATCGTGACAAAGCGTCTCCGATCATCACTCGTGTCACCTAGGAATCACCTGGTGTCAACCAAAAGATCACCTCGTAATATAGCAGGAGTAGACAAAGAAACCGCCTGCGTCACCTGCTTCAATTCAGATGGTTTCCATGACTTCTCTTCCGTCCCTCCGTGTCGTGTCTCACAGGGAAGTGCCTCCCGAGGTCTACTCTCTGCTGGACGACGTTCCTCAGTCCGAGAAGTGGTGGGAGGTGCGTCGATGTGCATACATTTACTGTATGTGGTGAGATGCGTGTGTGGTGAGAGATGTGCGTTGTCCCGAGTGATATCTCCCGAGTTTCTACTCGCTGCTGGATGGCGTTCGTCAGTCCGATCCGATTAATGGTGGGAGGTGCGTTGGTGTGTATGCCTTCACCCTGCATGCCTTGACTGTCTGTGGTTACGTGTCTGTGGTGAGAGATGTGCATTGTCGTCACGGGTAATTTCCTCCGACGCCTTCCCGTCGCTGGACGACGTCCCTCAAGTTCGACAAGTGGTGGAAGGTGCGTTGGAAGGCAGAAACTGGTGTGCATGCCTTGAGTTGGTGTGGTAGATGCTTCCATGCGGATGCTACTACTCGATGCTGGATGGCGTTCCATATTCCGAAAAATAATGGTTATATTATATGTTGGTAGAAATCAGTGCACCGATAGTGGTCACCCCATTCCCCCCATCCCCGGTTATCTCAACCCATCTCCCCCATCCCCCATTATCCCCCCCCATCCCCCCTCAGGCCGTGGAGCTACAGAAGGTGCTTCTGGCGCTCAACGGCCTCGATCACATCTTAGGGATCGGCCTGTTTATTCCCGGTGCAGCACCACCCTCATCCATACCACCCGCTCCCCCTATCCCCTCCATCCCCCCAGGCCGTGGAGTTACAGAAGGTGCTGCTGGCGCGCAACAGCCTGACCCACATCTCAGAGGAGATCGGCCGCCTGCCCTGCCTCACGTGGCTTGACGTCAGCTACAATGCCCTGCCCCGCCTGCCTGCTGCTGTCGGCAAGTGAGTGTGGCATGTGGTGAGTGGGGAATTTGAGTACGAGGGTGAAGCAGATTGCTCGCCTGCCCTGCTTCACATGGCTTGACGTCAGATACAACACCCTGCCCCGCCTGCCTGCTGCTGTCGGCAAGTGACTGTGGCATGTGTAGGGGTGTGTGGGGTACACGGATGAGATGTGTGGGCTTGTGGTGAGGTCTGTGTAGTGGCGTGTGGGGTGTGGAGTGTGGAGATTGGAGTGTGGAGCTTTTGTCGGTGGGGTGTACGCTGTATGGCGTGACATGGCAACATGTCGCACATCAAGACACACTTGCTCCATTCCGGGATCGATCGTCTTGGTCCCTTCGTTTCCCCACTTCGTTCGTCGCGTATGGGTCCCTCCGTTCCCCCGTGCCCCGACTCCACCTTGGCTAGTGATGCTCAGGAGTCTGATGACAAGCCACAACAAGGTGACCTTCAAATGGACTCAACTACCGCCCTCCCACCACCCCACGCAGCCTCATTTTCCATTTCACTCCACTTCACTCCATTGTCCCCCTCTGCAATCGCTGCACCACCCAGGCTAGTGGAGCTCAAGAGTCTGCTGGCGAGCCACAACAAGCTGGAGTGCCTGCCAGAGGAGATCGGCGGTGCAGCGAACCTGGTCAAGTGAGTGCAGCGAACCTGGTCAAGTGAGTGCAGCGAACCTGGTCAAGTGAGTGCAGCAGCGAACCTGGTCAAGTGAGCTCACCAAACCTGGTCGAGTAAGTTCAGCGAACCTGATCAAGTGAGCGCACCGAACCTGGTCGAGTAAGTGCAGTGAACCTGGTCAAGTGAGCGCACCTAACCTGGTCAAGTAAGTGCAGCGAACCTGGTCAAGTGAGTGCAACCGCGAACCTGGCCGAGCCAGGAGCAGTAGCTAGCAGGAGGCCTTACTGAACGCTACAACCTTACCTCCCATTTCTTCATTCGGTTTTGCACCAAGGGTTCTGTTATTTATAAAAATTTCGTCCCCCCCCCAATCATTGTGCCGGCCAACCACTGTGCGGGCTGGACGTCTCTCGCAACGTGCTGGAAGGGCTGCCTGCTGCTCTTGCCGCCTGCACACCCCTTTCATTTTTGGAACGCCTCGAAAATCACCATCCCCGCCAATCTCTCCACTACCCCCCCCCCCCGCCAACCACGGTGCAGGCTGGACGTCTCCCACAACGTGCTGGAAGGCCTGCCTGCTGCTCTTGCCGCCTGCACACTCCTCTCCCACCTTGAGGTCCGCCAGCCTCGTTTAATTTATGTGTCACTTGTGAGAATTTCCAAAACTCTCCCACAACGTGCTGGAAGGCCTGCCTGCTGCTCTCGCCGCCTGCACACTCCTCATCCACCTCGAGGTCCGCCAGCCTCGCTCCTACCTCGTCCCCATCTCCTCGTTTCCACTGCCTCCCTTGCCTCCTGTTTCGGGGGAAGTTTCTGCTTGGAGCGAGCATTTTGACAAGCCCAGCGAGTGCTTCCTCTTGTCCCTCCTATCTTCTGCAGGCATGCTCCAACCGCATTGCTTCCCTGCCAGCCTCCTTGGGTGCCTGCACTGCTCTCTCTCATCTCAATCTCGAGGTGCGCTGTGTTGTGTTGTGCTCCTGCTTGACTCATCTCAGTTGCTTCCTAAGCCATTGCCTAGATTTATCTCGTCTCGTCCCGCAGGTAAACTTCAGCATTTCATAAGAACATACTTGTACCATGGTCCATCCATGTGTTACTAGGGTGTACCTGCATTGCATGCGCGCACCTGTGTTTGAACATGCACCTGTGTTTGAATGTGCTGTGACTCAATTCTGTGTTTCCGGACTTGATAGATTTGCCCCAATCTTTTTCTAAGACGCATCCTGTCTTGAAAGAGTCCCTCCCTCATCCCTCCCTCCCTCCCTCTCCCCTTTTCCCTCTCCCATCATTCCCCACATACGTTTTTTCCTGATCTCCCTTAAAACCAAAAATCGTTTTCTATTTCTTTTCCTCTTACCCTCCTCCTCTCACCCTTCTTTTTTCTTCCCCTCTCCCTCACATACGCCAATGACAGAACAACCAGCTGCAGAGCATCCCCTCGCCGCTGCTCTCCTCACTCCGCAACCTCAGGCATCTCGACCTTGGTATGGCATCTCTCAAACTTGGTATGGCGTCACTCGACCTTGGTATGGCATCTCTCCACCTTGGTATGGCATGCATCCATAATATACTCTGGTTGCTCCACCTTGGCTGGTATGGCATCCAAGCATGAGGCCTACGAGGACGTGTTTTCCAACATTTCTCTGACCATACTTTCTTCCTCATCATGCCTCCTCGTCTCATCTTGTCTCCTCTCATCTCATCTCATCTCGTTTCGTCATCCCCTTGCCTTCTTCCCTCAACCCATAGCGCAACAAGCTGCAGTCTCTCCGTGACGACATACAAGGCCGCAACTCACAGAGGGCCTCTCGTCCCTCCTCCTCAACCAGGGTCGTTAGACATTTCACAAAAGTCCACTTTTGTCTCCGCTCAACTCATCTTGTCTCATCCCGTCGCGTCACTCCTCCCCCTGTTCCCATGGCCCAGGGCGCAACAAGCTGCAGGCTCTCCCGGACGACATAGGAGCCCTTTCGTCCCTCCTACACCTCAACGCCTTTCAGAACCGTGAGTCCCGCCACCCCTTTTCGAAGGCCGTTTGGATCTAGCATGGATGGATCCATCCACCCATGCATGATCGTTAGGGCATCTATTATTGTAACCATGACAGCTTATTCTCCCCGCACACTCTTTAGAGCTTAGTTTCCTTTTTCCCTTCTGTATCGTTGTTCACCTCCCCGTCCTTCTAAGTACTGACTTCCCACATGTACATGTATAGATGTATGTAGGTATGTATGTCGATACGTATATATACTGCCCCTCTCCCCTCGGTCGCCTCTCCTCCTCCCCTGTGCCTCTCAGAATGTTAACGTTTGCTTCAATCCGTACAAAATCTCAGAAATTCTCCTCCTCGCCATTGCCCCTCAACTCTTGAGTCGACTCCGTGTCATCCCCTGTACCTCTCGGCATGAAACCTTTTGCTTTGATCCATATAGTCGTCCACACATACTCATCTCTTCTTCCTCCCCCCTCCCATTCTCACCCCCACCGCCTCCTCGCTCCCATTTCCCATCCCTCCTCACACCTCTCCACCGTTCCCCTTCCCTCGCCACACCTCTCTCATGCGGCATCCCACCGCCAGGCCTTGTTTCTGTTCCATCGACCATCAGTGGCTGCACCTCCCTACTGGAGCTGCACCTGGGGTACGTTTTGAGTTTCACCTGAGGTACGTTTGGTGTGACACTGCAACTGCGGTACACATGTGGTGTGTCTTTGAACAGTTGAGGTACGTTGAGAAGATTACCTTGCAGATGCAATTAAACCTAGTCTGAGGTACGTCTGAGATACGTCTGAGGTACGTCTGAGGTACGTCTGAGGTACGTCTGAGATACGTCTGAGGTACGTCTGAGGTACGTCTGAGGTACGTGTGCGGTACGTCTGCGGTCCCCTGTTCCTGCCTCTCTTTTCATGCTTGGTCCCTGAATGCATGCCATTTCAAGTTGGTTTTCTGCGTTAAAATAGAAAAGGCATGCCATGTTTTTAACTCATAATCATCTCCGTTTGAAGCAATGAATGTTAACCTTCCCCCCTGCCTTTCACCTCCCATCTTTTCCTCCCCCCTGCTCTTCCCTCATTTCCCGCCCCCCTCCTCTCCCTCCTCCCCGCCCACCCCTCCCCTCCCCGCTTCCCCACTCCTGTTCCCCTCCCCCATTTTCCACCCACTTTCTGCTTTGCCATTCCTCTCGCCTCTTGTTAGTCCCCCTACATCTACCCCCTTCCTCTACCCTCTTAGACTACCCTCGTCCTCTACCCCCTACCTTCCTCTACCCCCTTCCGCCACCCCTTCCTCCATCCCCTTCCTCTGCCCACTCCCTTCAACTCTACCCTTGTTCTCCTTGTTTCCGCTCTCCTCATCTCCTTTCCACTTCCTCTCCCGCTCATCCCCTTCCGTTTTTTCCTTCCTCTCCCTTGTTCCTCACCCACCTTCCCGTTTGCTTTCTCCTCATCCTTTTTCCATCCCATTCAACTCCCTACCCTCCCGTTTCTCCCCACTCCTTTTTTTCACGCCTTTCCCTGTCTTCCCCTCGCCCTGCTCTTTCTTACCTCTCGCCTCCTATGCTTCAGGCGCAACAAGCTGAAGCAGCTGCCAGTGGAAATCGGCCACCTGCCCTCGCTTGTGACGCTCTCTGTGCCCTCCAACAAGGTGGGCGCTCTCACATGCTTGCATGTCATGTGTTGTGTCCCAACCACTCACATGCTGTTTTTTATTTGCTGTGTCCCACGTGCTGTGTCCCACGTGCTGTGTCCCACGTGCTATGTCCCACGTGCTGTGTCCCACGTGCTGTGTCCCACGTGCTGTGTCCCACGTGCTGTGTCCCACGTGCTGTGTCCCACGTGCTGTGTCCCACGTGCTGTGTCCCACGTGCTGTGTCCCACGTGCTGTGTCCCACGTGCTGTGTCCCACGTGCTGTGTCCCACGTGCTGTGTCCCACGTGCTGTGCCCCACGTGCTGTGCCCCACGTGCTGTGCCCCACGTGCTGTGCCCCACGTGCTGTGTCCCACGTGCTGTGTCCCACGTGCTGTGTCCCACGTGCTGTGTCCCACGTGCTGTGTCCCACGTGCTGTGTCCCACGTGCTGTGTCCCACGTGCTGTGTCCCACGTGCTGTGTCCCACGTGCTGTGTCCCACGTGCTGTGTCCCACGTGCTGTGTCCCACGTGCTGTGTCCCACGTGCTGTGTCCCACGTGCTGTGTCCCACGTGCTGTGTCCCACGTGCTGTGTCCCACGTGCTGTGTCCCACGTGCTGTGCCCCACGTGCTGTGCCCCACGTGCTGTGCCCCACGTGCTGTGCCCCACGTGCTGTGCCCCACGTGCTGTGTCCCACGTGCTGTGTCCCACGTGCTGTGTCCCACGTGCTGTGTCCCACGTGCTGTGTCCCACGTGCTGTGTCCCACGTGCTGTGTCCCACGTGCTGTGTCCCACGTGCTGTGTCCCACGTGCTGTGTCCCACGTGCTGTGTCCCACGTGCTGTGTCCCACGTGCTGTGTCCCACGTGCTGTGTCCCACGTGCTGTGTCCCACGTGCTGTGTCCCACGTGCTGTGCCCCACGTGCTGTGCCCCACGTGCTGTGCCCCACGTGCTGTGCCCCACGTGCTGTGCCCCACGTGCTGTGCCCCACGTGCTGTGTCCCACGTGCTGTGTCCCACGTGCTGTGTCCCACGTGCTGTGTCCCACGTGCTGTGCCCCACGTGCTGTGCCCCACGTGCTGTGCCCCACGTGCTGTGCCCCACGTGCTGTGTCCCACGTGCTGTGTCCCACGTGCTGTGTCCCACGTGCTGTGTCCCACGTGCTGTGTCCCACGTGCTGTGTCCCACGTGCTGTGTCCCACGTGCTGTGCCCCACGTGCTGTGCCCCACGTGCTGTGCCCCACGTGCTGTGCCCCACGTGCTGTGTCCCCACGTGCTGTGTCCCACGTGCTGTGTCCCACGTGCTGTGTCCCACGTGCTGTGTCCCACGTGCTGTGTCCCACGTGCTGTGCCCCACGTGCTGTGCCCCACGTGCTGTGCCCCACGTGCTGTGCCCCACGTGCTGTGTCCCACGTGCTGTGTCCCACGTGCTGTGTCCCACGTGCTGTGTCCCACGTGCTGTGTCCCACGTGCTGTGCCCCACGTGCTGTGCCCCACGTGCTGTGTCCCACGTGCTGTGTCCCACGTGCTGTGTCCCACGTGCTGTGTCCCACGTGCTGTGTCCCACGTGCTGTGTCCCACGTGCTGTGTCCCACGTGCTGTGCCCCACGTGCTGTGCCCCACGTGCTGTGCCCCACGTGCTGTGCCCCACGTGCTGTGTCCCACGTGCTGTGTCCCACGTGCTGTGTCCCACGTGCTGTGTCCCACGTGCTGTGTCCCACGTGCTGTGTCCCACGTGCTGTGCCCCACGTGCTGTGCCCCACGTGCTGTGCCCCACGTGCTGTGTCCCACGTGCTGTGTCCCACGTGCTGTGTCCCACGTGCTGTGTCCCACGTGCTGTGTCCCACGTGCTGTGTCCCACGTGCTGTGTCCCACGTGCTGTGTCCCACGTGCTGTGTCCCACGTGCTGTGTCCCACGTGCTGTGTCCCACGTGCTGTGTCCCACGTGCTGTGTCCCACGTGCTGTGCCCCACGTGCTGTGCCCCACGTGCTGTGCCCCACGTGCTGTGCCCCACGTGCTGTGTCCCACGTGCTGTGTCCCACGTGCTGTGTCCCACGTGCTGTGCCCCACGTGCTGTGTCCCACGTGCTGTGCCCCACGTGCTGTGTCCCACGTGCTGTGCCCCACGTGCTGTGCCCCACGTGCTGTGTCCCACGTGCTGTGTCCCACGTGCTGTGTCCCACGTGCTGTGTCCCACGTGCTGTGTCCCACGTGCTGTGCCCCACGTGCTGTGCCCCACGTGCTGTGTCCCACGTGCTGTGTCCCCACGTGCTGTGTCCCACGTGCTGTGTCCCACGTGCTGTGTCCCACGTGCTGTGTCCCACGTGCTGTGTCCCACGTGCTGTGTCCCACGTGCTGTGTCCCACGTGCTGTGTCCCACGTGCTGTGTCCCACGTGCTGTGTCCCACGTGCTGTGCCCCACGTGCTGTGCCCCACGTGCTGTGCCCCACGTGCTGTGCCCCACGTGCTGTGTCCCACGTGCTGTGTCCCACGTGCTGTGTCCCACGTGCTGTGTCCCACGTGCTGTGTCCCACGTGCTGTGCCCCACGTGCTGTGCCCCACGTGCTGTGCCCCACGTGCTGTGTCCCACGTGCTGTGTCCCACGTGCTGTGTCCCACGTGCTGTGTCCCACGTGCTGTGTCCCACGTGCTGTGCCCCACGTGCTGTGCCCCACGTGCTGTGTCCCACGTGCTGTGCCCCACGTGCTGTGTCCCACGTGCTGTGTCCCACGTGCTGTGTCCCACGTGCTGTGTCCCACGTGCTGTGCCCCACGTGCTGTGTCCCAAGTGCTGTGTCCCACGTGCTGTGCCCCACGTGCTGTGTCCCACGTGCTGTGTCCCACGTGCTGTGCCCCACGTGCTGTGTCCCACGTGCTGTGCCCCACGTGCTGTGCCCCACATCTTGTGCCTCACTTGAAGCACATCTCGATCTTATTAGAGCAACTGCTGGCTTACTTCTCCCTCAGTCGCTGCACTGCCTGGGCATTCAGGCTCTGGATGTCCCACCCGTCCTCTTCCTCACTGCTTCTCCTCCATCAACCCTTCCTTTCCCCCATCCTCTGTGCGCCCCTGCTGCCAGCTGGAGGACCTCCCCCCATCGCTGCGCCGCCTGAGCATCCAGGCACTTGATGTCTTGGATTGACAATGGGAGTTATCACAAGTCGACCCCCCCCTTCCCCACCCCATTTCCCCCCGCCCCCCTCGCACACACCCCCGCTGCCAGCTGAAGGACCTCCCCCCATCGCTGCGCCGCCTGAGCATCCAAGCTCTTGATGTCTCCGACAATGACCTCCCCACCCTGCCCGCCTGGCTCGGTATGCCCAACCTGCCCACCTGGCTCGGTATGCCCAACCTGCCCACCTGGCTCGGTATGCCTAACCTCCCCACCTGGCTTAGTATACCCACCCTGCCAGTCTACCTTGGCATCACATTATTACTGCGTGCTGCTGTATTGTGTCAGCTACCTCCTAGAAAAAACATGAGTCAAGAACATGCAGTGGTGTTGAGCCAATCAGGAGCAATCAAACAGCGCAATGAGCCAGACACACCCGCGCCACCCCCTGCATGCATTCATCATCCCGGTCCGTCCTTCAGGCAGCATGACATAACTTTGTCTGTGTCGAGAAGTTCTTGACACAAACATGCACTGATGTTGGTTTATTTTGAGACATGCCGACACGCCACGGCACGCTCATCGACTCTCAGCTCTCTGACTTTCGAGGCGCCTAAAAAATCTCCTCACTCTCATCCTTTCCCGTCCTTCAGGTAGCATGACATTGCTGCAGAGGGTTGCAGCAGCAGGCAATCCTCGGTGATTAGCTAGTGTTTAGTGTTTTACACACTGTCTTTTCCTACTTGCTTAAACCTACTCCTACGCAAGTGCAGCTCACTGGAAAATGTCCCAAGATCTCTCATCCCTTCCCGTCCTTCAGGGAGCATGACATCGCTGCAGAGGGTTGCAGCAGCAGGCAATCCCATCAGAACAATCCGAAGGTATAAATCCCCACAGTCGAATCTCTGCATCGTCGCTTTTGGCTTTCCTGGCACATGATTATCAATGAGTTCTCCGTGGCCTCACCTCATTACGAGCCTCGTTAATAACCATGTTACCGCATCCCCTTTTCCCTTCATCCCTCATCCTCTCACGCTCTTGTCCCCTCATCCCCTCAACCCCTCAACCGCCCCCCTTCATCACAGCACGCTCATCGACGGCCCTGCCAGGAATTCCTGGACTACCTGCGATCTGAGTCAACCCTAAACACACCATATGTGCTTTGAGTCGACCCAAAACACACCATGCCATGCCCCTCATCCCCCTCAACCTCCCCTCCCCTTCACAGCACGCTCATCAACGGACCGGCCAAGAACCTCCTGGACTATCCGCGCTGTCGCCTCCCTAAACACTCCATGTGTGTTCTTTTGAGTCGACTCAAAGCACACGATGCCCTCTTAATCCCCCTCAACCTCCCCCCCCCCTCACAGCACGCTCATCAACGGACCGGCCAAGAACCTCCTGGACTATCCGCACATCGCCTCCATTTGCTTCCTTCGCCTCATCACCTCATCCTCTCATCCCCTGATCCCCTCAACCTCTCCCCCACAGCACGCTCATCAACGGACCGGCCAAGAACCTCCTGGACTATCTCCGCTCTCGCCTCCCTGCTGCTTCCGCTGATGACCATGATTCAGGTGCGACCTGCCTCAGATACGACCTGCTCTTCATGCGACTTGCCTCAGATATGACCTGCTCCAGCCATTACCTTATCCTCACGGCCCCAGACATGAGCCTTCTCCGTGGTTACATTCGCTCTTGTCTGCCTAAGTACGCTTCTTACATGTTCTACAATGTTTCAACAACCTTTCACAGTGTTTAGTCTGCCTGTGTGCCAGCTTGCTACCTGCCCTTGCAATGTTCTGCAATGCTTTTTTGAAGCTCCCAAGCTACCAGCCGGCTCCCAGCCTGCTGCCAGCCTGCTCCCAGCCTGCTCCAAGCCTGCTCCCAGCCTGCTGCCAGCCGGCTCCCAGCCTGCTGCCAGCCTGTTCCCAGCCTGTTCCCAGCCTGCTCCCAACCTGCTCCCAGCCTGCTCCCAACCTGCTCCCAGCCTGCTCCCAGCCTGCTGCCAGCCTGCTCCCAGCCTGCTGCCAGCCTGCTGCCAGCCCTGTAAACCCTGCAGTGTTTCGGCACCACTGTTCAAAGGACCTGTGCTTCCTTACCCCCCTTTGTTGAACTTGCATTCCACCATTGAATCCACATCTGTTTTGAGACGTCTCAAAACAGTTGTTTTATCACATGGCTTTTTGGCACCACTATTCTCGCAGCCTGTGATGCCTTTCCCCCCTTCGTTCCACTTGCATTCCACCACTGAATCCACATTTGCAAACTTTCCTTGTCCTTGGAGAAAAATATATTTTGACGGAACTTCAGTTTTTTCCTTTCCTTGTCTCCTTTCTGTCTAGTTTGTTTTGGACAATATTCAAAGCTATAGTTATTTCGACAGTCTTTCTCTTTTCCTTTTCCTCCTCTCCTCCCTGTCTCCTGCTCCTCACCAGATACTGCCAGCGCTGCTGCATCTGCTGCACTGCGTGAGCTGGCTCTAGAATCACCACCGGCTGCTGCTGCTGCTGCTGATGCTGCACCTGCTGCTGCTGCTCCTGCCGCTGCTGCTGCTGTGACTGCTGCTGAGGCTGACTCGGTGCCACAGACTTTGCAGTCAAGGCAGTGCGAGGAGATGAAGAGCGGATTAGGAGACAGGGTGGAGAGAGCAGGAGGAATGGAGGGAGGGGTAGAGGGGGAGGGGGGTGCGGTGGCGGCCGCAGAAGCAGCAATGGTAGAGCCATGGTTGAGAGAGTGCTTTGAGGGAGGGGTGAGTAATCTATCCATCAGGATGAGGGATAGGGGTGGGGGGAAAGGGGCTCTTTGGGATGTCATAATAAAAAAAAGCCCCTTTCACTAAGAAATCTTGCTGGAATTTTCTTCCTTATTCAGAGTGATCTTTGTACATTGCACAGCATGATTGAAATGGGAACAAATTTAACCAGCTAACGAACTCTCGTCGCTCCTTTCCCTTCCATCCCATCCTTCCCTTCCTTCCCCTCCTTTCCCTCCTTCCCCTCCTTCCCCTCCTTCCCCTTCCATCCCCTCCTTCCCCTCCCATCCCCTCCTTCCCCTCCCATCCCCTCCTTCCCCTCCCATCCCCTCCTTCCCATCCTTCCCCTCCCATCCCCCCCTTCCCATCCCATCCCCTCCTTCCCATCCTTCCCCTCCCATCCCCTCCTTCCCTTCCCATCCCCTCCACAGACTCTCCAGCTGTCAAAGAAGGGCTTAGCAGAGCTACCACATGGCATCGTGGCATTGGCTGCGGGTGACATCCCTCTGACGTCCATCAACGCCTCTCACAATGCTGTCACCTCGCTGCCCTCCTTCCTATCAGCTTGCACCTCCCTCACTGTAAGCAAGCAAGTCTCCTTGTGAAAGTCGACTGTTTATTTAAATGTAAACCACAACCCGGTCATCTTGCTGCCCTCCTTCCTATCAGCTTGTACCTCCCTCACTGTGAGTATGCAAATCGTTTTCCAAGTCCTCCCGGCTTGCACCTGATTCACTTTGATAAGAATAGAGGCGAGTCTACACATACGATATCAGCTTGGTTGAACTCTAGGTTGCAAGTCCGTTGCTTGCTTTAGTCAGCTTTTCGTGTGCAATAGAGTGTTGTCTCCTTCTTGATGTGACTTTTCTTCCTGCAATCGTTGTTTCTCCTATGTCCACTCCACATCACATGTCTCACCATCACATGCCTCACCATCACATGCCTCATCGTGCAACTTCCGAGTCATTGCGAAGTCACAATGTTCCCCACCGCCATGCCCCCCGCCATGCCCCCTGCCATACCCTCCGCCATGCCCCCTGCCATACCCCCCGCCATGCCCCCTGCCATACCCCCCGCCATGCCCCCTGCCATACCCCCCGCCATGCCCCCTGCCATACCCCCCGCCATGCCCCCTGCCATACCCCCCGCCATGCCCTTACAGGAGCTAGACCTGTCGACCAATAAGATTGCAGCCTGGCCTTCTCTCGCCCTGCGCTCGCTCCCATCGCTCCGCACCCTCTCCCTCGCCAACAACCCCGTGGGGCAGGTGAGGCTGGGGCAGGTGAGGCTGGGGCAGGTGAGGCTAGTGGGCTTGAAAGAGCCTGCCCTTCACTGTCGAGCTTTCTCCCTTTGCTGACTTCTTCCCTCCCAACCTCCCCTGTCCCTTTTCATCACTCCCCACCCCTCCAGGCTGCCCCACCCCACCCCAGGCTTCATCGCTCCCCATCCCTCCAGGCTGCCCCTGACAGCACCACAGGACATCGCCTCACTGTACCACCAGAATCTCTCCTGCTGCTGCTCGCCTTCCTCCTCTTTGTTCCCTTCATCCATCTCCCTCCTCCTCTCCCTTCCCTCCCTCCCCTCCTCTCCAGATGCCCCTGACAGCACCACAGGACATATCCTCTTTACGATACCTGAACCTCTCCTGCTGCTGCTCGCCCTCCTCCCCCTTGTCCCTTCATCCATCTCTCTCCTCCCTTCTCCTCTCCCATCCATCCCTTCCCTCTCCTCCAGCTGCCCCTGACAACGCCACAGGACATCTCCACGTTGCAGTGCCTGAATCTTTCCGGCTGCTGCTCGCCCTCCTCCGCGCCACTGCTACCACCCTCCTTCTCCCTGGCCGCCCTTCCACGCCTCACAGAGCTGCACCTCAGGTAGGGAACATGCAAGGCCCTCTCTGGCCTGCCTACTGAGTTGATTGAAAAGTGATAAGTCGACTTAAAGGGCGTCTCCTCCCCGCTACTGCTCGCACCCTCCTCTTCTCCCTGGCCGCCTTTCCGCGCCTCACAGAGCTGCACCGCAGGTACACAAAAAACACCCTTCGACTTGACCTTTTGACAAAGGTCTAAAAGGTCCTCAAGGCTCAGCTCAAAGGTCTTCTACCTTTGAGCTGCACCGCAGTTACACAAAATACTCAAAAGTCGACTCAAAGCTCTACTCAAAAGTGTTTCTCCCTAAGCTGTAGCCTGCACCTCGGGTGGAGGAAGGGCAAAGCTGGGTGTTTGAAGAAGTGTTTTGAGACGTCTCAAAACACTTCTTCAAACAGTGTTTCTCCCTAAGCTATAGCCTGCGCCTCAGGTAGAGGAAGGGCTAAGTTGGGAGTTCTGAAAGGTTCCCTCTAAAATCTCCTCAGGTAGAAACGTGGCAATGTCGGGACAATGTCCCTCAATGTTTAGCGTGAAAGGGAACACTGTCGTCTATCTGCCCTCCCTCCAAACTTTGGCTCTTTCCAGTCATTGTACCACATGGCACCGCACTGAACTGCATCTTACCTCCTCTCATCCCTTTCCACTTCCCTTGTCCGCCAGGGGCAATCGCCTTACTGCCTTTCCCGCAGGCTTTGACTCTCTCCCCTCCCTTCGAGTCCTCAATCTCTCACAGAATCAAATCGAATCCATACCCGTTGTAAGCTGGCCTCGCCACTCTGCTATAAGCACCACCGTCGCACCTAAGAGATCCACACTTTTGTGTCTCTCTACAGGCACACCATACTGTTCGCCTTATAAGCACATCTTGTGCAGTTCCTCTGTGTCTCGTTGTGCTGATTCCTTGTAATTCACTAGCTAGATCCTGCACTTTCAAATGATTTTCGTATCTTTGTAATGATGTGTAACCCGATAAAGTGCAAACCCATTCACCACCTGAAACCACTCCAGGAAGTGACCCGGTTGACCCGATTGGAGTCGCTCGACGTTTCAGACAACAACATTCCCATGCTGCCTCCCAAACTTGTAAGTCTGCTTTGTTGCAGGCAGGTCTTTAGTCTGTTTTGTTTTCTATCTTTCAAAAATCGCAACACTCTTGACGTGTCGGACAACAACATTCCCATGCTGCCTCCCAAGCTTGTGAGTCTGTTCTGCTGCAGCTGTTTACTCCGTTTTGCTGTGAGGCTGTTTTGAGAATTTTCCAAAAACACAACGCTCTCGATGTATCGGGCAACAACGTCCCCATGGTGACCCTCGATCGTGTGAGTCTGCTTCTCTCACCTCACCTTCCCTGCTGCTGCCGCTGCTCCTGCATCCACTGTTGACAATGTCTGTGCCACTGCGACTGCATCTGCTGCTCTTGCTGCTCCTGTTCCTCCATTTCTTGTGGTGAGTCGACTCAATTACCCGCTAGTTCTTATGTTGCTGTTGCTTCTGCTGCTGCTGTTCCTGCAGTGTCTATTCTCTCTCTCAGAGTGGTTTCAAGGACTGTATAAGCAAAGCCGACCACTTTATTCTTCCATGGTTTGCTGATGTCTCCCTAGCTCCCTCACCCTCTCATTCACCTGGTAATGTAAACAATCCCAATCATGCGTGTGCCAAACCCTTTGGTCTTGGTTCCAGTTTTGAGGCGCCTCAAAACTAGGCTCCCTCACCCTCACACTCACCTGGGTTACATAAACAATCCCAATCATGCGTGTGCCAAATCCTTTGTACTGGGTTCCACACCCCCCCTGCCTTACTTTTGTTCTCCTCTCAATCCATTCAGGGCTTGATGAAGACTCTCTCTCTCCTTCGAGTCGACGGCAACCCCATTCGCACGTGAGATGCTATAAACTAAATGCACGCCCTTCTTGAAGCACTTTGGATTGTAAGCGCATCGAAGATGGCATGGGCTCTTGGTCATTTTTAGGCTCGTTACACCAATAATCATCCCTTGTGAAAAGATCTATTGCAACACGTGAGATCGCTGCTTGTCAAAAGAGCTATTGCAACACATGAGATCGCTGTTTGGGATGCGTAATTTTCTATTACAGCCACATCTTAAAGTTGCGTTTTTGCACGCCCCTTTTTTCACTTGCCTGTTATTCGGGGCTTACTTGATCTTGCCTTCCCATTGTTCCATACCCCCTCTGCTCCCTCTAATTGTGTATCTAAAAGACCCTGCAGGTTTACCTCATCTTGCCATCTTGCCCTCTGTTCCAAACCCCCTCTCTGTCCTTCCCATGCCATTCCATGCCCTCTCTCTCTCTCTGCAATCTCACATGTGCCTCCTGTACAACAAGCAGTATCAGGTGGAGCATCATAAACGGTGGCACCAAAGCGCTTCTGGCATACCTTGAAGACCGCATCCCTGCTTGAAGTCACCCCCTTATGCCCCACCCTCCAGAAAAAAAAAAAAAACACAAAAAAAAACAAAAAACAAGAAACAAGAGAGAAATAGCAAATTGTATACAAAATGTGGAAGTGTGACATTCCTGAGGTGCATGCACGAGACCCCCATACCCCGCTAGCATGTGCCGAAGCCATGTGCATGATCGCGTCAACCATCCTAGGTCCTGGGCATATGGCTGCCTCCAGTGTGTGGCCAGTCTATGAAGGAGGAGTGCTGCCCCCAACCGAGCTACCTCACATATCAATCAAGCATGCTCTAGCATGTGTGATGGCTCTTTAGAAAGTTCAGATTGAAGTTGTGAATCCCGTATCCCAAAATCAGTATGTTTTCTCCGTTGTGCTCAGCTAGTCATTTCACCGCTTACTTTTTTTACAGAATGTTACATGACCTTTTTAGTGCGTGTATTCCGAAAGCTAAAGTTGTCCGGACCGCAAATATGCAAAGTTAATGAGTTATTCCCACTCACAAATTTAGAGTTTAGGCAAGTAAAACACATTTCCTAGTGCTGGATGCCGTTTATTTGCCACCTGAACGTCTCTTCTTAGCTTGATGTCGTTCTGATGCGCTATCCACTTCAAGTAGCCTCTTACGACACGATAGCACCTCCAATCACGTGTTGTGGGTAAAGAATAACGAGGACGGAACCTGGTCCTCCTGAGAACCAGCAACAGCTTGATTCCAGTCCAGCTGACTCGGTCAGTAAGTGAGGAGGCCTGACTTCGCAATCCCAGCAGCAAAATTGCTTTGCCTGTCAGATCTTCACTGGCGCGTCCAAGTGCTGCGCAATTTTTTTTTTTTTTTTTTTGCGGAATAGTCAATGAGTCTCCACTTAGCATCTATCTCAAATTAGTAGTAGTGAGGGATATGGAAGTGGAAACATGGACGGGAAAGGAGGACGAAATAAAAATCTAACAATGCGTGAGGAGCACGGCGTGCTGCAAATTGGGCTTCGATAATACTCGTTTTCAGTTTTAAATGAAAGAAAAACGGAAAACGCAGCCTCAAGAACACCCCAGTAGAACAGCACATAAGGAACCCCAAAAGACACCCCAACGAGATACCCCCAACGAGACACCCCAACGAGACACCCCAACGAGACACCCCAACAATACGCCCCATCTAACCAAACCCCCCACCCCCCTCACCTAAACCCACCCTCTAAACCCGCATGTCCACCAAATAGGGCGCATCCGCCCACGGAGCATCCCATCCCATCTCCTCCTCAAAATCCTCCCGCTCCACCGAAACAGCCTCTGGGCCTCTCATCATCGACGCCGCGCGCAACAAGATCACACGCGCCTGAGCCCGCTGCAAAGCCACACCTATGGCCGCTTTAAGTGATCCAAGCAAGTAAGCCGAGAAACCTTTCCCCGTAGCTCTCGCCGCCCCTTTCGTCTTCGCTACCTCAATCTGCGCGTCGCCCTGTTTCTTAAGCCACCGCCCAAAACTCCCCCCCAGGCAACCCCATGTCTCAGCAATGAGAGGTGTAAACTGCACTCCCCTATGTCGCTGCAGAAGCAATTTGTAGTCCGCCGCCTTCCGCTTTTCCCTCTCTCTAGCGGCAAAACCCACCTTGCGACCAATCTGTCCATGGTGCTGCGCGGACAACGAGATAGGGTCCACCACACTAACCTCCAGCGCATGCTCCTCCCCCTCCCTCATCCACCGCACCGCCACATCCACCCTCTTCCCTGGCAGCAACGTGTCGTCTTCCATGGTCACGACCCCACCCGCCCCTTTAGCTATCTTCGCCACCACAAACTTAACCGCGTCGTGAACACGAGAAGGTGCGTACTGGTACTTGCAGCGAAGGGCATGATGCGGGTCAGAGGGATCAGCAAACTCAAACCCACACGCGCACTTGCCGGCGACTATCAGCTGCTGTATGGGGAGGCCTAGGCGCATGGACGCACAGATGCTCCACTCGGCTGCGGTGAAGGTAGCCTCTTCGTGCGAAGGGACGGCGGAGACCCACGCCCCTGCCCCCGGGCCCTGAAGGGATGTCAAACGGGCCATGGTGGCGTCGTCGTGGGCCATACCCCGAAGAGTCTGCAGACTCTCAACCGCTAGGCGACGGTGTTGTGTGGGGAAAAGCAGCACAGGGGGGTCAGCGGTGCATAAGGCTAGGGGTGGCATCTCCTGCCTGACCGACTGTGGCAGCAGCTCCACTGCTCTCGCAAACCAAGGATCCAGCAAGGTCGTAGCCTCGGGCGTGCGGAAAAACTCCTCAAACATCCGTTCCTCCCCTGCCACCCCCATCCGAGCCACATCGCTCACTGCCTGGCACCAACCACATGCGTACGACAGAGGGCTAAGGTCAGCTGCAGATCGAATGCCAAACCCTCCAAGTCTGGCTGGAAGGTGCAGCTGTAGACGGGCCATCTGCGACCTTGCCGAATCATGATCCCATGTGCTATCTGGAAACAGCTGCTCAAAACAATCCTCAAGCTTCGTGTCCCAGTCGCGGAAAGCCTCCACAACCTCAGGCCGTGGAGGCATCGTCCTTGTGAGGTAAATCGGGCGCGCTGACACTGCGATCGCCAGCAGATGGGACGCAATCTGTGGGTGGTCGAGCAAAGGAAGCCAAGGGACAGGTGCATGCAGCTGCATCAGCCGGCCTCGCAAGCTGGCCACCTCCCACTCCTCCTCCCCAATAGGAACCCCCACTACGGTGAGCCCCGTCCATGTTTGCTGCATGCCGGGCGGGACGGTCTCGTTCCTCTCCTCTCCCTCCTGGTCCACCCCTCGCTCCCAAAGCTTGCACTTATGCGGCTGCACCTCCAGACCAAGCCCGCCCAGTCGTTCCCGCAAGACCTCATAAGCTGCTAGCACCCGCTCCCTAGGCCCCAAGATGTACGTATCATCGGCGTAGCTGAGAAAGAGTAGGTCGGCGAATTCTTGTTTGGTGGGCTCCATAACCAGCTGCTGTGTGAACGCGAACAGAAACGGCCCCAATGGGTCCCCTTGCCTCGATCCTCGCTCTGAAGCCAAAGCTTCGACGAAGGGGCCCGCACGGAGGTAGAGGTCGCTAGGAGTGCCGTAGAAGACACGCAGGAATGGGATCAAACCCGCAAAAGGCGACTGTCGAAGTCCTTCAAACATTTCCCGCCGATGGAAGGAGTTGAAAGCATTCGCCACATCAATTTGAAGCGCGCACCATGACGGGTGAGTAGAGATGGCAGAACGAAAGGCATGTGCGAGGACTTCCACTCCCGACCTGGATCCGACTCCTAGCTGGTTACACGGCGCAAAGTGCGACATCATCTTCGGCCGAAGCACGATGCATAGGGCCCGAGATAGTATGCGGGGGAGCACCTCGCCTATAGCCACCGGGCGAACGTCACCATTCGGCTTCGACAGGCCCACAAGGTTGGACGCAGTGAGCCAGGGTCGCACGCGCTCCGCTACCTCTCCCTTGGTCCACTGGGTGAAGACTCCTAGCAGGTGAGGCAGGTATGCGGGCTCAGAGAGAAAAGTGTCGCGCAGGTGCTCCGTCACCCACCCCGACGGTCCTGGTGCCGACGCCCTAGCCGCAGAGTGGATCGCCTGACCAAGTACCTCCACTGAGAGCTGCGGGATAAGGGAAGGCTCAACTATCTCCTCCTGCAACCACTCCGGAATGGCGGTCTCGCTCGATGGGTGTTTCGCTCGCAGCGCGTCCACCATGTGCTGAGAGGGCTGAGCGATGCTACCGGCAGTAAGACACGCCAAACCCCGACTCCATTCTCCCACTTTGCACCTTGTGCGGCAGCGAGCCAGGCGCACCGCATCAGGATCATGCTCGGGGGGGGTGAAGGACAAAGGACGCGCCGCAGGTTGCATTACCGCCACCGCCAACTCAAACAGCTCCCGCCACTCCCCGACCCAAAACTTCTCCAACCGCTCCCTGATTGCCGCCCTATGCCCCTGGCCTTGCCCAGTTGGCATCCCCAAGATAAGACGAGGGAAGGCCAAAAAGACCAAGGACGCCGCCTCGTCTGCTGCCTTTAACTGTAGCCGCTTCAGGACACAAGACAGTGCATCAAGCACCCCCAATCTAACGCGCTGTGGGATACGACGCATGATTCTCCCTGGCACCAATTCGATCCCAAAAAACGACTCCCAGTCCCATGTAGGAACTGCGGCCCATACCTCTTCACTGATATCACGTGGTGGCGGGGGTTCGCCGTCCGAGTCATCTGTGACGTCGCGGGTCAACCCAAGCGCCTGAGCACGACGCTGGGCGTCCGCTGCCCTGCAGGCCGACATATGGCGTGTGGCCTTTCCTCTCTCCGTGAACGTGCGATAACAGGTTTCGCACGGAATGCGGGGCGGGGGTGTCAATGTAGGGTCTGGGTGCTCCTCTCCACTCGAACACGCCGGCAAGACCCTCCTGCTAGACTCCGTCTCCATGCCCCCCTCTAACGGCCTTGCAAGCTCCATCCCTCCGCACTGCAGCTGCTGCTGCCCTCCGCTCTGCAACTGCTGCTGCAATTTTTTTTTGATGGAGCTACAGTTCGGCCCCCTCTTTCAAATAAGGGGCTACAGTAAACTAGCCAATAAACTGGATGGATGGATATGGCATGTGAAAAAAGCTCGATCGTTGACATAAAAAATAGAATTCGTGAAACGCACATCCCAGTTGCCGAAGCACATGGACACACCGCTGCTCATAATGGAGCCGCAATCTTCTACATCGAGTCGCGTCTGGGGGGAAATCGCACGAAATTCTCGTTCAGCCAGCAAACACATGTCTGGCACCTGCTTCAGGTGAGGACGTGCTGATACGGCTCACTCAGGTTCCTCACGTTTTAGAGCACTAAAATGCTTATACAGATCGGTTGGACAGGGTTTAGAGAGACATCATGCGCTGCATATTTCTTCTCACAACCACAGATGAATTGGCAGGATGAACAGTATTTTTATTAGCTCAGTCTTGAAACTGCTGTGGTAGGCACAAGGACAGCAAACCAAGCAAGGCGTGAAAGTCGAGCCATAGGAGGGGGGAGGGAGCGAGAGATTTGCCGATTGCTGCTGCTACGTTGTCGCGTTAGGCCGAAAGGACTCTTTCTTGAAAGAGGCACCACTACACCTACTGCCACTCACGTTAGCCCACACACGGTACGGTAGCACCACGCACAACTTGTGCAGTCGCGGTCTCCAAGTTGAAGTCTCAAATGCCAGTCACGATGTCTTCTTCTAACTTCAACACGCATGACTGACCATTGCTTGTCGTAGTGAGGCCGCAATGCTCCCAGTAGCTTCTGTTGATACCGTCAGCAACGTCAGGCTAGCGTATCGGGAGGCTAACGTCAAGCGTCATATTACCGTCAAAGCTAGGGAACTCAACATATCGTCAAGTTAACGTCGAGCTTAGAATCAATTGCTTACCAGTCCGTTGACGCGCGTCACGTCACGGCTCCTCCAGCTCACAGTCATCATGCCGACGCGCGCCCAGGGTCCCGTGGGCCTCGCTCAGCAGCACATGAGTTTCGCGCCGTTTCAGCCGCTCGAGGCTACTACGGCGAGCGTTGAGACGTCTCAAAACCCCGTATTAGCAGGCTTCGCCCAACAGCGGACGGGGTTCGCTCCGTTTCAGCAGTCGCCAATCTCACGGCATCACAACGCCGCCGCCTTCGGTACCGTACCGCGCACAGGCTCTCATTCGCCGCGGCGCCAGCTCGAAGCGCTCGCGCCTCCGAAGGCCTCGTGCGGCTCGAGTCCAGCGAGAATTCCCGCCGCGTGCTTCCGTGCCGCGCAGAACCCGTGCGGCGGAAGCTCCTCCGCGTTTCCCCCGCGGTCCGCGGCGCTGGAGTCGGGCCAAGGGACCCCCATGGGCTCGAGTTTCGAGACGAAGCAGAATGTGGGCGGAGGGATTCTCACGGGCCCGCTAGGAATGCCGCTGCCTGTGGGAATTGGATCGTCGCGGCTGTCGTTCACCGGCGCGCCTCAGCCCGGCGCGCCCTACTGCATCCCGGCGCTGTTGCAATCCGCGAGAAGCAGCGCGGCGGAGATGTTTCGCTTTCCGCGGTCGCCAAGTACGGATTCCGACGACCTTTATCCAGGTGAGTGTGCTGTTTTGGACGCTCTGTTCATGTCAGAATTACTTTTGCGTCGACTCGAGAGTCATTACACTCCGCGGTCGCCGAGTGAGGAATGAACAACCTTTACCCAGGTGTGTGTGTGTGTGTGTGTGTGTGTGTGTGTGTGTGTGTGTGTGTCTGTTGTTTTATTTCCTCCGCTTTCTTTGTTTCGAGTCCACCACATTATCCGTGTCTTCACGCGATCGGACGTAGCCAAAAAGTCGAAGTACAACCGTTTTCCAGCCTGCACTTCCGTCCAGGAGTCCTGCTCTAATTCAGTCCTGAACTTCAAATTTCCTGCTCTTCTTGAAATTCCCGATCTCAGATTCTTCGCAAGTGGACGTACCACGGCAAATGGCTGCTCCCGGCTTACCTCCTCCTCACTCGGTGGCTCCTCCTCACGCGACGCACCATCGCCGCTCGCGAAGCAGCATGAGCGACGAGCAGGCGAACAGGAACCCAGCGGGTTACCACCTCCGCGGCGAGCTCCAGCAGCAGCAGCCATGCGAGTACACCCACTGCCTCACCTGGCAGGGGGGGCCCAGGCGAGACAGCAACGAAGGAACAGGGCCAGTACCCCGTGTTACATCACATGACGCGCCAGGTGTAACCACCACTGGTGGTAACGCCACGGTGGCGAGTGTTTCAGCCAATCCGGGTGGTTTGGCTTCCGATAATCGAGGATCCGGGCGGCTGTGCAGGAGTGTTCAGGACGATGACGTGGCGGAGGGAGCGGCGCCGTGCCAGCGTGGCAAGCCGAGCGCGGAAGGGACGGAGAGGGAACGGGCGGCGTCTTCGCGCAGTGGCAGAAAGGATAGAACCTCTGGGAGGGCGAATGGAAAGAATGATTCAAGAGACCGCGAAGAGAATTCGACGGGGTTAGGAGGGGTAGGGAGGAGTGTGGCTGGGTCAGGGAGAAGATCTGGACGGCTGAGCAGGAATCTGGGGGACGATGAGGACGAGGATCAACGGTCAGGAAAGAGTGGGTCAGGGAGGCTTAGGATGAGCTTGGAGAACGACGACGTGGCGACCGGTGATGTCATGCTGCCACGTCAGCGTGGTTCGGCGGGGCTGTCCTCTGCGCGCCGCAATCCACCGACCCGCCACGCGAAGGGCGGCTCGGAAGGAGATGGAAAGCAGCCTGATCGAACCACACATGAAGGCACGAAAACTCAACTGGTCTCCAGGCGCACTCATCCAATCTCCCAAGGTCAAGCAAAGCCGAAAAGCCATGTTCAGCGATCCCTGGAGGAGGAGGACTGCGAGCACCGCAGCAGATCCCCCCGGGTGTCACTGACAGGCTCGGATTGCCCGCCATCGGCCTCAGAGCCTCGGGAACGCAGCAGCTTACGCAGTGTTGGTGTGGTTCCTGCTGGTAGTGCTAGCAGGTCAGGAGGATCCCTCCCCCGAGGAGATGGGGGAGCGTCTGGGGGGGGTGACGGTGCGAGCATACGGCAGGGCAGCAGGCTGAGCAGGAGTATGGAGAGGGATGGTGCTGTGGGAAGAGCTGGTGATGATGCTGCTGGTTCCCGGCAGAGCAGCAGGCTTGGAAGGAGTGTCGAGAAGGAGGGTGTGGCTTGCCAGCCAGGTTCGGTGGTTGGGAAGAAATCATCGACCCAGGGCGTCAGGTTCGGCGACGTGCATGGGACAGGTGTGGCATGCGAGCACGGTGTGGTTGGGCGTAGAGGTGTGCGCGGTGGGGAGAGGGGGGGAGAGCACCGGCGGGGAGGGGGAGGGCAAGAGAGGAGGCAACCAGTGAAACTGTGTCGGAGCTTGGATGAGGATGAGGATAAGGAGGTTGATGTTGATAGTGACAATGGCAAGGTTTCTCGTGAGAATGGTGTGTCATCAGGGAGGAGGCTGGAGAGAAACTTGGAGGAAGACGAGGATGGAGAGTGCACAAGAGGAGGTTCGGGCGAGGGTCGAAATCCCCGCAAAAGCCTTGAGCGTCACTTGTCGGATGACGATGATGAAGATGATGAGAAAAAGAGGGCAGTGGGTGGGAAGAGTAGAGGAGGTAGTAGACGTCATAAAGTAGCAAGCAAGGAAGTGGAGGGGCAAGCTTCGGTTGGAGCAGAAAAGAATATGCACAAATCTAAAGGGCTGTTGCACAAAATCTTCCAGAGGGACTAATTTTCATCCTTTCATGTTTCCTAGTTTGCACGGAGAACTGTTTAATTTATTTAACGTCAGAAGAGAATGGGGCCCCAGAACTTGGTGTTATGGAAGGTGTGATGGAAGAAGGGCCTATTAGAATGGATATAGTGAAGTGGCATCATTATGGATGTACTCTTGCGAGGAGGCTTATGTTATGTGTCATCGCCTTTAGGGAGCCAATGTCACAGATACTCTCGGTTTTCTGATTGGAGAGAAATTTGGTTTTGATGAAAGAGATGTGCATGCCACGTGTCAGTCGAGTGAAAACACTGATAGTCACGTCATGAAAATCCCTTGAAGCTGTCAAGCCCCAGTTTTTTTTAACAGCATTTTCTATTCCAGCTGAACGGTTTTTAACCAACGAGACTGTCAAATCGCACAAAAACTCTTGCCCTTCAGCTAAGTGTCAGCAGTCGGAAAGTTGAAGAAAGTGGATTATGTGTTTTCAGAATTCCATACTCACGCACAGATTTAGAAATGTTAGGAGGAACTAGGTCTGCACTAACAGAACCGCCAACCCGTGACCTGACCTCCACATCCATTCCCGACTTCTCCCTTTCCCTGATTTCATCGCTTTATGCTTTTCTGCAGACGCTCGAGCTTCCCAAAGTTGTCCAATCTCTCATTGCATCAGCCGAAGTCGTATTTTCAGCCATTCGTCAGCAGGCGGATCAGACACTACGGATAGTGCGTGATTGCTCGGTTTGCTAGTTATAACGGTTGGATCAGTGCTGCCTGTGTCGAGAATTGTTTTGCCCTTCGCTCGGCTTCGTCGCCTGATCTAGATCGTTATTTCGTCCTTGGGTTCAATTTCCCATGGCTACCACTTCGCTAACCGCGGCTCGCGTGCTGGCGTGCCCGTCACGCACGACCTCATGGCTCGCTCCTAAAGCCGCGCCACGTGTCGTCTGCGTGTCCGTCGGTCCTTCCTCCACCCCGTCCTCCTCTTCCTCGTCCTCCGCGTTTCCCGCCTCCGCCAAGTCCGGAAGCTGCTGCGGCTCGCCATCAACCGGATCCGTCTCCGCTTCAGCAGCAGCAGCATCCGCGGCGGTCACAGCCGCGCCGCCTGCCGCGTCAACCGCAGCGCCCGCGTCGCCGCAGCTGACTCCGTCGCTGACATCAGCAGCGAGCGATGCGGCGGCGTACGCAATTGCGAACCCGCCGAGAACGGACTGGACGAGGGACGAGATTCAGGCGATCTACTCGTCGCCTCTGCTCGACCTTATTTTTCACGGGGTACGATTCGTAAGGCCACGGTCTGTAAGGGTACGGTGCGTCTGGGTCAGGTCCAGTACGGTCCATAGAAGAGCTACGCCATGCTGAACCTCTGAGAACGGACTGGACGAGGAACGAGATCCAGGCCATCTACTCGTCGCCGCTCTTCGACCTTATTTTCCATGGGGTTCGGTCCTTAGGGGTTCGGTCCGTAGGGGTTCGGTCCGTATGGGTACGGTCCGTAGGGGCTCGGTCCGTAGGGTTACGGTCAGTTTGGTTACGTCCGTAGGAGTACGGGCCGTAGAAGAGGTACGGTTCGTAGAAGGGGGCAAGTGCGAAGCCGCGGAGATCGGACTGGACGAGGGACGAGATCCAGGCCATCTACTCGTCGCAGCTCCTCGACCTTATTTTCCACGGGGTACGATTCGTAAGGGCACGGTCCGAAGGGGTAATGTGCGTCTGGGTATGGTCCGTAGGAGTACGGTCCGTAGAAGAGGCACGCAATTGCGAACCCTCCGAGAACGGACTTGACGAGGGACGAGATCCAGGCAATTTGCTCGTCGCCGGTCCTCGACCTCGTCTTCCACGGGGTACGGTTCGAAGGGGTACGGTCAGTCTGGGTACGGTCCGTAGGAGTACTTTCCGTGGTAGAGGCACGGTTCGTAGAAGGGGTGCGCAACTGTAGATTGAAGCCGCGGCGATCGGACTGGACGAGGGACGAGATCCAGGTCGTTTACTCTTCGCCGCTGCTTGACCTTATTTTCCACGGGATACGGTCCGTAAGGATACGGTCGGTAGGGGTTCGATACGTAGGGGTACGCTGCTCTCCGTGAAGACTGGCGGGTGCTCCGAGGATTGCTCCTACTGCGCGCAGAAATGAGACGAGTTTTGAGTCGACTCAAAACTTGGAGGATTGCTCTCTGTGCTCTGAACGCCAACGTCCCTGGTTCCTCCCGTCGTCCCCATTATCCCCGCTACAGTCGCAGGTGCACCGCGCGGTGCACGGCAACAGGGAGGTGCAGCAGTGCACGCTGCTGTCCGTGAAAACCGGCGGATGCTCCGAGGACTGCTCCTACTGCGCGCAGTCGTCGCGCTACGACACCAGCCTGGAGCCGGCCAAGTTCATGCCGGAGGACGAGGTTATCAGCGCCGCGAAGAAGGTGAGCGGGGTTGTAATGGGTTGGGCTTATAGCGGGATGTGCTTGTAATGAGTTGTGCTTATAACGAGCGCAGTCGTCGCTACGACACCAGTCTGGAGCTGCGCAAGTTCATGCCGGAGGTGAGCGAGCCTATAACGGGTTGGCTGTTATAGAGCCATGCCTTAATGAGTTGTTCTCATAACGAATCGTTTTAGTAGCAAGCTGAACAGAAACCATGATGTAACACAAGCCTCGAACCTAGCGAGTTCTTAGCAGAAGGTGAAGCGGATTGGATGTTCTGGCACAATCCATTTAGTCCTTCACTCTCAACGTCCCACATATCATCTTCCGTGTCGTCCCAACCTCTCATCTCTCGTATCATGCCACCCTTCATCCCTCTTATCAGGCGAAGGAGAGCGGCAGCACGCGGTTCTTCTGCATGGGCACAGCGTGGCGTGGCGTGGTGCCACGGGGTTTGCTTCTGTGCCTGTGTGCCTGTGTGCCTGTGTGCATGTGTGCACGTGTACGTACTTGTGTGCTTGATGGCTAAAGTGCGTTGTGTGTCCCCTCCGCCCCCTCCGCCAGGCGAAGGAGAGCGGCAGCACGCGGTTTTGCATGGGCACGGCATGGCGTGGCGCCACGGGGCACACGGATGACTTCAACAAAGTGCTGGGCTATGTGCGCACCATCAAGTGAGTGGGCAGCAGAGTAATTGCGCGAGTGGGGCTTGGCAGTTTGCACAGCATCAAGTGAGTGAGCAAGTGGGCATTGGTGATTGTGCAGCAGTGTAAGTGCATGCATACATGATGTAGGGAGGGGTCACTCGGATGATTTCAACCAAGTGCTGGGCTATGTGCGCACCATCAAGTGCTGGGCTATGTGCGCACCATCAAGTGCTGGGCTGTGTGCGCACCATCAAGTGAGTGGGCGAGTGACCTGGTGTAAATCTTCTGTTGTTGTGGTAAGCAGAGGGAGTGAGCACGGAGCACCAAGCGCACAGAGTAAGAGCATGTGTGCAGGATTGGGGGCCACTTCGACGATTTTTACAAGTGCTGGGCTATGTGCGCACCATCAAGTGAGTGGGCGAGTGGGGCTTGGTGTGTGGGCAGGGAGTGGGTGGGGCTTGGTTGTGGGCAGGGATTGGGTGGGGCTTGGTGTGTGGGCAGGGAGTGGGTGGGGCTTGGTGTGTGGGCAGGGAGTGGGTGGGGCTTGGTGTGTGGGCAGGGAGTGGGTGGGGCTTGGTGTGTGGGCAGGGAGTGGGTGGGGCTTGGTTGTGGGCAGGGAGTGGGTGGGGCTTGGTGTGTGGGCAGGGAGTGGGTGGGGCTTGGTTGTGGGCAGGGAGTGGGTGGGGCTTGGTGTGTGGGCAGGGAGTGGGTGGGGCTTGGTTGTGCGCAGTGCAGCATCAGAGTGAGTGTAGGGGGCTTGAGTTGCGAGTTGCTTTGGCATACAGCAACCGAGAAAAAAAAAATGTGTTTTTGAGACGTCTCAAAAACACTCTTCTTTTTTTGGTATACAGCAACCGAGTAAAGAATTGTGTGCTGCACGGTGCGCGCAGGCAGTGCAGCTGGACATGGGCATGGGCTGACGCGTCGTCCCTCGCCCTCCACCCCCTTCCCCCCTCCGTCTCCCGCCTCCGTTCTCCCTCCACTCTACCCCTGCAGGGACATGGGCATGGAGGTGTGCTCCACGCTGGGGATGCTCACGGAGCAGCAGGTGGTGCAGCAGCTGACGCTCCCTCTCCCCCCACTGTATTTCTTTCCTCCCTCAGTCTCTTGCCATCCCAGGGACATGGGCATGGAGGTGTGCTGCACGCTGGGAATGCTCACGGAGCAGCAGGTGGTGCAGCTGAAGCAGGCGGGGTTGACAGCTTACAACCACAACCTCGACACCTCCTGCGAGTTCCTCCCCTTGCCTCCCCCCTTACCCTGTGCGTCCCGCGGGTTCCACCACACCCAACCCCTCTGTATTCCGCCACACCCAACCCCCGCGTGCTCCTGTGTATTCTCCCCTCCTCTCCCCCCTGAATGGTATCCCTCCGCTGCAGGGACATGGGCATGGAGGTGTGCTGCACGCTGGGCATGCTGACGGAGCAGCAGGCGGTGCAGCTGAAGCAGGCGGGGCTGACGGCCTACAACCACAACCTCGACACGTCCCGCGAGTTCTACCCCAACGTCATCAGCACGCGCACCTATGACGACCGCCTGCAGACCATTGCCTATGCGCGCAACGCCGGCATCTCCGTGTGCTCCGGTGAGTTCACCCGTGCCTGTGCCTCTGGTGCGTGGCGTCTGCTGCTCTTGCTTCTTCCGCTGCGCATGGTCTGGGGATTCCTACCTCATCTCTGTCCCCCTGCCTTCACTTCCCGTCTCCCCCCTTTCCCACCTCATCTCTGTGCCTTCACTCCCCATCCTCCCGTCTCTCCCCACCTTCCCCATCACCTGCACAGGAGGGATCATAGGGATGGGGGAGGCAGCGGAGGACAGGGTGGGGCTGCTCTATGAGCTCGCCACCATGCCGCAGCACCCAGAGAGCGTCCCTGTCAACCTCCTTGTGCCCATCCCCATCTCCCCTCTTCGCTCCCCTGCCGGCCCTATCCCTGTCCCCTTCCTCCAAACCCCCCCCCTCCCCTCCCTCTTCCCCCGTTGTCTGCATCCCCATCCCCTGTTTGTCCCTCCCCCAACCCGTCCATCACCCTCCCGCCTAAACCCAACAGGAGGGATCATAGGGATGGGGGAGGCAGCGGAGGATAGGGTGGGGCTGCTCTATGAGCTCGCCACCATGCCACAGCACCCGGAGAGCGTCCCTGTCAACCTCCTTGTGCCCATCCCCGGCACGCCGCTCGAGAGCCAACCTCGCGTGCCCGTGTGGGACGTGCTCCGCATGATTGCCACCGCCCGCATCATCATGCCGCAAGCCATGGTGCGCATGTCCGCTGGACGGCTCGGCTTGTCTGTAGCGGAGCAGGCGCTGTGCTTTTTGGCAGGTGCGAATTCGATTTTTACCGGGGAGCGGCTGTTGACGACGGCGAATAATGACAAGGATGAGGACGCAGAGATGTTTCAGCTGCTCGGGCTGCTGCCCAAGCCTGCCAATCTGTCCCTTTAGTGAGAGTTTTCTTATAAGAAAATATTCATTTGGATGTGTGGTGTATAGGGAACTGCTAGACCAGAGGATGCAATGCAGCGTGCGCTAGCAGCAACTGCAACTGCAGCCATTTAGTAGGATGGCGCTTGTGCTGCTCCTTTTGAACCTACTTACAGCGGAGAGCGTTGCATGATTTTTGTTGACATGGAATTTCGAGTTATATACAGCAAACTAATCATCTTGTACTGCACATGCCAAGGTGTTCCTTTCCTGAGAAGCAAGCCATCTCAAGTGATGCCCTTCATGTTGATATATTTCTGCAGGCTTGAAACCTGATGGTGCACAAGACTGGTTATTGTTGACAAACTGGTTTATTCAAGTCCACTGGTTATTGTTTATTGCTGTGTGTTTTGTATCCGTGTAGGTACCTTCTCTAATTGTGCGAGGAGGTGTACCCGTAACGGATGGACAGAATCGCATTTTTTAGGAGGGGGAACTCCAACTGTCTCGAGAAAAATTCAACCGTTTCCGAACCGCACGCTATGTTTCCAAGGTGCTGCTGTGGTGCTTATACCGCCCAGTGATTGGCCCCTCGATCTCGACGCGCTTCGATGTGCAGCCTGTCAGCCTGGCTCGAATTGTCCATCCCGCTAAACGTCACCTCGTCTGCTCGACTCCCAGACTTCTTCCATCCAACCACAACCACCTCCCACATGGGCTTGGCTCGCTCTCATTTCAATTCACACATCATCGGGTGAAAACAGTCATGCTTTCTCAGTGACTCTCATCCCACGACAACTGAAAAACGCCTGGACTTCCGCACTGTTTATGCGAATACATTGGGCTTGGCTAGCTTCAGTACATTGGGCTTTGGGGGAGTGTGCTTGAAACAAGAGATGATCGCCTGCTACAACTTGGCGGAAATTTTCTTCCACCCCTGCAAACGCCCATACACGGGAAGCTTGAAAGATTTGGGGGAGGCTTGACTTTATTCCGAATACAGCAGAGTCTGCTGCACGGGCTTAGTTGCGCCGTGGTTTGCATCTTTTAGGGTTGAAGAAATTCTAAATCTTTCACTCAAGGCATGCTAGTCTGTGTCCGACCTTCGGAAAAAAGATTGAGAGGCGTGGGAAACATAACCGCATCGGGCGAGCCCTTGCGAGGACCCCTGACATCACGCTGACCCGAGTCTCTCGATTCGATACAGTCCTATCCGCTCCCTGACCGCTGCCACTACTGAGCGGAAGACAAGCTTTCAGCGGCTTTGGAAGTTGGAACTTGCCTTTCGGCTGTGGGGGCTTTCACTGTGTGGGTGGGTGGGGAAAGGAGGTCTGGGGAAAGTGGGGTGGGGGGAAGAGACACGCCGTCGGCTCCCTCCTTCATGCTTTCCCTGCGCTGATGCTGCTGTTGCAACCCTGCTGACTGAGCATTTACAGGCTTTCAAGGAGTCAAGTTGACTCCATGACGTGCCTCCTCCCCCTCATCATCGCCCCCCATCCTCCAACCTCCCATCCCAACCTCCCCACCAACAGCTTTCGTTCGTCTCAATCGCTCAGATCGCCTCCCGTTGCAACAGCAGCCATCGAGGCTGATCTGAACTGAACTGAACTGAACTGAAACCCTCATCTGTCTCGTAGTAACAGCGAGTTTTGCGGCAATTGCGGACTGATTCAACTGCCGACGAATCTTGTGCTCGTCGCAAAAAAATAATCAGAATAGTAGATTTCGCCATGAATAGTACGACGCGCGTGTATGATGGTTCCGGTGCGGTTACAGAAACGGCCTCTGCTGCTGTTGCTGCTGGCGTTAGTAGGAGGCGGCATAACTCGCACGCTGCCGCAACCGCCCGACCGTCCAGACCGCCCGACCGTGCAGACCGCCCTGTGCCACGCGGTGCGTCGTCGCGTGATGTTGATGATGCTTCGGCTGCTCCCATCCCCGCCGTCGGTTCCGCTTCAAAACAGACCACAAGTAGTAGAAGCAGCAGCAGTTTGTAAAAAGATTCCGGAGCGGCTTCGACGGAAATCGTTCCAATTCCACGAGGTTACAGTCACAGCGCGAGAGCGACGACTGTTCGAGTCGAGAGCAACGGCAGTAGCAGCGGCAGACTGCAGCAACAGCAGCAGCAGCACCAGGGGGAGCAGGAGCAGGAGAAGTAGCAGGGCATCCCTCATGCATATGATTCAGAAGATTACTACTGCACCACAATCGCACGCTCCAGAATGCGTTTGCACTGCTGCAGCGCGGTATTAGTCACTACCGTCTCACGTCTAGAATCTAACATGATCTCGACACGATCGCCAGCTAGAGGCTGATTTTTTTAAACGGATTCACTACTAGCAGGCCTTCCAGATTCGGATGATGTCGACTAGTATGGACAATGACGCTCAAAATTACCACCGCCTATCAGTGCAGAGTTTATGGCATCGGCGGTTATTTCTATCTACTTCCACTAGCAGAGTCCGCCACTAGGGTACCTCAGCGGCGGTTAATTTGAAGCCTGAGTTGCCGCGCTCGTTGGCCTAAGAACTGCTTTGGTTCTGTGGTTCATAGCACTGGCTGTGATCCGTGTTTTAATGGCCAGTGTGACACACTGAGCCGCTGCCGCTGCCTCCTTTTTTTCCCGCCGATTCAGGTGCTTTTCCCTGCCAGTGGCGGTACTACTACTAGAACAAGACTTGCTCGTTGAGCTGCGTTTCTCTCATGAAGTTTCCCCTCAGAGCTTGATTCTCTGTGGAGCTCTCAGTCAGGTGCTAGTACTTATTAGCTCAAAATTGACAATACCTGAGAGAATTGCATGAATCTGAATTCGCAAACGATGGCCGCGATGGCCCTGAAAGACGCAGACACTTATGCGCTGATGTCTGGATAATCATCTGACGGCTGCAGCGCCGGAGATTAAGCTCCCGTAGATTGACTAACTGACTCAACGGCCTCGTTCTGCTCTCCAACGCGAGTTTTGCTTGATTCACGCTAATAGTGCAACGTGTGGTGGCAAAGCACAGCCTCATAATATTACCAGTTATCCCTCTTATCGTTACAGCTACCAGAACAAGGTAGTAGTACCAATAGTCTCCGTTTTTCGCCAGCACCAACCATGCACGATGATCATCACCATGCGACAGGTGCGTCTGCGTCGCCACCGTCGCCCAGGTCGCCCGCCATGGACGGTTGCGCCGGCGGCGCAGCAGCCGCCGCTGCAGGGGGGAGCCGCGGATCCGCGGTAACCTCGGGGTTCCGCAAGTCGTTTCAGCGATTCTACCGCGCCATGCTTGGCGGCAGCAGCGCCGGCGGCGGCGGCTCCTCCTCCTCCGCCTCGTCGTCTTCCTCCCACAAGAAGCTGTCGCCTCAGTCGTCGTCGTCGCACGCGTCGTCGCAGTCGTCGTCCTCCCACTCCTCACCGCACCAACAAGCACGCATGCAGCAGATGCAGGCACAGCAACAGCAGGGCCAGCAGCAACAGCAGCACCAGCAGCAGTCTCCCGGATTCTTCAGCGGCCCTCACCAGAGCCGAATGTCCAGTGGACCTGTCAGCAGACCAACCCCAGGAGCATCATCAGCATCAGCATCAGCATATCTGGATCCTGTGTCAGTCCCTCTCCCGTCCCTCTCTCCCACACCAGTTCAGCACTCTTCTCAGTCTGTCCGGTCACCCCTCCCCACCGCTGGTTCCTCTGCATCTTTCCGGGATTCCCAAGGCAGTTTTGGAACAAATTCCCAAGGCCGCACAGACCACCAAGGCGGACCCACAAACTCCTCCCAGGGCTTGAGCGACTCTAGAATTCTTGGGAGTTTCCGGGATTCGAAAGGTCTCGAGTTCAATTCCGCCCTGGTCACATCTTTCCAGGAGGAGAGGGTGTCTGAAGTTTCGTCCTTTGCAGGCCGAACCAGAGGAGGTTCGGCCACGTCTCCGAGGATGCTGGTTCGGCGGAGCACGTTGCCGCTGACGTCAGCGCAGTCAAACCAAGCGGCTCGGGAGCAGCAGCAGATGGTTCTTTCCCAGGGCCTCGCTGCTGCTGTTTCGTCTGCATGTGGTAACCCTGTAACTGGCAGTGGTTCTGTACTCCTCCGGCCTTCACCGCCCAGAAGCACGGCTGTAGCTGCAGCTGCGGCTGTAGCAGCGGCAGCTGTGACTATACCCAACGGTGCTTCTCCCCCAGGAGCACCCTCCTCCGTTATAAGCCACGGAGGGCACAGGCACAGCCGGTCTAGAAGCGCGGCAGAGGGAGAAGGGCTGAGCCAGCCTGGTGGAGGAAGTGGAGGGGAGGGGCGGGGAGAAGCAGGGATTAGCGAGGAGGGAGATGATGATGAGGATGATGAGGAGGAGGAGGAGAGGGAGAGAAGCGGAGTGTTTTTCCGGGGCCGGGCGGCGACTATATCCACGCTGCTGCCGCCCAGTGTGACTATAGAGGAAGGCACGTTCCGCACAGCAGAGAGATCTCCGATCAGGCGATACCAGCACCAATATTTCCAACAGCAGCAGCAGCAGCAGCACCAGCGGCAGGCGTCAATGGGGCAAACCATACCTGGGTGGAGACGAGGCAGCTCACAGAGCGTGGTGCTTGTCGGCGAGCGAGAGGGGATGCTTGGCCGGCAGCAGCAGCAGCAGCTACAGCCGCAGCTACAGCAGCAGGCAGGCGGCAGCAGCCTCGCTGGTTCCCCCCACTCCGCCAGTCAAACCGCGTCCGGACAAGTCAATGCCGGTCAACGGGGCGGCGGTATGGGCAGCGTTGGTGCAGCCGGCATGGGCGGCATGGGCGGCAGGCCGCAGGGGCGGCGGCGGTCGCTGGTGTCGCACTCGGGCGGCTTGACAGCTGGCCTGTCTCCTGGCCTAGCCGCTCGTTCTGGCCTCACTGGGAGCTCTTTTGCCAGTGGTGCCTTTGCTGGTGGTGGCACTGCTATTGTAAGTGGCAGCATCAACACCCACGCGGGCAGCAGCAGCAGCTTTATCCGCGGCAGGAGCCGCACCATCTCCACCGCTACAGTCACAGCTGTATCAGGGGCAGGCGGAGGGAGGCTGGGCGGAGCTGGAGGAGTAGGAGGAGGAGCAGGAGTGGGAGTGCTAGGAGGGGGAGCAGGAGGAGGAGGGGGGACGCTGTCGGCGCTGCCCCCGGCGCTGTCTCCACGTGCGTTGGCTCAGCTGGACCGCAGCTTTGGCAGTGATGAGTCCATGTCGTCCAGTGGTGAAGTGGTCAACGTGCTGCATGATGCTTCAGGCAGTGGTGCTGGCGGCATGAAGGTGAGTGCGGCGCTGCTGCTTGTGCCCTGCTCCTGCTCCTGCTCCTGCTCCTGCTCCTGCTCCTGCTCCTGCTCCTGCTCCTGCTCCTGCTCCTGCTCCTGCTCCTGCTCCTGCTCCTTCTCCTTCTCCTGCTCCTGCTCCTGATCCTGCTCCTTCTCCTTCTCCTTCTCCTTCTCCTCCTGCTCCTGCTCTTGCTCCTGCTCCTGCTCCTTCTCCTTCTCCTTCTCCTGCTCCTGCACCTGCTACTGCTCCTGCTCCTGCTGCTCCTGCTGCTCCTGCTGCTCCTCCTGCTCCTCCTTCTGCTAGTGCTGTTCCTTCTCCTCTTACTCTTCTTCCTCCTCCTCCTCCTCCTCCTCCTCCTCCTCCTCCTCCTCCTCCTCCTCCTCCTCCTCCTCCTCCTCCTCCTCCTCCTGCTGCTGCTGCTGCTGCTGCTGCTGCTGCTGCTGCTGCTGCTGCTGCTGCTGCTGCTGCTGCTGCTGCTGCTGCTGCTGCTGCTGCTGCTGCTGCTGCTGCTGCTGTGCTGCTGCTGCTGCTCCTCCTGCTCCTGCTCCTGCTCCTGCTCCCGCTCCCGCTCCTCCTGCTCCTGCTCCTGCTCCTACCCCTGCTCCTGCTCCTGCTCCTGCTCCTGCTCCTGCTCCTGCTCCTGCTCCTGCTCCTGCTCCTGCTCCTGCCCCTGCTCCTGCTCCTGCTCCTGCTCCCGCTCCCGCTCCTCCTGCTCCTGCTCCTGCTCCTCCCCCTGCTCCTTCTCCTTCTCCTGCTCCTGCTCCTGATCCTGCTCCTTCTCCTTCTCCTTCTCCTTCTCCTTCTCCTGCTCCTGCTCCTGCTCCTGCTCCTGCTCCTGCTGCTCCTGCTGCTCCTGCTGCTCCTGCTGCTCCTCCTGCTCCTCCTTCTGCTAGTGCTGTTCCTTCTCCTCTTACTCTTCTTCCTCCTCCTCCTCCTCCTCCTCCTCCTCCTCCTCCTCCTCCTCCTCCTCCTCCTCCTCCTCCTCCTCCTCCTCCTCCTCCTCCTCCTGCTGCTGCTGCTGCTGCTGCTGCTGCTGCTGCTGCTGCTGCTGCTGCTGCTGCTGCTGCTGCTGCTGCTGCTGCTGCTGCTGCTGCTGCTGCTGTGCTGCTGCTGCTGCTCCTCCTGCTCCTGCTCCTGCTCCTGCTCCCGCTCCCGCTCCTCCTGCTCCTGCTCCTGCTCCTACCCCTGCTCCTGCTCCTGCTCCTGCTCATGCTCCTGCCCCTGCTCCTGCTCCTGCTCCTGCTCCCGCTCCCGCTCCTCCTGCTCCTGCTCCTGCTCCTCCCCCTGCTCCTGCTCCTGCTCCTGCTCCTGCTCCTGCTCCTGCTCCTGCTCCTGCTCCTGCTCCTGCTCCTTCTCCTGCTCCTGCTCCCGCTCCCGCTCCCGCTCCTCCTGCGCCTGCTCCTGCTCCTGCTCCTGCTCCTGCTCCTGCTCCTGCTCCTGCTCCTGCTCCTTCTCCTGCTCCTGCTCCCGCTCCCGCTCCCGCTCCTCCTCCTCCTGCTCCTGCTCCTGCGCCTGCTCCTCCTGCTCTTACTCCTGCTCCTGCTCCTGCTCCTGCTCCTTCTCCTGCTCCCGCTCCCGCTCCCGCTCCTCCTGCTCCTGCTCCTGCTCCTGCTCCTGCTCCTGCTCCTGCTCCTGCTCCTTCTCCTGCTCCTTCTCCTGCTCCCGCTCCCGCTCCCGCTCCTCCTGCTCCTGCTTCTGCTCCTGCTCACGCTCCTTCACATCAAAGTGCGGACACACCTTCCACTTCCACTGCATCACCTCACCCCTATCCCTCTCCCACCCGCCCCTTGTCTCACTCAGGGCGTCTGTGCCATTTGCCTAGAGCGTCAACGTGCAGGGAGAGGTCACGCGCTCTTCACAGCGGAGTGCGGGCACACCTTCCACTTCCACTGCATCACGGCCAACGTGCGCCACGGCCACTCCGCCTGCCCACTCTGCCGCAAGCGCTGGCACGAGGTCCCCTGGATGGGCCCTCCCCTAGCCGCTCCTCCCCCTGCTGCCCCTGCTCCTGCCCCAGCTACTGCTGCTGCTGCCCTTGCTGCTTCCCCTGCGTCTGCGGCTGCTGGTGCTGGTGGTGTTGCTCCTGGTGCTGGTGGTGTTGCTCCTGGTGCTGGTATGATCTCTGCCTTCTCCTCTTCAGGTTCCTCCTCTACCACTACCATTACTCCTGGCATCACCACACTCAACTCCCCCTCCTCCTCCTCGTCCTCCTCCCGCCACTCTCGCACCCGCTCCTCCTCTCCCCCAGACATGCTACTCGCACACTCCCCACGCGGCTCACCCAGTAACCTCCCCTTCCCAGAGCACCGGATTTCTGCTGTCCCACCTGCTGCTGCTGCTGCGGCTGCTACAGGTGGCACCACTCCTGCAGGAGCAGTTGTGCCTGTCCAGATGTACCTCCCCCCTGTGGCGAATCCGTACATAGAGGACGGACCCGAGAGCCCAGACACCAGCGGCACGTATGATTCCGGGGAGATTCGGGCGGCAGCTGCTGCCGCCCAGTCGAAAGCCTGGGCGGCACTGAGGAGGAGCAGGGGCGGGGGAGGAGGGGGAGCGGGAGGGGGCGGGGGAGGAGGGGGAGCTGTGCCAACAAGTGCTGGTGCTGCTTCCTCACCTGCTCCTGCAGAGATCATACCCGCTGCACCCGCACTGGCAGCAGTAGCATCCTCATCATCAGCAGCACCTGTGTTTGCACCACCCACACCGGCAGCAGCAGCACCAACATCATCAGCAGCACCTGTGTTTGCACCACCACCCACAGGCATAGCTTTACAGCTGCCAGGCACAGTGGGAGCAGCGCCTATTCGAGTCCATCCAGTGGCGCGATCAACAGGAGGAGCAGGGGCATCAGCAGCGGCACTGTTGCCATGGCTCCCTGCCACGTCGTGCGAGGACCCTGACAGCACGACGTCGCTGCAGGAGTGGATGGGAGGGCGGCAGGGAGCGGCGGCATCAGACGTGGCAGCAGCATTAGGCGCAGCAGATGCCCCCCCAAGAGCCACATACGGTGAGCTGATTGCGGGAAGCAGCAGTCTCTCACTGCAAGCACCGCAACTACCACAGGTGCAGCAGCAGCAGCAGCAGAGTCTACTGAGGCAGGCGTCTATAGTGGCGCATGAACTGACACTAGGTCGCTCCAGAGCTGCCTCTGCCTTCCCCCGCTCCAAAAGCACCAGCGGCACTGCTGCTGCTGATTCTGCTGCTGCTGCTGCTGCTGGTAATTCTGCTGCTGGTTCCCTTACATCTGGTGCTAATGCGGCCAATGTTAGCAGCAGAATCAGCAGCAGCAGTGGTGGCGGCAGCAGCAGCGGCGGGCTTAGAACGGCTTCCAGCCTTCCCACGCCCCCTGCTTCCAGTCACGCGGTGCCTTTACCAAGTGTGGCAGGGGAGGAGGCTGGGGAGGCAAGGGGAGGCAAGGCCGGCCCAGCCTATGCTCCTCTGACACGTGGCAGCCTGCAGCCTCTCGCTGCCATCCATCCAGTGCGGCAGCAGATGCTGCTGCCAGGTCAGCAGGCACAGGGACCGACCCAGGGGCAAGGTCAGGCACAGGGACAGGGACAGATGCAAGCACAGGCACAGGGACAGGCACAAGGGCAAGTAGGGGCGGATGATTCGCCTCGAGTGTACAACGATGATCAGAGCCTCAATAGCCCCCCGGCTGCTGCCCCTGGCACCTCTGCTCTTGGTGCCACCTCTTCTCCTGCTGCTGCTGGCGATGCCGCCCCTGTTCCTATCGGAGCTGCTACTACCACAGATGGCGCCGTTTCTCCCACTGCTGGTTTGGTCGCTAGTGCCCCACGTGCTCTCTCACGCCTCTCTGCTGTTGGGTCGGCGGCAGTTGAGTCTGCGGTTTCGGAACCAAGTCCAGAGCTGCTCACTCCAACCTCTGCCCTTGCTGATGCGTCTGCTGCTTCTTCTTCTTCTTCTTCTTCTGCTGCTGCTCCTCCTGCTCCTCCTCCTGCTGCTACATATTATGAAACGACAGCTACTGCTACAGCCGGGACTGACTGGCCTGAGAGCAGCCGTGCTACAGCCGCTCCAGGTGCATCAGGTGGAAGAGAGCTTCCTATCCTTGCAACGGAGACACCACGTCCTACTGCTACGGCCTTTTCAAGTGGCGCTGCTGCGCCAGAGCCAGCAGATAGTGAGGTACCAGCGGCAGGGGAAGAGACTGGAGCAGAGGCAGCCGTTCAACCCAAGAAGAGCACTGAGGAAGAGGAGTATGCACGAGCAAATAATGCTGCTGCTGCTGCTGCTGCTGCAGCAGCTTCTGATGCAGGTGCTAATACGGCTTATGGGGGCAGTGCTGCTGTGCAAGAGGCTGTGGCTTCTGATGCTACCACTGAACGCACTGCTATCACCACTGCTATCACCACTGCCGTTCCAGTCGCCGTTGCTCCTGATGCCTCACCTCCAGCCATCACCCCTCCAGCAATAACCGATCCCCAACCTCTTGCTGCTCCCTCTCAGCCTTCCCAGCCTTCCTCCTCCTCCTCCTCACCCTCATCCTCCACCCCTTCCGCCCCCTCCGTCCAGCCCCACCAGAAGACGCCTGCCTCAGAAAACGCCTCGTTCCCTGTCCAGCTGTCCGTGTGCGCGGAGCGCACGCCTCCCCCTTTCATGGAAGTTTCCGAGTGTTACACCGTGCTGCTCACTCTTAAAGCCCCTCCGCTCGACCCTCCTGCTGCTGACTCCACCACTCCTGCCTCTCCTCCAACCGAACACCACCAGGGCTCACCGCTCCCCACCCCTGCCACCACCGATGGAACCACTTCCACTATCACTACTACCACTCCTGCCGCCCACTCATCAAGAGTACCCATCGATTTAGTCACACTTTTGGACCTTAGCGGGAGCATGCACGGGCCGAAGCTTCAGCTGCTGCAGCAGGCCATGCTCTTCCTCATCTCCCAGCTCGGCCCCCACGATCGGCTCTCTATAATCACATTCTCCTCACAAGCACACCGCGTGACGCCCCTCAGGAGGATGACGGAGGAGGGGCGGCAGGAGGCGGAGGGGAAGGTGCGGGGGATGGTGGCGGGGGGAGGGACGAATATCGCCCAGGGGATGTTGAAGGCGTTGAGAGTGGTGGAGGAGAGGAGGGAGCGGAACCCGGTGGCGAGTATCATGCTGCTGTCCGATGGGCAAGATACCGCCACGTGCAGCCAGAAGGGGTTCGGATACAGGTGAGACTGGGCTGCTGTGGATTCAGGTGAGGAAAGTTTAGATGCAAGCGAGTCTGGGTTAGGGTGTGCAGGCACAGGCAGAAGTGTTGTATGTTCTTCCTCTCACGTTTGCAACTCTTTGCCTTATTCTCCCCCCCCGTTACTCCCTTCTTCATCCCATCCCTCCCCTCATGCCCCTCACTCCCCCCCCCTCTCCGCCAGCTCTCTCAACCACCCCAAGTAAACCTACAGCCGCCTGCTCCCCAGCCAGATGACCCGCAACAAATCCTCCTCCTCTCAGGATTCTGCTTCTTCCTCCTCTTCCTCCTCCCGGCGTCTAGTCCCCGTGCACACCTTTGGCTTTGGTGCCGACCACGACGCTGCCGCCCTGCACGCCATTGCCTTCACTCCCCTCATTTCAATATTCCTCATTCTCCTTTCCCATTTCTACTTGTCACCACCTCCCCTCTCTCTTTCCCCTTCCTTGCAGCTCTCTCAACCACCCCAAGCAAACCCACAGCCGCCTACTCCCCAGCCAGATGACACGCAACAAGTCCTCCTCCTCTCAAGATTCCTCCTCCTCCCGGCGTCTAGTCCCCGTGCACACCTTTGGCTTTGGTGCCGACCACGACGCTGCCGCCCTGCACGCCATAGCCGCCGACACAGCTGGCGTCTTCTCATTCGTCGAGGAGCCGGCCGGCGTGACCGCCGCCTTTGCGCAGTGCCTGGGCGGCCTGCTGTCTGTCGTTATCCAAGAGGCCAAGATCTCGTTCGCGGTGGGATCGGATCTCCCCGGGTGGCAGATTGCGGCAGTACATGCGGGGGGGTATGCATATAGAGTGGGGGAGAAGGAGAGGGATGGAGCGGTGCTGCTGGGGGATCTGTATGCAGAGGAGGAGCGGCACGTGATGCTGGAGGTGTGGCGGAGACGACACTTGGAGGTACGTGATTGGCGGAGGGATGCTGGAATTCATTGGTCGTGCTGTTTTCCCTGTGCCATTGCTTGTCGCATTCTGCGTGCGCGGTGCAGCTATAGATGCCGCCTGTTGTTAGGTTCGCCCCATTTGATTTTCCCCTCTTCCCTTTCCTCTCCTATCTCTCACAGGACAAATCCCGAGCCAGGGACACGTCAGCAGGAGCAGCACAGCGCGACATGTGTCGCATTCTGAGAGCACGGTGCAGCTACAGATGCCGCCCGCTGTTCCAGGAAACCCACCGCACACCACTGGTAGAGCTGGCCGTAGCACGAGCGGAGGAGGAGGAGGAGGAGGAGGAGGATGAGGAGGAGGGAGAGGAGGTGGAGGAAGGGTGGGAGGAAGAAGGGCGCATGTGGGAGGAGGGTGCAGAGGGGGAGTGGTATGATGAACAGCATGGGCAGGAGGAAGGGGAGTATGGGGCGCACAGCAGCGGGCATGATAGCTTTGCGGCGGCGCTCGCAGCAGCAGGCGGGTGGGACAGTGGCGCGCAGGGAAGCAGCAGGCAGGCCAGTGGCAGGCAAGAAGGGGCGTCCCATGGTGTGTCGCCGCCAGTGTCAGGAGCTATGGAGTCTGGACGGCAGGGGGGAGAAGGGAGGAGGAGAAATGCCGAGGTGGCGAGGGTGAGGAGGAAGAAGGCTCCTCCGCCCTTGGCTCTGGAGAGGCAGAAGAACCGAATTGCCGCCACCAAATGCATCACTGCAGTATGATCTCACTCACTCCCTCACTTGCTTTCTCACTCATGCAGTCATTCTCTCTCACTCACTCTCTCACTTGCTCTCTCACTCATGCAGTCATTCTCTCTCACTCACTCTCTCACTCGTGCACTCATGCTCTCAGTCACTCTCTCGCTCTCTCACTCGTGCACTCACTGACTATGTCACTTGCTCTCTCTGTCGTGCACTCACTCACTCACTCTTCTTTCCTTCACCCCATTTCTGCTGTCCGGACCCGACTCGCATCCCTGCGTCTCTCTTTACTCCAGGCGTTGCAGCAGGCAGAGGCGGGCAGCCTGGCAGCAGCACAGCGCACCATACAGCAAGGCGTGGCAGCCATCCAATCGTCTTATGCCATGCAGGTATGTTGTCCAAGAAACATTTTTTTTTACCCCCCCACCCAACCCTCCCCCTGCCCCTCCCCCTCCCCCTTCCTCCCCACACACATCCCCCCTATTTTTCCTCGTTTTCTTTCTTTTGCCAATGTAAATCCTTCCATCCTCCTCGTCTGCAGCTTACACAACCCTTTCCCACTGTCATGCCTCTCTCGCTTGCCTGTCCCGCTGTCTTGCCTCTCCCTGCCTCGTTCCTCTCTTCTATTCCATGCAATTTCGTGCGCAGCAAGGGGATGAGGCATCAATGCATTTGATTGACGAGCTGATGGAGATCGAGAGACGCATGTGCAACATGCAGGTGAATGGGAGTGTCGGTTACATGTCATATGTGCTGCAGCACTTTCTCTGAGTTTGTAAGAATGTTTTCTGTTTCAACATGATCATTTTTTTTTTCCGCACTCTCAGTGCAGTCATGTCATCTGGTGCTGCCCCGTCTCACAGCATGCCTCCATTCACTCCCTCACATCTTCCTCCTCTTCTCCTCTTTCTCCCACTTCCTATTCTTGCTCTTCTCCTCTTTCTCCTATTCCTGCTCTTCTCCTCTTTCTCCCACTTCCTATTCCTGCTCTTCTCCTCTTTCTCCCACTTCCTATTCCTGCTCTTCTCTTTCTCCCACTTCCTATTCCTGCTCTTCTCCTCTTTCTCCCACTTCCTATTCCTCCTCTTCTCCTCTTTCTCCCACTTCCTATTCCTCCTCTTCTCCTCTTTCTCCCACTTCCTATTCCTGCTCTTCTCCTCTTTCTCCCACTTCCTATTCCTGCTCTTCTCCTCTTCCTCCCACTTCCTATTCCTTCTCTTATCCTCTTTCTCCCACTTCCTATTCCTGCTCTTCTCCTCTTTCTCCCACTTCCTATTCCCACTTCCTATTCCCCCTCTCCCAGGTTTGGCGTATGCACTTTCAGTGCAGTCAGCCCATCTGCTGCCGCCCCGTCTCACACTCTCACGTCTCCTCACCAACTCTTCTCCCATCTCTTCCCCTCCCTTTCCACAGACGTACAAGGGAGCAGGTCTGGCGTATGCTCTCTCTGCGCAGTCAGCTCATCTGCTGCAGCGAGCAAACACGAGGGGGGGAGGGGCCGCAGCAGACAGCACAGCTGGCCTCGACTACATGGTAACACACCCATCATTATTCTGCTGTGACTTGGTTAATGTGCCCGACTCTTCTTTGCCTAGCGAACCAACAAACCAACACTCCAACTTCCCCTCCCTAATGCCCTCGTATTGTTCTTACCATAAATATATGTTTTTTTTTTTTGTGCATTTTCCAGGTGATGTTCCAACCCCCTGCTCCTCTGTTTTGTTCTCCATATTCCTTTACGCTGTTTCCCTTGCCCTTTCTACCCCTTCCCGTTTCTGCGTTTCTCACCATCAGACGCCTTCAATGGTCAACATGCTGCACAAGTCACGAGCACACAGCGCTGCCTTGACACTGTTTCCCTTCCCCCTTTTGTTTACCCGTTCCATTCTCTGTTATTTTTTCTCTTTCCCACACCATCAGACGCCTTCAATGGTCAACATGCTGCACAAGTCACGAGCACACAGCGCTGCCTTCACAACATCCCCCTCCTCCTCCTACCCATCCTCCTCGTCTCGCCACACTCATCCTAACCGCCCCACACTCCCTCAAACACACCCTTCACCACACGCCTCACCTCATCTGGAGGACACGAGCAACAGCAGCAGTGGGTCGCTGGTGCTGCCAGCGCCTCACTCAGGTCCATTCATGGACGGCAGGGAGTGTGAAACACCCACGTTTCGAGGCAGAGGGGTGCCAAAAAACGGTAGAGGAGGAGGGGAAGCAGCTGCTGGCGTTGCTGCAGCTGCTGCTGCTGCCGCCTCCTCCATATCACCCTCTCAGCCGTTTTTTGACAGCAGACAAGGGACGAACGGGGCAAATGGGATGCTCGCTGCTACAGCTGCAGCCCTCCCTCAACCACCCCTGGACGGTTTGAATGGAGCAAGCTACAGCAACATCTGCTCCTCTCAGCGTGGTATTGATGTCTCCTTTGGCAACTCCTGTGAGCAGCAGCAGCAGCAGCAGCAGCAGCAGCAGCAGCAGCAGCAGCAGCAGCAGCAGCAGCAGCAGCAGGGCGAGACAGAGGAGCTCTTATTTGGCTCGGCTTCCTTTCAATCCAGACCGCCAACGGAGGCAGCGTGCCAGACACGCCGACAACAGCAGCAGAAGCAACAGCAGCAGCAGCAGCAGCAGGGAGGAGTGGGGCTGAGAAGGCAGAGGTCTGGCGTGCAGCGCAGCAGCAAGCCGGCTCCCCTGGTGGTGCGCAGTGGGATGGGTCTCGCTGCTGCTATGGCCGCCGCTGCTGCAGCTGCAGGGGATGGCCGGCTGGACTCCTCTGCTTCACTCTCTGCTGTGGCTCATGCGCTCTCGTCCTCACCTCGTCCCGTGGAAGCATGAACCTCCTTGCCTGGTGTCTAAACTCTACTCCTAATCTTCGCCCTATCCTTGCCTCATCCTCGCCTCGTCCTGTGGAGGCATGAAATATGAAAGTGCTTGCCTGGTGTCTACATCTTATCCTAGCCTCGCTCCTCGCCTCATGCCCGTCTCGTATCTCGTCTCGTCCTCGCCTCGTCCGTGCATGGTGTGTGCCATGGTGGAGAAATGTATGGTAGGGCGTGTAGATGTAGGATCGACACTGCTGCATGGAGAATCAATAAGTAGCAATTGGGAGTGCATTCATGTGTTGTTCCTGAACTGTGTGTGTGCCTTTCATATGGCATGTGCTTGTTATGTATGCTTGTGATAGTATTGCAATCGCCCCGATATACCATATGCCCCCGGATATAAGTGCAGGCCTATGTTAAGCGGATGCGCTTATAGCTGGAGCAGTGCTGGCTGATCCTCAATTATAAGAGCACCCACTGTAAAACCCTGATTTATTATAAGCGCATGTATAAATGTATTTAAAATCATGAATAAATCGGCAGCGGCGGCACCTGGTAGCAGCGGCGCACGGGGCAGGGATGGCTCGCGGGCAGCGGCGGCTTGCGAGTAGTGACGGCGCCAGGCAGCAGCGGCGCCAGGCAGCAGCGGCGCGCGTGGCAGCTCAAAGGGCGCGTGCGAGGCAGCGCCTGTTAGAATACTAACGCAGGAATGATGAGATTAGGCAGCATGAGAAGTACAAGTAGGGAAACCCAAAAAGGGTTGTACTCTATGTAAGCTACCCCAATACAGCCTACAAAGATAGAAATACGGTTTGACACACCTTCATAGGCAAACTGGGGGATAGTAAGAACAACCAACAGTCACAAGACCAGTCAAGCAAGAGAACAAAGCAAAACAAAGCTCAGGGTAGATCTCAAGATCACCACGCAGTCACACAAGCAATCGGCCACAAGGCCAGTTCACATGCAGAGTTATAAAAGCACAAGCAGTAGAGTGATCACAACCTAGCAAGATCAAGCATGCAGTTATATATAGATAGATCACAACACAAGACAAGTCAAGTGTTGGGCTGGGAAGAAGCCCTTAGGATCTTTGCAAGGCTAAACTCTGGGTAGGACTTGTTGTAGATGCGGAAGCGTATAATGATAAGTCTTGAACCACCTTGCGCTGGCATGTGAGGGCAAAGTAGATTGATTAATCAAAGAGATACAAGGCTTTTATAAGAGTACAAGGAATATGAAAAGATGCAACTACCGTCAGCCCCCGGATAGAAGCGCCCCTGGGGGTATAAAAAAACACTGTTTTTTAGGGGGTGCGCTTATATTTGAGGATTTTTATAAGCGCCGGGGCTTATATAATGACATATATGAAATCTAGTTTTTTTTACGCTAAAGTGTTCATCTCGTCCTTGCGATTTGAATCGAATCGATATTGTAGAGGGCATTGGGGCAAAACGATATTGTAGAGGGCATTGAAATTTCGCGTGAATTGGCAGTGGCTGATTCCCTGCCAACACACACAGTCAGAATGAGTCAGATTGACTCCCTGCCAACACACACAGTCAGAATGAGTCAGATTGACCCCATGACAGCTTATTCTGACTAGACGCGAAGGCATTGAGTCGCGCGAGGGGCAAGGGTTTCGAAATTCTGAATGTGGGGATGCAATATTGTGTTTCGTTTCAGCGTTTTCAGTAAAAATATAAAAAATATTACAGAGGGTGGCGCTTATAATCCGTAAGCCTTCAGGGGTGCGCTTATAATCGAGGACCGGATATAAGCGCCCTCATCCTTTTATAAGCGCCGGCGCTTATCCGAGGCCTGCGCTTCTATCCGGGGGCTTACGGTAAATCCCGGTTTTTCTGTTGCTGTTGCGGTTCGATACAGTGACGACTCGGGCAACTGCTCAATAGCAAGTCAGTTGTGTCAGAATATGTTGTTTGTGTAGCCTGCAGTGGGGTACTCACTAGTGAGTACAGCCCCTTAGGGTTTGCTATTTGCATCCTGCTGCATGCTAGTCCAATCATCCCTTCCTCATTTCTGTTCGTGCACACAACTCTCGCTCGTACTTGGCGCCTCGTTCTAGTCTTCCTGTGGCCTAGGCTACTAAGCCTAGGCCCGACTACTTAGTATATTTATCATGGTATCAGAGGGCGGCATGTCTGCCGCCTTCCTGTGTATGGGCCCAACACCTGCTTCCGCTGCCGCACTGTCCGCCGCGCGCCCCGTGGTGCGCGGCGCCGAAATTAGGGTTTCTGCCCGCCGCGCGCTCGGGGCGCGTGGCGGTTTACCCTTCCGTGGCGCCCGTCGTGGTGCCCTTGGGGGGCATGCGCGGTCCCCTCCCGTCGCCCCTCGAGGCGCTCTCGGGGGCCCGCGCGGCCTCCCCTCCCGTCGCCCGTCGTGGCGACCACGGGGGCCCACGCGCGGTCCCCTTCCGTCGCCCGTCGAGGCGCTCTCGGGGACCCGCGCGGCCTCCCCTCCCGTCGCCCGTCGTGGCGACCACGGGGGCCAGCGCGCGGTCCCCTCCCGTCGCCCGTCGAGGCGCTCTCGGGGGCCTGCGTGGCTTCCCCTCCCGTCGCCCGTCGAGGCGCTCTCGGGGGCCCGCGCGGCTCCCTTTCTCGTCGCCCGTCGGGGCGCCCTGGGGGCCGCGCTCCTCCCCCCCTCCCTCCCTCCTACCTTTCACCTGCAGCGGCCGCCCCTGGAGCAGCCCGCACCTGCAGCAGCCGCCCCTGGAGCAGCCAGTACGTGCAGCAGCCGCCCCAGGATCCGCGCGAGCCACCCCTGCAGCAGCCCGCGGCCCGTCCCTGCAGCCCGTCCCATCCCCCCCGTGCTGCCCATTGCTCCCATTCCGCCGTGCGTTCCACGGTGGTGGGGGTGTGGGGTGGCGAGCATGGGGGTGCGAGGTGTGGGTACTCCCCTTCCCTTTCCCCTCCTCCTTTTTCGTCTCCCACTGCTGCAGCTGCTGCTGGGGGGGGTGGAGGTGTGGGAGCCGAGGGGAGTGGCCCTGGGGGGTGACGTGGCAGTGGAGCTAGGGGTTCAGCAGGGGGTGTGTGATAGGGGCGTGGGGCAGTTGGCGGAGGTTGAGCGGAGGTCGCATTCGTGTCGCCAGCAGCACTAGTAGTCCGGAGGCTACAATCTCCGGTAGTCGCCAGTTGCCTGTGGGTCAGTTGCTCCAGTCAGGAGGCTACAATCTCCGCGGAGCCAGTTACTCCTGTAGTCCGGGCCATTGCTTCGGTAGCCACTGAGCCAGCAGCTCCTGTGTGTCTGCAGCTTCCGCTGTCGCCTCCCATCTCCTCTCCTCTCACAGTCCCTCCTCCTCCTCAGATGCCCTCTGTGACTACCCCTAGCTTTACTTTGGCTTGTGAACTATTTTATGACTTCATGCTGTACTGATTATACCCCACTTTGCCTATGGGGGTGTGTCAGAATATGTTGTTTGTGTAGCCTGCAGTGGGGTACTCAATAGTGAGTACAGCCCCTTAGGGTTTGCTATTTGTATCCTGCTGCTTGCTAGTCCAATCATCCCTTCCTCATTTCTGTTCGTGCACACAACTCTCGCTCGTACTTGGCGCCTCGTTCTAGTCTTCCTGTGGCCTAGGCTACTAAGCCTAGGCCCGACTACTTAGTATATTTAACAAGTTGTTTGTCCTTGCTGTCGCGCTGTACTTGTCAGGTGAAAGGTCGCTGACCTTTGACTTTCGCGTAACCTCCAGCGGTTTCTTCACTTCTCAACTTCCAAGTGTTGACTCGTCGATGCTTCGCTGTGCTTCGCCTCGTTTACGACTTAGTGTTTCGACACACAACAGGAGCGTTCAAATTACTTGTTTCCAACACTCCCCTTCGCTTCTGGAGTGTCGCTGCTAGTGACGTGGCTCTGTCCAGTCAGCAGCATGCAGTATTCGAACTTCTGCTTTCCGAGCTTCTTGGTCAAGTAATCAGCTGCCATCTCAGACGTGGGGCAGTAAGACAGCTCGAGTCTCCCCTTCTCGATCTCGTCCTTCACGAAGAAATATCGCAGAGCAATATGCTTCGTTCTGTTCGCAAATCCATTCTTGTTGGCTATGCGGATTACAGACTGGTTGTCGCAAAATAGAGAGAAGCTGGGTAACTGGGCCAGCTTCGCTTCTTCCAGCAGTTCGCGAAGGTAAATTCCTTTCTTGGTGGCTGAGCAGAATGCAATATATTCTGCATCATCTGAGGAGAGAGCAATTAGCTCCTGCTTGCGCGATTGCCATGAGATGAGCCCGATAGGGTCGAGTCGGTAGATATAGCCGGTGCGCGAGCGCCTGTTGTCAGAGTCACCGGCGTGATCAGCGTCGACGTAGCCGATTAGTTTAGGCGCCGTAGTTCCGGTCTTGTAGTAAGTTAGTCCGATCGTCGGGGTGCTGACGAGGTAGTGTAGTGCGCGGTCGAGCTCCAGGTTTCTTGAGGTAGGTAGCGAGTTGGCTTGCGGAGTACGAGAGATCCGGTCGGCAGGTGACGGCTGCGAAGAGCAGACATCCTAGTTTTCGTTGGTAGTCGTGTATGCCAGCGGGTTTGAGTAGAGCGGAACCTTCCTTGTGATTTCCGACGGTGAAGAGATATGGCGTGGAGATGGCGGTCGGGGTGAGTCCGAAGCGTTTGGCGATGGTGTCGGCGTATTTCGCGGCACTGAGGTAGATTGCGTTTTCTTCCTCCCGAATATTGAGCCCGAGGTATTGCGTTACGGTAGATGAAACCGTGAGCGTGAGGTCCTGCTGCAGTTCCCCTTTGAACCAGGTCGTAATGTCGTCAGTCGAGCCAATGTAGAGGAGATCGTCCACGTAGACGATAAGCAAGATGTAGTTGGTGCCCTTTGTGAACCGGTACATGCCTTGGTCGTGTGGTAGCTGGAGGAATCCGATGCGGATGAGTCGAGCGTGTAGATACTGCTGCCACAGTCTCGGAGCATGCTTAATGCCGTACAGGGACTTTAGCAGCTGACAGACTTGGTTGGGCTCTCCGTTGGAGCCGTGTGGCAATTCGACGAAGATTTCGGCGTCAACAGGTGCGTAGAGAAATGCATTAGCGACGTCGATTTGCTGCAGCTTCTTCTTCTTCATGGCGGCGATCGCGAGGAGAATTCGAAGCGAAGTGTGTCGGCTGACCGGGGCGAACGTCTCGGTGAAATCGCGCTCGTGCTCTTCGTCGAAACCGCGCACGACCCAGCGCGCCTTAAACTTGTCAATGGTGCCGTCTACCTTTGTTTTTACACGGAAGACCCATTTCCGGTGAGTACCGTTTTGTTGCGTGCCACGCCGATGGGAACGACTTTCCAGGTGTTCCGTTCTTCCAGCGCTTTCAGCTCCCTGTCCATGGCTTCGCGCCATTTTTCCTTATGCTCCCCCCCCAGAGCCTGCTGAACTGTAGCAGGCACCTTAGGAATCGCTGTGCCATGGACCGCGGTGACGAGGCCGAGTATCTGGAGGCCACTCTGTGTGTAGCGGGGAAGTGTCGTGTCCTCGGGATAAGCCGCTTTGTCGCCCGCTTCTGGGTCAGGTATGAAATTGGGCCCTATGCGTTCTGCTTCGTTGGTGTTGACTCTTGCGGGTGTAACGTAACCGTTGTCGGCGAAGTGGTAATATACTTCGGCGTTGACGCTTTCGTGAGGATTTTCGTCATCCATTGGGACGTCGACGGAGCAGTAAGGGAGAGGTCCGGCTTCCTCCGAGGCTTCATCCACGTTCTGCTCGTCCCAGTCAGCTTCGTCTGCTGCCGAGGCGAAGGCTCGGTCACCATGAAAACCACCTGTGGGGTCCCGGTCTTCTTCCAGGTTGGCAAGGTACGTCGGAAGTGTGAGTCGCTCGTAGAAAATGACATCACGTGCTGCTACTGTTTCCTTTGAGTGGACGTCGAAAATCTTCCACGCGTTGTAATTCTTTGCAATGCCCAGGGGTAGACCCCACTGTGCGCGTTGGAAGAATTGGCCGGCTCGTGCAGCTGGGGGTCGGTACTGTACCATGCAGCCGAAAACTCTTATCATTTTTGTGCTGCCCTGTTTTCCTGTCCACATCAGGTGCGGTGATGCGTTGTTCGCGAGCGATGATGACGAGAGCAGGTTGTGCAGCATGACAGCGTAGCCCATTGCTTCGGGCCATTGGTGGTTGGGTAGCCGCATGCCACGTAGCAGCTTGCGCATGGTATTCTGGAGAGTCCTCTTCATCCTTTCTGCTACGCCTTGCTGTTGGTGGGCGTAGGGAAGAGAGATGAGCCGCTTGATTCCTCTCTCTGCCAAGTACTGCTTGAACCTCTGTGAGGTGTATTCTCCTCCCCCGTCAGACTGGAAGCTCTTTAGATTAACTCCCGATTCCCGTTCTGCTACTGGGAGCCAGGTAACGAAGGCTTCGAAGGCCATGTCGCGGCTTGGAAGGTTGAGATGCCAGACATAGCGAGTGGCGGCGTCGATGAACGTGATGGTGTAGCTGTATGCTCCTTGTCCAGGTTCGCGATTGTACAGGATGTCGCTGTACACTTTCTCCAGAGGCGCGTAAGTTGGAGCACTAGGGCTGTGATGAGATACAAACGGCCGATGTGGTAAGTCGGCTTCAGGGCAGGTAAAGCACGTTCCCCGAGCTCGTCGAAGTTCGCTGCCGTCGGCTAGAAGTAGTGAGTCTTTGTCGAGCACGCCTGCTCTGATTGTGTTATTTAACACCGTGTTGCTTGGATGTCCCATTCGTGCATGCCAGATATCTTCGCCAGCTCAATGTCCGGGTGAGCGACGGTACAAGTCGGAGTTGGAGTAGAGGCTTGCGGTGAAGTTTGCGCTTCGATGTACTTCTCGTGGTGTTGGATTCAGTTGCTGCGCAGGAGTCGGTGGAGTGTTGTCGTCGATTGGGGCTGGTGCAGTTGAAGGACCCGCGATTGGTGCCGATGTTGTCTCTGCTGCTGCTGATGTTGTCTCTGTTGCTGCCAATGTTGTCTCTGCTGCTGCCGGTGTTGTCTCTGCTGCTGCCGATGTTGTCTCTGCTACTGCCGGTGTTGTCTCTGCTGCTGCCGATGTTGTCTCTGCTGCTGCCGAGTGTTGAATCGTTGCTAATGCTCTTGTTCGTTCTGCCTGAGGAATAGTGTGTGAATACCAAAAGCCTTCGGAGCTGAAGTTAGGATCAAGATCCGGTGGGTGCGTCCAGGAGGTGAAGGTGACGATTTCATCGCTGTCAGCGGTGCCTAAATCTAGAACGAATTCGAGAATGAAGACGTTATTTTTCAGGACCGCCTTCCCGATGTAAAGCCCGCCTCTCCCGTGGTACAACTTGAACTCCTGAGTGGTGCTGTCTGCTTCGAGATGGATGCCTTTCGCCATCAGCTGACTGACGCTCAGTAATTTGTAGCCGAGTCCTTCTGCTATTAAAACCTTCGACATCTGTAGTATAACGTTTGTTTCCCGTGACTGAAGTTGAACCACGCCTTGTTGTCGTGTGCGCAGATTCTGGTTGTTGGCGACGGTGATCACGACTTCCCGTTGAAGTTGGTATTCCCGTTGAACGAAGCGACTCAAGGAGCACATATGCTGCCTGCAGCAACTGTCCAAGAACCAGGTATCCTTCCCAGATGGTTCGCTTTGGGCGATGGCTGCGTACGTTGGGCTCGGTTGAAGTGATTCGCGGCGAGGAGTGCTGTTGTCGAATTGCTCTTCCAGTGAGTAATGTGGCGGTGATTCAGTGATGCAGGAGTCTGACAGTCTTGCCATGCAACTGACAATGTTTCTTGCTCCTTGTGCAGGTTGCGTTGATGATGTTGAGGACTGCGGCTGACTTGTGGGGTGCGCCTGTGTGGATGTTACTTGACTGCTTGAAGGTCGAAGTTGCCGCTGCGTTGACTGCTGCCGGTTTGGGCAGTGTGTGCGAGGGTGACCCGACGTCTTGCAGAAATGACAAAACGGTGGCACGCGTTGCTGTCCTTGGTACTTGTTCTGCCGGTGATTGTTGTTGTTGTAGCGCTGCTGAGTGTGGAAAGTGAACTCAGGTACTGACGTCTTCCTCTTGTGCTTTTCTTCTTGCAGGTCCATGTCTTGCTGCTCGGCGTGAATCTCGGCGCAGAGTGCTGCTTCGGAGATTTTTCCGTGGGCTCGGAGAATGGCTCGGCTGGAGCGCCATTGAGGACCAAGACCGCCGATGATGACTGTGACGAAGGCGTCTTCGGATATCGTCTCTCTGCATCGAAGAAGCTTGTCGCGCAACTCGCGACAGCGAGTGATATACGCCATCCCCTTTTCGCCCGGTTTCATTTCCACTGTTGTCACTTGTGCCATTAATCGACTCTGATTGACGCTGTCTGTTGCCTGATACAGGTTCTTCAAGTGGTTGTACGCGAGCTCGGCGGAGTTCCCGTATCCCCGGTAAGACTGAATGTTCTGCTGCTAGTTTGGAGTTATGTTCCTCAGTAGTATCGTATATGCCATCATTGACTGATATGTGTACTGCTGCTTGTCGTATTGCGTCCCGTGCGTTGGATATGGCAGAGACCCGTCGAAGAAGCCAAGAATATGCGCGCCTTCCATCATTAGCTCGAATTCGAACGACCAGGTAAAGAAGTCTTTTCCGTCAAACGGTCTTGATGTCTGCAATTTTAAGACGTGTGCAAACTGCGACTGAACTTGAAGTGCATCCAAAGTCTTCTCTTGCTCAGGTGAAGGCTGCTGGCGCGGCATGAAGCTGACGGAACCGCGCTGGGGTTCGTACGGGGCGAAGGTAGGTTGCTGTTGCTGATTTCCTCATGCGTAGGATGAACCGTCGAGGCTCATCTGTGTCACATCGTTGTTGTTGTTGCTGTTGTTTGACTGTGCAGGTGCCCCTTGCTGGTGTTGTTCGTAGAAGGACATGAAGGAGAAGAACTTCTCCATCATGCTTGGGTCGAAGCCCGCGGCTTGATTTGCGGGAGTTTTGGTGGACCCAGCTGCTGGTCTTGTTGCCGTGCCCTCCTCTGTTTATAGGCCAGAGGCAAGAGGTGGAGTAGGAGTAGTGCCGGGAGAACCGTTAGAGGAACTCCTCTCCTTCTGTGTTGTCATGCCTTCTGATGTTGTAGGTGTCTTGATAGTAGTTGAGTTTACCCTGATAGCTCTCATACCATGTTGGGCCGGGAAGAAGCCCTTAGGATCTTTGCAAGGCTAAACTCTAGGTAGGACTTGTTGTAGATGCGGAAGCGTATAATAATAAGTCTTGAACCACCTTGCGCTGGTATGTGAGGGCAAAGTAGATTGATTAATCAAAGAGATACAAGGCTTTTATAAGAGTACAAGGAATATGAAAAGATGCAACTAATAACTGTTTTACTGTTGCTGTTGCGGTTCGATACAGTGACGACTCGGGCAACTGCTCAATAGCGAGTCAGTTGTTTGTCCTTGCTGTCTCGCTATACTTGTCAGGTCAAAGGTCGCTGACCTTTGACTTTTGCGTAACCTCCAACGGTTTCTTCACTTCTCAACCTCCAAGTGTTGACTCGTCGATGCTTCGCTGTGCTTCGCCTCGTTTACGACTTAGTGTTTCGACACACAACAGAAGCGTTCAAATTACTTGTTTCCAACATCAAGCAACCAGCAGGTGAGGCCGAGTAGGCACAAGGCCTAGAGCAGTTGTCATGAATCCTCCCTTGTAAACTCTCTGTCCCACTCCCCCGTAAGTATCCAGCTGAATTCTCCTTCTCTCCTTCCTTCTCTGTCACCCGCACCCCTGACCAGATTCATCCCTTCTTCCTCCTGGCGTACGTAGTCACTCCTCCCTGCACTCCTCCTATGTAGCACGCAGCCGCAGGGATCCCCTTTAGCACTTGATCCATAGCTCGCTGAAACACTGCTGGAGCGTTACGTATCCCGAAAGGCATCACGTTGTACTCGTATAACCCGTCCACCCCGTGGAATGCTGTTTTTCGCTTGTCCTCTTCCCTGATAGCTATTTGGTTGAATCCCTATCGTAGGTCTAGGGTAGTGAAGATGATGGCGCCTTCCAGGCGGTCAAAGATGTCACCTGTCCAGGCTAGTGATCTTGTTCAGCTCCCGAAAATCTCCACACATCTTTTTCGCCAGCACTTTACTCGTGATATCCTTCCTTGCAGCTACCACTGTGGCCGCTGCGTAACTTGACTCGGACGGGCGGATGATCCCTGCTGCTAATAACTCTTCACACTTCTCCTTGCAGATGGCAGCATCTTCTGCATTCATTCGTCTTCTTTGTTGGTAAGTAGGCAAGTCCGTGGTGAGGTTCAGCTCCGGCTCTCTTCCTTTGTACCTCCCCAGTTCCTGCAGGTTATAGGCGAAGGTGCTCCTGTGCTATCGTAGCACTTCCCTGACTGCTTCTGCTGTCTGCTCCCCTATATCAGCCCCTAACTCCCACTCCTTACTCTGGTCAGCTTCCTTGCCCCCTGCTGGTGCGGTATCACTCTCTTTCCCTCCTGTGACCTTGCCCACAACTGCATACGTCGCCTGCTTACTACCCTGTCCCCGCTCTTTTCCGGCCCTTCCTCCTCTGTCGGCTGCCCCCTTTCTCATCTCCTGGATTAGCCACCTGAGCGAATGCTGATCTATGGCTCTTCCTAAAGCTGCTATGCGCACTTCTTCCCTTACTCCCTCTGTTGCAGTCACTCCTGGTAGGTATCCCATGGCTAATTCCCGCTCCAACGCCGTCAGCTCCTCCCACCTCTTCTTCCGGTGATCATACACCATTCCTGGTCCCGGAATTCCGTCCACCTCAATGAAACCTCGTGCCCTAGCGTAGGCCACTAGTGTCGGCCACGCTCTCCGGGCTTCCCCCACTCGGTTGCACTGGTACTGCCGCGGATGATCCGGTTTTACTACTGGTGCCGCCACTCTCCCAGGTTCTAGAATATCTTCCACGATCTTGCTCTCGTCTCTCTCCACCCTTGCTAATCTAGCCCTCAGTTCCCCTTCTGGCAAGACGTTCTGCCAGTACTGCCGCACCCTATGACAGCATGCCCCCAGCTGTGCACCGTCACAGCTTACTCCCCTTCCCAGTTCTGCTTCCACCAGCTCCCTTACTGCCCTGACCGGCTCGCGTACATCGCCCCTCATATCCACATGCTCCAAGATGTAAGCGTATTCTCCGTTTACCTCTCTCGCCCACTTCACAATAGTGAGTAGCTTGGTTACCATCGCCGTGCGCTCGTCCTGCAAACCTTTCCCCTTTCTGGCTCGGGAAGTACCCTGACACTCCCAACCTGCCACTAACAAATCCACCTTGCCCCAGCTGTCCACATCTTCCTTAGTGATCTGTTCCACGTCCCATTTCCTATTCTGCATAGCCTCCCGTAGTACCTCCCTTGTCAGCTGTGCGGGGTACCACTGCTGTAACATCTTAGCATGATTCCATGCCATCCTCCTCACCTCTGGGTCCAGTTCTACGTATACCCACTTCTTCACCCTCAGGCCTGCTTCCAAGGCTACTGCCAAGCCCGCTCCTATTCCCCCGAACAGCTCCACTAATGTAATGCTATACTGATCCAGGTGAGCGCTGACTTCACTCTTCCCTGCACTTCCACTCCTCCCGCTGTCCTTTCTCAGTCCCTCTGCTCTCCATGCCTTCTTCGGTTCTGTCTTGACAAACCGTACAGGTAGTTCACTCAGCTCCTTTCCTCCTCCCAAAAGTCCGAACGGTAAAGCACTTGCTCTTGCTAGGTACAAATAGTAGTGCCTATCTTAAACAGCAGCTCCATTCCTAGTAGAATATCGTAGTCTTCTGATTCTGTCAACCCACACTGCACCCTGATGGTCGTCTCTCCCTTCTCTCCCGGCTGTAAGGTTATCTCTATCAGATCTCGGGTGCACGGCATCCACTTGGGAGCCCCGCCTTCTGCGGTCATGATCAGTATGCCCTTACTCACGGTCTCTAGGTTCCCTTGCGCTCGCAGCTGTTCCGTCAGCTTCCTCCCGATCAAGACACTCTGCGCTCCTGTATCAACCACCACGTTCTCTACTAAGATTCCCCTGACTACCACTGCTTTCGGTTCCACCACCAGGGCCGTGGGCTGACAGACGAGCCTTTCCTCTGGGTGACGTCGTGCGGTGCTAGCATTCCCTTTCCCTTCCGGCCGCCTGGGAATTCTTCACTCCTGTGGTTTCTGCACCGCTCTGCCATCCACCCCTCCACTGCGTAACCCCAGATCTCCCCGCTCTCTTGGTGGCATAGCCATGATCCTGTATTCAGGTTCCTCTTCATCATAGTCTTCCCCTTCATCATCCTCCCAAGCCAGCAGAGCTTTCTCTGGGTCTTCACTGATCTCTGATTTCTCCAACTGAGCCTTTAGTTTCGCCAACTCCCGTTCTAACTGCAGCTCCCTCGCTGATTTCCCCCTCGTCCTGTCTCCCTTGCTGTAACATCTAGCTTCGGTATGACCCTTCTTCCCACATCCCGTGCAGGTCGGCGCCTTGGAGCAGTCGCGCCTGAAATGTCCCTTTGCTCCGCAGGTGTCACATATTATCCCCACTGTACAGTCCCTTCGAAGATGACCTTGCTCTCCGCATTTATGGCAGCGTCTTGAATCTTCTGGCGGCCTTTCCTTCCGCTCTTCCTCTCCCCTTCTGCCTTCCACCGCTGCCCAGGCAGGTTGCCTTCGCTCGTTCGGCCAGCTGGAACTCGACCCCTGCATGCCATCATAGAATCTCTTCCCTTCCTCCACTTCCTTTGCCACTTTGTACACTTGCTGCAGCGTCGCTCGTACTCCCAGGGCGTATAGTTGGCTCCTCATATCACTTAGCAGGTCCTTGTCCAGCCCATTGACAAACTTAGTCACCAAGAGGCGTTCCTCCATACACCCCATATCCTCCGCCAGCTCCAGCAATGTATTGTAATAGGCTAGTAGCGACTCCGAAGTAGCGCGCATGAAGTTCTGAAACTCTGTCATCCACTCCACTGAGTGCCCCGGGAATTGCTCTTGCAAGCTCTCCAAGAATCGGTTCGTAATCGCCGCAGGTAAGAAATCTCCTCTATTGCACTGCATCAACAGCCCCTGCCTTTCCACACGGTAATGAGTCAAAGCCTCGACCTTAAGGGTCCTTCCCAAGCCTCTTAAGAATTCGATGGGGTCCTTGCCTCTCCTAGAGGTACCGCAGGCCGTCTATCATCATCAGGTAGTTCTTGAGCATGGGTTCCTCCCCTAGCGTCCCCGAGAAACGGTCCGACACCTCAATCTTTGGCAGAGATGCGCTCATCGTGCGGCCTGTTCCCCAGCTTGTGGTCCCTCTGTCTCCGCTTTCCGTAGGCCGACCACCTCTCCCAGCCTCCATAGCTTCATATCCTCCAGCCGAGAAGCCGTGGTATGCCTCTTCCCCTCTCTGACTGCGTCTTTCTTCGTGATGCTCATCCTCCCCGCGCTGACTGCGACGCTCTTCTCGATACTCTTCCCCTCCCCACAGGGCGGATTCCACTCCCACCAGCAGGTGAATCACAAGCAGAGCTGGGTGGCTGCTCTCCCTGCCTGCCGCCTTCCTTCTCTCGATCTGATCTTTGGCTCCCGCGAACATTAGCGTCGCCTTCCTCGGCCCGAAATCCAGGCGTCTTGATCGGCAGACCTTGTCCCTCCATCGTCCTTGCACGGAAACGAAGTCCCGAGCGCAGTTGATGAGTGTGAAGTTCTTGATCGTGCCTACTCATTCCTCACGGCGCATCACCGTGAGCGACTCCAGGCCACTAAGCTGATCTCCTGTACTTTAGACAGTCAGCAACCTTTTTGCTTGTATGTAGCAAGCATATCACTCCCCCTCAGGGGCTCTGTTAAAATGCTTATAGCTCCTCCAACTGCTAGTTCCCTCTGGATTAGGAAAGCTTAATTGCAGTAAAAGAGAAACATACAAGCAAAAAGTAAGAAGCCCGAGTGCTACTCCTGCCTACATCTATTCCCACCTCCTGCCTAGGTTGCTTCCTCCACAAGCAAGCTCCCGTGCACCAAGCGAGTCAGCCGAGCTGCTCGCGAGGTCTCCAAGGTGCTAGCCGGGTGTCAGAATGTTATGCTCTAGCCTGTAGTGGGGTGCTCTATAGCGAGTACAACCCTTCTAGGGTTTGCTATTTGTATCCTCATTCCTGCTAGTGAACCCCCTCTTTTGCCTAAACTGTTTCTTGCCTAGCTAGGGCTTTCCTAGCTATGGCGCCTTCTTCTACTGCTTATCTTCACATGGTATCAGAGCGATATGCTCCTGGCCTGTGGGCCCCACCTCACTGCTTCCGCTGCTACTGCTACTCTCTGTGTTGCACGCCCCGTGGCGTGCAACGGATTTTTCATCCCGCCACGCGCTCGGAGCGTGCGGCGGTTTTCTGCCCGCCGTGCGCCCCGAGGCGCGCGGCGGTTTTCTGCCCGCCGTGCGCCCCGAGGCGCGCGGCGGTTCTCTGCCCGCCGTGCGCCCCGAGGCGCGCGGCGGGTTTCTGCCCCGTCACGCAGCGCGTCGCTCCCGGGAGGCGCTGCGACGGGCGACGGGGACCCGCGCGTCGCCCCCCGTCACCCGTCGTGGCCTGTGCGCGGCCCGTACAGCCTGCGCGCGGCCCGTACGGGCTGCGCCAGGCCCGCGCGCGGCCAGTACGGGCTGCGCCAGGCCCGCGCGCGGCCCGTACGGGCTGCGCCAGGCCCGCGCGCGGCTCGGGCCGCCTGCGCGCGGTTCGGGCGGCTGTGCCAGGCCCGTGGGCGGCCCGTTCTTCGCTGCCCCTGCGCTGCCCGCTGTCCCCCGTGCTTCTGATGGCGCCCCACCCCTGCTACTGCCCGTTCTCCTGAATTAGGGTTTGGGGGTGGGGGGCATGAGGGTGCAGCTTCTGTGTGCCGTCCCCTGCTCCTCCTCCTCCTCCGTCTCCCAGTGCTGCAGCTGCCGCTGAGGGGGGTGGACCTGTTGGAGCCGTCGGAGTGGTACTAAGGGGGGTGAAGGGGGAGTGGAGCTAGGGGTGAAGCAGGGGGTGTGTGTCAGGGGGGGTGGGACTGTTTGGGGAGGTTGAACGAAGGTTGCCGTCGTGTCGCCAGCAGCACCTGTAGTCCGGGGAGTTGCTCCGGTAGCCCAGTCGCAGCCACCTGTGCCAGTCGCCCGTGGGTCCGTTGCTCGTCTGCCGCTACTTTTAGCCGCGGGGCCAGTTACTCCAGTAGTCCGGAGCGCTGTTCCGGTAGCCGCTGTGCCAGTGTGCCTCCTGTTGCCCGTGTGTCTGCAGCTTCAGTCGTCGCCTCCTATCTCCTCTCCTCTTACAGTCTCGCCTCCTCCTCCTCACTTGCCCTCTGCGATAGCCTCTAGCTTTGCTCATAATTGTGAACTTTAAACTATTGCTTCTTGTACTTGTGCTCAGAATGTGTGGTGACATTGTGATCCACCCTGAGCTTGTTCTGCTTTGCTTGCTCTGCTGATTACACCCCACTTTGGCTATGGGGGTGTGTCAGAATGTTATGCTCTAGCCTGTAGTGGGGTGCTCTATAGCGAGTACAACCCTTCTAGGGTTTGCTATTTGTATCCTCATTCCTGCTAGTGAACCCCCTCTTTTGCCTAAACTGTTTCTTGCCTAGCTAGGGCTTTCCTAGCTATGGCGCCTTCTTCTACTGCTTATCTTCACACCGGGTTCCCACTGGGCCCACTAGGCATGCACCGCCTTCCAGCCTGGTGACTTCGAATTGAATCCCCAGGCTGGCATTGAATTCGCCTTCCAGCCTGGTGACTTCGAAATTGAATTCACAGGCTGGAATTGAATTCGCCTCCACCAACCACCTTGAATTCGCCTCCCACTAACCACCTTGAATTCCCCAGCTACTCGGCTCTGCAGTACAGTACGATACACTCCAAGCACACAAATGAAATTAGAGTACAAAAGCGATAAACTATAGTACACACACCCTCACCTTGTCTGCTGTGGAATTCACACTTAGTTGCCAGCTAAGTGTTAATAACGCGACACAGTGCAGAAACGCTGATGATCACCAGGCACAAGGGCCTTGGTGAAGACATCAGCAGTGTTGGCCCGAGAGGCCACGTAAGCAAGGCGCAGCTGACCACACCGCTGCAACTCTTGAGCAATAAAGCAACGAAGAGCAATGTGTTTGGTTCTGTGCTCCAGTCTCTGCTCCTAACACAAGGCAATCATGGCCTTGTTGTCGACGTACAGAACTAGAGGAGAACGAGGCTGCTCACCCAAGTCGGTCAGCAGGTAGGTCAGCCAGCGTAGCTCCTGTGCAGCCATGGCCTCAGCGTATATCTCGGCCTCACAGCTGGACCCAAGCACAAAAGACAAACGAGTGGACCTCCACGAGACAGAACCAGTGCCTAAGACTGAAAGAGTAACCCTGTGACAACCGCTGAGTCGCTTGGTCGTCGGCCCAAGAAGCGTCGGAGTGTCCTGAGAGTACCACTGGACCCCGTCCTCCAAGCATGAGCCCCATGCCCGATGTACTGCACAAGTAACGCAGTACCCTCTGCGTGGCTGTCCAGTGCTCCTTTCTGTGTCGCCCGGGTGCAACGAAGCGAGCAAGGATGCTGAGAGGGTACGCGAGGCCAGGTCGCGTGCACATCATCAGATACATGAGGCAGCCCACAAGCTCTAGATACGGGCCACTCGGCTCTACGGACTAGTCCGAAGGTGGAGCTGAGAGCGAGTGGCCTATAGGAAGAGGAGTGCGCTGTGGCAAGGAGAACGAAAAGCCGAAGCGCTGAAGGACCACCTGCACCATGTGTGACTGAGTCACAGTGATGGTGCGCCTTGCTCTGTCCCGGGTGATTTGCAAGCCAAGATAGCTACACAGCTCACCCAGATCAGTGCAAGTTTGTTTCTTCTGCAGCTCCACCTTCACAATGGTCAGCGCCTCAGTGTCAGCAGTAGCAAAGACCAAGTGTCCACGCACACGAGGATGTAGAATGGCAGCAGAGTAGGGTCGGTGCGCAGAAACAACAACGTGTCAGCAGTCGAAGGAGCAAACCCAAGAGACACAAGTGTTGTCCTCAGTGTGTCGTGCCACTAGCGGGGCGCCTGGCAGATACCGTAGACTGGCCGCCGGAGACTCCACTAGGTACCCTCAGGAAACGAACCAGTGAAGCCAGGTGGGCGGTGCAGCCAGATATCCTTGTGAAGGCTGCCGTGCAAGAAAGTTGTGGAGAAGTCGAGGGAGTGCAGCTCGTAGTCACGCTGTGCTGCAACGTGCAGTATCACCCGAAGAGTAGTCATCTTCGGGGTGGGGGAGAAGGTCTGGAATAAGTCGACCCCCTGTCGCTGACTAAAGCCTTGAGCAACGTAACATGCCTTAAAGACCGGTGGAAAACCCGGCGGCCGCTTCACTCTGAAAATCCACATGTCATCGACTATGTTCGCCCCAGGAGGGGGAACCTCGTCAACGTAGGTGCCTGTGGACTTCCAAGACGCCATCTCTGCGTCCATGGCTATCTGCCACCGAGAGGAGTACTCACCCGTGATCGCCTCTGCGTGAGTGCGCGTGGTTGGGATGTCTAGTGCATCCGGGTCTCCCTCAGGGCAAAGCAGCATGGACGCGAAACGGGGTATAACGGCCGCGAGACACTCGAGCTCAAACTGCCTGTCCTCAAGGAGGTCACAGCCAAGGGCAAGCTCACCCTCGACGGACGGAGGACAGACAGACTCAGACTCAGTAACAAGACTCGCGACGTAGTCAAGACGGCGGATCGCAGCAAAGTCGACAAGCTCAGTGACTAGGGCAGATGCAGCAGTAGACTCAAAGGAAGGGTTAGTGACAATAGTTGCAAGGAGACGAGTGATAGTGGGATGAGCAACACGAGCAAGGCCGGACTCAGGGCCAGGAACGTCAGGAAGAGACGACGCCAGAGGAGACGGCAGGGCAACACGCTAAGGAATAGAGGAAGGACAAAGTGCCATAGTGTGTGTGCCGGGGACAGGTGGAGGACGACAACAACGAGCACGGCTGATAGTGTGAACAGGGGAGGCAGGACGGGACTCAGGCTCACGACGGTCTGCCAGGGAGCCTGTCTACGCAGCGTAGGGAGAAGGAGCCAAGCAGTAACTGCGGCTGTGACTGGTCAGGCGGAGGACAGAGGAGAGGCGGAGTAAGGCCAATGGAAGACGGAATACTAAGAACCTGACGAAGTGCCGAGTCAGGCGGTGGTAGGGACGACTGTGGCTGCGGGTAGAAAAACGGTCGGCACAACGCAGTACCCGTACCGATAGCAGCTCCAGCACCCCCAACACCTCCAGCTCCAGCACCTCTAGTACCACCAGCTCCAGCACCTCCAGTACCTCCAGCTTCAGCGCCTCCAGCACCAGCAGCTCCAGTACTTCCAGCACCAGCAACTCCAGTTTCTCCAACACCTCCAGCTCTAGCACCTCCAGCACCTCCAGCTCTAGCACCTCCAGCACCTCCAGCTCTAGCACCTCCAGCGCCAGCAGTGCCAGTACCTCTAGCACCTCCAACACCTCCAGCACCAGCAGCTCCAGTACCTCAAGCCCCAGCAGCTCCAGTACCTCCAGTACCAGCAGCTCCAGTACCTTAAGCACCTCCAGCTCTAGTACCTCCAGCACCAGCAGCTCCAGTACCTCCAGCACCTCCAGCTCCAGTACCTCCAGCACCAGCAGCTCCAGTACCTCCATTACCAGCAGCTCCAGTACCTCCAGTACCTCCAGCTCTAGCACCTCCAGCACCAGCAGCTCCAGTACCTCCAGCACCTCCAGCTCTAGCACCTCTAGCACCAGCAGCTCCAATACCTCAAGCACCTCCAGCTCTAGCACCTCCAGCACCAGCAGCTCCAGTACCTCCAGTACCTCCAGCTCTAGTACCTCCAGCACCAGCAACTCCAGGACCTCCAGCACCTGCAGCACCATAACCTCCACCACCAGGACTGCCTTGCCGAACAACCCAATCGCGAAGCTGCTACGGCGAGAGGGTCTCCTGACGAGATTGCTGCTGCTGTCCAACACCAGAACCCCCAGTAGGAGCACCCACGACTCCACCACCACTAGGACTCGCAGCACCCCTAGTGTCAGCACCCCCAGAACCGGCAACCCCAGAGTCAGCACCCCCAGAACCAGCACCCCCAGACTCAGCAACCCGCGGACCAGCACCCCCAGAGTCCGCACCCCCAGTATCACCACCCCCTGCAACACCAGAGTCCACAGCGATAGGCTGCGGAGGCGGCGAAGACAACCAAGGCGGAAAACCAAGAGGGGTCTCCAAGCGCGGGGAGCGGCGAGTCGTCGCCGTGTCGTCAGCAGCGGGGTCACCCCCCTCAGTCGGGCCAGAGGTGTCAGAGGAGACCTCTAAAGGCTCACCCAAGGGGGGTGGGTCGACCTGAGACACACCTGAAGGAGCAGGACCCTGTGGGGGGAGGGGGTCTACCGGGGGGGGACCTGGGACCAGGAAGAGGGGAGACGGGGAGAGTGGGGAAGACACGTGCGGGTGGAGACGATAGAAGCAGACCGACTCGTCAAATGTGACCGCCTGTGAGGACACGGCGCGGCGTGAGGCAGGGTGGTAAAATTGCCAGGGCGGGGCGTCGGTGGGGAAGCCAAGGAAAACGCAGCGGAGAGTGCGAGGAGAGAGCTTGCCCGTGGTGGTATCGCGGACAAGGGAGAGCGCACCCTAGACCCGAAACGCCGACGCATCGCCAACCTCCCCCGTCCAACGCAGTGTAGGCGAGGTCTCTGGCACAGAGACACGGAGCCAGAGGCTGAGCTGATGCGCAGCGTATTGGACCGCAAACGGCCACAGAAAATGGGGAGCAGCTGCATGGATCATGGAGGTGCGAGCAACCTCCATGACCAAGCCAATGCGACGCTCAGCAATCTCATTCTGCTGTGGAGAGGCCGGAAGCGTGAACGACTAGGCAATGCCCTCCGCACAACAAAAGTCCCGAAGGAGGCCAGAGGAAAACTCACCTCCTCTATCACAGTGCAGTCGCATGACCTGGAGGTCTTGCTAAAACCGAGCGCTCATCTGGCGGCGAACGGCGATGATCCAGTCGATCAAAACACCGCGGACATCTGCCTTGCTCCGCAAGGGGAAGACCGTGGTGTAGCGCGTGTAGACGTCAACAACCATCAGAAAGTAGCGCTCGTGGTCCTGTCCACGGACGCGAGCTGGGCCCCACACGTCCATGTGGAGAGTCTGCAGAGGAGCAGTGGTCGGCGGAAACGAGGAGGAGTGAGGAGCGGCGCGCTGCCGCCCCTCGACGCACGGAAGGCACGGCGGTGCAAGCGAGCGCGGGAGCGGGGGCAGGGACCTGGGGAGGCCAGAGACAAGGAGATGCAAGTGCATGCCACGAAGGCGCGGCAGGGAGGGGTGACCAAGACAGTGGTGCCAGAGGAGAGTCTGGTGCGATAGTAGCCGACACGAACAAGACGCAGCTAACCGACCCGACTTCGCTACCTGACCTGACGCAACCACCTATGCAGACTCAGTAGTCAGTGTGTACAGGCCAGACCCAGGCCTCCGACTGAACGTGGCGAGGTGCTCGCCAGTGCGTGAGTCCGTTCAGATCGCCACAAGCTCACCCCCAGGAGTAGTCACAGTGACAAACTGGTTCTGGAGGACAGCGTTACTCACCAAGTTCTTAGAGAACGAGGGGAGGTGGAAACCTGTGAGGGAGCCTGAGGGGGCTGCTAGACACGGGAGAACTGTGGAGGCACGTGCTACAACCGGGCCCTTAGAGGGGTCAGCCAGAGAGACAGGGACAGGTGCAGTGAGCGGTGTGACTGTGCTGCAGTCGCGGAAGAAGCAGCGAGTCGTGCCTGAGTCAAGCGTGAAGGTGTGCAAAGCCTCCACAGAAGCTGTACTTGTGCTACCAGGCTCACAGGCACCTAGAATAGTAGCCTCTGCAGTACCAGGGGCGCATCGCTGAGAAACCCGCTCGCGAAGCTACTGCGGTGAGAGGGTCTCCTGCTGACGCTGCTGCCGCTGCTGTCCAGTACCTCCAGAACCATAACCTCCACCACCAGGACGGCCTCGCCGAACAACCCACTCGCGAAGCTGCTGCGGCGATAGAGTCTCCGGCTGTCGCTGCTGCTGCTGTCCACCGCCAGACGCTGCTACGAATGTAATAGTGGCCATGATAGGCAGTGGCAGTCAGTAGCAGCGGCACAAGGGCATCGCAGTGGCACAAGGGCATCAGAAGTGACCGCTTGTAGTTGCTAGCAGTAGCGGTAGTCGCTGTAGTGGCAAGGCAGCACACGGGCTGCAGGGCGGGGCAGCGCGCGGGCTGCAGGGCAGGGCGGCGCACGGGCTGCAGGGCAGGGCAGAGCGCGGTCTGCAGGGCAGGGCGGCGCGTGGGGCTGCAAGGCTACACAGGCAGGGCAGCGCGCGGGCTGCAGGGCGTGCGGGCAGCAGGGCAGTGCAGCGCGCAGGCTGCAGGGCAGGGCGGCGCGCGGGCTGCAGGGCAGGGCAACACGCGGGTTGCAAGGCAAGGCAGTGTGCGGGCTGCAGGGCTGCGCAGGCAGGGCGGCGTGCGCGCTGCAGAGCGTGCGGGCAGCAGGGCAGGGCAGCGCGCGGGCTGCAGGGCAGGGCGGCGCGCGGGCTACAGGGCAGGGCACGCGTAGGCAGCGTGCGTGCGAGCAGGGCGCACGTAGGCGGCGCACGTGCAGGCAGGGCGCGCGTAGGCAGGGCGCGCGTAGGCAGCGCGCGTGCGTGGCGCAGGACGGGCGCAGGGCGAGCAGGGCAGCGTGCGGTGAGCAGGGCAGCGGCAGGCGAGAAGGGCAGCGCGCGGCGAGCAGGGCAGCGCGTGGTGAGCAGGGCAGCGAGCGGCGAGCAGGGCAGCGCGCGGCGAGCAGGGCAGTACGGGCAGCAGCGCAGCACGCACGGCAGCAGGGCACAGCGCAGCGGGGCAGCGAGGGGCAGGGCAACGCGATAGCGCTGGGCAGGGCAGGGCAGCAGCGCGACGGCGTACTGGGCAGGGCAGGGCGCGCGCGTGGCGAGCAGGGCAGCGCACGACGGGAGCAGCTCATGGGGCAGTACGTACGGTTGGTGGGCCCTAACGGAGCGGTCCTACAGAGGGACCTGCTCTGATACCATGTCAGAATACTAACGCAGGAATGATGAGATTAGGCAGCATGAGAAGTACAAGTAGGGAAACCCTAAAAGGGTTGTACTATATGTAAGCTACCCCACTACAGCCTACTGATACAGAAACACTATTTGACAAGCGCGTATGGCGCGCGACGGGCAGCGCGAAGGGCAAAGCACGGGGCTGCGCAAAGGGCACGCGCGGGGCAGCGCGAATGGCACGCGAAGGGAAGCGCGTGGGGCAGAGCCAGCGAGGGCCGGTGTTGTTGGAATGGCTGGACATGATTATGCCCAGATTTGCAAACAAGAACTCGCAAACGCAGAAGCCCCCCTCCAAACTTCCGAGCACATCAGAGCAAGTTCCTGTCGACGGAACTCAAATGATTTTTGCAGGCCGACGGTTGAAAGCAAAAAGAATATTCAAAAGAAAAGAATGCTATGCAGTCATACGTATTCTATCACGGTGTAGCGACAGAGACGTAATTTCCATCTGTGTGTAAGGAAAATCTCTTTTTCCTTACTTCGCGTCCCTGCTCAACGCGTACATCACTGTAGCACCACAGTCAGCACCGTTACCACTCGCAATCCTCGCATCGACAATCCGCCCGCCACCTTCGCACGTCGCACCCCGACCTCACGGCTCGGCAGGTAACCCGCGCTCCGGGCCTCCGCTTCGACACTTTTCCCAACCTCAGTCCCAGGCCCGTCGCGCGACAACCACAGTCCATTACCGTTACCACTGTAGTTTCGCTATATATTCTTCGCTCATGCCTTCGCTCATTGTACTCTTGCTTCGATAGTGCAATTCTCGTTCGTTCACTCAATTGCACTCGTAACACTTGGTATTCAGAGACTACGATCTCTTCTCGGACCGCACCCACACCTTCGCTTCCCCACTATCTCAATTTTTGGGGGGGGTAGACGTCTCTCAGCGACACAGCACCGCCGCTCGTAGTGCTCTCTCGTAAGCACGCACGGCCACGACTGAGGCTCTCGCTGAGCTCGCCCGACACCCCCGCCATGGCCGAATTCACACTCGCCACATTGACGCAGGAGCAGCTCGACCGTCTGGTGCGCCAACTCGAAGATTCGGCGCTCGAAATTGCGATGCTCACAGCGGAACGTGACTCCGCGCGTCAGCAATCAACGGTGAACACTCCAGCAGCACCACACGCACCAACAAATGCACCTGCACAATCGGACGAGCCAATCGTCATCTCGTCCGGGACACCAACACAACACGACAGCGTGGGACAGCGCTCGGGCGCAGCCAGTGATAGCGCCGCCCAACCAATGCCTGGCATGGGAGGAAACAGGGGCGCGCCAAGCCCGCGGGAGCCTCGTGAAGCCCGTCGGCACGTGGAGTGATAAGAAACGAGGAATGAAATGACTAAGGGAAAGTTGGGTACAAATACAAACCCTAGAAAACTGTACCCCATATGTGCTACCCCACTATAGCCTACAGTAGCTCTGTCATATAAATCTGACACACCCCCATAGGCAAAGTGGGGGAGAACAAGGGGTCACAAGACCAGTCAAGTAAAGCAAAGCAAGCTCAGGGTGGATCACAAAGTCACCACACATTCCGAGCACAAGTTCAAGGCCACAAGGCCAGTTCACATGCACGATTGCATATATATATAAGGCTAGACAAGCAAGAGCAGGTGTATATATATATGCAACAGTACAAACAAGGTCAAGGGGTGAGCAAGTGAGGCAAGGTAGGCACAAGGCCTAGCTGAGTACAGAAACGCTGATGATCACAAGGCGCAAGTGCCTTGGTGAAGATATCAGCAGTGTTGGCCTGAGAGGCCACGTACGCAAGCCGCAGCTGACCACGCTGCTGTAGCTCACGAGCAAGGAAGTAGCGGAGAGCAATGTGCTTCGTTCTGTGCTCCAGTCTCTGCTCTCGACACAAGGCCAGCATGGCCTTGTTGTCTACGTACAGCACTGGAGGAGAACGAGGCGGCTCTCCGAGGTCAGTCAGCAGGTAGGTGAGCCAGCGAAGCTCCTGTGCAGCCATGGCCCCGGCGTAGATCTCAGCCTCACAACTGGAGCCGAGAACAGAAGACCAGCGGGTAGCCCGCCACGAAACAGAGCCGGAACCAAGGCTGAAGGTGTAACCTTGTGACGACCGCTGCGTAGCCTGGTCGTCAGCCCAAGAAGCGTCTGCGTGCCCAGTGAGGACCACTGGACTCTGCCCTCCAAGCACAAGCCCCATGCCCGACGTACTGCACAAGTAGCGCAACACCCTCTTTGCTGCAGCCATGTGCTCCGGTCTGTGTCTCCCAGGAGCAACATAGCGTGCGAGAATGCTAAGAGGGTATGCAAGGTCAGGTCGTGTGCAGGTCATCAGGTACATGAGGCAGCCAACAAGCTCTGGGTACGGGCCACTCGACTCTACGGACTCATCCGAAGGCAGAGCTGAGAGCGAGTGGCGAGTAGGCAGAGGAGTGGCCTGAGGCGAGGAGTACGTGAAGCCGAAGCGCTGAAGGACCTGCTGCACCATGTGTGACTGAGTCAGGGTAATGGTGCGGCGTGCTCTGTCCCGGGTGATCTGCAAGCCAAGGTAGCTGCGCAGTTCACCCAGGTCTGTGCACGTGTGTCTCTTCTGCAGCTCGGACTTCACGTGGGCGAGTCCAGCAGTGTCAGCTGTGGCAAAGACCAAGTCGTCGACATACACGAGGATGTAGAACGGCGGCAAAGAAGTGTCGGTGCGCAGAAACAGCGACGGGTCGGCAGTAGAGGGAGCAAACCCAAGAGCCGCAAGTGTAGTCCTCAGTGTGTCGTGCCACTTACGTGGTGCCTGGCGGAGACCGTAGACTGGCCGCCGGAGGCTCCACTGGGTGCCAGGAGGAAAAGACCCAGTGAAGCCAGGTGGGCGACGCAGCCAGATCTCCTCGTGCAGGCTGCCCTGTAAGAAAGCAGTGCTGAAGTCAAGAGAGTGCAGCTCGTAGTCGCGGTGAGCAGCTATGTGCAGCAGTACCCGAAGAGTGGTCATCTTCGGGGTGGGAGAGAAGGTCTGAAAGTAGTCAACTCCCTGCCGCTGACTGAAGCCACGAGCCACGTAACGCGCCTTGAAGACAGGCGGAGAACCCGGCGGCCGCTTCACCCTGAAAATCCACATGCCACTGACGATGTTCGCCCCAGGCGGGGGAACCTCGTCAACGTAGGTGCCTGTGGACTTCCAGGAAGCCATCTCTGTGTCCATAGCTGCCTGCCACTGAGAGGAGTAGGGACCCTCTATCGCCTCCGCGTAAGAGCGCGGAGTCGGGATGTCAAGTGCATCCGGGTCTCCCTCAGGGGTAAGCAGTACGGACACGAGATGAGGTGAAGTAGCAGCCAAACACTGGAACTCCTCCTGCCTGTCCTCAAGGACGTCCGTGCCAAGGGCACACTCACCCCCGACGGACGGAGGACAGACAGACTCAGACTCAGCGACAAGACAAGCAGCGTAGTCTAGACGACAGCGAGCAGCAAAGTCGACGAGCTCAGCAACTAGGGCAGACGCAGCAGTGGACGCAAAGGAAGGGTCAGTGACGACAGTAGCAAGGAGACGCGTGACAGTAGGACTGGCAGCACGAAGAGAGTCCGACTCTGGGTCGGGAAGAGCAGGAAGAGAGGACTCAGGAGGAGAAGGCAAAGGGGCACGCAGAGGAGCAGTGGACGGACGCAGAGACATCCGGTGCGTGCCAAGGACAGGAGGAGGACGCTGACGCGAACCACGACCACTAGCGCGAGCAGTACGGACAGGCGACGCAGGACGCGACGCAGGCTCACGACGCTCAGCAAGACCTCCAGTAGGACCAGTGTAGGGAGAAGGAGCGGGCAGTGGGGAGGCCGGCTGTAACTGTAACTGTGACAGGACAGGCTGTGGACACTCTAAGGGAGGAGGAGGACCAGTAGAAGGCGGGAGACCAAGAACCTGCTGAAGGAGCGGAACGAAGTACGGCCGAGGCCACGCGGCGACCCCAGACACAGCAGGGACAGCACTAGTACCCCCAGCGGCAGCACCAGCGCCAGCAGCACCTCCAGCTCCAGTACCTCCAGCAGCACCAGTAGCACCCCCAGCAGGCCCGCCTCCAGGACCGACAGCAGTAGCCTCAGCGTCAACACCCTCAGCAGCTCCAGCTCCAGTCGTACCCGCAGGCCCAGCAGCTCCAGTACTCCCAGTACGAGCACCTCCGGGACCCGCGGCACCAGCACCCTCAGCAGCCGAAGAACCTCCAGCTCCAGCAGCACGCCTCCAGCGCCGGGCAAACCACTCGCGCAGCTCCTGTGGAGAGAGTGGCTCCCGCCGAGACGAAGCACCCGGAGAACCTCCAGGCTCAGCACCGCCAGACGCCACACAAGCAGGCCCAGCTCCCTCAGGCTCCACACCCCCAGGCCCAGCACCTCCAGGCGTAGCACCCCCAGGCTCAGCACCCCCAGGCTCAGCACCCCCAGGCTCAGCACCCCCAGTAGTAGCACCTCCAGGCTCAGCACCCCCAGGCTCAGCACCCCCAGTAGTAGCACCCTCAGGCTCAGCACCCCCAGGCGTAGCACCCACACGCTCAGCACCACCAAAGTCAGCACCCCCAGGCTCAGCACCCTCAGCAGCACCAGAGTCACCAGTAACCTCGACAGGCTCGACTGCGTCTACCTGGGACACACCTGAAGGGGCAGGACCCTGAGGGGGGAGGGGGTCTACCGGGGGGGGACCTGGCACAAGGAAGAGCGGTGGTGGGGGGAGGGACGGAGTGCGGTAGGGGAAGAGGCGGTAGTAGGGGACCGACTCGTCAAACGTGACGTCCTGGGAGGACAGAACACGGCGAGAGGTGGGGTGGTAGAACTGCCACCCTGGCGCGTCAGGGGGGAAGCCAAGGAAGACGCAAGGAGCAGCACGAGGGGACAGCTTGTCCGCAGACAAGTCGCGGACAAACGCCCGAGATCCCCAGACACGGAACGCAGACGCATCGCCAACCTTCCCCGTCCACAGCAAAGCAGGGGAGGTCTCCGGCCTGGAGACCCTAGGGTGAAGGTTGATCTGATGCGCCGCGTACCGAACCGCAAACGGCCACAGAAAATGGGGGGCAGCCGCATGCATCATGGACGTACGGGCGACGTCCATGACCATGCCAATGCGGCGCTCAGCAATCCCATTTTGCTGTGGAGAGTCCGGAAGCGTGAAGGTCTGGCGGATGCCTCGTGCTCGACAGTAGGCTCGCAGAAGGCCAGAGGAGAACTCTCCACCTCTGTCAGAGTGCAGACGCAGAAAAGGAAAGTCCGAGCCAAAGCTCTGCCTGAGCTGGAGACGAGCTGCGCGGATCCAGTCGATCAACACCTCAGTGACATCACCCTTGCTGCGCAAGGGGAAGACTGTGGTGTAACGCGAGTAGTCGTCAACCACCAGCAGGAAGTAGCGCTCGTGACCCTGTCCACGGACGCGGGCCGGGCCCCACACGTCCATGTGAAGCGTCTGCAGCGGGGCCTCTGTCGGAGGAAACTGGGAGGAGTGAGGGGCAGCCCGCTGCCGCCCCTCGACACAGGGGACGCAGGTAGGGCCAGGCCCCGGAGGAAGGGGAGGGAGGGACCGGGGAAGACCAGAGACAAGGACACGGGAGGCCATGCCTCGGAGACGAAGCAGGGAGGGGTGACCAAGGCGGTGGTGCCAGAGGAGAGTCTCGTGAGACAGGAGGCGACACGAACAGGGGGCAGACTCAGGACCAGACCTGGACGCTGCAGCAAACACCTGACCCGACGCAGCTACCTGACCAGACGCAGTGACTGGAGGAGACGCAGTGGTCAGTGTGTACAGGCTCGACCCCGGCCGACGTGTAAACGTGGCCAGGTGTCGGCCTGTCCGAGCGTCCGTGCAGTGGGTCACCCGCTGACTCGCAGGAGTGAACTGGTGAACCCCCGCATCCTGTAGGTCAGCACCACTCACCAAGTTCGTAGAGAACGAGGGGAGGTAAAGACCAGACAGGGTGCCAGAGGGGGCCGCCGGACACGGGAGGACAGTGGAGAAGTGAGCAAGGACAGGACCCCCAGAGGGGTCTGCCTGAGAGACCGCAACTGGCCGGCCAAGCGGCGTGAGTGTGGTGCGGTCTCGAAAGAAGGAGCGAGAGGCCGAAGCCGACGCAGAACCTGAGAGAGCAGACTCACCAGCACCTGAGGGAGCAGACGCACCTAGAGCAGCAGCCTCGCTAGCACCTAGAGCAGCAGCCTCACCAGTACCTAGAGCAGCAGTCTCAATGCCCGGGTCGGGCGGAAAACACCGGTAACAGTCACCCTCATCACTAATAGTCACAGTATACATAGCAGCAAGAATAGCATCAAAGTCAAGGTCAAAGACAGCGACACCCGCCCTCGACAGCTCACCCCAGCGGGGGATCTCAGTGGCCTCAGGGAACTGGTGACGCCAAGCGTCCGTCAGGCGGCCAAAGCAGCGCTGGGTGGAGTGCGCACCCCCGCACTGGTCACCCGCGCGGTCGCCGGTGCGGAGGACGTAGGTGCACGGACCAGTACCCCCACCCCGCTGGCGTGCAGCGTACCACTCACGGAGCTGCTGAGGGGGGGGGATGTCACGAGTGCGCTGCTGCTGCTGCTGCTGCTGCTGGCGCTGACCACCACCGGAGCCGACCCTCTGCGCAGCGCCACCCCGACCAGCTCCACCTCCTCCACCGCCACCTCCTCCACCGCCGCCACCTCCGCTCCCACCGCCACCGCCGCCGCCGCCTCCGCCTCCACCGCCGCCACCGACACCTCCACCCCCACCACCACCCCCACCGCCACCCCCACCCCCTCCACTGCCTCCACCGCCGCCTCCACCGCCCCCGCTAGCTCCTCCAGTGCCCCTGCCCCCCTTGCCCTTGCCAGGGCGGCGTCTCCCGCTAGGGGTAGACGCCGCACCGACCGACTCAAGCCCAACGAGGTCGGCCGCAGCAGCAGAGGCAACAGAGGGCAAAAGGGGGGAGGGGGAACACCCCTCAAAGATGGGGGTGCGAGGGTCACCACGAGAGGCTCCTACAGCGACTATGCTCTTCTCTGCTGCTAGGAGGGACTTCTCGAGGAGGTCAACGGTGAGAGTGGTGGGGCAAACTGAGAGGAAGTGGTCCCTGACTACGCGAAGGGAGTCAGGGAGCCGGGTGACTATGTAGTAGAGGGTGATGTACATGGGGGGGGGGTTCTTGGCGCAGAACTCAGCAGGAAGCGCAGCGTGGTAGCGAGTGTCACTAGTGCGGAGGTGCGTAATGAGGTCAGCGACTGTGGGAAAGGCAGCAAGGTCAGGGAAGAGGTACGGTAGCATGAGGCGGCTCAGTGCAGCAGTGGCAGGGGAGGAGTAGCGCGCAACTACAGCGGCGTACAAGGTGTGAGCACTCTTGTACTGGCTAAAGTGCGCACGCTCAGAGGTAGGCAGGTGGCGACGCACAGCAAGACGTGCAGCAGCATCGCGCGTGGCCCACTGTGAGCGAACAGTGGCGTCAGCATCAGCAGCGGGGGCAGGGGAGGCACCAGAAGTGAGGTCAAAGAGGGAGAGGCCGTCTGCTCTGTCGCACTGTAAGAAAAGCTGCAGGTCATCTATCCAGACGTCAAAGTCAATGGCCCGACCCTCAGCTTCAAAAGCGAGGACACTAGGGGTAGCCATGACAGCAGTAGACTAGCAGCGCAAACAGTAGGGTGAGGGCAGTGCTGTGAAAGAGGCGCTGCTCTTACCGGACAGGGCGGCTCGGGTGGTTCGGCTGCAGGGCGGCTCGGCGGCTCGGCTGCTGGGCGGCTCGGCGGCTCGGCTGCAGGGCGGCTCGGCGGCTCGGCTGCTGGGCGGCTCGGCGGCTCGGCTGCTGGGCGGCTCGGCGGCTCGGCTGCTGGGCGGCTCGGCGGCTCGGCTTCTGGGCGGCTCGGCTGCTGGGCGGCTCGGCGGCTGGGCGGCTCGGCTGCTTGGCGGCTCGGCGGGGCCGCTGAGAGGGCGGCGTCTGGGGCCGCTGGGAGGAGGCGGCGAGGCCGCTGAGAGGAGGCGGCGGGGCCGCAAAGGTAGGTGGCGGGCTCGCAGGTAGGTGGCGGGGCCGCTAGTAGGTGGCGGGGCCGCAGGTAGGTGGCGGGGCCGCTGGTAGGTGGCGGGGCCGCAGGTAGGTGGCGGGGCCAGCACAGGTAGGTGGCGGGGCCGCGGGTAGGTGGCGGGGCCGCTGGTAGGTGGCGGGGCCGCAGGTAGGTGGCGGGGCCGCTAGTAGGTGGCGGGGCCGCAGATAGGTGGCGGGGCCGCAGGTAGGTGGCGGGGCCGCACAGGTAGGTGGCGGGGCCGCACAGGTAGGTGGCGGGGCCGCGGAGGGCGGCGACGAGCCGTAGGGGGGCCGTGAGGGGCCGCGGGAGGGGCCGTAAGGGGCGTAAGGGGCCGCGCGAGGGGCCGTAAGGGACGGCGCGAGGGGCCGTAAGGGGTGGCACGAGGGGCCGTAAGGGCGGCGCGACGGGCGCGACGGGCCGTAAGGGTGGCACGAAGGGCCGTAAGGGCGGCGCGAAGGGCCGTAGGGGGGGCGGCGCGACAAGCCGTGAGGGGGGGCCGCTAAGGGCGACGCGACGGGGCCGTGAGGGGCCTAGCGAGGGCGCGACGGTAGGGAGAGCACCCAGGGCGCGACTCGGGTCTGAGGGAAGCGCGCTCCGGGCAGAAAAAAAAATTCGTGGTGGTGGGCCCTAGGAATCGTTCCCACTAGGGAACCTGCTCGATACCATGATAAGAAACGAGGAATGAAATGACTAAGGGAAAGTTGGGTACAAATACAAACCCTAGAAAACTGTACCCCATATGTGCTACCCCACTATAGCCTACAGTAGCTCTGTCATATAAATCTGACATGGAGTTCGCGGCGACAAGTGGCGAACAGGCCATCATGGCACCAATGCCACTCAAGCCGCAACGCCCGCCCTGTTTCGACCCGAGCCAGCGTGGAGGTCCGACGGTTCAATCGTGGGTTTTCACGATGAACGTCTTCTTCGACGCGAATTACGTCGAGTCGGACGCAACGAAGATTCGGTATGCCGTTTCGCTGTTAAGGGGCCCCGCCATGGACTGGTGGCGAGTCATCGTGACGTCACCACGCGCCTACGAGCCACCGTCGCAAGAGGAAGGGCCCACGGGCCCAGCTGTCACCTGGAGTTCATTCTGCGAGACCGCCCAATACAGCACGTGGGATGCGTGGTGCGCAGGGCTTCGGGCGCGCTTCGAGCCGATCGCGGCTTCTATTTCGGCGCGTCAGAGATTGCGCACTTGGCGGCAGCTCGGGTCGGTTCAAGATTACACGAGTGGTTTTCTCGCACTTTGCGAGCAGGTCGGCTACATGCACGAAGCGGAGCGGGTGGACCGTTACGTCGGAGGGCTGAAGCCGGATATCTCGCACGAAATCATGCTGCGCGGACTCTCAAACTTCAACGAGATTCTCGCGCTCGCCGAGAAAATCGACATTCTACGCCGACCGAGACCGGGGTCCTACTACGGACATCGTCCTCGGGGACCGATCGAGCACGCCACTGTAAACGCTGTTGCAACGAATGCAGCTGCCGCACCGTTGAAGGGGCGCTGCTTTGCTTGCGACAGGCCGGGCCATCGCAAGAGCGAATGCCCAGAGGAGCTAAGGCGCCGCGGAGCAGAGCAGGGAAGGGAGTCTCAGAGGCAGGGAAACGCCAGCAGTCAGTAGAAGTTGGGCCAACTACTGACGAGACTGCCTGCTCGCCCAACCGCACTGACCCTCACCAAGTCACAGTACCGATTCACGCTATCGATCGGGCTCGGATGAATAAGGAGGGTACAACGACGGATTGCCCAGTACTGATCCACGGGAAAATACAGGGAGTAGCAGTGAAGATTTTTATTGACGGAGGAGCCAGCCACAGTTTAGTTAATACCGCAACTGCGCGAAAATTACAACTGACACTTAGCCGCTGCTTACCTGAGATTGACGCACGCTTAGTTGATGGCACGCCGCTGGCCATACGGGAGAAGGTGGAGAGAGTAAAAGTTCGCTGCGGGGGAAACTTCGGGTTTACACAGGAAATGCTAGCGACGACATTGGATGGGCATGATGTTTTACTGGGACGTGATTGGCTACGACGGTACAACCCACGAATCGACTGGACGACGGGTAGCTGCACTGTGCGAAGTAGCGGTAACTGGGTCATGCTACCTCGCTGGCAGTCGCCCGAGTCTTCAACGGTCCACGTCAACGCCATCACGATGAAACGAGTTGTCGCCGCTGGAGCTGACGTGTACGCAGTAGATATAGCATTAGTAGGAGAAGCGGAGCAGCCGAGCGATTTTCAGAAACTGTTGGCAGCAGTACCGCCCGAACTACAGGAACTGTTGAAACGGTACCCGGGGATTTTTCCAGACGACTTACCGGAAGGGCTGCCACCTCAGCGGGCGCATGATCATAGGATCGAGTTAGAACCGGGGGCACAGCCAACTGTACAGCGCCAGTTCAGACTGACACAGCCCGAGCTCGACGAACTGAGGAAGCAGTTAGATTATTTGTTAGAGAAGCAGTTTATTCGACCAAGTTCGTCACCGTTCGCCGCACCGATACTGTTCACACCGAAAAAAGACGGAGGGTTTCGCATGTGCATCGATTACCGAGCGCTCAACAGGGTAACAGTCAAATCGCGGTACCCCATTCCCCGCGCCGACGAACTGATCGACCAACTGCGAACAGCACGGGTGTTTTCGAAAATAGACTTACGGGGGGGTTACCATCAGATTCGGGTCGAACCATCGGACTGCGCCAAGACAGCATTTAGGACTAGGTACGGGTCGTTTGGGTACACGGTGATGCCTTTCGGGCTGACCAACGCGCCCGCAACATTTCAGATGACCATGAACAAGGCGTTTAGGCCACTCTTAGATAAATGCGTGATAGTTTACCTCGACGACATCCTCGTCTACAGTCGCTACAAGCAGCAGCACTTAGCGGATCTCGAAGCAGTATTTAAAGTTTTAGAGGAACATCGGTTACTCACCAAGGGCTCTAAGTGCGAGTTTTTTCGGGACAGACTAGAATTTTTGGGGCACGTTATTTCGGAGGCTGGAGTTGAAATCGACCCAAAGAAGCTGGATACGGTAAAAGCGTGGCGTCCCCCGACGAACATCACGGAACTGCAGAGTTTTTTAGGGTTCGTTAATTATGTTCGTCGGTTCGTCCCCGACATGGCACAGTTGACTGCCCCGCTGACGGATTTACTGCGAAAGGGGGTCGTTTTTACGTGGGGGGAGAAAGAGCATGCTGCCTTCTCTGCCCTGAAAAATGTTCTCTGTTCACCGCCCGTCCTGCGCATCGCCGACCCACACCGCCCCTTCGAGGTTGTTACAGACGCAAGCGACATCGCCATTGGAGCCGTACTGCTACAGGACTTCGGCAACGGCCTACAACCCATCGCATACGAGTCACGAAAACTGCATCCGCCCGAGCGAAATTACCCGATACACGACCGCGAAATGCTCGCGATCGTGCATGCGTTCAAAGTGTGGCGCTGCTACTTGACCGGCGCAGACGTGACAGTACGGACAGACCACCGATCACTACAGTACCTCCGCGCACAGCCCCACCTCAACCCACGACAGATTCGGTGGCTCGATTTCCTCGAGTCAAACTTCCACTACACAGTCACCTATAAAAAAGGAGCCTCGAACATCGCCGACGCACTGAACCGCCCCACTGCCCAGATCCACGCGATACTACTCGCCCAGACCAGCCCGCTACTGACAGGACTATTTACCCACGGATATCAAACGGACCCATTCTTCACTGGAGGAAATTCGCAGCAGTTCGCAGCAGCCAAGGGAGTCTATTACGTAAAAGCCGGGACCGACCGCATCTGGGTACCAGGGTACACACTGCTACGGGAATTACTATTACAGGAGGCACACGACGGGGTTACCTCGGGACATTTCGGGGTAGAGAAAACACGGCAGCAGCTGCAGCGGTATTATTACTGGCCCGAAATGTTGACCGACGTGCAGCGACACGTGGCATCGTGTCCCACTTGCCAGATCATGAAGTCAACACGGAAGCGGCCGGCGGGACAGTTGCAGCCAATCCCACCTCCAGAGCGTGCTTGGCAGCAGGTGACGATGGACTTCGTCACGGGGTTACCGGCCGGGGCGAGTGGAAATGACGCGATCCTGATCGTCGTCGATCGACTGACGAAAATGGCACATTTCGCAGCCTGCAAAAAATCAATCACAGCCGAAGAAACAGCCCGCCTCTTCATCTCTACCGTCGTTCGACTGCACGGGATACCAGCATCAATCATCAGCGACAGAGACACGAAATTCACCAGCAACTTCTGGCGGAACCTGTGGCAGCAGTTCGGCACGCGACTACAGTTTAGTTCATCGTACCATCCCGAAACAGACGGACAGACAGAACGGACAAATCAGACCATGGAACAGCTCATCCGGGCCACGTGCGACGACCCAAACACGTGGGAACAGCAACTGCCACTCATCGAATTCGCATACAACAACGCCCCATCCGCCACGACCCAACAGTCACCGTTTTACCTGAATTACGGACAAGACCCAACAGTACCCATGACCCCGAATCCCGACAACCCGGTTCCACGCGCGCAACAGTTCGCCGAAATTTTGCAAGCAGCACGGACCAGGGCAGCAGACGCAATTAAAAAAGCTAACATCATCGCTAAACGCAACGCCGACCGCCACCGCAGACCTGTCACTTACCAGCCCGATGACTTAGTTTTGCTCGACACCCAAAATCTCCGACTGCCCATCACCCCGAAACTCCGCCCCCGATACTGCGGGCCATTTCGCATAAGCCACATGCTTACACCTGTCACCGCCCACCTCCTCCTCCCTGCTGACTGGTACGTCAGCCCCTCGTTCCACGTCAGCCTGCTTCGCCCTTACGTCCCGTCCACGAGCCAACTGCCACGCAATCGCCCAGCCAGTATGACAAGACCACCGACTGAACCAATCATCACCCCCGAGAAAATCCTGAGACACAGAGTTCGCGACCCTCGAGGAGCCCGAAGGATCGAGTTCTTACTCCGCTGGAAGGACCGTACACCCACCGAAGACAATTGGGTTCCCCTGGACAGAATCGAAAACCACCCCGTCCTCACCGAGTATCTGCGCAGCCGGAATTTCAGGGATGTACACGCACTTTCGTAAGGAGGACCTCCTTAAGGGGGGGGGTAGTGTAAGGAAAATCTCTTTTTCCTTACTTCGCGTCCCTGCTCAACGCGTACATCACTGTAGCACCACAGTCAGCACCGTTACCACTCGCAATCCTCGCATCGACAATCCGCCCGCCACCTTCGCACGTCGCACCCCGACCTCACGGCTCGGCGGGTAACCCGCGCTCCGGGCCTCCGCTTCGACACTTTTCCCAACCTCAGTCCCAGGCCCGTCGCGCGACAACCACAGTCCATTACCGTTACCACTGTAGTTTCACTATATATTCTTCGCTCATGCCTTCGCTCATTGTACTCTTGCTTCGATAGTGCAATTCTCGTTCGTTCACTCAATTGCACTCGTAACACTGTGCAATCCTCAAGAGGATGTGAGGGCGTCCCACGAGATTGTTGTCAGCCAATGAATCACTCTTCAGACTGGTGGGTCACGGTTCAAAGAAGTGGAACAGACAAACCGCTCTAAAAGAGTTTGAACCGTTCTCCACCGCAGAATCTGAGCCAAAAAGGAACTGGTGGGGCACGCCCTGAGAAAAATTCTGCTCATACATAATGCCATCCTTGCACATCGAGCCTTCATTCCAGTCACAAAGCTCATGTTCTTGGAGTCAGTTTTCCGTCGACTGTCATCATGTCTTACTGTGAGTGTCATTCACGTCCTTCGTTCAGCGGATCGCTTTGCTATTTGTTCTCCCCTTTATAATAGCTCTGACTTGTTCCGCTGAATTCGTGCTTGCATCCTTCCCAGACGGCGGAACGGACCCCAGCCCGTATGACTATCCTCGCCCAGGTTCGTCGCTATCTCGTTCCGCCCATTACCGCTCGGTAAATTTCACCCTGGTTTTCGCCTTTCTCGCCAAGCATTCGGTTTACGTACTGATTCGTTGTACCGTTTTCAGATGGCCCCACACCACGTGGGGATGTGGTCGTGACTGGTCTTACTGGCGGATACGACAGTGAGAAGAAAGGCAAGGGCCGCTTTTGTAAGGGCAGGTTCAAGGGTGGCTTTCGTGGCAAGCACAAAAGACACTTCGGAGGACACAAGCGTAAGGGCTTTCGTGGCAAGCATAAGGGTGTCTTCAGGCGCGGCCGTAAGCACAAATAGAAGGCTTTCATGTTCATGAGTGTTGATATGCATCTAACCCATCTGTATCTGATTTTGCGCACGAGAATGTGCTGCTTTCGTAATGTGCTGAAATAATCAGCATTGTACGCATTCGCCATTCCCAGTTGCCATTGTCTGGAGTTCTTGTTGTCTTGGACCTTTCGCCCATGTTTTGTTTATTTCACGCAAAGTCTGTTCTCTTACCGGTATAACTAGCGAACTGGAAAGACTATAAGAAGTTCTCTTATTACTATTAGGGAACTAAGATCGAAAGAAATTCCAGCCCGTGGAGTGGAAATTGCTGTGAGCACCAAAGTATGAATCACAGCTTACGTAGTGTGAAAGGAGCTTGACGCTGTTCGTTTAAAGCCCGAGTACAGTTCAAGATAGAAGAACTCAAAATCTCCAAAAATAGGGTTCGTTACCTTTCTTGTTTTGAAAGAAAGATGGCGGCGATCCTGGAAGATCTTTATGTGAAAACGAATCTCAGCTGACTTGTGTCCCTAAAACCAAATCTGAAGTGATAATTGTTGAGCTGGATTCATTCCAACAACAATCTTCCCCTCGTCGCTTGCGCTTCCTCTGACCCATTCGTTCCCAGTAACTTATTGTAGTAAAAACCTATCTCGTGCTTCGTGCCATGCCATGCCATCCATATTATATCCCATCCCAGTTTACTTAGTGGCATCCACGTTCACTTCACAGCCCCTCCCAGCACAGCTTTAATCGCTCGCACCAGCATCTCAATTTCGAAGGGTTTAGTAGCACACCCATCCATACCCGCATCAAAGCACTGCTCCTTGTACCAGTGTAACATCATCCTTTTACAGAGATCCACACAAGTGATCAGGTGAGTCAATCAGTTAGTCAATCTCATTCGCCCCCTTTTTAGTTAGTCGCTCTCCATCTTAACTTCGTGCAATTGTACCAATCCCCCATTTCGTGCCATCCACGTTCACAGCCCCTTTACCACGGCCTTAATTGCTCGCACCAGCAACTCAATAATGCAGAAGGGCTTCGCTCAATGTTGACAGGTATACCCATCCATGCCCGCTTCAAAGCACTGCTCCTTGTACCCGGCCATTGCATTCCCTCTCCCCCTCCCCCATCTTTGCACTTGTGCTGCCTGCCCACCACCCATGTCAATCAGCCGTCTATTTAGTGCCATCCACATTCACCGCTCCTCCCAGCACGGCTTTAATCGCTCGCACCAGCATCTCGATTTTGAAGGGTTTAGTAGCATACCCATCCATACCCGCTTCAAAGCACTGCTCCTTGTACCCAGCCATTGCGTGTGCCGTCAACCCCACTATGCCTATCCTTCTTCCCTCTCCCCCTCCCCCTCCTCCCGCCCCTCCCCCTCCCTCTCCCCCTGACCCTCCCCCTTCTTTCCCGTCCTTCTGCCCGTGCTGCTGCCCCTTGTGGTGCTGCCGTGCTGCTTTGCTGCCCGAGAGTCGCCTCCTGGAAGCTTCCAGCTGGCGGATGCGGCGAGTGGCCTCCAGCCCATCCATCACCGGCATCTGAAAGGAAATGCAAGTTGGTAAAGGAGGAGGAAAGGATTGTTTTTTAGATCGACTACTATTATTCATTGACTCAAGCATGCGGCGAGTGGCCTCCAGCCCATCCATCACCGGCATCTGAAAGGAAATGCAAGTTGGTAAAGGAGGAGGAAAGGATTGTTTTTTAGATCGACTACTATTATTCATTGACTCAAGCATGCGGCGAGTGGCCTCCAGCCCATCCATCACCGGCATCTGAAAGGAAATGCAAGTTGGTAAAGGAGGAGGAAAGGATTGTGGCGGCGGGTGGACCAGGAATGATGGTGGGCATCGAGACAGGGACAATGATGGTGGTGGTGGCGGCAGGGGTGGCGGCAGGGGTGGCGAAGTCAATAACTCCACTGCTGCCGACGATAGCGAAAACTATGCCGACAAACACAACACACCTGAATGTCCATGAGAATGAGGTCGAACGACGCCGCCCGCTCCTCCATGGCAGTGAGAGCGAGCTGCCCGTTGCCCACCACCTCGACGCGAGCGCCCTGCTTGGAGAGGGCGTGTGTGGCCACGCGCTGGTTCACCAGGTTGTCCTCTGCTAGCAATATGCGCACCCCTGCCAGCATGGCCACTAGAGGCCCGCTCTTGTTCCGCGCTGCTACTGCTCCTGCTGCTGCTGCTCCTGCTGGTCCCACTGCCACTGCTCCTGCTCCAGTGCTGCTCACTGCCTGCTGCGGCGGCGGCGGCTGCGGCTGCTGCTGCTCATGCTGTCCCTCGTGATGGTGATGGTGATGGTGGCGATGGTGGTGGTGATGCTTCTTGTGCTGCCTCTCCCCTCCCTCCTGCTCTAAGCTGCGCCTATCATCGCCACCAGAGCCAGCAGCAGCAGCACTGCCATCCCCACTGCCCTGCCCAAGCCCAGTCGGAGACAGGTTTGAGCTGCTGCGGCTGCTCCTGCTGCTCCTACTGCCGCCCGCATTCGCACTCACAGCAGCGCTCACAGAGCCTGTCCGAGGCTCGTCAAGGCTGCTCCTGCTGCTCTTACTGCCCCCAGGATTTCCACTCACAGCGGCAGCGCTCATAGAGCTTTTCTGAGGCGCCTCAAAGCTGCTTCTGCTGCTGCTGAAGCTGCCGCTGCTGCTGATCCCTTGCCCACTCTTACCCCCCCTGCTGATAGGCCTGCTCATAGCAACGGCAGCTGGGGAGTCCTTCTCAGACGCAGCCGGGGTGGTGGGGGACTTTTGAGCGCGGTTGAAAGCGGTGCTGCTGGCAGGCGTGGTAGGTGTGACCCCCTCAACAGGAGTGTTGGCAGCGGTGGTGGTGGGGGTGGTGCCATCAGCAGGGGTGAGCGCAGTGGGAGTGGTGGAGGTGGAGGAAGTAGCAAACGAGTGAAAGAAAGAGGTAGAGCCATCGGCAGTGGTGGGGGTCCAAGGGTCAGAGCCTGAGGCAAAGGTACGAGAGGAGAGATGAGAGTCAACAGTGCATGAGGATTCGAGAGTGTATGATGGTTCGAGGGCACGAGAGGAGCCCACAAAGGGGTTACTGAAACTCGCCGTCCCGCTGCCGCCGCTGCTGCTGCTGGTGCTGCCGCTGATCCTCCTGCTCCTCCCACCCGCTTTTCCTCCCTTGTCCTGCCGATATGCCTCTTCCATGGACCCCGATAAGGGGCCAGATAAGGGGCCTGATGATAGGGAGCCTGATAGGGGCCCTGACCCATCCTCCACTTCCATTCTGTTAGATGCAGCTGCGGCTGTAGCAGCTGTGGCAACAGCAGTGGTGCCAGCATCAGCTGAAGCAGCAGCAGCACTGCCAGAAGCAGCAGCAGCAGAAATAGAAGCTGGAGGCAGGGTGGTTGCAGAGCCAGAGCCAGAGCCAGAGCCAGAGCCAGAGCCAGAGCCAGAGCCAGAGCCAGAAGCGGACTCAGAATGTGCGGGTTCCGAAGCACCAGAGGCAAAGGGAGGGGAGGAGAGGCAGGTCAGGGAGACAAGGGGCAGTGCAAGAGGCGATGGGAGGGCCGGTCGGGGTAGAGTGTGGTGGGGTGGAGGGTGGGAGAGGAGGGCGGGTGGGAGAGAGGGGAACAGATGGGGTGTGTGGTTGGGATCCATCGGCGAGAGTGGGATGTTCCATGGACTGGAATCTGCCTCTGATGCCTGCTGCTCCTCTTGCTGCTTCTCCTGCCCCTGCTGCCCCTGCTGCTGCTGCTGCTGCTGCCCCTGCTGCTGCTGCTGCTGCTGCTGCTGCTGCTGCTGCTGCTGCTGCTGCTGCTGCTGCTGCTGCTGCTGCTGCTGCTGCTGCTGCTGCTGCTGCTGCTGCTGCTGCTGCTGCTGCTGCTGCTGCTGCTGCTGCTGCTGCTGCTGCTGCTGCTGCTGCTGCTGCTGCTGCTGCTGCTGCTGCCTGCTGTTGCTGCTGCCCCTGCTGTTGCTGCTGCCCCTGCTGCTGTCCCTGCTGCTGCCCCTGTTGCTGCCCAAGCTGCGTCAGTGCTCTCGCCACAGCATCACGCCCTGCTCCTTCCTTCGCCTCCCTCCTTTCCATATCCACCCCATGCCCACCCACTTCCCTTTCCCCTTCCCCTTCCTCCGTTCCTTCCAAAACCGCTCCCCCTTCCCTTTCCCCTGCCTCTTCTCCTTCCTCCCTCTCCTCCAAAATTCCGTCCCCCTCCCTCTCCCTCTGTGACCCTTCCCCCTCCCGCTCCCCTTCTCTCACTCGGCTCAGCTTCCTGGAAAGTACCGCACCAGAAGCCGACCGGCTACCGAAGCTCATGCCGCCCAGCACCGGACCTGGAACCAACACCGAGGCAGACCTGCTCCCGTAGCTCAGCCCGGGCCTGCTCTCCGAGCCTGTCTGGAAACCTGCGCCTGAACCAGACATATGGCTACCGGCTACTCGACCCGTCTCCGAGCCTGGTGCAGGCCCGGGACCTACAGATTCAGGTCCGGGCGGAATCGCAGGTTCGGGCCGGACCGGGCTCCTATCCCGAACCTTTCTGGGGATACCGAGGAGTTGGGATGGGTCAGAGCGTGTGCGGATAAGAGCAGACTGCGGGTGGGGGGGAAGGCCAGAGGAGAGGGCAGTCGGAGCAGCAATGGGAACAGCAGCAGAGGTGTAGGAGTGGGAGGGCGAGGTGCGTAGGCTCTTGCTGCTGAAGGAGAAATGAGGGTTGGAGGCAGCAGAGGGGACGGTGGTGGAGGAGGGAGGGTGGGACGAGAGAAAGTGAAACTGTGGCTGCTGTTGCTGCAGATGCTGCTTCTTTCCCCCGGGCACTGCAGCAGCTGGATCTCTCCCCACGGCCGATGTGGCACTAGCTGCAACATTAGCACCAGCGCTAGTGGCAACACTGACACCTGCACTAGCACCGGACCCTGTTCGGGCTAGCTTCCCACCTGAACCAGCACCTGAGAATCCACCTGAAGCAGCACCGCCGCCAGCAGCAGCTGCAGCTGCAGCAGCCGCAGCCGCAGAGGTGAAGGAGCGAGAGGTGTGGGAGGCAGGGTGGGGTAGCGAGGTGGCCGTGAGGAGAGGGCGCTGACGCTTGTGGGGCGGGTTGAGGGCAGCAGAGACAGAGGATTGGAGTGCCTGTGTGTGGGGAAAGGGTGGGAGAGAAGAGAGAGGGAGGAGGGGTGGGGAGAAGACAAAAGGGAGCAAGGAGGTGGCTGTGAGGAGAGCGCGTTGGCGCTTGTGGGGCGGGTTGAGAGGGCAGCAGAGAGAGAGGATTGGAGTGCCTGTGTTGGGAGGGAGAAGGGAAGAAAGGTGGGGAAGAGGAAGGGGCAGAGGGAGGGGGAGCAGGAGGCAAATTTGGCTGTGAGGAGAGGGCACTTGAGCTTGTGGGGCAGGTTGAGGGCAGCAGAGGAAGAAGACTGGCGTGCCTGTGGTGGAGGGAACAAGAGGGATTAGGGGGAGGTGGCTGAGAGGAGTGGGGGCTGGCGTTTGTGGGGAGGTCGTTGTTGGCAGGCTGTTGGCAGCAGACACAGTGTCGATTCAAGTATGTGTATGGGGAGGAGCAGTGGAGGGGAACTGGGGGGCAGATGAGGAGGGGGAGCATCGTAGTGAGGAGCGTGAGAGCAGCTTTTGAGTCGACTCAAAAGCAGATGAGGAGGGGGAGCATCGTAGTGAGGAGCGTGAGAGCAGCTTTTGAGTCGACTCAAAAGCAGATGAGGAGGGGGAGCATCGTAGTGAGGAGCGTGAGAGCAGCTTTTGAGTCGACTCAAAAGCAGATGAGGAGGGGGAGCATCGTAGTGAGGAGCGTGAGAGCAGCTTTTGAGTCGACTCAAAAGCAGATGAGGAGGGGGAGCATCGTAGTGAGGAGCGTGAGAGCAGCTGCAGCAGAGGGGTTGGGGAGGCACGAGGAGTTGGGGACAGTGCATAAACACACATCAGCCACATCAGCACACAACTTACAGGCTTTGCAGCTTGCTTCCCTTCCCCAGCCTCTTTCCCGGACCAAGAGCTACCCACGGCAGACTCCAGAGCTGCCAGGTGCCTCGCCACCAAGCCTGGGTCAGAGCTTCGGTGCTCGAGGCGGCGGGAGGGGAGCGGCCAGAGCGGGTGCAGGTGTGGCGGGGGTGGCTGGTAGAACTGCGCTGAGACTTGACTTCGCAGCTCCAGCTGCTGCAGCAGCCGTTGCTGCTTCTCCTGCTGCTGCTGCGGGGTGGGTTGTGCCTCTTGTGTTAGCTTCTGCTGATAGTTATGACGCTGATACTGCTGCTGCTGCTGCTGCCTGTGCCGAAAGCGGTCCAGCGTTCGTTCAACCTGCCCTCCCTCGCTCTTCACCACTTGCCATGCCGAAACGTCAATACTGCTGCGACCTTGCCCCTCGCCCCTCAAGCCGCAAACCTGGGAGGCCTCGAACGCAAGCCTCCCTTGCTCCTCGCTTCGCGCGCTGTGCAGCCGGCCGGCTGTGACTGACGAATGCAGCCGCGATTGGCCGGCGACGAGAGGGGGAGGGGGGTCCACGTGGCCTGGTGTGACTGGCCGCAGCTGAGATGCCAGGCTGGGAACATAGGCAGTGGCAGTGCTGGTGGTGGTTGTGGTGGGGGTACTGTTAGTGTTACTGTTGCTGTTGTTGATGGTGGTGGCAGTACTGACAGTTTTGTTGCTGTCGGAGTTGCCGTTGTTGTTGTTATTATTATTGGTGGTGGCAGCAACCGCAGCACCCCCACCAGCAACAGCAGCAGCAGCACCACCACCACCGCTGCCACTGCTGCTGCTGTAGGTGCTGCTGTTGATTCTTGTCTGTCTCTCTCCACCAGCCTTCGCTGCACTGCGGCTAGCACCACCATTCCCAGTGCTCATCCCATTGCTTCCCCCACCGCCGACCCCACTGCCCCTCCCGCTGCAGCCCAGGTTACCACCAGCAGCAGGGGCTGAGTTGGCCTCTGCACCAACGTAGGCCGATGTTGAGGCTGCAGCGGCAGGTGGGGAAGCAGCACCACCAGCAGCAGCAGGCGCTACAGCAACAGGTGCTACAGCAGCAAAAGGAACTGGCGCTACAGCTGGTGATGCTGGCGCGACTGGCAGTGCGGCAGACATACTAGGTGCACCAGTACAGCGTGGAGGGTCAGGGCCAGAGGCGAAGGTGGTGAGGAAGGAAGAAAAGGATTCGTTGTTGGGAGGAGGGGAATAGCCTCCTGTGAGAAGATCGAAATTGCCTGACACCAACTGGGAATAGAGCGACGGATCTGACACCGCCCCACTGCCCATCGCACCTCCGATACCACCAGCAGCGGCAGCAGCAGCACCACCAGCACCAGCAGCAGCGCCGATTGCACTGCCGCCCACCCCGTGAACACCACTGATAGGAGGACAGTTGGGAGCAGCAGCGGTGGGTGCAAGAGCAGCAGCAGCGGAAGCTCCTAGTTCCGGACACCAGCTGTTGCTGGCCCTGTGGCGGGACCCAACCTGCCCCCCCACCTGCTGCTGCTGCGGCTGCATCAAGTGCTGCTGCAGTAGGTGCGGCTGCGAGTTACCAGCAGCACCAAAGGGGACCCACGTTGATGGGACGGCAGCACCAGAAGCAGCAGCAGAGGCAGAAGCAGAGGCAGAGGCAGAGGCAGAGGCAGAGGCAGGCAGGGGGAAGAGGGTGGGCATGCTGTGGGAAACGGGCGGAGGGGCCATGAACCCCCAGTCATCCAGCAGGCTGATCCCTGTGACGCCTGCGATGCCAGGGATGGTGGACGCGGAGGGGGCATGGTGTGACTGTGATCGCGGGGGCACTGCTGCAGCCACGGCTGACACCGTTGTTCCTGCTGCTGCTGAGCTTGCTGCAGCTGGTGAAGCTCCTGCTGACGCTGATACCAGTGCACGCGGCACTGGTGCCCCTGCTGCTGCTGCTGCTGCTGCCACTGACGCTACTGCTGTTAATGGTGCCACTGCTACCGCTCGAGGCACAGCAGAGGCAGAGTGGGAGCGGATGGGCGTGGGGGAGATGGGCATGGAGTGGTAGTACCGCGACACACCACCTGCCGCACCACCACCAGCACCACCACCAGCACCACCACCAGCACCACCAGCACCAGCAGAAGCACCAGCAGCAGCAGCAGCAGCGGCTGAGGGGGAGGGCAGGGCGGCATTGGCGCGCATCTGCGTGTTAAACATGTTAAAGTCAAATGCATCATCCGAGGGGGATGACGCTCCGGACGAGTCGTTATAGGAATTCGAGGCGTTGAGTGTGCCTCCTCTGACGCCCACGCTCAGCCTTGCTGCTCCCACTAGTGGTATTCGTGCCGAGGACTGTGCTGCTGCTGCTGCTCCTCCTCCCCCCTCCACAGCAGCAGCCTCAGAAGCTCTACTAGCATTATCAGCAGCGTTAGCAGCAGCATCGACCGCTGCAACGGCAGCAGAGACGGCAGCAGCAGTGGCCATACCAGCAGCACCAGACACGGTCACCTCTACCACCTCCCCTGCCACCGAGTCCCCTCCTCTTGACCCCCTACTCCCTGAATCTCCTCCTCTCAAACCCGAATCCCCTCCCCTTGAACCCGCCCTCCCCGAATCCCCTCCCCCTGACCCCGAATCCCCTCCCACACTCTGCCCCAGCCAGCTACCTCGCCCTCCTCCCCCTCCAAAACCTCCAGGCGCCATTCGTGTTGCCCTAGCCCGCCCCTCCCTACTCACGGGTCTGGACCACAGAGGGGAAGGTTCTAGATCCCTCCAGATGCCCGCAGAGCGGGGGGAAGGGGTGGAGAGCGGTGCATATTTCATGCTGAACGGTGCGGCAGTGGCGTTGTGGGCGGCAGAGGGGGAAGGAGAAGCAAGGTTAGAGTACCTCCCACTGCGCGTGCCAGGACCACCAGGGTATGCCATAGGGCTTGGAAGAACCAGGGGAAGACCCATACCCAGCGCCCCTATCAGCTGAGATCTCGGACTAGAATAATCCACCACACCCGCTGCTCCTGTTCCCCCTGTTCCTCCTCCTCCTGAACTCCCCATTCGCAGCCGGTCTGCCCTGCCCGAGCTGCTACCCACCCTGGATAAGCCTCCCCCAGGGCCGCCTCGGGAGGAGGGGCGTCTGCCGCTGCCCCCGTGGCTGGAGCCTGGGGTGGCAGGGATGTCCAGTGGTAGGTTGCTGCGGAGGCTAGCCATACCCGCATGCATATCTGAGGGATACCCGTGGTGGTGCCGTGGGCCGGATAGATCAGCGGGACCCTGTTGATGTATCTGCTGCTGCTGTGCGTGCTGCTGGTACTGTTGCTCCAGCTGCTGCTGATGGTGGCTGTGCTGGTGCTGTAGCTGGTGCTGTAGCTGGTGCTGGTGCTGGTGGTGATGCTCGGAAGGAGGAGCAGCGGAAACGGAGCGTGCGGGGGAGGAGAGGTGGGAGGGCGAGGCGGGGACAGGGTCGGGGAGGAGAGAAGCGGTGAGGCCGCTGCCGAAGATGGGTGCAGAGCCGGGGGGCGCGCGGTTGAGGCGAGCCGTGAAGAAGAAAGAGGAGCCACGGCCGGGTTCACTCTCCACCCAGATCTCGCCCCCCATCATGTGCACCAGACTGGGATGTGGGGGGAGAGAGGGGCAGAGGAATGGTCATTGAGGATTGAGGCGAGCTGTGAAGAAGAAAGCGGAGCCGCGCCTGGGTTCACTCTCCACCCAGATCTCGCCCCCCATCATGTGCACCAGACTGGGGGGCGGGGAGAAGGGAGGGAATGTAACATAGGGATGACGGGGGGTTAGAGCGAGGGAGAGCTGTGAAGAAGAAGAAGATGGAGCCCCAGCCACCCTAAGAAGATGGAGCCCCAGCCACCCTAAGAAGATGGAGCCCCAGCCACCCTAAGAAGATGGAGCCCCAGCCACCCTAAGAAGATGGAGCCCCAGCCACCCTAAGAAGATGGAGCCCCAGCCACCCTAAGAAGATGGAGCCCCAGCCACCCTAAGAAGATGGAGCCCCAGCCACCCTAAGAAGATGGAGCCCCAGCCACCCTAAGAAGATGGAGCCCCAGCCACCCTAAGAAGATGGAGCCCCAGCCACCCTAAGAAGATGGAGCCCCAGCCACCCTAAGAAGATGGAGCCCCAGCCACCCTAAACCTGAAGGTGTTCCCTCCCCCCCTCTCACCTCTGCACGATGACAAGCCCAAGCCCCATCCCAATGCCGCCATACACCCACGTGCTGAACGTGTGTGCCCATTCGTCGCCTACTCCCCACCACACATACCTCTCTCCCTTGCCCCGCTCTCACCTCTGCACGATGCTGAGACCCAGCCTGATGCCGCCATACACTCTCTCTCGTGCAGGATGTGTCCCCGATTCATCCCTCTCCCGTCCCCTCTCCTCTGCCCCGCTCTCACCTCTGCACGATGCTGAGACCAAGCCCGATGCCGCCATACACTCTCGTGCTTGACGTGTCTGCCTGCACAAAGTTGTGGAAAATCTCTCCCTGCTTCTCCCGGCTGATCCCAATCCCCGTGTCCTTCACAGCTACCATCAGCCACACCGACCCCCCTCCCTCACTCCCCTCCTCCCCTTCCTCCTCCTCATCCTCCTCATCTTGCTCCTCTCCCTCCCTCTCCCTCCCTCCTCCTCCTCGCCTCCCTTCTCCTTCCCTCTCCTCCTCCTCGTCACTAGTATCAAGCCGCTGGGTGCTCACATTAGATGACTGCCCCCACAGCATGTTCTTTATACTCATTCCCACACTCATACCGGCGCCACGCTTCCCCCTCCCCCCCTCCTCCCCTCTCCCCGTTCCTCCTGCTCCTCCCCCTCCTGCTACCCCTCCCCCGCCTCCCCCTTCTCCCCCGCGGCCCTCCCTAGGCTGCCTCTGGTGCTGCTGCGAGTAAAAATACCTCCCCCCACCTCTCGGCCTCACTCCTCCCTGCCCCCGCCCCTCTTGCACCCGCACACTCCTACTCCTCCCAAACCCTTCCAACCGCTCTGCACCCACCACCCTTGCCAGGTTGTCACTCTCGGTCCGGTCCAACACTGTCCCTTCAGGTGCGTAAACCAAGGGCTGAACACCCGGAAAATTCCCAGCATACGCCTTCCCTTGGGGAGTATACCCGGTATAGAGCAAAGACTGAGCTTGAGATGCCTCAGATGGTCTAAACCCGAAACCCTGGCCTCTAGCATGGGACCGTGCACTGCTGTTTCGGCTTAACTCCACTACAGAGGAATAATCACTCGCTTGGGACACATTGCTCCGTTGCGACACCAGAGGTCCGGGAGCCGAGCCTGGGGCGAGCGCATGCTCGGGCACGGAGCGAGGCTCGGAGCCAGGCGCGGAAACAGGTGCGGAAGCGGATGCGAGGGCCGGCATGGATTGGCGAGAGAGGGTGGGTTGCGGTGGGGGGAGAGCGCGGGCCATGGGGGAGAGCATGGGGGGTGTGCACGCTTGCATGGCACCCAGAAAGGACGGCTTGCCATGAGCTTCGTCTGCCTCCCCTAGGTCTCTAAAATCCAGGACTCTCTGTGGGTGTGGCGACCCTAACTCGTGATCACTATCCCTCTCCCTCTCTCTTTCTTCTCTTGCCCGCGAGAAGAACCCACTGCCGGCCCGCGACCCAGCTCCTCCCCTGCGGCTGCTCAGTCCCCCTTCGCTCCACTTGCCGCTGCTTCTCCCGCTGCCTGCCAGCCCAACATCTAAGAAGTCAACCCGCCTGCTGCGAGTCTCACTGGAGCGCGTTCGAGACACAGGCACCTGCAAGTCCTCCTCATCCCTCTCCTCGTCTCTGTCCACATCGCCACCTCTCCCTACACCCCTCTCTATACTCCTACCTCTACCCCTCTCTCTAGGAAACGACTCCCCATCTGACAGACTCCCACACTCCACCACTCCCTCACTCCCTCTTCCTCTAGCCGACACCCCCCCTCCCTCTCCCCCTCTTCTCGACCCCCGGCCCCAGCTCTTCTCCTGCCTCCTCCCACTCCTCCAAACCCCTCCCAAGTCCCCTGTTTCCTCCCCGCTATCTGTGCGTCCCTCTCCCCCTGCCCAGGGTTCTGACCAATCACCAGCCTCGTAACCAAGACACTGGTATACCCCTACCCCACCTCCCAGCTCAGCCAACTCCTGGCTGCCACGTCGGCTTCTCTTACCCGGACCAAAGAGGGAGGCTCGGCGGCTACCGGACCTGCCGAGCGTGGACCGGTGGGAGGAGGTCGGGCGGCTGGGAGGGTCGGAGTGCCAGCCTGAGCTAGCGTCTGGACAGGTGGGCCTGGGGGCGGTAGCATCTGCCTCTGCTACTCCTGCTGCTGCTGCCTCTGCTGCTCCTCCTCCCGATGGTGACAGTTGTGATGATTGTGCTGCTGCTGCGCCACAGCCATCGCCTAGCGCAGCAGCAGCAGCACCGCCTCCACCACGACGAGTATACGCATCACTCGATGCTGGTCTTACTCTCTCTTCTCCTCCCTCCCACCCTCTCTTCTCCTCCTCCCTCTCCCCTTCCCTCTCCTCCCTCCTGCCGTCTCCTCTCCTCCTGGTGAAGGACCTCCCCAGAAACGCGAGGAAACTTCCAGGAATCTTATCAGAAGCAGACAAAAGAACGCCTTCCCTTGACTGGGGCCGGCGTGACGCATCTGCTGCGGCGGCAGCAGCAGCAGCAGCAGCTGCAGCAGCTGCAGCCAGAGAACCCACACCACCAGCACCAGCGGGAGTGCTGGGGGTAGCAGGGCAAGTCATAGACCTGGGAACAGCCTTACGCTGCCTTTTCTGATGGCTGTGACGCTGTTGCCGCTGCCCCTGCACCTGCCCCTGCCCCTGCGCCTGCCCCTGCCCCTGCGCCTGCCCTGGCCCTTCCTCTTCAAGGTTGGAGATACATGACTTGTGGCGGCGGTGGTGGCGCTGCTGCCGGTCCTTGCGCCGCTGCCCCTGCTTCTGGCAGTGCTGCTGGCGCCGGGTGCTGCGGAAGAGGAGTGAGATCTCGAGGGTCACTGACCCTGTCTCTGTGAACTTGATCGCATTGCCCACTGGGGGTCAAAGAAGGGGTGGGGGAAGAGGGAGGGGTTTTAGAATATGGGGATGCTAGTGATGATATGGGTGCTGCTGTGGACCAGCAGTGAGACTTTGAGGGTCACTGACCCTGCCTCTGCGAACTTGATTGCATTGTTTTTGGTGCAGGGATGGGGAGGGGAAGAAGAGAGAGGGAGGGGAAATTGGGAATGTTCGTGAGGATATGTGGTGTCTGTTGCTGCGGAAGAGCATGGAGATCTTGAGGCTCACTGACCCTGTCTCTGTGAACTTGATCGAATTGCCCACTGGGGGAGGGATGGGGAGGGGAAGGGATGGCATAAGCAGGGGAAGGGAGAGGAGGAGGATGGAGGGAAGATGGAGACGTTTGTGAGGACACGGGTGCTGCTGCGGAAGAGCAGGGAGATCTCGAGGGTCACCCAACCTGTCTCTGTGAACTTGATTGCATTGCCCACTGTGGGCAGAGATGGGCAGGGGAGGGAGAGGGAGGGAAAATGGAGATGTTTGTCAAGAAAAAAATATGCTGCTGCGGAAGAGCAGGGAGATCTCAACTCCCCTCTCTCACCAAACCCATGGGGTTCGTTTCGTTGTCCTAGAACAACAGGGGAGCTGATAGAAGTAAGGCTAAGGCCTTTGCAGCCCACCTGTCCGCGACTGACACGCAGAGCATTTATTGGGTTCCTTATCCAGGTTGATGAGGCACTGCTGCAGCCAGCCTGGGTCCCCCATGAGCTCGAGCGGCGCTTTGGGAGAGAGTTGAGATAGCAAGAATTGATCCAGCCAGCATTCCAACAGCAGCTGATGGGAGAGAGTTATGAGCCTGCTTACCCAGGTTGATGAGGCACTGCTGCAGCCGGCCTGGGTCCCCCATGAGCTCCAGAGGCACCTTCTCCGCCACGTGCCATGAAAAGCCCAGCTGCTTCTGCTCTGCGCGCACCTGCAGAGAGGGGAGAGAGGCATGGGGAGGAACGGAAGGAAGGAGTGAGTGTGACCGTCTGAATGCCCGTGTCGCGCATCTGCTTCCATAAGATCCAGAGGTACCTTCTCCGCCACATGCCATGAGAACGCCAGCTGCTTCTGCTCTGCTCGCACCTGCCAGGGAGGAGGGGGGGGGGAGACAGAGGGCGGAACGAGAGGAAGAAGTGGGTGTGAGTGCCCCTACGAAGCATCTGCTAGACTACTACCATCAAGCATCTGCCCCCATGAGCTTGAGAGGCACCTTCTCCGCCACGTGCCATGAGAAGGCTAGTTGCTTCTGCTCTGCGCGCACCTGCAGAAAGGGGGGGGGGGGGGGGGGGGGGGGGGGGGGGAAGGGGAAGGGGCAGTGGGAGAGAGAGCGGAACGGGAGGAAGGAAAAGAATTGAAACCCTGTATCAAGTAAGCATCGGCTACCAAACCAGCACTGCCTGCACTACCAGCGGCACCACCATACGGATGGATCATGTGCGTGGTGGATCCGCCAGCACTCACCTGCAGCATGCGCATAGTATACCCAACCCACCCACATCCTGCAGCCGGAAAGGCACTTTATCCAGAGCCAGCTGCCCCGCCTCTATCCTCACAAGGTCCAGCACGGTGTTGGCGATGTTCAGCAGGCAAGGCAATCCCCGTGAAGCCACGCACCTGCAGCATGCGCATGGTCGACCCCACCCCCCACGTCCCTCAATCTGAACGGCACTGTATCCAGCGCCAGCTGCCTGCCCCGCCTCTATTCTTGCAAGGTCCAGCAAGGTGTTGGCGATGCTCAGCAGCAGATCCCTGTGAACCCACCACCTGTGAATCCCCGTGAAGCCACTCACCTGCAGCATGCGCATGGTCGACTCGACCCCACCCACCACATCCCTCAATCTGAACGGCACTGTATCCAGCGCCAGCTGCCTGCCCCGCCTCTATTCTTGCAAGGTCTAGAACAGTGTTGGCGATGCTGAGCAGGCAGTCCACTGACTGCGCCACCACCGTCAGATGCTCGTGTACCTCCACCGTTAGATCGCTCCGCTCCACCCAAACTAGCAGCACTGCCAGCCAGAGACAGAGCACCACCAGCACCTCTGAAACCACCAAGCAATGGACTCACCTGCAGCATTCTCATGGTCGAACCAACCACGTCCCGCAGCCGGAACGGCACTTTATCCAGCGCCAGCTGTCCGGCCTCTATCCTGGCAAGGTCCAGCACAGTGTTGGCGATGTTCAGCAGACAATCGGCCGACTGAGCCACCACCGTCAGATGCTCATGCACCTCCACCGTTAGATCGCTCCGCTCCGCTAATGCCGCTGCTGCTGCAGCGGCGGCGGCGGCAGAGGCAGAGTGGGAGGAGGAGTGATGAGGGATGGGCGGCAGTGGGATGGCTCGGAGGGACTCGAGGGTGTCCATGGCGAGCGCTGTCATGCCGATGATGCCGTGGATGGGCGTGCTGGGGGGGTGGGGGGATGGGAGGGGAATGAGGAGAGGAGATGGGGTGAAGGAACGGGCAAGATAGAATGGGCAGCAGCTTGGAGGGACTCGAGGGTGTCCATGGCGAGCACTGTCATGCCGATGATGCCGTGGATGGGCGTGCTGGGGGGATAGGGTGGAAGGTTGGGAAGAAGGGGAGGGGCGGGAGAGGGGCATGGGAGGGGAATGAGGAGGTGAGGCGAAAGGAAGGGTCCGGATGGTATGGGCGGACATCGCCCCTTCTCCCGGATGGTATGGGCGGTAGGGGAATGGCTCGGAGGGACTCGAGGGTGAAGGAACAGGGGCAAGATGGTACGGGCAGCAGCTCGCAGGGACTCGAGAGTGCCCATGGCCAGGGCTGTCATGCCGATGAAGCCGTGGATGGGCGTGCTGTTGGGGTGTGGAGGGGGGAGAGAGGAGCGAGGATGGAAGAGGAATGAGGAGATGGGGTGAAGGGGCCGCATGAATGGTATGGGTGGCATGGAACTTTGCCAGTGGCATGGCATGACGGCAGGCGTTACCGGATCTCGTGGCTCATGTTGGCCAGGAACTCCGTCTTGGCCCACCCCGCCTCCTCCAGCATGCAGGGGAAGACGTGAACCTAGACATCACTCAGAATCACTCAGGCAGAAGGGTGTCAGTGTATCTAACTTTCTACGCAGCAGAAGGGCAGGCAGGGCGTTACCGGATCTCATGGCTCATGTTGGCCAGGAACTCCGTCTTGGCCCTCCCCGCCTCCTCCAACTCCTCCTTTGACTTCTTCAGATCCTGTAACCGGACAGTGGGAGGGGGGGAGGGAGGGGAGGAGGGACAGAAGGATGGCAGAGAGCAAAAATGCTGGCCTGGCAGGATGGCGGATTCAGACGGGAAGTGTGTGACCGCTGTCAGTAGCGGAAAGGTGGGCTGCGGAGGTCTTCTTTCCATCAACCCGAATGGTTCTTAATACGACGGAACAAACGCCATTGAATGAATGAAGGGAGGAGCCTGGTTAGCTGTAAGCTAGAGAGTTTTCTTAGAGAGCCAGATTGAACCAATCGTCAGCTTAAAATCAGAACTTGCGTGAAAAGGATGGCGGAGAGCAATGATGCTGGGACGATGGCGGACTCAGACGGGAAGTGTGTGACCTTTGAGCTACTCAGGTGTCACCCGTCCCACCTCGTTCCAGTCACTACACAGGTCACCCAACACACAGACGTGTAACCCAGCCCACCTCGTTATACTGCCTGATCTGCTCTGTCCGCCGCTGCACCTCCCCCTCCAACCGTGCATTCAGACGCCGCAGCTCCTTCCTCAGCCGATTCGTGTCCCTCACAGCCGCCGCCACCACCACCCCCACCACTCCAACCGTCACCACAAACACCTGCAGCTGCAGAATCGTCTCATTCGCCTTCTCCCTCACCAGCGGGCCCCACCCTCTCGCCGTGCAGCAGCACGCGATCAGCACCACCAGCAGCAGCATGAGGCCCGACCCGTGGCGGTTAAACCTAACCGCTGCCCAGAGGACCCCCGGGAAGAGCATGTAGGGGAGGGAGACGATGAGCGGGCTGGCTCCTGGGGCGAAAATGAGGAGCGAGATGCCTGTGTTGAGGAGGAATAGAGCAAGGAATTCCCAGCTCTTGGGGGTGGAGAGGAGATGGCAGAGGAAGCGTGACCAGGTTTGTGTGGAAGGGAAGGAGAGGGAGGGCGGATGGGATGGGGAATGTGGAGAAGGAGAATTGGGCTGGACTTGTGCTGCTGATGTTGATACTGATGCAGATGCTGATGCTGCTGGAAAAGGTTTCCACACCGACACTTGCATAAGTAACGGCAGCGTGAGAATAATCCCCGAAAAGCTCGCCAGCGTTCGAAAGCACCCAGTAATGGCCGCGGTTTCAGGCGTCTCTGCCCCGATAAGACTCAGAACAATCGACACGATCCCCTCGAATATAAAAGAGATGAGGAAGGAGAAGAAGAAGAGGCGGAAGGTGTTGGACACGCGGTCGAGCGGGGTGAGGTCGGTGGGTTGGCGGCGGAGGAAGCGCATGAGGAAGAAGGCGAGGAGGAGCACAAAGAGCGTGCGGTCGGTGGCGATCACGAGGGAGTAGAGGATGAGGTGCAGGCGCGGCAGGGTCACGTGCAGAGCGCCGTAGGTGAGGGAGAGCGCGGTCCCTGATAGGAAAAGTGCAGGCCAGATGCGATAACCTAGAGCCTGTTGGGGGGAGGGATGGGGTTGAGGATGAGGCGAGGGGTGGACGGGCCAACAGAGAGCAGGATTGGCTAAAACGTCCCAGAGCGGTAGCAGGGGAAGAAGGCGAGGAGGAGCACAAAGAGTGTGCGGTCGGTGGCGATCACGAGGGAGTAGAGGATGAGGTGCAGGCGCGGCAGGGTCACGTGCAGAGCGCCGTAGGTGAGGGAGAGGGCCGTGCCTGAGAGGAAAAGCGCCGGCCAGATGCGATAGCCCAGTGCCTGTTGGGGGGATGAAGGGTGGGGCGGGAATGAGGAAACTTTTGAGGCGCCTCAAAGGCGCGGCATGCGGTAACCCAGTGCCTGTTGGGGGGAGGGATGGGGTTGGGGATAGGGCAAAGGCAGGCCAACGGAGCACAAGATTTGGCTAGACCGTCTGATTTGTAGGTGAGGGAGAACGTCCCTTTCTAAGGGATTCTCGGAAACACCCTGTCGAAGGAACCAAGTGAAGGGAGCGCTCGCTCGTGACGACGGCAAAAGCTAAAGAAAAGAACACCCTGTGGTACCAAGGAGTGGGAGAGAGAGCTCACGAGGACAGCGAAGAGCGCGAGGCCCGTAGGGGGCCAGACAGGCGCCGGCAGAAAGAGCAGGTCGCCCACTTTGGCCGCGAAAAGCATGGCAGCTGACACTCCCGTCAGTCCCACCGCCACCAGCAGCACCAGCACGGCCTGCTGCCACCACCCCAACTCCCGCATGCTAATCACCAACGGCCACGTGCTCCTCTTCGCCCCGTTATAGGCTTCCCCGATTTCGTCCTCCTCGTCCCCTGCGTGGCTGCTGAGACTCTCGTCTTCGTCGCCCTCCTGCCCGTACTCGTTAAGACTAGACTCGCCAGAAGACGAGAAGCTCTCCGCGTCACGGTACGAGTCGCCGCTGCTCTCACTCTCACCGCCTCTCGCGGCGGCATCGCCATCGGCCAAGCCTCTGGCAGTCGCTATGGTTACCGGGTTACCATCCGGCATGTCCGCGAGGCCATGCGAAAGAGTCTCCTGCCTACCCATGTCCATCTCGACTACGTAAGCCCCCCCCTCGCTCCTTCCGCTTCTAGCACTGCCTCTATATCCCCCATCGTCCCTCTCTCCGCCTCTCTCTCCGCGTATCATGCTATCCCCGCCTTCCCCCCTCCTGCTCGCGCCGGCGGACTGCCCCATTCTCCCGCTGGCGCCGCGGCCGATTCGGCTGTCGCAAATACCGGCTTCCTCGCCGATTTCGCCGTCGGGATCTCGGCTGTCGCCTTGCTCCAGGTCCCAGTCGTCCGCGCGAAACGAGTTCGGCTGCGACAGCTGGTCGAGAGCCGACGGCCACTCTGCGACGTCGCCCTGCGACCGATGATCGTCCGCCAGGGCGTACTCATCCTGCGCCGCATCCCGCGCCGCTGGGCCTAGTGATACGAGCCGCGGTGCGGCTCGGTCACTTTGATACTCTGCAGTTAAATGGCTCCCGTCCATCTTGTTATTCAAGGGAGCGCGAATCGTTTCACTCGCATCCAAATCGTTGAATGCTATTTCGAAACAAGGTCAATGCGGAAAATAGACCCAAACCAGTCTCGCCTAGAGCCTTTCCCGTCCATTCCAGCTCTCCGCCTCCTACGAACATCGCTAACCGCTTGGACTGGTAAGCGCCGACCTAAAAGTCCTTGTGATTATAACTCCGTGTTCTGTTAGTTCCCCGAGGCGGCTTTGCAACTAAGGACGTCAAATATTCAGGAAAAAAAACGAGCGGTTCTGTTCATGCAAAGCGGTTCTGTTCATTCAAAGCGGTTGAGTACGATGATCTGCTCTTTAGGGCGGCGTTTCAAACCACCACTTTGAACCACTCACTACTCACCATTAGACATTGATACATGAACTCTGAAAACCAACTCTCTCTCGTCGCGACCTGCTGTCTCTGCTTCCCCTCCCCTGCCTCAATGCTCAACTGTTCATTCATTGTTGTGCTGAATGCTGGTGCGGTGTGGGTGGGAAAGGGGAGGTGGGTCCGTCTGTTGGCTTGTGCACATTTCCTGCACACGCCTCACAGCCTGACGAAGCTGGTTTTGCCCTTGGGAACAGTCACTATGGCTTCGCCTGCAGGACCTGAAACCAGCTCCCAGGTATAACGAAACTGGTTACCATGCTTATGAAATCGTGGAGTTTTCGTCAGGGAGTGCTGCTTTCAGGTAGAGGTTCTCGAGGTACCTGAAGTTTGACGGCAGAGTCACTAGTGGAATGGACGCGAATAACGGATTGGTTGGAAGGCCCCAGATCTTGTCGCACACAGTACAGTAACGAGAAACCGAAGGCGTGGAATCAAACTGAAATTCCTTGAATTTTAACCACGGAAACAAAACTCATTCAACTCAATCATACTATATATCATATATAAAAGAGCCAATACAATTCTTCTGTACACATGCCCATACTCCTTCAAATGTTGTACTTCATCATCCAGGGAAACTCTGCATTTTCCACAGGCACACAATGAGCAAGCGGTTGAAGGTTTAAGTAAAATCAAATCGTTTAGCAAACCTGAGCAACTAGAGACTGAATGTATTTTACTTTGTTACCAAACACTCACCATGAATCTGTTGTATCGTCGCCCTCTCCTCTGGATCTTTCTCAAGCATCCTCCGCACCACCGCTTTCGCTCCCTCCGACACTCCTTCCCACCGCGGCCCCTCCATGCGAGCCGGCCCGTGCATTATCGCCTCAACCAGCGTGCGGTTCTTGGTGGCAAAGAAAGGAAGAGCCCCGGAGAGCATGACATAGAGCACGATGCCGGCGCTCCACACGTCTGCTGCCGGCCCGTACCTGCCTTGCAGCAGCTCCGGCGCCATGTACATGGCCGTTCCCACTGGGTCCATGCAGGGCATGCCTGGAACGGAAAAAAGGCAAGTCCAATATGGGGAGAGGGAACCAATGAATAACACAAGCAATGTAGGGTGTGCCTGGAACCCAAAAAAACAAGTCCAAGGAGGGAGAGAGACACAAATGAATGAAGAAGCAGCTGAGTCGGGCTTAATCTTGTGCACCACTTGCTATAGTAGCACCACTTATGGCGGCGCTTCTTACCCGGGGAAAATCGGGTTGCAACTCCAAAGTCCCCCAGCTTCACAAGAACCTTCTCCCCGTCCCCGCCGCCACCTCCCCGTGCATATATAAGCACATTCTCCGGCTTCACATCGCGGTGAATCACGCCCAAGTCATGGCAGTGCTGCAGCGCGTGCAGCAGCTGCGACAGGATGCACGCAGCGGTGGGTTCGGGGAGGCGTGTGCGCATCTTGACATGGTCGAAGAGGTCCCCATGTCGGCACAGCTGCATCACCAGGTGCACTGCTTGGGGGTCCTCAAAGACAGAGTGCAGCTCTACAATGCCCGGATGCCCTTTTACTTTCTCCAGTGCTTCTACTTCTCGCCGAATGTCCTCTGCTGCGGGCAGGGTCTGGGGAGGGACGGGGGAGGGGCGGGAGGGAGCGGGCAGGAAAGATAGACAGCTGAGATTAAGATGCAGACAGTAGCAGCAGTGGGCTCTGGAAGGCGCGTGCGCGTCTTGACATGGTCGAAGAGGTCTCCGTGGTGGCACAGCTGCATCACCAGGTGCACTGCTTGGGGGTCCTCAAAGACAGAGTGCAGCTCTACAATGCCCGGATGCCCTTTTACTTTCTCCAGTGCTTCTACTTCTCGCCGAATGTCCTCTGCTGCGGGCAGGGTCTGGGGAGGGACGGGGGAGGGGCGGGAGGGAGCGGGCAGGAAAGATAGACAGCTGAGATTAAGATGCAGACAGTAGCAGCAGTGGGCTCTGGAAGGCGCGTGCGCGTCTTGACATGGTCGAAGAGGTCTCCGTGGCGGCACAGCTGCATCACCAGGTGCACGGCGTGGGGGTCCTCTCACGCCGGATGGCCTCTCACTTTCTCCAGTGCTTCTACTTCCCGCCGAATGTCCTCTGCTGCTGGGAGGGTCTGGAGGGGACAGGGGAGGGCACGGGGAGGGGAGTGGGAGGGAGCAAGAGGAGAAGACAGACAGCTGGGATCAAAGATGCAGACAGCAGCAGCGGGAGTAGCAGCTGCGGCGGCGGCAGCGGTGGCAGCAGCAGCAGCAGCTGCAAATGGGTCAGGATTCACCTGAATGCACGTGCGCCCTCCACCCACCTCAATGTTCCTCTTCTTGATGGTCTTGCACGCGAACGCCGCCCCGCCAAGCGCACCGCGCGGCACACACTTGTAGATCACCCCGAACTGCCCTCGCCCTATCTCCCGCCTGCCCACCACGAAGCGACTCTGAAGAGAGACGTACGGACGCCCCAACACGCTCCCCTGCACACCTCCCCCCTCTGCTAGTTTCAGTGGCGGGGGGCTAGCTACCTGCCTCTTCTGCTGCTCGTGTTGCTGTTGCTGCTTCTTCTGCTTCTGCTGCTCATTATCCTCTTGCTGCTTTTGCTGCTGCTTCTGCTGCTGCTGCTGCTGCGGCTGCTGTTTTTGCTGCTGCTGCCTCATCTGCCGCCCCTCAGGCTCACCACGCTCCTCCCCACGCCCACTGAACCGTTCTGAACCGTTCCAGCGACCTGAGCCACCACCGGCATCGCCTGCAGACGAGGGGTCAAACTGGCCCGACGCACGGCGGCGGCGACTGTACCCCGAATCACTTGGAACCGAATCAATCGCCTCAAATGGCATGTGTGGCGGCACAGCGTCCCACATATCGCCTGAAGGCACGGCAACATCTCTGAAGGACCCCACAGCCCCGCCGTACCCCAACTGTCTGCCACTGCCCACCGCGCCCCCACGTCTCCTGCTACTGGGGCTGTCTGGGACCGTAGAGATTCCCCTCATACTCCTGCGGGCTGAACTGCCTACGTCTCTGCCACTCTCTCTGCCACTCTCTCTCCCTATCCCTCTGCCTATCGCTCTGTCGTCTGTCATCCGACCCGCACCCGACTCATTCTTCCCTGCTGCCTCCCCTTCTGTTCTCACTGCTGCTCCCTCTGATACTGAGGAGGAGGACGAGGAGGATGGGGATGATAGTTGTGATATCGACGGTTCCCCATACAGATCTCCGTGGCAATACAAATCCCTGTGCCCAGCCGCCTTACCAGCCTTCCCATCCCTCTTACCCTCACCTCTTGGCACTGGCATCTCCCCATACAAGTCCCCCCCATGCACAACCGTCTGCTTTTGAGGCATGGGCATGGGCATTCCCTCAAAGCTCAACTCCCCTTGCCCAACCACCCCACCAGACTTGCGACGCGCTGTAGCCGCCGCTGCTCCTCTTGGCGTTTCACCATACAAGTCACCCCCATGCTGAACCTCTTCAGCAGCAGCCTTGCCATGCCTCGACTTTTGAGGCACCTCAAAACTCAAATCCCCATTCCGAACCGTCTCACCATCCTTCCCACACCTCTTAACCCCCTCTAAACCACCTCCCAGCTCCTCTTGTTTATCACCGCCTTTCGCTTTCTCCTCCTCGCCCGACCTAGGCCCATCCTCCTGGTCCTCCAAATACTCGTCTACATAATCGTCCGGCGCGTCTTTAAACGAGTTATCGAGGCAGCCTCTAAGGAGGTCGCGGAGAAGGGGAGGGGCGAAGAGGAACGAGGGGCAGGAGGCGCGGCGGCGGAAGGAGGAGAAGCCAAGGTGGGGAGGAGGGGGGAGAGGGGGAGGAGGAGGGCAGAGAGAAGGAGGCGGAGGGAGAGGCGGAGGAGGAGGGGCCAGTCGCCTTGAAGACCTTCCTTCCGTTCTCAGGTCACTAGCTCCCCCCGTTCTCATCTCCCCGTCTTCCCCCATTGTTACTTCCCCAGTTCCTCCCAATCTCAGCATTCCGGCTGTAGCAGCGGCATTCCCAGGGGATCTTGGAGGCGCCTCAAAAGCCTCCCCAGCTGTAGCGGCGGTATTCCCAAGGGTCGGTGACAACTGAGTCCGGCTTTCTGGTGAGTCAACGCAAGTCAACGCCGCCTGGCACTCGTCAGCTTCTCTGCACGGCCATACCTTGCCCGGTTCTACCTCCCCAAGTTCATCCCTCTGCCCCGCTTCCGCCACCCTCAGTTCTACCTTCCCCAGTTCTACCTTCCCCAGATCAGCCTCCCCCCGTTCGCCCTCCCTCCGGGGCTGCCCCTGCCCTTCCCGCGCGCTGCGCCTGCCCACCCACGACATGCTCGCGCGGCCCCAGCTGCGCCACGTGGCAGCAGCTGATTGGGGGAGCGGCAGGAGCGGGTGCGTGGGGCTCTGCACCACGGCTGACGCGCTCCGCGTGTGCCGCCCCCCGCGGGATACCGCCACCGCCGCCGCTGCTGCTGATTCTCCCCCTCCCCCTGCCGCTGCTCCTCCCCCTCCCACCCCTCCCCATACACCTGCACCTGCCACTGCCGCCGCTGCTGCCTGTTGTTGTTGCTGATCTCGTGCTACTGCTGCTACTGCTGCTACTGCTGCTGCTGCTGCCGCTGCACCGGATAAAATCTCCTCGCCGCTGCTTCTACTCTCGCTGCTCACGCTGAAGCTCTGGCCTCTCATTCGCTGCTTTTGTCCGAGAATCACGGGCCCGGCTTCCCACAATGGCAGGCTGCCACGTGGCGAAGCGACGGGGAGGGGCTGCAGCCGGGGCGACTCTTGCGGCGCCGTGGACGGCCGCGGAGAGAGGGGCGGCAGCAGCGCATTCGCGACCATTAGGGGACTGCCACGTGGCGATGTGACAGCCGTCGTGAGACTGCCACGTGTATAGCTATGAGATTGCCCGAACGTGAGACTGCTACGTGGCGATTTCACAGCTTGCCCCAGTGGAAGACTGCCACGTGGCGATTCGACAGCTTGCCCAAATGGGAGACTGCCACGTGGCGAATTGACAGCTTGCCCCAATGGTAGACTGCCACGTGGCGAGGGAACGGGCGGCGGCCGAGGCGACAGAGAAATCGGTTGGGGAGAGGGTTTCGCGTACATGTATGATGGCGTGAAGATAAAACCGCGGTCTTCCTCAGTAAACTCTTCATCTGCCCGTTCGCCTGCCCTTTTGTCTGCCTGACTGCTAGGAGAGCAATTTTGCGGGGGAAGCTGGCGCAAGCGCGTCGGGGAAGGGGAGAGGCAGGCGGAGGAGGAAGGGGAGGGGGAAGGCGAAGGGTTCCGAGGCGGCCGCTCGGCGCGGAGCGGCGGAAGGTACCGGCGCGGAGGGGAGGGGGAGGGGGAGGAAGAGGGGGAGTTGCGCGTCCACGCGGTCTGGTTCAGCGACTGCGCCTTGCGCAACGCGCGCGGGGCTCGCGACGCGGCAGCACCAGTAGTAGTTATAGTGTTTATAGAGCTACTCTTGCCAACGTCCCCAGGCAGTCGTAGCACCAGGGGGTTCCTGCTCGCATCGCGGCGCACCAACCGAGTCGAATTAGGGCTGCTGCTGCTGCTGCTGCTACGGTTACTGCTACAGCTGCCGCTACAAATGCTGCTACAGGCGCAGCTACAGCAACTGCTACGGTTGCTGTTACAGCTGGCGCGGGCACTCGCGGCGGCGGCGGCTCTCGTGGCGCGGAGCGGCAGCGGAGCGGGGCCCTGGCGCGGCGGGGAGGGGGAGGGGGAGAGACTGCGCTGCCACAGCGGGGCCCTCTGCGTCTCCGACTGCGCCTTGCGCAGCACGCGCCGGCCGCGGGGTGCATCCGGCCGCGCCGCGGACGAAACGGCGGCGGCTTCCGCTGCTTCCGCGTCTGCTGCTAGAACCGGCGTTGGAGGAGACCCCCAGAATTGCGGAGCTGGTTGGAGAACCGCTGGGGCTCTTGGCGATACTGCCGCTGTCGCCGTCGCAACAGTCGCTATTCCAGCCGAGGTCGCAGGCGACGCCGCGGTCGCAGCCGTCGCCGCAGTCTCAGACGTTGCCGCGGTCGCAGCCGTCGCAGTCGCCCTAACTATCGCCGCTGCCGCTGCTGCTGCGGCGGAGAATGATTGGCTGGCAGCCGCGGATCGCGTCGACAGGTACGCGCGCCGCCGTAGCTGGTTGTGCGCCTCGAGACGAGTCATCACGTCGCTGCTGCTTCTGTTTATGCTGTTACGGTTCGCGCCTCCTCTACGACGACTACTAATAGTTGTAGTACCAGTTGTAGCTGTTACGGTGTTACACTCACGCTGCTGCGATTCTAGAGTCGACTCAAAGATGTCGCCGCGGTTGGCGCCTCCTCTGCTTCTACTACTGCTACTTGTAGTGCTGCTAGCGTTACTCTCACGCCGCTGCAGCTGCTGCTGCTGCCGCTGAAACTCCCAAGGCTGCGGATTCAGCGCCTCGGCCTTACAAGTACTAATACCTGGGACGTGGGTTATGTCGTGCATCGACTGCGACGTTGTGCGACACCTCGGCGACCGTCGCTCTCCCCGTGCGACTTCCACAGGCGCATTCGCCGCCAAGGAAGCTTCAGCTTCACTACGAGCTCCCTGAACGTGTCGGCGCAGCGCCTTTGCGCGCGGATTCCCGTTATTATCACAATCCTTAAACTCCATGGCTAGCGGCATGATTGGGGAGGAGGGGCAACGCCGATGACCGTTACTCCCGTCCGCGTCGCGCTGCGAAATATTTCCGGGAAACACAAGCGGCGGCAAGCACGTCGGCGGCGCGTCTCGCCCTACGGCTCGCATCGCGCGTTCTGCCGCGTCATCGTCCTCATCCGTCGACGAGTCGTCGTTTGCCGGCTGAGCAACGAGCACCACCTGCCGGCCGTCAAAACCAGCGTCACGTTGCTCCTGAATCTCCCGCTGAACCGGCAACTGTCGGCAACTTGCTGCGGATGGTGCGAGCGATGTCGCGTTGCTGCTAAACGACGAGCCACGCCAACCAGCGCCGGCGGCGGCAAAATCCGGCAGCATCTGTCTGTCAGTTTCGACGCACGGGAATGCCGCGGCGATTGCGCCACTATCTGCTGCAAAACCCATTCTTCCTCTGATGATTTAATTCCGTAAGGTAGTAGCGGCTGTTTTTTAAAACACAGCGGCTTCTGCACTTGCAAATTCTTTTGCTACGCCTGCGGCGGGGCTTCCGTAGGAGTCCTACGTGCGGCGGCGCTCCGTCCTTCGGTCTCGCAACGCGGCGAGGCTTCCCGTAGTAAGTACTGCGGACGCTGTGGCTCGACTGCAGGTTTAATTACACGTAAGTCGAAACCGCGTCTGTCTGTCAACATTTAACAGCAATCTCTCAAAGGGCTAGGAAAAAACCCGTTTCGTTGGGAACAAGCGCGTCCCAAGAAGCTGCTGTGTTACGTACATAGATTGAAAAACATGGAAGATTCTCGAGCTAGGAGTAAACCGTCAAGACACCCCCTGGTTCGTCCTCTCCCACCAGAGAACGTGCGATGGAAATAATAGGATTCTAGGACGGGACAATCTTTTCGGCCATGCCAGATGTGGCATTATGGTGTCAATCGTGATGATGGCATGACCGTAGCATGAGATAGAGAACAGCCGTGGCTTGTGCTGGAGACACTGAACCCAGACATGGCGAGGCGACAAGGAGAAGAACGACGAAACCAGGATGTGTACACAAGAACGACGAGTAGGTTGCTTGCTGCTGTGAGCAGATTTTACATGAGACTACAGTGTCCACGACTACATGGTCCCAATGCTGCAGCGACCGAAGTGAAGAAGACAGCAACGACCACAACCCAGGTTAAATTAGTCCTTCAAAAGGACATGGAAGTACCGCTTTCCACCGCAATACAACGCATTATAATCAACTGTCTCCTACCGCATTAAACAAGGTACACAAGATGCCCAGCCCCTGCGCGCGAATTTGCCCTGCCGCGATGGAAACTCTGCACCCGTGTATTAGGGTGCCAGCCAGTTGCACCCCATTTACAAGCACCTCGAGCAATACGAACCACAAAAACGGAAGTTTGACAGAAGAGACCAACGTCAAGCGGTCAACAAAGAGTTACAACAATAAAAATAAAAAGCCCTTTTTGCTGAGTGCGAATTGACGAAAACTTAGCGAAATGCAAGAATCACTTAAGAGTCCTCTTTACAAGGCAACCTTGGGTTAGTCAAACGGGCATCTTGTGGAGATGGAGTTCATTTTTTTCCAGCAGGTGGGGTGGGAGGGGGGGAGGAGTTGTTTGTTCTGGTTGTTCGTTTATTGGATTGGTAACGACAGAACGGAGCTGATGCCGCCGCCCTGCTACCCGCCAAGACCAATCAACACATTTCAATTTTCAATCGCACAAACCGCGTCGCGTCAGACAAACTGGCCCAACATTATCAGAACAGACGGAAAAGGGCTAGAAATTCCCTGAACACCAGTGCTTGGTCTGGAGTTTCAAGGGTAGCCCACAAAAACAATTCCTTCCATGAACCAACACCTGCTTCGTAACCAGACCATCGCAACCTGCTGTGCACCCACACGTTGATGCAGAACATTAAAGTACACATCAACAAGATTTCTACCTTCCAGTTCCTAGAGTGCCTCTCACCCGTAAGCACCAGTGATGCAAGATTTGAATATTATTCCCCTTTCTGAAGTTCATTAATGCAAAAGCAGTGCCTGAACCGATGGGGCCGACAGCAAGTGGCAGCTTTTGGCGACACTAGTACAGTACAGTGTGTGAATCCCATTACAAAAAGTCTTGTTTCGGGCGCGTCTTTTCCAAAATAGTTTCGCGTCGCGGCATCCCTCTGATCGAGCGTCTGCGAACGGCTGCCGCACACGCCTGTTACAGTATCTGCTGTTACAAGTTTACTGGTCTCTACACTCCACCTCACCTCAGTTCCATGCCGAAGTGCTCGTCTGGAAACGGGTCATTCACAAACGCATTGCCAAGCAAATCTGGGGTTGCGAGAAAGCCATCCATTGCATGTGTAGATTATGCACACCACTTCGAGAAGCTTCTAGAATTTGGAGGCTGGAATAAAGAACGTCGCCTACACTGGTCGTCGTATTTTAGACCTAACCTAAGGACCGTGTACATATTATCCGAGACTGAGCCTGCTTGACGCCAGTCTTTTTAATCAGACACCTTTTTTGTTCGACGAAATGGCGACTGCCGGTGTCTCCTCATCCTTTCCCCACTCTTCCTCCCCAATTCCCGGCGGGAGCGGAAACGGAAGCGGCAGCGGGAGCGGCGACGAGAGCAGAGACGGCAGGGAGAGCAGCGGTACCATGCCGTCAACTTCCGGAGCTCCTAGTTCAGACGGTAACTTTGAGTGTAACATCTGCTTCGAAACGGCCAACGACCCCGTTATAACGCTTTGCGGCCACCTCTTCTGCTGGGCGTGCCTATATCGGTGGCTGCGCAGAAACCCTCACAATAAAGAGTGCCCCGTTTGCAAGGCAGCAGTCGACGAAGCCAAAGTCATTCCCCTATACGGCAGAGGCAAAGCGCCGTCCGATCCTCGCAAGAAACCCGTCCCTGACGAAGACGACGATATCCCGAGCCGGCCCGCCGGCCAGCGGACGGAATCCGTCAGGAACCCTAACGGAAGCGGAGCTGGAGCCGGCGGAGGCGGCGGGTGGGGTTACAACCATCCAGGCATGGGAGTTTTCGCAGGAGCAGGCGGCCCGTTCGCAACGGCCCAATTTGGCGGGTTCACTGTTTCCGCAGGGTTCGGATTGTTTCCCGCGCTTTTTGGGCTCCAGCTACACGCTTTTCCCGGGCAGGATGGGGTGCCCGGGGCAGGTGGAATCGGGGGAGGTGCATCTGGGGGAGGGCTGAACCAGCCGGTGAATCCGCAGCAGCAGAATCTGAATCCGGTGGAGCTGCAGCAGCAGGCGTTTCTGTCGCGGCTGCTGCTGATGCTGGGTCTCTTTGTGCTGATGACGCTCTTCCTCGTGTAACTCTCCACTGCATCGATCTGTTTTTTAGGCGCTTCTAAAAGAGAATCCTGTGGAGCTGCAGCAGCAGGCGTTTCTGTCGCGGCTGCTGCTGGTGCCGGGGCTGTTCGTTCTCATGATGCTCTTTCTCGTGTAGCTGCTGGTTAGCTGGACGGGGGGTGTAGTGACATGACATGGTGTGCGGGGCAAGGGAGGACACAGGGCGCAGTAACATAGTGTGCAGTGCAAGGGGACGGATGGTGCATTCAGGGTGGTAATTCAGGGGGGTGGAGGCGCTCTGTCTAGAGAAGTGGATGGCATGAGTGGTCGGAGCGCATATACGGTCGTTCTAGAAGCTACTGTGAATGGGGTGGGGGTGCACCCGTTTCAGACGTTGCATCAGGGTCGCTTTCTTGAATTCTCGAAAGTTACGTCCATTTAGAAGCTACCATGGATGGGGTGCGAGGGGCACCTACGCTGGTCACGAACATACGTCAGCGGAGTGGGTGTTAATAATTGCAAGAATGGGAGGCAAGGCTGCAGGGACTCCTGCAGCGTACGTGCTTCGTAGGTACCAATTGCAGCTTCTTTTGCCGTTTTTGGTGGCAGGAGTGGTAGCATAGCAGTCGTAAAAAAGGCAGTAGTAGCTCGCTTGTAGGGAGTTTTTGAGAATTCTCAAAAACTCCCTGCAGTCGTCAACTTTTTAGTTGACTCAAACGTCAATTCTCAAAAACGGAGGTGCAGTCGTCAACTTTTGAGCCGACTCAAACGTCAATTCTCAAAAACTCCCTGCAGTCGTCAAAAGGGCAGTAGTAGCTCGCTTGTCAGCTCGCTTGGGGTTTGCATTGCAGCTCACCGCAGGGCAGGCCAGGCTGTGTTGTAACGTGGGTGGGTTGGGTTGGGTTGGGTTGGGTTGGGTTGGTTGGGACCGGCTGGGTGATGTAATGTGTGTTGGGTTGGGTTGTTGGGGTAACCTACCAGTAACTTCAGTTTTTGACGGGGCCTGTTATTGCATGGTAAGAAAATAAGTTACGTATAGTACCGTAGGCTCTTCTGCCATGTGCTCTTTGGTGGGACTGCGTGGGTCGATCTGTTTCTGTAGCTGTTCTCCTCAGTAAGTTGATCAAACTGGATGTTGATGTACTTTTTTTACATGTACAGCTGCCTGCACTGAAAAAACATTTTTCCTACGGATTGCAGGGCAAAGCATGTTGCTGCTGCTGGGGCAGCCCTGCAGATGGAATACTGTACGGTAGGGTGAAACGGATGGACGGGCCATGGGCAATGGCCGCGCCTTCGAAGCAGCAATCATACCTACGCTGTGCCACCCACGGAACATAACAGCAGCTTCTGATCTGAGGCACTTGAATACAGTGGCAGCTTCTGCTGCTGCAGCAATGCACCCCAACTGAGCTACCGGTTTCAGTCAATGTTTAGGAATAGCAACCCTTCTGCCTGGTGGGAAACACTGAAACACAAGTACATCACACCAGAAACACTGTACTGTACATTGTTACATTGTAAAATTTGAGACTAGCCGCAGGAGGGCGGATGGGTGGACATGTAATACAGCTCTGCAACACACCACTCTGGTGTTGCACCACCACCCAAGCAGCGACACGACAGGAGCCCCTGATTCACACATGCAGGCTTCTTCTGAGCCCAACACACGCATCGGATGAATTGCATGCCTTGCTCATGACATGAAGCTGCCATGCCACGTTGACAGCTTTGCTGGCAACACAAGAGAGCAGATCCCCATCAGGGCCCCAGTAAAGCCCCAGCAGAGCCCCAGCAGAGCCCCAGCAGAGCTCCAGCAGAGCCCCAGCAGAGCCCCAGCAGAGCCCCAGCAGAGCTCCAGCAGAGCTCCAGCAGAGCCCCAGCAGAGCTCTATGACGGTGGGATGGAGACACGCTTCAGCTCAACAACATACTCCAGCGTCGCACCAAAACGTACTCAAGACATCCATGCATGTTGGCCCATAAAAACAGCCCCAGCAGAGCTCTATGACGGTGGGATGGACACGCGTTTGAGCTCAACAACACACTGCAGCACAGCCCCACCAACACCACCCCCTTCTTCCCCTCCCACCCCACCCTTCACATGAATCTATGAAGCGCGTCGCTCTACTGCAGCCCTGAACGCTGCTGAAAGAGTAGAGTCCTACGATGGCGGGATGGACACGCGCTTGAGCTCAACAACATACTCCAGCACAGCCCCACCAGCTTCACACATGCATGCATGCTGGCCCATAACAGCAGAGCCTTAGAGAAACCCTATGAAGGGGGGATGGACACGCGCTTGAGCTCAACAACATACTCCAGGACAGCCCCACCAACACCAACACCAACACTACCACTACCACCAACACCACCCCCTCCGTCTCCAAGATCCCCGGGCACCAAAACTTTTCTCCTCCCACCCGCCCGCATCGTCGCCATTGCCGACACCAGCCCCTCTGTGACCCCCCTGGGGAACGGCCGAATGCCAAACGAAAACACCAGGTCCCGCGCCCCAGGCGCTGTGGTGTCGATAAATGTTAATGATTCAGATTCTGAATCAGCAACTTCGGCTTGTGCTGGTAACGAGACACGGCCTGTAAGGGAGACGAGCACCAGGTCTCCCTTCTGAGGAATGGCGCCGCCTCCCACTCTCAGATCGGTGAATCGGACTCCATTGGGGAGCTCCGTCTCCTCGGCATCCTCCACATCCCTGGTGATCAGACACGCAAACAGGAGGGTGGGGTGGAGGAGGGGGAGGAGGAGAAAAGAGGGGATATTCAAGACAAGAGAGGTGAGCGCCAGGATTCCTTTCTGGGGAGTGGAGAATCCCCCACTCTCAGATTGGTGAATGTGACTCTGTTCGGAAGCCTAGTTTCCTCTGCGTCCTCCACATCCCTGGTGTTCAGACATGCAAATGATGCAAACGGGGGGACGGATAGGGAGAGGGAATGTGAATGCGTAAGAGACCAGAAAACAAGCACCAGGTCTCCCTTTTGAGGTGTGGAGCCTCCCCCGCCCCTGCCTCCCCTGCCCCTGCCTCCCCCGACTCTGCCTCCCCCGACTCTGCCTCCCCCGACTCTGCCTCCCCCGACTCTGCCTCCCCCGCCCCTGCCTCCCCTGCCCCTGCCTCCCCCGCCTCTGCCATCTCTTCCCACCCCGCCGCCCCGCCTTTTGCTCACCGCGTGTTGCTCTCTTCCAGAAACACCTCGCGCCGCGTCTTAATCTGCTCCGACACCACGCCGAACGCCAGGAACCCCACCCACGCCAGCCCCGCGCCGATGCCGAACCTACGCGTCACTGCCGAAGCTATCCAGTCCGTCGAGTCCGCGACGCGGCGGGACCGGCCGACTGATGACGTGGCAGTTGATTGCCGCTGCGAGTCCTTGCCAGACTCGGTATCGCGACCCGCTGATGTCGGCGTGACGTCATTCAAGTCACCCGTGGTGGGAGATGCGGAAGGGACCGAGGAAGTTTCCGCGGAAGGACCACCATCGCTGTTAGCGGAAGAGGCGGAGACTCGAAAGCACGGGCGTGCATTTAACGGGCGGAGGCGGATTCTAGTATTAACGAGCGGCGCCGTGAATGACGAACGAGACTTTTCAGCAGCTCGATTCGCGACGCATGGGTGATGGCTCCATGGCGTTCTGGCAGGTGACGGAAGAGCTAGAGATAACGCTAAAGCCATGTAATGGCACGTGGCAGTCGCGGTTGTGTGCTTGTGCCGGAGCTGACTGGTGGCAAGGCAAGTCAGTCAGCTGAATTTGATTTAGCTATGGCTGGTTCTGTGCTAGGCGTTCGTTCGAATTAGGGCAGGCAAGCTGGTTTGGTGCTTGAGTATGGTTGCTTCGATAAAAGACACAACATCCCACTATTGTGATAATAGTTGGCGTTCCAAAGTTTGGACCCCATCAGTTTCTTATTTACGTTTCCATTGGTGGGGTCAAGTGTTAAGAAATTTGACGATCACAGGTTTCTGCATTGAAAAGGAGCAGCTTACAGAGAGAAGCGTAGTTACATGGGTTTTTAGTTGAGCCAGCATTGTTACTGAAAATAAACGCCAAAGGCGCAGTATTGTCGCTTCTGTAGTACTATTACTGCCCAGTTTTCGTTTATAGCGTAGAGTTAAAGCCGTGGCCCAACTATCAGCTTCAACTTCAGGGTATTATACCTTGAAGGGAAAATATGTCAATGGTAACCTACATGGGGCACTATAACATGTACGGTAAAGATTCCATCGCGTTTGGTAACTCACTTGACGCGTTTGGTAACTCGCTTACCACGTTTGGTAGCTCGCTTAACGCGTATGGTAACTATACACTAGCAGCCCATCACGCGAATGGTAATGTTACGGGTGCAATTGAGTGATCGAACGAGAATTGCACTATCGAAGCAAGAGTACAATGAGCAAAGGCATGAGCGAAGAATATATAGCGAAACTACAGTGGTAACGGTAATGAACTGTGATTGACGCGCGACGGGCCTGGAACCGAGGTTGGGAAAATGTCGAGGCGGAGGCCCGGAGCGCGGGTTACCCGCCGAGCCGTGAGGTCGGGGTGCGACGTGCGAAGGTGGCGGGAGGATTGTCGATGCGAGGGTTGCGAGTGGTAACGGTGCTGACTGTGGTGCTACAGTGGTGTACGCGCTGAGCAGGGACGCGAAGTAAGGAAAAGAAATTTTCCTTACACTACCCCCCCCCCTAAGGAGGCCCTCCTTTACGAAAGTGCGTGTACATCCTGAAAATTGCGGCTGCGCAGATACTCAAGGAGGACGGGGTGGTTGTCGATTCTGTTCAGGGGAACCCAGTTGTCTTTGGTGGGTGTACGGTCTCTCCAGTGGATCAGGAATTCGATCCTTCGAGCTCCTCGTGGGTCACGAACTCGGTGGCTCAAAATCTTTTCGGGCGTGATGATTGGCTCGGTCGGCGGTCGTGTCATGCTGGTTGGGCGGTTGCGGGGTAGTTGGCTGGTGGATGGTACGTAGGGGCGGAGCAGGCTGACGTAGAAGGATGGGCTGACGTACCAGTCAGCAGGGAGGAAGAGATGGGCGGTGACGGGTGTGATCATGTGGCTGATGCGGAATGGCCCACAATATCGAGGGCGGAGTTTTGGAGTAATGGGTAGGCGGAGGTTCTGGGTGTCGAGTAAGACTAGGTCGTCGGGCTGGTAAATGACAGGTCGGCGGTGATGTTTGACTTTTTAATTGCGTCTGCTGCCCGGGTCCGTGCTGCTTGTAAAATTTCGGCGAACTGTTGCGTTCGTGGCACTGGGTTGTCGGGATTTGGGGTCATGGGTACTGTTGGGTCTGTCAAACTTAAATGCTATAGTCTGTGTAGGCTGTAGTGGGGTAGATAATATGGGGTACAACACTTTTAGGTTTTCCTACTTGTACCCACCTGTTTTCCTAGTGCATTCATTCCTCGTTCATTCACATGGTATAGAGCAGATTCCCTAGTGGGAACGTTTCCTAGGGCCCACCGAAAATCGAATTTTTTTTTCCTGCCCGGAGCGCGCTTCGCCCTTGCCCGAGTCGCGCCCCGTGTGCCTGCCCTCCTGTCGCGTCACCTGCCCTTAGCGGCCCGTCGCACTCTCTTACGGCCCCGTAGCGGCCCCTCTCACGGCCCCTCACGGCCCCTCTCACGGCCCCTCGCGGCCCCTTCAGGCCCCTCGCGGCCCCTTCGTGGCCCCTCGCGGCCCCTTCGCGGCCCCGTCGCCGCCCTTTTCGGCCCCGTCGCCGCCCTTCGCGGCCCCTCGCGGCCCCTTCGTGGCCCCTCGCGGCCCCTTGCGGCCCCTCGCGGCCCCTTCGTGGCCCCTCGCGGCCCCTTATCGGCCCCTTCGCCGCCCTTAGCGCCCCCCCCCCCGCCGTTGACAGCAGCAGCCGCCGCCGCCGCCGACAGCAGCAGCCGCCGCCGCCGCCGACAACAGCAGCCGCCGCCGCCGCTGCCGTGTCAGCCGCCGCCGCCCCTGCCCCGGCCGCAGCAGCCGCCGCCGCCGCCGACAACAGCAGCCGCCGCCGCCGCCGCTGCCGTGTCAGCCGCCGCCGCCCCTGCCCGCTGCGGCACCCTGGCCCCTGGAGCAGCCGCCGCTGCTGCAGCCGCCCCTGGCCCCTGGAGCAGCCGCCCCTGCAGCAGCCGCCCCTGGCCCCTGGAGCAGCAGCCCCTGCAGCAGCCGCGGAGCCCTCGCCCTGCGGTGGTAGCGGCCTCACCATTGCCGTTGTCGTACTCTTGCCACTGGTGAGCACTGCTGTTACTGCTGTTACTGCTGCTCTTGCTGCTACTGCTCTTTTTACTGCTACTGCTGCTCCTGGCGTGGCCAGATGCAGCTCCAGCGCCGTCCGCGTGAGTCCCTCGCCCCCCATCAGCTTCGTGAGTGGTATGCTAGTTGGGGTTGTAGGGGTGGCCGCACTGCTACTACTGCTACTGCTTCTACTGCTGCTACTGCTGCCACTGCGGCTACCACTGCTCCTGCTGCTCCTGGCGGTGGCCAGATGCAGCTCCAGCGACGTCCGCGTGAGTCCCTCACGCCCCAGCAGCTTCGTGAGTGGTACGCTACTTGGGGTTGTCGGGGTGGCCGTAGTGGGAGTCGTTCTGGAGTGAGTAGTTCGGGAACTGCTTGTAGTGGCCAGGTGCAGCTGCAGCGTCGTCCGCGCGCGGTCCTTTCGCCCCAGCAGCTTCGTGAGTGGTACGCTCAGCGTGGAGGGTCACGGAGTACTGCTCGCTGTCCGTACGTCATTCGCACTGGTGCTCGGACTGGTCAGCCTTGCGGGACGTTTGGTCACGCAGAGTCCCGCTGCTTCGCCCGTCTGAGCGACGCCTGGCGTACGGAGTTTGGCGACGCCGCTGAGCTCCCCGACTGGGTGGAGCTGCTTAGGCAGAGGGTAGATATCTATGCTCTTGACTATGATGCTATCCTCACTGCCATGTATGCATTGCCTACTAGTGCTGAGGGTGACTGTTACCTGTGTGTTCCGCCTGACCCGGGCATTGAGGCTGCTGCTCTAGGTGCTGGTGAGGCTGCTGCTCTAGGTGCTAGTGCGTCTGCTCCTCCAGGTGCTGGTGAGTCTGCTGCCCCAGGTGCTGGTGAGTCTGCTCTCTCAGGTACCACGTCGTCTCAGGTTTTACACACCTTCACCCTTGACTCGGGTGCTTCCCGCTCCTTCTTTCGAGACCGCACCACACTCACGCCGCTTAGTCGGCCGGTTGCAGTCTCCCTGGGGGTCCTGTCCTTGCCCACTTCTCCACTGTCTTACCGTGTCCGGCGGCCCCTTCTGGCTCCCTGTCAGGTCTTTACCTCCCCTCGTTCTCTACGAACTTGGTGAGTGGTGCTGACCTACAGGATGGAGGGGTTGACCAGTTCACTCCTGCGCGTCAGCGAGTGACCCACTGTACGTGTGCTTGGATGGGCCGACACTTGGCCACGTTTACCCGTCAGCCGGGGTCGAGCCTGTACACACTGACTACTGAGTCTCCTCAGGTAGCTGCGTCGGGTCAGGTGTTTGCTGCAGCGTCCAGGTCTGGTCCTGAGTCTGCCCCCTGCTCGTGTCATCTCCTGTCTCACCAGACTCTCCTCTGGCACCACCGCCTTGGTCACCCCTCCCTGCCTCGTCTCCGAGGCATGGCCTAACGTTTCCTTGTCTCGGGTCTCCCCCGGTCCCTCCCTTCTCTTCCTCCGGGGCCTGCCCCCACCTGCGTTCCCTGCGTCGAGGGGCGGCAGCGCGCCGCTCCTCACTCCTCCGAGTTTCCTCCGACAGAGGCTCCGCTGCAGACGCTTCACATGGACGTGTGGGGCCCAGCCCGCGTCCGTGGACAGGGTCACGAGCGTTACTTCCTGCTGGTGGTTGACGACTACTCGCGTTACACCACAGTCTTCCCCTTGCGCAGCAAGGGTGAGGTCACTGAGGTGTTGATCGACTGGATCCGCGCAGCTCGTCTCCAGCTCAGAGAGAGTTTCGGCTCGGACATTCCTGTTCTGCGACTGCACTCCGACAGAGGCGGTGAGTTTTCCTCTGACCTTCTGCGAGCCTTCTGTCGTGCACAGGGCATCCGCCAAACGTTCACGCTTCCGGCCTCTCCACAGCAAAATGGGATTGCTGAGCGCCGCATTGGCATGGTCATGGACGTCGCTCGTACGTCCATGATCCATGCGGCTGCTCCCCATTTTCTGTGGCCGTTCGCGGTTCAGTACGCGGCGCATCAGATCAACCTTCAGCCCCGGGTCTCCTTGCCGGAGACCTCCCCTACTCTGCGGTGGACGGGGAAGGTTGGCGATGCGTCTGCGTTTCGTGTCTGGGGATCTCGGGCTTTTGTCCGCGACTTCCTTGGCTTCCCCCCTGACGCGCCTGGTTGGCAGTTTTACCACCCCACCTCGCGCCGTGCTCTGTCCTCCCAGGACGTCACGTTTGACGAGTCGGTCCCCTTCTACCGTCTCTTTCCCTACCGCAATGCCCCACTCCCCCCTCCGCCGCTCCTCCTCACGCCAGGTGCTGCCTTAGTAGACCCCTTGCCTCCCCAGGGTCCTGCTCCCTCAGGTGTTTCCCAGGTAGACCCGGTCGAGCTTGTCGAGGTAGCTGTCGACTCTGGTCCTGCGCGAGGTACTGAGCGTGCTGAGCCTGGTGGTGCTGGGTCTGGAGGTACTACGACTGGGAGTGCTGAGCCTGGGGGTGCGGAGACTGGGGGTGCTGAGCCTGGGGGTGCGGAGACTGGGGGTGCTGAGCCTGGAGGTGCGGAGACTGCGGGTGCTGAGCCTGGGGGTGCAGAGACTGCAGGTGCTGAGCCTTGGGGTGCTGTCCCTGGGGGTGCTGGGTCTGGAGGTCCTGAGCCTGGGGGTGCTGCGCTTGGGGGCACTCTCTCTTCCCAGCAGCTGCGTGAGTGGTACTCTCGGTACTGTCGCAGCCTCCGTGGTGGGGCTGGAGCTGGAGCTGAGGGCGCTGAGCCTACTGGAGTTGGTGTTGCTGCTGACCCTGGGGTCGGCGCTGGGGCTACTGGAGCTAGTCCTGCTGGAGGTGCTGCTGGTGCTGCTGGAGGTACTGGAGCTGCTGGTGCTGCTGGGGGTACTGGAGCTGCTGGGGGTGTTGGCACTGGAGGTGCTACTGGCGCTGGTGCTTCTGAGGGAGCTGGAGTTGGCGCTACTGGCGCTGGAGGTGCTCCTGGTGCTGGAGCTGCAGGCGGTGCTCGAGCTGGCGGTCCTGCTGGAGTAGGTGCTGCTGGAGCTGCTGGAGCTGGAGCTGCTGGGGGTGTTGGCGCTGGAGGTGCTGCTGGTGCTGGTGCTTCTGAGGGTGCTGGAGTTGGCGCTGCTGGAGCTGGAGGTGCTGCTGGCACTGGTGCTGCCGCTGGGGGTACTGGTGCTGTCCCTGCTGTTTCTGGAGGCGCTGCGCGGCCGCGGCCGTACTTCGTTCCGCTCCTTGAGCAGGTTCTTGGTCTCCCGCCTTCTACTGGTCCTGCTCCTCCCTTAGAGTGTCCACAGCCTGACCAGTCGCAGTCACAGTTACAGCCCGCCTCCCCACTGCCTGCTCCTTCTCCCTACACTGGTCCTACTGGAGGTCTTGCTGAGCGTCGTGCGCCTGCGTCACGTCCTGCGTCGCCTGTTCGTGCTGCTCGCACTAGTTGTCGTGTTCCGCGTCAGCGTCCTCCTGTGGTCCCGGGCACGCACCAGATGGCACTGCGTCCTTCCACTGCTCCGCAGCGTGTCCCTTTGCCGTCTCCTCCGGAGTCCTCTCTTCCTGCTCTTGCTGACCCGGAGTCTGACTCTCTTCGTGCTGCCAGTCCTACTGTCACGCGACTCCTGTCTACTGTTGTCACTGACCCTTCCTTTGAGTCCACTGCTGCGTCTGCCTTAGTTGCTGAGCTTGTCGACTTCGCTGCTCACTGTCGTCTAGACTACGCTGCTAGTCTTGTTGCTGAGTCTGAGTCTGTCTGTCCTCCATCCGTCGGGGGTGAGTGTGCTCTTAGCACGGACGTCCTTGAGGACAGGCAGGAGGAGTTCCAGTGTTTTGCTGCTGCTTTGCCTCATCTCGTGTCCATGCTGATTGCCCCTGAGGGAGACCCGGATGCACCAGACATCCCGACTCCTCGATCGTACGCTGAGGCGATCGAGGGTCCCTACTCCTCTCAGTGGCAGTCAACCATGGACGCAGAGATGGCTTCCTGGAAGTCCACAGGCACCTACGTCGACGAGGTTCCCCCACCTGGGGCGAACATCGTCAGTGGCATGTGGATTTTCAGGGTGAAGCGGCCGCCGGGTTCTCCGCCTGTCTTCAAGGCGCGTTACGTGGCTCGAGGCTTCAGTCAGCGGCAGGGAGTTGACTACTTTCAGACCTTCTCTCCCACCCCGAAGATGACCACTCTTCGGGTGCTGCTGCACATAGCCGCTCAGCGCGACTACGAGCTTCACTCTCTTGACTTCAGCACAGCTTTCTTGCAGGGCAGCCTGCACGAGGAGATCTGGCTGCGCCTCCCACCTGGCTTCACTGGGTCGTTTCCTCCTGGTACCCAGTGGAGCCTCCGGCGGCCAGTCTACGGTCTCCGCCAGGCGCCCCGTGAGTGGCACGACACACTGAGGACTACACTTGCGGCTCTTGGGTTTGCTCCTTCTACTGCCGACCCGTCGCTGTTTCTGCGCACCGACACCTCTTTGCCGCCGTTCTACATCCTCGTGTACGTCGACGAGTGGGTCTTTGCCACTGCTGACACTGCTGGACTCGCCCACGTGAAGTCCGAGCTGCAGAAGAGACACACGTGCACAGACCTGGGTGAACTGCGCAGCTACCTTGGCTTGCAGATCACCCGGGACAGAGCACAGCGCACCATTACCCTGACTCAGTCACACATGGTGCAGCAGATCCTTCAGCGCTTCGACTTCACGTACTCCTCGCCTCAGGCCACTCCTCTGTCTACTCGCCACTCGCTCTCAGCTCTGCCTTCGGATGAGTCCGTAGAGTCGAGTGGCCCGTACCCAGAGCTTGTTGGCTGCCTCATGTAGCTGATGACCTGCACTCGACCTGACCTTGCATACCCTCTTAGCATCCTGGCACGCTATGTTGCTCCTGGGAGACACCGACCAGAGCACATGGCTGCAGCGAAGAGGGTGTTGCGCTACTTGTGCAGTACGTCGGGCATGGGGCTAGTGCTTGGAGGGCGGCGTCCAGTGGTCCTCACTGGGCACGCAGACGCTTCTTGGGCTGACGACCAGGCTACGCAGCGGTCGTCACAGGGTTACACCTTCAGCCTTGGTTCCGGCTCTGTTTCGTGGCGGTCTACCCGCTCGTCTTCTGTTCTCGGCTCCAGCTGTGAGGCTGAGATCTACGCAGGGGCCATGGCTGCACAGAAGCTACGCTGGCTCACCTACCTACTGACTGACCTAGGAGAGCCGCCTCGTTCTCCTCCAGTTCTGTACGTAGACAACAAGGCCATGCTGGCCTTGTGTCGGGAGCACAGACTGGAGCACAGAACGAAGCACATTGCTCTTCGCTACTTCCTTGCTCGTGAGCTGCAGCAGCGTGGTCAGCTGCGTCTTGCCTACGTGGCCTCTCAGGCCAACACTGCTGATATCTTTACCAAGGCACTTCCGCCTTGTGATCATCAGCGCTTTTGTACGATGCTAGGTCTTGTGCCTACTTGGCCTCACTTGCTCACTTCTTGACCTTGCCTGTACTGTGATCTATCTATACCTGCACTTGCTTGTTTACCTTTATATATATTCTTGCATGTGAACTGGCCTTGTGGCCTTGAACTTGTGCTCGGAATGTGTGGTGACGTTGTGATCCACCCTGAGCTTGCTGTGCTTTGCTTGACTGGTCTTGTGACCTCTTGTTCTCCCCCACTTTGCCTATGGGGGTGTGTCAAACTTATATGGTATAGTTTGTGTAGGCTGTAGTGGGGTAGATAATATGGGGTACAACACTTTTAGGTTTTCCTACTTGTACCCACCTGTTTTCCTAGTGCATTCATTCCTCGTTCTTTCACAGGGTCTTGTCCGTAATTCAAGTAAAATGGTGATTGTTGGGTCGTGGCGGAAGGTGAGTTGTTGTACGCGAACTCGATGAGTGGAAGCTGCTGTTCCTAGGTGGTTGGGTCGTCGCACGTGGCTCGGATGAGTTGCTCCATGGTCTGGTTTGTTGTTTCTGTCTGTCCGTCGGTTTCGGGGTGGTACGAAGAACTGAACTGTAGTCGCGTGCCGAACTGTTTCCACAGGTTCCGCCAGAAGTTGCTGGTGAATTTCGTGTCTCGGTCGCTGATGATCGCTGTTGGTATCCCGTGCAGTCGAACGACGGTGGCGATGAATAGGCGAGCTGTTTCTTCGTCTGTAATTGATTTCTTGCAGGCTGCGAAGTGTGCCATTTTCGTCAGTCGATCGACGACGACCAGGATCGCGTCGTTCCCACTCGCTCCGGCCGGTAACCCCGTGACGAAGTCCATCGACAACTGCTGTCAAGCACGCTCTGGGGGTGGAATCGGCTGCAACTGTCCTGCCGGCCGCTTCCGTGATGACTTCATGATCTGGCGAGTGGGACATGATGCCACGTGATGTTGAACGTCGGTCAACATTTCAGGCCAGTAATAATACCGCTGCAGCTGCTGCCGTGTTTTTTCTACCCCGAAATGCCCCGAGGTAACTCCGTCGTGTGCTTCCTATAACAGTAATTCCCGTAGCAGTACCCTGGTACCCAGATGCGGTCGGTCCCGGCTTTTACGTAATAGACTCCCCTTGCTGCTGCGAACTGCTGCGAATTTCCTCCTATGAAGAATGGATCCGTTTGGTACCCGTGGGTAAATAGGCCTCTCAGTAGTGGGCTGGTCTGGGCAAGTAGTATTGCGTGGAGCTGGGCAGTGGGGCGGGTAAGTGCGTCGGCGATGTTCGATGCCCCTTTTTAATAGGTAACTGTATAGTGGAAGTTTGACTCGAGGAAATCGAGCCAGCGAAACTGTCGTGGGTTGAGGTGTGGCTGTGCGCGGAGGTACTGTGTGATTTATGGTCTGTCCGTACTGTCACGTCTGCGCCGGTCAAGTAATAGCGCCATACTTTGAATGCATGCACGATCGCAAGCATTTCGCGGTCGTGTATCGGGTAATTCTTCTCGAGCGGATGCAGTTTTCGTGACTCGTATGCGATGGGCTGTAGGCCGTTGTCCAAATCCTATAGCAGTACTGCTCTGATGGCGATGTCACTTGCGTCTGTAACTACTTCGAATGGGCGGTGTGGGTCGGCGATGCGTAGGACAGGTGGTGAACAAAGAATATTTTTCAGGGCAGAGAAGGCAGCATGCTCTTTCTCCCCCCACGTAAAAGCGACCCCCTTCTGTAGTAAGTCCGTCAGCGACGCAGTTAACCGTGCCATGTCGGGGACGAACTGACGCACGTAATTGACGAACCCCAAAAAGCTCCGCAGTTCCGCGATATTCGTCGGGAGGTGCCAGACTTTTACCGTGTCCAACTTCTTTGGGTCAATTTCGACCCCAGCCTCCGAAATGACGTGCCCCAAAAAATCGAGCCTGTCGTGAAAAAACTTGCACTCGGAACCCTTGGTCAGTAGCCGATGTTCGTCTAAAATTTTAAATACTGCTTCCAAATCTGCTAAGTGCTGCTGTTTGTCGCGATTGTAGACGAGGATGTCATCGAGGTAAACTATCACGCATTTATCTAAAAGCGACCTAAACGCTTCGTTCATGGTCATCTGAAAAGTCGCCGGTGCGTTGGTTAGCCCGAAGGGCATCACGGTGTACACGAATGACCCGTATCTAGTCCGAAAAGCTGTTTTGGCGCAGTCCGATGGTAACCCCCCCGTAAATCTATTTTTGAAAGAACCCTTGCTGTTCGTAGTTGGTCTTTTAGTTCGTCGGCGCGGGGAACGGGGTACCGCAATTTGACTGTTACCCTGTTGAGCGCTCTGCAGTCGATGCACGCCCCGTGGCGTGCGACGTATTTTTGCGCGGCGATTTACTCTCTGGCGCGCGCCCCGAGGCGCGCGGCCCCTTTTCTTCCTGGCGCGCCGGCCCCGCTGGACCTGCGCGCCGCACCCCGTCGACCCTCGCGTCGCCTCAGGGGACCCGCGCGCCACCCCCGTCGACCCTCGCGTCGCCCCCGGGGACCCGCGCGCCACCCCTGGAGCCGTGCGCGACCCCCCCGCTGCCTCGTCGCGGCGCCCTGGGGAGCCGCGCGCGGCCCTTCGCTGCCCCGTGGTGGCGCCCTGGGGGCCGCGCGCCGTCCCCTTCACCGTCCCCCGCGCTCCTCCCCCTTGCCACCCGTTTTAGGGTTTGGGGGTGGGGAGTGTGGGGGTGGCGGTTGTGGGGGTGCCGGTTGTGTGCGCCGTCCCTTACTCCTCCTCCTCCTCCGTCTCCCGCTGCTGCAGCTGCCGCTCAGGGGGGTGGGTGTGTGGGAGCCGAAGGAGTGGTGCTAGGGGGGTGACGTGGGAGTGGAGCTAGGGGTGCAGCAGGGGGTGTGTGATAGGGGCGTGGGGCAGCTGGGGGAGGTTGAGTGGAGGCAGCCGTCGTGTCGTCAGCAGCGCCAGTAGTCCGGAGGCTACAATCTCCGGTAGTCACCAGTCGCCTGTGGGTCAGTTGCTCCAGTCAGGAGGCTACAATCTCCGCGGAGCCAGTTACTCCTGTAGTCCGGGCCTTTGCTTCAGTATCCACTGAGCCAGCAGCTCCTGTGTGTCTGCAGCTTCAGCAGTCGCCTCCCATCTTCTCGCCCCCACAGCCTCTCCTCCTCCTCACTTGCCCTCTGTGATAGCCTTTAGCTTTGCTTATCATTGTGAACTATTGCTATACATGCTTCTCGTGCTGATTACACCCCACTTTGGCTATGGGGGTGTGTCAGAATGCTGTATTTGTCTAGCCTGCAGTGGGGTACTCTATAGCGAGTACAACCCAACTTAGGGTTTCCTATATGTACTCAACTGCTTGCTAGTGCAACCTCTCTTTTTCTGCTTCTAAACTTTCTGCTCGTAATTGTGACAGTGGGTGCGCCCATAACCCCCCTATGCCGACGTGCCTATAACCCTTCCCTAGGATCAATCGGGGATCACCAGTGGACCTCTGACAAAACCCTCCGTCTTTTTTCGGCGTGAACAGTATCGGTGCGGCGAACGGTGACGAACTCGGTCGGATGAATTTCTTCTCTAACAGGTAATCTAACTGCTTCCTCAGTTCGTCGAGCTCGGGCTGTGTCAGTCTGAACTGGCGCTGTACGGTTGGTTGTGCCCCCGGTTCTAATTCTATTCGGTGGTCATGTGCTCGCTGAGGTGGCAGTCCCTCCGGAAAATCGCCAGGAAAAATCTCCGGGCATCGTTTCAACTGTTCCTATAGTTCGGGCGGTACCGCTGCCAGCGGTTTCTTGAAATCACTCGGCTGCTCTACTTCTTCTACCACTGCAATGTCTACTGCGTACACGTCGGCTCCAGCGGCGACAGCCCGTTTCATGGTGACGGCGTTGACGTGTACCGTTGAAGATTCAGGCGACTGCCAGCGAGGTAGTTCGACCCAGTTACCGCTACTTCGTACAGTGCAGCTACCCGTCGTCCAGTCATTTCGCGGGTTATACCGTCGCAGCCAATCACGTCCCAGTAAAATGTCGTGCCCATCCAGTGTCGTCGCGAGCATTTCCTGTGTAAACCCAACATTCCCCCGCAGCGGACTTTGACTCTCTCCACCTTTTCCCATATGGCCAGTGGCGTGCCATCAACTAAGTGTGCATCTTTCTCTGGTAAACACCGGCTAAGTGTCAGTTGCAGTTTCCGTGCAGTTGCGGTATTAACTAAACTGTGACTTGCTCCTCCGTCGATAAAAATCTTCACTGCTACTCCCTGTATTTTCCCGTGGATCAGTAATGGGCAATCCAACGCTGTACCCTCCTTATTCGTCCGAGCCCGATCGATAGCATGAATCGGTACTGTGACTCGGTGAGGGTCGGTGGGGTTGGGCAAGCAGGCACTCTCGTCAGTAGTTGGCCCGATTCCTACTGACTGCTGGCGTTTCCCTGCCTTGGAGACTCCCTCCCATGCTCTGCTCCGCGGCGCCTCAGCTCCTCTGGGCACTCACTCTTGCAATGTCCCGGCCTGTTCCAAGCAAAGCAGCACCCCTTAAACGGCGCGGCAGCTGCATTTGTCGCAACGGCATGTACGGTGGCGTGCTCGATCGGTCCCCAAGGGTGATGTCCGTAGTAGGACCCCGGTCTCGGACGGCGCAAAATGTCAATTTTCTCGGCGAGCGCGAGGATCTCGTTGAAATTCGAGAGTCCACGTAGCATGATTTCTTGCGAGATGTCCTGCTTCAACCCTCCGGCGTAACGGTCCACCCGCTCCGCTTCGTGCATGTAGCCGACTTGCTCGCATAATGCGAGAAAACTGCTCGTATAGTCTTGGACCGACCCGAGCTGCCGCCAAGTACGTAGTATCTGACGCGCCGAAATAGAAGTCGCGATTGGCTCGAAGCGCGTCCGAAGCCCTGCGCACCATGCATCCCACGTGCTGTACTGGGCGGTTTCACAGAATGAGCTCCAGGTGACGGCTGGACCCGCGGGCCCTTCCTCTTGCGACGGTGGCTCGTAGGCGCGTGGCGATGTCACGATGACTCCCCACCAGTCCATGGCGGGGCCCCTCAGTAGCGAGACGGCGTATCTAATCTTCGATGCGTCCGACTCGACATAATTTGCGTCGAAGAATACGTTCATCGTGAAGACCCATGACTGAACCGTCGGACCTCCACGCTGGCTCGGGTCGAAATAGGGCGGGGGCTGCGGCTTGAGTGGCATTGGCACCATGATGGCGTGGTCGCCGCTTGTCGCCGTAAATTCCACGTGCCGACGGGATTCGCGAGGCTCCCGCGGGCTTGGCGCGACCCTGTTCCTTTCCATGCCAGGCATCGAGTGGGCGGTGCCATCATTGGCTGCGCCTGAGCATTGTCCCACGCTGTCATCCTGTGTCGGTGTGCCTGATGAAATGATGATCGGCTCCTCCGATTGTGCAGGTGCATTTGCAGGTGCGTGTGGTGGCGCTGGAGTATTCACCGTGGATTGCTGACGCGCGGAGTCACGTTCCGCCGTGAGCGTCGCAATTTCGAGCGCCGACTCCTCAACTTGGCGCACGAGACGGTCGAGTTGCTCCTGCGTTAGTGTCGCTAGAGTGAATTGGGCCATGGCGGGGGTGTCGCACAAGCTCAGTGAGAGCCTCTGTCGTGGCCGTGCGTGCTTACGAGAGAGCACTACGACCGGCGGTGCTGTGTCGCTGAGAGACATCTACCCCCCCAAAAAAAAAATGAGATAGTGGGGAAGCGAAGGTGTGGGTGCGGTCCGAGAAGAGATCGTAGGCTCTGAATACTAGGTGTTACGAGTGCAATTGAGTGATCGAACGAGAATTGCACTATCGAAGCAAGAGTACAATGAGCAAAGGCATGAGCGAAGAATATATAGCGAAACTACAGTGGTAACGGTAATGAACTGTGATTGACGCGCGACGGGCCTGGAACTGAGGTTGGGAAAATGTCGAGGCGGAGGCCCGGAGCGCGGGTTACCCGCCGAGCCGTGAGGTCGGGGTGCGACGTGCGAAGGTGGCGGGAGGATTGTCGATACGAGGGTTGCGAGTGGTAACGGTGCTGACTGTGGTGCTACAGTGGTGTACGCGCTGAGCAGGGACGCGAAGTAAGGAAAAGGAATTTTCCTTACAGGTAACTGGAAGAAACCCTCGCCCAAGATGACTATGATTCTGGTTTTTCCCGCTCGCGTCAGACTAAATTGACGAATCTTGAAGCAGAAACCTCTGACACACTCTCTGAGATTCTGACACAGTTTTACGAAATTCTGACACACTTTCCGATTTTCAAGCTAGTTGCGAAAGCGTAAGTGTTGTAAAAACAAAATTTTATACAAAACTGATATTCTGGCGCTCTTTTCGCAAACTGTTTGTACTTCTTTTCTATCATTCAGCCGGGGCAAACAAATCTATACCCCTTTCAGATGGCAAATGAATTTGGGAGCATCAACCCTAAACTCCTTTCGACAAGGCGTTTATGGTTCTTTTTTTTTAAATGAAACATGTAATTCTAAATAGGTATATCTTTCCCATGTCAGAATATTATGTTTCTCTAGTCTGCAGTGGGGTACTCTATAGTGAGTACAGCCCTTTTAGGGTTTGCTATATGTATCCCAATGTTTGCTAGTGAACCCCTCTCTCTCATTCATTCTCGTTCTAAGTTTCTCATGGTATCAGAGCTGGTTCCCTCCTGGGACTGTTCCCTCCTAAGGGCCCACCACTTAAAACTTTTTTTTCCTAACCTGCCCGAAGCGCCCTTCGCGCTCGGCCTGCCCTACCCTTTCGCGGCCCCTTCGCGGCCTGCCCTGCCCTTTGCGGCCCCTACGCGGCCCCCTTTGCGGCCCCTTCACGGCCCCGTCGCGGCCCCCTTGCGGCCCCTTAGCGGCCCCGTCGCGACCCCCCGTCGCGGCCCCCCGTCGCGGCCCCCTGTCGCGGCCCTTCTGTCGCGGCCCCCCGTCGCGGCCCTCCGTCGCGGCCCCCCGTCGCGGCCCCCCGTCGCGGCCCTCCGTCGCGGCCCCCCGTCGCGCCCCCCCGTCGCGGCCCTGCCCCGTCGCCCGCCGCGGCCCTGTCGAGGCCCTGCCCCGGCCCTGCCCCGACCCTTAACGGCCCTGCCCCGGCCATGCCCCGTCGCCTGTCGCGGCGCACCGGGGACCCGTGCACCGCCCCCCCCTCTTTTCCCGTCGCCTGTCGAGGCGACCTGAGGGGGCCGCGAGGGGGGGGGCCGCGCTTCGCCCCTTCTGCCGCCTGTTCTGGCGCCCTGGGAGGCCGCGCGTCGCCCCCCCCCCCGTAACCTCCCTACCCGCCATCCCGTCCTGCCCTGTGTTAGGGTTTGGGGGTGGCGCGTAGGGGGTGGCGGGTGTGTGGTCTCCCCTGCTCCTCCTCCTCCTCTGTCTCCCACTGCTGCAGCTGCCGCTGAGGGGGGTGGGTGTGTGGGAGTTGACGGAGTGGTGCTAGGGGGTGGGGTGTGAGTGAACCTAGGGGTGCAGCAGGGGGTGTGTGAAATGGGGGTGGGATAGTTTGGGGAGGTTGAAGGGGGTTGGCCGCCGTGAAGCCCGCAGCTCCAGTCGCCCGTGAGACCGTTGCGCCAGTCGCCCGTGAGCCCGTTACTCCAGTAGCCCGTGTGCCAGTTGCTCCAGTTGCCAGTGTGCCAGTTGCTCCAGTTGCCCGTGTGCCAGTTGCTCCAGTTGCGCCGTGTGCCAGCAGCTTCAGCTGCCGCCCACTACCTCCTCTCCTCTCATAGTCCCTCCTCCTCTACACTTGCCCTCTGCGATAGCCTCTAGCTTTGCTTACATTTGTGAACTTTAAACTGTTGCTTCTTGTACTTGTGCTCAGAATGTGTGGTGACATTGTGATCCACCCCGAGCTTGTTCTGCTTTGCTTGTTGTGCTGATTACACCCCACTTTGACTATGGGGGTGTGTCAGAATATTATGTTTCTCTAGTCTGCAGTGGGGTACTCTATAGTGAGTACAGCCCTTTTAGGGTTTGCTATATGTATCCCAATGTTTGCTAGTGAACCCCTCTCTCTCATTCATTCTCGTTCCAATTGCACATCCCACATGCAAAAAAAATGAACAACGTTGCAGTACTTATAAAAGGTAAAAGCCACGAGGTCCTGTCGCGGAATTCGTTTTTTTTTTTTTTAATCATTTTCAAGTTCGCAATCATGGTATCAAAATATGATTTGAACCGTTTTTGTACGAGCTATATATTTAGACTTTGAAACTTTTTGGTCCGTGGTAATAGAAGAAACGGGGGGCCCTTCAAAGTCGCGGCGGGACTTGTTCAAGAAAGATAAAACTGTGCATAAAAGCGGGAATCCCCTGGCGTGGCCACTCGAGTAATTATCACCAAATTTGGTGGCCCCTCGAGTAATTCGAGGCCACGCGAGTAAGAATGAATCACCGAACCAGGTTTTAAAGTAATTATCTCGTTTTGCAGATTGAAATGTCGCGACGCTAGGATAGGCAATGACGCTTACTAGGCGCAACTGGTTCCGGACACGCCAACAATCTGAGATGCCGCGGGAATCTCACGCGCGAAAAAGATATGGCTTTGAACGAGCGGAGGTATACCATCTGTACGATTGGCACTGACTGCGACGCGGGTTCGAAATCTGAATGTGCGCCATCGGTAAGTAGGATTGTGAAGGTAGATAGGGAACAGTTGAGTGATGTTGAATGGTTCTGCTCGTGAATCGTGCTGCGTTTCAAATTGTCATGCAGGGTAACCAGAGCCCGCCTCACTCAACGATGTGCGTAGGAAGTGCGAAAAAACAGCTCCGTACGAATCTCGTCACGTAAGCGAAAGTACATCCCTATTCAGCGAGAGGTTTGTCTTGTGCGAGATTTCATTTTTTTCGTCCAATAAGGGTCCCATTACACACACTCCATATTTGTCCTGCTACTGTTCTTACGAAGTTGCAACTGGGGGTGAGGGGAGGAAACATCGGACGAAACCCTAACTCCACTCGCGCAGCCATCCTTTCTTTCAAGTCACCCAACCCCTGAAGGTCACCACCGCCTCTCCACCTACCCCCGACTATGTCGTCACCTAGGCCATCACATAGGTTTCTAACTAGCGCAGATAATAGCAGACCCAGCTTACCCTCGTACTATACCGGACGACTGTCAAACCGTTGCCGATTAGGCTGGTTCCTGTCAATCGACTTCGTCTCGGCGCCAGGTAAGTCGGTTTTCCTCCTCAACCTGCTTCCGCTGCTCACCTTGCTCACCTTGATTACCTCGATCTCATTTGCTAACCCTGTACCGACATACAAGGAACAGGTCGCAAGTCTGGCATACCGAAACACATCCCGTCTTGGCATCCTCCGCGCTTCTCATCCCAGCTTCGCCTTTTGCTTCCCCTTTTTGAACTCCCACGGATCTTCCCGCTCGACGGCCCGGCGGACCTCGCTCGCATTTCCACGCCTCGACCTCCCACGCTCGCGATGGCAGCAAGGAGCCTCGCTCAAGCTGCGCTGCCGCCTAGAGACATTTCAGCACTGCTGGCCGCACCCTACGGCTCCCACGCCGCTGCCAACGGATAACCCCCCGCCTCCGGATAACCCCCCGCCTCCGCCAGTAACTTGGCACTGCGCACACGCGTTGTTTTTCGTCGCTCTCCCCTCTCTCGTTCCCGCGTATACATGGAATCGCTTGAAATGTTACTGCTGGCTTTGTTTATTGGTGCTTCCCCCCCGTTTACGTACACCCCACTTCTTCCTCCGACTCGCCTGCCTTTTTCCTCGCCGAGACTCCAGCCTGCGCGCCGCCTCGGAACTGCGCAATCCGGGTATACGCGCACCGTGCTACCGCGCGGTTAACATCTGACCGTCACCCTTTTTGTACTTTTGGCAGCGGTGGCAACCTCAAGCTTGTCTGCGCTACCCCACCTTCGCATACTTACAGGTAAGCGACGCCGTACCCCCTCCTGCCCTTCTCAGTCTTTTTCCGCTCTGCCGTTTCTTAAAACCTCATGGCTACATACTTCCCCGCTATCTTCGCCATGTCCCTCTCCCTTTCGCTTCGATGCTCCCCACCTTGTCGTTCTACCCCTGCGTATGTGCCGTACCTTCGGACTCGGGCTGCCGATTAGGCGCCCAGTCTATCCCTGACTCGGAACGCCGATTAGGCGCCCAGTCTACCTTCGTGAATCGTTGTGGCCAACGCCGTTGCGTTCACACCCTCGCACTTGACACTGTTTGCGATTGGCCCCGTGACTCGGGAAGCCCCTCGGGCTCCCAGTCAGCTCTCTTAGACCGCCCTGGTCACTGCTCTTGACCTCCCTCCCAATCCCTTGTGCCTCGCGGCCCTTGGTTTCAACCCGCCTCTCACGCCTGCACGCTTGGACAACCGCCCCGTTAGCCTGTCCAACCTTTTTGCCCTGCTTTCAATGTTGCTTAATGACTCGGCTTGTGACATACCTCTCACCTCCCTCAGATGCCCCCCCTCTTCCCCTCCCATGCTTGTGCCCCTTCCCCATACCGCGCCGCCCGCAACCCTTCCCCTGGGGCAGCCTCCTCCCCCAGTGGTGGCTCACTGCGACTGCCTCACCTCCTACCTTCCCTACCCCACCCCGCCCTTGCACCGCCCCTCTGTCCCCCTGGATAATCCTTCCCCTCTCAGGCCTCCCTGGTTCCACCCTGGGCTCTCAGGCGGCCCTGATATCCTGCTGCTCTACCTTCCGCCCTTGCTTATTTTTGTGGCGCCTTCACAAAGCCTCCCAGATTCCCCTGTTTCCTTGCCGCTCTACCTTCCACCCCTTACATATCCTCCCTTGCGGTGCTCTCTGGCCCCCCGCTATGTGTCTGGCAGAAGCCTTTGCTATACATGCTTCCAAGCAATATCTATGCCGTCAAAGAACTATTTCCCTTTGACTGCACCCAAAGCAGCTTCTGCTGCCCCTTGGTTGCTTGCCCCACGATACTGTGCATCAGATCGATACAAGCTTACATGTTTCAAATGCTTCACTTGCTCTTGTGCATTAACTCGTGTCCCAGTCTATATGTTCCACTGCGACACTTGTTCAATTTCTAGCTGGAAACAGGGGTACTGGTACTATACTGTACATTATGGTCAATACGAACTACCAAACGAGCATACAAATGATAGTGCGTCCCCGCACACCTTCATAGCAAGAAGGAAAGACGATCGTACACCTTACTACCGTTCCAACACACAAGCTCCCTTAGTCCACCAATCAATCCCTTTTCTGCACCTTGCACCCTCAGTGCACCTCATGTCAGCCATGCAGCTGCGATGTAGCTCTGGTCGCTTACGGGAAAATCGAGCACGCATATATACTCCAGGCACCCCAAACTCCAAACAAGCACTGCTATTGCAATTCTTAGAACTCAAGGACCCACCGGTACGCCTTCTTAACACACAGACATGCAGACCAATGCCGCCTCGGAACCACGAACCGCACCGAGTCTGGCACGTCTCTGGCCTCACCTCCACCCCTTGCATCCGCCAGCGAAAACTCGTGCTTAAGCCGTGGATACGCAAAATCTCCCGTGCGGTGGCTTTTACGTCGCTTCCATGTTAACACACCTGCGCATCCTATGCATCAACGTGAACGGAATCAACGAACCCCGCAAAATGGACGAGCTTAAATCGTGGCTCTCGCGCCTCCCTGCCCCCACCGACCTCGTCATCCTCATCCACGCCCGACTTATCCGCAGAATCCCCAACCTTGACTTAAAGCTTCGACCGCACGCCTCAGCACTACTCTCTACCGAAAGCGCTACAGGAAGGCCCACGCTCATCGGTGGCGTCTCCATCCTCTCTTTCAATAGGGCCATCTTACTGTCCTCTCTGCTTCCCTCCGCAGATAACAGACTTCTCACCGTACACCTCAATTATCTTCGCGAGCAAATCCGCCTTATCGCCATCTACACCTTTACACAATTCTACGGACGCCGGATATGGTGGACCACTACGCTCGTCCCGGCACTGGAAGCCCCCACCGCCGCCTCTGCGTCCATGCTAGTCGGAGATTTCAACTCTGTCATCCTTCCCATCAGCAGAAACCGCCCTCCTAAAGATTTCGAGGCTCGAGAGAGTGCCTCTTTCGCCAAACTCATGGAGAACCACACACTGGTCGACACTTTTTGTGCACTCCATCCCTCGCCTACTGACGTTTTCTCCTTCTTTGGGAGGCAATGTCACAACACTGCGACACCACCTACCTCCTCCCGACTCGACAGGATATACATCTCTCAGGCCTTCGTACCCCGCCTTGATGCAAGTCCGTACATCCAAACCCGCACGGCAATCACGGACCACCTCTACGCCCCTCTCTGCTCGCTCAAATTCATCAACCTCACAATTGCCCCCCGACCATGGCGCCTCCGACAGCAGCTACTCATGCGCCCCCATGTCTCACAGATCATCGCCTCCGCCCTCGCATTCTTCCCAAGCACCCCTTCCCCGGACTCCTAGGACACATGGAAGCTCGACCTCACCCTTAACCTCAAGCGTTTCTCCAACCAGGAGAGACGCCGCGTCGATGGCACTATCACACATTTGGAACACACCATAGGCTCACTATAGCGGCATGCTGCATACACACCCCTGACTCCGGCAGAGTCTAACCGTCTTGACCAAGCAAGACTCCATCTGGCCAGGTATGAAGCCTCGAAAGCCTCCGAGATTGCGCTCAAAGCCAAGCTCAAAGTGGAAGGGCACAGAGAAATGGGAGTCTCCTCCCTTATCTCTGGCCTCAACTCACGAATCAAGGGCTCGATCATCAGCTCCCTAACCTTACCTAATGGACAGACAACGTCGGACCTCCCCACCATGACCAGCTTGTGCTCTAACTTCTTCCAGACACTCTACAGCGGAAGCAACCCCGCCACCCCTAACAGTGCCTTCTGGCAACACATCCCTCCCCCCTCCATCCCGAACCCCCTACTCCTACACCTCGGCGCCCCCTTCTCCCTAGCCGAAATTGGAAAAGCACTGCTCTCTCTGGCTCGAGGAAAAAACCCGGCCCAGACGGCCTTCCCGGGGAACTCTTTCGGCAATTCGCCCCGCGATTTGCACCAGTTTTCCACTCCCTGCTCTCCCCACCACAGCCTCTCTCTCGCCTACCCCGGTCCATGCTGACCGGACGCACTGTCCTTATCCCCAAAAGGGGTGACTCCTCGCTAGTAGAGAATCTCCGCCCCATCACCCTCATAAACGCTGATTACAAAGTACTCGCTCTGTGTCTTGCTAACCGCCTTCAGCTCGCTCTTCCCCAGCTCATCCATCCATCCCAAACCGCCTTTATTAAACATAGGAAAATCGGAGACACAATCAACGATACCCTCGACATCATGGACTGGGCAGCCTTCTCCTCGACCCCTCTTCTTGCTCTTACGGTGGACTTTCGGAAAGCCTACGACCTTGTCGATCGCCCTTTTCTCCTCCAAGCCTTAGCGGTCCTTGGGCTCCCTGCACCCTTCATCCAATGGGTTCGACTAATGCACTCCGACACGAACACACGAATCTCCGTCAACAACATGCTCGGCCCCACCTTCCCTATCCGTACAGGCGTCCGACAGGGCTGTCCTCTGGCACCTCTACTTTTTGTCTGTGTCATCGAGATCTTTCACCGCTACATGTCCCTCTTCCTCCCCGGCTTCGCTCTGTCCCCCGTGCAGCACCGACTCATGGCATGCTACGGCGATCATGTCACTCTCTTCCTCACCTCAAACACAGAGCTCGGCCTTGCAGTGATACTCTTAGGTGTTTTCGGATCTGTGTCTGGGGAGGTCCCCAATTGGAACAAATGCTCCATTATTCCTTTCAATATCCCCCCCACTGACCTCGTGCACGCCGGAACTATTCCCGTCCGAGCCCCCAGTGAAGCAGAACGCATCCTTGGAATTTATGTAGAACGACTACACCCCGGATCCACCACCTGGACTAAGGCTCTTGCCCGTGTACAAAACACCGCAAAATTCTTGGCAGCCTTACGTGCCACTGTCACGTGCCGCAAATCTCTGTCCTCGATCTTTCTGAACTCTGTCATCTCCTATCCCGGCCGCTTCCAACCTGTACCACCCGACACCATCAAACGACTAGACATATCAGTTGGGAACTTCCTCTCGTCCTCGAAACATAAACAGGATGGCCTCACACAACGCTTCCTCCCCAACGGACTCCTTTACAACTCACCCCAAGACGGCGGGGTTGGGGTGATTGCCCCATCTATCCAAGTCAAAGCCCTCGCTATCCTCACCGAACGTCTCGCCTTCAACCGCTCGCTCCTCAAACCCGACGATCGACCTTTCGGCACCCGCCAACACGAGCGTTTCCTGCTTACAAGTAAGCTCCGCCTCTGACACATTGTCCGAGTCACCAACTTTGACGTTGGCCCCATCTCTGCTCAAGAGTTCTGCTCCCTAGTCCCGGAGGAGTTCCACGACGACGCAACATGCATCCTCCCAGATCTCATCAAGGCTATCAAGCCTCCCTGGTGGGCTGCCCTCCGAACCCCTCACGCCTCCTGTGCCTCTTTTGGAGACTGGTTCATGCTCTCGGACGACCACTATTGCATCTCTCATCTAGCCCTCCATGTCGTCGCCTACACCCCCCCCTCCTCCGTCTCAGCTAATGCCCACCTCGTCTCGCCAGACCATCGCATCACCCGCACCCCAGCAAATACCAGACTCTTCCGTTTACAAGACCCCATAGAGGTGCACGTCAGGCACTGGTGGCTCGCAGGGCCACTTCATACAGGGGCAGGGTTAGGAGCTAGGATAGAACTTCTACAGGACGGCGTCCCCAGCCTCGCCGACATCCGCCGCCTCCTCTACTCAGCACAACCGCTCACTCATCACAGCCGATGGACCCGCGACCTCACCCTTCCTCCTCCTCCTCCTCCTGGCCTTAAGGACCCCTTTCTCGAAGACCAGCCGAGCCGCCAACGGGACATCCTCTTCAGACTCTATACACTTACCCTTCCCTCTGGATCACGCTTCCAATACTTTGACGATCGAGGGGTCTGCCCCCGGTGTCCAGCTGCCATCGTCGAGACACTGCCGCATATCTTTTTTGAATGCTCCTCCGCCGGAAATGTCATCTCGGCCCTCCGCACAGTCGCTGACCGCCACCTTGGACAAACCACCCCCGCCGAACACATCTTCTTTCCGATACAGTCACGGGTTGGACAGTCCCCCCCTTGGAGTCTACTAGTTGGAGCTGCAGTCAAGACGCTGTGGAACAGCCGTTGCGACCACAGGTACCGCAATTCCTCCTCGAGCTTCGAGATCCTGCACCTGATTCTAGCCCAGTTCCTCATCGCCTTCAAAATATATTTGTGGAGAGGCAGACGCCAATCTGCAAAGAAGCATCAACGCATATCCTCTAGCATCAGGCGAGCACAGAAACTCCGACTCCTCTTCGACAGGACCGGTACACCCTCCATTCACCCCGACCTCAGATTCTTATGGCTTCTGGGCAACCCGTTCCGACCACCGTAGCCAGCCATCGTATAGAGCGTCTCCCCAGGCTGCTGGCGGTTGTTCGTTAGGACAAGGAATAACGTGTGTTCCACGTGCTCCTTTTAGGATGCTGGCCACCTCGGCCATGTTTCTAGACAGCTCTATGTTTTAACCTTTGTACATTGATTACAATCAACATATAATCTTGACCTTAACCTTAACCTTAAGAAGTTGCAACTAATGAGATTGGGCCCACGCCCTAATGAGATTTCTACGCAGGGTTTCATTGGTCAAAAAGTCGATGGACCGATAACTCCGCTTGGATTGACGGCCATCGAACCGTTTGCACCTGAATTTTGGGCAGACAAAATCATATTACCCTCTCAGATGGCATGCTGTTTGGGGAGCATCAACCCTAAACACTGGGGGAAAGTGTTTAGGGAGCATCAACCCTAAACACTGGCGGAGGTGTTTGCGACGGGTTTCATATGTTTTTTATGCCTGCCATCGAGGGAGAATCAACCCTAAACACTATGCAAATGGATGTTTGGGATTGATGCTCTCTCTATATAGGTTTGAAAAATGCTTTACACCTGACTGGGCTCAACTGTTTTCGCTCACACAATTGGCTTGTCGTTTTGAGAGATTTAGACCAATGAGCGTCGAACTGCGTAGAAATCGCACCAACGTTGCGCTGTAAACGAAAAACGGGTAGTAGCCCTGCCCCAGGAGTGACAATACTGCGCTTTTGAGGTGTAGTTTCAAAAACCATGCGTTGTCAACTGAAAACCCTAGTTACATCCATACTTGACTGGGCTTTCAGTTGACAAACCACGGTTTTTGAAACTGTAAGCCAATTGCGCAGTTTCATCGCTTCTGGGGCAGGGTTACTGTCCAGTTTTCGATTACAGCGCAGAGTTGGTGCGATTTCTACGCAGCTCGACGCTCATTGGTCTAAATCTCTGAAAACGACAAGCCTTCTGTGTAAGAGAAAAAAGTTTAACTCAGTCAGGTGTTTAACATTTTTCAAGCCCATATAGAGAGAGCATCAATCCTAAAGACCTATTCGCATAGTGTTTAGGGTTGATGCCTCCCTCGATGGCAGCCATAAAAAGAAATATTTTAAACCCGTCGGAAAGGGCAGTAACCCGAAACACTTTTGCCCAATGTTTAGGGTTGATGCTCCCTAAACAAATCCGCCCAGTGTTTAGGGTTGATTCTCCCTAAACAATTCCGCCCAGAGTTTAGGGTTGATGCTCCTTAAACAGCATGCCATCTGAGAGGGTAATATATTTGTCTGCCCAAAATTCTTTGCAAACGGTTAGATAGCCGTCAATCCAAGCGGAGTTGTCGGTCCGTTGACATTTTAACCAATGAAAACGTTACTGCGTAGAAATCTCACTAACTCTGCGCTGTGGTCGAAAACTGGGCAGTAACTGTGCGCCAGAAGCGACAGTGCTGCGCTTTTGGCGTATAGTTCCAGTAACAATGCCGGATCAACTAAAAACCCTACTTGACTCCATGTGTGTGTGTCCGACAGAGTCATGTCATGCGATGCGACAAATTTGTTGGACAACATCAGCGGCATCTGTGATGTATTTGGTTCGACACGGTGCTTTGAGGCTCGAAGACGGTACCATATGGTTCCCGGCGCTTTCACAAGGCATTGTGAACAGTTTACAGCAACAGCAATTTATGGACACCATTGCCTCACTGGCAAGGAAACTGGGCAGTGGCCAACCTCAGATGCTTGTCACTTCGATCTTGTTGAGGTGACACAGTGACATATAATTGTATTGTACAGAAGAAGAAACTGTTACCAACTGTGATTATGTATTTGTGTGTGATTATGCCAAAACGTTTGAACAACTTCGCCAGAAAACCGTGCTGAGAGGAGTACAGATGTTCCGGGTTAGAGGCCTTCGCTGAGAGAGTCTCTTTTCGCCTAGGGTTGGCCCGAATTCTATAGTCCCGTTTTTGACGGGAAATTTGGCAGCTTGACCGAATCAGCTCCGCAGCCAATCAGAGGATCCAGATCAAACCAGCCCAACATTCATGGAAAACAATGAAGAAGGGATTATCGATTCGATATTTTAACTTTGAAATTGTAAGTAATTGTTTCTCTTGACCGCGAATACTTCTCAATCCGGTCGCGCTGACTCCAGCGCGATCGACGATGACATCTCATTTATCTCGCTTACTGGGTGGAAATTAAGTTTTTGGGTTACTATTCGACCCCCAAATCATAGTTGATTTTGTTTTTTTTTTTACCGATAGTCATGCGACATTGATCAGCGTGGAAAACCGTGCGACTGGAAGTTGAAGCAAGCGCGGTCCAAATCTAAGTAAATGCCAAACTCCAGAAACTAGTAGCAAAACAACCACTCTTCATGCAATTTCCTGAACGGGACTACAAGTATCGCGTTTTGCCTGGGGTTTGAAGGTTTTGCCACATAGTCCGCATGCTGCGATGTTGATCTGTCAGACTATAAACAATAACAGTTGTAGTAATATACAGCTGTTTTTTCGTTATCGTTACACCTTCAACATTGGTGGCTTAGATTTGGTTTTTAGGCGCTTATTTTCACCTTCGACACGTAGTCAGGCGTGGAAAGTCCCTTTCCGAGACCTGAAAAAGGTTACGCGCTGCTGACTCGTCAAGAAAAAAACACGACTTGAGCCAAATTTGCGAGAACAATGTTAGAATTGAATTCGACCCGCCATGTGCGGAGAATTTAGACAGCCCATGTGCGGAATAAAATCCAAGTCAGAAAGCAAAATTTCAGAGAGCAAATTCCAGAGCCTAACAATGCACTTGAACAATTAAAGAGGAGGTTACAATAAAGCATGTAATACAAGATTTGTTGATAGACACTCACACAATCTAAAGGAAACAAGTTGTATCATGATTGAACAAAACCTTTGAGATAATTGTATTAGTTTTGTGATGGGCCAGATTGAACCCCTTCCGTGTACCGTAGTTTCAGCCCCCACTCAGTCAACTCCCTGCATGCCGACAAACGGTATCAAAATACAGGATAAGAATCTAACATACAGAACGTGTACTGGGAACTTTCCACAGGTTGTGAACTGGACCTTTCGAGTGATCGTGATTTGTTACACGGAGTTGTCATCTCGTTTCTGGTAACTCGCCCTACATATCAATCGATATCAAACTAGTAGGGGCACCCTACCACACTCGTCCAGTCTGCCCCCTCATTATATAACCTACACCCTCACCTCAACCTCCAGTCGCCTCTTCCCCACCCCGCCCCCCTCCCCCCTTCCACCCACCCCACCACCCCCTCCACCCCCCTCTTCCCCCTTCTCGAAAGCTGCACAAACACATGCGCGAGGAATTCACAGCAAGATTACTCAGGTGGCTCTTGGTCCTGGAGAGGTAGCAAGCAGAAGAGTACCTAAATTAGGATGAGGTCAACTCTGGTCTGGAAGCTCCTTATGCAGGGTGATGGAGCAAAATTTGTGGGAGAGTCGTAAAGCCGCGAAGGATCGTGTTGGTCTGTTGGACCGCCTATGGTCGAATCTGTTTTTTTTGTCAGATCTCAGACGCATGAAGTTCAGGACTCGTAAAAACAAAGCACGGTGTAGTGTGTTTGCAGCAGACTTTTGAGGGTTCTTTCTACGTATATCCAGAACTTCTCGGGATAGATATACATCCTTTCTCAAAAGCGATTTTATTTCCGTTATTGGCTCCTTGAAGCAGAGCATCGCGGAAAAGAAATCAAGCTCTTTTGACGATATATTTCAAGCACCCTAAACGGGAAACTCAAAATGAAATGTACATGCAAGAATCCAAACGAGCACACGCAGCTCATTTGTTCAATGGGGGTACCATGAGGGCAGAAGTACAGTAACCGAGGGCATCGCCTATGGAGCTTCGTCACCTCGAGCTTCATTGTCACCCCTAGAGCTTGGTCGCCCCGAAAACTCTCACCTCGAGAGAACTCGTTTTTGAACGCGGAGCCGCTACTTTCCTCTCACCCCCTACTCCGTGTTTGAGAGTCATGTTCACCTGTTGTTTTGCATAACACCTCTGTCCACTGCTGATGAACTACATATTGGTTGTCCAAAACGCGTTTTCTTTCATCACAGCTCCTGTCGGATTGTTTCTTGGATATAAAGGTCGTAAAGCTCGCTGCGAACGAGGCGAGATCTTCCGTCCTCAATACGTGTCGGACAGTTCAGGAGTATGTGACGAATCAGAGGCATTTTTCAGCACAAGAGCATTTTATCCGACGCCACCAAGGTGTGCCGTCTTAGGACGTTCTAAGAGCTGGAGATCCAGGTGCCTCCTCCTCTTGCACATTGCGAATGACGAGCCGTCGTAAATCTGCGACCTCATCCTTCCACCAGCATCCCAGCAATACCTCAATTCCTCAATATCTCAGCACCACGATTCCGCTCGTAGAATCATATCCCTCCTGCAAGTCTAGGATCTCCAAAGCAGCATCCCAGCCGTGGCTGGGGGATTTGGTCGAATCGCCTGACACCCCGCTTGATCCGCTGGTAGCGACGGGATCTCAAGAGAATCTTTGTGCCTTGGCCGACCCTACCATTACCCCTACGTTCGACTCTGAAAAACTTTTACGGGCCGTTTCGTCAGACGATAGCTCTTCAATGCCGTCGCGGCGCGCCGGTGCTGTCTTAGGTGCGAATGCAGATGTATGGCGGCCTCCGCAAAGGCCGCCGCATCATGCGATGGATTTCGTTCCCGATCATCCCGGGCCTCGAGGGAATGGCACCCAACGAGGCCATTCTTCGAGTGTGCAGCCGCATTCGCACCAAAACAGCTTTGACCAGTACGGCGGGAACGACGGAAACGGCGGAAACGGCGGGATCGGCGGGATCGGCGGAATGGGCGAGGGCGACGGGATTGGCTTAAGCGGCAGATACCGAGCAGCAGTACCGCCCCAGAATCTTCCCCCAGATTTGGACCCGTGGGAAATGGCGAACGCTTGCGACCTTTGGGCGGAAACTTACGAGGGGCCGATTCACGGGACCGGCGCGCCGGGGCCTGATGTGTCCCGTTTCGGCACAACCGGCGACGGAACTGCGTGGGCGATTCCAGTCGGCGACGACGACTATTACGACGACGGCTCGTCGTCACTCCCTCCGTTCCCCGCGGAAGAGCGGTACGAGGAGGCGATTTACGAGTCGACTCAAGAATCGGCGTCACTGCCTCCGCTCATTGCGGGAGCGGGAGCGCCGTACCAGGGCCTCGGCGCGCTGAACCGCTCCGCGACGACATCCGAGCTCGCGACTCCCGCGAGACGCGGCGGTGGATATTTTGAACCCGAGCCGACGAACTTAGCGGCGGGAAGAGCTGAGATGACCACCCGCAAGGGCAGGCGATCATTCGACGCGCGCCTCGACTACGATTCTAGAGACGACGACGCGTTGACGTCGCGCATCGGCGGCGGCGTGTCAGGCGCTCACGTAGCGGGAGCGGCTTTTCGCGACGTGGCGGATGGGGCCTTTGTCGCAGAGGGAGCATCGCAGCAGTGGGACGGCGTCGCAGATGTCGCAGATCATGTCGCCATGCAGGATGCGGCGGGCAGCCGCTGGGATGCGATGATGGCCGAAGGAGGGGAGGATGAGGAGGAATGCGAGGAGGAAGAGGAGGGGGAAGAAGAGGAGGAAGAGGAGTGGGACGAAGAAGAGGAGGGCGAAGCTGAGGGCCACGAGGAGGCGGGAGAGGAAGAGGACGAGGCCGATCTGTGCTTGAATCGAGCCAAGACCCTCCCGCTGCTTCACGTTTCGCGCACTGCGTCGTCGGAAAAGTCGGCGGAGCGAGGCTTGCCGGGGACGACGGTGGGCGCTGGCAATACGGCTGGCGACGAGGGAGACAACGACGATGACCTGTATCCTGGTGAGTTACTAACGCGTACGAATTCCTGGTTGTCCCCAGTGATGAGTGAGCGACTTTCTCTTTGGCGATGGAAACTGGATGTTGGCGTCTCTAGAATATTAGTTCTGTAGCAAAGGAAGGTTTGTCTCAAGGTAGCTCCAACCAAGTCATAACCCATCCATTCCATCCTCGTTACAAGGGAGATGCAAACACAAGCAAGACAAACAACCAGACCTCAATTCTACCCATCCATTCCATCCTCAATCTCTTGCCGTTCCTGCGGATTGGTTTCTCCCATACCTCTCCGTCACGGTGCCACACCCCATCTTTCCGAACCTCGTCGGCCCGATCCCGGACCTCACCATGCCGAACCTCACCATGCCGCACCACCCCCGCCCCTTCCCCACGCCGCAGAGCTACGCGCGTGCCACACAGCGCGTGGCCGCCTCCAGCAGCAAATGGCGCCTCCGCCTTACGCGCGCGGCGCTGAGTCAGCGGGGTTCGTTGAGCATCACCACGGGCATCATGGGGATCCTCGTTATAAGGAGCATCGCTACAGTCCGCAGGCTCAGGTTGGTGGTCAGGTTCAGGCCCAGGGTGAGAATATGTTTCGTCAGGAGCAGCTATGGGAACAGCATCATCAGCAGCAATCGTGGCACCAGCAGCAACAGCAGCAGCAGCAGCAGCACCACCAGCAGCAGCAGCATCATCACCACCAGCAGCATCATCAGCCGCAGCAGCAGCGCAGCCAAAGCCATCGCCGCACGTTTTCCGACGTTTCTGACGTCATCATGACGTCCGGCCACGTGGCAGCGAGCCCGTGCGACCTGCAAAGGTCCCCCCTTCCGCCGCCCCATCACAAAGCTCACACACACGCTGCTGCTGCTGCTGCCGCTGCCGCTGCTGCAAACTATGGTGCGGAGAGGAGTCCGAACGGCCGATTCACAGGGGCTGTAGCGGGTGGGGGAGTAGCAGGCGCGGATGTAGCAGAGTGGGTACCGCCGCCCCCAGGAGCGCCCCCCCCTCAGCTGTCACCTGGGTGCCAGCGTCCAGGGGCGGATGTAGCGGCCTGGATATCACCTTCCCCAGTTGGCACCGGGAAGCAACGCGTGCACCGCCGCACAGTCTCTGACCTCTCTGATGTGATGCCGGCTGGGGTTGCTGGCGCTGACATGGCTGTAGCGGCTGCTACAGCCAGCGGGAACGCTGCGGCAGGTGTTGGGCCGGCTGGGCGTGCTGTTGCTACAGCCGGATACGGCAATTCTGACAGCTATCGTGGGGCCGGGGTGAACGTGCCGTGTAGCAGAAGCAGCAGCGGCGGCAGTGCTGTGCCTGTGATGGTGTATTCAGGGGCGAACAGGGTAGGGGAGGGGGCGAACAGAGGAGGGGAGAGTCGAAGATGCATGGAGGGAGTGGGTGCCAGGCCGAATGTGGCATCAGGCTCTGCTTCTGCTACTGCTCGTGTTGGCTCTTTTACCCCAAAGCAGCAACACCTGCTGCTGCAGCAGCAGCAGCAACCGCCATTGTCAGTGCCACCCCTACACCAGCAAGGCAGCAGACGGAACGTGCCGAATTTCGCCCCTCAGAAGAGCTTCGGCAACGCTGCTGCCGTTGGGTCTAAACCAATGCTGGGGCAGCCTCAACTGAGTATGGACAGGGGAAAGGGGAAGGGGCGCGGAGCAGGAGGGGCAGGGCCAGCAGGAGACGCAGCAACAGCAGCAACGGCGGCAACTGCTGTCGCAGACGGAAGCAGTATAGCGAATGGAGGCGGGAGGGGAAGCCTAGGCGCATCTGGGCGTAAGGTTGGGGCCAATAAGCGGCTCAACTCCCTTGCTTCCGTCGCCAAGGCGCTAGGGGCGTTTGAGAAGCAGACTGAGAGGTGGAAGGAGCAGCAGGCGCTGCTAAAAGCGCAGGAGGAGGAGGAGGAGAAGGAAGGAGAGGGAGCGGAAGCTGGAGGAGGGACAGGGAAGCGGGAAGGGGAAGGCGGAGATGGGGGGTCAGGGGGAAGTGGAGCTGCGCCTAAGACCCCGAAAGGTGCTTCGTTGGGTAGGATATTCACCATGAACCGCTCTGCACCGAGTGGTGGTGGTGGTACCAGTAACAGCAATAGCAGCAGCAATGCCGCCAGCACCGGCAGCAGCAACAGCAAAGGCGCCAGCGGCAGCAATGCTGTCCCTCCGAGAACGCCCAAGGCTCCAACCTTTGTGAAAGGCTCTCCTGCTTATTCCCCCTGGGTGCCCGCAGCCGCTGCCGCTGCTGCTGCTGCTGCCGCCGCTGCCACTGCTGGTGCTTCAGGCGCTGGCGTTGCTTCTGCTCCCGATGCTGGTGCTTCTGCTGGTGCTGGCGCTGGTGCTGCGTTTCCCGCGCGCGCGAACACGTTTTCCACAGGAGCGTGGGGGGGGAAAGGGGCAGGAGGAGCAGGAGCAGCAGGAATAGGGGCAGGAGGAGCAGGAGGAGGAATAGCAGGAGCGTTTGGAGTGGGAGGGAAAGAACCAGGAGGATCAGGGAGAATGGCACCCTTAAACCTACCACCACTGGTGTTACAGGAAGAACCCCAGCTGCACCTAGTGCCGCCTGGCAGGAAAGCAGGCGCTGCAGCAACAACCGGACCCTCTGTGAGAGGCGCCAGGACTCCTGGGGGGAGGCTGCAGCGGCAGATGAGTGATGATGAGGAGGAGGGGGACGGGGAGAGGGGGAATGGGAGAGGAGCGGGGGAGGGTGATTTGGGAAGGTCGGGCTTAGGTGTTGGTAAGCGGGCGGGTGTGACGGCCCCTATGACTCCTAAAGGAAGGCTGCAGCGGCAGATGGATGAGGAGGAGGACGATGGGGAGGGTGTGAGGCTGAAGGCAGGTAAGAAAGGAGGAAGGTTGCAGCGGCAGATGGAGGAGGATGAGGAGGAGGAAGGGGAGGGTGTAAAGGCGAAGGCGGGTAAAAAAGGAGGGAGGCTGCAGAGGAGGATGGATGAGGAGGAGGATGAGGAGGAGGGTGTCAGAGCAAAGGCGGGTAACAAGGGAGGTGTTGATGCTAGCGTGTCAGTGCCTGTTGCTCCTGCTAAGGGAGGCAAGAAAGGAGGAAAGCTGCAGAGGAGCTTAGACGAGGACAGTGAGGAAGAGAAGGAGGAGGGTGCGAGGAAACGGGAGGGGAGGCGCGTGCATGGGAAAGAGGAGAAGGGCAAAGAGGAGCGGAAGGCAGGTTCGGGCACTGCTTCGGGAAAAGCAGGTTCGGCTAGTGCTTCGGGAAAAGCAGGTTCGCCCACGGCTGAGGGAAAAGAAGTTTCAGCTGTTAGTGCAGGCAGGCAAGGGAGCAAGAGGGAGGGGGGGAGGCTGGAGAGAAAGATGGAGGAGGAGGATAATGTGAATGGAGGGCGAGGGGACGAAGGCGAGAAGGGGGAGACGGATGGCGGCAGGAGCGGGGTTGAGTGCGGTGGGGGTGAATGCAGTACGCGAGAGGAGGGGGAGGAGGAGGGGGGAGGGAATGAGGGGCCACTTGCTGGTGAGGGAAGGAAGGGGAGGCTTGGTGGGTCTTATGAGGGGGATAGGCGCGAGGGTAAGGCTTCAGGGAGGCTGCAGAGGAGGATGAATGATGAGGATGATGATGATGATGGTGATGGTGGTGATGATGGTGGTTGCGATGAGGAAAAGGAACGCTCTGAGTTGACTCAAAAGGGTGACAGGCGTGAGGGTAGGGCTTCAGGGAGGCTGCAGAGGAGGATAGATGATGATGAGAGTGATGAGGAGAAAGGGGTAAGTGGATCGAGAAGGGTGGGTGGTAAGCCGAGGAGCCAGGCTAGCACTCCCAAGGGAGGGAGGAGGGCCGGGAAGAGTCAGTCCTATGTTGAGACTTCTCCATTGTCTCAGAATTCGCCGTCTCAAAACGCCAAAGGCGGGCCGGATGGCCCATTCAAACGGGTCGGATCGTTGGGTGCTTTGGGTGGGGATGAGAGGGGAAATCCTGAGAGTGAGGGGCAGGGAGAGAGGAAGGAGGGGGAGAGGTTGAGGAGAAAGAAAGGGAGCGGGGATATGGACAGGGAAAGGCGGTCGAAAGGGAGTGGGGATATGGAGAGGGATCGGAGGTCTAAGGGGAGTAAGGGGAGTGGAGATTTCGAGAGGGATGGCAGGAGGTCCAAGGAGCAGGAGGAGCAGCAGGCAAAGGAGGAAGAGGAAGGGGAGGGGAACGAGGAGAAGGAGGAGGAAAGTGACAAGGTGAAGGGGAAGGAGACGATGGAGAGGGGGGAGCAGGAGGAGGAGAAGAAGGGAGTAAAAGAGGAGAAGGAGAGTCCAAAGGAGAGGCGCAAGGTGAGTAAACTGCAGCGAATGCTAGAGGATGATGAGACAGATGAGGAGGAGGTGTGTGTGAAGGAGAGTGCAAAGGAGAGTGAGAAGGAGCGTGCAAAGCATAGAAAGGTGGGCTCTCAGGGAGAGGATGTGAGGAGGATCGGTTCGGATGTGAGAAAGATCGGTTCGGATGAGACAGACGGGAGTAGGATAGGAGGGAGTGGGCGAAGAGGGAGTGGGAGGAAGGCCGGTGCAGCAGGGAGTGGTTCTGCTAGAAAGGAGGTTGGGAGCAATCGGAAAAGTAGGTTGGGGGAGGTGGGGAGGAAGGACGGCGGGAAAACGGAGGATGAAGGGGAGAGGGAGGGGGAGAAGAAGAGGAGAGGAAAGGAGGATAAGGCAAGAGAGAAGAAGGAGAAGGACGGGGGGAAGAAGGGTGGGAGCAAAGGCAGTGGGAGGAGGGAGGGCGAGATTCCTCTGAAGGCCACACGTTTGTTTGCAGATACTAACACCGATTGGAATGCGGGTCCTTCCTCTGCTGCTACTTCCGATGGGCTGCCTTGCAAGTCTCCTAGAAGCATTCGCGAGGGCTCTTTCTTTGGCAGCCTGAGCAGCTTCCGATTCGTGCCTGACGTTCGCTCGCTCTGGTCTCGAACCAAGACGATGAATGAGAGAGATGGGGAGGAGCGGAAGAGGAAGGAGGAGAAGCGGCGGAAGGAGGAGGGGGGAGGAGAGGAGGAGGAGGAAGGGGGGAAGGGGAGGGAGGGAGGGGAGATGGGCCGGTCTTGGTCCCGGACTAGGACGATAAATGAGGGTGATGGGGAGGCGAGGAAGAGGGAGGAGAGGAGGCGGAGGAAGGGGAGTAATGGGGGAGACGAGGAGCAGGAGGGGAGAGAGGGTGGGGAGTTTGAGCGGTCTTGGTCTCGAACCAAGACCATGAATGAGGGAGATGGGGAGGCGAGGAAGAGGGAGGAGTGGAGGAGGAAAGACAGCGCGGGAGAGGAGGAACTGGAGGGGGGAAAGGGGAGGGAGGGAGGGGAGATGGGGCGGTCTTGGTCCCGAACTAGGACGATGAATGAGGGGGGTGGGGAGGCGAGGAAGAGGGAGGAGAGGAGGCGGAGGAAGGGGAGTGGAAGTGGAGAGGAGGGGAGTGGCATCGGTGCTTCTGGGATGGATGAAGTTGGTGTGAACGAGGGCGGGAACGGCAGCACTGAGGGGCGGTTTAAGGCAAAGGAGGAGGGTGGGTCAAGGCGTGCGGGTAAGGACGGGAAAGGTGTGCGAACGCTCTTAATTGACACAGGCAGTGATAGCGAGGAGGAGGAGGATGGGAGGGATGCGCAGGCAGAAGGGGAGGAAGGAGGCAAGGAGGGTGAGAAGGAGCAGGGGCAGCAGGGAAAGCTGGGCAAGGTAGAGGAGGAGAAGCGATTGCTGCAGCTGCAGCTGCAACAGCTGGAGGAGCAGCAGAGGCAGCTAGAGGCCGAGGTGGAGCGGCAGAGACAGCTGCTGGGATTGAGCAGTGGGGTGGTTGACAGTTAGAGATGAAACAGGCTAAGAAGCAACAGCTAGAGTGGATGGAGGAAGAGGGTCAGATGGACACTGCAGCTGCAACAGCTGGGGGAGCAGCGGAGGCAGCGAGAGGCAAAGAGGCGACAAGAGTGATGGTGGGGTGGGGATGCTTTCTAAAATATATGGGCCAATTACATCTGTCCGCGTTGGATTATCATAATTTCCTTTTGGGGTTGTTTTTGAGCGCTAAGCACTTTGCTGCGGCGTCTCTGAATCTTGTCTTTTTTTTTTCCTCTGCCAGAGATATTTATATATACTGTTTCTCTCCTGTAATATTATATTCCTTCATAATTAAAGTTCTGTACAATGATTATGCGTCACTTCGTACTTGAGTCCACTTCCGGGGCTGTAGCGTACAACGAAGCAGACTAGATTCCACGCCACGTCTGATTGACACCTTGAAACTACCATTTTTCGATTCTGGCGCCACAGCAACCGAATTCCACACCGCATTACCACTTGCTAGTTACCTTCTGATTGAGTTGCTGACGGTAAAGCCTAACTACGCTTACTGTAAGGAAAATTCCTTTTCCTTACTTCGCATCCCTGCTCAACGCGTACATCACTGTAGCACCACAGTCAGCACCGTTACCACTCGCAACCCTCGCATCGACAATCCGCCCGCCACCTTCGCACATCACACCCCGACCTCACGGCTCGGCGGGTAACCCGCGCTCCGGGCCTCCGCTTCGACACTTTTCCCAACCTCAGTCCTAGGCCCGTCGCGCGACAACCACAGTCCATTACCGTTACCACTGTAGTTTCGCTATATATTCTTCGCTCATGCCTCCGCTCATTGTACTCTTGCTTCGATAGTGCAATTCTCGTTCGTTCACTCAATTGCACTCGTAACACTTGGTATCAGAGCCTACGATCTCCTCTCGGACCGCACCCACACCTTCGCTTCCCCACTATCTCAATTTTTGGGGGGGGTAGACGTCTCTCAGCGACACAGCACCGCCGCTCGTAGTGCTCTCTCGTAAGCACGCACGGCCACGACCGAGGCTCTCGCTGAGCTCGCCCGACACCCCCGCCATGGCCGAATTCACGCTCGCCACATTGACGCAGGAGCAGCTCGACCGTCTGGTGCGCCAACTTGAAGATTCGGCGCTCGAAATTGCGACGCTCACGGCGGAACGTGACTCCGCGCGTTAGCAATCAACGATGAACACTCCAGCGCCACCACACGCACCGACAAATGCATCTGCACAATCAGACGAGCCGATCGTCATCTCGTCCGGCACACCGACACAAAACAACAGCGTGGGACAACGCTCAGGCGCAGCCAGCGATGGCGCCGCCCAGCCGATGCCTGGCATGGGAGGAAACAGGGTCGCACCAAGCCCGCGGGAGCCTCGCGAAGCCCGTCGGCACGTGGAGTTCGCGGCGACAAGTGGCGAACAGGCCATTATGGCACCAATGCCACTCAAGCCGCAACGCCCGCCCTGCTTCGACCCGAGCCAGCGTGGAGGTCCGACGGTTCAATCGTGGGTCTTCACGATGAACGTCTTCTTCGACGCGAATTACGTCGAGTCGGACGCAGCGAAGATTCGGTATGCCGTTTCGCTGCTGAGGGGCCCCGCCATGGACTGGTGGCGAGTCATCGTGACGTCGCCACGCGCCTACGAGCCACCGTCGCAAGAGGAAGGGCCCACGGGCCCAGCTGTCACCTGGAGTTCATTCTGCGAGACCGCCCAATACAGCACGTGGGATGCGTGGTGCGCAGGGCTTCGGGCGCGCTTCGAGCCGATCGCGGCTTCTATTTCGGCGCGTCAGAGATTGCGCACTTGGCGGCAGCTTGGATCGGTTCAAGACTATACGAGTGGTTTTCTCGCAAGTCGGCTACATGCACGAAGCGGAGCGGGTGGACCGTTACGTCGGAGGGCTGAAGCCGGACATCTCGCACGAAATCATGCTACGCGGGCTCTCGAACTTCAACGAGATTCTCGTGCTCGCCGAGAAAATCGACATTTTACGCCGTCCGAGACCGGGGTCCTACTATGGACATCGTCCTCGGGGACCGATCGAGCACGCCACTGTACATGCTGTTGCGACGAATGCAGCTGCCGCGCCGTTTAAGGGGCGCTGCTTTGCTTGCAACAGGCCGGGCCATCGCAAGAGCGAATGCCCAGAGGAGCTAAGGCGCCGCGGAGCAGAGCAGGGGAGGGAGTCTCCAAAGCAGGGAAACGCCAGCAGTCAGTAGGAATCGGGCCAACTACTGACGAGACTGCCTACTCGCCCAACCCCACCGACCCTCACCGAGTCACGGTACCGATTCATGCTATCGATCGGACTCGGACGAATAAGGAGGGTACAACGACGGATTGCCCAGTACTGATCCACTTGAAAATACAGCGAGCAGCAGTGAAGATTTTTATCGACGGAGGAGCAAGCCACAGTTTAGTTAATACCGCAACCGCACGAAAACTGCAATTGACACTTAGCCGTTGCTTACCGGAGATAGACGCACGCTTAGTCGATGGCACGCCACTGACCATACGGGAAAAGGTAGAGAGAGTCAAAGTCCGCTGCGGGGGAAATTTCGGGTTTACACTGAAATGCTCGCAACGACGCTGGATGGGCACGATATTTTACTGGGACGTGATTGGCTGCGACGGTATAACCCGCGAATTGACTGGACGACGGGTAGCTGCACCGTGCGAAGTAGTGGTAACTGGGTCGAGTTACCTCGCTGGCAGTCGCCCGAGTCTTCAACGGTACACGTCAACGCCATCACAATGAAACGGGCTGTCGCTGCTGGAGCTGACGTGTACGCAGTAGACATCGCAGTAGTAGAGAAAGCAGAGCAGCTGAGTGATTTCAAGAAACTGCTGGCAGCCGTACCGCCCGAATTACAGGAACTGTTGAAACGATACCCCGGGATTTTCCCCGACGACTTACCGGAAGGACTGCCACCTCAGCGAGCACATGACCACCGAATCGAATTAGAACCGGAGCACAGCCAACCGTACAGCGCCAGTTCAGACTGACACAGCACGAGCTCGACGAACTAAGGAAGCAGTTAGATTACCTGTTAGAGAAAAAATTCATCAGACCGAGCTCGTCACCGTTCGCCGCACCGATACTATTCACGCCGAAAAAAGACGGGGGTTTTCGCATGTGTATCGACTACCGAGCACTGAACAGGGTAACAGTCAAGTCGCGGTACCCCATTCCCCGCGCCGACGAACTGATCGACCAACTGCGAACAGCACGGGTTTTTTCGAAAAATAGATTTACAGGGAGGTTACCATCAGATTAGGGTCGAACCATCGGACTGCGCCAAAACAGCTTTCAGGACTAGGTACGGGTCCTTCGAGTACACTGTGATGCCATTCGGGCTGACCAACGCACCGGCGACTTTTCAGATGACCATGAACGAGGCATTTAGGCCGCTCTTAGATAAATGTGTCATAGTTTACCTCGACGACATCCTAGTTTACAGCCGGGATCAGCAGCAGCACTTAGCAGATCTGGAAGCAGTGTTTAAGGTTTTAGACGAGCACAGATTACTGACCAAGGGTTCCAAGTGCGAGTTCTTCCAGGATAGGTTAGAATTTTTGGGGCACGTTATTTCGGAGGCTGGAGTTGAAATCGACCCAAAGAAGCTGGATACGGTAAAAGCGTGGCATCCCCCGACGAACATCACGAAGCTGCAGAGCTTTTTAGGGTTCGTTAATTATGTGCGTCAGTTCGTCCCCGATATGGCACGGTTAACTGCCCCACTGACGGACTTACTGCGGAAGGGGGTCGCTTTTACGTGGGGGGAGAAAGAGCATGCTGCCTTCTCTGCCCTGAAAAATGTTCTCTGTTCCCCGCCCGTCCTGCGCATCGCCGACCCACACCGCCCATTCGAAGTAGTTACCGACGCAAGCGATATCGCCATCGGAGCCGTACTGCTACAGGATTTCGGCAATGGCCTACAGCCTATCGCATACGAGTCACGAAAACTGCATCCGCCCGAGAAAAATTACCCGATACACGACCGCGAAATGCTTGCGATCGTGCACGCGTTCAAAGTATGGCGCTGTTACTTGACTGGCGCGGACGTGACAGTACGGACAGACCATAAATCACTACAGTACCTTCGCGCACAGCCACACCTCAACCCACGACAGATTCGCTGGCTCGATTTCCTCGAGTCCAACTTTCACTACACGGTCACTTACAACATTGCCGACGCACTGACCCGCCCCACTGCCCAGATCCACGCAATACTACTTGCCCAGACAAGCCCGCTACTGACATGCCTATTCACCCACGGGTACCAAACGGATCCATTCTTCACAGGGGGAAATTCGCAACAGTTCGCAGCAGCAAAGGGAGTCTATTACGTAAAAACCGGGACTGACCGCATTTGGGTGCCTGGGTATACACTGCTACGGGAATTACTGTTACAGGAGGCACACGACGGAGTTACCTCGGGGCATTTCGGAGTAGAAAAAACACGGCAGCAGCTGCAGCGGTATTATTACTGGCCCGAAATGTTGACCGACGTACAACGACACGTGGCATCGTGTCCCACTTGTCAGCTCATGAAATCATCACGACAGCGGCCGGCGGGACAGTTGCAGCCGATACCACCCCCAGAGCGTGCTTGGCAGCAGGTGACGATGGACTTCGTCACGGGGTTACCAGCCGGGGCGAGTGGGAACGACGCGATCCTGGTCGTCGTCGATCGACTGACGAAAATGGCACATTTCGCAGCCTGCAAAAAATCAATCACAGCCGAAGAAACAGCACGCCTCTTCATCTCCACCGTCGTTCGACTGCACGGGATACCAGCCGCGATCATCAGCGACCGCGACACGAAATTCACCAGCAACTTCTGGCGGAACCTGTGGCAGCAGTTCGGCACGCGACTGCAGTTCAGTTCATCATACCACCCCGAAACCGACGGACAGACAGAACGGACAAATCAGACCATGGAACAACTCATCACGGCCACGTGTGACGACCCGACCACGTTGGAACAGCAACTGCCACTAATCGAATTCGCGTACAACAACTCGCCATCCGCCACGACCCAACAGTCACCATTTTACCTAAACTACGGACAAGACCCGACAGTACCCATGACCCCGAATCCCGACAACCCAGTACCACGAGCACAACAGTTCGCCGAAATATTACAAGCGGCACGGACCCGGGCAGCAGACGCAATAAAAAAATCGAACATCATCGCTAAACGCAACGCCGACCGCCACCGCAGACCTGTCACTTACCAGCCCGACGACTTAGTTTTACTTGACACTCAGAACCTCCGACTGCCCATCACCCCGAAACTCCGCCCCCGATACTGCGGGCCATTTCGCATAAGCCACATGCTTACACCCGTCACCGCCCACCTCCTCCTCCCTGCTGACTGGTACGTCAGCCCCTCATTCCACGTCAGCCTACTTCGCCCTTACGTCCCGTCCACGAGCCAACTGCCACGCAATCGCCCAGCCAGCATGACAAGACCACCAACTAAACCAATCATCACCCCCGAGAAAATCCTGAGTCACAGAGTTCGCGACCCTCGAGGAGCCCGAAGGATCGAGTTCTTACTCCGCTGGAAGGACCGTACACCCACCGAAGACAATTGGGTTCCCCTGGACAGAATCGAAAACCACCCCGTCCTCACCGAGTATCTGCGCAGCCGAAATTTCAGGGATGTACACGCACTTTCGTTAGGAGGACCTCCTTACGGGGGGGGTAGTGTAAGGAAAATTCATTTTCCTTACTTCGCATCCCTGCTCAACGCGTACATCACTGTAGCACCACAGTCAGCACCGTTACCACTCGCAACCCTCGCATCGACAATCCGCCCGCCACCTTCGCACATCACACCCCGACCTCACGGCTCGGCGGGTAACCCGTGCTCCGGGCCTCCGCTTCGACACTTTTCCCAACCTCAGTCCTAGGCCCGTCGCGCGACAACCACAGTCCATTACCGTTACCACTGTAGTTTCGCTATATATTCTTCGCTCATGCCTCCGCTCATTGTACTCTTGCTTCGATAGTGCAATTCTCGTTAGTTCACTCAATTGCACTCGTAACACTTACCCAGCCGTAACTGAGCTGTTCGCCGTCTCGTCTGTTTCGTGAAGGTCTGTGAGGGGACTACGCCTACCACTCACTGTAGGCCGCTCCCGAGGGAAGAAAATGTTGCGACCCAGGAATCTTCAATGTTGACACTATTAGATTGGCGACGTTTGTTCGAACGCCAAATCGCTAGACAGGAACCGTTGACAGTGACTTATTCCTGGACTCGTTTTCGCGCTCTCTCAAATACGACCCACGAACGTCACTGTCGCAATAATACTGTAGTATATCTAAAGAGATTTCAATCACGGCGTATCTCAGATACGACCAGAATCTATCATGGATGGTGGAGCAGCAGCGATGGGAGCGGGTTTCCGATCAGGCGGGGGTGGAACGAACGGAGGGCCGTTAGAAATAACCGTCACGGATCCCGTTAAGCAGGGCGACGGCGTCAACGCGTACACGTCTTATCGAGTCACCACCAAGGTACGAGATGCTGAGTTGATCGTTTCCCGGATTCTGTTCCGTTTTTCTTCAGTCTATCGTTCTTTCCCGATAGACGTTCCCGGGTTTTCTATTCTGAAGGCTTTCGTAAACGGGATGAGTCAAACTCATCGCACATCACTTTCCGTTCCCTCCCCATTTTCCCCACCCGGGTGGGAATGTTGGCGAAACGGGTAACCTTAGTCACCTGCGTCGGAGGGCGAGGTGTACGTAATTCGCCGGTTCTCCGACTTCGAGTGGCTGCACGACCGTCTGGGCGATCTGCACAGGGGAGCCATTGTGCCGCCTCTGCCTGATAAAAACGTCGTGGGTGAGTCAAGCCGAGTTGTTGGTGGCTTGGAGGGATAGGGATGAGGTGGGGTCAGGTGGGGTGTGGTGTGGGTTGGGGTGGTGTGATGCGGCGCACTGCAGTGGTGTGATGTGACCTCTCTCGGTTCTCCGACTTCGAGTGGCTGCTCGACCGTCTGGGCGATCTTCACAGGGGAGCCATTGTGCCGCCTCAGCCTGATAAAAACGTTGTGGGTGAGTGAACTTAAGGCGAGCAAGTCAAGCTGCTGCGGTTGGGGTACCCGAGGTGCTGTGAGGTAGGGTTGGGATGGGGTGGGGTATGGTGTGGTGTGGTGGTACTCTCGCTCAATTCTTGGATGTAGATTCGCTACTCAATCTATGTTCTCACTGCGCTATACCCCACCCCTCCATCTTCTCCCCCTCCCCCCCCACCCCCTCGTCTTCCTCCCCTTCCCCCTTCTTCCGTTCCTCCCTTCTCGTCTGATGGTGCCGTGTGTGATAAGTCGAGTTTTGAGTCGACTCAAAATTCGACTTCTCATCTGATGGTGCCGGCACAGAGAAGTTTCGGTTCAGCCGGGAGTTTGTGGAGAGCAGGCGGAGGGGGCTGGAGACGTTTGTCAGGCGCGTGGCGCAGCGCGGCACCCACCAACCAGCAGGGAGCGCGGCCGTTGCAAGCAGGATCACGCTCACCATCTCCACTCTACTCTCTACCCCCCTCTCCCCCTTCGTTCCCCCTCCCTTCTCCCCCCTTCCCCCCTCCTCCCATTTTTTATTTCCCCTTCTCCTTCTGGTTGTGGTGCCGGCACAGAGAAGTTTCGGTTCAGCCGTGAGTTTGTGGAGAGCAGGCGCAGGGGGCTGGAGACGTTTGTACGGCGCGTGGCACGGCACCCCGTGCTGGGCGGCGCGGAGGAGCTGCAGCACTTTCTGAAAGACAGCGAGGACCGATGGGTGTGTATGGGGAGAAAAAGAAAGAGAGGGGATGGGGTTGGGTGGTTGTTTGGTTGGGGAGGGAGGGAGGTAGCTATCAGGCTCGTGGCGAAGCACCCGTTACTGGGAGGAGCGGAGGAGCTGCAGCACTTTCTCAAAGACAGCGAGGACCGATGGGTGGGTGGGTTGGGAGAAAGAGAGGGGTGAGATGTGGTTGTTGGGGAGGGTGGGAGGAGGTTGGTGGCCAGGGTTGTTGGTGGCCAGGGTTGTTGGTTGCACGGCACCCCGTGCTGGGAGGCGCGGAGGAGCTGCAGGACTTTCTCAAAGACAGCGGGGACGATGGGTGCGTCTGGCAGGGGGCTGTTGGTTTGTGGTTGTGGGGTTAGCTCTGGGGTTGGTGCGTGGTGTTGGCACGGCATTCCCTGCTGCTGGGAGGCGCGGAGGAGCTGCAGCACTTTCTCAAAGACAGTGAGGAGCGATGGGTGTGTATGGCTGGGGGCTGTCTGTGGGGTTGGTTCTGGGGTTGGTGCGTGGTGTTAGCTCAGCATCCCGTGCTGGGAGTGTCTGAGGAGCCGCAGCAGTTTATGAACGACAGTGAGGACCGATGGGTGCGTGGGTTGGGGAAAAGCGGTTGGGGCGAGGCTGGGTGGTTGGGGTTGCTGGTTGCATGGTGGCACCCCGTGCTGGTTGCATGGCGGCACCCCGTGGTGGTTGCATGGCGGCACCCCGTGGTGGTTGCATGGCGGCACCCCGTGCTGGTTGCATGGCGGCACCCCGTGCTGGTTGCATGGCGGCACCCCGTGCTGGGCGGGGGGGACGGCGGAGCTGCAGCACTTTCTCAAGGATAGCGCTGTGCTGGGAAGAGAGGACGTGGCGGAGGAGGCGGGGACAAGAAATCTCTTTCATGCTAACACCCAGCCACTTCATCCCCCTTCTTGCCCCTCCTTTCCCCTCCTCCTGTCTCCCTAAATTCTCTCAACAACAGACGATGGAGATGCGGAAAACATCCGAGTCTAAGCTACTGGGGGCCAAGCCGAGCGACTTTCTGAGCCTCTTCTCCAGCGTGCAGACCACTCACCATGTGCTCACTCACCCTTTCGTTCTCATCTTCCCCACCCACCAGACCATGGAGATGCGGAAAACATCCGAGTCTAAGCTACTGGGGGCCAAGCCCAGCGACTTTCTGAGCCTCTTCTCCAGCGTGCAGACCACTCTGGCGAGTGCTGTGCTGGGGAGGGAGGAGGTGACGGAGGAGGCGGAGACGGAGCGAGTGAGGCGGTATGCTGACGCCCTTGAGAAGGCCCTTACGGACTGCCATAGGGACGCGTTGCAGTTCGTGAAGAAGCAGCGAGGTGGGTGGGTGGAGGAGGGGGGGAGTGGGGGATGGGGCTTGGAGGGTCTTGGGAGGAGAGAGGTGAGTGGATGAGGGGAGGGGAAGCAGAAAGGTGAGTGGGTGCGAGAGGGGAAGCAGAAAGGTGAGTGGGTGCGAGAGGGGAAGCAGAAAGGTGAGTGGGTGCGAGAGGGGAAGCAGAAAGGTGAGTGGGTGCGAGAGGGGAAGCAGAAAGGTGAGTGGGTGCGAGAGGGGAAGCAGAAAGGTGAGTGGGTGCGAGAGGGGAAGCAGAAAGGTGAGTGGGTGCGAGAGGGGAAGCAGAAAGGTGAGTGGGTGCGAGAGGGGAAGCAGAAAGGTGAGTGGGTGCGAGAGGGGAAGCAGAAAGGTGAGTGGGTGCGAGAGGGGAAGCAGAAAGGTGAGTGGGTGCGAGAGGGGAAGCAGAAAGGTGAGTGGGTGCGAGAGGGGAAGCAGAAAGGTGAGTGGGTGCGAGGTGAAGCAGGTAGTGTGCTGGGCAACTGAGAGCTGGAGACGGGGCATGTGATTCCCATCCCCATCCCCATCCCCATCCCCATCCCCATCCCCATCCCCATCCCCATCCCCATCCCCATCCCCATCCCCATCCCCATCCCCATCCCCATCCCCATCCCCATCCCCATCCCCATCCCCATCCCCATCCCCATCCCCATCCCCATCCCCATCCCCATCCCCATCCCCATCCCCATCCCCATCCCCATCCCCATCCCCATCCCCATCCCCATCCCCATCCCCATCCCCTCCCCATGTGCTGGCAACTGAGAGAGGAGGGGCCGTTTTCTCGTTCTAATCCCCATCCCCTCCCCATTCCCTCCACCTCCCCCTCCCCCTTTCGCTACCACGTGTGAGCAGAGCTAGGGGCATCAATGTGCGAGTTTGGAGTGGCGCTGCAGTCGCTGGGGCAGTGGGAGGAGGGGCCGCTGGGGAAGTGCTTCAGTGAGGTTGGCAATAAGGCGGATATTGTGGGCTCAGCCACACGGAACAATGTGAGTCAGTCGACTTTTGAGGCGCCTCAAAACTGGGGAAGTGCTTCAGTGAGGTTGGCAATAAGGCGGATATTGTGGGCTCAGCCACGCGGAACAATGTGAGTCAGTCGCATTGGTGCTGCTGCTATGCATTACATTGAATACAGTTTTCGTGTAATGCTTTGCAGTGCAAACACACACACACACACGCACGCACGCACGCACGCACGCACGCACGCACGCACGCACGCACGCACGCACGCACGCACGCACGCACGCACGCACGCACGCACGCACGCACACACACACACACACACACACACAAGTCACTGTGCGACTCGTATGATGCACGTCTCCCATGGGACCTCTCCTCTTTCCTTGTGGGTTAGCCACTGGGCCAAGACATGAGCAAAACTAGGGCCTAGGACCCATGTCTAACTAGGCCACTACCAACAGCTGGACCGACAGGCGAACTGCAACAATGCCTATCCTTTTTGCAACAATAGCTGCATTCAGTTAGATCTCTGTGAGTCTGTGACATTTGATTTGCTCTGTTTTGCCCAATATGCTTTCGTATGTGCAGGCACAAGTGTTTTTAGAGAACCTTGAAGAACCTCTTAGGGAGTATGTCCGATTCGTTACTTCGCTTAAGGTCAGTGCTGTTTATTTTCGCTTAAGGTCAGTGCTGTTTATTTTCACTTAAGGTCAGTGCTGTTTATTTTCGCTTAAGGTCAGTGCTGTTTATTTTCGCTTAAGGTCAGTGCTGTTTATTTTCACTTAAGGTCAGTGCTGTTTATTTTCACTTAAGGTCAGTGCTGTTTTTTTTCACCTGGAATGAAATCTCTGCTTTGTGTTCCTTCTAATTCGCTTCCAACTCTTTATTTCCTTACCGATTGCTGTTTCTCTACATGCGTTTGTTTAAGACTCTGCTCCACCTTTTTCTAAAAAAACATGTGTTTTTATTAACGCATGAATGATGAGACCTTGGAGGCGGACGGACTCTCTGCACTCTTAACATCCCTCCCTCTGCACCTCTCCCTGTGCAGAAAGCCATCTCAGACCGCTCCCTGGCATGGCGCAATCTGAACCAACTCGAGGCAGACCTCAAAGCCAAGAAGGGCAAGCTGTGAGTGCGAGAGGGCAAGCTGTGAGTGCGAGAGGGGGAGCTGTGAGTGCGAGAGGGCAAGCTGTGAGTGCGAGAGGGCAAGCTGTGAGTGCGAGAGGGGGAGTTGTGAGTGCGAGAGGGGGAGCTGTGAGTGCGAGAGGGCAAGCTGTGAGTGCGAGAGGGGAAGCTGTGAGTGCGAGAGGGGAAGCTGTGAGTGTGAATGGGTTGATAGGTGCGAGTGAGAGAGGGGTAGTTGAGAGTGTGAGAGGACAAGTTAAGTGTATGAGGAAAAGTTAGGATTCTGGGAGCTCTTTTGAGGTTTCTAAACAATGAAAAAGAGTTTGGATGTTTTTCATTGTTATCCCTTCCCTGCGAGGATCTACTGATTAAAGCACCCTCGAGCTCTGGGGCAAAGAACAAGGTTTCTGGACGCTGCAGATTATGACTGCGTTGCGTGCAAGCACCGTGTATGAAGCTTGGTCTCAAAACCGTGTATGAGACGTCTCAAACCCGTGTATGAGTCGTCTCAAAACCAATCTTCATACACATGACTGCGTTGCGTGCAAGCACCGTGTATGAAGCTTGGTCTCAAACCCGTGTATGAGACGTCTCAAAACCAATCTTCATACACATGACTGCGTTGCGTGCAAGCACCGCGCCCATGCGTCAATGAAACAGGAGGAGATTTGAGCCCTGATGTGAGTTCCGTCTTGAGTTAAAAGCTGTGTGTTCTCTCCCTGCGTGCGCAGGCATAGAGCGCAAGCAACGTCAATGAAGCAGGAGAAGATCGAGGAGATCGAGAAGGAGATTGCAGATGTGAGTGCAGTTGGGGCTTGTGAGTGCTCGGATGTGAGTGCAGTTGGGGCTTGTGAGTGATCGGATGTGAGTGCAGTTGGGGCTTGTGAGTGATCGGATGTGAGTGCAGTTGGGGCTTGTGAGTGATCGGATGTGAGTGCAGACCATGTGTGCATGTGTCTGTGCTCATGCATGCACATGTGTGCATAACGGACGGGTGCATGCATTCATGTGTGAATTTGTCAAATGCTCACATCAATCCCCCACCTCTCCTTTTATATGCAGGTGAGTCGCAAGCTGGAAGATTCCAAGAAGGAGCACGCTGACGTGGCGCAGCGTCTAGCTGGCGAGCTGCAGCGCTGCCACGTGGAGATGGCAGCGGATTTCGACCGCATGTTCCGGGACTTCCGGGCCGTCCAGGTTCGCATAATGCGGCAGTCAGCACACTCATGGGAATCCCTGCAACCTGCTATCAGGGCTGCTGGTGCTGCTCTGCAGCAGGCACAGCCACAGCCACTAGCAGCAGCACAACAAGCAGCCTAAATTTGATTGGATGCCTCAAGACTTAATGGCCGTCCAGGTTCGCATCATGCAGCAGTCAGCACACTCGTGGGAGTCGCTGCAACCTGCTATTAGGGCTGCTGGTGCTGTGCTGCAGCAGTCACAGCCACAGCCACAAGCAGCAGCACAGGTAGCACAATAATAAGTTCGAGTGTCAGATAGACATTACGACTTTCGGGGAAATTAGGTCCTCTTCGGAACGGATTAAACCGGACTGGAGAAGACCGGAGCAGACCGGACAGTGTGGCAAGAGGCTTCTCACCGCAAGAGTGGTGTCAGGAGTGGTGTGTTGCTGTGTTGCTGGCAGGCACAGTGCAGCGGCGACTTTTGAGACGTCTCAAAAGGAGTCAGGAGTGGTGTGTCGCTGTGTTGCTGGCAGGCACAGTGCAGCAGCGCAGCAGCATGTGCAATGCTGCAAAGCCATATGAAGCAGTGGAAGTGTGATTGCAATTTCAACCACAACTTTATGTGCAAACTTACCGTAGCATCTGCTATAAGGGGGAAAAAAATACTGTATATGACTGGAACACTTCTGAGTACTGACTCGTGCATCCATTTGCCTATACCTAGTGTGTGGATCACATATTGTACGATGCTATTGCAGAAGTTCCATTGCAACTGTACAATCCGCATGTACCGGTAATAGTTGGTGCTTCATACGGTAACACTGTAAACTCGCATTCACCAGCAGCTACACAAGACACATACCGTACCAGTACATGATCATAACGGAGGTCCTGCCAAGCACTGGCCCAAGACCGCCCACAAGCTGTTTCGTATGTAACAACAACCCTGCTCTTCAGTATTGATCATATGTACAATAGATTTGGGAGGGCTTGATGTGTTGAGCTGTGTGACTTGAGCTGTGCTGTGACATTCCAACAATAGGGAAGGCATTGCATGAGGGGATCGGAAGAAGACGGGGGAGAGGAACAGGAGGGGGATGGGGAGGGGGTTGGGGAGGGGGTTGAGGAGAGGAACAGGAGGGGGATGGGGAGGGGGTTGGGGAGGGGGATGAGGAAGAGTAATAGTGCCTTTGGTAGTGCCTGAATTAGCTAGTAGCGCCTTTGGGGTACAAACAGCCTGCAGTTGCCAACAAGACGACTTTTCGAGTCGACTCAATAGTGCCTGTATTAGCTTCTAGCGCCTTTGGGTTTGGGGTACTACAAACAGCCTGCAGTTGCCAACATGAAGGCGAGAGGCAGGCAGGAGAGAGGTGATGAATTGGCAGAAGGTGGGAGAGCAAGGGAGGGGGCAAGGGACGGAGGGAGAGGAAGGGAGAGGAAGGGAGAGGAAGGGAAGGAGGGAGAGGAAGAGAGAGGGCAAACTGGAAGTTGCTGCCTAACAGACTCACCACGTGTGTGAGAGAACACATGTTGATGCATGCCGCACGCATGCTGAGACAGCACATGCTGAGCACATGCTGATGCATGCGGCGCGCATGCCGACACATGCTGACGCTTGCCGAGCCACACGCCGAGCCACACGCCGAGCTACACACCGAGCCACACGCCGAGCCACATGCTCATCTTGAACCAGAAGCTGATGCAAGCCGTCCCTACGAATCTCCTGCTCCTGCTATTGCTGCAGACAGCAACCTCTGCAAACAGAGTTCTCGTCAGTCTGCCATTGCTGCAGACAGCAACCTCTGCAAACAGAGTTCTCGTCAGTCTGCCATTGCTGCAGACCAGCAATAGAATCCAGATCTGGAGTCTACCACCACCGACTCATCACTTCAGTATCAGCTGCCAATCTCAGAGGCCCCCTGAGGGATGAGTAGGGCCTTAGTACAGAGGCCCCTTACAGGTTCTGAGCGAGGCCACCACTAACACCTACAGGCTACAGATGCCACATCCACCATCGCACCTCAATCCAGGTTCGAGCGAGCTCATACCATTCCACATCAGCCTAAAGCTCATAACATCCCAGGCTTACAGGCTAGCGCTACCAGCAACCCCACCCAGCCCACCAGCTACAATCAGCCACTCCTGGCATTACAGCTATCCTTCACCCAGCAACTCCTCTTTCGCTGGTGAATCTGCGAGAGTGGTTTGACCCGCCGCCCCTCTTCCGACCCATCGCCTAGCTCACTCCTGCTCCCCTCCTCCTCCTCTGCTCCTGATGCTGCTGCTTCTGATGCTGCTGCTCCTGCTGCTGCTGTTCTCCTCACCCCCCACCACCTTCGTTTCAACCACCTTTTTTTCCCTCTCTGTTGATGCTGCCGCAGCTGTTGCTGTTGAGTCGACTCAAAAGCCCCTCACCCCCCACAGCCTTCCTTTCAACCACCTGCTTTTCCCTCTCTGTTAATGCCGCCGCAGCTGCTGCTGTTGATGCTGCCGCAGCTGCTGCTGCTGACATGCCACCTCAAGCAGACACATCGGCTGCTACCTTTTTCTTGACAACTTTCTTCCTAACCGTCTTCGTCTCCCCCCTTTCCTCTCCCTCTCCCCCACATGTGTTCTGAGTCGACTCAAACCACGCTGCATCAACTCCTCCCCAAGTGCCCACTCAAGCAGTCGCATCGGCTGCTGCCTTTTTCTTGACAACTTTCTTCCTAACCGTCTACTACTCCCCCCTTCCCTCTCCCTCTCCCCCACATGTGTTCTGAGTCGACTCAAACCACGCTGCATCAACTCCTCCCCAAGTGCCCACTCAAGCAGTCGCATCGGCTGCTACCTTTTTCTTGACAACTTTCTTCCTAACCGTCTACTACTCCCCCCTTCCCTCTCCCTCTCCCCCACATGTGTTCTGAGTCGACTCAAACCACGCTGCATCAACTCCTCCCCAGGTGCCCACTCAAGCAGTCGCATCGGTTGCTGCCTTTTTCTTGACAACTTTCTTCTTAACAGCCTTCTTCTCCCCTCCACCTTCCGCCCCATCCGCACCCTCCCCAGCAGCCCCATCCTACTTCTAGACCACATTCGTTGTCTTCCCTCACTCAAGCAGTCGCATCGGCTGCTGCCTTTTTCTTGACAACTTTCTTCTTAACTGTCTTTTTCTCCCCGCCTCCCTCTGCCCCATCCGCGCCCTCCCCCGCAGCCCCATCCTTCTTCTTCACCACTTTTTTCTTCACCACCTTCTTTTTCTTCCCCTCCCCCGCCTCCCCTTCAGCCGCCCCCTCCCCTTCCGCAGCCTTCTTTTTCTTCACTACTTTCTTCACCACCTTCTTTACCACTTTCTTCTTTCCACCCTCCTTCGCCCCATCCTCCCCTGCTGCTGCCCCTGCTGCTGCTTCTTCCTTTGCACCACCTGCTGCCGCCCCTGCTGCTGCTGCCCCTTCTGCTGGCTTGTCTCCTGCTCCCTCCTCCTCGTCCTCCTCACTGTCACTATCATCGTCATCACTACTTGATTCCACCTCACTCACCTCCGATTCCTTCCCTGCTTCCTCCTTCCCCTCACCACCCTTCTTTTCATCCTTCTTTGCATCTCCACCGTCCTTCTTCTCATCCTTCTTCTCATCCTTCTTCTCATCCTTCTTCTCATCCTTCTTCTCATCCTTCTTCTCATCTTTCTTCTCATCGTCATCATCATCATTATCATTCGCCACATGGCGTTTCTTAATCGCAGCAAGCATGTTAACCGGCCCCTTTTTCCCCTCCTCCTTCTTCCCCTCTCCTTCCTTCTCCCCATCCTTCTCCCCGTCCTTCTTCCCATCCTCTCCCCCCTCCGCTTTCTCCTCCCCTCCCCCCCCTCCCCCTTCCTTCTCCTTCGCTTCTTTCGCCTCCTGTGCTGCTTTCTCCTTTGCTGCTTTCGCCGCTCTTTCAGCCGCTTTCTTCTCCTCCAGTTCCTTCTTCTTTTTCTCCTCCGCTTCTTTCTTCTTCTCCTTCTCGATTCGCTTGATCTCCGCCTCAGCATTCTTTATGTTCTCGTCTTGAGACTTCTTGAAAGACTGCACGAAATTGTGCAGCACGGTGGCAACTGGGAGTGATACAGGAGCGGGGGGTGGGCGGGGAGGGGCGGGGGGGGGGAGGGGGGGTGCGGAGGCGGGGGACGGGAGGGGTGATATGAAGGTTGTTTTATACGTACTCGGCTTGAGTTGAGATTTCTTGAACGAATGCACGAAACTGTGAAGCACGGTAGCAACTGGGAGTCATAGAGGGGAGCGGGAAGGGACGGGTGGGATGGTATGAAGGTTGGATGATATGCTCTCGTCTTGAGACTTCTTGAACGACTGGACGAAGTTGTGCAGCACAGTGACTTTTGAGAATTATCAAAAGTCACTTCTTGAACGACTGGACGAAGTTGCGCAGCACAGTGGCAACTGGAAGGGAGCGACAGGGGAGAACGGGGCGGGGGCGGGGGCGGGGGCGGGGGCGGGGGCGGGGGCGGGGGCGGGGGCGGGGGAAGAGGGACGGGAGAGGGGGAGGTTGCTTTATTAGTTGTCGTCTTGAAGCTTTATAGAAGACTGCACTTTTAAGAGGCCCCGAAATATGAAGGTTCCGAGAGATGGGATGGGAGATATAAAGGTTGCATGTGATATTCTGGCCTAGAGACCTCTTAAGGACTGGACGAATTTGTGCAGCATGGAGGCAGTGTATGTTTTTCGAGAATTCTCAAAAAGCATGGAGGCAACGGGGGCGGGAAGAGGGTGACAGGACAGCGGAAAATAGAGGTAGGCTGTGTTGAGCGTTGTCTTCTTTTGAGACGTCTCAAAAGCGGAAAATAGAGGTAGGCTGTGTTGAGCGTTGTCTTCTTTTGAGACGTCTCAAAAGCGGAAAATAGAGGTAGGCTGTGTTGAGCGTTGTCTTCTTTTGAGACGTCTCAAAAGCGGAAAATAGCGGTAGGCTGTGTTGAGCGTTGTCTTCTTTTGAGACGTCTCAAAAGCGGAAAATAGAGGTAGGCTGTGTTGAGCGTTGTCTTCTTTTGAGACGTCTCAAAACTGGAAAATAGAGGTAGGCTGTGTTGAGCGTTGACTTTGCAAGCAGGCGATTCTCATTGTGAAAAAATCAAGGGGATGTGCAAAATGGAGGTAGGTAGGTAGTGCCGTGCGTTTTCATTGTGTGGGTTAGCAAGAGAGGGAGGAGAGGGAGGGGGAGTAGGGAGGAGGGAGGGAGGAATGAGGAAGGAGGTAGGAGGAAGGAGGAAGGAGGAGGGAGGAGAGTCACCTTGTTCCAAGGAGCACTTGGCTGGGTCTTCTCCAAAATCCCTTGCGAGGCATTGTTATTGTGTGATTACTTGGTGGGGTTACGAGAGAGAATATGAGGAAGGAGGGACGAGGGAGGGATGGAAAGAGGAAGGAGGAGAGTCACCTTGTTCGAAGGGGCACTTGGCTAGGTCTTCTCCAAAGTATCTTGAGAGCCCATCCGACAAGTTTCAGTTGAGACGTCTCAAACGGAGGGAGGGAGGAGTGAAAGAGCTCACCTTGTTCAAAAGGGCACTTGGCGGGGTCTTCTCCAAAGTATCTTGAGAGCCCATCTGTTGCCTTGGTCTGCAATACAGAGCAGCCCCCCCCCCATGCACGCACCCATCATGCAGCACCCGTGCAACATCATGCAGCAACATGCACGCCCCATGCGCGCAACACCATGCAACACCATGCAGCACCATGCAGCACCATGCAACACCATGCAACACCATGCAGCACCATGCAGCACCATGCAACACCATGCAACACCATGCAGCACCATGCAGCACCATGCAACACCATGCAACACCATGCAGCACCATGCAGCACCATGCAGCATTGTTCAACAACATGCAGCACCATGCATGCAGCAATGCAGCAAAGCCCAAGTGTGTTATGCAACACAGCACTATAACCCATAATACAGGACCACCAGTCCAGTAGCGCCACTCCACACCATACCACACCACACCACACCACACCACACCACACCACACCACACCACACCACACCACACCACACCACACACCACATGCCATCACACCCATAGAAGGCAACAGCTGCAAACGTTAGCGCAGCCATAAAGCTCCCATACGAACAAGAAATGCAATGCGAATTATTTCTCGATTAAATTTCGACGAAACAACAATGTGTTAGTGCGTGCCACAGGGAAATTTGAGGCTCTAAAACACCTCTGCATCACGGACAGATACACTACCAACAATCAGCATTCAGTAAAAAAGAAAAGTAAAATCAGTAAAGAAGAGAAGAAACCAGTAAACCCAGACACTACAGGCACGCGAGTCAAGGCGATCACAGCAGTAGCCCAGTCAGCCCAGTCAAGGCAGTCAGCCCAGTCAAGGCAGTCAGCCCAGTCAAGGCAGTCAAGGAAGTCAACCCACCACGTCAGCATAGAGTGCAGCCAGCCTCTTGGATCCTGACGTGGCTTCCTCTGCGAACTCTTTCAGGGCCTGCGGTGGATGGATGGGATGGGGGAGGGGGCCGAGAGGCGGGGATGACTGTTGAGGAAGCCACTCAAAAGCCTCTTGGATTGGATCCTGACGTGGCTTCCTCTGCCAACTCTTTCAGCGCCTGCGGTGGTGGTGGGGGTGGGAGGGGTCGGGTCGGGGAGGCATAAACGGTTGAGCAGAACGGGTAGGTTGGCAATCGTCGTGACGACAAGCTTGGCAAGCATGCATGTCTGCATGTATGTCTGCATGCATGTCTGCATGTATGTCTGCATGCATGTCTGCATGTATGTCTGCATGCATGTCTGCACGTATGTCTGCATGTATGTCTGCATGTATGTCTGCATGTATGTCTGCATGCATGTCTGCATGCATGTCTGCCCACCTTTTGGGAGTTCTTTGAGTGAGACCAGACCAGACCAGACCAGACCAGACCAGACCAGACCAGACCAGACCAGACCAGACCAGACCAGACCAGACCAGACCAGACCAGACCAGACCAGACCAGACCAGACCAGACCAGACCAGACCAGACCAGGCCGTCCTTCTCCGATGCCACCAGTTCGCGCTGAACTGAAATGATCCACCTACTCTTGTGAGATGAGTCGATTTTTGAGTCGACTCAACTCACGCTGAAATGCCACCACCTACTCTTCCCCCCCAAGCCCCCACAACCTCTGAAGTAGTACACCCCCTTCCCCCCCCCGCCCCCCCCACACCCCCCCTTGACCCGCCACCTTTGCCCACCGTTCCACGGAAGGGGTATTCTCACACGGAATGCCCTTACCCCCCCTCCTTGCCCACCGCTAGGAAGTTCTCCCACACGGGCCCGTCCTTCTCTGATGCCACCATTTGTGTTGTCTCCCTACCCATCCCCCCATCTCCTCCTTTTCTAAACTCCCTCCCAAAGTAATTCCCTTAACACACCGCGCGGAAGTTCTCAGACACAGGCCCGTCCTTCTCTGATGCCACCATTTCATGTTCGCAAGCCATGACTACTCCCTCATGCTCAAGCCCACCCCCCACTTCCCCTCACCGTTCGGAAGTTCTCAGACACGGGCCCGTCCTTCTCTGATGCCACCATTTCATGTTCGCAAGCCATGACTACTCCCTCATGCTCAAGCCCACCCCCCACTTCCCCTCACCGTTCGGAAGTTCTCAGACACGGGCCCGTCCTTCTCTGACGCCACCATTTCGCGCTCCAGCTTGGTGGTGCCGCTGTTGAGCTGGCCCATCTCCTCTCCCAGCTGCTTCACTTGGATCTGAACGGGGTGAGAGGTGTTGGGGTGCGGGTGTGGGGGGAAGGACGGAAGAGGGGAAACCAGGGAGTGGTTCAATGCTCCAGCTCGGTGGTGCCGCTGTTGTGCTGGCTCATCTCCTCTCCCAGCTGCTTCACTTGAATCTGATTTGGGGGGGGAGAGGAATATAAGGGTCAAAAGGGAGAGAATGGGGCACACTGCACGCTCCAGCTTGGTGGTGCCGCTGTTGAGCTGGCTCATCTCCTCTCCCAGCTGCTTCACTTGAATCTGAAAGGTGGAGGAGGGAGGGAAGGGATTCGGGTGGTGAGGAGAGCAGGGGGTAAGGGGAAGAGAAAGGGTTACAGTCCAGCTTGGTGGTGCCGCTGTTGAGCTGCTGCATCTCCTCTCCTAGCTACTTCACTTGAATCTGAGAAGGGGAGGTGGGGGGGGAGACAATGAGGGCAGAGAGGACAATGAGGGCAGAGAGGACAATGAGGGCAGAGAGAACGATAGCGGGTGGGAGGGAAGAGAAGAGGGGAGCCCGATAGTGGGTCAATGGCTCAACTTAGTGCTGCTCAAGTGCTGTTTGGCAGGTTCGGTTTTGAAGAAGTGTTTTGAGACGTCTCAAAACACTTCTTCAAAGAAGAAGGAAGCCCGATAGTGGGTCAATGGCTCAACTTAGTGCTGCTCAAGTGCTGTTTGGCAGGTTCGGGAGACAAACGGTGTGGGCAGGTTTGGGAGACACACCTTGTGGGCAGGTTCGGGAGACACACCTTGTGGGCAGGTTCGGGAGACACACCTTGTGGGCAGGTTCAGAAGACACACCTTGTGGGCAGGTTCGGGAGACAAACCTTGTGGGCATCTTCAAGGGACGGCAGCTCCTCCCAGAACAAGGCGAGCTCAGGCAGCTTCTCCGTGAGCACCTGAAAGGGAGGTGGGGGGGAGGCGAGGGGAGTAGGCGTAGGAGGAGAGGGGGGGAAACACAGGTTTACTTTACAGCACGCAGCTCCTCCCAGAACAAGGCGAGCTCGGGCAGCTTTTCAGTGAGCACCTGAAAGGGAGGGGGGGGGAAGGCGAAGGGAGTAGGTAGGCGTAGGGGGAGAGCGGGGTAACACAGGTTTGCTTTACAGCACGCAGCTCCTCCCAGAACAAGGCGAGCTCGGGCAGCTTCTCCGTGAGCACCTGAAGAGAATATACAGAGAAAAGCAGGGTTCGCATGGAGAATGTACATTCAATCGTGAAAATGATCAGCAGAAGAGCTTATTGCTTGCACTTGGGTGGGCACACAACAAAACAAGGTACGGACACCTGTCTGTCTGCTGTGGGTAGCTGAGGAGGGGTCCGTGGGCAGGCTTGCTTTGCACAGACGAAATAGAGAGAGAGAGAGAAGGACCGTTTTGAGACGTCTCAAAACTTCACTCTATCACGTGCGCAGGCTTGCTTTGCACAGACGAAATAGAGAGAGAAGGAGCGTTTGAGTGAAGAGAAAACAGATGGACATTACGTGTGGAGAACAAGAAAGAGAGTACGGCAGGATAAACAAGGGGAATCTTCACTCCTCGGCAGCTCCCACCTCGGTGAGATAGTGCATGATGAGGGTCATCTTGTTGCACAGAAAAACAGTTTCGACCTGGATCCAACAGGTAACTCGTCCTAATCTCCTCCTAATCTCCTCTAGGCTGAGCTTAGGCTAGTAGGGTTTGAATAGATAAGAGATTTTCATTCAAACCTGAGCGTACGCGCATTTCGGCCGGTGGCCTTCATCAGCGCTCTTGGTGAGATAGTGCATGATGAGGGTCATCTTGTTGCGCGTCTTGGTGGCTTCAGCAAACTGTCCAACTTGAAAGCAAATCCACCCCACTCATGGGTTCACTTTACCAGCACAACTGCACCCATCAGCACCCATCTTCACCACTAAGCACCTACTTACCTTGGCCAGATAGTGCATGAGCGTCATCTTGTTGTTGTTGAGCGTCTTGGTGTCGGTGAGCTTCAGCAGACTTTTGAGACGTCTCAAAACTCTTCTTTTTTCACGTGTCTTGGTGTCGGTGAGCTTCAGCAAACTGTCCAGCTTGAAAGCCAACCCACCCCACTTATGGGTTCACTTTACGAGCACAACTGCACCCACCTTGACCCCTCAACAACCCCACCTTCACCACACAGCACCCAGCTTCACCGCACAGCACCCACCTTGGCCAGATAGTGCATGAGGGTCATCTTGTTGTTGCGCGTCTTGGTGTCGGTGAGCTTCAGCAGACTGTCCAGCTTGAACCCCACGGCAGAGCCCCTGGCGGTGCCCTGGTTGAGCGCGTTCCCCAGTGACAGAATGGTCTGCATGATGCGCCTCAGCCTCTTGGAATCCCGCACCTGGCGTGGTGCCATAGGGAAGAGCAGGGAGAGAGAAGAGGGAGAGAGAGTGGGGAGTGGTGGGAGGTTGAACCCCGCGGCCGGCATTTGAGTCGACTCAAAAGGAGGTTGAACCCCACGGCCGGCATTTGAGTCGACTCAAAAGGAGGTTGAACCCCACGGCCGGCATTTGAGTCGACTCAAAAGGAGGTTGAACCCCACGGCCGGCATTTGAGTCGACTCAAAAGGAGGTTGAACCCCACGGCCGGCATTTGAGTCGACTCAAAAGGAGGTTGAACCCCACGGCCGGCATTTGAGTCGACTCAAAAGGAGGTTGAACCCCACGGCCGGCATTTGAGTCGACTCAAAAGGAGGTTGAACCCCACGGCCGGCATTTGAGTCGACTCAAAAGGAGGTTGAACCCCACGGCCGGCAGAGCCAGTGGCTGGCGGTGCCCTGATTGCGTTGAGCGCATTCCCCAGAAATAGAATGGTCTGCATGATGCGCCTCAGCCTCTTGAAATCCCGCACCTGGTGTGGTGCCATAGGGAAACAGCGGCGACAGGGAAGAGAGGAGAGAGGGAGTGGTGGGTGAAAGCTTGAACCCCACAGCAGAGCCCCTAGCAGTGCCCTGGTTGAGCGTGTTCCCCAGGGACAGAATGGTCTGCATGATGCGCCTCAGCCTCTTGGAATCCCGCACCTGGCGTGGTGCCATAGGGAAGAGAGAGGGGGAGAGAGGGAAGACGGGGATGAAGGGAGTGGATCGTAGAGTGGGGTTGAGAGGGACGAGGGGAGGCAAGAAAAGAGAGGGCAGAAGGGGAGGCGAGGAGGGAAAAGCGAGGAAAGAGGGAGAAGCGGGAGAAGTGGGGGGAGGCGAGGGAAGAGGGGGAGGGAAGAGGAAGCGAGGGAGAGCGGGAAGCGAGGGAAGAGGGGGAAGTGAGGGAAGAGGGGGGGGGGGGGAGTGAGGGAAGAGGGGGAAGCGCGCACCTCATCTCCTTAAATTCACTTTCACACTCATCAACTCAAGGTTATGTCACTGTCACACTCTCACCTCCTCACAGTCCGTCACACCCACTCACCCCCCTAGAGTCACACTCACCTCTTAGGGGCACACTCACCTCCTTACAGTCGCACACACCTCCTTACAGTCACACTCACCTCCTTACACGCATTGTGGACCAGATCCAGATTGCGCTGCACGTCCTTGACCTGCAGGTGGGTAGGTAGGGGGCACAGTGGAATGATGGAATCCGCGTGTGATGAAGCAGTTCGGGGGTGTACTGTTAGTCAACTCAACAATTACATTGCACATCCTTGACCTGCAGGTGGGTAGTGTAGGGGGCACAGTCGAATCCGCGTGTGATGAGGCAGTTCGGGGGTGTTATTAATCCGGGGATGTACTGTTTTTAGTCAACTGAACAATCACGCTGCACGACCTTGACCTGCAGGTGGTGGGTATACTTAGATCACTCATGAGAAAAGTAGCCAACAGAACGGCGCCCAGGAAAAGAATGAAAGAAAAGAAAAGAAAAGAAAAGAAAAGAACACATTGTGAACGCAAACCTGTGGTCTGGATGCAAACCGGAAGACGGACAGGATTCAGAAGTGGTGATGTCGTTTTGATTTTGCCTTGCGGCAAGCCGATATTGAAAATGCAGGTAGAGATACAGCTTTCGAGGCGCCCCAACGGTGTGCTTTGGTTGTTGCCTTGTGTGACGAGCCGAGCCCTAGCCAAGCCAAACCCCACCATACTTTACCAGCACTTCTGAAGCCTGCTGCTGGAACACTTGTGCTGCCTGTCTCTTTACCACTTGCCAGCAAGCCCTCAACCGACGCACGTGATGAGTAGCCACGTGAAGCAAGGTTGCTTTTGAGACGTCTCAAAAGCAACCTCGCTTCACCTGAAACACTCGTGCTGCCTGTCTCTTTACCACTTGCCAGCAAGCCCTCAACCGACACACGTGATGAGACACGCATGAAGCAAATGCCACGTGGCACTCCCCTCACCTGCTGGTCATACAGCAACTTGAACTCAAAGATCCGCAGCTTGGCTTCCATACACCACTGGCCACACACATGGCATGGCATGGCATGGCATGGCATGGCATGGCATGGCATGGCATGGCATGGCATGGCATGGCATGGCATGGCATGGCTTGGCTTGGCTTGGCATGGCATGGCCCTCACCTGCTGGTCGTACGACAGCTTGAGCACAAATATCCGCAGCTTTTCTTCCATACAACACTGGCCACACGCATGGCATGGCATGGGCATGGGCATGGGCATGGGCATTCACCTGCTGGTCGTACGACAGCTTGAACTCAAAGATCTTCAACTTGGCTTCGATACGCGGCGCTCGCAGCATCTCCAGGAAGAACTGCTCGCACTTGCCCAGCTTCTCCGGCGGCATGCCACAGCCCTGGGGGATGGGGATGGGAGGAATAGCAGTGGATAGGAGGGCACAATGGGAAGGGGAGAGAGGAAGGAGAGACAGATAAAGAACTGCTCGCACTTGCCCAGCTTCTCCGGAGGCATGCCACAGCCCTGCGGAGCGGGATGAGGGCAGGAGGGGATCATAGAGGGTAAAGGGAAGGGAAGTGGGAGGGAAGGAGAGAAATTACGACGCTCGCAGCATCTCCAGGAAGAATTGATCGCACTTGCCCAGCTTCTCCGGAGGCATGCCACAGCCCTGGGAGATGGGGATGGGAGGAATAGCAGTGGATATGAAAGGAAGTAGAGGGAAAGGAAAGGAAGTTATGACGCTCGCAGCATCTCCAGAAAGAACTGCTCGCACTTGCCCAGCTTCTCCGGGGGCATGCCACAGCCCTGCGGAGCGGGATGAGGGCAGGAGGGGATAATAGAGGGTAAAGGGAAGGGAAGTGGGAGGGAAGGAGAGAAATTACGACACTCGCAGCATCTCCAGGATGAACTGCTCGCACTTGCCCAGCTTCTCCGGAGGCATGCCACAGCCCTGAGAGGCGAGGATGGGAGGAATAGCAGGGGATAGGAGGGCACAATGGGAAGGGGAGATAGGAAGGAGAGGCAGATAGTTACGCTCTTAGCATCTTAAGAAAGAATTGCTCGCACTTGCCCAGCTTCTTTGGAGGCATGCCACAGACAGCCCTGTAAGGGAGGAGGGGATAGGGGGGACAGGAGGGGATAAAAGAGGACAAAGGGAAGGAGACAGAGGAAGGAGAAGCAGATTGCACGCACGCAACAGCTCCAGAAAGAACTGCCTCGCAACCAGCTTGCCTCACCCGTCCAACTCACTACCACCATCAAGGTCGTTTCTTGAGGCGCCTCAGAAACGACCTCAAGCTTGCCTCACCCGTCCAACTCACTACCACCATCATACCTTTCCTTCCCTCCCCACCCAGCTGCCACGCACCTTGAGCATCTCCGCTTCTTCCTTGGCGGGGCAGAACTTGAGCAGAGCATCCACCTTCTCCCCATCAGCACCTGTTCGGAGCTGGTCCGAGCCAGAGGCCCTAGTCAGCACTGTGCAATTTGGGCATGGAGGTGTGGGTGGCCACACCTCCATGCCCTCATGCCCCCACGCCCTCATTCTCCAGTCGTCCTTGTTTACTGAAGCACAACTGGCTCACACATCAAACTCACTTCCACCATCACACACAGACACACCTTGAGCATCTCCGCTTCTTCCTTGGCGGGGCAGAACTTGAGCAGAGCGTCCACCTTCTCCGCGTCCAGCACCTTGCTGTCCAGCGCTAGAATGGCGTCCTGAGGAGAGGGGTGGAGGGAGAGGAAGGCACGAGAGTGAGTGAGCGCTGTTTGAGCAGACGGCTTCAGCAGAGCGTCCACCTTCTCCGCGTCCAGCACCTTGCTGTCCAGCGCTAGAATGGCGTCCTGAGGAGAGGGGTGGAGGGAGAGGAAGGCACGAGAGTGAGTGAGCGCTGTTTGAGCAGACGGCTTCAGCAGAGCGTCCACCTTCTCCGCGTCCCGCACCTTGCTGTCCAGCGCTAGAATGGCGTCCTGCGGGGATTATAAGGTGGATTGAAAAGTCGCTTCCACGATTGGAGACACGGATTAGAACGAATCAAAACAGAGAGAATGAGCTGTCAAGAAGAAGATCGGGAAACAAGTGGAGATTGCAGCACGAGACGAGACTGACAGAGAGGCTGACTGAATGGTGAGGAGGGGGAATGTCTGATCTGAGCTGCGGCACAAGGGTTGGGTTGAGCGTCTTCAACTCAACTCACCACAATCTCCGAGTATTTGAGGTGATAATAAGTTGTTTTTGAGACGTCTCGAAAACAACTTATTATCGAATGGTGAGGAGAGGAGAGGGAGCATCTGACCTGAGCTGCGGCACAAGGGTTGAGCAGCTTCAACTCAACTCACCACAATCTCAGTGTATTTCAGGTGCTTCATATTGGAAAGCATAATCCCAGAAACTCCACTTGCCAGAATTCGTTTCAACCCTTCTACACAGCTCCCTACCGCACCGCACCGCACCGCACTGGAACTCACCACAATCTCATTGTATTTGAGGTGCTTCATGTTGGAAAGCATAATCATACAATTGTTGGCTCGCTTCATATCAATCTGAGACGCAACCGAAAAGGAAAAGGAATCGGGGAAAACGTAATGAGTCGGCTTGTAAAACACCAGCTGTTGTAGGGATGAGCAAGTGGCGAACACGAACGTGTTCGTGTTCGCCCCTACACGAACACCTTCGTTTGCCGAACCGAACACTGTTCGGTTCGGCGAACACTTTGAGCAAAAAATGGTGTTCGCCATTCGCCTGTGAAGGCGTGTTCGGGCGAACCTCGAACACTGTTCGTGTTCGTCGCGGGCAAATTGCAGCAGCGGCCCGAACACGAACGTGTTCGGGTGAACATCGAACACTGTTCGGCGAACATTTTAAGCAAAAAAAAAATACCTGTTCGGTTCGCCTCGAACACGTTCGAGGCGAACCGAACAGGTGTTCGTTTTTTTGCTCAACCCTAAGCTGTTGGCACGCTTGACGTCAATCGATCTGAACTACAACCAGAAAGGCGTCTTTTGAGGCGCCTCAAAAAGCTGAACTACAACCAGAAAGGCGTCTTTTGAGGCGCCTCAAAAAGCTGAACTACAACCAGAAAGGCGTATGAACAAGAGCTGCAACGAAGAAGTTGTGTTGACTAGAAAAGAAAGGACTGTCGACCGCACCCTTCAAGTGGGTTTGAACTGAAGCACACAGCAGAGAAGACGAGCACACAAGGAGGCACAAGAATAGGGTGCTTACGGGACACGAGGCACGAGGCACAGGGAGCATGAGGAACGAGGAGGCACAAGGCATTGGGGGAGGCACGAGGCAGAAAACAGACACGAGGCACGAGGCACGAGGCAACTCACAAGAGAGAGTGCTTGCGGCTTGGCCTCCTTCTTGGGCCCGGTGTCTTTCTTCTTGGGGGGAGGGGCGGCAGAAAACAGATCCTCCAGCTCTGGGTATAGCGCCTCCAGGTCCAGCCTGCACCACATGCAGACAAAGAACGCCGCCCACATGCAAACAAGGGAGACAGACCGCCCGGATGCAGGAAAATGGTGTTTTGATGAGAGCAGGGGGTGGAACAAGGTGCGTGAGCCGAATGGTCATGGAGGGTTACAGAAGCATGATAAGGTGCAGTGCGGTGCAGTGCGGTAAGGTGCAGTGCAGTAAGGTGCAGTGCGGTAAGGTGCAGTGCGGTAAGGTGCAACATATGGAAGAATCGCGTCAACAAGGAGGATGGGGAAAGGGGGGACGGGGGGTGGGGGGGGGACGGGGGGTGGGGGTGGGGACAGGGGGTGGGGGTGGGGACGGGGGGTGGGGGTGGGGACGGAACGGATGAGACGAATAACAAAGGAACAGAGAGGAGGAAAGAAGCGAGGAAAGAACCAGGAGGCAGTAGAGAAGGAAAGAGACGCAGAAAGAGAGAGGAGGGAGGTACGCAATTGGGGGTGGCAGCGACCTGCTCCTCCTTCTGCACTTCAGCCCACATGTTCCCCTCCCCTCCACCACTCGAGTCACCTTCCTTTGAGACGTCTCAAGAAAGAGGAGGAGAGTGAGAGGAGGAAAGAGAGAGGAGGAAAGAGAGAGGAGGGAAGAGAGAGGAGGGAAGCACTCACTTGGGGGTAGCAGCGACCTGCTCCTCCTTCTGCACCTCCGCCCACATGTTCCCCTCCACCACTCGTGTCACCTTCCCCCAGAAAAACGCCTTCAGGGGGGTCTTCTTCTTGGGGGGGGGCGCAGCAGCTGCAAAACCCCCCTTGAACCCCCCGGGGGGAGGGGGCCCCGGGGGACCCTTCCCCTTGAACCCGGGGGGGGGAGGGGGACCCTTCCCCTTGAACCCGGGGGGAGGAGGGGGGCCCTTCAATCCGGGGGGAGGGGGAGGGCCTGGAGGGCCTTTTCCCCCTGGGGGCGGGGGAGGGGGAGGTGGTCCGCCCTTGCCCCCTGGGGGAGGGGGGGGCGGGGGGGGACCCTTTCCCCCCCCAGGGGGAGGGGGAGGGGGTGGGGGGCCTCTGGGCCCGCCAGGAGGGGGAGGGGGAGGGGGAGGTCCTCTGGGCCCGCCAGGGGGAGGGGGAGGCGGGGGAGGGCCCCCGCCTGGGGGAGGGGGTGGGGGGGGAGGAGGGGGAGGGCCACCACCTGGGGGAGGAGGTGGGGGGGGAGGTGGGGGAGGGCCCCCGCCAGGGGGAGGGGGAGGTGGAGGGGGAGGGGGAGGTCCCCCACCTGGGGGAGGAGGTGGAGGGGGCGGAGGAGGCGGGGGGGCCCGCCCCCCTGGCGGAAGGGGAGGAGGGGGAGGAGGAGGAGGGGCACCCCCTGGAGGAGGGGGCGGGGGAGGAGGCGGGGGAGGGGGCGGGGGAGGACCCCCTCCTGGGGGAGGGGGTGGGGGAGGAGGCGGGGGAGGGGGCGGGGGAGGACCCCCACCTGGGGGAGGGGGTGGGGGAGGGGGTGGAGGGGGAGGGGGAGGAGCGCCTCCGCCTGGGGGAGGGGGTGGGGGAGGGGGAGGCGGAGGAGGCGGGGGAGGTCCCCCTCCTGGGGGAGGAGGCGGGGGAGGGGGGGCTACTTTGGGACTGGGTGGGTCTGGCTCAGCCATCTTTGCAGCTAATGCTGCCTTTCTAGCTGCCCTCTCCTCCTGCCTCCTTCTCTGCTCCTCCCTCCACCTCTCCTCCTCCCTCCTCTCCTCTTCCTCTTCCTCCAACCTCCTCCTCTCAGCCTCTTTCCGCCTCTCTTCAGCCTTCCTCAGCTTCTCCTGTTTCTTCCTCTCTGCTGCAGCCTCAGCAGCAGCAGCAGCTGCAGCAGCCGCCTCTTCCTCCTCATCCTCCTCTTCCTTCTCCTCCTCCTTCTCCTCCTTCTTCTCTTCCTTTTTCTCCTCCTCCTCTTCCTTCTCCTCCTCCTTCTCTTCCTCCTTCTCCAGCTTCTCCTCTTCCTTCTTCTCCTCCTCCCCCTTCTCCAGCCCCTTCTGCCCCAGCAACCCCATCTCGGGCAACTTAAACCCCGGCACCCGTTTCGACATCCTCCTTAAAAGCTTCCCCAGAACAGGATTCAGCTCCGGATCCCACTCGTTCCAATACAACGACGGCCCATTCGCTAAATCCAACCAAAGCATCTTCAAATCCCCCGCACTCGCCCTCTCTCTCCTCGTCAGCCCCTCCTCCTCCGTATAAGTCTGCTCCGCAAACAACAACCCAGGCGGCAACACCATCTCCGACCCAACCTTCCTCCGCACCTTCCCGCCCGGAAACCCAAACATCCCAAACCCTAAACCACTCCCAAACGGCCGAGATGGCGACGGGCTCCCATCCCTCGAATGCAACATGCTCGAAAACGTCGGAGAAGTATCAGCTGAATCCAAATCCGAAGCATAATCGCTATCATCTAGCATATCCCCTGCAAACCCCGCCCCTCCTGGGCCCCACTTCCCACCTGCCGGCACCCGGGTTCGAACCCGCAACCCTCCACTGCGGCGGTTTCTCCTCTTGGTACTGGCTGCGGAGTAGATGGTGTGGCGGATCTCTTCTAGGGCGCGTGAGCTGTCGTCCTGCGACCAATTGGAATCCTCAAAAGCCTCCTTGAGCTTGAGGAAGGAATCGAGGGGTAGACCGCCGAAGTCGTCTGCCGCCAGGGAGGTGGCGGCTGGTGGAGGCAGTACCTTGGACTCCCGGTCCGTCAGAAGGATCTGGAGGGTGAGTGGGTAGGGCAAGGGCAACACCGAACGCGGGTCAGAGAGGGAAATCAGAAGAATCTGGAGGGTGGGGCAGGGGCACGAGCAGCATTAAATGCACATGCTAAAGGGAAATGGCGTGCCTAGAAATGCTGACGAAAGTGATTTTTGGAGCATCCCGCACCGCAACCCCTGAAGAACGTTCACCTCACCTCAACTCAGGCTAATGCCACACCTCACCTCCACTCTGAAGTCCTGTGTGAAGCGCTCTCGTGTGTGCCAGAGGATATCGAGATCGTCCCGGGAGAGCACGAGCATGTTAGATCGCACACGGGCCGTGTTGATCGCCAGTCATTCGCCACGCCATCTGCTCACTACCATTTGCCTCAAACCTCATCTCCACTCTCTGATGTCTTGTGCGCCACCGCACTGCACCCACCCCAACCCTAACAGAAATCTAATAACAGAAATCTCATATATCAACCCTACACAAGAACTCACCTCCACTCTGAAGTCCTGCGTGAACCGCTCCCTTGTGTGCCAGAGAATATCGAGATCGTCCCGCGAGAGCACGAGCATGTTGGATCGCACGTGGGCCGTGTTGAACGCCACTCGCCACACCATCTGCTCGCTGCCCGCGCCCTCCATGTCCACATGCACGCACTCTATCACCACGTCCCCCTGCACCACCGCCATCACATCCATCTTCACCACCTCCGCCTCTCTCTGGTTGTTGGGGTGTGCGAGAGAACGGGAAAGGAGGTTTGGAAAGGAAGGGGCGTTTGAGTCAAGCTGTCCACATGCACGCACTCTATCACCACGTCCCCCTGCACCACTGCCATCACATCCATCTTCACCACCTCCGCTTCCCTCTGGTTGTAAAAAAGGGAAAAAAGGGGAGGGGAGCAGGTGAGGAGGGGAGCGGTTGAGGAGGGGGACCATTCGGTCGAGTCGACCATCTGCTCGGCGCCTCCCCACTCCATGTCCACATGCACGCACTCGATCATCACATCGGCCTGCACCACCGCCGTCACATCCATCTTCACCACCTCCGCTTCCCTCCCTCTGGCTGTTTGGAAGGGGGAGCGCAAGGGGGGCAGGGTGGGTGGGGAGGGAGGTGGTGTGTGCGGGGAACTTGTGAGTTGACCCACATGCACACACTCGATCACCACATCGCCCTGCCCTGCACCACCGCCGTCATATCCATCTTCACCACCTCCGCTTCCCTTTACTTGTTGTAGGAGGGCAGGGAGGCGGAGGGGGGGGGGGGGATGGGAAAGAAAGGAGGTGTGAGTCTAGTCTAGCAGCCAAATGCACGCAATCCATCACCACGTCGCCCTGTACCACTGCCATCGCATCCATCTTCACTATCCCCCTTCACTCTGGCCGCCAAAAGTGGGAGAAAGGACAAGGGAGGGCGGGGACGTGTGAGCCGACCCACCCACATGCACACACTTGTAAAAAGAGTAGTTTTGAGACGTCTCAAAACTACTCTTTCTACACGTGAAAAGGGCAAGGGAGGGCAGGGACGTGTGAGCCCTTGCACTCAGCAGATCTCTTTACCCCTTGCCTCACCTGCAGGTAGCACTCAGCAGATCTCTTTACCCCTTGCCTCACCTGCAGGTAGTACTTGGCTCGATTCACGCCATGCCTCGCGCTCAGAAACAGCAGCCCCGAATCTCGGTTCTCCGGCAGGCCAGGATCGCGCCCAAACACCCTAATCACAGGACAGCACCCGCCCCTCGCATCCCTATTCACCTCGACCAACCCCTAGCCTCACCTGCAGGTAGTACTTGGCTCGATTCACGCCATGCCTCGCGCTCAGAAACAGCAGCCCCGAGTCTCGGTTCTCCGGCAGGCCAGGATCGCGCCCAAACACTCTGATCACAGGGCAGCACCCGCCTCTAGCGTCCAGCTGTGGCACACCGCGCATAATCACACAGTCTAGAGTCACCATCCGGCTGCTGCTCGCTCCCAGACACCCCTCTCTAGAAGACAGAACCAGCACCTGGCTCCCCCACTCGCTGCCCTCCTCCTCCGCCACCCCTTTTCCCTTCCCCTTCCCCTTCTTGTCCTTGCTTTCCCTCTCAATAAACCCGTGGGGTAAAGAGCTGACGCAGTGGGCTATGTGCTGAAGGTACCTCGCCTGGGAAGGGACAGGGTTTAAGGGGTAATGCAGCTGTAGGAAGCCCCTAGGAGCCGCTTTGTAGATGCCCTGTAAGAGATCTCGCTCCTCCTCTCCGTTCCATTCCTTGTGGAACACTAAGAACGAGGCGATCATAAACGCCAAGAGAGGCCACCCGCCTCGCTCGCAGTGCAAGAGAACGATGTTTTTCCGCCGCCCGTTGCCGCCCGGTGAAGCCAACCCTAATTGCTGCTGCTGCTGCTGCTTTGCTGGTGTCCCCCCATCAGCCTCCTCCAATAACGTTTTTGCCAGATTTGGCTTGCGACCGGGCAGGTCAAATTCCTGCTGGAGCCAGCTATTGGTGGACTGGAGAAAATGGTCGATTAGGTCAAGAGAAAGAATCGGGCAGCCCTCGAAATGTCTGGGGTACTCAAGAACTGTGGCATCAGAATCTAGAAAATAAGATCCGGCGAAGAGCGTTCGGCTGGAGCCGCTGCTGCCGTCGCGGAAATTGCAGATGAGGATGGATGCGTTGGAGATATGATTGCGGAGATCTGTGCAGATCTGGCGAAAGTAAAGGCGGTAGGTGGCTGTGGTGGGCACGTCGTTGGCAATGCAGGAATCAAACACTGGGGGGGGAAGCAGGGTGGGGGTTGCGGAGAGGGGGAGGGGGATTGGGAGCAGGGGAGGGAGGGATCAGGGAACAAAGGGAAAAGGGGTTGAAGAGGTCAGCGGAAGGGAGAAGGGGTAGGAGGAGGGATCAGAGACCGAAGGAACGAGATGTGGGAGGCCAGAGGGGGGAGGAAAGAAGGGAGGAAATAAGGGAGCAGGGAGGCGGGAGTGAAGTAAGGGATGGAGAGATAGAAGAGTCAAGACTGCTGGAAGGGAAAAAAGGAGGAAGGAAGAGAGCTGTAGAGAACGCAGAGGAAGGGATAGACAGACGGGCAAGGAAGAGGAGAGAGACAGCGTAGTGCCTTTGAGTTGACTAAAAAACAGGGACCGGGGTGACTTATGAATCGACTGGAAAAAAAGGATTGGAGTGATGCCTGATTGAACTCACGAACTACCTAAGACGAAGGTCCGAGGGAAAAGGAGGAGGGGGAAGTGGAGGGTGGTTTGAACTGAAAACGGGAAGTTGGGTCTAGAAGCAAAGGAGGAAATATGAGATACAAGGTAATATGTAGGTACGCGGCTAGACATCCGGAGTCGAATACTCCACGAGACGAGTGAGGATGCAAAGCGAGGCGAGAAGGAAGTAAGGGAAGAGGAGTGGGGGAAAGGAAGCAGACGGCTAATATGTATCGCTCATCGCGACCGTTGAACAGGAAACCTTGCATCCTACTACCAAACCTCAGCAGCGAAATTCCAAGGACAGCTGCCACGCGAAAGCTCGCGCGAGTAGTAACCTGAAGTAACCCTAAAACTCACCGAACACGCGATCGCTGATCTGCAGCAGTCCGTCCGGAGGCGGCGGCGGCGGAGGCTTGGCTGCTTTTTTCCCTCCGAACCACGGCATGCTGGCAATTTATGATCAGAATTTTAGTGGAGGTAGCAGCGGTGGTGGGGGTGGTGGTGGGGAATCTGTACGGTAGCTTTCGTTCAGGAATATTCGCGAAGGTTTTTCTGTCGGTAACGACGAAATGTTGTTACAGCACAGACGTTCAGTGCTGAGCGAGTAATACGACGAACAAAACGGATGGAAGGAGGACCTAGATTGTGGTTGTCGCGAAAGCCAGGACGAGATGTGCGTTTCTCATGCAGCTCTGACACGCGCTGGTCGAACGACACGTGGCTATTATATAAAACCAACGGCCCGAGACGGCCAATTCCTCCATGCAGCTATGTGGGCGTATCGCTGTCAAGGCGTGGCTGTTGTGACATATGGGGCTGGAAATATCGAGGCTAACGAGCTTCGCTTGGCGAGCTGCCAATAACATGGCAGCATGCCAACTGTTTCGCCACTAACGCTCCACGAGATTCTGGGCTGCTGCTGGCAATGCCTGCGATATAACCTCTAGGTGGACTTGTCATGTCATTGGAAACTCCGCCGCGCCGCGAACCCTGACTCATACATTCCTATCCCAAGGTTATGCCTGATTGAAATGTCATGGGCTTGGTGCATCTCACAATCCATACAGCACAGGACACTTGAAGTTGGCTTTCTGCATTATCGCAGAGCAGAACTCGCCTTACTAGCTTAGGGCGTGTTGTGCAGGATAGGTCAACCCGCGGTATGTCTGGTTACCCCCTTACAGGTTGATTCGTTGATTCAACCTCCAAAAATAGCATTAAAGCAGGTTCGATAGTGCCATTATGGGGGTTTCATACGGTGGAAAGCGGATACTCTGCTTCATAGTTTTGCACCGTACACGACAAACATACGAGCTGGATACCCCCTGAAAGAGGCAGTTTGGCTTGGCGGGCACGTCGAGACTCGAGTTTTCAGGTCGTGTCCGTAGGGATGACATGTCAAAGTGGCCAGTGTCAACTTGGCATTTTGACACTCTGCCAACATTGTTGGCAGAGTGTCAAGAAATTGCAGGTTGCCAGCCAATACAAATCGTCGGACACTTTTGAAATTGGCACAGACAAACCTACAAACGAGAGAAGATTGTCGCAGGTACCTATCTCACGACCAGATGCTGCCCAATCAGCACACAATATGTCTTTTGAATTGTTCGTTGCCTAGCAGATCTGGCCATGACAAATTCTCAAACCAATGAAATTGCGTCGCTGATGTTCGTACCTGCGCTTCGACTTGACACTTCCACTACAGTGCTTGACACTCTAATTTGAATGCGCTTCGGATTCACGCGCTCTCACTTGACATGTCAACCCTACGGACACGAACTCACACAAGGCCTCGATTGCGCTTCGTGGCATCGAGTGGGGGACTGAACCATCCCCGTAGCGACTCTGACGACTCAAGAAGCATATCCATAATGGAAGACTACAGTGCACAACATACGTCCAATCGTCACTGCATAACTCGTGTAGTAATGCTCTGTTCTTCAAAAACCTTGTGCAATGAAGACCTAATGAAGAACATAGTCACTATGACCTGATGGAAGGTGTGAAAATGATAACTGAAAGCATGCAACGGTAAAAAGGGCCAAATTTACCAGAATCCATAACAGTCAGGCTCGTTCTATCAACAGCTAATTAGAAAAGCTCACGAACTGCAAGTTACCAAATGTGCTGCATCCAGCTGCTGATTTGCCAAGTGATTACACGTAATCACAATTTACACAGTCCAGCCAAAGATCCAGCAGATAAGTGCAGAGCAGTTAGGTAGTGGCTTCGGCTCAATGATCTCAATTGGCTCCTGTAGTATATGAACGCAATTTTGCCGCACAAGTCAGGAAGTCAATGGTGCAATGCGGGATTTGACAAAGATGCTAAGTGGGTTCAGATGTTAGTGCTTTTTGCCAACAGCAGGAGCCAAAAGAAAGCGGAGCAGCAAAGCAGCAAAACGTACAGGATGGTGGGTTACACACATTATCACATGCATTGGGAGGGATTGGCGCGGAAAATATTACGTAAAGACCAATTTCTTTTAGTCGTACCTGGCAGGTGGCGACTGGTTTCTCTCCCTGCACACCGTTCCGATCCTTATCCTCCTCCACTGGCTTCCCAGCCTCACTTCCTGAGCTCGACCTCGTTTCTGAAACCACAGCCTTCGTTTCTTCCGCAACCCCCCCAGACGATGATGACCCAGCAGCAGCCACTGCCGCTGCCGTGCCAGCAGAACCCTGCTTCTCTGCACCACCCCCAGCCCCTTCCCTTGCATATTCTGCAGTGCTGCTGTTGCTTTCTGTGACTGCAATCTTGGCCTCTGATTCTGGTTGTTTCTCTTCAACTGCAGGCGGTGCCGCCGTGACGGCTGCTGGTTCAGGAATCGGTGTAGGTGCTGTTATAGGTGCAGCAGGCGTTGGTTCAGGTGCTGCTGGTGCAGGCTCAGATGATACCGGTGTGGCCTCTGGAGCAGGCTCAGGGGCTGCAGGGGCTGCAGGCACTGGCTCAGGTGCTTTAGGAGCAGGCTCAGGTTCTGCTGGTGCAGGTTCAGATTCAGGGGCTGCTGGCGCAGGTTCAGATGCTTCAGGTGCAGGCTCAGGGGCTGCTGGTGCAGGTTCAGGTGCTTCGGGTACAGGTTCAGGGACTGCTGGTGCAGGCTCAGGGACTGCAGGTGTAGGCTCAGGTGCTTCAGGTGCAGGCTCAGGGACTGCTGGTGCAGGTTCAGGGGCTGAAGGTGCAGGCTCTGGTGACGGCTCAGGGGTTGGCTCGGGAGCAACAGAGACGGCGGCCGCAGCGACTACTGCTGCTGCAGCTGCCAGCATGACCTCCCCTCCATCCTTGGGCTGGGATGCAGCTGAAGCTGACGAATCAGCATCTGCTGAGGCTTGTGGTGTGGCAGTTGCGGGAGCTGTTGAGAAGGGACGGAGAGACCACAAGCAAACAGAAAAAGCAAACTTGAATAATGTTCAGTTAGCGAATGACAACCCCAGCTACGCCAGAAACCGTGCATTATGAACCTTACTCCATGAACAATACTGCATGAACCGGAATATAAACAGCCCCCCAAATAGGACAGCGTGATCAGCATGATCAGCGTGATCAGCGTACTTTGAGCTTTCCAGCTGGCGACCAGGCATTGCCAAAGCCGTCTTATTTCAATAAAGGGTCTAAGGGCGGGTTCCATCATTTCGACCCTTGCATGGCCCAGTTAGGAGGAAAAAACTGTTGGTCGTAATGTATTCTCGCAGCGGTTTACGTCGATGAATTCGCGATTTATTCAGTTACTTACGACTGAAAGGCAGAGAAACCATGAAGAGTGCAGCACGACATTGCCACAATTCGCTTACCATGGCGAATACAAGATTCCATTACCTTGCACACCGACGGCTTCAGAGGATGCCTTTTTCTTGTTCTTCTTCTTTCCCCCTCCTCCTCCGCCAGCTCCCCCATTCGACGAAGCATTTGCCTGAGCCGACTGTTCTGGCGCAGTCGCTTGCGTCGCCTGAGTCGCCTGAACGGCCTTTTGTGGTTCCTCTGGTTTCACGTCGCCTGGGACGGGAAAGTCATGCGACATCAAGGAAATCATGTAAAGGCGCAGATCCGTTTCTATTCCTGCCAGATCTGCAAAAAAAAATGACACGGATGGAAGGAGATGCAAGAACAGGCCGATGCAGAGAGTTTCTGAGCTGACCTTTGGTTGAGACCGCATCCGATGCCGTCGCTGGAGTCGCAGGAGTCGCCGGTGTCGCAGGAGTGGTCGGAGTCTCGGGCGTATCTTTCGAGTTCGCCGTGGACGACGTTTTCTCTGCAGCTGAAGCATAGACGCGGGTATGGAAGTACACGTACTTGATTGCGTCGTGGATCTAGAATATTGAAGTGGCGTGAAATTTCTCAGAAGGGTCATTGATGCGTACAAGAGCTAGCGAGTGGCAAACTCGTACCAGTGTTCACTGTCGGCTTGTTCTTGTTCTTCTTATTCTTCTTTGACGGCATTTTGACTCAATGAAAAGAGAATAAATGTTATCGCTAGGATATACTGTACTAGAAAAAGGAGGCTCGATACGCGAAGAGGACAAGATCCGAGCTGGGCTCAAGCTATTAGAATAAATGTTTTTTTTTTAAGCAATGGACAAGCAGGTTGAATAAACGCTCTCTCCTGCTGCTTCGCTTCAGTCTAAACCAGCAGCAGGAGGAGCACGAGATTCCATTCAAAGCAGAAAGCAACCATAACAGCAACCAGACTGGAAAAGGCTAAGACAACGACTGGGAAAGGCGATTATGATGTTCGGATGATGCATGGATGTCACAAGCCCACTATTGTATAGCACGGTTCAGTAAGATGCTTTCTGTAACAGAGCGGTTGTTGAAGATTCCAAGGGTTGGAAACGCAAGAAATTTGTTTACACGAAAGCCTAGACGGTTCACCTGACACTCACCCAATCCGGTTTGACCCATCTTTCTCGCCCCATCTTCAGGGACGTTGCTTCGCAGATGAATGGCACTCGATCGGACGGCCCGCGGCACCTGTCAGCAAGTTTCAGCTCCCGCGCTCCTCCAGTCAATTCTGCTACGGGCACGTGCGAACGCCAACAAATCTATTTGTGCTTCAGACAACGGAGCTGGTAGCGTTGGTGTTCTCCTCTCCTGAGGCACCTCGAGATTGTTTTTTGCTGTGGAGGGACGAAATGGCGGATCTCGCCTGGTTACGTCCGTTGCGTCAGCCCAGGCAATCAAAAGCTGGACGATAGATTTTGTAGCTCGCGAAACGATTAAAATGCCTGAATGGCTGCTCCCATATATATATATATTACATCAATCAGAGACCCTGACTAGCCTACGTACAATGTACATATATCTACATGTATACAATACTCAGCCTGGTTATGGAGCACGCAGGCAATGCTGTTTTTCAGCTTCTAGGCTCAACCCGCTTCTGAAGTCATCTTACCATCTTTTTTCACTTCCAACGTGGAGCATGCCCAGGGAGTCTTCCAAGATAACAAGCGGGCTGGAGCTTCTCTCATCACCGAACACATCAACCCCTCTAATCTCTCTTATGAAAGTCGCACCCCACTTATCGTCCTTGCTAGTACGGCCACATGAACCATCAGCAGCACCCATTTCACTAAACCATTCGTCAAGCACAGTCGTTCCCTCCGATCCTCCAGCTGACACATCCCTTTTAGACCGAGAAGGAATCTCCGAGAGCTCCGGAACCCGTCGATCCAGGAGAATCTCCGGATCATTGCTGCGAAAATCGTCTGCTTGCTTTTCCTGCCGCCGCGGAATCTCGTCACTCATCACCACCTGAATCACCCCTGTCTCATCCTCCGCAATCACCAACCCCTCCCTGCCAGCTGAAGGAGCAACTCCTCCACCGTGATTGGCCAAATCTGAGGAGATTCGATCACACGAGCCCTTGGCTGAAACGCATCCGCCTGCTGCAGAGCACTTAAACGACACAGTCAAAGCTGGCTCTTTCAAAGGAGGGAGCATGCAGGGTGAGCAGCAGCACCGTTGAACTTGAGCCACCTCATTTGTCGTCAGGTCGGACGATCCCATTGCGCTTGGCGGTGGGAAGAGCGGAGCCAAGGCCTCCAACTCCCGCATATTCTGCCATGTTACTGACCCCGATTTGGGAAGAGCAGCAGGAGCTCCGTTTGGACATGCTGTCCCAATCGGAGCACCTTGTAACGGGCTCAGATCACACGTGTCAAAGATGTTGCTCGCGCTAGCCCAATCCGCAGCTGTCAGCAGCACCCCATGATCCAAAGGCTCTGACGGAGTCTTCGAATTTGTATCAAGATCTTCGCTTGGCAGCAGAATCCCATGATTCAAACCCAGGCTGACTTCAGAAACTTGGAATCCTTGACACCCTTTCAAGTTGACATCTGCTCGTGACATGTCATCAGCAGCAGCCTCGTTCACCAGCATTGACCACTTTCGTTTTCCGTTAGCCAAGCCCGTATGCAGCTCCCCAGTTTCCTGCTCAGCCTCCTCCGCCGCTGCTCCTGGTGATGGCGGGATCACACTGCTGGATGATACCGCCCAGAGCCAAACGGGAGTCCGCGGGGAAACCGGCGTGGAAGGCGCTGGGGACGACTGCGGAGACAGCGGGGCGGACAGTGGCGGGGACAGCGGTGGTGGCGAGCTGGGCGTGGTGGGTGTGAGCGGGCACGAGATGTCACACCTCTCGCCATCTTCCTTCGCCAAGCCGCTGCGAATCACAGATAGGTCGAGTGTGGTCGCATGGTGCTGCCGCTTCTCAGAGCATGGAGAATGCTGCAGCTGTGCACGCGGGAGCGGGAACATGTGACCTGTGATTGCAAGCTGCTCCCGCATACTACCAGTAGCAGTGAGATTGGCGCGCTCTGTAGGGAATGTGGGATTCGTTAACAGAGACTCGTTCTCGGAGGGGGTGCGAGAGGCAGGCTGCGCGTGGTTGTGCTTGCCCGAGTAGGTGACACGTGGAGCAATGTCAGAGGCGCCAGGCTGGCCGAAATGCGTGTGCACGTCGACCACTCGGCGCGCAGGGCAGCGGCGTCCGCCGTTGTCGGAGTGGCTGCAGCGGAAATAATGCCTGTTAGGAGCAATGACAAGAGGGAATAGTAAGACGGGGAGAACATGTTAGGCCGTTGTCACCGTCATAATCGACACTTGTACAGCACACCAACCAGTGCGTCACCAGAGGTGGACGGATCTAAGAACTAGCGGAGTAGCACACCATTCCACAACATTGTTTTGGCGTGAAAAAAAAAAGAGGAGAAAAAACGAACCTATAAAAAAACAAGATGAAGAAGACGAAGAAGAAATGATAAGGACAAAAACGGTTGAAGAGGGCATGTATTAGGACTGACCGTGAGAAGCGGCCGCCTGAGATGTCCTTCTGGCCGTACTTGAGCCACTCGTGCCCGTCGTGGGGAATGCAGTGCTTGAACTCGCGCAGCCTCGCGCGCTTGCTCGGCGGACTCGACGGCTTCCAGCTGCGGTACGCGGAAAGAAAGGGGGAATGGGGAAGAGGGGGGAAAGGCAGAACGACCGGAGATGAGAATGATAGAACAAAATCGCTTGAGATTTGTCATAACAATCAATGGCGGGATTCTGAGCAATGTGGGACTGCGGCGGCTCTAGTAAGCTCGATTCAACTCAAGCGATGCCGGTACCACTACTAAGACTCACTTGATGTCGAAATCTTGCAGCAGCAGCGGCACCAGGATCTGGCTTGCTGGAAGCATCATTGTGACACTGAATGCAGTCTCCGTCTGTCGAGATGTGAAACTGGTGTAGTGCTAGTCAAGGAGTTCAACGCACGCTGATAGAAGGCAGATAGAATGCTGGTATAGTGCTGGTAGTATACCGCAATGGATGCTGATAAGTTGAAGTTGTTGCGTCAATGTTCAGGGTCGCGATGGGATCTGCAGCTAATATACAAGTTCGGCCATGCTAACCCACTCCTTTGGTAATGTGGCCGACGAGGGGAGGACAGAAATGACAGAAACGTTTCCGCAAGTATCGCGCCCCGCCAGCTGCCATACTTAGCAGCTGACAATTAGCTGCAGCGTCCTTGAATAGTAGCTCTTGCAAGCAGTGGCATGCACAACTCGGCTCTCGAGGAATCTACACCGTTATGGCGTGTGCAAAGTGCTGCAAAAACTCGACGTCGAGGAACGTCGGTGAATTTCCACCCTCGGATCAAAGGTTCCAACCGTCAGGATTCACCGACGTCCCTCGACGTCGAGTTTTTGCAGCACTTTGTACACGCCTTAGCGCTCGATCGAAACCAGTAACATCGGAGATGATGTCCAAACGGCAAATATTTGATTGCCTGTTGCATGATAAGATTTATGGCTGCAAGCTAGCAGGCCTCTGTCAGCTCCACAACCTGTTGCTCGGGAGAATGCTGTAGGACCATACCATTAAATACTGTACTTCCTAGGGTTTCTAACGATCCCCTCTGGATCTGCGCGTGATTGAGTAACGCACTATTGCGGGAAGGACAAGGACTGAGGATAATCATAACAGTTGGTTGACGAGATTGCGGTACGACGAAAATATGTTGCGCTGCAGAACGGTACTTCAAAAAAGTAGAGCTGTTGAGTAGGGTTCCCGTTGACAGCATCCTCAATGAACTTCGGACTCCAAAAGTGGTTCGGTATGGTGGTGCGAGGTCCATGACGGTGTTGTTAGGAAATGTATACTGTACTAATAACTAGGAGAACATTGTGACTGTTGGCGCAATTCGAACGGCTATTGTGTTCCGAGGAGGGCCCATTTTTCCAGGGTGTTTTCCGACGGAGTGGTGGGGAACGCCCAAAAGCTTTACATCATCAGTCACTATCGAAACGTTATTGTATGTACCGTTGAAATAATAATTCTCACCGCGCTCGGCCTCTCTCTGAGCTTGTAGCGACAGTTATGACCCTCACTGTTTGAGAGCTTGAATTGAACTTGGTCCTAGAATCCTCAACACCCTCAGGCTGTCAGGAACTGGCAGGCAACACCGCAGAAAAAGGACGAGCGGGGCTACCAAGCCAAGTACACGTGAGAGTGACAGGTTGGCGGGGAGCAGACCTGACCTCTAGGGTGCCCCTCGTATCAATAACGCGTGCAGTTGTCACATATTCCGTGCTGAAGTTATAATATACAGGTCGTTTCAACCTAAGTAATTCACACCCATTCATAAATTGACCTCGCTTGGGAATTCTTTTAGTGCTTTCTTACTACCGTAAGTGCAACTACACATTCTTACCATTAAAAAATAGGGGCAACAGCTCGGGTTTCTCGGAATACTTGGTGGGGTCCTTGACAGCCGCGGTAGGGGTAGCTTTGCAGAAGGCACAGGCTCGGGTGATTCTTTTGCGGGCGGCATACACGTTGGGTCAGTCCGAGGCGGAGTGGGTGGAGCGAGGGGGTGGGGAGCAGGAGTTTGGAGAGGGAGCACCATGGGTGGACGTGCCCTACTTGGTCGACATGCGGCTGTAGATGTCTTAGGAAGCAATACTTTGTTTCGGGTTTTGGCGATGGTCTTTTGATGTTTGAGGTAGTAAGACACTTCTAGGAAGGGTTTATGCATGTCTGTATGCTTGTTGAAATGTAACGAAGCTGATTAGTGGCGAAAAAAAAAAAAAAAAAAATAGGGGCCACAAACTTTGGCGCAAGCTTTCTACGACCTGCACAGTGCAAATCGAATGAAATTAGCATAATGACTATACTGAAAGGCCAAGAGAACCTGATGCATACTCTAACACTACCTGACTGTTTCTGTTCCTCCATTTCGCCAAGGCATCCGCAGCCAATCTCTCCGTGGGATCTCGGGAAAAATGTGGAGTGAGCGACATTTCTGCAGCGTCACTTGCTTCCGCTATCCACACCCCTTCCTCTCCGTGAAAAGAACCGAGTCTTCGTATAAGATTCCGCCAGGATACCTTCAGATGAAAAATGACAGGGGTGAGGTTGGGGAAGGGGGGAGGGGGGAGTGGTGGTTTTGGGGTTAGGACGGAAAGGGGCAGGAAGGGCGGGAAAAGGGGAGGGGAGGGTTGAAGGGGTGGGGGGGGGAGGGGGGGGAGGGGGGCAACAGATAATAAGTGGTCGAGGGGGAGGGAAGGGCGAGAGGCAATGTGGACAAATCAGGAAAATGGGCTAAGTGTCAGGGTGGGTGAGCAGGCAAGATAGAGCAAAAGGGACGGGTAAAGCAAGGGGAAATTCAGGAGCATCTGACCAGCTTTACAAGCATCTAGATAGGAACATAATAAAAAAATGACAAACACATAACCAGACATTATCCATCCAATTGCAATCACACTCACTATGGAACCCGTGAGGGACGGATCGAGTGGCACAGACGCCCTCTCCCCAGCCAACACCTGCACAGCTACCACTGCTGCCCCCCCATCCCCCCTGCCAGCCACTGCTCCACCGCCATTCTGTCCGCGCATCCCCCCCGTCGCCACACTCAGTGGTACCTCCGCTCCCCCTCCTGCCCGTGCCTGCGCTCCTGCTGCCACTGCTGCTGGCGCTCTCACTGCAGTCGGACCTATCAGTGAAGATTCACCCCCTCTTCGTGGCCGCCATCCATCCGCCGGCCTCCTGTTGGATCCCCCCCATCCTTCTCCTCCCCCATTCAACATGGCTGCTCCGTGCTCTCCCCCTTCTGACATCCCAGCACCCCCACCATGACCACTAACAGAATGCAATCGCCTGCCTCTGCCACCGCCATTCCCACAGCCACTTCTGCCGCCGCTGCCTCTGCCCGTTCTTCCCCAAAGGCTCATCCCACCCCTCACTCCGACCCTCCCACGTGCGCCAATTCTCCCTCCCCCGACCAGTCCAGGCCTCCTCCCAGCCTGGTGCATAGGCTGGCGTATAGCTAAGGAGGAGGGTGACCCTGATGGTGCTTCTGCTCCTGGGGTTGGTGGCGGTGGTGGTGATGGTGGTGGTGGCAGTGCATATGGTGTTTTTGCTCCTGTCAAGCACGCTACACCCACTGCTGACGACAACTCTCTTTCAGCTGTTCCTGCACCCCTTCTCTCTACACCTCTTCCCCCCAAACCTCTCCCTGAGACACCTCTTCCCTCCATATCTCCCCCATTCTCACAATGCTCTCTCTCCCCCGAGCCATCAAGCAGCAGAAGCCACTGCCCCGTCTGCCACGCCCCCACGGCACGCGGCTGCCCCACGGCCAGCACCAGTGCCACCACGTCCACCTCCCTGCCCGGGGGAGTGGCAGGCAACGAGGCGAGGGGGGTCCACTGACGAGGGGGGAAAGAGAAGCTGTGGGATTGTGGGGGAGATGCAGGGAGAAAAAGGAGAGGAAGAGCGGGATGGTATGAGAAGCAGAAGAAGGAGCAGAAGCAGAAGCAACAGCAGCAGCCACTTCCTTCACTTGGTAGACGGTAGAGAGAAGACAGGAAATACCTGACTCGGGAGTCAGAAAAAAACTGACCTGAGGCTTCTCTGAACAGTCGATGGTTCAAGTCGGCGCCACCTGGTTGACCGGCTGGCGTTGAGGGAGAGCAGCGGACCAATTGCATCACGCCGCGTGGCGGACGGCTGAAGGCCCGCCACCAGATACACGCCTCCTTCCACCAGCTCTTGCAGCTGAGAGAGGAGGAGAGTGGGGGAAGTGGAGGTGGGAAAGGGAGGGCGCGAAGGCAGGAAAGAAGCAAGGAGAGAAGAGGGAACAAGGAGACGTGTCAGGATACGTGACAGACGGCTGAAGGCCCGCCACCAGGTACACCCCGCCCACCACCAGGTACACCCCGCCCTCCACCAGGTACACCCCGCCCTCCACCAGGTACACCCCGCCCTCCACCAGGTACACCCCGCCCTCCACCAGGTACACCCCGCCCTCCACCAGGTACACCCCGCCCACCACCAGGTACACCCCGCCCTCCACCAGGTACACCCCGCCCTCCACCAGCTCCTGCAGCAGCTGAGGGGAGGGGGAGGGGAGTGCGGGGAACGGAGGGAGGGGAGGGAGGGGAATGAAGGGAGGAAGGAAGCACTGCCAAGCAAACTCATGTCAATGCATGCCATGCTATACAAAGCCATGCCACGCAATAACAAACCATGCCATGCCATCATTTCCCTGCCATAACATGCTCTGCCATGCCATGCCATGCCTCATGCCATTCCATGCCATGCCATGCAGAGCCCCATGCCAAGCCAAACCATGCCATGCCATCCCTTATGCCATTCCCCCATGCCATGTCATGCCCTCACCTGCTCGTCACTGGGCCGCCAAATGCTGATCATCCCTTCCCCTTGCCGCACCCTCTTGCTCCACTCCCCCTCCTCGTCATCTCCTGTCCCCTCCTCCCTCTCCTCCCTGGATCGCTTCCCAGTGAGTCCCACCACCCGCACTTTCACCACAGGGCACACGTCCCGCTCCTTCAACCCTTCATCTGCCAATGCGTCATCTACCGCCTCCTGCACTGCCGCCCTCCGCTTCTCCTGACAGGTGGCAAGGATGAGAGGAGGAGGGGCAGAGAGCACGGAGATGGGGACAAAAGAGGGACACACGTCACTTCAGCTGTCAATGCGTCATCCACTGCCTCCTGCACTGCTGCCCTCCGCCTCTCCTGTGACAGCATCAGTGCTTGTGGGGACGAGGGAGCATGGGGGAAGCACAGAGCAAGAACATGAGGACACGGGCGAAACACACTCCAGTAGCAGACGACCCACCTCCCTCCCGCATCCCAAATTTCAACACATAACCACCCCTCCCTCTCCACTCACCACTCTCTGCAGCTGAGCTCTTTCCATGGCACCACGTTGCTCAGCAGTCAGCCCACCCAAGAACGACTCCGGATCACCACTAGCATCAAACTCCAACAACAAACGACCCCCCTCCCTCTCCGCCCTTGCCAGCCCTCCCCTTCCCCGCCCCAGAGAAAATCCTGCAGAGGCCCGCCCCCGCCCCATCCCCATCCTCCCCACCCCTGCTCTCCCCCCACTCTCTCCCCTTCCACCAACTCCTCCTCCTATTCCTCGTCCTCCTGCTCTGCCCCCCCTGCCTGCTGCTTCTGCTGCTTCTTCAGCCATTAGTTGCTTCTCGGCTTCCAGACTCGCCTTCTCGGCCACCTGCTCCCTCCTGGTAAGCGGAACGGGTACAGGCAGAGGAGAAGAGGCAAGCGGTGGGTGGGGGATGAAGCGGGGGGGGGGGGGGAGGGGAAAGAGGAGAACGGCTGAGGGACAGAGGAGGAGGAGGAGGACGACGACAACGACAACGACGAGGAGGAGGGCGAGGAGGAAAATCAAAACAGAGATCTTAGCATTTAGTCTCTCACCTCTTCTCAAAGTCACGAGCTGCCACTGCTTCAGCCCTAGCTGAGCGCATCGTACCACCGGGCACAACAGCAGCAGCAGCAGCAGCATCCGCATCAGCTTTCCTTGCGGTGTTCTTCTCCCAGTACATTGCAGGATAGACCCGTGCAATGGCCACACACGTGAGGGGGATAGCTCCCCCGTCCTCCCGCACCCTGCGCAGTGCCATTGGGACAGGCGGCTTCTGTCGGCCTGTAGCGGGGGAGGGCAGAGGGAGAAGAGCAGAGGGATGAGGGGAAGCACATGGGGAGATGAGGAGGGGGAGGGAGGAGCGAAGAGGAATAGATAGAGAGCAGCAGGGAGACAGAAAGGGTGGAAAATCTCTGGCCAGCATAGATCGGGAAAAGAAAGAAACATGTTGGAGAGGAAACAGGAGGTCAAGCCAAAGGGCAGGGGCAGGGCTTGACTCGATGAGAAAGTGGATTTGGCAGGACTTAATCCTTCGACTAATGGCTATTTGATGGCCTTCGTGGGGGCGTGGGGCACATAAACCCACCTTGGTGGACCAGTGAGCTGGATAGGTGATTTAGAAATTTCTCAAAAAGGGTGTTCTTGAAAATTCTAGAACCATGGGTGTTTTGGGGACTTCTTAGAAACACCCTGTTTATGAGATTTCTCAAAAACACTCTGTGGGGGTGGGCGACGTACAGAAGCCCAGCTTGGTGGACCAGTGAGCTGGGAAGGTGCCGTTGAAGTGAAGGGCGAGCGTTGCTGCTGTGCACGCCTGCGGTGACGCGACGGGAGTGAGAAGGAGAGAGAGGGTCGAGAGAAAAGTGGGGGGAGGATGTGTTGGGGTTGGGGTTAATAAAGACGACGGTCCCAAACGGTGAGGGGAGGATGTGAGTTTTGAGGCGCCTCAAAAGTTTTGAGGCGCCTCAAAAGTGGATGTTTTGGGGTTGGGGTTGGGGTTAATAAAGACGACGGTCCCAAACGGTGAGGGGAGGCTGTGAATAAGAACAGTTTTGAGGCGCCTCAAAACTAAAGTGGGGGGAGGATGTCTTGGGGTTGGGGTTGGGGTTAATAAAGACGGTGAGGGGTCCCAAACGGTGAGGGGAGGCTGTGAATAAGAACCAAGCAGCAGCTGGCGAGTGTGCGTGCCGTGGTATGCACAAGTATCATGCCGAAACAAACGCAGCACACGGCTCCATACAATACGGGGAAGACAAATGCAGGCAAAGAAAGCGGAGTAGTGAGGAGAGGATTGAAAAATGGAGAGTGAAGGAATGGGGAATACCTCGAGGGGAGGGAGGCCTTCCATGCAGCCATTCAGCACCGCGCCACACACCTGGCATGGGTGGGTTGAGTTGAGGTTGAGGTGATGTAGGAAGAGAGCCGGGAGAAGGCAGATTAAGGTTTGGATGCGGGTCAACATAAGGATCAGAACGGGGTTTGAAAGCAGGTAAAATTTTCAGGTTCACAGTCAAATTCAGGCTGGTTCAGTACGGTTCAGGCTGGGGTTCATATTGGGATTCATATTGAGGTTTGGTTTCATATTCAGGCTGGTTCAGTACGGTTCAGAAGCAGCTTGCTCTCAGTGCAATATTCATCACACTTTGAGTCGAATGAGTGCACCCACCTGTATCTTCTGGCCAACAAAGAGCCGACCGCGATTCAGAAGGTCTGTGAGGGGAGCATCGAGGCGAGCAGGCAGCCAATACCTGGAAGGGAGGGGGGTTGAAAAGGGACGGGAAGCGTGGGAGGGTGCGTGTGAGAGGAGGGAAGTGGGGAGGGGAGGGGTATAGCTTTTGGGGTGTAGCTGTGAGGGGAGAATGGAGGCGAGCAGGCAGCCAGTACCTGGATGAAGAGGGACGCATGTGGGGAAAGTGGGGTTATGAGTCGACTAAAAAAATGAGGCGAGCAGGCAGCCAGTACCTGGACAAAGAGGGACGCATGGGGAGAGTGGGGCGGGTGCGTGAGAGGGAGGTCGTTAGTTCTGTAAGGTGTTGAGGGTAAGGTAAGATTTGATGCGCACGGGTGCCAATACAATACGGACTTCTAAGGTTGCTGGCTTTGAGGTGCCACAAAAAGGGTGTCGGAGAGGAGGGGGGAGGGGGGGGCGTTGGGTGGGGTTGCTAAGGCTGCTTGCATGGGGCACATGGCTGTTGCAAGAGATGCACAAAGAGCAACGATGTGACACCATCTGCCGCAGTAGAACGGCATGCAGACATGATGTGTGTGTTTGCACTATAATGGCATGCGAATGTCCCATTAACCCATAAACTTCTCTCCTCCTCACCATCCATCAGTCACTTCAATCATCGCCGTCTGCAGCCCCAAACCCACCGCCCCTCTCTGCCGCCCCGCCTCCTGCCTCTTCTCCCCCTCTTCCCCATCCTCCTCCTCCTCTCTCGCTCCCTCCTCCTCCTCCCCAACCCCTCTTCCACGTGCTCCTCCCTGGGAGTGCACAGCAGAGATACAGAGTACCATGGGGCTGCCAGCAGCAGCGTCCCGCTCGCACACCTTCTTCAGAGCCGACCGCTTGCCTTCATTCACCTCCCTCTCGTACCTGCATGGGCATGGAGGCAGGACACATGATGGAAGATGGCAGAAAATAGCAAGGACTCAAAATGCAAAGGTTACGGCAGAACCAGCCGGGTCATTCAACAGCGGCTCAGCCATGTGGTCTTTGTACTGACCACGGAGCAGTGAGCAGAGTTAAACTGAGACGACTTTCGAGGCACCTCAAAAGTCGAAACTCAGAAGTCGAGACTCAAAGGTCGAATGAGCTGCTCTTTATCCTTTTCTTAACACCCACCTGTACTTGAGCTGCTCCAGCACTCTCTCCACAGTCAGCATCCTTCCTGCAAGGCGACGGGGGAAGCTGCGCTCCTGACAAGCGAGTTTCCACACCACCCAGCGATAGTGGTTTGACACCCACCTGTGATGGGGGTGTTGGGGATGGTGGGATGCGGGAAATGCGTGGGAGGAGGGGGGGGGGGGGGGTTTCACGAGCTGCCTGTGCTCCTGACAGGCCAGCTTCCACACCAGCCAGCGGTAGTCGTTCGACACCCACCTGTGAAGGGCGGTTGAGGGAGAAGGGAGGGGTTAAAAGGGAGAGGGGCAGGAAGGAGGTTTTATGTTGGACACGCAAGCTGCGCTCCTGACAGGCCAGCTTCAACACCACCCAGCGGTAGTGGTTCGTCACCCACCTGTGTTGGAGGGGTGGTTGGAAGAGGAAGAAGAGAAGAGGGGAAACGGAGATGATGGGTTGAACTGAAACAATGTCGGGTGCCGTGCCAGTGCCACAAGTGTGACTTTCGTTACAGGCGCCTCAAATCCTGGCTGAAAAAAAATGGTGTGCCAGCCAGTGTAACAAAGCAACGACTTCTTGCTCGTTCGGCTCTCTCATTGAGGTCGGCGCGCCTAGATGAAAGAGCCGAACACGCAAACGAGAGAGGCCGAATCAAATCAAAAGGGTCAGGAACCAAAAGAGTGAAGAGGGAGGTTGGTGTCTTACTCTTGTGTGGCAAACTTGCGCTGGGCGCCTGCTGCAATCAGCATGTCCCTAAACTCCTTAGCCCCAACATTCGCCCTCTCCCCACCATCTCGAGCACCAAGAACTGTCAGAGTAGCCTGGCCTTCCCCTTTTCGTGCAGATGCCCATCTTCCTCCTTCCTTTGCTGCAGATTCCTCCGCTGCTGCCTCTGCTGGTGATGCTGATGCTGCTGCTATAAGATCGTTTCGGATGACGCACTCATCCTCCGTGGTCGTGGCTGCTGCATGCTCTTGTCTGTCGCCAGTGCACAACCCTATTGCAGAGATTTCAGGGAGTGCAGGGCTTGCAGGGATTGCAGGGAGTGCAGGGAGTGCAGGGCTTGCAGGGCTTGCTGGGAGTGCAGGGAGTGCAGGGCTTGCAGGGCTTGCAGGGAGTGCAGGGAGTGCAGCACTGGTAGCACCTATTGCAGGGCAGCCACTGCTTTCTACTAACGAGAGTGCTACTGATGCCACAGCTGCTGCACCTGCTGCATCTGCTATACCATCCACAGCTCCTACACCACCGCCATTTGCTAACTCTTCTACCCCTCCGGCATGGTCTATACCTCTTACGACTGCAACATTGGCCCCACCTGCTAAATCTACTGCACCTGCTGCAGCGTCTGCTGCACTGGCATCGTCTGCTGCACTGGCATCGTCTGCTGCACTGGCATCGTCTGCTGCACTGGCATCGCCTGCTGCACTGGCATCGTCTGCTGCACTGGCATCGCCTGCTGCACTGGCATCGTCTGCTGCACTGGCATCGCCTGCTGCACTGGCATCGCCTGCTGCATATGCTGCGCCTCCTTCATCACCTGCTGCAGCTGCCATATTAGCCCCCCTATCTGCTGGATCTACTAAACCTACTGCATCTGAAACGTTTGTTGCACCGGCCACCTGTACAGTGTCAGCTGCACCATTCGCTTCTGCGCCCGCTCGCCTATCTCTTCCAGCTGCTGGCGGCGATGGTTGAGGTGAAGAAGGTAGTAATGGTGGTGGCTGGGGTAACGGTGGTGATGGTGGTGAGAGTGATGGCTGTGTGGCTGGTGGCAGTGCTGCTGCTGCTGCTGCTGCTGCTGGTTCTGCTGTTGGTGATTCTGTTACTGTTGCTGGTAGTGCTATCAGGGTGGGCAGTGATAGGGTAGTTGGCAATAGTGGCTGTGCTTGCTGTTGCGCGGACTGAACAGCAGACGGGATTGTGAAGACAAATGTGAGGGCGGACTGTGCTGTCATTTTGCGAACTGCTTCTGACACCTTTCCCTCCTGTCAACCACAGGACAACAAGTGAAAGAGAAGGATGAGAAAAGAAGTACAGCAAAAAGTGCAAGTGCCAAAACAGAAATACAGTACACGCCCAGCAGGCTGCGCTGCAGGGCTGACAATCAACACTATCCACCAGCAATACCTGAGAGGGGTACTGAACTCTGTAAACACTCAGAAACAAACACATTCCGCGTGTTCGCAAACACAGCAAGCTCTTCACGAGTTCAACAACACAGCACACATCACGTCACACCATTGCAGAAACGTCACAAGCTCTCACCACTCGCTCAAGCCCAGGCGGATACCCAAAGAACTCAGCCATGCAAACAGGGCTGCCTTCTTCCCGGCTAATGAGTCAGCTCAATACTCACCACTCGTTCGAGCCCAGGCGGATACCCAAAGAACTCAGCTATGCAAACACGGCTGCCTTCTTCTCGGCTAATGAGTCAGCTCAATACTCACCACTCGTTCGAGCCCAGGCGGATACCCAAAGAACTCAGCTATGCAAACAGGGCTGCCTTCTTCTCAGCTAATGAGTCAGCTCAATACTCACCACTCGCTCAAGCCCAGGCGGATACCCAAAGAACTCAGCCATGCAAACAGGGCTGCCTTCTTCCCGGCTAATGAGTCAGCTCAATACTCACCACTCGTTCGAGCCCAGGCGGATACCCAAAGAACTCAGCCATGCAAACAGGGCTGCCTTCTTCCCGGCTAATGAGTCAGCTCAATACTCACCACTCGTTCGAGCCCAGGCGGATACCCAAAGAGCTCAGCTATGCAAACAGGGCTGCCTTCTTCTCAGCTAATGAGTCAGCTCAATACTCACCACTCGCTCAAGCCCAGGCGGATACCCAAAGAACTCAGCCATGCAAACAGGGCTGCCTTCTTCTCAGCTAATGAGTCAGCTCAATACTCACCACTCGCTCAAGCCCAGGCGGATACCCAAAGAACTCAGCCATACACGGTCGCCTCCTCGGCTTCCCCTCCTCATCCCTGTATAGATCATGCAGTCGCCTCACTCCCCCTTCCCCCTGTCTAACCATCACTGCTGCACTCGCGCCCTCTCCCGCGCCTGCTCCTGAACCTGCTGCACCTGCTCCGTCAGTCCTCAACCCACTCCTTGGCATTGACACTGCAGCGTTATCAGCAGCCATATGTCCTGCTCCATCTGCTGGATTCTGGTTGGCGCCAAGAGCTGGTGCATCAGTGGCATCAGTGAGTGAGCGCATGGGGATGGGAGGCAGGCCGGCGGAGCGGGAGCGAGCAGGGCGGTGCTTGGAGAATAGGGAGGGAATGGTGGAGGTGGGCGGTATGAACTGCCGCCGTGGGGAGGGCGAGGTGGACGGAGAACGGTTTAGGGGAGTTAAGGGGCGGCGAAGAGTGGTGCCAGAGCGGTGAAGAGGGGTGGGAGAGGTGTGGAGGGGAGCGTTGTGGAGCCGATTGGGAGAGGTGTGGAGGGGAGTATGAGAGCGGTGGAGAGGAGAGTTGGAGGGATGGGAAGGGGTATGGGAGCGGTGGATCGGAGATGAGGGGTGGAGAGGAGGGCAGGAGTGGAGGGGAGAGGCGGGGTGGAGAGGAGTTGAGGAACGGAGGAGAGGAGGCTGGGCGAGTGAGGGAGTATGTGGGGAAGGTGCAGGTGACCGAAAGAGTGCATGTGTGGGGTTTTGAGGGGTGGGATGCTGCTTTGAAGTGTTGAAGGAAGTGTGAGCATGCTGCACGGGTTGCATTAGCTGCTTAGGCTGCAACGGCTGTGTGGGATGCATGCGCTGGGTGGGTGGCGTGGGTTGTGTGGGTTGTGTGGGTTGTGTGGGTTGTGTGGGTTGTCGGTGCAATGGTGAACCGGACAAAGAAGCTACGGAGAGCGGTGGAAGAGAGCCTGGCGTTTGCGATGCATACTGTGACTGTATCGAAAGGGTTCCTGGTGTGCTGAATTTGTCGGAGTAGAGGAGAGGAGGAGGGGGTGATGCGTATGCAGAGGAAGGGGGCGCGGAGAAGGGGAGAGAGGAGGTGGCGTTGAGTGAGGGAGTGTGCGGGTTGAATGGTGTAGCAGGATGCCCTCCTGAGAGCGGCATGAGTGAGTGCCTAGTGGTGCTGTCCTCCTGTTGCTTGTAAGGGTCATAGGGCTGGGGCTGGGGCTGGGGCTGGAGATAAGACTGTGGCTGCGGCTGATAGACGTTGACTCTGACTACTGTCTGGCTTCCAACATCGGCCCCATTGCGACCTCTCTGCGATGTCATACCTCCACCGCCCTCCCCGCTCCCACCACCATTTCTCACTCTCCCACCACCATCCCTCCCACTCCCACTACCATCGCTCCTACTCCCCTCCCCATTCCTCCCATTTCCGCCTCCACTCCCCCCAGTCCCCAGGTCAAACAGGCTCGCAACCATTTCCTCTGCCCTGGCAAGTGCTGCCCGAGCCTCCACCGCAGGCTCGGCTGCACCTTGTGATGAGGTTTGGGTGAGGGCGAGGGGCCAGGAAGGAGGGGAAGGGGGACGAGGAGCAGGTCCTTCAGTTGCATCGGGAGCAGGAAGAGCGAGAGGAGGTTGCGGGGCAGCAGGAGCAGGACCAGGCAGGGCGAGGGGAGCATGTGGAGGTGGTTGGATTGCACAAGGTTGGGGACAGGGCAATGCGGTGCTTCCAGAAGCTGTGAACCTGGGTGAATCGAACCGTGGTCTCTCATGCTGCTGCACGCCCAACAGAGCACACGCCTTGTCCACAGCAGCTGAGGACAACCGCACAGGCTTCTCTGAGGCGGTTTGAAACAGACCCGCTGTTTGGACAGTCGCTCCTCCCAGACTGGCACTACCTTCAACCTGCGGCCTCTCACGCTGCTGCACTCCGAAAAGAGCACACGCCTTGTCCACAGCAGCTGAAGATATGTGCACCGGCTTCTTTGAAGCGGTTTGAAACAGACCCGCTGTTTGGACAGTCGCTCCTCCCAGACTAGCACTGCCTTCAAACCGCGGCCGCTGATGCTGCTGCACGCCCAGCAGAGCACACGCCTTGTCCACAGCAGCTGAGGATATGTGCACCGGCTTCTTTGAAGCGGTTTGGAACAGACCTGCTGTTCTTACAGTCGCTCCTCCCAGACTAGCACTGCCTTCAAACCGCGGCCTCTGATGCTGCTGCACGCCCAGCAGAGCACACGCCTTGTCCACAGCAGCTGAAGATAAAGAAACCGGCTTCTCTGAAGCGGTTTGAAACAAAGTAGTCCGTACAGTTGCTCCCCCCCGACTGCCTCCACTATCTGGCTGCGCCGCTCTCGTCTGCTCTGCGCCTGCGCCCTCCAGCAGAAGCACTGCTGTTTCTTCACTGATCCTGGGTTCTTCTACCCGTGGAGGATCCTTATACTGCTGCACGCCCAGTAGTGCGCACGCCTTGTCCACAGCAGCTGAAGACACAGAAACCGGCTTGCCTCGGCCAGTTTGAAACAAACCTGCCTTTACAGTCGCTCCCCCTCGACTAGCCCCTCCCAATAGAGCTCTGCCACCTGGCTGCGCCACTACCGCCAGCTCTGCTCCTGAGTTCCGCACTGAAAGCTCCTTTGTTGCTGGCGCATCAGAGCTCTGCCTCTCATGCCCTTGAGCGACCAGCAGTGCTGGCGGCTCCTGCTGTACGCCCAGCAGAGCACACGCCTTGTCCACGGCAGCTGAAGACACAGAAACCGGCTTGCCCCGGGCCGTTTGGAACAAACCCGCCCCTACAGTCGCTCCCCCCTGTATAGCTCCCCTCAAACCAGCTTCACCGTCTGGTTGCGCCATTACTGCCAGCTCTGCTCCTGATTTCCGCACTGCAAGCTCCATTGATGCAGGCACATTACAGCTCTGCGGCTCCTGCCCTTGAGCGTCCGGGAGTGCTGCAGGCTTGTGTGTAGGCGGTGTGATATGAGGTGCGGCATACTGTGGTCCCTTGTACTGCTGCACTCCCAGCAGAGCACACGCCTTGTCCACAGCAGCTGAAGTCACAGAAACTGGCTTGCCCCGGGCGGTTTGGAACAGACCCGCCCCCACAGTCGCTTCCCCCCGATTAGCTCCCCCCAAACCAGCTCCGCCATCTGGTTGCGCCACTACTGTCAGCTCTGCTGCTGAGTTCCGCACTGAAAGCTCCATTGCTGCGGGCGCATGAGAGCTCTGCCTCTCATGCCCTTGAGCGACCGGGAGTGCTGAGGACCCGTGTGTAAGCGGCATGAGTCTAGGCGCGTTAAATTGAGACCCACCGTGACCCTGAGCGTTCAGCAGAGCTGCAGGCTTCTGTGTCGGTGGTGTGATGCGAGGTGCGTCAAACCGTGGTCTCTCACACTGCTGCACGCCCAGCAGAGCACACGCCTTGTCCACAGCAGCTGAAGACAAACGCACCGGCTTGTTTGAAGCTGTTTGAAACAGGCCCGCCCCAACAGTCGATCCTTCTGTACTACCGGCCCCCAAATTAGCCCCATCATCAAAGTGTGGCCTCTCGTGCTGTTGCACGCCCAGCAGGGCACACGCCTTGTCCACAGCAGCTGAAGACAGAGGGACCGGCTTTCCCCGGGCTGTTTGGAACAAGCTTGCTGAACCAGCAGGAGGTCGTGGTGGTGGTTGTAGTGGTAGCATTGATAATGGAGATGGGTTTTGTGCGGTGGTTATGAGAGCTGCACCTGTATGTGGTGGTTGTGGCGGAGGTTCTGGTGGCAGTAACAAGGGAGATGGGTTCAATGCGGTGGTGAGAGCTACAGCTGTTGGCTCATCTGTCACTGGCACTATAGCCATGCATCCTCGACTCCCCTGCTTCCCTTCTGCTCCTAGCATATCCTGTTGCCCTTGAATCCCCTGCTGCCCATCCATTCCCTGCTGCTCCTGCTGTCCTTGCAGCCCTTTCACCCCCTGCTCTCCCTGCTGCTGCCATTCTTCTCCATCCTCCCCAAACAGCTTCAACACGCCTGCAACCGCAACAGCTGACTCGTTCACCTTCCTGCCAGACGCACTCCGGAGGAGAAACTTTCCTGGCACTGCATCGCCTTGTGCAGCGGACTGTATGTTGTCAATCACAGCAAGGGGCTTGCGTTTCGATCCAGGAGCCATGGCATGCAGCGGTGGTATACCACCAGGGCCATCAGCTCCAGCCTTCCGCTTCAGTCCTCGGTTTGCCACCACACCAATATGACCACCAGCGTTCTCTCCTCCCTCGAACAGCGCTTCAGATGCTCTTGAACCTGCTCGCACTTGTGGGTGCAGCTGAGGCTCTGAATGAAGGGGAGCGCCCAAGTCTCGACTTCTTTGCACTCGCAGGGACGGCTGCAGGCAGCGCTCTCTTGTTGAGTGTTTCTTGGACGCGTTGCTCATGGTCTTGTGAAGAAGCCGATTCACTTTGTGGCCCTTCTCAAACTAAATACATCCAGAATAAAACAATAAACATCATGTCAACTCAACGCCTGGATGGTCCTTACTGAAAAAAAAAAAGCACATGAGATACGCCCCAACACCTGAAAGTTGCAGAATTCTGGCAACCGTGAAAATGCTCTGCATACTGATTCAGGTTACCAGATTAGCATGGCCAAGCGAAGGGAGTGTGGCTTGGCCGACACCAGTGAGGCCTCTTAAAGCGCGTGGCTTCTTGAACTTTGGCGCCATGAAGAGGCGTGTGGTGGAAGCCCTGTGGTGTTTCTGGAATATCAAGGAAAGGAGTTCGGGATACAAAGCACAAGAGGCAAGGAGTCAAGAAAAAGGAAGGGTAGAGTTTTGAACTGGCAAGATCCGTGATGGCACACGAACGAATCACCATGGTATGGAATGGACAGGCCGAAAAACGAGGCCAAGAGTCTTGACTCACATTTTGAGGTTGAGTGGGTTGAAGGAGTTCATCCAAAATGTCTGAACTTCCTGCCCTTGCGCTGCCACCACTCTTCGCTTTGGACATAACCGAATCACCATTTTTAAATAAAATGCCTCGAGGGCAATGGGCTCCATCCTGTGTGTCTACAGCTGAAGTCCTCTGGCTGCTGTCAAGCCACAGACAGGAAGGCCGTGGATCTGCAATGCCAGCAACAGCAATTGCGCCAGAAGCTGTAGCGCAAGCAGCAGCTGTAGCGCCAGCAGCAGCTGTAGCGCCAGCAGCAGCTGTAGCGCCAGCAGCAGCTGTAGCGCCAGCAACAGCCGTGAGGCCAGGAGCTGCTGTAGTACCAGAAGCATCTGTAGCGCCAGCACCAGCTACAGCTCCAGAAGCAGTTGTGGTGGAAGAAGCAGGTGAAGCGCCAGCAGCAGCTGCGGTGTTCTCCGACGTATATGGCGGTTGTGCTTCCTCGGACAGGTGTGTTGGCTCAGAAGGTTCCATTGCTGTCTTGAAAAGTTCTGCTACTTCAGGTCTTCCTCGCTGCGAGCACGCTGGAGAGAGGTCAGGCCCACGTTCTGAACGTGCTGGCGGGGGATCTTCCTGAGGCTTCAATGCTGCCTCTGATCCTTCTGCAACTGAAGCGGTTGCAGTTAAACACACAACGCCGGATACTGCCAAGGCAGGACTAGCCATAGGGCATGGTGGTGAGGTGGCGGATGGTGGTGAGATGCGGCCTGTGCCTGCAGCATCTGAGTCCGCCTGAACCGAAAGACTTGCTCTTTTCATTTGTGGCTCATCAGCGACGGTATGACGCAAATAATTCTGCTGACTGATGACTGCTGGCGATACGCCTGCATTTTCCGCTGCTGCTTCTCTCTCCACAAGTGGTTTGTGGGGTTCATGACCTTGCCTTTGACATGCTCCCGCAACAGAATGGAGGGAAGCACGCGTTCCTGGTGATGAAAATATTATCAATGGGTGGAGATATTGAGACGTCTCAAAGCATGCACACGTTCCTGCTGAGAAAGTCAGTAATGCGTGGATCTATAGCATCGGGAGAACGGAGAGAACGGATTCATGCGAGCTGGGGAATGCGTGATATGCTCGCCTCTAGAGAACGGATTTGTCCACCGAATGAATTGACGAGGTGCTGATTATGCTGCGGAAAAATAAAATGCAAGCGAATTGAAACGTACGCTGCAGAAAATCGCGAAGCTCGCTGCTTTCCTCAGCCGCGTCGTCGAGAGTGGTTAGCGCGGAAAGAAGAGATCCTGCATAGCTTTCCGACGTTACACAACCATACTCCCGTGGACCCTGCCGACCAGCACCAACGGTCCGGCCTCCCTCGACAAGAGACAAGTCGCCACTTCTTCGATCAACTACCAGTGAAAACGAATGCACGGGCCGACCGATCTCGTCCATGGTAAGAAAGTAGCCGCCTTCACTCTTTCGGCTGAAGCGTCAGAGTTACGCGTACTTCATGTTCTGGCGGGGGTTCGTTGAGAGACATAAGTCACATTATGGTATCCTAAATGTATCTCAAAAGTCACCTTTGGGACTTCTGAAGGGACTCCTGTGGTTTGTTCCATAATCAGCGTCAGCGTCACGCCCTTGGCGACAGTATCAAGGACCTGAACAAAGGAGGACATATTCAAGGATTAAAATTGTCATTCTAACGAGCGAATAAGCAAATAATCAAATGTAAAATGGACTCGATGACTTTTGCCGCATTGCACCGTGCTCAACAACCGACTCAACAGCGCCACAACCAGAAGGACTCAAACCGTTGGATGTATCTTGAAATTATCGAGCGGCTGTGCATGCATCACTCCAGCCCCACAGACGAAATCAATATCCCAGAAAAGTTGGTAACTGGTTTCGCTGATTCTCGTCGCAAGGGCCAGGCATGGTTACCCCTCCGTAACAGCCTGAGGTTGTTTTGGGGACTGAGCACCTTCGTCATGATTGCACTACCCTGCAGAACCGAGCAGATCGTGCAGATAAAATTCTGCACCGAGACGTACCCCCTTCTCATAGCGGAGAAGCCCTTGTTCATTTTGCCCAATCAGCTTCGTCCACGCCCCCACACTCCTAGGAACCACCATCATCACTCCCAAGCTTCGGCATGTGGACCAAGTCTACATGAAAGATACAAGCAAGCATATGTGGTGTGGTGTGTGTGTGTGACTGACTGACTATGGCTTCACAAATTCTTTCTTTGTCAGAGTGATCGACTGCCTCAGTAGCCGCGTCTGCAGCAATAAGCCGTGTACCTCCTGCATTTAGCCGCCATGGCTAATTCATGTTTCGCTACGTCAAGCTGCAGACCGGCGCTGTTGGGGAGCCCGTTGAGTGAACGATTGGATGAATCGTCGAACTTGAGAACACATCATGAGAGCAGTTGTCTAATCCGTCGGCCAGCGCGGCTAGCGCATAGAGTAAGCATATCGGCTTATTCTTATCGCTCCAATTAGGGAAGAGACCTTGTCCGTAATGATATTTTCCGAGCATGTTTCCTTTCATTAACAAAGTCTGCTCCTCAGTCGATTGCCTAAAGGTTCCCTAATTCGCCAATAAGCGTTTCCCTTCTGCCAATGACTTTGCTGTGGCCCTGTCAGCGACCGATTGTTCGCGCCGTCAGCGCAGCGGATAATGGCGCTGCCGCAGCTGAGGAAATGCGCCTTGCGAGGGGATCAGCGCGACTGGAAGGAGCACCTCGCGGGGCGAAGCAGGTGTTGCTGGTGGATCCGGTCGAGGCGAAGCGGCTAGCGCAAGAGGACCTCAAGAAACGTGCCAAGGTCGCATCACAACAGGCAAGCGCTTGTGTAAACAAAAGCCGTTGTACATATATGTGGTGCGGAGCTTCTAGGGCGAGATGATTCTGTGCTTGCCAACGTGGCGTCTAAAAAGTCATTATATTTTGTCGGCGCGATAAGCAAATTCGGTGTGACTCAAACCATTTTTATGCCCATCATAGCCAAAATTGGAGCCTTGACATGTTTTTGCGAGATGGAACTTTTGTCTGGTGACAAATTACTCGTTTTAGGCATGAACATGGGCTGGGTCCAGCCTGGCCGGAGGCAGTCTCTCTCTTAGCATGCAATCTTTCTGGAGAAAGGGTATGGAGGAGCGGGGACGAAAATGTAAGAAGTTCAGAGCTAGGGTTGAGAACTTGGAACTCCAGAACAAGTTGTTATGTTTAGAAAGGTGTCGACTTAGATTTGGCGTGGTCGACTCAGGTCACGTGCGTCTGTAACTGTTACTGATTCAAGACGGAATGAGACTTGCCTTGGTCATAGTGACCCGGCCTGTCTTGTCATCCGCGATCATGGTGTGAGATGGTGTGGGCCGGGGTGACACAGACCGGCCCTGTTCTCATGTCGAACTGTACTTGTCTTACTTCACCTTTTCGCCATTCCCTTCTTGCAGAAATGGCGGGAGATTGAGGCTATCAATGGTGCATGGGCTGTCATTGGCATCTTTGCTGCCTTGGTGGGAGAGGGCTTCACTCAGACTGGCATTCTTGGGCAGGTAAGAAATATTTCTGACTTGTTATGCATTGCTGTGGTTTTCCTCTTCTTGGGCATGATAAAATGCTTCTCAAAGTGTGGGTGCAACAATGTTGAAGGCATGACTTGGGAGGAATGGATTTTCAAAAGCAGACAGTGTGGCTCTGTCATAGGAAGCAAGTGCAAACCGTTTCTCCCCCCATCCAACTAATCCCTTTGGGTTCTTTCAACAGTGTGCAATCTACCTGGAGCTTGTTGCTGGCGCAATCGAGTCTCTTGCGAAATTTGTGGGAGATCTTTGAGCTACAGCATTTGGAAGCATGAGGCAGCACATAACAAGACAGCGGTGGTGTGGTTGTGGTTCGCTTAGCTTACTTTTTGCATCTCACATAATTGTGATGCTTAGTGTGGCAATAGAACTTCCTCACAATGATCTGCTGGGTGGAGATGCGGTCCGGCTGTTACCAGTTATCTCTTGTACAGTAAGATGGCCTTTCTGTAGTGAGTGAGCTGATGTTGGGAATCAGAGCATGATGTGAACCTGTTGGAATGCTTCAGTTATCTGTATACTTCTTTGGTTATCTGGCCATAAGTGAATAAGGTCCGAGCGAATGGCCTGCATAAGGGAGCAGCTTACAGGCTGTATTGTCTAGTGGTCTGGCCATTCAGAACCAGGGTACTTGTGGGACACGCAATCCCCGCTGGCGCTGGTCAGGAAGAGCCACGTGCATCAGAGGCCACCTGGCAGCATTAGATTGAGCACGAATCCCACCATAGCTTGTTATTCATGGTTCTGGTTCGGTTGGGTACGGCAACACATGGAGTTCTCGAGGGAACCTGCCCTCACGAATGGGTGAGGGAACCAAACTGTCCTTCGAAAATCTCTCTGATCATCAAATTCCATCCCAGTTCAGAAATTGAAATTTTCAATCTGGATTCTGGAGCTTGAAGCTGCTCGCGTGTTATCTCTTGAACAACGCGTACTTGTGCCGATTCCGTGTCCGGTCATTACCGCGCCTCGCTGATTCAATTCGAGAGAGGTCATTTCCGTGTCTTACGCGCAAGCTTGCCGGATAATCGCGGAGGAGCACGGAGTCATGGCTGCATTGCATGCGGTGTCGCATGTTAGCGGCGGGCTGTCGTCAGTAGCCCGTGCTTCTCCTCGCGTTCTGTCAGCTCAACGGAAATCATCGTTTGAGCCGTCTCAAGCGGCTTACCCTGCCGACAGCTGTCTTCTGCGAGGCGATTTTCTTCAGAAAGGCTGTTTGCGAGCAACCACGTGGCAAGCAGGCTTTGGTGGCCAGGGACCGTCGCAACCGCTGGCCGTTCGGTGGAATGGCCACCCGTCGAGACGAGGCCGTGTTTCAGTGACTGGTGCGAAGGCGAGCGTGTCCGCCGTGACGTATATCAATTCAGTCGTGTTTTCGCTTGGCTGATCATGCAGAGTCGCAAATAAGTGTCGGTTTTCTACACACATGGTGTTAACTATCACGTGTTTCATTCCCGTTTTTCTTTCACCGTTCCTCCACCACCCCCTCCCGTTCCTCCCTACTCTCTCCTCACCGTAACCTCCGTTCCCCCTCCCTCCGCCTTCTTGCGCACTTTTACGGCAACAGCGTCCGCGTCATCTGGATTCGACGAGATGGTGGCGGGGAGGACGCGCAAGTACTACATGGTTGGGGGGAAGGGCGGCGTGGGGAAGACGAGCGTTTCCGCCGCTCTGGCAGTGAAGTTCGCCAACGAGGGTCATCGCACGCTGGTCGTTTCCACCGACCCCGCGCACTCCCTCAGCGACTCCTTCGCCCAGGTGGGACTCTAGGATGCAACGGCCGGCGCGTGCTTTCAGGATAGGATGGAAGAACAGCGTGTGTCGGTGGCTCTGGCAGTGAAGTTCGCCAACGAGGGCCATCGCACGCTGGTGGTTTCCACCGACCCCGCTCATTCTCCCAGCGACTCCTTCGCCCAGGTTGGTCTCAGGTGCCTGTGAGAGGTGTGCTTTCAGGATAGGGTGCAAGTACAGCGTGTGTCCGCCGCTCTAGCCGTGAAATTTGCCAGCAAGGGCCATCGCACGCTGGTGGTTTCCACCGACCCCGCGCACTCCCTCAGTGACTAATTCGCCCAGGTGAGACTCAGGTGTCTGTCAGGTGGGGCTCAGGTACATTTCAGGTGTTTGCCGGTGGGGATCAGTGTTTGTCGCTCGCCGGTGGCTGACCTGCTGTTGTCCCTAAACCTGACCGTTCCCCATCTCCCCCCACCCTCCTGCTTTACCATACCAGGACGTGTCAGGAGGGAAGCCTGTGGCTGTGGAGGGAAACCGACCTTTGCCTTTGTTGGGTCTGACTCTCCTTTCTTTCTTTCCCCACTCTGACTCTCCTTTCTTTCTTTCCCCACTCTGACTCTCCTTTCTTTCTTTCCCCACTCTGACTCTCCCCCACCCTCCTGCTTCACCATACCAGGACGTGTCAGGAGGGAAGCCTGTGGCTGTGGAGGGCACCGACCTGCCTCTGTTCGCCATGGAGGTGAGAACAAATGGAGGGTGCGATTATAAGGGGAGGATCTGGGGAGGAGACATGTTGACCTGCACGGGGCATGTGCAAGACGTGATAAAAGTGTTGTTTTGAGACGTCTCAAAACAACACTTTTATCTGGGGATGAGACATTTTGACCTGCACGGGGCATGTGCAACACGCATTCCCTGTTCCTCTGGCCATGACACTTTTTCCTTCCTCCTTACACCAGCAACTTTTCATTCCATCTGACTCTACAACATCTCTTACTCCGACCCCCACGCCCATCTGTTTTTGTGGCACCAGATCGACCCAGAGCAGGCGCGGGAGGAGTTCCGGACAGCAACAGGGAAGGATGGCGGCAAGGGCGTGAAGGACTTTATGGACTCCGTGGGCCTGGGCGGCTGGGTGGACCAGGTTCGTGTTGTGAATGCTATGCACTCTATAACGCGGATAACCATGTGAAGCTATCTTATATGGTGGCGTGGGTGGATGGAGGATGGCGGCAAGGGCGTGAAGGACTTCATGGACTCCGTGGGGCTGGGCGGCTGGGTTGACCAGGTGCGTGATCTGGACAGCTTTGGATCCCCATCGCAATGCCACACCATTGCATTCTCTCACCCTTCCTATTCTTTTCCCCCTTCCCCTCGTAAATCGTTTTACTCAACTTAGAAATCTTTTCCTCCTCTCCCGCCTCCCGCTCTCTCCGCCGATTTGCTGTCTGCAGCTGAGCGAGCTGAAGCTGGGAGAGCTGCTGGATACGCCACCGCCGGGGCTGGACGAGGCCGTTGCCATTGCCAAGGTAGGTTGGGGGGAGATTTGGGGTGAAGGGAGGGGGCGAGAGAAGGATACGGGTGGAAGGAAGCGGGGGTAGGGGAGCTCTGGGCGGGCGAGCTGAAGCTGGGAGAGCTGAAGCTGGGAGAGCTGCAGCTGGGAGAGCTGCAGCTGGGAGAGCTGCAGCTGGGAGAGCTGCAGCTGGGAGAGCTGCAGCTGGGAGAGCTGCAGCTGGGAGAGCTGCAGCTGGGAGAGCTGCAGCTGGGAGAGCTGCAGCTGGGAGAGCTGCAGCTGGGAGAGCTGCAGCTGGGAGAGCTGCATCTGGGAGAGCTGCAGCTGGGAGAGCTGCAGCTGGGAGAGCTGCAGCTGGGAGAGCTGCAGCTGGGAGAGCTGCAGCTGGGAGAGCTGCAGCTGGGAGAGCTGCAGCTGGGAGAGCTGAGCTGGGAGAGCTGCAGCTGGGAGAGCTGCTGGATACGCCACCGCCGGGGCTGAACGAGGCCGTTGCCATTGCCAAGGTAGGTTGGGGGGGAGGGGGAAAGGTTGTGTGGGTTCAACGGAGGCATCTAGAGAGGGGGGTGGTGTTGGAAGGAAGCTGGGAGAGCTGCTGGATACGCCACCGCCGGGGCAGGACGAGGCTGTCGCCATTGCCAAGGTAGGGTGGGGTGGAGATCTTTAAAGTGGACTCAGTAGGGGTGGATGAGGCAGTGGTGATTGTTGAGGTGGTTGTGCAGTATATGCAGGTGCCTTATTATCCAGTTCATGCAGGCGCCTTATTATCCAGTTCATGCAACTTCAGTGAAACTGGTTATTATCTGACTCTCTTCCAACTCACCCTGAAGTTGCATGAACTGCACATCCGCCAACCAGTTTCACTCGCATCGTCTTCTCCTTTTCCGGTTTGCCCCCTGATGTATTCTTCCCCTCTCACCTCCACGTACCTCCCCTCACTCCTCTCACATCCTCTCTCCCGTCTCCACCACGCTCTCTTCCACCAGGTGGTGCAGTTCATGCAATCGCCCGAGTACAGCGACTTTACTCGCATTGTCTTCGACACTGCACCCACGGTGGGCCCCATAGCGTGCTTTCCCATTCCCATTCCCATCCCCATCCCCATCCCCATCCCCATCCCCACCCCTGTTCCCTCCGTGGTTGTCTATCTACACAGCCCTTCCTCCAGTCTGTCACATTCTCTTGATGTATGTTCGTTCTTTGAGTGACTGCACTTTTCCGGGTGACCCTGCCATGTCTGTACTTCTTCCTCACTTCTTCTTTTTGCATCTTCCTTTCTTCCTCACTTCTTTTTGCATCTTTGTTTCTTCCTCGCTTCGTGTTTGTGTGTGTTTTCCCCTCCACAAATTCTCTCTGCCAGGGGCACACACTTCGGCTCCTTTCCCTCCCCGACTTCCTGGATGCTTCCATTGGGAAAATTCTCACAGTGAGTGCTAGCTCTAGGTGCAAGGCTACTAATATGATGTTTTATTCAACAACTGCCCTCATGTTGAGTCGTTCCCCTTCCCTGCCAGCAGCCCTTTCTCTACCAGACTGTATGTAACACTGTTTCTTGTTTGTCCTCTTCTGCTACCCTCTACTGCCCCATGCTCTATCGCTCCCTTGCCCTGTCCGAAGCTCAAGTTCAAGATCATCTCTGCCACGTCAGCAGTCAGTCGAATCGTGTTTTAAGTCGGCTCAAAAGACACCCTCCCATTTTGCTCGTGTTGTGTTGTTCCCCTCCCCTACCCGCAGCTCAAGTCTAATACCCGCGACATTGGGAGGGTGTGTTTCAATGCTGGGTCGACTCGAAAGACACCCTCCCAATGCTCATTGCCCCTCGTGTTGTATTGCTCCCCTCTGTGCCCGCAGCTCAAGTCCAAGATCTGCTATGCCACGTCAGCAGGCAGTCAGGTCCCCTTTTGAGGTGTCTCAAAAGACTTTCCCCCCACTCACTGCCTGTGTGCTGCATGGTTCTCATTTCCCTGCTCGCAGCTCAAGAACAAGATCAGCTCTGCCACGTCAGCAGTCAAGTCTCTCTTTGGGCAGGAGGACGGCAAGCCTGACACAGCGGTGAGTATGACATGGGGAGAGGTGGGGGTGGGGGGTGGGCAGGGGTTGGGGGAGGTGAGAAGAGGTGTGGGCTGGATTGGGTGGAGGTGGGGGGAGGTGAGAAGAGGTGGGGAGATGTGGGGGAAAGTGGGAAGAGCTCAGTGTTGAGTTGACTCACGAGTCGACTAGAGTGCCTCCTATCATTGTGTCACTGTAACTCTGTATCCATAATCAACAAAAATATAATGTGACTGATTGTGAATGTGACATTACGAATGTGACTGCAGGTGGAGAAGCTGGAGCAGTTGAAGGAGCGGATGGTGATGGTGAGGGAGATTTTCCGCGACCAGAAGGCCACGGAGTTCATTATAGTCACAATCCCCACAATCATGGCTATTAACGAGAGCGCCCGCCTGCTGAAATCACTTGAGGTGGAGGGCGTGCCGGTGAAGCGGCTTATAGTGAATCAGATCCTGCCCAAGTCCAACACTGACTGCAAATTCTGCAACATCAAACGCAAGGTACATCCGCTGTGCAATTTCAAGTGCTTATTTTGGCAACATCAAGTGCATATTTTGCACTGCCCAAGAGGTTTCAACATCAGGGGCAAAGGGCAGCCACTCTGTTTTGTGCACATTCGTTTCACAACGCCACAGGACCAGCAAAGGGCATTAGACATTGTGGAGGTAGACAGAGACTGAGCCACCTGCGGGTGACTAAACTGCCTTTTCTTTACCCGTCCTGCTCTTGCCTCGGTGCCTCTCTCGCCCCCCTCCTTCTCCTCGCCACAGGACCAGCAAAGGGCATTAGACATCGCGGAGGCAGACAGGGAGCTGAGTCACCTGCGGGTGATTCAATCGGCTACTTCTTACCTTGAATACTACTTTCCCCATTGCCTCCCTCACACCCCCCCTCACCCGCCCTCTGCCTCCTCGCCACAGGACCAGCAAAGAGCATTTGACATTGTGGATGCAGACAGAAAGCTGAGTCGCCTGCGATTGAATCAACTGCCTTTTCTTTACCCTTCCTGCTATTGCCTCTGTGCCACTCTCGCCCTCGCTCCGAATTTCACCACAGGACCAGCAACGAGCATTAGACATAGTGGAGGCAGACAAGGAGTTGAGCCACCTGAGGGTGATTCAATCGCCCCTCTTTGACCTTGAGATCCGCGGTGTGCCAGCTCTCAAGTTCATGGGGGACCTTGTGTGGCGGTAACACTGCGTTTTGATGACTAGCTGTGAGGTATTGCTTTGTTCCAAAAACGCTTTGAAAGCAGACTCGAGATTCGTTGCATGCCTGTTCTCAAGTTCATGGGGGTCCTGGTTTGTCGGTAGTGCCATGTGGGGCGGTGGTGACTTGTCAGTCGTTAATACCTAGCGTGCTTCATACAAACCACATCTGCTACAAGTCAATGCATGCTTCGTTGCATTCCAATGAAAGAGAGGAAGAAATATTGTACGAACAATGAAGAAATGCAAGCATAAACAAGAAGTTGTTAGAAAGAAATTTCACTAACTAGAATAAGATTGTACGAGTGGGTATGTGCAAACCTCCCTGCATAGAGCACCTCTATCAGGCCTACAATAGAAACACATGCAATGTAAATGTATAACCCCTAGACTAAGGTGTTAAACTATATATCTATATTTGAGCTAGGCTACAGTGAGGTAGGTATGTTGTAGGGAGTAACAACTCGTTACGGTTAGCTATTTGTACCCTAAGGGCAGGTCCAACTTTGCACACTCCCGTTTTTTCGTTATTTTTACGTCAATGCAGTAGTCAGACTTGACTGTACCCCAGGGCGAACTTCAAACATTTCCTGTCCAGTTCTGAGTGCACAATTCGGACTTTTGACAATGTACAGTAACGCTGCGGGGTACAGTACCTGGGATGAGGGGTTACCCAATAAAGCGAGGTTTTTCGCACGAGCGACGGAGGGGGGATTCCTTGGCGAATAACAAATTAGCGAAAAAGGGTGTTACCGGTACCTTTTGGCGTGTTTGACGCGAAACGAGTTTGACGTGAACCTTCGGACGTGTTCTGCACTTCCCCGGGCACGTTTCCGTAATGTCATCATACATGTACAGTCTCGCGTCAAATGGATTCTGGTACGTTTGTAGTTCTGTTACATGCCGAAATGTGGTAACTGAGCTGAAAATTTATCGTACATGTGCAAAGTTGGACCCGCCCTAACCTTGCTAGTCCAATTCATTCCGTTGTTCTCATTTTGACATCAGGGGCAGTGTAAGAGCAAGCTCAGGGTGGCACTAATAGTCTAGTCTCTAAGACCAGTCAAGAAGTGCAACAGAGTGAGCAATGTACAACTCAAGACGGTACTACTGTCATCGCCCGGATAGAAGATAGTGTTGAATTGAAGACATAGTGTCTTTTAAATGGGTGGTTTCTTATAAACGGAACTTCTGTACCCATGGGGCTATATAAGATAAGACACCCCCCCCTGGGGTGTCTTCTAAATGGAAAGCAGAGTTTCCTAGCAGCAAATTGTCAAATACGAAGCACACACATGTCTAGCTAGGACAAAATACCGTATTTAGTGTTTTTTTTCCCTCAGCAGTCACACATTCTGCATCAGTCACTCTAGCACGGGATGAGCGGCCTTCTCGTGCTGCTCCTGCTACTGTCCATGCGTGCTTGGCGGTCTCTTCAGGCTCCACGAGCTTATCTGCAGCTGCTGCTGCACCTCTATAGTTTTGGGTGTCGGGGTAGGGGTCATCAGTGGCTGGAGTCGCAGCAGCTGCAGGGGGCACCACGTCCTCTTCGAAGTCCGCCACAAGGTCCTCCTCTGCTACCTCTACGGTGCCGTCTCTCCCCACAAACCCACTGTTGTCACCCGTCGTCCCCCGCAGCGACATGTCCTCAGAGACATCGGTCGTGCTCCTTTCATGTTGGTGGGCCAGGACGAGGTGGTTCTCCGTGCCGTCAAGGCTACTGGAAATGCCGCACGTCTTGAAGGCCTTGATGATGATCTCGGTTGGGACATCATCCCAAGCCTCGTCGATCCACTGGAGCACCAACGCATGCGACGGGCGCTTGAGGTTTCCTGCCACGACCAAGACAAGCAACCTCAGTGCAGAATCAGAGACCGACACGAGCGCTTGAGGTTTCCTGTCAATACCAAGACATGCAACAGCAGCGCATTTGTTGGTCCATGCAAACGCATCGCACGAGGGGAATCCAAACTCACCTTTTGGGGTGCGCAGGTTAATGCCGTGCCGCATGAACCACCGGCAATACCGCGCCCGAACACCGGCTTTGAAGGCCCGGTTGATCGCGACATCTAGCGGCTGAAGCAGCGGGGTGCAGCCAGCGGGGATGATGGCTGGCACGATGCTGTGGGTGCGGTACACCGCTAGCATGCCTGGGGTGATGTGCCCCCGGTATGAGTCCAGTACAAGCATCGCACGCTTGGCCGCTTTCCCCTTCTCCGGGTTCAGGAAAGGCAAGATTTCCTTGGTGAGCCATGTGCTGACGGCCGCCTCATCCATCCAGCCATTGTCTTGTGCTTGTGCCACGATGCGTGCACCATAATGAAGCACACATCAGACAATAGCCAGCACGCCATTTGCGGATTCGGGTTTCAGAACGTCGAATCCCAGATATTATGCTTACCTGTAGGTATGTCGCATTTTGGAACATTCTTCAGCTTGAACCATACCCACGGTCGGAGTTTTTCACTCGCTGCAGTGCACGCCAGCATCACAGTCACTCGTTGCTTCTCGTAGCCCGCCGTCCTTGTCAGAGGTCCACTGGTGATCCCCGATTGATCCTAGGGAAGGGTTACAGGCATGTTGGCCTGGGGGGTTATGGGCGCACTGACCCGCTACTTAACAAGCCCTTTTATCCCAATGGTCTAGTGGTTGGGATTCTGACATGGTATCAGAGCGAAGGTCTCGGGTTCGAATCCCAGTGTGTGCACCTCGGGCATCTCAGTGCAGGGGGGTGTCAGAGGTCCACTGGAGATTCCCGATTGATCCTAGGGAAGGGTTACAGGCACGTTGGCCTGGGGGGTTATGGGCGCACTGACCCGCTACTTAACAAGACCTTTTATCCCAATGGTTAGTGGCCGAGATTCTGACATGTTATCAGAGCGAAGGTCTCGAGTTCGAATCCCGGTGTGTGCACTTCGGGCATCCCAGTGCGGGGGGGTGTCAGAGGTCCACTGGAGATCCCCGATCGATCCTAGGGAAGGGTTATAGGCACGGCGGCCTGGGGGGTTATGGGCGCACTCACCCGCTACGTAAACAAGCCCTTTTATCCCAGTGGTCTAGTGGCTGGGATTCTGACATGGTATCAGAGCGAAGGTCTCGGGTTTGAATCCCAGTGTGTGCACTTCGGGCATCCCAGTGCGGAGGGGTGTCAGAGGTCCACTGGTGATCCCCGATTGATCCTAGGGAAGGGTTACAGGCATGTTGGCCTGGGGGGTTATGGGCGCACTGACCCGCTACTTAACAAGCCCTTTTATCCCAATGGTCTAGTGGTTGGGATTCTGACAGTCCTGATACGCACGGACCGCGTCCCTCGGTGCTCAACCGTCCTCGCTGCAGGCATCTCGACGAAGAGTGGGGTTTGATCCGCATTGATGATGCGTGACAAGTCGATGGCATGCCGAACGCGGTTGATGCGGACAAATTTCCAAAAGGACTCGCAATCCTCCGCACACTCTGCGCACCGTACAAAGAGCACAGAGAAAGGAAAGAATGAGTGGATCATGCTTCAGAATTTGGTGTACTTTCAAGCAACACTGCAGCAGAACATGCACGGATGGTTTAACAGAAGGGCTATGGGGAGATAGAGGACTCACCGTTGGACATTTTTTGACCAATCTTGGTCTTCACTCGGATGACGAGGTTCCACCGATCCCTAACACGCTGGCTCCAATGAGAGGATGCGGTCCACGCGGTCCCTGGGCAGTGTTTCTTCTTCCATGTGCGACTCCACTCCTGCAAGTCCTTCACGGAAACTGCCACTCCTTTGGCGCGGTTGATGCAGATGTAGCGATAAATCGCCTCCTCCATATCGGGGTGGTAAGAGTGGCGCCCTACACCATGCATGCGTTTCCGACTGCTGGCAGCACCCTTGAACACGCCGCTCTCCTTCTGCCCGACCCAGCGCCGTATCGTAGCCACAGATGCTCTACCCTCCAGCGCGGTTTTCTTCAGTGACTCCAGCTAGCCGTACCTCAAGGCCCACTTGACCTTCTCCTTTACAGACCAGGGTCGCCTCGTCCGTTTGACGCCGCGGCCGCGAGGTGACGGGGGCCGAGCATTTGGATTCTTGTCATGCGGGTCCTTGGGCTTTCGCTTCTCCGGGTAAGTAAGTAATGGGCCCGCTGCTTCAGCGTAGTCATCATCCGAGTTTGGTTCGGCTTCACTGTCGCCTCCGTCATCCTTCCTGCAACCCTCATCGGCCTACGCCTTGCAACGGGTCCCCTTGCGACGATTCTTCTTGCCACCCTCCTTGTTAACGTTCGCCTTGCCACGGGTCCCCTTGCTGCTACCCTCACCAAGCGATACCTTCCCTTTCTCAGCGGCTGTGAGTCTCGGCTTGGTGCCCTTGTCAACGTGGTACTTGACGCGCCTTCGAAACAGGGGGACATCGTCCATGCTCCACAAATCCTCATCCGAATCCTCCTTAGATGCAGCGGCCGCGACATCAGCATTGGCGTCTGCGTCGGTCGCCTCAGCAACACCGTCCATCTCCGCGGTGGCGTCGGACGCCGCCGTCGCCTCCCTGGCGACGTTCTCGTCCTAGCTGTCACCCACGTGCCACTCCTCCACCTCCTCACCGGCATAGTCCTGGTTCCACCACTCGTCCTCGTTGATGTCCGCCTCCACGTCACGGGTGTCTTCGTCATCTTCATAGCGCCCGTCCTCAGGCCATTCCTCCTCGTCATCCTCTACTCCGGCGGCATCCGACTCCTTGCAGCTCGCGACCGTGCTTTTGACGGCGGGTTGTTTGCGCCCAGTGGGCTTTGCCGTGCTGCCTCCAACGACGATGGTGACATCGTCGCCCGCCGAATTGATACGCCTGCTGTTCGCAATGTACAGAGCAGGCGCACCAGGCTGTTTGCTACGCATGGCGACGAGAGAAGTTGGGAAACATGAGGAGAGAAGGGATTCAAATAGCAAAATGAGCACACTGATGTGGTAGACCCTGGACCCCCTCACGTAAGGGCGACACCCGTAGAGGACTGGTTCCGCAGAGGAGGGGGTGTCCTTGCAACAGAGGCATCCACGCTGCCACACCTGATGCAGCCCACCTTGCAAGTTGATTCAGAGGCTGTAAAATGCTGCCAAGTGTGTGCACATACGCCAAACATTGGATGAGGACGAGGAAACGGTCCCCTGTTGGGTCCTTGATCCCGCCAAACAAAAAAGCATTCTATATTACGTGTTCCGGTATGTGCGATAATACAAAAAGTAACTATTCCGTTTATAAGATTTATAAGACACCCATTTGGTTCTGTTTACAAGATACAGTGGCCATTTTCAATCCTATGTCTTCTATCCGGGCGATGACGGTACCGGTAAAAACCCAGCCTTTGAGACAAATGGTTACAAGACCAGTCAATGTGTATTTACATTAATATTGTGTTACAAGAGATGTGCAAGTGAGGACCTGCTGGGACAATGCCAAGGTGTGTGCAAAGCTATTGATGATCGCGAGGCTGGAGTGCCTTGGTAAAAATATCAGCAGTGTAGGCCCTTGAGGCAAAGTGTGACATGTGTGCCTGATTGCGCTACTGCAACTCACTCAGCATAAAGTACCGTAGCTGGATGTGCTTCACTCTCTTTTCCATACTAGGCTCCTGACATAGGACGATCATGGCTTTGTTACCGTAATCACCTGGATATAAGATCCGCCGCATTAGTGAACCCCTAGGTCCATAATATGGATGTGTGTCATATATTTATGTATATTTGGTTGATACCCCTCTTTTTGATTGACAATATTATAAGGCCCCCATCAATATAGAGAACGTGTAGTTTTTAGAATAAAATCGCAGCATTTTCTTTCTTTCAAAGAAATCACGTAAGCTTCGCGTCGTCAATGTTGTATTGCTTTTTTAATACCGGGGTATTATAAACTTGATACCATATGTTAAGAACCCCCACATTTCTTTTCTGTAGTCATCATAGGACTCTATGGTCTTATATACAGGTGATCAAGAAAGCTTGCTTTCTGCTCCTTGTAATTTTGCATCGTTTTCATTGCAACTTGGGTCTCTGAGACATGGGGAGCAGGGGCTTTCGGTTGCGCGTGAGTGCCTCTGCATGCTGCTGCGATGGCAATGCATGTGTTGGATCCTGTAGGTCGCAGGAGGCCTTGATCAGAGGTTCGACGTATGGTGTGACGTACATCTCCTTGGCTGCGTCGCTTCGCCACCTGCCCAGCCTTTTAAAAATCTTGTCTGGCACGCCGGTGTTTGCTGCTATGGTTGCTGTGCCCTTTCGGAAGGAATGCGTGCCGAGCTGTTGCTCTCTGAGTCCAACTTTTGTGAAGGCCTATTTACACCAGTTCCGGATTGTCGTGTACGATGGTGGCCTTTACTGGCCCTCGTTGGCGGATGCATGGCCGAAAACGCGAATCAGCGGCCCTCCGATTGCGGGCCGTAGCCAGCGAGTTGGATAAAGCGTCGGGTGCAGCGCACTGGACACCAAGGGTCCGCCGTTGCTGAGATGGGTATCCAGGTTCCATGGCCAGCTTGGTCCGTCTTGGAGTGTGGTATGAGGATCCACATGACCTCGTCGTTGAATTGGATTTCTTGCCGTTTGATGGCTACCAGGTCAGAGTATCGCAGGAATCCATAGTACATGAGGATAGGAATCAACCCCGTCTGAAATTCAGCGGGATTTTCCGACTGCAGGTAGCTCGCGGACATGTCTCGAACTTGTTGGATCGACACGGGCTCCTTCAGACGACTAGGGTGAGGGCAGTGTCGTTTCGCGAAGTTGCGTACTTGGGTGGTGAACGGTCCGACAGTTGGGCATTTGCTTCCAGTCATGCGATGGGCGAAGCTGACTGCTGAGCATGTCAGCTGCACTACGGACAAGGTTGCTTTGCATTGGATTGCGTACACCAGGTATAGCGCGAGGGTCATGTCGGACGTGGGAAGAAACGGGAGGTCCACTTTCATGCAGAAAGCCCGAAACTTGGCCCAGTAGGGTTTGTATGTTCGAATCGTTGAATCGGCGCGAGATTGCGAGATCATGATGATGAGTTGGTTGTGTAGTTTCGGGAGCGAATCCGAACACAAGGCTTATTCATGATGAATTAGTCGAATACCACTCGAAGTGCGACGATTGGGCTGTGCGGTAGTTTAGCGCTGGAGAAGGCAGCAGAGTGTGGTCCTGCTGCAAGGCACTGACTACCGTGTGTTAGAGGGATGTGCGCGTGGATGTGCGACAACCAGGTGCGTGGAACGGGTTGTAGGAGTGGCCACCAAATTGCACCCGGCCAGTGTGGGACGATCAGTGTGAGCGATGCATGGGTTCACTGTGCGTGATGGAGGACGGCTGGAACCATGTGGGGGGTGGGGAAGGCAAAGTTGTTTTCTGATGTCCACGCGAGTGAGAAAGCGTCAACTGCTATGGCCTTAGGGTGGGGAATCTTTGTACAGAAGCATGGCAGTTGGGAATCGCGGGCGTTTGCAAAGAGGTCGATAGAATGGGGACCCCAATGACAATCCAAGATGCGAAACCACTGTATCTTTAATGAGTAATCGTCATGATCGACTATTTTGGAAAGCTCATCGACGTGTGAGTTTAGCTCACGCGGGATCCATTCGATGATCAATCGTGTTTCGAGCTCTATGCATGTCCCGATGATCCCCTTGCAGATTGTGGTAACGTCTGGACTGCGGGAGCCGCCTTTTTGAAGGATGAAAAAGTCGCCCTGGTTGTCCACTCGCATGAGTACGCGTTTCTTCTGGATCTTGTTGGCGTACGTTTGTAGCGCCCAGAGAACACCTTCAATCTCCCTCCGTGTGCTGGGCGTTGCTCGCAGCAGCTCTGACATGGTCGCGCTGGCTTCTTCGAGGCCACCCGAGAATGTGGTCAAAGTGGCGCCCCGGCTGTGAGAGCTAGCGTCGACATGGATTACAGCATCGTAGCTGTTTCGGACGTGAAACGGTGCACTGTTGAATCGGTCAAACTCTTCAAGCCAGAACTTGAGCTCCTCAGCTGCAGATAGAGGGATGACCACACTGCTTTTCCATGAAGGTGCGTCATAAATCACTTGTAACATGGCGTGGCTAAATGCGCGAGCTGTTGCACCGAGTGTGACGCCCATCGATGCGAGCATGCCTGTGACTCTGGCCACGTGGCAGACAGTGACTAGTCGGTGTGCCTTGCTTGCACTCAATAAGCTCCAAATGGTGGTGTGCAGTGAGGCCTGTCAGTCGAAACCGATGGAGAATCGGCCGGTGTCCGTGTTCAGCTCCACACCCAAGAATCGCAGGTGTTGCGATGGTGCCAGCTGCGATTTCTTTGCATTTATCACCAAACCTGCTGCTTTAAGGTCTAGTATTACGCGATGGCATGTAGCTTTCGCGTGGGCTTTTGACTGGCAGAGGAATAGAATGTCGTCCACATGTGGTACTACTTGCATGCCTAGCTCCCGCCAGCGTCGGGCTAGCTGCTTGATAAGCTGTGTGAAGACAAATGGGGCTGCCGCGAGGCCGAACGGCAGTGACCAAAAAGAGTAAGTGCGCCCCCTCAAATCCAGTCCCCAGCGCGTGCCAAGTTTGGCAGGAATAGAGACAAAATGAGTAGCATAGTCAAGGGGGGCGGGCAGAGGCAAGGTCAGTGACAACAACGACAAGAGCAGAGACGGGCTGTGGAGGAGCAGTGGGGTCGGTAACGAGGGAGGAAAGAACAGAGGAGACCGTAGGGCGAGCGATCTGGAGAACGGAGGAGAGGAGATTGCAAGGGACAAGGAGGAGGTGACGGGAGAACAGAAGGTGGCGGAGCACGAGAGACGTGAGAACGGAGGAGCATAGGGTAGAAGGGGGACAATGCAGAAGGGGGACTGCTACCTAAAAGCCGGAAGTGATAGGATTTGAGTCAACGATTCCAACCTGTTTGAACATTTTGGAGTTTAGACAACACATTATTTTTGCACCATCAATATTACTGGCCCAAGTCTTCCACTGGCATGAATTGCTATGTATCTTCATGGAGAGTGTGCCAGGCCCTGAAGTCGACACATCAGCGCCCGACCGGCCTGCTACAGCCCTTCGAGCCACCTGAACGACCATGGCAACAAGTGACAATGGATTCTGTCACGGGGCTACTAGCACGTATACGCGGTTGTCGGTGTGGGCTCGTCCGATATGTTTGCGTGGCTTGTCGGGCGGCGCGTAGTGTATGATAATGTCGCGGAATTCAGGGTCGATGCTGAGCTGCACGCAACAATCCGTTAGTTGTGACGCTAAAAGGAGGTTGAACATCAGATTCTACACAATGAGCACATCATTGCGTGCGCTTTGAAGACGGCAATGCCTTGCGCGCAGTCGGTCGTTGTTCGCCACGGTGATGAATGTGACCATAAGGGTGGGGACGGCGTTGGACATGAAACACGCGGAGCCTACCATGTGCTACCCATAGCAGCTATCAAGGTACCACGTGTTGTGGTGCTTGTGGTCATTGTGCACGAGCATCGCAATTTGCAGTGTGACGATGTGAGGAGTATCAAACTTGAAGAACTGTTCACGCGCAATCCAGTCGATGGGCGCCACCCTAGCATCAGAGATGTGCGGGGGGCTCTCATGCAGCGGGACTGGTAGATTCCAGTCCTTGTCATCGTCGTTGTCATAGTCGTGACCGGGGGTGAACGGGTTGTTTTCCGTGAATGCATCGATTGGATGTGGTGCTGCTTTTGGCGGTGGCGTGCGTACGTGGTGACGACGAGTTCCTTATGTGTGGCGCTTCGCTATGTTGCAATTGATGTTACGAGCGGGTTCCAGGTGTGACAGTTGCTGTTGATGGTGCTAAAGCGTTGGATTCGCATTGCGTGGTGCAGGCTGATAGCCCTGGGCTTGACGCGTATCCTGCCTTGCGTCTTGTCGGCCGGCCTAAGTGCTCGGATTGGACTGGCAGGGGCTAGAGCGGAATTCGCATCGCCCCGCCGAATGCACGATTTTTTTTGCAGATTTTGCAGTTAAAGCGCCACGGTCGCCGCTCTTCTTTGTTGTCGGCGTAGAAGGTGAGGTGTTCTCATTCTCGTCGTGGCGTGGGGCACTGCTGATCCGTATCCTGTTTTTTTTACAAGAAGGGCGGCACAAAAGGCAGCTTCTGATATAACCCCCTGTTGCCGAAGGAGCACCTTGCGGGGTCGCCATTCGGGGCCGAGACCTGCGAGCACGATGGTGACAAAGATTTCTGATAAAATCGAGCTCTCGTGCTTTCCAATTTGATCGCGTATGCCCTGGCAACAATTGATGTAGTTATTTGCCTTCTCCCCGGGTCCCACTTTGATCTCCATCACGTGCTGGAGTAGTCGGCTCGACGAGGTGTGAGGTGTCGTCAAGCTTCAAGTGTCGGGGCGGGTGTTGTTTTGTAGGAAAGAATTCCCAATTGCTTCGTCTGCGACATGTTGTGTAGCAAAATGCTGTACGCCAGGAGCAAGTCGGTGTAGTACTGCACTCTGGCGTCGTTAGTGTTGGCCGAGGGTCCTGCGTAGCTACCGTCAAAGTAGTGAAAAGTCTGCGCGTTTTGCAGCATCAACTCCAACTTGAAGCTCCAAGTATAGAAGTCTCTACCGTCAAAGATGGTACTTGTCTATATTTTTATTCTTAGTTCAAGTATTCTTAGTTCAAGAACCTTGATTGAGCTAAGAAAATTTCGTCGTCGCTGGGGCGGAGCGAGTAAGGAAGGCGCCTCCAATGAAGGGGGGTGGGGCAACAATGACGGTTGGGGAACCAGCAGCGGCGGAACCAGGGGCAACACCCAAAGCACCTAGGTTGACGTTGGCGGGGGTTAGGGCACCTCTACTGGCGGCACTGGTGGCGGATGGGGAAGCTCGGGCGAAGGTTGGGGAGCATCGCGAGAAGAACAAAGGGGGAAACACAAGAAGAAATCGAACCGCCTATTGTTCCTCTCGGCCAGCCCACACGCATCCCTGCACCACCGTCGCTTCCTACCGGCAAACTGCCGCATTGTGACCCCTGAGACGATCGACTAGGGAAATGAACCATCAATTTACGTCGCACCATCTACGGACCTTACCCCGAGTCGCGCGAACTCACGCTTGTCTCTGGTACAATCTTTGGACCAACACTCCTCTCTTGGTTATCCTCGATAGGTAGTTCCTTGCGCTAATGCTGACGATAGGAAATGATGAAGCGGTCGAAGAAGAAGCGCCAGCAGCCCCAACCCCCGTACCTGAAGAAGACCCCGAAGTGGTGCGCGCGCTCTATATGCGCACCTCCGGACTCCACACATTTGAGGACCCGTGGCATCAGCGCCTCGGTCACCCCCCGCACGTGACAATGAACAACTATATTACTGCAGAAGTTGTCACTCCTAGCGCACTCTTACACCCCAACGACTCCGCAATCAGTACCACATCGCAGCCGCGCACTTGGACAGGCTTCCCTGAAGCCACGCCGAGCCATCAGTCATTCCTGGTGCTGGAACCAGGAACCAATCCTTACCCCAAACTGCACAAAGTGTACAGCGTCTTCCTTATTGTTGGCCATTGTGGGTTCAACGACAAAGTATACACGCTCACCTTCGTGGATGCGGGGACCCGTGTGAATCGCAAACGTGCAGTTTCGCAGCAGGGTGTACGAAGTTTTCCGCCTCTGGCTGGCTCACGCACAACGACAATCAGGGAAGACTCTACAGATCTGGCAAACTGATAGCGTAGCAGAATTCCGAAGCAAGGAAATGCAGAACTACCTAGGGCAGAAGGGGATTTCGCATCACATCTCACTCCCCTATGCGCATCCACAGCAGGGCGTTGCTGAGCGCACCAACCGCACCCTTATGACGAAGGTGCACGCGATATTGAAGTTGTCAAAGCTCACCACCACCCGTACGCAATGCAACTGGCTGTACACAATGCACCATGCCGTAGAGGTGCATAACTTGCTTTCTACAATAGCCATCACGGGCAATCTATCGCCGCACGTGAAGTGGACGGGGAAGTAGGGTGACACCTCCATGCTCCGCGCATGGGGGTGCATGGTGCAATACCGCCCCCTTACCTCAATCATCGGAAAGCTTACAAGTCGTTGCAGCTATCCTGGACCCAAAAAACACCAGCGAATTTCCCGACATCGATCGTCGCAACGACAACGATGACAACAACAGCAAAGAGTCGCCTCCAGGACCTACGGAGGAAGCAGCACAAACCCCGCGTCGTCGTCTCCACCTGAACCAGAAAGCAACGACGACAACATATAGGAGGTCATCTCGCAGCATTGTCATGACAGCACCATCTCCAAACTGCAACTTCTGAGACTTCACACCGATACCTCCATGGGTCCTCGCGTCATCGAGCCTAAGAATCCACGGCAGGCGCTGACGGGACCGCACAGCAAGGAGTGGAGCGCAGCCATGGACGCATAAATCAAAAGAAGGGCTTTGGCACGTGGGTCTTCCGCGTGAAGACCGTAGTAGACGGCACCATCGAACGTTTCAAGGCACGCTGGGTCATGTGCGTCTACAACCAACTGCACGTCATAGACTTCGACCAGACCTTCGTTCCGGTCAGTCGTCACACCTCCGTGCAGATTCTGCTTGCTATCGTTGCAACGAGGCATTTGCCGCTTTGGCAAATCGATGTAAAGAACGCCTTTCTGTACGCACTAGTGGATGCCGTAATTGTCGTGGAACGGCCGCATTCTTGAGGGAAGGAGATCCATGCATGTATGAACTGAAAAAATCGAACTGAAAAAATCCCTTAACAGAATTGAGCAAGCACCAAGGCTCTAGCAGTAGCACTTGCATGAAAATAGAATTTATGCAGCTTTCGCAGGACCCCCGAGATGTAAGGCGTGCATTTCTGTGGCGATTACATCCTGATCAATGTGTACGTGGACAATTTGCTCGACACAGGGACGAGCAACACGCTGCTCGACCAATTCGAGACGAACATCACCACGGATGAAGACGTGAAGCAGATTCTGGGCCTTAATATCTCTTATGCCCCTGAAGCCATTCACCTCTCAGCTGCTAAGTACGCCGAAACACTTGAAAAATAATTCAACATCTCCCCTGCACCACTCTCCACTCCCTACCGCATGCTCGGACCAAACCACAAACCTGACAACAAAGTCCAATACCCCACAGGCCTTCACACCTACCAGCAGTAGCTACGATTTCAGCTCTTTGCCTTAGTGCCTTGCAGGCTAGATCTCCTACGTCACGAGCCAATTGGCTCAGTAGTCGCGCAAACCAACGGCTGAAAATCTCTTGGATCTTCAGCGCGCTCTGCAATTTTTCATCTCCACACCCAACATTGGGCTCTGGTACTCCACAGTCACAACTCCCTCATTCAACCTCATTGGCTACGTGGACACCGATTACGCTGCTGACCCCCACAATTGACAGTTCAGAACAGTTCCTGTTTCGGCTCGAGCCAACAGGCCCCATCTTCTGGAACTCGCAATAACAGGACCCGGTTGCCATGTCATCGGCGGAAGCAAAAATCAACGCTGCAACAGCAGCAGTTCGCGAAGGGCTCTATCTATGGGAGCTCCTAGAGGGGGTAAAAATCCAGACCTTTCGCATGCACTGGGACAACCAGAGCACGATCAGAATCGCGGACAAGCATGCGAGTGAAGAGAACAAAAGGTCGGTGAAGGGCATTCCTATCAGTAGCAAGTGAAGAGAACAAAAGCGAGCAAGACGTCGAAAGGTCAGAAGTGACGCAAAGAGTCGCGTACGGTTGGCTGCATTTGGACTGTCAGAGCAGAAGCATTGGGCAGCTAGAGCACGAAGGTTTTAGGCAGGAACATGTTTGTAATCGTCTGGAGTTGCGTGGTTGAGTTTCGTTGCAACAAGGGAATGTAACCATTGGAGTACATGGCTAGTTAGGACGTTTCGTTTTCCCTTTGTAGTGCTGTATAAACGCATGTATACATGTGTTATAATCAATTCGGTCATTTTTCAATCACTCTTATTCGATGTCAACACTCCCGTTGCAATTCACTATGTGCGAACCTTCCTGAGGTAATCCAAGGCAAGATCAACCTTTTGATCGCAACAAGGACAACACATGGGTGCCATTCGCATCGCTTAAAGCGCATTTGCACATTCGCAATCATCTCGCCCGGAAGCGTGTTGCGGACATCGACCACCTTTCTTAAGAGGGGGGTTAATGTACCGAAATTCATTTTCCATCATTGAGGTTGAGTGCTTCGCGTACAACCCTATATATTCAAACTCGCATGTTTGGCCGGCATAACTGAAACCGATGCTGCTTGACGTCACCTTCGGTTTTCCCTTGCCCAACCTGCACCCAACCTCGCGTTCCCAATGTTCTCGCCTAACTATATTAGTCACCATATTATTACGTGATTTCATTGTATCATCGGTTCATTCAGTCACATCTTCGCTATTCGTTTTCCGCACAATTCTTGATTTACAGCTCATAACACTCGCCAAATCTCAATACGTCAACAATGTAATGTATACTACTTTAAAGTGTCCAATAAATTACTTCTTGAATACATATGCGGAATGGACAAAAATCATTTATTGCGTGTAACATCGCAGTGACCAACCAAATACTCCTACCATTTGGTCGGGGCATGCGAATACGAAGGGAGTAATACAATGGCGAGAGATGCGAGATTTTCCTGCCAAATGACCATGATAACGACCGATTGGGCAATCGCCCAAACCAAGCGACCGTAGTTTTGACCAGTTTGGTCATGAAAACATCCATGCCATGATTTTCGCCCACAGATACGATTTCGGGTCATAACCGGATATTAGCATTACGTTGTATTCTCTGAATTCTCTTCCCGAAGGCCTATGCGGTTGCTAAACTTAACCATCTTTTCGTGCCCCGTAAATTCCACACCCCGTTCGAATGATGATATTTGGATGAAACCTTCAAATTTTAGTAACGAGCAGCAGTATACATTTGGTAGGGCGGCCAAAAGTTTATAAATGGTACATGGTGGGGCCGAAATCGTGAGGGACACTTCAAATAGTCAAATATATACCGCTGCTCCTAAATCGACCACGCAACAATCATGGTCATTGCAAATCTACATATGACGCCTCAGGTATTTGTTGACATTGCCCTTGCATATCGACCAACACGATGAGGTGCAGTTTGCGGTGGCGAGGATCTCTAAGGTGTCAAGGGCGGTGGTGACAATGGAGGATAGTGTGATGCTGCCGGGGAAGCGGATCGACGTGGCTGTGCGACGATCAATGGCCGGAGAGGCTCACGCACTAGAGACCACTATCGCAATCTTCATCTTTGCTAGGGCAGCGCGAACGTTCCATAGGAGTGGCGGCAAGGGAGTGGGGGCGTCGCAAAACGAGCGCTTGCATCCAGGTTCGTTTTGTGTTTTATTTCTCTTTTGGTAGGAGTTTCATCTATGACTATTCGCGTGATTTTTTACCAGTTAATTGTGACTGATACTAAAAGTTTTATCAATCACCTGAGAACACCCTTTGCTGTGACTGTACCCCCTATTTTTTTACAAAAAATGTTGTCTACACCCATGCTGGTTAGGAATGGCATTTTTTCCCGAATCTTTGGTGCCAAGGGTCTCACGTGGCATGCTGCTCGGGTAAAAAGATCTGTTGAAGAGATCACGTGGCATGCTGCCTGTACCACCACAGTCATCAGCCAATCCCTTTGATCGGTTCAACATCCAGAGCTGTCGCTATCCAATCCATCTGCATATGAGACGATCCCTCACGCTCCTAGTCACTGAACCAGCACTGCCTATTTTGACTCAGAACCGACATTCGTCAAATACCTAGCGACATTCTCTGACTTTTGACTTATGTCGTTAATTTGTCTGATTGTAACTAGCGAATCTACCGCCTCCGCCAAGATCCGTTCCAAAACTTGGACTCTTGGTCGCTTTCGTCTCAATACACTGTAAAAAGCACAGTGCTGGTGAGGTGAGCGAGATGTGCTGCTGCTGCTGTTGAGTTGCCTTGTCATGCCACATGCCGGGGCCCGGGACCTGAATCTGACGGTGTACCTGCACTGATTTGTCACACGGTCTGGCCATCACGACTCATCATTAATCATGAACGATTTTTGAATATTTCGCTGTAGTTATTCGAGCTGCCGCGATCAACTGACCGGAGGCGGGGTTGTTCCGCCCGCTCATCATTCAAGCCATTCCGCACGCTGCCTCAAGCCGAAGCTGTGTGTTCAGCATGGCGGCAGCACCAAACCGAAGAGCATCACGCCCCATCATGCCAGCCCGTCGATATTTCCGACCCCCGTTCCTCTCGTTGGCTTTTCCGCGACTCCCCCGCCCTCCCCCTTTTCCTCCTCCGAGGTTGCCACTTACAGGAGTCCTGTCCCCCCTCCTCCCCCCTGCCTCCTCCTAAAATCCCCTCTCCCTTTCTTTCTGGAGTCATTCTTTATCGGGACAGCAGAGGCTTTGACTCAGGAGAGAAAGGGGAGAGTGAAACGTTGCTGGCAGGGAAGTAGCAGCCTTAGTAGGCTAGGAAAACGAGGATAGAGTGCTCTCTGGAGTTCTCTGGAAATTGCACTATGACTTCACAAATTTCACAGTACAATTTTATAGAGCACATTCAAATATCGAGTCGCACTCCCAAGTCGCGACTCTCTCTGAATTTCTCAATGGTAACCCAACCCCTTTGAAATGAACCTGCCGTGAAATTCAGAGAATTATTGCGGTACGGGATTGGACGGCGAGCTTGGTTACGGGGCTGTAATTTCGTCGGTGTTGTTGGCGAAGTCGGCGAGCGGTCGGAACTTCGGTGTTCTGCGTTTCGTAATTTTCGCGCGAGGTTTTGTGTTGGGCTGCGCGTCAGGACCTGGTCGCCCAGCTGCAGGTTGAGGCGTTTGACCAATACGAACAGTTGGTGAGGTGGCGCTTGACTTCCGCCCACCTGCACTGTACTTGGCAGCATTCGGCTGCCACACTGTTACATTACTTCCCCCTCTAAGTGGCGCCGTCCACGGCGCCAAACCGTGGCTGGTCAAATACCGATTCACAGCAGTTGCGGCACGGTCAAGGTGGCTCTCTGGTTCCCATGAGTCGTCACTAGTGGGCTGGTCCTTCCAATGAACAAGAAACTCGCGACCATGAGGTGTGTCGCGATGTGCAGCGATAGATGCAACCTCAAACAGGCCGGGGCTGCCTTCGAACATCGGTGGCAGTTGGCGTGTGGCTGGACGGTCGTGTGAAGGTGCACGGAAAGGGCGGAGGCGCTGGACATGGAAGACGGGGTGAATCTTCATATAGCTGGGCAGTTGGAGACGGTAGGTGACTGGTGAGAGGACTCGGGTGATGGTGAACGGGCCAATAAAGCGAGGGGCGAGTTTTCTGGTTGTGCCTTTGCGTAGGAGAGGTAGGTGGTCAGTGGAGAGTAACACTTGATCGCCAACCTTGAAGCGTATATATTTGCGGTGGGAGTTGGCACAGTGGGTCTGTTTGGCTTGAGCTTTAAGGATGGAGGTGCGAGCGGCATCAATGGCTGATTCGAGTGAGGTGAGGAACTCAAAGGCTGCTGGTGCGTGGGAGAGGTGGGGGGGTGGGGTCGTGGGGAGGCGGGGGTGCTGTCCGGTTGCGAGGTAGAAGGGTGGCTGGCCGGTGGAAAGGTGGGGTGTGCTGTTGTATGCGAGTTCGATGGCGGTGAGGTGGAGATCCCAATCAGTTTGGCGAGCAGTAACTTGTGCACGGAGGGAGTCTTCAAGCGTGCGGTTCATCCGTTCGGTTTGTCCGTCCGTTTCAGGGTGATGCGCGGTAGAAAACTTCAGCCGGGTTCCGTGAAGCTTGAAGAGGCTCTGCCAAAAGTTACTCAAGAAGCGGGGGTCACGGTCTGAAATGATGGCGGATGGGAGACCATGTAGGCGGACTATGTGATCGAAGAAGAGTCGGGCTGTTTCGGGTGCGGTGACGGTTGTGTGGGTAGGAATGAAGTGGCTCATTTTGGAGAGTCGGTCGACGACGACTAGGATAGCATTGTAGCTGCGGGGTGTGCGGGGCAGATCCATGATGAAGTCCATGGTGACTTCATCCCACACTTTGGTAGGTGGAGGGATGGGCTGAAGGAGTCCGTAGCGGTTGGTGGTGCGTGCTTTGAGTTGTTGGCAGGTGCGGCAGGTGCGTATGAAGTCACGCACATCAGCATGCATGCGTGGCCAATGGTAGTCGTTGGAGAGGCGTGCGTAGGTCTTCTCAACACCAAAGTGGCTGCCGGTAACGGTGTCGTGGTATTCGGAGAGTAGCAGCTGTCGTAAGGAGCGATCTGCAGGGACACAAATGGTCTTGGTGACGGTGTTGTACCAAAATGGGACTTCAAATGAGTAGGCCGGGTCCTCGGGTGCTTGCTTGACAAAAAACAGGTCACGTTTGTAGGCGCGCTGAAATTTCGTGATGAAGGTATCATCCCAAGTGATGCTGCTGATTCCATGGAGTTGCAAGGGTGGGTTCGGAGTGTGAGGTGGAGGTGATGAGGTGGGGCTGGTTGGGGAGTGGTGGAGCTGGTTGGTGGTTGGTTTGGGCTGGTCGGTGGGTGGTGGGGCTGGTGGTGGTGGTCGGGACAAGATGTCGGCTGGGTTGAGTTTTCCGGGGCGGTAGATAATCTGAAGTGAGGGTACGAACTGCTCCAAAAACTCAGCCCATCGGGCTTGGCGGCGGCTGAGCACGGGCTGTGTTTTCAAGTGTTGAAGAGGGCGGTGGTCGGTGTAGATGGTGACGGGCTGCAGCTCCACGTAACAGCGCCATGTCTTGATTGCGTGGACAATGGCAAGGAGCTCCCGATCGTGTGTTGCGTAGTTGCGCTCTGCCGGTTGAAGCTTGCGTGACTCGAAAGCGAGTGGCTGCATCCCATGGCCGTGGTCTTGGCAAAGAATGGCACCGACAGCGACATCGGAAGCATCGGCCCATATGAAGTATGGGCGTGAAGGGTCGGCGACGGTGAGGACCGGTGCAGAGGTGAGTGCTGATTTGATTGAGTTGAAAGCGGTCTGCTGCGGTAGTCCCCATTGAAAGGCAGCTCCTTGACGGAAGAGATCGGTCAAAGGGGCGCAGATGTGAGAGAAGTTGAAAATGAATTTCCGGTAATACTTGGCGAGGCCGATGAAACTTTGCAGCTCCGCTACCGTGCGTGGGGCTGGCCAATCAGCAAGGCACTGGACCTTTGCGGGGTCCATAGCAATGCCTTTGGAGCTGATGACATGGCCGAGAAAGCCGATGCTTGAACGGGCGAAGGTGCACTTGGAGAGCTTGGCGTAGAGGCGGTGTTGGCGAAGCGTGTCGAGGACGATGCGTAGGTGCTAAGCGTGTTCCTCGAGTGACTTGCTGAAAATGAGGATGTCATCGAGGAACACGATGACAAAGCGGTCGAGGAAGGGCCGAAAAATGTCGTTCATGAGTCCCATGAACGTGGCTGGTGCGTTGGTGAGGCCGAACGGAAGTACGCGGAACTCGAAGTGGCCGTAGCGGGTTCGAAACGCCGTCTTGTTGATGTCGTCTTCGGCAAGCCGGATCTGGTGGTAACCGGAGCGTAGGTCGAGCTTGCTGAAAACTGTTGCTTCCCCAAGCATGTCGAACAACTCCTCGACACGGGGCAGCGGGTACTTATTCTTGATTGTGATGGCGTTGAGGGCGCGGTAGTCGATGCAAAGGCGCAGGTCACCTTCCTTCTTGCGGGTGAAAAGCACGGGGGCAGCGTATGGTGAGGTGCTTGGGCGGATGAAACCCTTCTCGAGAAGGTCATCGAGTTGACGTCGGAGCTCCAAAAGTTCAGCGGTGCTCATGCGATAGGTTGGGCGCACGGGCGGTGTAGAACCTGGAATGAGGCGGATGCTATGGTCAATAGCACGCTCGGGTGGAAGTTCGGCGGGAAGATCTTCGGGGAAGACGTCGGTGTAGCCTTGGAGTAACTTCTGTATAGGTGATGGGAGAGAGTTGGGTGATGGTTCAGATTCGGGAGCGGTGAAGATGACTAGGAGATGATGAGGAGGAGGTGGTGATGGAGGGGTGGGGGCTGATGGATTGATAACTTCAGAGGCGGGGCGGATGATGGGACGTCGTGGCTGCTGGGTTGGGTGGGGTGGAGAAGGAGGAGGTGTGTTGATCACTTCGGGGGAGCCGGGTGGTGTTGGCTGCTGCACGGGAGCTATGCGAGGAGGAGGGAGAGGGGGGATATGGGAAGATGGAGATGGGGCAGGTTGGGGTGGATGGGTTGATGAAGCGGAACTGGTTGGGGATGACCATGGTCGGCGAAAGGAGTGGGATGGGAGGTCGTAGTTGCCGACGGTGACAGTTCCGTTGCGCCAATAAATCCGCGGTCCAAACTGGTGCAACCATGGTCGACCGATAACGCCTTCGTACCCGCCGAGGTGCAGTTGCTCGAACGTGACCGTCGCCTCCAAGCTTCCAAACATGCAATGCACAGGGAGGAGAGTAGGTCCGCAGCGCCGCCGAGTACCATCTGCCATGATCACGTCCTGCGGGTTGCTGTTGGGATCTTCGGGGAGAGAAAGTTCAGCAGCAATTGAGGGAGAGAGGAAATTTGCTGAAGCGCCGGTATCGAGCAAAAAGTCAACGTAGCGATTCTTTATTTTTGCGTATAGAATGATGGCGGGGAATGGAGCGTTGGATGTGGTGTAGAGTTCAGAGGTGCCGATGAATAATGGAGTCGGGAGAAGCGGGGCATGCGATGCGCCAGAGGTCTGCCCCACTGCTACTGGCGCTGTCCGTTTCCCGGAGACCTTTCGAAGTTGCGGCGGTTCGGGCAATGTCGCTTGATGTGGCCGACTTTCCCGCACGAGTAGCACGTAAGCGTGGACTGGTTGCGTGCACGCTGTTCCACCACACCGAGCTCCATGGGAGAAGGACCGTTGGTGCGTTAGGTAGGTCCAGCAGTGGTGTGCTGCCCGGTTCGTCCTTGGAATCGCTGGTATGCTGCAAAGTTGATGGTGTCAAAACGCTCGGCGACACGAATCATCTCATCCAACGTCGTAGCGCCGCGGAGTTCGACCTCGGTGCGGATTTTCGGCTTCAGCCCACGCTTGAATTTGTCCATCTGTTCAGCAGCAGGGATGTCAGGGATCTCAAGCACGAGCTCGCGGAAGCGGTTGATGTACTCAGCGACCGAGCGATGTTGGCGTAATTCAGCGAGGTTGTCACGTGCACGCTCGATGGAGTTGACCGGCTCGAAGTTCATTAATAGCGATGCAGAAAACTCTTCCCAAGTTGAAATCGTAGCATGGAAACTCTGCCACCAAGTAGCAGCTGCACCCCTCAGCATCATGCCGGCGTGCCGAGCCCACTCCGCCCGGTTGACATGACAAAGGGAGAGGTATTCCTCCACTTGGAAAAGCCACCGTCGCACCGGTAAGTGACGTTTTCCAGGGATGAATGGCTCAGGTTCGGGTGCTTTGGGTCGTGCAGAAACCACAGCAGGTGCTGGCGTCGGCGCCTGTGTGCCCAGGAGTCCACGTTCCTGGAGTTCGCCGAGGATCCGGTCACGCACCTCGCGTTCAATTTCTCGGCGCATATTCGCCACAAATTCGTTCCAGAGTTCCGGCATCATATCAGACGGTCCGGCCATAGGGTCTAGAATATGGCGGGAGCGTGCGAAATAACTAACCAGGCTCTGATTACCAGTGAAACGTTGCTGGCAGGGAAGTAGCAGCCTTAGTAGGCTAGGAAAACGAGGATAGAGTGCTCTCTGGAGTTCTCTGGAAATTGCACTATGACTTCACAAATTTCACAGTACAATTTTATAGAGCACATTCAAATATCGAGTCGCACTCCCAAGTCGCGACTCTCTCTGAATTTCTCAATGGTAACCCAACCCCTTTGAAATGAACCTGCCGTGAAATTCAGAGAATTATTGCGGTACGGGATTGGACGGCGAGCTTGGTTACGGGGCTGTAATTTCGTCGGTGTTGTTGGCGAAGTCGGCGAGCGGTCGGAACTTCGGTGTTCTGCGTTTCGTAATTTTCGCGCGAGGGTTTGTGTTGGGCTGCGCGTCAGGACCTGGTCGCCCAGCTGCAGGTTGAGGCGTTTGACCAATACGAACAGTTGGTGAGGTGGCGCTTGACTTCCGCCCACCTGCACTGTACTTGGCAGCATTCGGCTGCCACACTGTTACAGAGAGGGAGGAGATTTAGGAAGGAAGCGTGTCTGGCATGCTCGCTTCGCGCTTCAACAACTCCATCCCCCGCGCTCCCTCCAGCCATGCTCGTCACAGCATGATGCTGCGTGCACGCACGCTTTCCCGTTCAGAAAAACAGATTCTGTTCCATCGTGTGAGAACCTTTTCTGCCAGTGCACGCACGCCATCGGAGCACAAGCACTGCTCCTCCATTCTCCCTCTCGATCCTCCTCTCTCCTCTCCTCCCCCGCTTATTGCTGGGTGGGATCCTCGCAGTCGCAGTCAGAGCACTGCTCCACTCGACGAGTCCGCATAAAGTGCTACTTACTGTAGTTGGGATCCGTCAATTTACGGTGTATTACACGGTACTGTAGGTAAATCCGCGTACACGACCCTGGTCGACAAGCTGAATCATCAGGCTGAACTGTTGCTGCTGGTAAGAATGATGTTCGTATAGTCTAAGTGTACACGTGTACTCTAGCTGTCCTCCACGCACGACAGATGTCCTAAACAAGTTGTTTCTTGCAGCTCCGGGACGTACCAAGCACTGCCAGTTTACGGTACGAGGACTAGCTGGCTTCCAGTTGTCGACGGCTGACTGTCTGGCTGACCTTGGAGACTTTTGAGTCGACTCAAAAGTCACCTTGCAGCACCGGGACGTACCAAAGCACTGCCAGTTTACGGTACTAGGACTAGCTGGCTTCCAGTTGTCGACAGCTGACTGTCTGGCTGACCTCGGAGCCTTATGGTAGCCTTGAAGTGAGAAGAGAATTCCTGACTCGGGGCACTACTCAGCTTCCAGCTGCGGTTCAAACTCTTCCAGATTCAGCTTCTGCGAGAGGCTAGTAGTCCGTGTAATATCACGCGGTTTTCTGTTTATTTGGCCGTCTAGCCCCGCGGTTTGAAAATACTTGACGATGAGGCAGCAGCTACTTGCTAACTCAGCTTTCTGCGGTTCAAACTCTTCTGCTGACTCCCCAAGAAGCCCGGAGTAGAACCACTACTGCGGTTTCTGATCGATCAGGTGCCGCGTTTCCGCCACTACTCTGCGGAGTTCGGAACTGCGACTACTTCTGTCGCCCCTCTCCCCCCCAAGAGGAGGTCACGCGGCTAGCCATCCCCGTTCCAAGAAGCCGCAGCGCCGTTGCAAACCGGGGATAACGCGAGTACGATTTGATAAGTACTACTGCTATTAAGGTAACCTAAGCGTCCTCGTGTGACCTTGAAGCGCCTAACAGCCTGTGAACCGACTCGGACTTTCAATAAGTTTTTGGGATGGAAAGATCCAAACAGACCTGCTACTAGGACTCTTGCATTCTGAAACTCCGATCCGGTCCGCGTTCTCCCCTCTCTCATCTACTATAGTAGACCGTTCACTAGGGCGTTTTATGGCTGTGGATTACCTGGCGGGCGCGATCATCATGACACCCAGCAGCAGCAGCAAGCACACTGGGGCCACTGGAGCCACTCTCACAGGCCCTGCTGCTAGTACCACAAGCAACAACACCACCAGCAGCACTGGCGCCAGCAGCATGATGAGGGCGCCACGGCAGCCCTAGGCCGCTGCCACCGCCGGGGGAACTTCCCGTGGTGCTGGGACTGCAAGCGGTGCTGGGACTGCCAGTGGTGCTGGGACTGCAAGCGGTGCTGGGACTGCCAGTGGTGCTGGAACTGCAAGCGGTGCTGGGACTGCCAGTGGTGCTGGAACTGCAAGCGGTGCTGGGATTGCCAGTGGTGCTGGAACTGCAAGCGGTGCTGGGACTGCCAGTGGTGCTGGAACTGCAAGCGGTGCTGGGTGCGGCGCCGGCGGAACGGCTCGCAGTAACGTGACCAGCACGGCGAATTCGGCGGGGAATGCACCACTGGCGCTGCGTCAAGAGGGGTCCGCCCAACAGCTCTCGACCACCGCGTTTCCTGCAGCGAGCGCCGGCGGCGGCAGTGGCGGTTGTCACGCTGCGGAAGGGGCGAATCCGGGAGCCAGCAGCGGCGCCCCTGCGTTCGCGACACTGTTCCCGCAGTGGGCAGCAGTGGACGCGGAGCAGCTGAGCCGCGTGGCCCACGACGTGATGCCGGAAGATGGGCACTGCTGGCTCAAGTACGGGGAGAAGCGACTCGTCAAGTCCTCCTGCCGCAGGTGAGCGTGACTGTGACTTGGAGCCAGATGTAGAGAGGGTGTTTGTGAGGCGTCTCAAAAACACCCTCTCTACAAGGCACGTGGCCCAGGGCGTGATGCCGGAAGATGGGCAGTGCTGGTTCAAGTACGGCGAGAAGAGACTCGTCAAGTCCGCCTGCCACAGGTATGCTTCATAAGGGGCCAACAGGTGGTCCTCCTGTCCGCCTGTGTCTGCCCTGTGTCCGCCTGTCCGCCTGTCCGCCTCCCCGCCTGTCCGCCTGTCGGTCCCCTCACCTTGCTACAGTGCTGCCGTTACCCCCTTGTCACTCCCTCTGTTTCCCATTCCCACATCATCGCATCTGGCCCCTTTTGGTTCCCATCCCTTCTCTTTCGCCCCCGTGCCCCCCCCTTTCCCACTCCTCTCAACCTTCCCCCACTCCTCCCCCTTCTCTCCCCTCTCCATGCTCTCCCCGTTCCGCAGGTCGTACTTCCGTTGTGCGCGCTCCACGTGCCGCCGTCCGCCAGCTCTCACTCCTCTGTGATCTCAGCGTCTCCTTCTATCCCCTGCCCACCCCACCCTCCTGCCCTTGCTCTCCCCCTTCCCCAGGTCGTACTTCCGCTGTGCGCGCTCCACGTGCCTCCCTCCGCCTGCCAGCGCTGACACCCGCCAGGACGACGCAGGAGCGGCATCGTCACCAGCCGCACCCGCATCAGCAACGCCACCTGCAACACCAACATCATTATCCAAGCAAAAGGCAACACCGGCAGCGGCAGCAACGGCAGCAACGTGTTCAGACTCAGCTGACCAGCCTGCTGCGGGATCAGGTGCTGCTGGCCCTGCTGCTAATTCCGATGCCCCTGTTGTTGCTGCTGACGGTGCAGCTTCCGATGCTGATTCTCCTCCTCCTCATCCCAAGGCTGATCCTGATGCCGGTGCCGATGCTGCCACTGATGCTGACACTGATAATGCTGCTGATGCCAGCACTGCCACCCCAACCGCCGCCTCTCCCCCCACCGTCTTCCACCCCTGTCCGGCTCACAAGCGGGTCGACTGGCAACTACTGCATCTCACTCCTGCCACCCACCCGTCGCAGCTGCCGCCCGGTTTCGACGCGGCAGCGCACCTCCGGGCGGCAGGCAAGCCGCCCGCGTCCATAATTTTCTTCCGAGTGTCGTACCTGAACAAGCACAACCACAGTAACCCGCCCATTGGCCTCTAGTTAGTGTCCTCTGGAGCACCAGATGCAGCTTGTCATGCTGGGGGTGTGAACTGCGCCCCGTCACCAGATGCAGCTGCTGCTGCAACAGGCCTAACTGGGGTTTGGGCGGAGAATGCAACAAAAACAGAGATCGTGGGTGAACAGCAGCCACCGTCACAACAGCAGCATTTGTTGCAGCAGCATTTGGTACAGCAGCAGCACATGCAGCAGCGGCTGCAGCAGCAGCAGCAACAGGGACAGCAGCAGCAGCAACAACAGCAGCAGGAGAAAGGGCAGCAGGAGTGGCAGCAGCAGGGGCAAGGGCACCAGCAGCAACAGCAGCAGCAGGGGAACATGAGTTCTCCTGGCCCTTCACGGTTCCCGACAGCCGTGCACACATCATCGCACACACAGCACGCTGCACCAGCACATTCCCACAGGCAGCAGATGCAGCCCCCGCAACAGCCGCAGCAGCAGCAATCGCAGCATCAACAGCAGCCGCAGCAGCAGCAGCAGCAAGAGGAGTGCATAGTTGTGCTGCAGTCCAATTCCGCCCTGTGCTGCCTGAACCAGCAGCGCTCATCCACACCCACATCTCTGGGCAAGCGATCGCGTGAATCTGACCCCTCCTTGATGTCAGAGCCATGCTTGCCCTCTCAAATATCAGAGCCATGCTTGCCCTCTCAAATGTCAGAGCCATGCTTGCCCTCTCAAATGTCAGAGCCGTGCTTGCCCTCTCCTGCTCCCCACGCAGTGACTTTTGAGTCGACTCAAATGTCAGACCCGTGCTTGCCCTCTCCTGCTCCCCGCGCACGATACGCCTCCCAGGACTTTAATTTCCCAACCTTGGACTCGAATCAAGGATACCAACGCCCCCACCGGCTCCGGCCCTCCTTTGAACCGCAATTCGTTTGTGTGGGATTCCGCGTGGCTCACGCCTCTCAAGCGTCTCCGGTCTCTGCCGCGAATCACGCCTCTCCTGCCCCTCACGCCTCTCCTGCCCCTCACGCCTCTCCTGCTTCTCACACTCCTCCCTTCTCTCACGTGTCTGCCGCATCGCACGTGTCCTCTGCTTCCCCTGCCGCCTCTCACCCGTCTCATGCATCACTCACCTGTGCTGCCGCGACTCACTCCTTCACGCCGCCCAAGCCGATAAAATTGAGCTTTTCTCCTCCCGCCGATTGTGAATCTATGTGGATCAACAGCGGCGACCAGGGGGAATGGAAGGATCTTGGGAGGTGCACTGTGGAGTAGTCGTTGCCTCAGCAGCAGCAATTGCCGCAGCAGCACCAGCAGCGGCAGCAACCGCAGCAGCAGCTGCAGCAGCAGCTGCAACAGCAGCTGCAGCAGCAGCTGCAACAGCAGCAAACACAGCAGCAGCAATGGCAACTGCAGCAGCAGTGGCAGCCACGGGAGCAGCAACAGCAGCAATGGCAATTCCAGCAGAAATCGCAGCAGGAACAACAGGTGCAGCAGTGGCAACCGAAGCGGCAGCAGCAGTCTCTTATACTGCTCTCGTCCCCCACCCGTCTGGCTGTTTCTGCTGTGGCCAACCCTGCCGCTTGCAACGCTGCCCCTTCTTTTGGTGCTGCCCCTTCTTTTGCTGCTGCCTCTTTTGCTGCTGCCCCTCCTTGTGTCGCTGCCCCTCCCTTTGGTGCTGGTGCGATGTCTGCACACGAGGCCCTTGAAACGACCACCATTGCTAGAGAGAGGGCTCCTGGTGGTGTTGCCGCTGCTGGTGCCAGTGTTTCCATTGGTGTTGATGTTGGTGCTCTTGGTGTTGGCACAGCTGGCGCTGGTGCCGCTGGTTGCGTGTTACTGCCAGTTCTGCTCCCATCGTCCCCCAATCTGCATCTGCAGCTGCCCTTTCAGGCACCCCCCCTCCAAATAGCCCCCAGTTCAATGCCCCGTTAAACGCTCCTCTTTATGCTCCTGTGAGTGCCCCTGCAGACTCCCACTCTCTGCTGCTCTCTGTGCTGCGCTCAAATCTCTCCCGCGCCGACCTCCTGTCAAGCCCCCACGGCGACGACAGCAGCCCGATCAGCAGCACCAGCTGCAGCACCAGCTTCAGCACCAGCTGCAGCAACAATAACACTGGGAGCAGAGCAGGGAAGAACGCTTGGAATAACACCGGTGGCGAAAGGAACAACAACAACGCTGGGAGCAGAGCAGGGAAGAACGCTTGGAATAACACCGGTGGCAAAAGGAGCAACAACTGGAGCAGCGAAAGGAACGACAGCTGGCGCGCCGTGGCGGGCGGCGGCATAGACGGCTACGGGCGGCCGATGAGCAGAAACGGCAGCGCCACCAACGCATCTGTAGCGGCTGTGCCTGCCCCTGCGTCGGGTGACGGCATTGGCGGTTACGGGCGGTCTATTTGCAGGAGCAGCGGGAATGATTCAGGTGTGGCACCTGTGCCTTCCCCCGGGGGGGGCGGGGGGATTGGCGGCATTGGTGGTTACAGGCAGTCTATGAGCAGGAGCAGCGCGACTGATCGGGGTGCGGCTCTTGTGCCCACCGCTGTGACTGCGGTGGGTGACCAGTTTGATGACTCAGCGCCACGTCAGCTGCAGGGGCTGCTGGAAGATATGGTGCCACGTCAGCTGCTGCAGGGCTCGCAGCGAGTCACAGGAGCAGGACAGTATCGCGTGCCATCTGATGCTGCAGCAACAGGAGCATCAGGAGCGTCGTTTCAGACCCCAGCCACATCAGTAGCACCGGATAAGGCAGCAGCAGCAGCAGCAGGGGCAGCAGCAGCAGTGCCGTTTCAGACCACAGAAAGCATTGCAGTGGAAGCGGAACTATCGGTACAACGGCAACTGTGGGGCCCGCTCCAACCTCAAGCTCAAGCCGCCGCTGTGACACCATCGGTGGTAGTACCTGCTGTTGCGCCTGCTGTTGCACCTGCTGTTGCACCTGCTGTTGCAGAAAACCAGGCGCTTCTGTTCCTGTCGTCTCCACTGCTCCCTATCACCACCACCCACACCCCGTACCAAGCAGAAGCAACAGCAACAGCAGCAACAGTAGGTACACTAGCAACAGCCGCAGAGCTGCATTGCACGTCGCCTCATGCCCTGCCACAGTCACTCGCTTCTGAGTTGTCTCCCGCTGCCATGCCGCCGCCCGCCGCTGCGTCGCCGCCCGTTGCAGTGTCACAGACCGCTCTTGTGCTGGAAACCCCGTGCTGTCAGTGTGGGTCCTGGCAATCCCAAGGGCCGGGACAGCAGCAGCAGCAGGAGCAGCAGCAAGTGCAGCAGCAGCAGCAGCAGCAGCAAGCAGTGGTGCTTCAGATGAGGCTCAAAGCTCCAGCCCAAGGGTGTGTTACGCAGGCTGCAGTGGAAGCCAAGCCAGAGGCTGTTGTGATTGAGATGCCACCAGCACAGTTTCAGGCTTCTCAAGTGGCTATGCAACCACAGCTCCCATCACCTTCTCTCACCACTCCTCCTGACCCCACTCCGCTCACCACTTCTCTCACCACTCCACCAGCCGCTATGGGCACTTCTCCAAACGGCACTGCCCCAGCCAGCGTGCATCATCCCGTCGTCTCTCTCCCTCCCGTCGCCTCTCTCCCTCCCGTCGCCTCTCTCCCTCCCGTCGCCTCCCTCCCTCCCATCCCCAACCACTTCCTGAACCTCGTTCCGAACCACGAGCAATATTCAGGCAGTGCTGCTGCGCACCTGCACCAGTTCCACATCCCCCAGATGCCACCTGCGCAGGCAGCTCAGGCTGCTGAAATCCAAGCCAGCATGAGTCACACTCGCGATTTCATGGGCATGGCCTGCAATTCTGTGTGGGCCTCTGATGTCGCTTTCAGTCCTGCGGTTCCAACCACTGCTGCTGTTGCTGCTGGGCAGACTCCGGTGATGCGATGCACTCGCACTTTGAGCGTAGGTCTTGATGACTTGAGTGGTACGGGTGGCATGGGTGGCTCGTGCGGCATGGCTGGCATGGGTGGTGGGGGAGGCATGGGCGGCACGGGCGGCATGGGCGGCACGGGCGGCATGGGGGAGGATGAGTTGCTGTGGGAGGCGGCAGCATGGCTGGCAGAGCAGGGAGGGCTGGAGGCACTCGATTGGCTGCCAGAACTGTCAGGTTGATGTCAGAGAGGCAGTTATGTACCGTTCACGCGGTAACCTCAATAGAAGGGGGTTGGAACGAGGAGAAGGATTGATTGTACTTGAAAATTGGGAGATTTGAAGCGCGGAGATCGAAGATGTTGAGCAAAGGTGCTGTTTATGTTGTCAGGGTCGGCAAGTGTTTATGTTTTCAGAGGTGTACATGTGTGATACTCAAGTGTGTGTGCGTGTGCCCGCTTATAAAGAGTGTTGTGTCCGTGATCTAGGTAATTTCGTTGGAACACATCATCATGTAAAAGCTGCTTGTTGGAAATAAAACTGGTTTTGGCTTTTGTTTCGTGTATGTCTCCAGTGTATGAGTTGCGAAGTGGTGAACTGAGAACTAACTTAAATCAAATAATCATCATAACGTGTACGACTGTGTCTCACAGACCAGACCGACCAGGGAAAACCAAGGAAACGGCGTTGTACTATCAGTCTACACGGAGGCAACAAGGGCGGGCAGCTATGGATGCGGATCGCGCGCCGACATGCGCGGCTTCTAACTAGCGGCTGTTTCCCTGTCCATCACTGCAGTCTATTCGACCGTCGCATTTGGTTCGGCCGTTACCGTCACTGGTCAGCTCTCCACTTCTCCTGCTGCATTCTGCGCTTCGGCCTGCCGGCATTGCTAGTAGCAGACGGCGTCCGTCTGGCCACGATGTTTTTTGTCAGACGTGGACGTACGCCAGCGAGCTTCTCAGCAATTCAACCGTTATTTTCCGTCATCTCGTTAATTCGACTGTGGAATGCTCCGCTTGTAGGTGGCGTTGTGGAAAGACGATCACGTCTTGATAGTGGCAGCCTCATTGTCCGAATAAGCGCGAACAAACCTGTATTAATAAGACATTTTGCAGCCGCAAGACCTCTGACAACAGCGAGGTCGTCTAGGGCGAGACCTCTAACGCGGTCTAGCAGTGGAATCGGCGTGGCCTGTGGCGCAGAAGGCACGAGCGGCAACCGCGAACGATCTGCGGACGAGACGGCTGGCGCTACTGCTGCGGGCGAAGCTTCCGACGGATGGCCGCACATCAGTAACGATAACGACTCTAACGGGGCCACTGATAGCAAGGCTGATTCAATCGGGGACGCGGCGCGGCAAATCTGGGACGTGAGCGGGCGCGATCTGATGCAGGGGGCACTAGAGGCGAGCGGCGTGCGACTCGAGATGCCGATGCTTGTGTCCCTACCCTGGCTGGACGGCACAATGAGAGGAGATGGTTGGGGCTAGCAAGGTGCAGGGAATGGGGTCACTTTTGACAGTTCTCAAAGGTTACACTGTGTGACGCGAGTTGCCGTTGCTGGTGTACCTGCCCGGACTTGACGGAACGGGGAGAGGTGGTAGGTGATAGTGGTTGAAGGGGCGGGCGAAAGGGGCGCGGGTTTCGGGTTTAGGGTGTAGTCTTTTGCCTGAGGTGACTTTTGAGGTGCATCAAAGATGTCTGAGGTGCCGGCTCTTCTGCCCAGGTACTTGTGGTCTACTTTTGAGGTGCCTCAAAAGTTGGCAAAGACTTGCTCGCTCACCAATCTCCCGCTTCCTTCCTCAGACTCCTCTACCTGCCACTACAGCCTCCATTCTGACAAGACTATGCTAATCCATCACCACCTCGGCCGCATCAACTTCCGCGCACTTTCTAATCTTGCCACAAAACAACTCCTTCATAGCCTACCAGCCCCCCTTCCATCACCTCCTCATCCAGGGCCACCTTGCCTCGACTGCGCATATAGCAAGATCTGTGAACAGCCCCATCCTCCCACTCAGTCCGTCTCCACTACACCTCTAAAATGTGTGCACATGAACCTTTGGGGTCCCGCTCTAGTTCGTTCTCATGGAGGGATTTCCTACTTCCTTGTCATATGACTGCTCCCGCTATGTTTCCGTCCATCTTCTCACTTCCAAGACAGAAGCCTCAGCCACTATCATAAAATGGGTCCGGCGGGCTCAAACACACTTCAATACCAAAATCAAGTGCCTACACCTCGACGGTGGTGGGGAATTCCGAAATCACACTCTAAAGTGCCATTCTGCTTCATACCTTCACTCTCCAAGACGGTCCTCAGCAGTATGGCATTGTTGAAAACCCAAATGGCATCTTGGTACAGATCGATCGTTGCTTCCTCACTCACGCCTCCGCCCCTCCCTCCCTTTGGGGATACGCCATGCTCCATGATGCTGCCCTCCACAATCTCCATCCTCATCCTCACCACGCCCACACCACCCTCGCTGAGCTATGGACGGGTCAGAAGCCGTCCGTCCGCCCTCTCCGTGTATGGAGATGCACCTCATATATCCCCCTCAACTCCCAAGCCTGTCGTGCAGCTAGCGGCAAGCTCGCTCTCAAGACAATCACCTCCGTGTATCTCGGGCACAACTCTGACTCTCCAAGCTACGTTTTTCTCCATCCTGCCACCAACAAGCTCTTTCGCACCCGATATGTCTTCTTTTATAAGTCTCACCCGTTCTACCCCTCCATCTCTTCCCCATCTCCTCCTCCTCCTTCTCTTACCTGAGCTGATTTTGATAGTCCTCCTGCCGCTGCCACCCCATCTCCTCCTCTTCCCGCTCCCTCCACCATGTCGGACCCTCCACCACCCACTTCTCCTTCTAGCATTACATAGTCACCCTCGCTCCTTCCCTCCTCCTCCCCTCCTTAGTCATCTCCTCCTGTTCCAACTCCTCCTGCTCCTTCTCCTCCCGCTTAAGCTCCTACTCCTGCTCCCACTCCTACCGCGCCTCTTCCTATCAGAACCTGCAATCTCATGCTCCTTCTCCTCCCCCTCTAGCTCCTGCTCCCACTCCTCCTACCGCGCCTCTTCTTATCAAACCCTACAAAAGCCATCCTCGTGCTCCTTCTCCTGCTTCGCCTTCCAGTGGTTGGGGGCCATTGTCGCATAATGTGATGCCTTCATTCACACGGAGACTGTCACAGATGTCTCTCCTCCCTCCGGCGTCAACATCGTTCATGGAAAATGAGTTTTTTTTTTTCGGGTGAAACGACTTACAGGTCAACTCCCGGTTTTCAAAGCACGGTATTGTGCCGAGGGATTTACCCAAAAGCAAGGACCGGACTTCTTTGAGACGTCTTCACCCACACCCAAAACCCCCACACTACGCTCCCTTCTTGATGTTGCTGCTCGAGATGACAGGGAGGCTAACTGCATGAAAGTGTCTTCTGCCTTTCTCCAAGGGGTCCTTTGAGAAGGAATCTATATGGAGTGGCCCAAAGATTCCCAGCTCCCTTTCCACCAGACACTGTATGGAAGCTGAATCGGCCAGTGTATGGCTTCAAGCAAGCAACCCGGGAATGGCACAACAAGCTCGAAGGCACCTTGGAGTCCCTCGACTTTCACCCATCCACCTCTGATCCCAGCCTCTTCATCAGAGCAACCCCATCCCACTTTTTCATCCTGGTTTGTGTCGAAGACAAATATCATGCTGAGCTTGCTACAGTCAGAACCGCAGTTTGTGAGAAGCTGGCCATGAAGGGTCTTGGAAAGGTGACGAACTATTTGGACATGGAAATCACACGTGATCGCACGGCCCGCACATCACCTTTTCGCATAAATTTTACATTAACAACGTCCTAGAGCGGTTCAAATTGGAGAAAGCAACACCAATCCCTACCCCACGCTCTCTCCAGGACTAGCTCACTGCACCTTCTGTTCCCTCAGAGCGCTTTGACAAGCCATACCCCGAGCTTGTTGGATCCCTCATGTACGCGATGATGTGCACACGGCCAGACTTGGCCTACCCAGCCAGTGTACTACCTCACTACGTTGAACCTGGTCGCTTCACCAACCAACACTGGTGTGCCGCCAAGCCGGTTCTTCGCAACCTTAAAGGCACACATGATTATTTGCTCACTCTTGGCGACTCTTCACCTGTTTGCCTTGAGGGGTACAGTGGTTCTTCATATTTTGATGACCACAGTAATCGGCGCTCTTCTCAAGGGTATTGCTTTACCCGTGGCAGTGGAGTCGTGAGCTGGCGCTCCACTTGATCATCCTCAGTTCCACTGTCGTCCTGTGAGGCATAGCTGTATTCCGAGACCATGGCTGCCTAGGAGGCCCGTTGGCTCTCCTTTATTTTTGCAGAACTCGGGTATCCTCAACCAGCTCCCACATTTTGGTGTGATGATGGAAGCACCATTCATCTCACAAAGAGCCTCGGCTTCCATAGCTGCACCAAGCACATGAGGTTCGGCATTAATCCCTCCAACTACAACCTTGCTAATATGTTCACCAAGTCACTTGGTAGCCAGGACCATCACCACCCCCTCACTTCCGTGGGTGTTCGGTTGTCCTGTAGTTGATGTGTTACAGCCTACGAGGTGTGTTATGAATGTACTGTCAATACTATTTTTTATATCGCGAAGGCTATTTGTAGGTTAGGTGTAGATTTATCATCCCGACCTTATCTAGTTGGGATCCCCTCGTAGTCCAACTAATCTGCCAACTTATCATTGGAGATTTGGTTGGATTCCCATCCCATCCATTCCATCACCTCCTTTTCATCCAAGGCCGCCTTGCCTCAACTGCGCACAAAGCAAGCCCTTTGAACAGCCCCATCCTCCAGCTCAATCCATATCCACTACACCTCTAAACTGCATCCATCCTCCCGCTATGTTTCCGTCCGTCTTCTCATTTCCAAGTCCGAAGCCTTAGCCACTATCATGAAATGGGTCAAACAGGCTCAAACGCACTTCAAGACCAAAATAGAGTGGCCACCCTCCGACGGTAGCGGAATTCCGAAATCACACTCTCAAAGCATTCTGCTCCCCTTAGGGTATCCTTTAGACCTTCACTCTCCCAGACAGTCCTCAACAGAATGGCATTGTTGAAAGCCCAAACCGCACCTTGGTACAGATCGATCGCTGCCTCTTCACTCACGCCTACTCCTCCCTCTAGTACGCCATGCTCCATGCTGCTACCCTCCACAATCTCCATCCTCATCGAAAATAAGGAACAAGGAAGAGGAGGGGGGGGAAGCGAAGGGTGGGGCGTGGGGAGGAGCGCCAGACCGCGCGTTTGAGGTTGTGCGCACGCCGAAAGTATCGTGTGACGGGCATGTTGGGGTCCACCTCCACTGCCATCGTCGTCGCTGCTATGTTGATGCCCGACCCCCCCGGCCTCGCTGTTCTCTTCCCTCCCTCCCCCCCCCCCCCCCCCTTCCCCCCTCCTGTGCCTGCGCCTCGGCCCGCCATGCCCGTCGTTATCGATGCCTTAGCTCTTAGCCTCCTCGCCTGCCGCTGAGGGTGCTGGACTCTGCCTCCTGCACTTTAGGTGGCACGGGTATCCAATAGTAACTGTCACTGGTCTTAGCTGTTCAAAGGTTACTGGAAGTGGACACTGGAATGGCCCGAAATGGTCTCCCCAAGGGCTACAGGTGCGTCCTGGGGGGTATGAGTGTGCTGACCCACCAAGGAAACTTGCCCCTTTATTCCAATTGGTTAGCGGAGTAAGATACTATCCCTGCATGGTGCGGTGACTGTGGAGGACCGGGGTTTGATTCCTGTTATCGACGACTTCCTGTGCCCTATTGGTGGGCCCTTCCAGTGAGGGGAGTGTTGGAAGTGGACACTAGCCCGAAATGGTCTTCCGAAGGGCTACAGGTGTCATCCTTGGGGGGGTATGGATGCACTGACCCACCAAGGAAACATGCCCTTTTATCCCAGTCGGTAAGCAAACTAGAATGCTATCCCTGCATAGGTATGCTAGTCTGCTTCCTCACCAAAATTACTGTGCCTTGCTCTGATCCCGATGGACGTCGCAAGCTGCTCTTTGCACCATGCTGGTATTGCGCGGGCTTCGATTCATCACTTGTTGAATCCGTGGGCACCCGCCTGACACTTGCTGCTCCGCTGTCTCCCATACCACCAGATCCCACTTTCCGCTCCCAACTTTCAGCACTTGCGCAGTAGCATCACAATCTTTTCAGCGTGTCTGAGTGTGATGATACTACGCAGACAGTCGGTAAGGGGAGTAATGATTGGAACACATATATATACTTTTCAGAGCACTAATTTGGACTGCAACTTAGTTATAATCGTCCATTTAGCAGCTGCCACTAGGGCCCTAGTTTTTTCGTCAGTTTGCGACAGTTCGGCACAAAACTATGGTGGGAGCTGATAAGAGGAGTGCACCTAGCGGGCGCGCCATTGCCTCTCAAGGCATACTATCACGGTTTTTTGTTTTGTTTTGCTTGTTCGTTTGTTTGTTTGATTGATTTTTTTTTTTTTTTTCCGGTCTATCGTGACACGAGGCCGTTGTCCGTGTCGTGGCGGCGCCGCTATTAGTAGCATTTTGCGGTGGCTGACGTTAGTTTGTAGCTGTGTTGAAAGCTATTCCCTTTTTTATGGTGCTCTTTTTGTATGGATATTGCTGCTTCTTTTTATTATTTCCTTCTTTAATGGCACACAGTAGAGTATCAGGGTTAGCTTGCATAGTTGTCGTTCTTCCTATCTTTCAGAGCTCATTAGAAGTGGAATTGACTGGTTTGATTCTCCTCACCTCATACTAGGCCCTCATAGTAGTTTCAAAGTACCCTGAGCCTTCATGGAAGCTCGAATGGCAAGGAGGGAGTCCAGGACATTTGGAAACTTCATCCGGTGCTCCCAGTGCATCAATGACTCCAGTGTCACTTATAGCTTGCATGGCAAAATCTGAGCTATTCCAATTGACCGGACCCAGCCACACCAGTCCAGGTTCGACCTGGAGAAGGGAGAGGAGACCATTACCAAGACAGACCAGACGAGGCCAGCATTTTGCGGTGGCTGACGTTAGTTGGTAGCGGTGGCGGGGCTTACTCGCTAGCACCCTCTCTTCCTACGTAGGGGTGGCAGTACATAGGGGTGGCAGTAGCTTCTCAGCTCCACAATCCGTCTCCTTTTGCAAATGTTAAGGCAGAGCCCTGCATTTGTCTGGTTTCACTTGTAGTAGCCCTATGCGGGGTAGCGAGACTTCGCATACTGCAGACCGGTTTCGCTTACCGCATACATGTGTTGCGGTATTCGCCAAGTATACTCCAATTTGTGCACTTCGATGTAGACTTTTCAGCATTGGACGAGTTGGAGGGAAGTGATGACATTGCACAAATGAGTATGTGCAACTGTCAGTGTTGCAAGAACATGCGCAACTACTCCTGGGCAGGTAGAAATATACCTGTGTCAAAATACAATTCTACTTGCTAGGCTATAGTGGGTTACTAAGTACGGGGTACAACCCCAATTAGGGTTACCCTATACAAACCTGTACTGTCCTCTTTCTAGTCATTCTTGCACAGTTGATTCTGACATGGTATTCAGAGCAGGAAACCTGTTACGTTTTTAGGGCCCACCGATCGTTCCGCTAGTTCGTGCCCGAAGTGCCCTTGCGATGTCCGGCCCTCTCGCACAGTGTCAAGCTGCCCTGCAGCTACTTGCACTGCCTGCCCTGGCGCGCTGCCCTGCTGTCACGCGTGCTCCAGCTGCCCGTGAGCAGCCCCTGCCCCGCGCGCCCCTGCTGCCCGCGAGCAGCCCCTACCCCGAGCACCCCTGCTGACCGCGCGCAGCCCCTGCCCCGAGCGCCCCTGCTGCCCGCGAGCAGCCCCTGCCCCGCGCGCCCCTGCTGCCCGCGTGCAGGGCCTGCCCCGCGAGCCCCTGCTGCCCGCGTGCAGGCCCTGCCCCGCGCGCCACTGCTGCCCGTGAGCAGCCCCTGCCGTGCGCGCCCCTTCTGCCCGCGAGCAGCCCCACAGCCCAGCGCGCCCCGCTGCTAAGCGCGCCAGCACGCCCCTCAGCCCAGCGCGCCAGCGCGCCCCGCTGCTAAGCGCGCCAGGGCGCCCCGCACCCCAGCGCGCTCCGCAACCCTAAAAAGCGCCAGCGCGCCCTGCTGCCCAGCGCGCTGCTGCTGCTCCTACTGCTACTGCTACGACTGCTGCTACTACTGATGCTACTACTCGTGCTGCCACTGCTGGCACTACTGCTGTTACTGCACTAGCCTGTGCCCTACTGCCCACGTACTCTACTGACCTCCACAGTCACTTCAGGAGTCGCTACTACTACCCTTGCGCCGCTGCTACTGACTTCCACTGCCTATCATGGCCACTATCACTGTAGTCGCAGCGGCAGAGGGTGGACTGCAGCAGCCACTACCTCTCCCGGACACGCTATTCCCGCAGCAGCTTCGCGAGTGGGTTATTCAGCGAGCCCATCCAGGTGGTGGAGGCTTTGTTTTTCTACTTACCGCACAGCGGCGTCAGCAGAGTCAGCAGGAGACCTTCTCCCCGCAGCTGCTTAGTGAGTTGGCTTCTCAGCGATGTGTCCCTGGTTCTGTAGAGGCTGCTGCTCTAGGTGCTAGTGAGTCTGCTGCCGCACTAGGTGCTAGTGAGTCTGCTGCCGCTCCAGGTGCTAGTGAGTCTGCTGCAGCTTTAGGTGCTCGTGCGTCTACCGCCACAGGTCCTGCCTCAGCTAAGGCCTTGCACACTTTCACACTTGATTCAGGTGCGTCACGTTGCTTCTTTTGTGATGGCACCACAATCACACCACTCGCAGCACCTGTCCCAATCTCAATGGCTGACCCCTCTGGGGGCCCAGTAGTTGCGCAAGCCTCCACTGTCCTCCCGTGTCCGGCAGTCCCTTCCGGGTCTCTCTCAGGTCTCCACCTCCCTGCGTTCTTGACGAACTTGTTGAGCAACGCAGTTCTCTAGGATGTATGGGTTGACACCTTCATTCCTGGAGGACAGTGCGTGGCAATCTGTACGTGCTCATGGACTGGCCGTCACCTTGCTACGTGCACTCGTCAGCCTGGGTCTGATCTGTACATACTGACCACTGCGTCTGCACAGGTGGCTGAGTCAGGTTAGGTGGCTGCGTTGAGTCGAGTGTCTGTGTCTGGTCAGCTTGCAGCGTCTTGCTCGTGTAGAGTACTCTCTCACCAGACTCTCTTCTGGGACCACCGCCTCGGTCACCCCTCGCTGCCGCGTCTCCACAGCATGCACTCCCATCTCCTTGTCTCTGGCCTTCCCAGGTCCCTGCCCTCCCTCCCGCGCTCGCCTGAACCGCCGTGCCTTCCCTGCGTCAAGGGGCGGCAGCGCGCCGCCCCTCACTCCTTCGAGTTTCCTCCAACCATTGCTCCTCTGCAGACTCTCCACATGGACGTGTGGGGCTCGGCCCCCGTCAGTGGAACGGACCAGGAGCGCTACTTCCTGCTGGTGGTTGACGTCTACACACGCTACACCACTGTCTTCCCCTTGCGGCGTAAGGCGGGCGACAATGGTGTTTTGATCCCCTGGATCCGTGCTAGAGGTTTCGGCGGGACTTGCCAGTCCTGCGTCTGCACTCTGACAGGGGTGGTGAGTTCTCTTCTAGCCTCCTTGAGAAGTTCCATTGAGACAAGGGCATCCGCCAGACGTTCACGCTTCCGGCCTCTCCTCAGCAAAATGGGATTCCTGAGCGTTCCATCGACTTGATCATGGAGGTTGCTCGTACCTCCATGATTCATGCAGCTGCTCCCCATTTTCTGTGATCGTTTGCGGTCCGATACGCTGCGCATCAGCTCAACCTCTGGCCCCGTGTCTCTGAGCCAGAGACCTTGCCCACACTTTGGTGGACGGGGAAGGTTGGCGATGCGTCGAATTTTCGGGTCTGGGGCGCGCTCTCCCTTGTTCGCAATGCCAATGCGAGCAAGCTTTCCTCTCGCACTCTCCGCTGTGGGTGACCGTGCTGGAGGTGCTGCTGCTGCTGGAGGTACTGCTGGTGCCGAAGGTACTAGAGGTGCTGCTGGTGCTGGAGGTGCTGGAGGTGCTGGAGCTGCTAGTGCTAGAGGTGCTGCTGGTGCTGGAGGTACTGTTGGAGGTTCTGCTGGTGCTGGAGGTGCTGGAGGTGCTGGAGTTGCTAGTGCTGGAGGTGCTGGAGCTGCTAGTGCTGGAGGTGCTGCTGGTGCTGGAGGTGCTGCTGGTGCTGGAGGTGCTAGAGCTGCTACTGTTGGAGGTGCTACTGGTGCTGGCGATCCTGGAGCTGCTAGTGCTGGAGGTGCTGCTAGTGCTGGAGGTGCTGGAGCTGCCAGTGCTTGAGGTCCTGCTGGTGCTGAAGGTACTGGAGGTGCTGCTGGAGGTGCTGGAGCTGCTAGTGCTGGAGGTGTTGCTAGTGCTGGAGGTGCTGGAGCTGCTAGTGCTGGAGGTGCTGCTAGTGCTGGAGGTAATAGAGTTGCTGCTGGTGCTGGAGATGCTGGACCTGTTGGTGCGCTTTGCCACCTTCTAGGTCTTCCGCCAGCTCCTACTGAGTTCCCTGTCGCTGGTACCACTCCGCCTTTACTGTTCCCACCAGCAGACCTGTCTCAGCCACAACTACTCCCTCACTCCCATCTCCCTACTCCTGCTCCTTACATTGCTGTGACAAGGTCCCTGACTGAGCGTAGAGAGCCTGAGACTAGAGCTTCCGTTCCTACTCGTGTTCGTTGTGTGCGTCTTCCTCGTGCTCCGGCTGTCCCAGGCACTCACGATATGACACTCCGTCCTTCCTCTGTTCCACAGCGTGTTGTCCTACTGTCTCCTCCTGTGTCTTCTCTTCCTGACGTTGCTGACCCTTCGTCTGACCTTGCTCGTCCTTCCAGTCCGACTGTCAATCGCTTTGTTGCTACAGTTGTGACGGACCCTACGTTCTCGTCTCCTGCTGCGTCTGCCTTAGTCGCTGAGCTAGTTGACTTTGCTGCTGTTCGCCGCCTAGACTACCTCGCGAGTCTTGTTTCTAACCCTGACCCTGCGTGTCCTCCGTCCGTTGGGGGTGAGGTTGCCCTTGGCTGTGACGTTCTTGAGGATAGATAGGAGGAGCTGGAGTGCCTTACGGCCGCTGCACCTCATCTCGCTACCATGCTGCTAGCCCTTGAAGGAGACCCGGATGCACTTGACATCCCCACCCCGCGCTCTTACAGAGAAGCGATCTCGGGTGAGTACTCCTCTCAGTGGCACACAGCCATGGACGCAGAGATGGCTTCCTGGAATTCCACAGGCACCTACGTCGACGAGGTACCCCCACCTGGGGCGAACATCGTCAGTGGCATGTGGAATTTCAGGGTGAAGCGGCCGCCGGGTTCTCCGCCTGCCTTCAAGGCACGTTACGTTGCTCGAGACTTCAGATAGCGTGAGGGAGTCGACTTCTTTCAGACCTTCTCCCCCACCCCGAATATGACCACTCTTCGGGTGTTGCTACACGTTGCAGCTTAGCGTGACTACGAGCTGCACTCCGTCGACTTCTCGACAACTTTCTTGCAAGGTAGCCTTCACGAGGCCATCTGGCTGCGCCGTCCATCTGGCTTCACTGGGTCGTTTCCTGAGGGTACTCAGTGGAGCCTACGGCGGCCAGTGTACTGCCTGCGTAAGGCACCTCGCGAGTGGCACGCCACACTAAGAACGACAGTTGTAGCTCTTGGGTTTGCTCCTTCGACTACTGACCCATCGTTGTTTTTGCGCATCGACACTATCCTACCGCCGTTCTACGTTCTCGTGTACGTCGACGACTTGGTTTTTGCTACTTCTGACATGGAGGCGCTGGCCCTAGTGAAGGCGGAGCTGCAAAAGAGACACACCTGCACTGACCTGGGTGAGCTGCGAAACTATCTTGGCTTGCAGATCATCCGGGATAGAGCACGGTGCACCATCACTCTCACTCAGTCACACATGGTGCACCAGGTTCTTCAGCGCTTCTGCTTCCTGTTCTCCTCGCCACAGACCACTCCTCTGTCTACCGGCCACTCGCTCTCAGCTCCACCTTTGGACGAGTCCGTAGAACCGAGTGGTCTGTACCCATAGCTTGTGGGTTGCCTCACGAACCTGATGACGTACACACGACCTGACCTCGCATACCCTCTCAGCCTCCTGGCTCGCTACGTGGCTCCCGGTAGACACCAAAAGATGCACTGGGATGCTACGAAGAGGGTACTTCGTTACTTGTGCAGTACATCGGACATGGGGCTCGTGCTTGGAGGACAGGGTTCAGTGGTACTCACAGGACACTCCGACGCTTCTTAGACCGACGACCAGGCGACTCAGCGTTCGTCACAAGGTTATACCTTCAGTCTTAGCTCTAGTTATGTCTCGTGAAGGTCCACTCGTCCTTCTTCTGTGCTTGGTTCCGACTGTGAGGTCGAAAATCTACGCTGGGGCCATGGCTGCACAGGAGCTACGCTTGCTGACCTACCTGCTGACCGACTTGGTGGAGCGGCCTCGTTCTCCTCCGGTTCTGTACGTCGACAACAAAGCAATGCTTGCCTTGTGTCGCGAGCAGAGACTGGAGCACAGAACGAAGCACATTGCTCTTCGCTACTTCCTTGTGCGTGAGCTGCAGCAGCGTGGTCAGCTGTGCCTTGCTTACGTGGTCTCTCGGGCCAACACTGCTGATGTCTTCATCAAGGCCCTTGGGTCTGGTGATCATCAGCGTTTCTGCACTCCTCTTGGGCTTGTGCCCACTCTGCCTCACCTGCTGGTTGCTTGACATGCTCTTGTTGTACACTTATATATATCTTTATACCTTCATGGTTACTCTTGCTATGTTATAATCAGTATACTGCCTAATTCTTGTAATTGTGCATATAAACTGGCCTTGTGGCCGTTTGCTTGGGCTCAGACTGTGTGGTGTCCTTGAGATCCACCTTGAGCTTTGCTTTGCTTGTTCTCTTGCTTGACGGTCTTGTGACCATCTGGTTGTCCCCCACTTAACCTATGGTTGACAATTCTACTTGCTATACTATAGTGGGTTACTCTGTACGGGGTACAACCCCAATTAGGGTTAGCTTATACATACTTGTACTGCCCTCTCTCTAGTCATTCCTGCACACTTGATTCTGACAACCTGATGGTATTTTCACATGGTGGTGCCAACCTGGAAACAACATATTAGAGTATGTGCTTGTACGTTCTCCTTTAACAACGTTCTCGTAGAACATTCTTGTGCATGTCATTATGCTCCTATATAAGGTGCATGTTGTTTCTGTTGTAACATATCACTTAATCAATCTATAAGATAATCAATTTCGTTCCTCCCGTTACTGGATACCAAGTTTGGCATCAGTATTTGGTTTCTACCAAGCCATTATTCGGTTTACAAGTATCCGCTTTGCAACTCTGCGCCTAGGCTCTCCCTCGATCGCCTATTCTCCGCATCAAATCCTTAGGTTTTGAAATCGAGAGAGAACCGCTTCTCCGCAGGGGAAGGACGAGGGGGTGCACTTGAAATTTGGTAACCTTTTTCTTCAAGTTCCTAATAATTTTGAAACCCACCTTTCAAATGTATACTGCTGCGAGGAGTCAAACTGATTGGTTATGTTCCATTTATTGTTGCAATAGCTCCACACCACACACACGGAGCTGATTGGGTAAAAACACAAATTGTGTAACCATCCAGCGTTATCGTTAACCAATCCGTCTGATCGGTTTAACATCCAGTTATTTCGCTAGCCAATCCAGCTGCGCATACAGCTAGCTCCCTCCGCCATAGTCGCAGAACCAGCATACATGCTTGATTCTTGATGATGCAGATCCGCCATAAGGGACATTCTCTGACTTTTGACTTATGTCCCTAGTTTGTCCTCTTTATTACTACGCGATTCTACCGCCCGTGCCTAGATCCGTTGCAAAACTTGGACTCTTGGTCGCTTGCCTCAATAGAAAGCACAGTGCTGGTCAGCGGGATGGAGGGACACGCGGGTGTGCTGGTGCTGCCGCTGTTGAGTTGCTCAACGGGGACCTGAATCTCACGGTGGCATGCACTGATTTGTCCAATGTTCAATAATAAATTATTCGTTTTCTTGATTCGCTGTAGGTTTTGTACTGGCCTTCGATTGAGCTGCCATCAACTGACGGAACGGGAGTCAACCGAAGCTGTGTGTTTGGCATGGCTGCGGCACCGAACCGGGCATCACGCCCATCAACGCCAGCCCCTCGATATTTCCGAACCCCAGTTCCTCCCGTTGGCTTTCCCTCCTCTTTCTTCCCCACTTATCGCTCCTGACCTTGAGATATTCGGCGTTGACACGGAATTTGTGAGATCCGGTACTGTATTACTGTACTGTAGTTGAATTTGGTCGAGCAGCTGCCGCGTGCTCGTGTTACGTACACGGTCTTGTCGACAAGTTGCCTCATCAGGCTGATGATGAACCACTAGCCAGCGGCTGGCGTAAGAACGATCATCATCATGATGACGTGCCACGCCACTACTTTGTCTAGGCCTGTAGGCATGACGGGCATAATAATATGATATTATTTTGCAACACCGAGATCATGTCCGAGCATCGCGAGTAGCATTGCCAGTCGACCTCTGTACTGAACGTCGCGGGTAGCTTTCTCACAAGGGCTGACTGTCTAGCTGACTTCGGAGCTTATGAGTTTCTTGACGCGAGCAAACACGATATTCTCAGGACTCCCGAGCCTTTCTGTCTGACCACGGATTACTATGAATACAGCCGCTCCCTTCTGGTTGATGTAGAACGCGGTTTCTGTCTAATCACTGCTCAATTCGTCAAGGTCGGCGCTCCGCGTGTGAGAATACGTGACGGGGCAGCACTCATCTTGCTGCTCGTCAAACTCTTCCAGATTCAGCTTCTGCGAGAGGCTAGGAGGATGTGTAATACCACGCGGTTTCTGTTTGATTGGCTGTCTAGCCCCGCGGTCTGAGTTCCTGACGAGGCAGCAGTGCTAACTCTGCTTGCTGCGGTTCAAACTTTTCAACCACCGGCTCTGCAAGAAGCCAGGAGTAGAACCACGCGGTTTCTGCTCGATCAGGCGCCGCGTTTCAGCTACTTCTCTACATAATACAGAACTAGTACTGCTACCACCGCCTCTCCCCCCACCAGAGGAGGTCACGCGGCTAGCCATTCCTCTTCCACAAAGCCGCAGCGCCGCTTGCAAACCAGGGATAACAGGAGTACAATACTAGAAGTATTGCTACTAATAAGATAGCGTCCTCGTGTGGCCTCTGAGCGCCAAGCAGCCTGTGAAACCCAAAGAGTCTCCAAATGTACCTGGGAACACTCTGATCCGACTTTTGAGGCGCCTCAAAAACAGCCTGTGAAACCCAGAGATCGAAACATACCTGCGAGGACTCTGACACTGTTACACTCCAATCCGGTCCGAGTTCTCTTTCTCGTCTGCTAAAGTAAACTGTTCACTACGGCGTTTTATGGCTGTGGATTACCCGACGGGTGCGATCATCATGTCTCCCAGCAGCAGCAGCAAGCACACTGGGGCCACTGGAGCGATCATCATGACTCCCACCCTTGCTGCGAGCACCACGAGCAACAATACCGCCAGCAGCACTGGCGCCAGCAGCACGATAAGCGCGCCAAGGCAGCCGCATGGGTCCGCGCAACTGCTCTCATCTGCCGCGATTCCCGCGGTGATCTGCAGCCGTCACACAGCAGCGGCGGGAGCGAATCCGGTGGGGAATGAACCACTGGCGCTGCGTCAAGAGAGGTCCCCTCAGCAGCTCCCATCTGCCGCGATTCCTGCGGCTACCTGTGCCCAAATTTCGACCAGTGGTCGTCACGCGGCGGGGGGGGGCAACCCCGTAGCCAGTGGCGCCCCCGCACGGGCGCTGTTCCCGCATTGGGTGGCGGTGGACGCGGAGCAGCTGAGGCGCGTGCCACAGGACGTGATGCCGGAAGACTCGCACTGCTGGCTGAAATACGGCGAGAAGCGGCTCGTCAAGTCAGCTTGCCACAGGTAAGGATGAGCTTGATATTGAGCTTGGGGCATTGTTGGGTGCGCGTGAGTGTGATTAGGAGCTGGAGGCATTGGGTGTGGTGCTTGGGGGGGCGGCGGTGGACGCGGAGCAGCTGAGGCGTGTGCCGCAGGACGTGATGCCGGAGGACGCGCATTGCTGGCTGAAATACGGCGAGAAACGCCTCGTCAAGTCCGCCTGCCACTGGTGAGCTTCTGTGTGATTCGGAGATGGGGGAATTGTTAGGTGTGGTGCTTGCAACGGCTGTGGATGATGCTATCACCCCCTTTGGTTTCCATTCCCACGTCATCTCATCTCCTTTCACCCTCCTGCCCCCGTCTTCCTCCTGCCCTTGCTCCCCCTCTATCCCAGGTCGTACTTCCGCTGTGCGTGCTCCACGTGCCTCCCTCTGCCTGACAGCGCTGACACTCGCCAGGACGAAGCAGGAGCAGGGGCGTCTTTACCTGCAACACCAGCAGCAGCAGCAACACCTGTAACGGCAGCAACGCCACCCGCAACACCAACATCACTATCCAAGCAAGACGCAGCGCCAGCAACCCCAGCAACTCGTTCAGACTCAACTGACCTGCCTGCTGCTGCTCCAGCTGCTGCTGCTGCGGCTGCTGCTGATGCCAATGTCCCTGCTGCTGCTACCGGTGCAGCTTCTGATGCTACTAATACTACTCCTCATCCCAAGGCTGATCCTGACGCCAATACTGATTCTGCTGCTGATGTTGCTGATGCTGCTGAAGCTAGCACTGCCACCCCAACCGCCGCCCCCCCTCCCACAGTCTTCCACCCCTGCCCGGCTCGCAAGCGAGTTGACTGGCAGCTACTACCCCTCACTCCTGCCACCCATCCGTCGCAGCTGCCGCCCGGTTTTGACGCAGCCGCACACCACCGGGCGGCAGGCAAGCCACCCGCATCGATCATTTTCTTCCGGGTGACTTACCTGAACACGCACAACCACAGTGAGCCGCCCATTGGCCTCCGGTTAGTGCCCTCTGCAGCAACGGACGGTGCTTGTCAGGCTGGTGGTGTTACCTTAAACCATTTACCAGGTGCAGCTGCTGCCGCAGCTGGAGTCTGGGCGGAGAATGCAACGAAAACAGAAATGGTGGGTGAACAGCAGCCGCCGCCACCGCCGCCGCCGCAGCAGCAGCATTTGTTGCAGCAGCATTTGCAACACTTGGTACAGAAGCGGCAGATGCAGCAGTGGATGCAGCAGCGGATGCAGCAGCAGCAGCAGCAGCAGCAGCAGCAGCAGCAGCAGCAGCAGCAGCAGCAGCAGCAACAACAACAACTGCAGGGGCAAGGGCAGCAGCTGTGGCAGAAGCAAGGGCAAGGGCAGAAGCAGTGCCAGCAGCAGGGGAACATGAGTTCTCCTGCCCCTTTACGATTCACGACAGCAGTGCACACATCACCGCACACACAGCACGCAGCACAGCACGCATCACCGCACTCTCCAGCACATCCCTGGCAGCAGCAGATGCAGCCCCCGCAACAGCATCAACAGCACCCACAGCAACAGCATTTGTTGCAACAGCAACAGCATCAACAGCAGCAGCAGCAGCAGCAGCAGCAAGAGGAGTGCAAAGCGGTGCTGCAGTCCAATTCCGCCCCGTGCTACCTAACCCAGCAGCGATCTCCCACACCCACCTCTCTGGGCAAGCGATCGCGCGAAACTGACCCCTCCTTGATGTCAGAACCCTGCTTGCCCTTGCACGCCCCCCACGCACGCTATGCCTCCGAGGGATGTAATCTCCCAACCTTAAACTCGAATCAAGGATTCCAAGCCCCCCACCGGCTGCAGCCCTCCCCTGAACCGCTATCCATTCAGGTGGGCTTTCGTGTGACGCGCGCCTCTCCTGCCCCCCACGCCTCTCCCTCCTCTCACTTGTCTGCCGCCGCATCTCATGTGTCCTCTGCCTCCCCCGCCGCCTCTCACCCGTCTCACTCATCTCCTGCCGCTGCTGCCGCGACTCAATCCTCTGCTGCTGCGAGTCTCTCCTTCACGCCGCCCAGGCCGATCAAAGTGAGCTTCTCTTCTCCGGCCGACCTTGAATCCCCGTGGGGCAACAGCGGCGACCAGGGGGGGTGGAAGGATGCTGGGAGGTGCACTGTGGTGCAGCCGTTGCCGCAGCAGCAGCAGCAGAACTTGCCGCAGCAGCACCAGCAGGGGCAGCAGCCGCAGCACCAGCAACCGCAACAGCAGCAATGTCAACTGCAGCAGCAGCAACAGCAGCGTTGGCAATCGCAGCAGCAACTGCAGCCACAGCAGCAACAACAGCAGCAATGGCAATTGCAGCAGCAACAGCAACAGCAGCAGCAGCAGCAACAACAGCAGCAATGGCAGTTGCAGCAGGAGCAACAGCAGCAGCAGTGGCAACCGAAGCGGCAGCAGCAGCCTCTGAACCTGCTCTCGTCGCTCACCCGTCTTGCTGTTTCCGCTGCTGCCAACACTGCCGCTTGCGACGCTGCCCCTTCTTTTGGTGCCGCCCCTGCTTTTGCCGCTGCCGCTGCCGGTTCTGCTCCCATGGACCCCCAATTCCCATCCGCAGCTGCTCTTTCAGCCCCCCCCCCTCCAAACGCCCCGTTACATGCCCCCCCATCCATTGCCCCGTTAAACGCCCCTCTTTACGCCCCGGTAAGTGCCCCTGCGGACTCGCAATCTCTGCTGCTCTCTGTGCTGCGCGCCAATCTCTCCCGCACCGACCTCCTGTCAAGCTCAAGCCCCCACAGTGACGGCAACAGCGCCGGCGAGAGGATTGACAGCTGGCGTGCCGTGGCGGACGGCGGTGAGAACTGTGAGCGGCCCATGAGCAGAAGCGGCAGCGCCACTGATGCGGGCGCAGCACTATTGCCTTCCCCCGTGGCGGTTGGCGGGGGCATTGGCGGTTACGGGCGGTCTATGAGCAGGAGCAGCGCCACTGATGCGGGTGGGGCTCTTGTGCCTTCCCCCGTGACTGCGGCTGGTGACCGGTTTGATGACTCAGCGCCACGCCAGCTGCAAGGGCTGCTGGAGGATATGGTGCCACGTCAGCTTCTGCAGGGCTCGCAGCGAGTCACAGGTGCAGCACAGTATCGGGCACCGTCTGATGCTGCCGCAGCAGCGTTTCAACCCCCAGCCACATCAGTAGCACCACATAGGTCAGTAGCAGCAGCTGTTTCATTTCAGAACGCTGAAAGCATTTCTGTGGAAGCGGAACGATCAGCACAACGGCAACTGTGGGCCCCACTCCAAGCTCAAGTCCAAGCCCCCCCTGTAGCACCAACTGTGACACCTGATTTTTCACAAAACCAGGCGCTTCCTTTCCTGTCGCCTCCGCTGCTTCCTATTGCTGGCCACACCCCGTACCAGGCAGCAGCAGCAACAGCGGCGACAGTAGCGACAGGAACAACACCAGCACCGCATTGCATGTCACCTCATGCCCTGCCGCAGCCACGCGCTTCCGAACTGCCGCCCGCTGCAGTGCCGCCGCCTGCCACTGCGTCGCCACCCGCTGCAGTGTTACCGGCCGCTCTTGTGCTGCCTACCCTGGAAACCCCGTGCTGCCAGTGTGAGTGCCGGAAATCCCAAGGGGCGGGGCAGCAGCAGCAACAGGAGCAGCAGCAAGTGCAGCAGCAGCCGTCAATGGTGCTTCAGTTGAGGCCCGAAGCTCCGGTTCAAGGGTGTGTTCAGTCTGCAGTGCAATCCAAGCCAGAGGCTGTTGTGATGGAAATGTCAGCACGGATTCAGGCTTCTCAATTAGCGAGGCAACCGCAGCTAGCATCGCCTACTTTCACCACTCATCCTCACACTTCCCCCACTAGCGTGCGTCGTCCCGTCGCCTCTCTCCCTCCCAACGCCTCTCTCCCGCCCGTCGCCTCTCTCCCTCCCGCCCCGAACCACTTCACAAACCTTATTTCGAGCCATGAGCAACCTGCAGGGAGTGCTGCTGCGCACCTGCAACAGTTCCACCTCCCCCAGGTGCCACCTGCTCACGCAGCTCAGGCAGCTCTGGCTGCTAGTTTCCATGCCAGCACGAGTCACACCCGCGATTTCATGGGTACGGCCTGCAATTCTGTGCGTGCCTCTGGTGTCGCTCTGAGCCCTGCTGTTCCAACCACTGCTGCCGCTGCCGCCGCTGCTGCTGCCACTGCTGGTGCTGGTACTGCTGGTACACAGACCCCCGTGGTGCGATGCACTCGCACTCTCAGCGTGGGGCTTGATGGCTTGGCCGGCATGGGCGGCATGGGCGGCATGGGTGGTGTGGGCGGCGTGGGCACGGGCGGCATGGGGGAGGATGAGTTGCTGGTGGAGGCGGCAGCATGGCTGGCAGAGCAGAGAGGGCTGGAGGCACTTGATTGGCTGCCGGACCTGACAGGGTGATTCCTAAGATTATTACGTGGCATTGGGGGCGAATCTCAACGCCGCAATGGGGAGAGGGCTGGTGTAGGAAGAAGGATAAATGGCGCATATATTTTCTGGTTGCCAGAATTGGGAAGCGTGTGTGCGTGTGTGCTTATGAAGGGGATAGGGTGCTGAGTGCGTGATGTAGCATGTCTTTTTAGAATGTATTGTTGGAAATAAAACAAGCTTGTTCTTCTTGTGTAATTGTATTCTTCCGAGTACATGATTCGAGAACAGCTGAACCTAATACTGAGTACTAAATCGGACCGGCTTCATAACGCGTAATTGATAAGCGGGGAAAATAATAACAGCGTGGAACTGATCAGTCCCAGACCACTAGGGCGGCCATGGATGCGGCTCGTGCGCCGACATGCGCGGCTTCTCGCACGCAGCTGGTTTCTCGTCAGAATTCATCGCGACGGGAACGATTTGTCCCTCCCAATGGTGCTAAAATCTTATCGTCGCAGTCGATTCTACCGTCGCCGTCGCTAGTCAGCTCGCCGTTTCTCTCGCAGCGTTCCGCGTTTGGACCTGCTGGCATTGCTTGTAATAAAGGACGACCGTCTAGCGGAGACGTTTTCCGTCAATTTGACAGACGAGGACGTACGCCAGCGAGCTCCTCAGCAAATCAACTGTCGGTCTCCGTTCTCTCTCTTTTAATTCCGCCGTGGAATGCTCCGTTTGTAGCTGGCGTTGCGGGAAGACGATCGCGTCTCGTTACTGGCAGCCTCGTTATTGGAACAAGCGCGAAAAATCTTGTAGTAACGAGGCCTTTTGCGACCGCGAGACCTCTGCTTTTAGCGAGGCCGTTTAGAGCGAGACGGTCTGTCGTATCGAGGCGTAACGGTCGAATTGACGCGACTCGCAGCGCGGAAGGGGGGAGCGGGGACCGCGATGGGCCGGTGGATGAGAGGGCTGGCGCTACAGCCGCGGACGATGCTTCCGACAAACGGCCGCGCGTCAATGGCGAGAACGACTCTAACGGGGCTGCTAGTAGCGAGGATGATTCAATCGGGGACGCGGCGCGGTGGATCTGGGACGTGAGCGGGCGCGATCTGGTGCAGGTGGCGCTGGAGGCGAGCCGCGCGACGGACGGCCCGCGATTCCTGGCGCCGTGCGGCGTGCGACGCGAGCTGCCGCTGCTCGTGTACCTGCCCGGACTAGACGGCACGGTGAGAGGTGGTAGGGGCTAGTGGTGGAAGCGGCGCGGGTTTCGGGTTTAGGGTGTAGGTTTTCGCCTGCGGTGACTTTTGAGGCGCCTCAAAGAGTTGGCCAGAGGTGCCGGCTCTTCTGCCCGGGTACCTGCTCGGGCTGGACAAGACAGTGAGAGGAGTAACGGAGATGGTAGGAAGGAAGGAACGAAATGAACAGGGAACGCATGTACTTGTCCTTCTTTCTGTCCCTCTTCTTCCCTATGCTATGCATCGACCATCGCCCACCCACCCTACTACTCCCCCCACCCCCCAGGGCGTTCCCTTGCCCCTCTTTCTGTCCCTTCACTTCCCTTCCGTTCCTTACCCTGCAATGCGCACCCTTCCACACCCACCACCCTTCCACTCCCACCACCCTCCAGGGCGTATTCCTAGAGCGCCACCTGGAGGGCTTAAAGCCTTGCTACGACGTGCGGTGCCTCTGCATCCCGGCTGCTGATACTTCTTCCTACGCCCAGCTCTCCCAGCTGTGAGTGTTGTGATTGGTTGTTATGCCTGTAACAGTCAGTCATGCAGATGGCTGTAGCACCACTGAGTGATACGGCTGTAGCGGCATTGAGTGAGGACACGGTTGTAGCGGCACTTTATAATACTACAGCTGCCTCTGCATCTCCGCCCTCACGAGCATGATCCGCGCATGAAGCAGTGATTCCATTCCATCCACGCGTGACGAAAGACAGGACATTGCCATTGTAACGAGGTGACCTTGAGTCGACTCAAAAGGCACTGCATTGCATTTCCCCCCTCAGGAGCACGATCAGCCTGTGAATCAGTGATCCCACGCGTGCAAACACACACAATACCTTGCCTCCAATCCCCTCCACCTCCCGCCTTTCCCACCTTTTCCCTCGCCTCCTCTCCCCCCCACCCTCCCGCTCCCCTCCCTCTCCCCTCCCGCTCCCCTTCCCCTCTCCCTCCCTCTCCCATCCCCCTCCCCCTCCCCGTCCCTCTGCCCCTCCCTCTGCCCCTCCCTCTCCCCTCCCTCTCGGCCACCCCATCCTCCCCCTCGACGCACTCGCCGCCAGTGTGGCGGATCTTATTCAGCAAGAGCAGGACCTGCGGAGGGAGACCGCGCTGCTGCTGCTGCAAGCGTCCTTGGGTGCAAGAGCCATGGGATACGCCTCTGATGAGGACGGAATGCCTGCAGGGACAGGCACAACCGCAGCACCCGCAGCAGAAGAAGCCGCAGCACCTGCAGTACCTGCAACACCTGCACTGGAAGATGCAGCAGCAGCGGCGCCTGCGGCAGTGACAGTGGTGGCAGAGTCGTTTGGAGCGGGGGTGGCGCTCTCCCTCGCTGCTAAGCACTCGCATCTGGTTGCCCACCTCGTCATCTGCAACAGGTGGGTGTGGGTGCGTGTGGGTGTATGTTTGTGCAAGTGTGTGCATGCTGCATGCATGTGCCTGCAGCAGTGCCAGTGGTGGCGGAGTCACTCGGAGCGGGGGTGGCACTCTCCCTCGCTGCCTGCCACTGCCACCCATGCGAACCTGGTTACCCACCTCGCCATTTGCAACAGGTGCGTGCGAGGGAATGGGGGCGTGGGTGTGTGGGTGTGGGTTTGTGGTGGCAGCAGTGGCGGGGGTGGCACTCTCCCTCGCTGCTACCCATGCCCACCTCGTCATATGCAACAGGTGCGCATGCATATGTGTGTGGATGGGTGTGTGTGTGTGTGTGTGCCGGGCCCTTCGATTCTACCATTTAATGATTGATTCCCTACTCCTTTTCCCATCCCATTCCGTCCCATCCCATTCCATCCCATCCCATCCCATCCCATCCCATCCCATCCCATCCCATCCCATCCCATCCCATCCCATCCCATCCCATCCCATCCCATCCCATCCCATCCCATCCCATCCCATCCCTCCAACCAATGCAGTGCGAGTGGCTTTCGCCGGCAGCCAGCCCTTCAGCTCGGAGCGCTGCTGGTGAGCCCGATACTTCCCTCTTCTCTTCTAACCACGCCTCTCTAACCACACCAACGAAGCACACCTCGGGGGCGAATTTGCAAATACACCATCGCTGCCCCAACAGCCTTGCTCTCTTAGATGCTCCTTAAAAGCACTCTCGCTTCGAAGTCCTCCTCCCGCCTCTCCCCTGCCACCCAATGGTCTTTTGACATGAGACCCAGACAGCAGCAGGTCTTTAGTTCTTTCTTCCCTAAACCCCCTTCTCCCTGGCTTGATTCCCATCTTCGTGCTCTTTCCTCCTCTCCTCTTTCGTCCTCTTCCACCTCTCAGTCATTCATTCCCATGGCCATCCAATGCCCATTTCTTTCCCTCTCCCCATGCCAGGCACCCTTTGCACCGGACATTCCTGTCTTGGCGCAGCTCTCCTCCTTGGCCCTCGCGCCTCTCCTCTCTGACTTCTTCCCACTTTCTTTCCCTCTCCTCCCTATCCCCCACCCACCATCCCCATCCCTCTACCCATGCCAGGCACCCTTTGCACCTCTCTCACCTCTCCTCTCTAACTCCCATCCACCATCTCCCCGCCCTGCTTCCATCCCCATCCCTCTCCCTACCCCAGGCACCCTTTGCGCCAGACATTCCTGTCTTGGCGCAGCTGTCCTCCTTGGCGCTCGCGCCTCTGCTCTCTGATTGGGACAGCCTGGGGGAGAGAGAAAGGACCCTCATCACCCCGCCCTTCAGGTGCTTTGTTTGTTCGCCAGGTGCTTTCTGCGTCTGTCAGGTTCTTTCTGCACCCTTCAGGTTCTTTCTGCACCCTTAAGGTTCTTTCTGCACCCTTCAGGTTCTTTCTGCACCCTTAAGGTTCTTTCTGCGCCCTTCAGGTTCTTTCTGTGCCTTTTTGTACCCCTTCACCCTGTCACCTTTTCGCCCTTCACACCTTGACCCCGTTCCCCTTTTCACCCGGTCCCCTCTTCTCCTCCTTCCCTGCACCCCCTCCTTCTTCCACCCCCTCTCCCCACCAGCACGAGCGTGCTTCCACCAGCAACGGTGGCACGCCGTGTTGCCATGATGTCTGCGCTACAGCCGTCTGACGCCATGCTACAGTCCATCACAGCCAGCACCCTGCTCATTGTCAGGTGAGCACTTAAAGCGAGGGTGCACGGGACATTCCTCCTGGTTGGGCAAAGGTTTTTTCTCTTGCCATGCTACAGTCCGTCACAGACAGCACTCTGCTCATTGCCAGGTGATCGCTTAGGCTGTGCTACAGCTGTCCGGTGCCATGCTACAGCCAATCTATGGCATGAGGCATGAGGCATGGGCATGGGTGAGGTCAGGGGCATGTAACATGAGCATGAGACGTGGGGCATGTGGCATGCAGCATGTGGTGTGGGGAATGGGGCATGGGGAATGGGGCATGGGGCATGGGGCATGGGGAATGGGGCATGGGGAATGGGGCATGGGGAATGGGGCATGTGGTATGGGGAATGGGGAATGGGGCATGGGGCATGAGGTGGGGCATGTGGTATGAGGAACGGGGTTTGGGCCATGTGGTATGAGGAACGGGGTTTGGGCCATGTGGTATGAGGAACGGGGCATGGGGCATAGGGCATGAGATGGGGCACCACAATGAGCAGAAACACAATGATGAACTGATCGATGGCTTGACGCGTAAACGTGTCCCTGAAAGCCTAATGTGTTATTGACTGTGAAACCCAATCGTGAGACCTTGTGAGGGCCCATGTTCACCCTCCCTTTGCTTGCTTGCATGCAGTGGGGTGGGGAGGACCCGCTCATACCATCAGTAGAGGAGGCTTACAGGGTGGGTGGCAACGTGAACTCGACCTCCCTCACTTGACCCATCTTGACCCATCTCCACCCATTGCATGCATGCATGTGTGCAGTGGGGATGACTGGCTGACACCATCAGTGGAGGAGGCATACTTTCTGGCGACATGGTATATGGTGTAACCATCTTGACCCATCTCCACCCATCTCCACCCATCCATTGCGTGCATGCAGTGGGGAGGACCGGTTGATACCATCAGTGGAGGAAGCATATGGACTCGCGACGTGCATCCCATCGTGCCGCATCAAGATTCTGCCTTTCTCCGGCCACACTGCCCTGCTAGAGGTGAGTCTTTAGCCGTCTTAAAGCCCATCTCCAGCCACACTGGGTTTGCTAGAGATGAGCCATCTTTTCTGGGTTGCTGGAGAAGAGGTTGGATAAGTGCCATCACACAACAGAGTAAACAAGGAAGAAGGCGAGCCGCAGCAAGCTGTGTGGTGGTCTCTGTAAGCCTTTCAGCTAAGTGTAGTGGGTGGGTTGCTCTGTAAGGCTAGGTAAAAGGCATAAACCAGGCTTCTTGGTTGCTGGAGAAGGGGTTGGATAAGCCACACCGCTGAAAGCTGTACATTCTTACCCAACCCCTTCTGTCATCCCTCCCACTGTCAATCAACCCACCCCTGTCCGTCAGGCGGGTGTTTCTCTGCGGGAGATTCTGCAAGGAAGGTGGGGTGTCTCCTGCCGTCTGCTGCCTTCTCTCTGCTTCCTGAGCGCATTATAAGTACAAACCAAGTGCTCGGGCCACCGTTTCCCTTCACCCCCCTGCCCCACTCCGTCTTCTCCCTCTCCCCTTCTATCAGGCGGGCGTTTCTCTGCGGGACATTCTGGAGGAGTGCAGAGTGTTGCTGCCCTCTGCTGCCTTTCCTCTGGACCCTGTCCCTCCCTCTGATGACGACGAGCCTGCTTATAGCGAGGATAAGAGCCCTGCCAATAGCAGTGCTTCGTCTGCTGCCGAACCTGCAATGAACGGTGCAAGCCGAATTGGTATCAGCAGCGCGGGTGGCATCACGGCACCAAGTGCAGCAGTCAGAAGTTCAGGTGAAAGTTCAGGAGTGGAGGGTGCTGCAGGGTACAGCAGCGGTGAGGAGGGCGAGTTCAGCATGGAGGGGAAGGACTGGAATGATGCTGACGTGGCTGCTGTGCTTGGATTGGCCGGTTCTGCTGCCACGGATGCCGGACCAATCACAGGCCCTGATGCTGATGCTGCTGCGTTTGCCTCCAATGATGTGTCTACAATGCCAAGAAATGTGGGAATTCTCGCAGAGCCTGAACTTGAGAGTGTTGCTGCTGCTGCCCCTGCTGCTGCTGAGAGGCCAAGAGGAAGCGATTTTTAACTCTGCTTCTGCTGTGCTGGCAACAGCAACCGCTGTGGCAGCAGAAACAGCAGCAGCAGTGGCAACGACTACAGCAGCAGCCGCTGTGGCAGCGGCAAGAGTGGTGGCAGCCGAAGCATCAGGGGTGCCAGCAGCAGCAGTGGCAGCGGAAACAGTAGCAGCAGTGGCAACAACAACAGCAGAAGCAGCATTTGCAGTGGCAAGAGTGGTGGCAGCAGAAACAGGAGGGGTGCCAGCAGCAGCAGTGGCAGGAGCAACAGTAGGAGCAGAAACTGAAGCGGTGGCAAGAGCAGAGATAGGAGATGCTGGGATAGAAGCTGAAGGGGGGGAGAATGGAGGAGATGTGTGGGTGGAAGTTTCTCGGAAGCGGGAGGAGGCGCAGGGAGAGGTGGTGCTTCGGGAATGGTCTCAGGTTCGGGCGGCCCAGGCTCGGAAGGACGAGGGTTCGGCGGAGGTTTGGAAGGGGATGGAGAAGGGGAGAGTGGAAACTAGAGGGGTTGTGGGAGGGGGAGGGGGAAAAGGAGGGATAGTGAGGAGTTTACGGGAGTGGAGCAAGGGGAGGAGGGAAGAGGGCAGAGGAGAGGAGGAGGGAGTGCGGAAGAGCTTGTGGGTAGAGAATGATGTGGTGCGGAAGGAGGATCAGGGTAGAGGTGACAGGCAGGGAGGAGGGAAGGAAAGACAACGGGAGGGACTGCAAGGGAATCAAGGGGAGCAAGTCAAGAAGGCCAAGCGTGGTTTGAGGCTGGATGGGTACTATGAGATGATGAAGGGTAAAGGGGATGCCGCATGGGCTGATCGCATGTTCCCTCAAGCTGCCTCTGCTTCTGAAGCTGCCTCCGCCTCTCAAGCTGCACCTGATTCTCTCTCCTCTCAGTCCGCTTTGGGTTCCCCACCCCAGTCCAATGCTACAGCATCTGCTGCCTCCCGTTCTGTGCGTGCTAATAACGGGCATGCAGAGAGGGGTGCAGAGGGCAGTGGTGGTGGTGGTGCCGGTTCTGCTGCTGCAGCTGCGCGTTCTGGTGCTCCTGATGCAGCTAATGGAGCTGCACTCCCCAGTTCTACTAGTGCCACAAATGGTAGTTCCAGTATCGGAGCTGTTAATAAGGGGACAGGAGCTGGTGCGAAACCTGGTAATAATGCCGCTGGCTCTGTCACTGCCACTGCTGCTGCTTCATCCACAGAGAAAGCAATGCAACGGAGCGGCGTGGGGAGTGTGGTGGGGGAAGCAAGGGCTAGGAGGAAAGAGGAGCAGCAGCAGGGAGGCAAGGAAGGAAAAGTGGAAGCGAAAGGGGAAGGGGAAAGGGAAGGGGGAGTGGAAGGTGGGAGGTACATGGGGTCGGTGGAAGGGCGGGCGACGGCAGGGGAGGTGGGGCAGGCACTGGAGGGTATGCTGGATGACATGCCGCAGTACCGCCTCTGGAACTGGGTCGCACGGCCTCTCTATGTTGGTATGTGTGTATGTTTGCATGGAATAATGTGCTGTGTCTGTCTGTGCTTGGCTAGTCTGTGGGTGTGTGGGAGGTGGGACGAGCACTGGAGGGTATGCTGGATGACATGCCTCAGTACCGCCTCTGGAACTGGGTGGCCGGGCCTCTCTATGTTGGTACGTGTGGGTGTGTGTGTGTGATATGGTCATGGTGTGCTGCATGCCGTGTGGTGCGTGCCGTGTGGTGTGTGCCGTGTGGTGTGTGCCGTGTGGTGTGTGCCGTGTGGTGTGTGCCGTGTGGTGTGTGCCGTGTGGTGTGTGCCGTGTGGTGTGTGCCGTGTGGTGCGTGCCGTGTGGTGTGTGCCGTGTGGTGTGTGCCGTGTGGTGTGTGCCGTGTGCTGCGTGCCGTGTGCTGCGTGCCGTGTGCTGCGTGCCGTGTGGTGCGTGCCGTGTGGTGTGTGCCGTGTGGTGTGTGCCGTGTGTGTGTCGTGTGTGTGCTGTACTGTGCGAAATAAAGCAATGTGTGTAGCCGGTCCATTGGTCGGCATGCTGGATGACATGCCTCAATACCGCCTCGCCTCTGGAACTGGGTTGCACGGCCCCTTTATGTTGACATGTGCATGTGTGTGGGTGAGAAATACCGGCATAGTGTGCCATGCAGTGCTGTGCCGTGCTGTGCCATGCCATGCCATGGCATGCCATGCAACGCAACGTCTCAATTCATCTCTTTTCCCCAAACCCCCACCCTCCACACCACAGCATGGCAGGGTTGGAAAAGATTCCTTGCAACCAGGGCAGCCTGCTGGCTACCATGCCATGCTATGCCATGTTTGTTTTGAGAAGTCTCGAAACACTTTTATTATCAGACGTCTCAAGACACTTTGTTTGAGACATCTCAAAACACTTTTATTATCAGACGTCTCAAAACACTTTGTTTTGAGACGTCTCAAAACACCAGGGCAGCCTGCTGGTTACCATGCCATGTTTGACTCATTTCATCCCCACCCCGCCCCCCCATCCCCCCACCCGCCACCCTCACGGCACATGGCAGGGTTGGAAAAGATTTCGCGCAACGAGGGGAAGCTGCTGTTCGTCATGCCATGCCATGCCATGCCATGCCATGTCCCATGTCATCCCCCATCCCCTTCCGCCAACCCTCCACGCCCCGCGGCGCATGGCAGGGTTGGAGAAGATTCCGCGCAACGAGGGGAAGCTGCTGTTTGTGGGCAACCACACCATCTTCGGCATCTATGACATGTGCGTTGGGGGGGTTTGAGGAGGAAGTGGGGAAGAGGGTTGGGAAGGAGAGGGGGGAAATGGGATTTGGTTGGTTGCCCATCTTAAAAGATGAGCAAGTCACTCGAATCGAAGGCGACTGGGAGCACCAACCCTCCGGGCGGGCAGGCTGCTGTTTGTGGGCAACCACACCATCTTCGGTATGTATGCCATGCACGTTTTTGGGAGTGTTGAAAGGTGGGGGGAAGGTGGGGTAGGGTTTAGGGTCGTACAGGGTGGCTTCTGCATCTCTCCATCCATGTCTCTCTTGCCTGCCATGAGAATGAACAAGTGTTTTGAGACGTCTCAAAACACTTCTTCAACCTCCTGCATCTCTCCATCCATGTCTCTCTCGCCTGCCAGGAGATGCATCTATGTGCAGTCTTCCTCCTTCCACCCCTCTGCAGGCCTCTCATGATTTTGAGACGCCTCAAAACCAGTCTTATTTCACATGCCTTTCATGATCCGAGGCATCCACATGCGCGCTGCTCGCATTTTGAGGTGCTTCATAACACACCTCACTGCTCGCGGGTTTCACTCTCGTAGGGCTGGCTGCGTACGAGTGACTTTTGAGAATTCTCAAAAGTCACTCGAATTTTGAGGCACCTCATATTACATCTCACTGCTCCCGGGTTTCACTCTCTTAGGGCTGGCTGCGCGCTGCTCGCCCCCCTCTAGCAGTATCCACTGTTTTCGTCCATTCATCAGTTTGAGTGCCTCCTCCTTCCACCCCTCCCCTTCCCTGCCAGGCTGCTCATGATCCGAGACATTCACATGCGCACGGGAGTCACGTTAAGAGGGCTGGGCGCGCCCACCCACTGGCAGGGGCCCTTTGCTGACCAGTTCACCAAATACGGCGCCGTGCGGGTGAGATTGGGGGGTTTGGGGCGGGGATGGGGATGGGAATGGGGATGGGAATGGGGATGGGAATGGGGATGGGGATGGGAATGGGGATGGGAATGGGGATGGGGATGGGGATGGGGATGGGGATGGGGATGGGAATGGGGATGGGGATGGTGATGGGAATGGGGATGGGGATGGGAATGGGGATGGGAATGGGGATGGGGATGGGGATGGGGATGGGGATGGGAATGGGGATGGGGATGGGGATGGGGATGGGATTAGCATGTTGTAGTTGAAGGCGAATAGACGGCATCGGCAGAGCCCCTTTGCAGACCGGTTCACCAATGACGGTGCTGTGTGGGTGAGACGGTGGGGGTTGGGGCGGGGATGGGAGTGGTGGTTGTAAAGGCAGGTTGTATCGCCAGGGTTGAGAGAGGTGGGGAAGTGGAGTAGCGAGAAGTACAAGCTGTTCTGGCACGACACCACTGACCTACCCTCTGGGCGTACCATCAACGACTTTTGAGGGAAGAAAAGAGAAGGTGAGTGGTATAAAAGGGAAGAAAATAGAAGGTGAGTGGTATAAAAGGGAAGAAAAGGGAAGGTGAGTGGTATAAAAGGGAAGAAAAGGGAAGGCGAGTGGTATAAAAGGGAAGAAAAGGGAAGGTGAGTGGTATAAAAGGGAAGAAAAGGGAAGGTGAGTGGTATAAAAGGGAAGAAAAGAGAAGGTGAGTGGTATAAAAGGGAAGAAAAGAGAAGGTGAGTGGTATAAAAGGGAAGAAAAGAGAAGGTGAGTGGTATAAAAGGGAAGAAAAGAGAAGGTGAGTGGTATAAAAGGGAAGAAAAGAGAAGGTGAGTGGTATATAAGGGAAGAAAAGAGAAGGTGAGTGGTATAAAAGGGAAGAAAAGGGAAGGTGAGTGGTATAAAAGGGAAGAAAAGGGAAGGTGAGTGGTATAAAAGGGAAGAAAAGGGAAGATGAGTGGTATAAAAGGGAAGAAAAGGGAAGGTGAGTGGTATAAAAGGGAAGAAAAGAGAAGGTGAGTGGTATAAAAGGGAAGAACAAGCTGCACATGACTGAAAAAGGCTGTTTTGGCACGACACCACTGACCTACCCTCCTCCCTCCCTCTCATCATGCCGCAGATGTCCCCTCGCGCGTGCTACCAGCTCCTGAGGGAGTGGGAGAGCATACTGTTGTACCCGGGAGGAATGGGGGGAGGAGGGAAGTGACCTGTCAGTTGTCGCACTGACTTATGCTCCTCGCTCCCTCTCATCATGCTGCAGGTGTCCCCTCGCGTGTGGTACCAGCTCCTGAGGGAGGGGGAGAATTTGCTACTATACCCGGGTGGCGGCAGGGAGGAGACCTTTCAGTTCTCACAACCCCACCCTCCCAATCCCTGTCCTGCTCAAACCCTCCCAATCCCTGTCCTGCTCAAACCCTCCCCACTGGCTGCAGGTATCCCCCCGAGCATGCTACCAGCTGCTGAGGGAGGGGGAGAACTTGCTGCTGTACCCGGGGGGCGGCAGGGAGGTGGGGAAGCGGAAGAACGAGAAGTACAAGCTGTTCTGGCGCGATACGACTGACTTTGTGCGCATCGCGGTGCGCTGTGGCGCCACCATCGTGCCGTTTTCTACTATCGGGGTGGAAGACGCATTTGACGTGCTCATGGACCCCGAGTGAGTGCCTCGAGTGCCTTGCCATACCATGGTGTAGCTGGTTCTTGAGAATTCTCAAAAACCATGCTGTGTGCTCTGCCTTTCCATATTATGTGCGCACAGCCAGACACCACCGACTTTGTGTGCATTGCCGTGCGCTGTGGCTCCACCCATCCTGCCGTTTTCCACCATTGGAGTGGAGGACGCATTTGACGTGCTCATGCATCCTGAGTGAGTGGCTTGCATGGGCGGGGGGGAAAGCACCTGGTGCGGTGCGGTGCGGTGCGGTGCGCTGTGGTGCCACCATCGTGCCGTTCTCTTCTACTATCGGAGTGGAGGACGCATTTGACGTGCTCATGGACCCTGAGTGAATGGTTCAGTGGCCACTGAGTGTGGAGAACGCATTTGACACATATACCATTCAGGTGCCACTTGATTCCAACCAGCACGATCGAGCCACCATATTGCCACACTCCCCCATCTAGCATGCACGCATACCTTTGCTTTCGCCTCTATGCCGACCTTCTCACATTCCCCTTAAGCTCTCCTCCTTCACCGGCCCCCCTCTTCCCCCTTACTCCTCAACCCACAGGGATATAGTGACCTCTCCCATCGGCCCCTGGTTGACGCCAGCACTACAAGCCACCGGCATGCAGACAGTGCCCTTCCCCCTCGCCTCCAATGCTGGGCTTCTTACAACCCCCTTATTTTCTCCTCCCCTTCCCACCCCTCCCCACCTCCCCCCTCTCTGCTCCCCTCCACCCCTGACCTTACAGCGAGATCATGTTCTCTCCCATCGGCCCCTGGTTGAAGCCAGCACTACAGGCCACGGGCATGCAGACGGTCCCTTCCCCCTCGCCTCCTCACAGCCCCCTTATTCTTTCCTCCCCTTCCCAACCCTCCCCACGTCTCCTCTCTCTGCTCCTCCCCTGCCTGATCTCAGGGAAATTATGTCCTCTCCCATTGGCCCCTGGCTGAAGCCAGCACTGCAGGCCACGGGCATGCAGTCGCCCCCCTTCCCCCTCGCCTCCAATGCCGGCCTGCTGCCGCGCCCCCAGCGCCTCTACTTCCTCTTCTCTGACCCCATCCGCACGGACGGGCTTGACCCCACGATCATACGAGACAAGGAGGAGTGCAGCAGGATCTACCAGGTGGGTCAGTTCAGTGGGTCTCCCTCCTTGCCTGTCTGCATGCAATCCCCCCTGACTGGCTGGGTTGTCTGCTGCCGCGCCCCCATCGCCTCTGCTTCCTCTTCTCCGACCCCATCCGCACTGACGGCCTTGACCCCACCATCATACGCGACAAGGAGGCGTGCAGTCTGCCATGGAATGCTCCATCCTCCCACTCAATTCGTCTCCACTACACCTTTAAACGGCGTGCACATGGACCTTTGGGGTCCTGCTCCAGTTCGTTCTCGTTGTGGGCTTTCCTACTTCCTTGTCATCATTGATGACTCCCCCCGCTATGTTTCCGTCCATCTTCTCACTTCCAAGTCAGAAGCCCCAGCCACTATCATGAAATGGGTCTAGCAGGCTCAAACATACTTCAAGACCAAAAACAAGTGCCTACACTCCGACGGTGGTGGCGAATTCCAAAATCACACTCTCAAGTGTCATTGGGAGTCCTCATACCTTCACTCTCCAAGACAGTCCTCAGCATAATGACATTGTTGAAAACCCAAACGGCATCTTGGTACAGATCGATCGCTGCCTCCTCACTCATGCCTCCGCCCCTCCCTCCCTTTGGGGTGACGCCATGCTTCATGCTGCTGCCCTCTACAATCTCCATCCTCATCCTCACCATGCCCACACCACCCCCGTTGAGCTATGGACGGGTCAGAAGCCGTCCGCCTGCCCTCTCCGTGTATGGAGATGCACCTCATATGTCCTCCTCAACTTCCAAGCCCGTCGTGCAGCTGGCGGCAAGCTCGCTCTCAAGACAATCACCTTCGTGTACCTCGGGCACAACTCTGACTCTCCGAGCTACGTTTCTCTCCATCCTGCCACCAACAAGCTCTATCGCAGCCAATATGTCTTTTTTGATGAGTCTCACCCGTTCTACCCCTCCATCTCTTCCCCATCTCCTCCTCCTCCTTCTCTTACCTGGGCTGACTTTGATAGTCTTCCTGCCACCGCCACCCCATCTCCTCCTCTTCCCGCTCCCTCCACCATGTCGGAGTCCGAACCCTCCACCACCCACTTCTTCTTCTAGCATTTCACAGTCACCCTCGCTCCTTCCCCCCTCCTCCCCTCCTCCATCATCTCCTCTTGTTCCAACTCCTCCTGCCTGTTTTCAAAGCACGGTGCCGAGGGATTTACCCAAAAGCAAGGACCCGACTTCTTTGAGACGTTTTCACCCACAGCCAAAACCCCCACACTACACTCCCTTCTTGATGTTGCTGCTCGAGATGACATAGAGGCTAACTGAACGGAAGTGACTTCTGCCTTTCTCCAAGGGGTCCTTTGAGAAAAAATCTATATGGAGTGGCCCAAGGATTCCCAGCTCCCTTTCCGCCAGACACTGTATGGAAGCTGAATCGGCCAGTGTATGGCCTCAAGCAAGCACCCCGGGAATTGCAGAACAAGCTCAAAGGCACCTTAGAGTCCCTCGACTTTCACCCATCCACCTCTGATCCCAGCCTCTTCATCAGAGCAACCCCATCCCGCTTTTTCATCCTGGTTTATGTCGATGACAAAGATCATGCTGAGTTGGCTGCAGTCAAAACCGCACTTGGTGAGAAGCTTACCATTAAGGATCTTGGGAAGCTGACGAACTATTTAGACATGGAAATCACACGTGATCGCACGGCCCGCACATCACCTTTTCTCAAAATTTTTACATTAACAACGTCCTAGAGCAATTCAAGATGGAGAAAGCAACACCAATTCCTACCCCACTCTCTCTCCAGCACCAGCTCACTGCACCCTCCGTTCCCTCAGAGCGCTGTGACAAGCCATACCCCGAGCCTGTTGGATCCCTCATGTATGCAATGATGTGCACACCACCAGACTTGGCGTACCCAGTCAGTGTACCACCTCACTATGTTGCACCTGGTCGCTTCACCAAACAACACTGGTCTGCCGCCAAGCTGGTTCTTTGCAACCTTAAACGCACACGTGATTATTTGCTCAGTCTTGGCGACTGTTCACCTGTTTGTCTTGAGGGGTACAGTGATTCTTCATATTCTGATGATCAGAGTGATCGGCGCTCTTCTCAAGGGTATTGCTTTACCCTTGGCAGTGGAGTCGTGAGTTGGCGCTCCACTCGATCATCCTCAGTTCCACTGTCGTCTTGTGAGGCAGAGCCGTATGCCGAGACCATGGCTGCCTAGGAGGCCCGTTGGCTCTCCTTTATGGTTGCAGAACTCGGGTATCCTCAACCAGCTCCCACACTGTGGTGTGACAACGAAAGCACCAAAGGGCCCCGTCTTTCATAGCCGCACCAAGCACATGAGTTTCAGCATTACTCCCTCCGACTGCAACCTTGCTAACTTGTTCACCAAGTCACTTGGTCGCCAGGACCATCACCACCTCCTCACTTCCATCGGTGTTCGGTTGTCCTGTGGTTGATGTGTTACAGCCTACGAGGTGTGTTATAAATGTACTATCAATACTATGGTTTATATCACGAAGGCTATTCGTAGGTTGGGTGTAGATTTGTCATCCCAACCTTATCTAGTTGGGATCCCCTCATAATCCAACTAATCCACACCAAAATAGAGTAGCTACCCTCCGACGGTAGCGGAATTCCGAAATCACATTCTCAAAGCATTCTTCTCCTCTGAGGGTATTCTTCAGACCTTCACTCTCCCAGACAGTCCTCAGCAGAATGGCATTGTTGAAAGCCCAAACCGCATCTTGGTACAGATCGATCGCTGCCTCCTCACTCACGCCTCTACCCCTCCCTCTCTTCGGGGCTACGCCATGCTCCATGCTGCTGCCATCCACAATCTCCATCCTTATCGAAAATAAGGGACAAGGAAGAGGGGGAGGGGAAGCGAAAGGTGGGGCGTGGGGAGGAGCGCCATATTGCGCGTTTGAGGTTGTGCGCACGCCGGAAGTATCGAGTGACGGGCATGTTAATGTCCACCTCCACTGCCGCCATTGCCGCTGCTATGTTGATGCCCGACCCCCCCTACCCCCCCGGCCTCGCCGTTCTCTTACCCCCCCCCCCCCCCACCCCACCCCCCCCCACGCCCCCCTCCCCCCTCCTGTGCCTGCGCCTCGGCCCGCCATGCCCGCCGTTATCGATGCCTTAGCTCTTAGCCTCCTCGCCTGCCGCTGAGGGTGCTGGACTCCGCCTCCTACGCTTTAGGTGGCGCGGGTATCCAATAATAACTGTTCAAAAGTTACAGGAAGTGGACATTGGAATGGCCCGAAATGTTCTCCCCAAGGGCTACAGGTGCGTCCTGGGGGGTTATGGGTGCGCTGACCCACCAAGGAAACATGCCCCTTTATCCCAGTTGGTTAGCGGACTAATCTATGCATAGGAATGCTGGTCTGCTTCCTCACCGAAATTGTTGTGCCTTACTCTGATCCCGGTGGACGTCGCAAGCTGCTCTTTGCGCCACTGCTGGTATTGCGCGAGCTTCAGATGATTACTTGTTGAATCCGTGGGCACGCGCCTGACACTTGCTGCTCTGCGGTCTCCCATACCACCTTCTCGCTTCGCGCTCTCCGCCGCGTTCTACTCTGCGCTTGTCGCCGCGTTCTGCTCGCCTTGTCGCCGCGTTCTACTCGCCTCATCGTCGCGCGTCGGATCCGTTGTGCTCACAGCAGTTCAGCGTCGCCGCGTTCTGCCGCGCTTATGCTTGGCGCTTTCGCCAAGTCGCCGATTAGGTCCGTTTTGCCGAGCTCGTAGTCGATTTGCAAAAAGGCGATGGGCTCGTCGTTTCTCGCTCATAGCGCCTCATTCTGTTCCCCGCATAACGGCGTCCAAGTGATAGTTGTTCATTCGCGCAGAGGGGGATTCACTGCTAGAAATAGAACGTAGGAATGAATAACTAAGTACAAGTACTAAGATGCAACCCTAAAGTGTACTCTTTAGAGTTCTACTCCTTAGAGTAAACCCCATTACAGCCTAGAGATAACAAATGCAATTTGACACACCCCCATAGGCAAAGTGGGGGATAGCAAACACAACGAACGGTCACAAGACTAGTCAAGCAAGAGAACAAAGCAAAGCAAAGCTTAGGGTGGATCTCAAGATCACCACGCAGTCTGAGCACAAGCAATCGGCCACAAGGCCAGCTCACATGCAGAGTGATAAAAGCACAAGCAGTACAGTGATCACAACATAACAAGCGCAAGCATGCAGGTAAATATATAGATCACAGTACAAGACAAAGTCAAGCAACCAGCAGGTGAGGCAGAGTAGGCACAAGGCCTAACGCAGTGCAAAAACGCTGATGATCACCAGGCACAAGAGCCTTGGTGAAGACATCAGCAGTGTTGGCCCAAGAGGCCACAAAAACAAGGCGCAACTGACCATGCTGCTGCAGCTCCCGAGCAAGAAATTAACGAAGAGCAATGTGCTTCGTTCTGTGCTCCAGTCTCTGCTCGTGACACAAGGCAATCATGGCCTTGTTGTCGACGTACAGAACTGGAGGATAACAAGGCCGCTCACCCAAGTCGGTCAGCAGGTAGGTGAGCCAGCGTAACTCCTGTGCAGCCATGGCCCCAGCGTAGATCTCGGCCTCACTGCTGGAACCAAGCACAGAAGACGAACGAGTGGACCTCCACGAGACAGAATCAGAGCCGAGACTCAAAGAGTAACCCTGTGACGACCGCTGAGTCGCCTGGTCGTTGGCCCAAGAAGCGTCGGAGTGTCCTGAGAGTACCACTGAACCCCATCCTCCAAGCACGAGCCCCATGTCCGATGTACTGCACAAGTAACGCAGTACCCTCTGCGCAGCTGTCCAGTGCTCCTTCCTGTGTCGCCCGGGCGCGACGAAGCGAGCAAGGAACCTGAGAGGGTACGCGAGGTCAGGTCGTGTGCACATCATCAAGAACATGAGGCAGCCCACAAGCTCTGGATACGGGCCACTTGGCTCAACGGACTCGTCTGAAGGTGGAGCTGAGAGCGAGTGGCCTGTACGCAGAGGAGTACGCTGTGGCGAGGAGAACTGAAAGCTGAAGCGCTGAAGGACCTGGTGCACCATGTGTGACTGAGTCAAAGTGATGGTGCGCCATGCTCTGTCCCGGGTGATCTGCAAGCCAAGATAGCTACGCAGCTCACCCAGGTCAGTGCAAGTGTGTCTCTTCTGCAGCTTTTCCTTCACAAGGGTCAGCGCCTCAGTGTCGGCAGTAGTGAAGACCAAGTCGTCGACATAGACAAGGATGTAGAACGGCGGCAGAGTAGGGTCGGCGCAAAGACACAAGGACGGGTCAGCATTCGAAGGAGCGAACCCAAGAGCCGCAAGCGTCATCCTCAGTGTGTCGTGCCACTCACAGGGTGCTTGGCGGAGACCGTAGACCGGCCGCAGGAGGCTCCACTAGGTACCCTCAGGAAACGACTCAGTGAAGCCAGGTGGGCTGCGCAGCCAGGTCTCCTCATGAAGGCTGCCCTACAAGAAAGCTGTGGAGAAGTCGAGGGAGTGCAGCTCGTAGTCACGCTGTGCTGCAACGTGCAGTAACACCCGAAGAATGGTCATCTTCGGGGTGGGGGAGAAGGTCTAGAAGAAGTCGACCCCCTGTCTCTGACTGAAACCTCGAGCAACGTAACGCGCCTTGAAGGCAGGAGGAGAACACAGCGGCCGCATCACAATGAAAATCCACATGCCATCGACTATGTTCGCCCTAGGAGGGGGAACCTCGTCGACGTAGGTTCCTGTGGATTTTCCAGGAAGCCTTCTCTGCATCCATGGCTGTCTGCCACTGAGAAGAGTACTCACTCGTGATCGCCTCTGCGTAAGAGCGTGGGGTGGGGATGTCCATTGCATCCGGGTCTCCCTCAGGGCAAGGCAACATGGACGCGAAATGGGGTAAAACGGCCGCGAGACACTCAAGCTCAAATTGCCTGTCTTCAAGGACGTCAGTGCTAAGGGCAAGCTCACCCCCGACGGACGGAGGACAGACAGACTCAGACTCAGTAACAAGAAGACTCGCAACGTAGTCGAGACGACGAGTAGCAGCAAAGTCGATTAGCTCAGTGACTAGGGCACACGCAGCTGTAGACTCAAAGAAAGGGTCTGTGACGACAGTGGTGAGGAGACGAGTGAGAGTAGAACTAGCAGCACAAGCAAGGTCGGACTCAGGGTCAGGAACGTGAGAAAGAGAGGATGCCGGAGGAGATGGCAGGGCAACACGCTGACAACCAGTTTGCAAGCCTTCCAAGCAAGTTGCAGTGATGATGAACCAATGGTAACGAAGAGACCGACCTCAAACTGTCAACGTATAACTATTGAGTTTCTAATAAGCCCTTTTTTGCTAGCTGAGACGTTGACGAAACCTTGAGAAATGCAAGAATCACTTAAAAGCCCAAAATGTAAGGCAAGTATGGGGGACTCGAATGAGCATAAGCTGTACCTAGAAATCGTATGACGTGCCTCACGTGGCATGCTGATTGGGTGAAAAAATCGCCTGCAACTACCGACCGCCATCGTTAACCAATCCCTCTGATCGGTTAAAAGCCTTAATGCTGTCGCTAGCCAATCCAGCTGCACATCCAGCTAGCTCCCGCCGCTATAGTCGCAGAACCAGCATCGCGTATTTTGACTCACAAACGACATTCGTCAAAATGTGCCGAAGGACGTTCTCTGTCTTTTGACTTGTGTCACTAACTTGTCCACTTGTCGCTAAATTGCCCAAGTACAAATGTTCTCGTTTATAGTCCTATGGACTGAGACGCCGCGCGCGGACTATGTGCGAAAACCTTCAAACCCCGGGCAAAACGCGATACTTATAGTCCCGTTCAGGAAAATTGCATGAAGAGTGGTTTGTTCGCTACTAGTCTTTGGATTTTGTCTTTTATGTAGATTCGGTTCCTCGTGCTGATCAATGTCGCATGACAAACGGGCAAACAAAAACAAAATAAAGTAAGGTTTGGGGGTCGAATAGAAGGTAAAAACTTCTCGTTTACCTTGTAAGCGAGGTAAATGAGATGTCATTGTCGAGCCTTGTATGCGCGACAGGATTGAGAATTAATCACGCTCAAGAGAAACAAATACTTACAATTCCAAAGTTAAATATCGAATCAAAGATCTCTTATTTCTCGTTCTCCCTGAATGTTGGGGCTGGTTCGATCTGGAGCCTCTGATTGGCTGCGGAGATGATTCGTGCAATGATTCGGTCAAGCTGCGAAATTTCCCGCCAAAAATGGGACTATAGGGTTCGGGCCAACCCTACGCGATATCGGAAAACTCTACCCAAGGGGGAAAAGGGACTCTTTCAGCGAGGACCTCTAACCCGGAACAACTGTACTGTATGCGAATCTACCGCTCGCCGCCTAGATCTGTTGCAAAACTTGGACTCTGGGTCGCTTCTGGCTCAATTACAGAGGCCGGAGGCCGGTAGTTAGTCCCACGCGGTTTCTGTTTGATTGGCTGTCAAAGCCCCGCGTTTTCGCCACGAAATACCACTACCTCCACGAGAAATACTACCTCCTCCCCGCGTTTTCCCCTCCTCCCAACGAACGAACTACTCCCTCCCTCCCCTTCTGGCGGCGAGCCATTCCATTTCCTGTGTCGTTGCCGCTCATGTATCATTGCCGCTCCTCGCATGCCGCGTGAGAGACCCGCGGCTCGTTTCTCTGTGTGTCTCTCTCTCATGTGGGATTTTCATAAAAGCAGCGTAGCTCCTTTTGCAAACTCGCACGAGTGGTACTACTGAGAGATTAAGCCCCCTCGTGCGCCTTGATAGCTCCAACAGCCTGTGAATCCGAAGCAGACCAGCTTGATAAGCATTGTACGGTGTTTTATGGCCGTGGATTACCTGACGGCCGCGATCATGACACCCAGCAGCAGCAGCAGCAGCAGCAGCAGCAGCAGCAACATGGCGGTGGATCCGCGGGCGAATCCGGGAGCCAGCAACACCCCTACGCTGGAAGAGGCGGATCCGCGGGCGAATCCGGGAGCCAGCAGCGCCCCGGCGCTGGCGGCGCTGTTCCCGCAGTGGGCGGCAGTGGACGCGGAGCAGCTGAGGCGCGTGCCTCAGGATGTGATGCCGGAGGACGGGCAGTGCTGGCTCAAGTACGGCGAGAAACGGCTTGTTAAAACAGCCTGCCACAGGTACGCTTTAACTGCTAAACATATTTGCTTAGTGAAACGGCTTCTCTCAGGGATCACTCGCCCTCTCGTCCTCGTTGTTCCCTTCTGCTGCTGAGTTGCATTGCACTGCCTTATATGGGATGGTATTTTCCACAAGAACCCAAATTCCTGGCCTGCTGGCAGGCCCCTTAGAGGCTTCCAACAATGCACCACTTCTGTCGGTCCCCTCCCCTTGCTACAATGCACCACTCTTGTTGGTCCCCTCCCCTTGCTACAATGCACCGCTCCTGTCGGTCCCCTCCCCTTGCTACAATGCACCACTCCTGTCGGTCCCCTCGCCTTGCTACAATGCACCACTCCTGTCGGTCCCCTTCCCTTGCTACAATACTGCCGTCTCCCCCCTGTCACTCCCTCTGGTTCCCATCCCCACATCGCCCCTCTTCTTTCACCCTTCTGCACCCCCGCCCCCCCTCCCTCAAATCCCCTCCTCTCCCCTCCTCGCCCCCCTCCCTCCCTCCCTCCCTCCCTCCCTCCCTCCCTCCCTCCCTCCCTCCCTCCCTCCCTCCCTCCCTCCCTCCCTCCCTCCCTCCCTCCCTCCCTCCCTCCCTCCCTCCCTCCCTCCCTCTCCCTTCCTCCCCCCGCGCTCCGTGCTCCCTTTGGCCGCTGTGCGCGCTCCACGTGCCTCCCTCCGGCTGCTCTAATCCCCCCCGTGATCTCAGCTTTTCCTCCATCTCCACCCCCCCCTCGCTTCCCCCCCTGCGCTCCGTGCTCCCCCCTACCGCAGATCGTACTTCCGCTGTGCGCGCTCCACCGCAACACCGACGTCACCATCCACTCTTGCAGCAACACCAACAGCAGCATCCACGCAAGAGGCAACGCCAGCAATGGCAGCAACGCGTCCAGGCTCAGCTGGCCAGCCTGCTCCTTCCCCGGCTGCTTCTGCTGCTGATGATGCTGGTGCACCTGCTGCTTCCGGTGCAGCTTCTGATGCTTATACTCCTTATTCCAAGGCTGATCCTGACGCTGCTGCTGATGCTGCAAAAGCCAGCACTGCCACCGCCCCCTCTCCCACTGTATTCCACCCCTGTCCGGCTCGCAAGTGGGTCGACTGGCACCTATTATTACCCCTCACCCCTGCCGCCCACCCGTCACCGCTGCCGCCCGGTTTCGACCAGGCAGCGCAGCTCGGGGCGGCAGGCAAGCCGCCCACTTCGAGAATTTTCTTCCGAGTGACGTACCTGAACACGCACAACCACAGTGTTCCGCCCATTGGGCTTCAGATCGAGCCCTCTCTAGCACCGGATGCTGCTGCTGCTGCTGCTGCTGGGAAAGGTGGGGTTTGGGCGGAGCCTGCAGTGAAAGCAGAGATGGATCGGTGGCATGAACAGCAGCCGCAGCAGCAGCATTTGTTGCAGCAGCATTTGCAGCACTTGCTACAGAAGCAGCAGATGCAGCAGCAGCAGGGGCAGCAACAGCAGGGGCAGCAGCAGGAACATGTCTCCGGGAATGGCCCATTGCAACTCCCGACAACAGTGCACGCAGCACAGCACGCACCACCATATCCCCGCCAGCACCAGATGCAACCGCCGCCACCCCTGCCACAACAACGCCCACAGCAGCAGCAGTGGCAGCAGCAGTGGCAGCAGCAGCAAGAGGAGTGCAGAGTGGTGTTGCAGTCAAATTCCGCCCCATGCTACCTGAACCTTCAGCGCTCGCCCACTCCAACCTCCCTGGGCAAGCGGTCACGTGAAGCCGACTCCTCCTTGATATCAGAGCCGTGCTTTCCCCATGCTCCTCATGCCCGCCACGCCTCTCACGACTTCGATTTCAAAACCTTTGATGCCAGTACCTTTGATGCCAGTACCTTTGACTTTGCAGCTTTTGGCGCTTCACAAGGATTCCAAACCTTCCACCGGCTCCAGCCGTCCCCTGAATCGCAATCCACTCATGCTGGCTTTCGTGCAGAAAACGCCTCTCCTGCCCTTCACACGTCTCCCTCTCACGTGTCTGCCGCATCTCATGTATCCTCTGCCTCCCCGGGCGGCTCTCACCCGTCCCATGCATCTCCCGCCTCTGCTGCTGCGACTCACTTCTCTGCTGCCCCGACTCACTCCTTCACGCCACCCAAGCCGATCAAAGTGAGCTTCTCTCCTCTGGTTGACCGCGAGTCCCCGTGGGGAAACAGTGGCGACCAGGGGGGTTGGAAGGATGCTGGAAGGTGCACTGTGGTGCAGCCGCTGCCGCAGCAGCTGCACCAGCAGCAGGAACCGCAGCAGCAGCAGCTAACACAGCAGCAGCAATGGCAACCGAAGCGGCAGCCTCTTAATCTGCTCGCGTCGCTCACCCGTCTGGCTGTTTCTGCTGCTGCAAATACTGCTGCTGCTCCTAACAGTGCTGCTGCCAACAGTGCTGCTGCCAACAGTGCTGCTGCCAACAGTCCTGCTGCCAGCACGGCTTGCGAATCTGCCCCTTCTTTTGGAGCCGCTCCCACGGTCCCCCCATTCCCATCCGCAGCTGCACTTTCAAGCACGGCTCTAAACGCCCCTTTTCATGCTGCTCCAAACGCCCCGTTCAATGCCCCTGTAAGCACCCCTGCGGACTCACACTCTCTGCTGCTCACGGTGCTCCGCGCAAATCTCTCTCGCTCCGACCTCTTGCCAAGCCCCGGCAGCCACGGCAGCAGCCCCATCAGCAGCACCAGTTGCAGCAACAACAACGGCGGGAGCCACGCCGCGAAAGACGCTTGGAATAATAACGGTAGCAACAACAACGGGAGCAGCGAGAGGAACGACAGCTGGCGTGCCGTGGTGGGCGGCGGCAGTGACGGTTACGGGCGGCCTATGAGAAGTGGCAGCGCCACCAATGCAGCTGTGGCTGTTTTGCCTGCCCCCGTGGCCTTCAGTGGTGATGGTTTTGGGAGGCCTTTGAGCAGAAGCGGCAGCGAGGTGCATGGGATGCTTATGACTGTTACGGGTGGCAGCAGTGACGGTTACGGGAGGCCTATGAGCAGGACCGGCAGCGCGACTGATGTGGGCGGGGCTCTTGTGCCTACGCCCGTGACTGCGGTTGGTAGTAACCCGTATGATGACTCAGCGCCACGTCAGCTGCAGGGGCTGCTGGAGGATATGGTGCCACGTCAGGTGCTGCATGGCTCGCAGCGAGTCGCAGGAGCAGGACCGTATCAGGCACCGCTTGCTGCTGCAGCTGCAGGAGAAAGAGCTTCAGGAGCAGCAGGAGCAGCAGGAGCAGCAGGAGCCGCAGGAGCCGCGTTTCAAACCCCAGCCACATCAGTAGCACCAGCAGGAGCAGCAGTGCCGTTTCAGACCACGGCAGGCATTGCAGTGGAAGCAGAACGATCAGTGCAATGGCAAACGTGGGCCCCACTCCAAGCACAAGAACCCACTGTCATACCCACTGTTGCACCCGCTTGTGCACAAACCCAGGCGCTTCCTTTCCTGTCGCCTCCGCTACTCCCTAACGCTGCCCACAGCCCGTACCAAGCAGCCACAACAGCAGCGACAGCAGCAGCACCGCATTGCATGTCGCCTCATGCCCTCACTTCTGAGCTGCCGCCCTCGGCTGAGCTGCCGCCCTCGGCTGTGCTGCCGCTTGCTCTTGTGCTGCCTACCCTGGAAACTCCGTGCTGTCAGTGTGAATGCTGGCAATCCCAAGGGGCGGGGCAGCAGTACCAGCCAATGGTGCTTCAGATGAGGCCCGAAGTTCCAGCCCAAGGGCGTGTTCAGTCTGCAGGCCGAGGGCGAGTTCAAGCTCCAGTGCAAGCCAAGCCAGAGGCTGTTGTGATGGAGATGCCAGCACAGGTCGAGGTTTCTCAACTAGCGATGCAACCGCAGCTCACATCACCTTCTTTCACCACTCCTCATAGCACCACTCCGCTCACCACTCCACCAGCCGCTATGGGTAGTGTTCCAAGCAGCACTGCCCCCGCTAGCTTGCATCGTCCCGTCGCCTCTCTCCCTCTCATCCCCAACCACTTCCCGAACCTTGTCCCGAACCACGAGCAACATGCAGGCAGCGATGCTGCGCACCTGCACCTGCACCAGTTCCACCTTCCCCAGATGCCACCTGCGCAGGCAGCTCAGGCTGCTGATATCCAAGCCAGCATGAGTCACACTCACAATTTCATGGGCATGGCCTGCAATTCTGTGTGGGCCTCTGACATCGCTTTCAGCCCTGCGGTTCCAACCATTGCTGCCGCTGCTGCTGTTGCTGCTGGGCAGACTCCGGTGATGCGACGCACTCGAACTTTGAGCGTAGGGCTTGATGGCTTGAGTGGTACGGGTGGCATGGGTGGCTCGTGCGGCATGGCTGACATGGGTGGTGGGGAAGGCATGGGCGGCACGGGCGGCATGGGGGAGGATGAGTTGCTGTGGGAGGCAGCAGCATGGCTGGCAGAGCAGGGAGGGCTGGAGGCACTCGATTGGCTGCCAGAACTGTCAGGTTGATGTCAGAGAGACAGTTATGTACCGTTCAGGCGGTAACCTCAATAGAAGGGGTTGGAACGATGAGAAGGATTGGTGGTACTTCAAAAACGGGAGATTTGAAGCCCGGAGATCCAAGATGTTGAGCAAAGGTGCTGTTTATGTTGTCAGAGTCGGCAAGTGGATGGATGCGTCGCCGTCGACCTTTACAGAGGTGTACATGTGTGATACTCAATTGTGTGTGCGTGTGCGCGCTTATAAAGAGTGTTGTGTCCGTGATCTAGGTAATTTCGTTTGAACACATCATGATGTAAAAGCTGCTTGTTGGAGATAAACTGGGTTTGGCTTTTGTTTCGTGTATGTCTCCGGTGTATGAGTTGAGAAGTGGTGAACTGAGAACTAACTTGAATCGGATAATCATCAAAACGTGTACGACTGTGTCTCACAGACCAGACCGACCAGGGAAAACCAAGGAAACGGCGTTGTACTATCAGTCTACACGGAGGCAACAAGGGCGGGCGGCTATGGAAGCGGATCGCGTGCCGACATGCGCGGCTTCTAACTCGCGGCTGTTTCCCTGTCTGAATTCATCGCGACAAAAACTATGTTTCCCTCCATATCGCTGGAATTCCATCACTGCAGTCTATTTGTCCGCCGCATTTGGTTCGGCCGTTACCGTCACTGGTCAGCTCTCCACTTTGTCAAGAAGGAATGTTGCATTGAGTAGGGTTGTGAGTACAAGTAGGAAACCCTAAGGGGTTGTACTCACTAGAGTATGCCCCACTACAGCCTAGAGCATACAAACATAGTTTGACACACTTCTCCCGCCGCATTCTGCGCTTGGGCCTGCCGGCATTGCTAGAAGCAGACGGCGTCCGTCTGGCCGCGATGTTTTCCGTCAAGGTGACAGACGTGGACGTACGCCGACGAGCTTCTCAGCAATCCAACCGTTAATTTTCGTCATCTCTCCGTTAAATCTGCCATGGAATGCTCCATCCTCCCACTCAATTCGTCTCCACTACACCTTTAAACGGCGTGCACATGGACCTTTGGGGTCCTGCTCCAGTTCGTTCTCGTGGTGGGCTTTCCTACTTCCTTGTCATCATTGATGACTCCCCCCGCTATGTTTCCGTCCATCTTCTCACTTCCAAGTCAGAAGCCCCAGCCACTATCATGAAATGGGTCTAGCAGGCTCAAACATACTTCAAGACCAAAAACAAGTGCCTACACTCCGACGGTGGTGGCTAATTCCAAAATCACACTCTCAAGTGTCATTGGGAGTCCTCATACCTTCACTCTCCAAGACAGTCCTCAGCATAATGACATTGTTGAAAACCCAAACGGCATCTTGGTACAGATCGATCGCTGCCTCCTCACTCATGCCTCCGCCCCTCCCTCCCTTTGGGGTGACGCCATGCTTCATGCTGCTGCCCTCTACAATCTCCATCCTCATCCTCACCATGCCCACACCACCCCCGTTGAGCTATGGACGGGTCAGAAGCCGTCCGCCTGCCCTCTCCGTGTATGGAGATGCACCTCATATGTCCTCCTCAACTTCCAAGCCCGTCGTGCAGCTGGCGGCAAGCTCGCTCTCAAGACAATCACCTTCGTGTACCTCGGGCACAACTCTGACTCTCCGAGCTACGTTTCTCTCCATCCTGCCACCAACAAGCTCTATCGCAGCCAATATGTCTTTTTTTATGAGTCTCACCCGTTCTACCCCTCCATCTCTTCCCCATCTCCTCCTCCTCCTTCTCTTACCTGGGCTGACTTTGATAGTCTTCCTGCCACCGCCACCCCATCTCCTCCTCTTTCCGCTCCCTCCACCATGTCGGAGTCCGAACCCTCCACCACCCACTTCTTCTTCTAGCATTTCACAGTCACCCTCGCTCCTTCCCCCCTCCTCCCCTCCTCCATCATCTCCTCTTGTTCCAACTCCTCCTGCCTGTTTTCAAAGCACGGTGCCGAGGGATTTACCCAAAAGCAAGGACCCGACTTCTTTGAGACGTTTTCACCCACAGCCAAAACCCCCACACTACACTCCCTTCTTGATGTTGCTGCTCGAGATGACATAGAGGCTAACTGCACGGAAGTGACTTCTGCCTTTCTCCAAGGGGTCCTTTGAGAAAAAATCTATATGGAGTGGCCCAAGGATTCCCAGCTCCCTTTCCGCCAGACACTGTATGGAAGCTGAATCGGCCAGTGTATGGCCTCAAGCAAGCACCCCGGGAATTGCAGAACAAGCTCAAAGGCACCTTAGAGTCCCTCGACTTTCACCCATCCACCTCTGATCCCAGCCTCTTCATCAGAGCAACCCCATCCCGCTTTTTCATCCTGGTTTAAGTCGATGACAAAGATCATGCTGAGTTGGCTGCAGTCAAAACCGCACTTGGTGAGAAGCTTACCATTAAGGATCTTGGGAAGCTGACGAACTACTTAGACATGGAAATCACACGTGATCGCACGGCCCGCACATCACCTTTTCTCAAAAATTTTACATTAACAACGTCCTAGAGCAATTCAAGATGGAGAAAGCAACACCAATTCCTACCCCACTCTCTCTCCAGCACCAGCTCACTGCACCCTCCGTTCCCTCAGAGCGCTGTGACAAGCCATACCCCGAGCCTGTTGGATCCCTCATGTATGCAATGATGTGCACACCACCAGACTTGGCGTACCCAGTCAGTGTACCACCTCACTATGTTGCACCTGGTCGCTTCACCAAACAACACTGGTCTGCCGCCAAGCTGGTTCTTTGCAACCTTAAACGCACACGTGATTATTTGCTCAGTCTTGGCGACTGTTCACCTGTTTGTCTTGAGGGGTACAGTGATTCTTCATATTCTGATGATCAGAGTGATCGGCGCTCTTCTCAAGGGTATTGCTTTACCCTTGGCAGTGGAGTCGTGAGTTGGCGCTCCACTCGATCATCCTCAGTTCCACTGTCGTCTTGTGAGGCAGAGCTGTATGCCGAGACCATGGCTGCCTAGGAGGCCCGTTGGCTCTCCTTTATGGTTGCAGAACTCGGGTATCCTCAACCAGCTCCCACACTGTGGTGTGACAACGAAAGCACCAAAGGGCCCCGTCTTCCATAGCCGCACCAAGCACATGAGTTTCAGCATTACTCCCTCCGACTGCAACCTAGCTAACTTGTTCACCAAGTCACTTGGTCGCCAGGACCATCACCACCTCCTCACTTCCATCGGTGTTCGGTTGTCCTGTGGTTGATGTGTTACAGCCTACGAGGTGTGTTATAAATGTACTATCAATACTATGGTTTATATCACGAAGGCTATTTGTAGGTTGGGTGTAGATTTGTCATCCCAACCTTATCTAGTTGGGATCCCCTCATAATCCAACTAATCCACACTTCAAGACCAAAATAGAGTAGCTACCCTCCGACGGTAGCGGAATTCCAAAATCACATTCTCAAAGCATTCTTCTCCTCTGAGGGTATTCTTCAGACCTTCACTCTCCCAGACAGTCCTCAGCAGAATGGCATTGTTGAAAGCCCAAACCGCATCTTGGTACAGATCGATCGCTGCCTCCTCACTCACGCCTCTACCCCTCCCTCTCTTCGGGGCTACGCCATGCTCCATGCTGCTGCCATCCACAATCTCCATCCTTATCGAAAATAAGGGACAAGGAAGAGGGGGAGGGGAAGCGAAAGGTGGGGCGTGGGGAGGAGCGCCATATGTCAGAATCAAGAAGTGTGTGAACTATGAAAAGTTGGAGTACAAGTAGCAAACCCTAGTTTTGTGTACCCCCTAAAGGCTAACCCACTATAGCCTACACAACAACAACACATATAGTGTTTGACACACCCCCATAGGCAAAGTGGGGGAGAGCAAGGGGTCACAAGACCAGTCAGGAAAGGCAAGCAAGCTCAGGGTGGATCACGACGTCACCACACATTCCGAGCACAAGCAAAGGGCCACATGGCCAGTTCACATGCAGAAGTATATATGTAGTACAAAAAACAAGGGTGATCTCAGCCTAGCAGAACAAACAGGCAGGAGTATATATAGAGATCCCAGTACAGGCAAAGCCTACAACAAGTGAGGAAAAGTGGGCACCAGCCCCAGCAAAGTACAGAAGCGCTGATGATCACCAGGCTGAAGTGCCTTGGTGAATATATCAGCGGTGTTGGCTTGAGAGGCCACGTAACGCAGACGAAGCTGACCACGCTGCTGCAGCTCTCGAGCAAGAAAGTAACGGAGAGCGATGTGCTTCATCCTGTGCTCCAGTCTGTGCTCCTCACACAAGGCAATGGCAGCCTTGTTGTCGACGTACAGCACTGGAGAAGAACTAGGCCTCTCTCCAAGGTCGGTCAGCAGGTAGGTGAGCCAGCGTAACTCCTGTGCAGCCATGGCTGTGGCGTAGATCTCAGCCTCACAACTGGAGCTGAGAACTGAAGACGAACGCGTAGAGCGCCACGAAACTGAACCATAACCAAGGCTGAAGGTGTAACCCTGTGACGACCGCTGAGTAGCCTGGTCGTCAACCCAAGAAGCGTCTGAGTGCCCATGCACTGAAGGTGAGAACAACTGAGCTCCCTCCTCCAAGCACGAGCCCCATGCCCGATGTACTGCACAAGTAGCGCAACACCCTCTTTGCAGCATCCCAGTGCACCTTTCGGTGCCTGCCAGGAGCTACGTAGCGGGCCAGAAGGCCAAGAGGGTATGCTAGGTCAGGACGAGTGCAAGTCATCAGGTACATGAGGCAACCAACTAGCTCTGGGTAAGGACCACTCGACTCTACGGACTCATCCGAAGGCAGAGCTGAGAGCGAGTGACCTACAGCCAGAGGAGTGGCATGTGCTGAGGACCAGGTGAAGCCGAAGCGCTGAAGGACCTGCTGCACCATGTGTGACTGAGTCAGGGTAATGGTGCGGCGTGCTCTGTCCCGGGTGATCTGCAAGCCAAGGTAGCTGCGCAGTTCACCCAGGTCTGTGCACGTGTGTCTCTTCTACAGCTCCGACTTCACGTGGGCGAGAGCCTCAGTGTCAGCAGTGGCAAAGACCAAGTCGTCGACGTACACGAGGATGTAGAACGGCGGCAGCGAAGTGTCGGTGCGTAGAAACAGCGACGGGTCAGCAGTAGAAGGAGCGAACCCAAGTGCCGCAAGAGTAGTCCTCAGTGTGTCGTGCCACTCACGTGGTGCCTGGCGGAGACCGTAGACCGGCCGCCGGAGGCTCCACTGGGTACCAGGAGGAAACGAACCAGTGAAGCCAGGAGGGCGGCGCAGCCAGATCTCCTCGTGCAGACTGCCCTGCAAGAAAGCTGTGCTGAAGTCAAGAGAGTGAAGCTCGTAGTCACGCTGAGCAGCAACGTGCAGTAGTACCCGAAGAGTGGTCATCTTCGGGGTGGGGGAGAAGGTCTGAAAGAAGTCCACTCCCTCTCACTGACTGAAGCCTCGAGCAACGTAACGAGCCTTGAAGACAGGCGGAGAACCCGGCGGCCGCTTCACCCTGAAAATCCACATGCCACTGACGATGTTCGCCCCAGGTGGGGGAACCTCGTCGACGTAGGTGCCTGTGGACTTCCAGGAAGCCATCTCTGCGTCCATGGCTGACTGCCACTGTGAGGAGTAGGGACCCTCGATCGCCTCAGCGTACGATCGAGGAGTCGGGATGTCTGGTGCATCCGGGTCTCCCTCAGGGGCAATCAGCATGGACACGAGATGGGGCGCAGCGGCTGCAAGACACTCAAGGTCCTCCTGTCTGTCCTCAAGGACGTCCGTGCCTAGAGCACACTCACCCCCAACGGACGGAGGACAAACAGACTCAGACTCAGCAACAAGACTGGCAGCGTAGTCTAGACGACAGCGAGCAGCAAAGTCGACAAGCTCAGCAACTAGGGCAGACGCAACAGTCGACTCAAAGGAAGGGTCAGTGACAGCAGTGGCCAGGAGACGCGTGACAGTAGGACTGGCAGCACGAACGGAGTCAGACTCCGGGTCAGCAAGGGCAGGAAGAGAGGACGGAGGAGGAGACGGCAGAGGGACACGCTGTGGAGCAGTGGAGGGACGCAGTGACATCTGGTGTGTGCCAGGGACAGGTGGCGGACGCTCACGTGGTACACGGCGACTAGCGCAAGCAGTACGAACAGGTTACACCGGACGGGACACAGGCGACACAGGACGAGACTCAGGCTCACGACGCTCTATAAGACCGCCTGTCGGACCAGTGTAGGGAGGAGGACCAGGAAGCGGCGAGGCAGGCGGTAGCTGTGACTGCGACTGGACAGGCGGAGGACACTCTACGGAGGGGGGAGGACTAGGAGGAGGCGGCTGACCAAGAACCTGCTGAAGGAGTGGAACGAAGTACGGCCGCGGCCGTGAAGCGCCCCCAGCAGCAGCAGAGACAGCACCAGAACCTCCAGCAGCTCCAGCAGAACCTCCAGCAGCTCCAGCAGCACCTCCAGCACCTCCAGTGCCTCCAGCAGCTCCAGCAGAACCTCCAGCAGCTCCAGCAGCACCTCCAGCACCTCTAGTACCTCCAGCAGCTCCAGCAGAACCTCCAGCAGCTCCAGTAGAACCTCCAGCAGCTCCAGCAGCACCGTCAGCACCTCCAGCAGCACCAGCAGCACCGCAAGGAGCTCCAGGACCTCCAGCAGCGGTAGCGTCTCCAGCGGGCGGTACCTCAACACCAGGAGCTCCACTCCGGAGGCTGCAGCGCCGAGCGTACCACTCACGCAGTCGCTGAGGGGAGGGAGGCTCCGGCTGCGACACGGCACCCGCAGGACGACTAGCCCCAACTCCAGCAGACCCCCCAGCTCCAGGAGCCCCACGACGAAGGCTGCAACGCTGGGAGTACCACTCACGCAGCTGCTGTGAAGAAGGAGCGCCAGCAGGCGCAGCACGGTCAGTCTCAAAGCCCCCAGCCTCAGTCCCTCTAGGCGCAACACCCCCAGTCGCAGCACCTCCAGGCTCAGCACCCACAGTCTCCGCACCCCCAGACTCAGCACCCCCAGTCTCCGCACCCGCAGTCTCAGCACCCCCAGGCTCAGCGCCCCCAGACCCAGCACCCCCAAGCTCAGCGCCCCCAGGCCCAGCACCACCAGGCTCAGCACGCTCAGTACCTCGCACAGGACCAGAGTCAACAGCTACCTCGACAGGCTCGACCGGGTCTACCTGGGAAACACCTGAGGGAGCAGCACCCTGGGGAGGCAGGGGGTCTACCGAAGCAGCACCTGGCGTGAGGAAGAGCGGCGGAGGGGGGAGCGGGGCAGTGCGGTAGGGGAAGAGACGGTAGAAGGGTACCGACTCGTCAAAGGTGACGTCCTGAGAGGCGAAGACCCGGCGCGAGGTGGGGTGGTAAAACTGCCAGCCAGGCGCGTCAGGGACAAAGCCAAGGAAGACACAGGGAACGACACGGGAGGAGAGCTTGTCCGCGGACGTATCGCGGACAAAGGCTCGACATCCCCAGACTCGGAACACCGACGCATCGCCAACCTCCCCCGTCCAACGCAGGGTAGGCGAGGTCTCCGGAACAGAGACACGGGGCCAGAGGTTGAGCTGATGCGCGGCGTACTGCACTGCAAACGGCCACAGGAAATGGGGGGCAGCCGCATGGATCATGGAGGTACGAGCGACCTCCATGACAAGACCAATGCGGCGCTCAGCAATCCCATTCTGCTGTGGAGAGGCCGGGAGCGTGAACGACTGGGTGATGCCGTGCTCCGCACAGTAGGCTGCCAAGAGGTCAGAGGAAAACTCGCCACCTCTGTCAGAGTGCAGACGCAGGACTGGAAAGTCCGACTGGAACCTCTGGCGGAGCTGGAGACGAGCAGCGCGGATCCAGGGGATCAAGACATCAGGGACCTCACCCTTGGTATGCAAGGGGAAGACCGTGGTGTAGCGCGTGTAGTCGTCGACGACCAGCAGAAAGTACCGCTCGTGGCCCTGTCCCCGGACGCGGGCGGGGCCCCACACGTCCAGGTGGAGAGTCTGCAGGGGAGCCTCTGTGGGAGGGAACGAGGAGGAGTGAGGAGCGGCGCGCTGCCGCCCCTCGACACAGGGAAGACAGGGAGGAGCAGGCGAGGGTGGGAGGGGAGGGAGAACCCTGGGAAGACCAGAGACAAGGTACCTGGAGTGCATGCCGCGAAGGCGCTGCACTGACGGGTGACCAAGGCGGTGGTGCCAGAGGACAGTCCTGTGTGACAGGGAGCGACACGAGCAGGGGGCAGACAGCTGACCTGACGCAGACGCAGACGCAGCTACTTGAGGAGACTCAGTGGTCAGTGTGTACAAGTCCGACCCCGGCTGCCGAGTGAAGGTAGCGAGGTGACGTCCCGTCCGCGCACACGTGCAGTGCGTCACACGCTCGTAGGCCGGGGTGAACTGGTGAACACCCGCGTCCTGGAGTGCGGAACCCGCCACCAAGTTCGTAGAGAACGAGGGGAGGTAGAGGCCCGACAGCGTGCCATACGGGACAGCAGGACAAGGGAGGGCAGTGGTGGAGGTCGCAAGGACCGGACCCCCTGAGGGGTCAGCCAGAGAGACAGCAACCGGTCGAGGAAGCTGCTCTAGGGCAGTGCGGTCACGAAAGAAACAGCGGGAAGCACCTAAGTCCAGTGTGAAGGTGTGCAGTGCCTCAGTAGGTGCGGTGCAAGCAGACGTAGACGCACTAGCACCTAGGGCAGCAGCCTCACCAGGACCTAGAGCAGCAGACGCGCTAGCACCTAGAGCTGCAGCCTCACTGGTCCCAATGCCCGGGTCAGGCGGAACACTCAGGTAACAGTCACCCTCAGCACTAATAGTCAATGCATACATAGCAGCAAGAATAGCATCATAATCAAGAGCAAAGATATCAATCCCCTTCTTAAGCAGATCAGCCCAGCGGGGCAGCTCAGAGGCGTCAGGAAACTGCTCGCGCCAGGCGTCGTCGAGGCGAAAGAAACAGCGCTGCGCAGTGTGAAACCTCCCACAAGTCTAGCCAGTGCGGTCACCTGTGCGGATGACATACGGGCAGGTACCCCCTCCCCCAGACCCCCCACGCTGAGAGTACCACTCACGGAGCTGCTGGGGCGAGGGAGCCTCGCCGGGGCGCTGCTGCTGCTGCCTCTGGCCACCGCCAAGCCCCCCACGCTGCACCGCTCCACCGCGCCCGCCACCCGCTCCACCGCCGCCACCACTGCCAGCACCACCTCCACCACCCCCACCACCGTCGCCGCCGCCACCACCCCCGGTGCCGCCACTGACCCCCCCACCACCCGCGCCACTCCCACTCCCGCCACCACCCCCGCCCCCCCCACCTCCTCCACCGCCGCCGCCCCCTCCTCCACCTCCACCACCCCTGCCCCCCTTGCCCCTGCCGCCCTTGCGTCTCCCACTAGGAGCAGACGCGGCCCCGACTCTCTTAGCTCCGAGGAAGTCGACAGCAGCAGCAGATGCAATGGAGGGGAGGAGGGGGGAGGGGGAGCACCCCTCAAAGAAGGGGGTGCGGGGGTCACCACGAGAGGCACCTACAGCGACAATGCTCTTCTCAGCTGCTAGGAGCTCCTTCTCGAGGAGGTCGACAGTGAGGTCAGTGGGGGAGAGGGCGAGAAACTGGTCCCTGACAGTGCGAAGGGAGTCAGGGAGGCGGGTGACAAGGTGGTACAGTGTGAGGTACATCGGGGGGGGGTTCTTGGCGAGGAAATCGGGGGGGAGCGCTGCACGGTAGCGGAGGTCACTGGTACGGAGGTGGGTGATGAGGTCAGCTACAGTGGCAAAGGCGGACAGGTCTGGGAAGAGGTAGGGCAGTGAGAGACGGCCTATGGCAGCTGTGGCAGGAGAGGAGTAGCGCGCGACTACTGCGTCGTACAGCTCCTTGGCGGTCTTATGCTGTCCGAAGTGCTCACGCTCATCTAACGGTAGGTGACTGCGAACGGCTAGGCGAGCGTGTGCATCACGAGTCTGCCACTGGGAGCGAGCAGTACTGTCAGCAGTAGCGGGAGGTGCGGGAGCAGCGCCTGACGTGTGGTCATAGAGGGAAACATCGTCCTTGGCAGTGATCTGGAGGTACAGGTGTAGGTCATCAAGCCAGACATCGAACTTAATCGGGCGGCCCTCGGCGTCAAAGGTGAGAACAGTGGGACTGGCCATAGTGGCAGTAGCAGGTAGCAGTAGTAGCAGTAGCAGCAGTAGCAGTAGCAACAGCAGTAGCAGTAGGAGCAGGTAGGGCGGCGCGACTCGGCCAGGGCGGCGCGGCTCGGGCGGCGCGACTCGGGTGGCGCGACTCGGGCGGCGCGGCTCGGGTGGGTAGGGCGGCGCGACGCCGGGCCTATGCTCGGTGCGTGAGCACTTCGGACAGCATAAGGCCGATGAGCGTGAGATGAGCGTGAGCACTTCGGACAGCATAAGACCGCCAAGGAGCCGTACGACGCAGTAGTCGCGCGCTACTCCTCTCCTGCCACAGCTGCCATAGGCCGTCTCTCACTGCCCTACCTCTTCCCAGACCTGTCCGCCTTTGCCACTGTAGCTGACCTCATCACCCACCTCCGTACCAGTGACCTCCGCTACCGTGCAGCGCTCCCCCCCGATTTCCTCGCCAAGAACCCCCCCCCGATGTACCTCACACTGTACCACCTTGTCACCCGCCTCCCTGACTCCCTTCGCACTGTCAGGGACCAGTTTCTCGCCCTCTCCCCCACTGACCTCACTGTCGACCTCCTCGAGAAGGAGCTCCTAGCAGCTGAGAAGAGCATTGCCACTGTAGGTGCCTCTCGTGGTGACCCCCGCACCCCCTTCTTTGAGGGGTGCTCCCCCTCCCCCCTCCTCCCCTCCATTGCATCTGCTGCTGCTGTCGACTTCCTCGAAGCTGAGAGAGTCGGGGCCGCGTCTGCTCCTAGTGGGAGACGCAAGGGCGGCAGGGGCAAGGGGGGCAGGGGTGGTGGAGGTGGAGGAGGGGGCGGCGGCGGTGGAGGAGGTGGGGGGGGCGGGGGTGGTGGCGGGAGTGGGAGTGGCGCGGGTGGTGGGGGGGTCAGTGGCGGCACCGGGGGTGGTGGCGGCGGCGACGGTGGTGGGGGTGGTGGAGGTGGTGCTGGCAGTGGTGGCGGCGGTGGAGCGGGTGGCGGGCGCGGTGGAGCGGTGCAGCGTGGGGGGCTTGGCGGTGGCCAGAGGCAGCAGCAGCAGCGCCCCGGTGAGGCTCCCTCGCCCCAGCAGCTCCGTGAGTGGTACTCTCAGCGTGGGGGGTCTGGGGGAGGGGGTACCTGCCCGTATGTCATCCGCACAGGTGACCGCACTGGCCAGACTTGTGGGAGGTTTCACACTGCGCAGCGCTGTTTCTTTCGCCTCGAAGACGCCTGGCGCGAGCAGTTTCCTGACGCCTCTGAGCTGCCCCGCTGGGCTGATCTGCTTAAGAAGGGGATTGATATCTTTGCTCTTGATTATGATGCTATTCTTGCTGCTATGTATGCATTGACTATTAGTGCTGAGGGTGACTGTTACCTGAGTGTTCCGCCTGACCTGGGCATTGGGACCAGTGAGGCTGCAGCTCTAGGTGCTAGCGCGTCTGCTGCTCTAGGTCCTGGTGAGGCTGCTGCCCTAGGTGCTAGTGCGTCTACGTCTGCTTGCACCACACCTACTGAGGCACTGCACACCTTCACACTGGACTCAGGTGCTTCCCGCTGTTTCTTTTGTGACCGCACTGCCCTAGAGCAGCTTCCTCGACCGGTTGCTGTCTCTCTGGCTGACCCCTCAGGGGGTCCGGTCCTTGCGACCTCCACCACTGCCCTCCCTTGTCCTGCTGTCCCGTCTGGCACGCTGTCGGGCCTCTACCTCCCCTCGTTCTCTACGAACTTGGTGGCGGGTTCCGCACTCCAGGACGCGGGTGTTCACCAGTTCACCCCGGCCTACGAGCGTGTGACGCACTGCACGTGTGCGCGGACGGGACGTCACCTCGCTACCTTCACTCGGCAGCCGGGGTCGGACTTGTACACACTGACCACTGAGTCTCCTCAAGTAGCTGCGTCTGCGTCTGCGTCAGGTCAGCTGTCTGCCCCCTGCTCGTGTCGCTCCCCATCACACTGGACTGTCCTCTGGCACCACCGCCTTGGTCACCCGTCAGTGCAGCGCCTTCGCGGCATGCACTCCAGGTACCTTGTCTCTGGTCTTCCCAGGGTTCTCCCTCCCCTCCCACCCTCGCCTGCTCCTCCCTGTCTTCCCTGTGTCGAGGGGCGGCAGCGCGCCGCTCCTCACTCCTCCTCGTTCCCTCCCACAGAGGCTCCCCTGCAGACTCTCCACCTGGACGTGTGGGGCCCCGCCCGCGTCCGGGGACAGGGCCACGAGCGGTACTTTCTGCTGGTCGTCGACGACTACACGCGCTACACCACGGTCTTCCCCTTGCATACCAAGGGTGAGGTCCCTGATGTCTTGATCCCCTGGATCCGCGCTGCTCGTCTCCAGCTCCGCCAGAGGTTCCAGTCGGACTTTCCAGTCCTGCGTCTGCACTCTGACAGAGGTGGCGAGTTTTCCTCTGACCTCTTGGCAGCCTACTGTGCGGAGCACGGCATCACCCAGTCGTTCACGCTCCCGGCCTCTCCACAGTAGAATGGGATTGCTGAGCGCCGCATTGGTCTTGTCATGGAGGCCGACGCGCGTGAGTGTGAGCACTTCGGACAGCATAAGGCCGATGCGCCTAGGGTGCGGCTGCGCGCGGGCCGCGGCTGCGTCTAGCGGCGGCTAAGCGCGCGGGCCGCGGCTGCGTTCTAGCGCGGGCTGCAGCAGCCGGCGCGCGATCGCCGCGGGGCCTACGGGCGGGCGGCTGTGGGTCGCGCGTCGGCCTAGGGGCTAACGGGGCCTACGGGCGACGACCTGCTGAGGCTCGCGAGAAAAAATCGAGCCGCCCTAGGCGGCGGTTTTCCTACGCGCGCTAAAACGGCGGGGCCGCGCTCGGGCTGCTAGCGGGCTGCACACGGGCAGCGTGAGAGGAGAGCGCACGAGGGCGCACGAGAGGAGAGGCGCACGAGGGCGCTAAAAATAAGGGCGCACGAGGGCACCACTAGCGGAACGGTGGGCCCTTAGGTCTAGAACCTATAGCTCTTAATACCATGTCAGAATCAAGAAGTGTGTGAACTATGAAAAGTTGGAGTACAAGTAGCAAACCCTAGTTTTGTGTACCCCCTAAAGGCTAACCCACTATAGCCTACACAACAACAACACATATAGTGTTTGACACCATATTGCGCGTTTGAGGTTGTGCGCGCGCCGGAAGTATCGAGTGACGGGCATGTTAATGTCCACCTCCACTGCCGCCATTGCCGCTGCTATGTTGATGCCCGACCCCCCCTACCCCCCCGGCCTCGCCGTTCTCTTACCCCCCCCCCCCGACCCCACCCCCCCCACGCCCCCCTCCCCCCTCCTGTGCCTGCGCCTCGGCCCGCCATGCCCGCCGTTATCGATGCCTTAGCTCTTAGCCTCCTCGCCTGCCGCTGAGGGTGCTGGACTCCGCCTCCTACGCTTTAGGTGGCGCGGGTATCCAATAATAACTGTTCAAAAGTTACAGGAAGTGGACATTGGAATGGCCCGAAATGTTCTCCCCAAGGGCTACAGGTGCGTCCTGGGGGGTTATGGGTGCGCTGACCCACCAAGGAAACATGCCCCTTTATCCCAGTTGGTTAGCGGACTAATCTATGCATAGGAATGCTGGTCTGCTTCCTCACCGAAATTGTTGTGCCTTACTCTGATCCCGGTGGACGTCGCAAGCTGCTCTTTGCGCCACTGCTGGTATTGCGCGAGCTTCAGATGATTACTTGTTGAATCCGTGGGCACGCGCCTGACACTTGCTGCTCTGCGGTCTCCCATACCACCTTCTCGCTTCGCGCTCTCCGCCGCGTTCTACTCTGCGCTTGTCGCCGCGTTCTGCTCGCCTTGTCGCCGCGTTCTACTCGCCTCATCGCCGCGCGTCGGATCCGTTGTGCTCACAGCAGTTCAGCGTCGCCGCGTTCTGCCGCGCTTATGCTTGGCGCTTTCGCCAAGTCGCCGATTAGGTCCGTTTTGCCGAGCTCGTAGTCGATTTGCAAACAGGCGATGGGCTCGTCGTTTCTCGCTCATAGCGCCTCATTCTGTTCCCCGCATAACGGCGTCCAAGTGATAGTTGTTCATTCGCGCAGAGGGGGATTCACTGCTAGAAATAGAACGTAGGAATGAATAACTAAGTACAAGTACTAAGATGCAACCCTAAAGTGTACTCTTTAGAGTTCTACTCCTTAGAGTAAACCCCATTACAGCCTAGAGATAACAAATGCAATTTGACACACCCCCATAGGCAAAGTGGGGGATAGCAAACACAACGAACGGTCACAAGACTAGTCAAGCAAGAGAACAAAGCAAAGCAAAGCTTAGGGTGGATCTCAAGATCACCACGCAGTCTGAGCACAAGCAATCGGCCAGAAGGCCAGTTCACATGCAGAGTGATAAAAGCACAAGCAGTACAGTGATCACAACATAACAAGCGCAAGCATGCAGGTAAATATATAGATCACAGTACAAGACAAAGTCAAGCAACCAGCAGGTGAGGCAAAGTAGGCACAAGGCCTAACGCAGTGCAAAAACGCTGATGATCACCAGGCACAAGAGCCTTGGTGAAGACATCAGCAGTGTTGGCCCAAGAGGCCACAAAAACAAGGCGCAACTGACCATGCTGCTGCAGCTCCCGAGCAAGAAATTAACGAAGAGCAATGTGCTTCGTTCTGTGCTCCAGTCTCTGCTCGTGACACAAGGCAATCATGGCCTTGTTGTCGACGTACAGAACTGGAGGATAACAAGGCTGCTCACCCAAGTCGGTCAGCAGGTAGGTGAGCCAGCGTAACTCCTGTGCAGCCATGGCCCCAGCGTAGATCTCGGCCTCACTGCTGGAACCAAGCACAAAAGACGAACGAGTGGACCTCCACGAGACAGAATCAGAGCCGAGACTCAAAGAGTAACCCTGTGACGACCGCTGAGTCGCCTGGTCGTTGGCCCAAGAAGCGTCGGAGTGTCCTGAGAGTACCACTGAACCCCATCCTCCAAGCACGAGCCCCATGTCCGATGTACTGCACAAGTAACGCAGTACCCTCTGCGCAGCTGTCCAGTGCTCCTTCCTGTGTCGCCCGGGCGCGACGAAGCGAGCAAGGAACCTGAGAGGGTACGCGAGGTCAGGTCGTGTGCACATCATCAAGAACATGAGGCAGCCCACAAGCTCTGGATACGGGCCACTTGGCTCAACGGACTCGTCTGAAGGTGGAGCTGAGAGCGAGTGGCCTGTACGCAGAGGAGTACGCTGCGGCGAGGAGAACTGAAAGCTGAAGCGCTGAAGGACCTGGTGCACCATGTGTGACTGAGTCAAAGTGATGGTGCGCCATGCTCTGTCCCGGGTGATCTGCAAGCCAAGATAGCTACGCAGCTCACCCAGGTCAGTGCAAGCGTGTCTCTTCTGCAGCTTTTCCTTCACAAGGGTCAGCGCCTCAGTGTCGGCGCAAAGACACAACGACGGGTCAGCATTCGAAGGAACGAACCCAAGAGCCGCAAGCGTCATCCTCAGTGTGTCGTGCCACTCACAGGGTGCTTGGCGGAGACCGTAGACCGGCCGCAGGAGGCTCCACTAGGTACCCTTAGGAAACGACTCAGTGAAGCCAGGTGGGCTGCGCAGCCAGGTCTCCTCGTGAAGGCTGCCCTACAAGAAAGCTGTGGAGAAGTCGAGGGAGTGCAGCTCGTAGTCAAGCTGTGCTGCAACGTGCAGTAACACCCGAAGAATGGTCATCTTCGGGGTGGGGGAGAAGGTCTAGGAGAAGTCGACCCCCTGTCTCTGACTGAAACCTCGAGCAACGTAACGCGCCTTGAAGGCAGGAGGAGAACACAGCGGCCGCATCACAATGAAAATCCACATGCCATCGACTATGTTCGCCCTAGGAGGGGGAACCTCGTCGACGTAGGTTCCTGTGGATTTTCCAGGAAGCCTTCTCTGCATCCATGGCTGTCTGCCACTGAGAAGAGTACTCACTCGTGATCGCCTCTGCGTAAGAGCGTGGGGTGGGGATGTCCATTGCATCCGGGTCTCCCTCAGGGCAAGGCAACATGGACGCGAAATGGGGTAAAACGGCCGCGAGACACTCAAGCTCAAATTGCCTGTCTTCAAGGACGGCAGTGCTAAGGGCAAGCTCACCCCCGACGGACGAAGGACAGACAGACTCAGACTCAGTAACAAGAAGACTCGCAACGTAGTCGAGATGACGAGTAGCAGCAAAGTCGATTAGCTCAGTGACTAGGGCACACGCAGCTGTAGACTCAAAGAAAGGGTCTGTGACGACAGTGGTGAGGAGACGAGTGACAGTAGAACTAGCAGCACGAGCAAGGTCGGACTCAGGGTCAGGAACGTGAGAAAGAGAGGATGCCAGAGGAGATGGCAGGGCAACACGCTGTGAAACAGAGGAAGGATGAATTGCCATCGTGTGCGTGCCGGAGAGAGGTGGAGGACGTGCATGACTGAAAGTGCGAACAGGGGAGGCAGGACGAGACTCAGGCTCACGAAGCTCTGCTAGGGAGCCTGTCTGCGTAGGGTAAGGAGAAGGAGTAGGCAGTGGGGAGCCAAGAATTTTAGGGGTGGCTGTCACTGGTCAGGCGGAGGACACAGGTGAGGCGAAGTAAGGCCAGTGGAAGACGGTAGACTAAGAACCTGGCAAAGAGCCGAGTCAGGCGATGGCAGGGTGCAGGTAGAAAAACGGTAGGCGTCGTGCAGTACCCGTACCGCTAGCAGCTCCAACACCTCCTGAGCCACTAGCTCCAGCACCTCCACTACCTCTAGCTCCAACACCTGCAGTACCAGTACCTCCAGCACCACCAACTCTAGCACCTCCAGTTTCAGCAGCTCCAGTACCTCCAGCACCAACAGCTCTAGCACCTCCAGCACTAGCAACTCCAGTACCTCCAGCACCAGCAGCTCCAGTACCTCCAGTACCTCCAGCTCTAGCACCTCCAGCACCAGCAGCTCCAGTACCTCCAGTGCCTCCAGCTCTAGCACCTCCAGCACCAGCATTTCCAGTACCTTCAGTACCTCCAGCTCTAGTACCTCCAGTACCAGTAGCTCCAGGACCTCTAGCACCTGCAGCACCATAGCCTCCACCACCAGGACTGCCTCGCCGAACAACCCAGACGCGAATCTGCTGCGGCGAGAGGGTCTCCGGTCAATGACACTGCTGCTGCTGTCCAACGCCAGAACCCCCAGTAGGAGCACCCACGACTCCACCACCACTAGGACTCGCAGTACCCCCAGAGTGGGGAGGACACGTGCGGGTGGAGACGGTAGAAGCAGACCGACTCGTCAAAGGTGACATCCTATGAGGAAAGGACGCGGCGCGAGGCATGGTGGTAAAACTGCCAATGCGGGGCGTTGGTGGGGAAGCCAAGGAAGACGCAGCGGAGAGTGCGAGAAGAGAGCCTGCTCGCGGTGGTATCGCGGACAAAGGAGAGCGCGCCCCAGACCCGAAACGACGACGCATCGCCAATCTCCCCCATCCAACGAAGTGTAGGCGAGGTCTCTGGCACAGAGAGACGAAGCCAGAGGTTGACCTGATGCGCGGCGTATCGGACCGCAAACGGCCACAGAATATGGGGAGCAACCGCATGGATCATGGAGGTGCGAGCAACCTCCATGACCAAGCCAATGCGACGCTCACCAATCCCATTCTCAAGTGGAGAGGCCGGAAGCGTGAACAACTGGGCAATGACCTCCGCACGACAAAAGTCATGAAGGAGGCCAGACGAAAACTCACCGCCTCTGTCAGAGTGCAGTCGCAGGACCGGGAGGTCCTGCTGAAACTGCGCGCTCGGCTGGCGACGAACATCGATGATCCAGTCGATCAAAACATCGCGGACATCCGCCTTCCTCCGCAAGGGGAAGACCGTGGTATAGCGTGTGCAGTCGTGAACAACCAGCAGAAAGTAGCGCTCTTGGTCCTGTCCACGGACGCGGGCTGGGCCTCACACGTCCATGTGGAGTGTCTGCAGAGGAGCAGTGGTCGGCGGAAACGAGGAGTGAGGAGCGGCGCGCTGCCGCCCCTCGACGCACGGAAGGCACGGCAGTGCAAGCGAGTGCGGGAGTGGGGGCAAGGACCTGGGGAGGCCAGAGACAAGGAGAAGCGAGTGCATGCCATGAAGGCGCGGCAGGAAGGGGTGACCAAGACGGTGGTGCCAGAGTCTGGTGCGAGAGTAGCCGACACGAACAAGACGCAGCTAACTGACCCGACTCAGCCACCTGACCTGACGCATCCACCTGTGCAGACTCAGTAGTCAGTGTGTACAGGCCAGACCCAGGCCTCCGAGTGAACGTGGCAAGGTGCTCGCCGGTGCGTGAGTCCGTACATATCGCCACAAGCTCACCCCCAGGAGTAGTCACAGTGACAAACTGGTCCTGGAGGACAGCGTTACTCACCAAGTTCTTAGAGAACAATGGGAGGTGGAAACCTGTGAGGGAACCTGAGGGGGCTGCCAGACACGGAAGAACTGTGAAGGCATGTGCTACAACTGGGCCCCCAGAGGGGTCAGCCAGAGAGACCGGGACAACTGTAGTGAGTGGTGTAACTGTGGTGCAGTCGCGGAAGAAGCAGCGAGTCGCGCCTGAGTCAAGCATGAAGGTGTGCAAAGCCTCTACAGAAACTGCACCTGTGCTACCAGGCTCACTAACACCTAGACTAGTAGCCTCTGAACTACCAGGGACGCATCGCTGAGAAACCCAGTCGCGATGCTGCTGCGGTGAGAGGGTCTCCTGCTGACGCTGCTGCCGCTGCTGTCCAGTACCTCCAGCACCATAACCTCCACCACCAGGACGGCCTCGCTAAATAACCCACTCACAAGCTGCTGTGGCGAGAGAGTCTCCTGGCGACGAGGCGGCCGCTGCTATCCAGTACCACCAGCACGCATGAAATCCCAAGCTCCACGACTAGAGTGGCCTCGCCGAACAACCCACTCGTGAAGCTGCTGCAGCGATAGAGTCTCTGGCTGACACTGCAGCTGCTGTCCCGGGCCAGACGCTGCTACGACTGTGATAGTGACCATGACAGACAGTGGCAGTTAGTAGCAGTGGCGCCTGGGCGTCAGAAGCGACCGCTGTAGTTGCAGCTGTAGTAGTAGCGGTAGTCGCTGTAGTGGCAGGACAGGGCACGGGCTGCAGGGCAGGGAAGCACGCAGGCTGCAGGGCAGGGCGGCGCATGGGCTGCAAGGCTACACGGGCAGGGCAGCGCGCACGCTGCAGGGTGTGCAGGCAGCAGGGCAGTGTAGCGCGCGGGCTGCAGGGCAGGGCGGCGCACTGGCTGCAGGCAGGGCAGCGCGCACGCTGCAAGGCTTGCAGGTAGCAGGGCAGGGCGGCGCGCGGGCTGCAGGGCAGGGCAGCGTGCGGACAGCAAGGGAGGGCGCGCGTAGGTAGCGCGCGTGCGGGCAGGGCGCACGTACGCGGCGCGCGTGCAAGGAGGGCGCGCGTAGGCAGCGCGCGTGCGTGCAAAGCGCGCGTGGGCAGCGCACGTGCAGGCAGGGCGCGTGTAGGCAGCGCGCGTGCGGCCAGGGCGCAAGCTGCGAGCGTGCGTGGCGCAGGTCGCGCGGCAAGCGCGGCGAGCTGGACAGAGCGCGGCGACCTAGGCAGAGCGTGGCGAGCAGGGCAGCGCACAGCGAGCATGGCAGCCCGCGGCGAGCAGGGTAGCGCGCGTTGAGCAGGGCAGCGCGCGGCGAGCAGGGCAGCGCGCGGCGAGCAGGGCGTCGCGCGGGCTGCAGGGCAGGGCAGCGCGTGGCGAGCAGGGGAGCGCGCGGCGAGCAGGGCAGCGCGCGGTGAGCAGGGCAGCGCACGGCGAGCAGGCCAGTACGGGCAGCAGCGCAGCATGCGTGGCAGCAGGGCAGTGCGCAGCGGGGGCAGCGCGATAATGCTGGGTAGGGCAGGGCAGCAGCGCGCGACGGCAGCAGCTCCTGGGGCAGTACGTACGGTTGGTGGGCCCTAACGGAGTGGTCTTAGGGAGGGACCTGCTCTGAATACCATGTCGGAAATAGAACATAGGAATGATTAACTAAGGAGCAAGCATGAGTACAAGTACTAGGATGCAACCCTTTGTGTACTCCTTAGAGTTGTACTCCTTACAGTATGCCCCACCACAACCTAGAGATAACAAATGCAATTTGACATTCACCTCCCACTTTCAGCTCAGGTCCCCGCTTTCAGTGCATCGCATTCAGATCCCGCTTTCCGCTCCCCGCTTTCAGCGCTTGCGCAGCAGCATTGCAATTATTTCAGCGTGTCTTAGTGTGATGATACCACGCAGACAATCGGTGAGGGGAGTAACGATTGGAACACACATAAATACATTTCAGAGCACTAATTTGGACCGCAAATTTGATAGAATCGTCGTTTAGCAGCTGCCACCGGGGCCCTTATTTTTTCGCCAGTTTGCGACAGTTCGGCACAAAACTATGGTGGGAGCTGATGAGAGGAGTGCACGTTGCGGGTGCACCATTGCCTCTCAAGGCATACTATCGTGGCGGCGCCGCTATTAGTGGCATTTTGCGGCGGCTATCGTTAGTTAGTATGGCGGGGAGGCAGTAGCTTCTCAGCTCCACAATCCGTCTCCTTTTGCAAATGTTAAGGCGAAGCCCTGCATGTGCCTCGTGTCGCTTGTAGCAGCCATATGCGGAGTAGCGAGACTTCGCATATCGCATACCAGTTTCGATTACCGCATACATGTGTTGCGGTATTCGCCAAGTACACTCCAATTTGTGCACTTCGGTATGCACTCTTCAACATTGGACTGACTTGGAGGGAAGTGACGACATTGCACAAACGAGTATGTGCAACTGTCAGTGTTGCAAGAACCTGCGCAACTACTCCTGGGCATGTAGAAATGCACCTGATGGTATTTTCACCTGGCGGTGCCAACATGGAAATCGCATACTAGATTATGTGCTTGTACATTCTCCTTAAGCAACGTTCTTCATTAACAACGTTATCGTAGAACGTTCTTGCACATGTCATTATGCTTCTCTATAAGGTTCATGTTGTTTCTGTTATAACTGTCAAACTTATATGTTGCATGTTGTGTAGGCTATAGTGGGGTAGCCCATATGGGATACAACGCAAATTAGGGTTAGTACTTGTACCTATCCTGCTGCTAGTTCATTCATTCTCGCTTACACTTTCTGACAGTAACCTATCACTCAATCAATCTATCAATTGATCAATTTCGTTCCTCCCGTTAGTGGATTCCAAGTTTGGCATCAGTATTCGGTTTTGCATCATTATTCGGTTTACAAGTATCCGCTTTGCAACTCTGCGCCCGCCTATTCTCCGCAGCAAATCCTTAGGTTTTGAAATCGAGCGAGAACCGCTCTTCCGCAGGGAAGGACGAGGGGGTGCACTTGTAATTTGGTAACCATTTTTGCAAGTTCCTTATGATTTTGAAACCCACCTTCCAAATGTATACTGTTGCTTTAAGCGAGGAGTCAAACTAATTGGTTATGTACCATTTATTGTTTCAATGGCTCGACACCACAAACGGAGCCGTTGTCGTACACAATTGAGGCCAAGGGGCCTCATGTGTCGTGCTGATTGTGTTATGAGTTGTAAAAGAGAGTGCGCAGGTAAACGAATAACGAGACTGTGATTGAATGAACTGCGAATACAATGAAGGCACAGACTAATGTAGGAGCTAGCCTAGCTAGGACGAGCGAGGTTGGGTGCAGGTTTGGCGATGGGAAAATGCCGAAGGCGACGCGAGGAGCCTCGGCATCGTTGAAATCGGCCGAACGTGCGAAGTCCGAAAATCGGGCTGTACGGAAGAAGTTAACCCCTATAAGGAATTCGGGAAAATTCCTTACAGATTGGGTTAAAAATCAATTATGTAACCACCCACCCATTGGGTTAAAAACAATTATGTTAAAGCCCGAGTACAGCATGGTATTTTTCATGTTCAAGATTCTTGAACTTGAAGTCGCCAAAAACAGGGTTACCCTCTTTGGTTTGAAACACAACTCGCGAGGCTGGGAAAAACTCTTGCGACGGTTGATCCTGATTGGTTTCTGAGCTCAGTCGCACAACCCATCCTCTCACATATCTTGAAAACCAACTAGTACTCCTAGTTCACTAGGAGACTCACGCAACTAGTGAACGCGCGGCAGGGCAATAAAGGATAGCTTAGGTAGAGGCGTTTTTTGTTGAACAACACTACTTACACACGCAGTCTTGCCAATAGCTGAGCAGCAGGTCATGCGTTGCGTACCATTTTCGTTGGCCCGACACGGAACGTCCGTACTAGCGCTCGACACGCAAATGTACGTCAATGGCATGAGTTGCTACACTTGCCCATTATAAAAATGCGTGGTGGGTGGGTTAAACATGTTAGATTCGTTGTCGAGCGTTGCGCACACTTCTTCACGTCGCCCACACTTTCTCGGGTCACGCTATCTTCCAGTAGTCACCCGCGCTTCCCTTCGTCGCCCCCGCTCCCCACCGTCCCGCGCTTCCCTACATCACCCACGCTGCCCCTCGTCACACCCGCTTCCTTACTCAACACTCGCTTCCCCTCGTCGAGTGTTCTAGAAAGCGACCCACAGCGTCGGAAAGTGCAACAACTCAAGCATCCCCAATCCAACCCGTCGTCGCACGCGCTTCTCCTCGACGCCCCCGCCTTTTTCATCCGAAAAAATGTGATTGGGGATTTCTACCTGGGGGTAACTTCTTGGGTAGCTTTGGGGGAAGGCTTCGGAAGGTATGTCTCAGGACGCCGGTTAGGATGCCTTTCGAGCGGACCGCGCGCTCAACTCCCCCAGAAGTGTCGGAACCAATCGTCGAGAAACATTTTTCTGGTTCGGAAACTTACGCGATTGGCCGTTGGCTTGAAATTTTTTTTTTTGCAATTTCGTTCATTGGACTTCCAGCTCTGTTGGAAATGATCCCATTGGCCAATGTTCGCGTCGCGTCGAGCAATAAATTGGATATGATGCAGATACACTTAACGCATAGTGTACAGGCATTATGCTGTCAGAATCCCAGCCACTAGACCACTGGGATAAAAGGACTTGTTAACTAGCGGGTCAGTGCGCCCATAACCCCCCAGGCCAACATGTCTGTAACCCTTCCCTAGGATCAATCGGGGATCACCAGTGGACCTCTGACACCCCCCTGCACTGGGATGCCCGAAGTGCACACACTGGGATTCGAACCCGAGACCTTCGCTCTGATACCATGTCAGAATCCCAGCCACTAGACCACTGGGATAAAAGGGCTTGTTAACTAGCGGGTCAGTGCGCCCATAACCCCCCAAGCCAACATGTCTGTAACCCTTCCCTTGGATCAATCGGGGATCACCAGTGGACCTCTGACATATGCCAGTATATATATATACATAACTTGTATACAATCTATATAGACGCAATAAAATTTAATAGCTGACATTCATTATGGTACAGCAATCATTATAATGACGAGTATATATTTTGCTCAAATTCGTTAATTGCATGTTTGCACTTTCATGGCTATCCAATCTTCCAATTTATTTATTGACTCAAACGTCAATGGTCTTAATTATAATGCAGATACATTAACCAGAGTAATTATCCAACACTTTCATAAACACACAAAAAAAAGCAAATGACAATTTAAGTTCTGGCACAAACATTGTGACGTGAAACCATCGGCTGCTAACAGAATAAACTGCAGGGTCTGCACAATGAAACTGAATGTTAACAAAATAAATGACGACATTGTCTTACCAAAGGCAACTACCATCGTGGGATTTCAGGATGAAAATACATGTGTAAAAACAGCCGACCTGCAAGAAACAGACGAGGTGCGTTAACAAAACAAGAAACACAAGAAAATACATGAACTTGCTACCAGCATGCAACGACAACGCCGACACATTCTTACTGTCAGAATGTTATCTTATGCTCTAGCCTGTAGTGGGGTGCTCTATAGCGAGTACAACCCTTCTAGGGTTTCCTATTTGTATCCCCATTCTTGCTAGTGCAATCCTCTTCTTCTCTCTTCTTCTCTTCTAAACTTTTAACATGCTATCAGAGCAGGTCGATCCCCTTGGATCGATCCTGTGGGTGGGCTCACCACCTTGTTGCTTCCGCTGCAACTGCTACTGCTACTCTCTGTGCCGCACGCCCCGTGGCGTGCGGCATTTTTTCTTCCCGCCGTGCGCCCCGAGGCGCGCGGCGGTTTTCTGCCCGCCGTGCGCCCCGAGGCGCGCGGCGGTTTTCTGCCCGCCGTGCGCCCCGAGGCGCGCGGCGGTTTTCTGCCCGCCGTGCGCCCCGAGGCGCGCGGCGGTTCTCTGCCCGCTGTGCGCCCCGAGGCGCGCGACGGGCTTCTGCCCCGTCGTTCGTCGCGTCGCCCTCTGGAGGCGCCGCGACGGGCGACGGGGACCCGTCGCGGCCCCGCCGCCCCACTCTCGCGGCCCCGCCGTTTTCCTTCGCGGCCCCGCCACCTCCGGTCGCGGCCCCGCCACCTCCGATCGTGGCCCCGCCGCCCCACCATCGCGGCCCCGCCGCTTTCCTTCACGGCCCCGCCACCTCTGGCCGCGGCCCCGTCGTCTCGCCGCCCTACGTGCGGCCCGTCGCCCTACCTGTCGCGGCCCCGGCCCCGGCCCCGCCTCCCCCCCCCCCCCCCCCCCCCCCCCCCCTCCTTCGGGTTTCCCCTTTTCCCGTCGCCTGTCGAGGCGACCTGAGGGGGCCGCAGCTGTGGGGTGGCGGGTATGGGGGTGGCCGGTGTGCATTCCTCCCTTTGCTCCTCCTCCTCCTTCGTCTCCCACTGCTGCAGCTGTCGCTGAGGGGGGTGGTTGTGTGGGAGACTGGGGTTTAGGGTTTAAGGGGGGTGCGTGGGAGTGGAGCTAGCGGTGTAGCAGCGGGTGTGTGTCGGGGGGGTGAGACTGTTTGGGGAAGTTGCACGGAGGTTGCCGTCGTGTCGCCAGCAGCACCTGTAGTCCGGGGACTTCGTCCGGTAGCCCAGTCGTAGACTTCTACGCCAGCCGCCCGTGGGTCCGTTGCTCGTCTGCCGCTACTTTAGCCGCGGGGCCTGTTACTCCTGTAGTCCGGGCGCTTAGTCCGGTAGCCGCTGTGCCAGTCTGCCTCCTGTTGCCCGTGTGTCTGCAGCTTCAGCCGTCGCCTCCTATCTCCTCTCCCCTCACTCTCTCTCCTCCTCCTCGCTTGCCCGTTGTGACTACCACTAGCTTTGCTCATAATTGTACCCTTTAAACTATTCCTTCTTGAACTTGTGCTCAGAATGTGTGGTGACATTGTGATCCACCCTGAGCTTGTACTGCTTTTCTTGCTCTGCTGATTACACCCCACTTTGGCTATGGGGGTGTGTCAGAATGTTATCTTATGCTCTAGCCTGTAGTGGGGTGCTCTATAGCGAGTACAACCCTTCTAGGGTTTCCTATTTGTATCCCCATTCTTGCTAGTGCAATCCTCTTCTTCTCTCTTCTTCTCTTCTAAACTTTTAACACTTACCGTCGGGCACCGAATAGGCTGACATGAAAGAAGCAGGCAAACAGCCGAAGAGAGAGATAAAAAAAGAAATAGGACAAGGACCGAAATAAAAAAAACAGGTCCACAATGCATTAGAGTAGCATCGAGCACATAGCGAGGCTCCAATCCGTCTCACAACGTGGATCAGCAGCGGCGGCGCGCATGGTGTGTCGATCTGCAGTGCGTGATGCTGATGGCGAAGCTCGGCGACTCCGAAATGGGGTGCGAGGGGAAAGGCAGAGGGACAAGCGGGACTGGGCAAGTACTCAGCGAGCAATACTCGCTAGACTTCGAACAAGGCAAGCATTAACAAGGCAAACAAGGCCGAATATAAGTGCTACGAAAGAGTCAGACTTTGGAAAAAAATAAAACAAACAAACAGAAAAAACTGCGAGAGACAAGCGCAGATACTTCACGCTAAGCTTCGCCACAGGCGCCCTTACTGGAGTAATGGTCGACGGAATGAACTAGGGACTTCGGGCACTTTGACTCGGCGACTGAACTACCTTTAGTCTTCGCGGCTGCGGGAATGACGTAGAACTGAGAGCTGCCTTCCCTAGTAACTGATCGTCGAACAGATATAAGGAGAGGTGGGTTCTGTGCTTGTGAAAAGAAGCGAGACAAACGAACCAGCAGATAGACCTCACCTCACCCACCTGTGAAAACCTGGCGACAAAACTGCCCAATGACGTACCAGCGAGGCAATCGCCAGCGTGGCGTCGAACTGCTGATTCACCTGTGGCAGAGCGAGCTCCCTAGCAGATTCCAATCAGCAGCGTTGTCACAAGCGTGAGCAACGATTGGACACTAAAACATTTTTCGGCGTACAGCGACGCACTGCTCAGTCCTTCCGAGTGGGGTTTAGTATTTTTCTGGCCCGCGGTCAGCTTGATGACTCATACGACTGCGAGCGTACAATCACGCAGGTGTGTTTTGCTGCTGCCAGCTCGACAAACATGAAATTTGTTACAGCTCGGCAATTTCACAAGCCCCGTCAGCAACATCGCTATACACATTATTCATACCGAAGACCCACGCACTTACTGCTCATGTTTCAACCGTGGCCCAATTTCGGAAGTCAAAAATGAAAAAACAGACTGTCACAAATAATAACAAACAAAGGCGATAACTGATCAAAGGCAACAAGAAGCCAATGGATGGTGAGCTTTATGACTACATTGTCCATAGATTTGGAAAATAACACAGATAAGAAATTAAGTGCACCTCAACCTTCACACATTGGAATTGTTACAATCCCAAGTGGAACTTAGCGAAGGATCGCTCAGGGTTGATCGCAGAGTAGTGTTGCAGCGAGAGTTTGAATCTTAGGTCAGAGTGAATGTAAATCACTGAGTTAATATAAGCATGCATACACCGGGTTTATATAAGAATACAAGGGAATATGAAAAGGCCTAGACTAGCCATGTACTCTAAGTGGTACATTCCCTTATTACATCAAAATTCAAACCGTGCGGCGCGGGAACTCGTTTCAAACATGCTCCCGCTCTTTTCACTTCAAATGTTTCTGCCTGCATCGGTCTTGGTCAGACGGTTGCTGCGTCGCTTCGACTCTTCTGACTCCTCGACTTCGTACTCGGTAGAGTCGGCTCCTGCAGCATACAAGAATACCTTCTCCTGTAATTTCATATCGCAACAGGAATTATGTATGTATATAATTCATCTTGGCGCAGTAACATCTTGCGCACAGGCCTATCCTTGCACAGATTCGGCCAGCGAACGCACAAACATGCGCTACATGCTGCGTAGTTGTGCAAACGACCTCAAACCAGTTCCTATGGCTAGAAAATAGGATGTAGTAGGGAAATTTGTGAAGAAATAGTGCTAAAAAAGGCATCCAGACGTTGGCGCAGTGACATGTTGCGCACAGGCCTATCCTTGCACAGTTTCAGGCGAGCAAACGCACAAACATGCGCTACGTGCTGCGTAGTTGTGCTAACGAGGTCAAACCAGTTCCTATGGCTAGGTAATAGGATGTAGTAGAGAACTATGTGAAGAAATAGTGCTAAAAACGGCATTTAGACATCGGCGCAGTGACATGTTGCGCACAGGCCTATCCTTGCACAGATTCGGGCCAGCGAACGCACAAACATGCGCCACGTGCTGCGTAGTTGTGCTAACGAGGTCAAACCAGTTCCTATTTTTAGGTAATAGGATGTAGTAGAGAACTGTGTGAAGAAATTGTGGTAAAAAATGCCTTTAGATGTTGGCGCAGTGACATGTTGCGCATAGGCCTATCCTTGCACAGATTCGGGCCAGCGAACGCACAAACATGCGCCACGTGCTGCATAGTTGTGCTAACGAGGTCAAATCAGTTCCTATGGCTAGGTAATAGGATGTAGTAGAGAACTATGTGAAGAAATAGTGCTAAAAACGGCATTTAGACATCGGCGCAGTGACATGTTGCGCACAGGCCTATCCTTGCACAGATTCGGGCCAGCGAACGCACAAACATGCGCCACGTGCTGCGTAGTTGTGCTAACGAGGTCAAACCAGTTCCTATTTTTAGGTAATAGGATGTAGTAGAGAACTGTGTGAAGAAATAGTGCTAAAAAGGGCATCCAAACGTTGGCGCAGTGACATGTTGCGCACAGGCCTATCCTTGCACAGTTTCAGGCGAGCAAACGCACAAACATGCGCTACGTGCTGCGTAGTTGTGCTAACGAGGTCAAACCAGTTCCTATGGCTAGGTAATAGGATGTAGTATAGAACTGTGTGAAGAAATAGTGCTAAAAACGGCATTTAGACGTCGGCGCAGTGACATGTTGCGCACAATCCTATCCTTGCACAGATCCGGGCCAGCGAACGCACAAACATGCGCCACGTGCTGCATAGTTGTGCGACCGACCTCAGACCAGTTCCAATAGCTAGGGAATAGGATGTAGTAGGGAACTGTGTGAAAAAATAGTGCTAAAAAAGGCATCCAGACGTTGGCGCAGTGACATGTTGCGCACAGGCCTATCCTTGCACAGTTTCAGGCGAGCAAACGCACAAACATGCGCTACGTGCTGCGTAGTTGTGCTAACGAGGTCAAACCAGTTCCTATTTTTAGGTAATAGGATGTAGTAGAGAACTGTGTGAAGAAATTGTAGTAAAAAATGCATTTAGATGTTGGCTCAGTGACATGTTGCGCACAGGCCTATCATTGCACAGATTCGGGCCAGCGAACGCACAAACATGCGCCACGTGCTGCGTAGTTGTGCTAACGAGGTCAAACCAGTTCCTAAGGCTAGGTAATCGGATGTAGTAAGGAACTGTGTGAAGAAATAGTGCTTATCAAGGCATTTAGACGTTGGCGCAGTGACATTCACTAATCATCTATACCGTACCAACATTAGAGCACTCTTATAGAATATAACGGAGCTCATTTTACAGTAAATATTTTCATAGAGTGTATGAATATGAGCCAATGCCAACACATAAATTTCAGTGTGTACACTAGCTGTTAACATGTATACATTTTCCACTCTTACAATATTCTTCAGAGCACAACAATAGCTATAAACATATATGTTTCACTTGCACATCAGGGAAAATTTTACTATCGAATGCAAATGTCTGAAATATCCCTAAACAGGTATATGATTCATTATTCAGCATATATAAACTAGAGCAGGTATATGATTCATCAGTCAATGCAATGTTTAGGGTCGTGTACTAATATTGCACTTTATCCAATGCCAACACACCAATCTTGGGCGAAACCTATAGCCAATGGGATGTGAAGAAATTGAGGAATGAATGGAAGGAGAAGAAGTTTCACTAGCAAGCAGTTGAGTACATATAGCAAACCCTAAATTGGGCTGTACTCACTATTGAGTACCCCACTGCAGGCTAGACAAGCATAACATTCTGACACACCCCCATAGCCAAAGTGGGGTGTAATCAGCACAACAAGCAAGCAAAACACAAGCTCAGGGTGGATCACAATGTCACCACACAATCTGAGCACAAGTACAAGAAGCAACAGTTTAAAGATCACAAATGTAAGCAAAGCTAGAGGCTATCACCGAGGGCAAGTGTGGAGGAGGAGGGACTATGAGAGGAGAGGAGGTAGTGGGCGGCAACTGAAGCTGCTGGCACACGGCGCAACTGGAGCAACTGGCACACGGGCAACTGGAGCAACTGGCACACTGGCAACTGGAGCAACTGGCACACGGGCTACTGGAGTAACTGGCTCCGCGGCTAACTCTGAGCGGCAGGAGCAACGGACTCACGGGCGACTGGAGCAACTGGCTCACGGGCGACTGGCGCAACGGGCTCACGGGCGACTGGCGCAACGGTCTCACGGGCGACTGGAGCTGCGGGCTTCACGGCGGCCACCCCCCTTCAACCTCCCCAAACTATCCCACCCCCCTTTCACACACCCCCTGCTGCACCCTAGGTTCACTCACACCCCACCCCCTAGCACCACTCCGTCGACTCCCACACACCCACCCCCCTCAGCGGCAGCTGCAGCAGTGGGAGACAGAGAAGGAGGAGGAGCAGGGGAGACCACACACCCGCCACCCCCTACTCGCCACCCCCAAACCCTAACACAGGGCAGGGCGGGATGGCGGGTAGGGAGGTTACGGGGGGGGGGGGGGGGGGGGGGGGGGGGGGGGGGGGCGACGCGCGGCCTCCCAGGACGCCAAAACAGGCGGCAGAAGGGGCGACGCTCGCCCCCCCCCCCCCCCCCAGGTCGCGCGGCCCCCTCAGGTCGCCTCGACAGGCGACGGGAAAAGAGGGGGGGGGCGGTGCATGGGTCCCCGGTGCGCCGCGACAGGCGACGGAGCATGGCCGGGGCGGGGCCGGGGCAGGGTCGGGGCAGGGCCGGGGCAGGGCCGGGGCAGGGCCTCGACAGGGCCGCGACAGGGCAGGGGCAGGGCCGCGACAGGGCTGCGGCGGGCGACGGGGCAGGGCCGCGACGGGGGGCCGCGACGTGGCGACGGGGCAGGGCCGGGCGACGGGGCAGGGCCGGGGCGAGGCCGTGACGGGGCCGCGACAGGGCCGCGACGGGGTCGTGAAGGGGCCACGAAGGGGCCACGAAGGGGCCACGAAGTGATAAGAAACGAGGAATGAAATGACTAAGTGAAAGTTGGGTACAAGAAGCAAACCCTATAAAACTGTACCCCATATGTGCTACCCCACTATAGCCTACAGTAGCTATGTCATATAAATCTGACACACCCCCATAGGCAAAGTGGGGGAGAACAAGGGGTCACAAGACCAGTCAAGCAAAGCAAAGCAAAAAACAAGCTCAGGGTGGATCACAAAGTCACCACACATTCCGAGCACAAGTTCAAGGCCACAAGGCCAGTTCACAAGCAGGAGTACACATATATTTAAAAAGGCTAGACAAACAAGAGCAGGTATATATATATGTAACAGTACAAGCAAGGTCAAGAGGTGAGCAAGTGAGGCAAGGTAGGCACAAGGCCCAACTGAGTACAGAAGCGCTGATGGTCACAAGGCGCAAGTGCCTTGGTGAAGATATCAGCAGTGTTGGCCTCAGAGGCCACGTACGCAAGACGCAGCTGACCACGCTGCTGCAGCTCACGAGCAAGAAAGTAGCGGAGAGCAATGTGCTTCGTTCTGTGCTCCAGTCGCTGCTCCCGACACAAGGCCAGCATGGCCTTGTTGTCTACGTACAGCACTGGAGGAGAACGAGGCAACTCTCCGAGGTCAGTCAGCAGGTAGGTGAGCCAGCGAAGCTCCTGTGCAGCCATGGCTCCTGCGTAGATCTCAGCCTCACAACTGGAGCCGAGAACAGAAGACGAGCGAGTAGCCCGCCACGAAACAGAGCCGGAACCAAGGCTGAAGGTGTAACCCTGTGACGACCGCTGCGTAGCCTGGTCGTCAGCCCAAGAAGCGTCTGCGTGCCCAGTAAGGACCACTGGACTCTGCCCTCCAAGCACAAGCCCCATGCCCGACGTACTGCACAAGTAGCGCAACACCCTCTTAGCTGCAGCCATGTGCTCCGGTCTGTGTCTCCCAGGAGCAACATAGCGTGCAAGAATGCTAAGAGGGTATGCAAGGTCAGGTCGTGTGCAGGTCATCAGGTACATGAGGCAGCCAACAAGCTCTGGGTACGGGCCACTCGACTCTACGGACTCATCCGAAGGCAGAGCTGAGAGCGAGTGGCGAGTAGGCAGAGGAGTGGCCTGAGGCGAGGAGTACGTGAAGCCGAAGCGCTGAAGGACCTGCTGCACCATGTGTGACTGAGTCAGGGTAATGGTGCGGCGTGCTCTGTCCCGAGTGATCTGCAAGCCAAGGTAGCTGCGCAGTTCACCCAGGTCAGTGCACGTGTGTCTCTTCTGCAGCTCGGACTTCACGTGGGCTAGTCCAGCAGTGTCAGCTGTGGCAAAGACCAAGTCGTCGACGTACACGAGGATGTAGAACGGCGGCAAAGAAGTGTCGGTGCGCAGAAACAGCGACGGGTCGGCAGTAGAGGGAGCAAACCCAAGAGCTGCAAGTGTAGTCCTCAGTGTGTCGTGCCACTCACGCGGTGCCTGGCGGAGACCGTAGACTGGCCGCCGTAGGCTCCACTGGGTGCCAGGAGGAAAAGACCCAGTGAAGCCAGGTGGGCGACGCAGCCAGATCTCCTCGTGCAGGCTGCCCTGCAAGAAAGCAGTGCTGAAGTCAAGAGAGTGTAGCTCGTAGTCACGGTGAGCAGCTACGTGCAGCAGTACCCGAAGAGTGGTCATCTTCGGGGTGGGAGAGAAGGTCTGAAAGTAGTCAACTCCCTGCCGCTGACTGAAGCCACGAGCCACGTAACGCGCCTTGAAGACAGGCGGAGAACCCGGCGGTCGCTTCACCCTGAAAATCCACATGCCACTGACGATGTTCGCCCCAGGAGGGGGAACAGCGTCAACGTAGGTGCCTGTGGACTTCCAGGAAGCCATCTCTGCGTCCATAGCTGCCTGCCATTGAGAGGAGTAGGGACCCTCTATCGCCTCCGCGTAAGAGCGCGGAGTCGGGATGTCAAGTGCATCCGGGTCTCCCTCAGGGGTAAGCAGTACGGACACGAGATGAGGTGAAGCAGCGGCCAAGCACTGGAACTCCTCCTGCCTGTCCTCAAGGACGTCCGTGCCAAGGGCACACTCACCCCCGACGGACGGAGGACAGACAGACTCAGACTCAGCAACAAGACTGGCGACGTAGTCTAGGCGACAGCGAGCAGCAAAGTCGACGAGCTCAGCAACTAGAGCAGACGCAGCAGTGGACTCAAAGGAAGGGTCAGTGACAACCGTAGCAAGGAGACGCGTGACAGTAGGACTGGCAGCGCGAAGAGAGTCCGACTCCGGGTCGGCAAGAGTAGGAAGAGAAGACTCAGGAGGAGAAGGCAAAGGGGCACGCAGAGGAGCAGTGGACGGACGCAGAGACATCCGGTGCGTGCCAGGGACAGGAGGAGGACGCTGACGCGAACCGCGACCACTAGTGCGAGCAGCACGGACAGGCGACGCAGGGCGAGACGCAGGCTCACGACGCTCAGCAAGACCTCCAGTAGGACCAGTGTAGGGAGACGGAGCAGGCAGTGGGGAGGCCGGCTGTAACTGTAACTGCGACGGGACAGGCTGTGGACACTCTAAGGGAGGAGGAGGACCAGTAGAAGGCGGGAGACCAAGAACCTGCTGAAGGAGCGGAACGAAGTACGGCCGAGGCCGCGCGGCGACTCCAGACACAGGAGGGACAGCACCAGCACCCGCAGGGGCAGCACCAGCACCAGTAGCAGCTCCAGCTCCAGAACCCCCAGCAGCACCAGTAGTACCCCCAGCAGGACCGCCTCCAGGACCGACAGCAGTAGCCTCCGCGCCAACACCCGCAGCAACTCCAGCTCCAGAAGTACCCGCAGGTCCAGCAGCTCCAGTACTCCCAGTACGAGCACCTCCGGGACCCGTGGCACCAGCTCCCTCAGAAGCAACAGAACCTCCAGTACCCGCAGCACCTCCAGCTCCAGCAGCTCCAGCAGCTCGCCTCCAGCGCCGGGCAAACCACTCACGCAGCTCCTGGGGAGAGAGTGGCTCTCGGCGAGAGGGAGCACCCGGTGAACTGCCAGGCACAGCACCACCAGGCGTAGCACCCCCAGGCTCAGCACCTCCAGGCGTAGTACCCCCAGGCTCAGCACCCCCAGACGCAGCACCCCCAGGCTCAGCACCTCCAGGCGTAGTACCCCCAGGCTCAGCACCCCCAGTCGTAGTACCCCCAGACTCAGCACCCCCAGGCTCAGCACCCCCAGGCTCAGCACCCCCAGGCGTAGCACCCACACGCTCAACACCCCCAGAGTCAGCACCCCCAGGCTCAGCACCCTCAGCAGCACCAGAGTCACCAGCAACCTCGACAGGCTCAACAGCGTCTACCTGGGACACACCTGAAGGGGCAGGACCCTGAGGGGGGAGGGGGTCTACCGGGGGGGGACCTGGTACAAGGAAGAGCGGTGGCGGGGGGAGGGACGGAGTGCGGTAGGGGAAGAGGCGGTAGTAGGGGACCGACTCGTCGAACGTGACGTCCTGGGAGGACAGAACACGGCGAGAGGTGGGGTGGTAGAACTGCCACCCTGGGGCGTCAGGGGGGAAACCCAGGAAGACGCAAGGAGCAGCACGAGGGGACAGCTTGTCCGCAGACAAGTCGCGGACAAACGCCCGAGATCCCCAGACACGGAACGCAGACGCATCGCCAACCTTCCCCGTCCACAGCAAAGCTGGGGAGGTCTCCGGCATGGAGACCCTGGGGTGAAGGTTGATCTGATGCGCTGCATACCGAACCGCAAACGGCCACAGAAAATGGGGGGCAGCCGCATGCATCATGGACGTACGGGCGACGTCCATGACCATGCCAATGCGGCGCTCAGCAATCCCATTTTGCTGTGGAGAGTCCGGAAGCGTGAAGGTCTGGCGGATGCCTCGTGCACGACAGTAGGCTCGCAGAAGGCCAGAGGAGAACTCTCCGCCTCTGTCAGAGTGCAGACGCAGAACAGGAAAGTCCGAGCCAAAGCTCCGCCTGAGCTGGAGACGAGCTGCGCGGATTCAGTCGATCAACACCTCAGTGACATCACCCTTGCTGCGCAAGGGGAAGACTGTGGTGTAACGCGAGTAGTCGTCAACCACCAGCAGGAAGTAGCGCTCGTGACCCTGTCCACGGACGCGGGCCGGGCCCCACACGTCCATGTGAAGCGTCTGCAGCGGGGCCTCTGTCGGAGGAAACTGGGAGGAGTGAGGGGTAGCCCGCTGCCGTCCCTCGACACAGGGGACGCAGGTAGGGCCTGGCCCCGGAGGAAGGGGAGGGAGGGACCGGGGAAGACCAGAGACAAGGACACGGGAGGCCATGCTCCGGAGACGAAGCAGGGAGGGGTGGCCAAGGCGGTGGTGCCAGAGGAGAGTCTCGTGAGACAGGAGGCGACACGAGCAGGGGGCAGACTCAGGACCAGACCTGGACGCTGCAGCAAACACCTGACCCGACGCAGCTACCTGACCAGACGCAGGGACTGGAGGAGACGCAGTGGTCAGTGTGTACAGGCTCGACCCTGGCCGACGTGTAAACGTGGCCAGGTGGCGGCCTGTCCGAGCGTCCGTGCAGTGGGTCACCCGCTGACTCGCAGGAGTGAACTGGTGAACCCCCGCATCCTGTAGGTCAGCACCACTCACCAAGTTCGTAGAGAACGAGGGGAGGTAGAGACCAGACAGGGTGCCAGAGGGGGCCGCCGGACACGGGAGGACAGTGGAGAAGTGAGCAAGGACAGGACCCCCAGAGGGGTCTGCCAGGGAGACCGCAACTGGCCGGCCAAGCGGCGTGAGTGTGGTGCGGTCTCGAAAGAAGGAGCGAGAAGCCCCCGAGTCAAGTGTGAAGGTGTGGGAGGCCGAAGCCGACGCAGAACCTGAGAGAGCAGACTCACCAGCACCTGAGGGAGCAGACGCACCTAGAGCAGCAGCCTCGCTAGCACCTAGAGCAGCAGCCTCACCAGTACCTAGAGCAGCAGTCTCAATGCCCGGGTCGGGCGGAAAACACCGGTAACAGTCACCCTCATCACTAATAGTCACAGTATACACGGCAGCAAGAATAGCATCAAAGTCAAGGTCAAAGACAGCTACACCCGCCCTAGACAGCTCACCCCAGCGGGGGATCTCAGTGGCCTCAGGGAACTGGTGACGCCAAGCGTCCGTGAGGCGGCCAAAGCAGCGCTGGGTGGAGTGCGCACCCCCGCACTGCTCACCCGCGCGGTCACCGGTGCGCAGGACGTAGGTGCACGGACCAGCACCCCCACCCCTCTGGCGTGCAGTGTACCACTCACGGAGCTGCTGAGGGGAGGGGACGTCACGAGTGCGCTGCTGCTGCTGCTGCTGCTGCTGCTGCTGCTGCTGCTGCTGGCGCTGACCACCACCGGAGCTGACCCTCTGCGCAGCGCCACCCCGACCAGCTCCACCTCCTCCTCCGCCACCTCCTCCACCGCCGCCACCTCCGCTCCCTCCGCCACCGCCGCTGCCTCCTGCGCCTCCACTGCCGCCACCTACACCTCCACCCCCGCCACCACTCCCACCGCCACCCCCACCTCCTCCACCACCTCCACCGCCGCCTCCACCGCCCCCGCTAGCTCCTCCAGCGCCCCTGCCCCCCTTGCCCCTGCCAGGGCGGCGTCTCCCGCTAGGGGTAGACGCTGCCCCAACCGACTCCAAACCAGCGAGGTCGGCCGCAGCAGCAGAGGCAACAGAGGGCAAAAGAGGGGAGGGGGAACACCCCTCAAAGATGGGGGTGCGAGGGTCACCACGAGAGGCTCCTACAGCGACTATGCTCTTTTCTGCTGCTAGGAGGGCCTTCTCGAGGAGGTCAACGGTGAGAGTGGTGGGACAAACCGAGAGGAAGTGGTCCCTGACTACGCGAAGGGAGTCAGGGAGACGGGTGACTATGTAGTAGAGGGTGATGTACATTGGGGGGGGGTTCTTGGCGCAGAACTCAGCAGGAAGCGCAGCGCGGTAGCGAGTGTCACTAGAGCGGAGGTGCGTAATGAGGTCAGCGACTGTGGGAAAGGCAGCAAGGTCAGGGAAGAGGTACGGTAGCATGAGGCGGCTCAGTGCAGCAGTGGCAGGGGAGGAGTAGCGTGCAACTACAGCGTCGTACAAGGTCTGAGCACTCTTGTACTGGCTAAAGTGCGCACGCTCAGAGGTAGGGAGGTGGCGACGCACAGCAAGACGTGCAGCAGCATCGCGCGTGGCCCACTGTGAGCGAACGGTGGCGTCAGCATCAGCAGCGGGGGCAGGAGAGGCACCAGAAGTGAGGTCAAAGAGGGAGAGGCCGTCTGCTCTGTCGCACTGTAAGAAAAGCTGCAGGTCATCTATCCAGACGTCAAAGTCAATGGCCCGACCCTCAGCGTCAAAAGCGAGGACACTAGGGGTAGCCATGACAGCAGTAGACTAGCAGTGCAAACAGTAGGGCGAGGGCAGTGCTGTGAGAGAGGCGCTGCTCTTACCGGACAGGGCGGTTCGGGCGGCTCGGCTGCAGGGCGGCTCGGCGGCTCGGCGGCTGGGCGGCTCGGCGGCGGGGCGGCTCGGCTGCTGGGCGGCTCGGCTGCGGACAGGGCGGCTCGGCGGCTGGGCGGCTCGGCGGCTCGGCTGCTGGGCGGCTCGGCTGCTGGGCGGCTCGGCTGCTGGGCGGCTCGGCGGCTGGGCGGCTTGGCTGCTGGGCGGCTCGGCGGGGCCGCTGAGAGGGCGGCGTCCGGGGCCGCTGGGAGGAGGCGGCGGGGCCGTAAAGGTAAGTGGCGGGGCCTCGGAGGTAGGTGGCGGGGCCGCACAGTGAGGTGGCGGGGCCGCGAAGGTAGGTGGCGGGGCCGCACAGGTAGGTGGCGGGGCCGCGGAGGTAGGTGGCGGGGCCGCACAGTGAGGTGGCGGGGCCGCGAAGGTAGGTGGCGGGGCCGCACAGGTAGGTGGCGGGGCCGCGGAGGTAGGTGGCGGGGCCGCACAGTGAGGTGGCGGGGCCGCGAAGGTAGGTGGCGGGGCCACACAGGTAGGTGGCGGGGCCGCACAGGTAGGTGGCGGGGCCGCGGAGGTAGGTGGCGGGGCCGCGGAGGTAGGTGGCGGGGCCGCGCAGTGAGGTGGCGGGGCCGCGAAGGTAGGTGGCGGGGCCGCGGAGGTAGGTGGCGATGGGCGCGACGGGCGCGACGGGCGCGACGGGCGCGACGGGCCGAAAGGGCGGCGCGACTCGGGCCGGCGCAAAACGCGCTCCGGGCAGGAAAAAAAAAATTTTCGTGGTGGTGGGCCCTAGGAATCGTTCCCACTAGGGAACCTGCTCGATACCATGATAAGAAACGAGGAATGAAATGACTAAGTGAAAGTTGGGTACAAGAAGCAAACCCTAGAAAACTGTACCCCATATGTGCTACCCCACTATAGCCTACAGTAGCTATGTCATATAAATCTGACACGAAGGGCCGCGACGGGCAGCAGGGCAGAGCGCGAAACGCGCTAAGGGCAGGGCAGAAAAAAAAAAGTTTAGCGAAGTGGTGGGCCCTAGGAAGGAACAGTCCCAGGAGGGAACCAGCTCTGATACCATGTGAAGAAATTGAGGAATGAATGGAAGGAGAAGAAGTTTCACTAGCAAGCAGTTGAGTACATATAGCAAACCCTAAATTGGGCTGTACTCACTATTGAGTACCCCACTGCAGGCTAGACAAACATAACATTCTGACATGGGACACGAAAGCCTTGTTCCAGACCTTCCTTATCAGTACCGAAGCTGTTTTGTGCCACCGAAGCTGCCACCCTAACATGCTCAACCACTCGAGTGATTTCCGAAGCTGCCAAGCTGGTTGCCCAAGAATTTGGGAGAATTCCGTAGCTGCCTTGGCCGATTTCGCTGAGACGCGACGCGTCGAAAGTAACTTTCCCCACTCAGCTCAAACTGCTACCCCAGACATACCCCCCGAAAGCATACCTTTCGGGGCCCCCCAAATTTGGGATGTTACTGGGCGCGCGCTTCTCATCGCCCCCGCCTCTTTATTTTGCGCGCGTTCTCCTAATCGCTCCTGCCTCTTTATTTCGTGCGTGCTTCCCCATACCCGTCATAATCCCCTCCATATAGGATTCCCCCCTAATAACCAACCTTTGTCCGCTCTCCCTCTCTTTCTCCCTCCATCTCTCCGTCTCCCCTCTCTTTTCTCTCCCTCCGTCCCTCCCTACCTTGCTCGTGACCTTTCTTCCTCTGTCCCCCTCTCCCTCTCCCTCTCTTCCCTCACCCCCTCCCTCTCTTTCTCCCTCTCCCTCCCTCTCTCTCTCACTCACTCTCTCTCTCTCCCTCTCTCTATCTCTCTCCCTCTCTCTCTCTCTCTCCCTCTCTCTATCTCTCTCCCTCTCTCTCTCTCTCTCTCTCTCTCTCTCTCTCTCTCTCTCTCTCTCTCTCTCTCTCTCTCTCTCTCTATCTATCTATCTCTCGCGCTTCTTCCTTCCCATCCTCTCTCTCGCTCCTTCCTTCCCACGGACAGAAGGGGAAGGACAAGGGGGAGAGGGGGGAGGACAGAAGGGGAGACACAGAGGGGGGAGGACAAAGGGGGAGAGACACAGGGGAAGGACGGAGGGGGAGGAACAGAGGGGGAGGGGCAGAGAGTGAGAGACAGAGGGTGAGAGGAACCCTCCGCCCTGCTTCCCCCCACCCCCCTCCCTGTTTCCCCCCATCCCCTTCCCTGCTTCCCCCCATCCCCCTCCCTGTTTCCCCCCATCCCCTTCCCTGCTTCCCCCCATCCCCCTCCCTGTTTCCCCCCATCCCCTTCCCTGCTTCCCCCATCCCCCTCCCTGTTTCCCCCCATCCCCTTCCCTGCTTCCCCCCATCCCCCTCCCTGTTTCCCCCCATCCCCTTCCCTGCTTCCCCCCATCCCCCTCCCTGTTTCCCCCCATCCCCTTCCTTGCTTCCCCCCATCCCCCTCCTTGTTTCCCCCCATCCCGTTCCCTGCTTCCCCCCATCCCCCTCCTTGTTTCCCCCCATCTCTCTCTCTCTCCTTGCACCCACACTCTCTATCTCCTTCCTCCCGCATTCTCACTCTCCTTCCTCCCACACACACTCTCTCTCAGTCCTCTTGCCCTCTCACTCTCCTTCCCCCCACCCTCTGCCACCTGCCCTCCCAATCCCTGCCTTTCCCTCCCTGCCCTGCCATTCCCTTCCCCATCCCTTCTCAACCCTTCCCTTCCTTTTCATGCCCTCCCCTTCCCCCTCACTCCTCGCCTTCCGCCCTCTAGTTCCCATGCATGTGCACCCATCACTGTCTCCCCATGCATGCTTTCTTCAGCGCTTGCTTGTATCCCCTTGCGGTTGTTCCCTTGCATCTCACACCACCTCCCCCATGTTTCTTCACACAGTTCTTTCTGCCTACTCCACTCCCCTAAAATTCAGTGGCGAAACAGAGGAGCAAGATTGCTAGAAAGGCATAGTGCCGTCGTAGCGGAAGCTTGATTGTAGAAAGTAGCAAGAGAAACTTTGCAACTGAAAGGACTCAGAACAATGGAATATATTGTGGCACCACACAGCAAGGTATTTATCTAAGCACCTAACCCTCCAAAGTCCACCCATCCACACCAATAATGGTGCACCAATAATGCTACCCACCAATAACTCTTACCCTCCAATAATTCTAGACCCCCAATAATTCTGGCCCTACAATAATTGCACAATTATTGTAGGACCTGGAGTCTTACAAAAGGGTACTACACTAATATCTAACAGCATATAAATTTACTTTATGATTGTATTTCCAACACTCCCCCTTGCTGTAGATTTTAGTGAGTTTGTTTGTGGAGGATAACGTGTAAATGGCGTTGATTGCGGAGGCGATAGGGTGGTGGAGTGGAATCCGGAACTGATTTTGGTCACGGCGGTAATTGCGGTGAAGACTCAGCCGTTGGGTTTCCATTGACACCGCGTTGGTCGGAAACACTGTTGCAGCAGTTACGATGTCTCCCGCACGTTCCCAATTTCCTCAGATGCACGTTTCCTTGCTCAGGTGTTTCGCTGCTGCGCTCTGATTCTCCGCCTCACAATTCTCGCGACCCTCGTTCAGGTCGAGGGTTTCTGGTTCTCGTCCCACCCTCTCGAACTTCTGTGCACTGGTCGCTCCCTTGTCAGGCTCTTGGTTCAGTTTGTCGCCATGCACACCTCCCGTTTCTCCCACACCCTTCTCCAGCAGGGGTCAAGTCATTTCGCCATTTCCGATTGCCACTTGTCTCGTTTAGTGCAGGAGCTTCCAGATCGATAGTTTCCTAGCCATGGCTGCTGCCACCGCTGACGATGTCCACGGTCAGCGCGATTCCCAGCAGCAGAGCAGATTGCCTCCCTTCGTCTTAGGATAGCTGCTGCTGGCGAATATCTTCATGGCGCACGGCTTCTTTCTGGTCATGTGACCTAGGACGCGCTGCTTTTTCCGCCTTCCAGTGCTGACCCGATTTCCTTTGCTGTCGCGCGACTGCTGCTTTAGTCGTGACGATTTTCTGGTGTGCGTTGTGCTGCGCCATGGCGCGATGTCCTTCAGCTGTAGCTAGCGCGCATCACTAGCACTCGCCATGTCATGGCTGGCGCTCGGTGACAGCAGCGCACGTGGCGACCTGCAGCGCCAGATGTGCGTTTCCTGCGGTTGCGGCCAGATCCGCGACTGCTGCTTCGGTCGCGCGGCTGCCGTGACCTCCTCGCTTGACAACCTGCGCGCTGCAGCTCCTTGCGCGCGACTGCTGTTCATGGCGCCCGTGGCGATCGGCAGCAGCGGCTGGCGCACGACTGCAGCAGCATGCGCGCCGCTGCATTACATCGCATGTGGCGGCTTCTGCTGGTGCGCGCCCTCCCCTTGCCATTTCGGGCGACCTTGTGCTAGTGACGAGGTGAGTAGCCCTTCTCCGTGTAACTACCACTGCTTGCACCTTGACCTCACTCATGTGTGTTTCTTGCAATTGATGTACTGCAGCACTGACCGTGCTAAGTCACTTGTTACTGCTCCCACATTCTCTTGTGATTTTCCTTGCCCCCGCCCATACCAGCTAGCGAGCGTGAGCGGCTGCAGCCGGCATCGGCACCTGGCGCTCTGGCGCGCACGTCTGCAGCTCCTGGTGGCGCACGGCTGCTGCTCCTGGCGGCCCACTGCTGCTACTTCTGGCGGCCCACTACTGCTACTCCTGGCGCACGGCTTTCTCCTTCCTACCGAGGTGAGAATGCTTCATCGAACCTGACTGTTTCACCCATGTTACCCGTTGTACCCTGTGATGTTACCCTGTGCTGCCCCCCTTGACCTTGTGTTGCTCCATGTTGCCCTGTGCCACTCCCCCTATACCAGGTGGCGGACGGAAGCAGCTGCAACTGGTACACAAGCACCTGGCGGCTGCCCCTGCACCTGGCGGCTGCTCCTGCACCTGGCGGCTGCTTCTGCAAACTTCTGCCAGCACCACCTGACTGGCGGCAGTAGCATCACCGGTCGCTTGCAGCAGCTCCCCCTGACGCCCTGCAGCACCTGAAGCCCTGCAGCACCGGGCCTGCAGCAGTTCTCCCTGATTCCCTGGCCGCTTGCATTGGTGCAGCTCTAGCACTGGGTGGCAGCGGTATCAGCAGCACCTGTGTCACCTTGGTGAGCAGTCCCAGCAGCGTCTGACTCCAGCTGTCTTCCCTTGTATTTAGTAGGACTTTGTCAGCAGTTTCTTGTGATTTCCTCTGTCTGCTTGCCTCATGCTGACTTATGCTGACTTGTTTCTTCCCCCCTTGAAACCAGCAGGCATATGAAGTCTTCAGGAACGGCCGTTGCAGTTGGCGAGTGGTTGTGACCGACCAGCAGCGACTGTCCAACAGAATTTGATGGCTGCTCTTGTCACTGATTGCAGTAGGTCTTCTCTTGATGCATATGTGCTGACTCTTGTAATGGCGAAAATGAAAGATGGTTGTGCGATCAGATCCCGAATGGTTGCACCCCAAAATACGCCACACCCCACTCCCCCTCTCACTCGTGTGTTGGTAGCCATGCACATGCGTGAGCACGCACACAGCACCAAACACATGAGTGAGATGTGTGAAGTTACGTGATTGTTGTCCACCACCCCTTGAGAGGCCCGGACATGAGCGTGCAGCTCTAGCGGCTTCAATGTGAGGACTGGGTGCAGACGGGGCTCCATGTGGAAGTGGTTGGAGACCGCACAAGAGGCTGCAAGTGAGATGTTGCTTTGCTGTGAGGGGCTTGGTGAGATAATCCGCAGCCTGCTGAGCTGTCGGGCAGTACTCCGGCCGCACAACTCCATCACGAACGGCCTTCCGCGTCCAATGGTAACGGACGTCCATGTGCTTGGTGCGTTGACTCATCTGCTCCCCGGTTCCAAGTGCAATTGCGCTTTGGTTATCCACAAAGATGACAGTAGGTTCTTGCTGTCGAAAACCGAGGTCTTCACACAAGCGGCGAAGGTATGTACTTTCCCTTGCCCCTTCGAACAGTGCAATGTATTCTGCTTCAGCTGTAGATGTTGCAATGACAGTTTGCCGTTTAGTCCTCCAACTGACGGCAGCTCCTCCCAAGGTAAATGCGTAGCCTCCAACGGAGTGACGCCCTGTTTCGTTCGCATAATCCGAGTCTGTGTATCCGCGGAGCACCAAGTCCTCTCCTCCATAGACCAGCCCGATGTCCGCAGTGTTCTGTAAGTAGTTGAACACCCTGTGGATTCCAAGCACTGTTGTTGCTGTTGGTTTGCTTGCTTGGTTGGCCAGTACATGCGCTGCATAGGTGATGTCCGGCCTCCCTGCTGTTGAAATGTACAGCAATGTCCCAACTTGTTTCAGCACTAATTGACCATCAATCTCGTCCGGTGGTTCTCCTTGTGGTCCAGGTTCCTTGGTGATCGGTGTCCGAACTCCGGAACGGCTGCTCTCCATCCCGAAGGTCGCCAAAGCCTGTGAGATGTACTTTGTGAGTCCGAGCGAGATCGAGCCGTTGTCAATAGCAACGTTGAGCCCCAAAAACTGCGTCATGGTCTTGCTGATGGTCACGGTAAAGTGCTGCTTCAAGTGTTGAATCACAGCTTCAATCCCTTTGTCGTCATGGGACTGGATGAGGATGTCGTCAACGTAAGTAAGCAGCCATACCTTGTCTTTGCCTTCTCTCTTCCATAGGAATAGTGATGGGTCAGATTCGGACTGCACCATGTCTAGCTCCAACAGGACACCCCGTAAGTGTTGATGCCACAAGCGTGGTGCATGTTTCGGTCCGTATACACTGCGCTTGAGTTTCCAGACCTTGTCTCCTTCACGCCGAGGTTCAGGAGGTCGCACGTACACATCTCTGTCGATTGGTGCATAAAGGAACGCGTTGGAAATGTCAAGTTGCACCACCTTCCGTTTCGTGGCCGATGCACCAGCACAAACATGCGCGAGGTAGGTCCTTGGCTGACTGGGGCGTATGTTTCGTCGTATGTTCCCCAAGTCTGTCCGCATCCCTTCACCACCCAGCGTGCCTTGAATCGATTCGGCTCCCCGTGCTCGTCTCGTTTCACCCTCAACACGACTTCTTCTGTCAATACTGACACTCCTTTTGGTACGTCAGCTCTGTCCACGACTTTATATGCTTCCAGCTCGTCGAATTTTGCCAACTCTGCATCCACCGCAGCTTGCCAAAGAGGTGCATACTGATCTGCTGTCATCTCTTTGAGCGTTTTGGGCTCCTTGTATGTCAAGTCCACCATGGGGACGCCGGTTGCTGCACATCCTAGCACGTGTTGCTGCAAGTTGGGATGTTTGTTGAACGCTCGTGTTGCCTGTCGTTTCCCAAACAGCACGTCCAGTCCTGTCATGGTGTCCGTCACTTGTCCTTCTCCTCCGAGCACAGTCACAGTTGGGTTGAAGTGAACCCGCCGTGGAGTTGCGTCATGAACTGCCAGCTCGATCCCATCAGGTGGGTAGGCAAAGTCATAGATATGACTTGCCTCATTCTCCATTTCGTTGCTTTCAGCACCTTCAGGAACAGAGACGCCAGCTGGAGGTAAGTCACTTGCTGCACCCCCTTCTCCCTTATTGGTTGCGTCGTCAATGGGTGCATCCTCTTGATTTGCGACAGCTTCCTGTCCTCGTGTGGTTGATGTTTTCGTGGACGACGTAGGCGATGGCGAGGATGCGGGAAATGAGTCCAACTCGGACCCAAAGCCTTCTCCCCCGGAAGTCCAGCCGTCGATGTGAGGTGAGACTTCCTCCTTGTAGCGGTGGCGTTCGAGTACCGATTCAGTGTCCGGAATCATGAGGTCATCAAAGAAGCGAGCTGAGCGTGTGTTCGTGTCAACATCGCTTGCCAAGTCCCGCACGATCCATGCCCTCCGAGCATTGGAGAGTCCAAGGAACATCCCAACCCTTCCTCTTTGCTCGAACTTCCCAAAGCTACCTTGGGGAGGGAGGTAGTAGCAGAGGCAGCCAAAGGTCTTTGCCATTGAAACATCTGTCGCCTTTCCTGTCATCATGAAGTACGGTGAGTGTGCTGATGGGTTGCTGCTGCAACTGATGCGGTTGTGTAACCAGGCTGCATACTCCAGTGCATAAGGCCAGAACTTAGAAGAAAGGCTGGCCCCAGTAGTCATTGCACGCACTCGGTCCATGAGTGTGCGGTTAACCCGTTCAGCGACTCCATTCTGCTGCGGCGTGTGTGGTAAGGACGTTTGGTGATTAATACCGTGAGAACTCAGGTAATCCGTGAATGCGTTTGATGTATACTCCCCCCCGTTGTCCGTGCGCAAGGCAGCCAGCGGCGTCTTGGGCAGCTTGGTCTTCATCTCACAGTGCCAAGCCGAGAAAACTGCAGTCATGTCGGACCGGCGAGCCAACGGCGCCACCCACAGGTAGTTGGTGTAGTCGTCCTTAAATGTCAGCACATAGCGAAGTGAAGGGTGAGCATCACCCAGGTCCATGATGTCGCTATGCACGAGCTCCAAAGGTCGAGTTGTGACATTGGTACTTCCTGTGGGAAAGGGGGCCTTGCTCATCTTCTCTCGAAGACATGAGTCACATGGGGGTTTGAGAGGGTTAGTCTTGTCGGATATGGTGAGTCCTTCAACATCATCATTTCGAAATGTTGCATCCATGGATTTGTATGATGGGTGACCCAAGCGCTTGTGGGCCATGCGGTATGTGATGGATGCATGCGCTGAAAGTGGATTCAGCCCTTCATAACCATGATCATGCAATGCGTCTTCCTCATGGTAATGGTCAGATCCATGGGCAGATGCAAGTGCAGGCTCATACTGCACCATGAGCACACCATGCATGATCATTCCAACCCCAACGACCACATGCTCATCTTCAGCCGCCATAGTAATCTCCGTGCGTCCGTCATTACGAGTGCGAATCCGAGCTCCTTTCGTGTGCAGCTGGCAATAGGAGAGTAGGTTGGACTTCAAGCCAGGTACGTAGAGCACATCCGTGTAGCGCAGTATTGTTCCATCGGGTGCCGTTGCTCGGATTGTTCCCGCCATCGAGCTCAACAGGTGGCTCCCGTCAGCAAGCTCCACGTAAACAGGTTCGTCCAGCTCCTCTAGACCCTCAAACCAATCCTTTTCTGAAGTCATGTGTTGGCTGCATCCGCTGTCCAGCAACCACAACGACCCTCCGGCTGTTGGTAACATTGCTGGTGACGACCGAATCGTTGCAACGCATGTAACGGTGTGTTTGTTGTCTCCCCCGGCTGCCCCTTGCTGTTTTGACGCTTGGTTGTCACGTTTGGGGCTTTCACTCCTTCGAGGCGAGGACGAACGGCTATTCCAGGTGCGCTGGTTTGTCCTCCCTCTGTTTTGTGGTTCCCACCCTGGTGGTGACCAACCCGGGGGCGCCTTAGGACATTTGTAGAATGGGTGGCCAGATTCCTTGCAGTACCAACACACAAGGTTGGAGCGTCCTCTCCTTCCTTCGTTGGCCTTGAGTTTCTCCCCAACCGCATTCTGGTTGCCCTTTGTCTTGGTCCTCTCCTTTGCTGGTGAAGTATCTCCACGTGCTTGGCCAGCCATGCGCGGAGGACGCTTGTCACGGTTGGTCTTGCTAATGAGGACTTGGTAGCGTTGTTCCTGAATCATCATTCGCTATAGTGTGTAGCTGTCCGAGATGCCGTGTAGCATTGCCGAATGCCTCAGCTCCTCCCAATGCGGCGGCAGCCCGGTAATCAGATTTAAAGTGAACGAATCTTCATCCACCATCTTTCCCGCCATTGCCAGCTTGTCTCAAATTGCAGTTGCTCGGTTGATGTATTCCTCCACTCTTTCTTGGCTCCCCATCTTCAGGTTGTCCAATTGCCTCTGGAGAGACGCCTTTGCCACCGAATCCTTCGCCTGGTAAGTCTCCATCAGATACTCCCATGCTTCGAATGCCGGACTGTATGACTCTTGGAATACGTCCAGTTGCAGCTGAATCGTTGCGCTCACGCTATGTAGCAGCACCCAAAAAGCCAGCGTAGCCCGTTGTGAGTAATCTGCTTGCAGAACTTCCAACCGTTCCATTGCATCTCGCATTTCTCCATTCGCCATTGTAACCGGGTATTGAAGTGTCACGAAAAACTCCCACAGATTTGTCACGAGTGCGTTCATGCGAAACCGAAGAGCCCATTCTCGGAAGTTAGTCCCGTCGAACGGGGTTGTTGTGAACGCTTTGTCCACTGCTGCTCCCACCATCTTGCGTGACAACCTGTCCTTGTCTTCTTCCGTGTACTCGCGTGGAGATGGGTCGAAGAGCGTAGGCACGTTAGATGGTCGAGATAGTTGTATCGTGCGTTGTGTGCCTTCACGTTCCACCACTTCCACTTGATCACGTCGCATAACACCACTTGATTGCATCCCGTGCCCCATGCGCCCCATGCTTCCTGCAGGTACAGCTTCCATTTGAGACCGTGGCGCACAAGGAGGTACGGCATTATTGCCAAAAAGGTGAGATCTGCCCATCACGGGAACTCCAATGGGGTGGGAGTTAGTAGCAAGACGTCGCAGTGGGGGAGCACCAATAATGTAGGATTCGAATCCCACACCTTCCATGCCCACATGACTGCTTCGACCACTCTCTTCACCAATCTGTCCTCTCATGTTTCTTCCCACGCCGATCTCATCACCATGCTCCATCACATTTGTTCCACTCCCGTACGCATCATCCCTCCCCGTTGCTTCCTTTTGCATGATTGATTGAGGTTCGGGGTGGGAGCTCCTCTCTCTTTGGAAAGATGCATCCCTCCCTTGGGATGACTCTCCTCCTTGGGGTAGGCTTCCCTCTCCTTCATCTTCAACCCCTGCATCCACATTTGAAGCATGGGTTTGGTTAGTACGCGGAGTGCTTGCATGTGACTGTTCACGGGTGGATGGATCTTGTGCTTGACTTGGCATGTTGAACTTGACTCTTAATTATGCTTGAAGTGTCGGTGGTGCCCTTGCGATCATGTTCTCCAGGTGCTCATGTTGAGCCATAATGGCCTCTTCAAACGCCGCGTATCATGCGTCAACTTCCTCATCAAACCGTGCCATGCCGTTGATCCAGAAAGTTGCTCGTACCTATGCTGACTTGCTAATATCCTTGTCAAACGTTCTTGATGATAAGTGCCTGACCGAATTTCGGCAGCATGCCCCCTAAAGTAGCTCTGATACCATGCTAGAAAGGCATAGTGCCGTCGTAGCGGAAGCTTGATTGTAGAAAGTAGCAAGAGAAACTTTGCAACTGAAAGGACTCGGAACAATGGAATAGATTGTGGCACCACACAGCAAGGTATTTATCCAAGCACCTAACCCTCCAAAGTCCACCTATCCACACCAATAATGGTGCACCAATAATGCTACCCACTAATAACTCTTACCCTCCAATAATTCTAGACCCCCAATAATTCTGGCCCTACAATAATTGCACAATTATTGTAGGACCTGGAGTCTTACAAAAGGGTACTACACTAATATCTAACAGCATATAAATTTACTTTATGATTGTATTTCCAACAAAGATGAGGCACAGCTAGTCGATGATTTACACCATACCACCGCCTGTTTCTTGTGTGTTGTATGCAAGCATGATATGAGAATACTGTTGGAGATATCCATGCCAAAGGCACAATATGTACTTTTGTTTCTGCAGTGCAATATAATCTTCCAAAATGCATAGACGCTATTGATTGTACCTTTCTCAAGGCCTTGAAAAAAACATGAGGGGAACTGGTTTCTCTTCGAGCATGGCATGGGATGATGGGCTGAGGCGAGTTGCAATATCAGAAAAATCTTCAGTGTAGTCACTGCAATAGCGAGGAAGAGGGAGACAACACGAGGGTTTGGGAGGGGCAGCAGCGGGGGAAATGAGGGGAGGTGGGGGGGGGAATGAGGGGAAGCAGGGGGGGGAATGAGGGGAAGCAGGAGGGGAAACGAGGGGAAACAGATTGGGAAGTCCAGGGAAGCAGAGGGGGGAATTGAGGAGAAGCAGGGGTAGAAATGAGGGGAAGCAGCGGGGGAAATGAGGGGAAGCAGGTACAAACAGGGAAAGCAGGGAGGGAAATAATGAGAAGCAGGGAAGGAAATGAGGGGCAGCAGTGGCGGAAATGAGGGGAAGCAGGTACAAACAGGGAAAGCAGGGAGGGAAATGATGAGGAGCAGGGAGGGAAATGAGGGGCAGCAGCGGGGGAAATGAGGGGAAGCAGGTACAAACAGGGAAAGCAGGGAGGGAAATGATGAGGAGCAGGGAGGGAAATGAGGGGCAGCAGCGGGGGAAATGAGGGGAGGTGGGGGGCGGAATGAGGGGAAGCAGGGGGGGAAATGAGGGGAACCAGGAGGGTACAAACAGGGAAAGTGGGGAGGGAAATGAGGTGAAGCAGGGAGGGAAATGAGTGGCAGCAGCGGGGGAAATGAGGGGAAGCAGGGGGGAAAATGAGGGGAAGAAAAGGGGTAAAGTAAATGAGGGGAAGCAAGGGAGGAAAGGCGGGACAGAGAGGTAAGGGGGGAGTGCGGAAGAGAGGAAGGGTGCAAGTGAGGAGATTGGACGAGGGAGGGAACAAGGGGCTACAAGGGAGGGAAAAGGGGGCTAGCATGGGAGAAGCAAGGGGCTAGGGGGGGGGGGGTAAACGAGGGGATAGGAGAGGGGAAGAGGAGGAGGAGATAGGAAGAGGGGGTGGAGGAGAAAAGGGGAGAGAAGGATTCCGGGGGATAGGGAAGATGGGGGAGGGAGGGGAGGAGATTGGACGAGGGAGGAGAGGGGAGGGAGGAGAGGAACAGCGGCAAGCAGCTGGGGAAAATGAAGGAGAGGAGAGGGAGAAAGGAGGGGAAGCAGGGGGGGAAAGGAGGGGAAGCAAGGGGGGAACGGAGGGGGAGCAGGGGGGGAAAGGAGGGGAAGGAAGGGGGGGAAAGGACGGCAAGCAAGGGGGGAAAGGAGAGGGAGCAGGGAGGGAAAAGAGGGAGCAGGGAGGGAAAGGAGGGGACGCAAGGGGGCAAAGGAGGGGAAGCAGGGAATTAAAGGAGGGGAAGCAGGGAATTAAAGGAGGGGAAGCAAGGGGGGAAAGGAGGAGAAGGAAGGGGGGAAAGGAGGAGAAGGAAGGGGGGAAAGGAGGGCAATCAGGGGAGGAAAGGAGGGGAAGCAGGAGTGGAAAGGAGGGGAAGCAGGGGGGAAAAGGAGGGGAAGCAAGGGAGGAAAGGAGGCGAAGGAAGGGGGGAAAGGAGGGGAATCAGGGAATTCGCGCCTCATCTCTTTCCTCGTCATCCCCTTCCGCGCCTCATCCCCTTCCGCGCCTCATCCCCTTCCGCGCGTCATCCCTTCCCGTGCCTCATCCCCTTCCGCGCGATTTCCCCTTCCGCGCGTTATCCCCTTCCGTGCGTTATTCCGCTATATCCGTGAGCAGCGCACGCCTGCGCGATGAGGAGCGGCAGCGCGCCAATGCGCCTGCCGCAGATCACGTCACAAGCGGAGCATCTCTCCTGTCGCACGCCAAGCCCCCGATTTTCTTTCCCCCCTTTTCCCCCTCCACCCCCAGTATCTGCTCCTCTCCCCCGCCGTCCGGTGTTGCGTCTGCCGCAAGTTGCGCCAGCGGACAGCTCTCCCATCGCGCAATCAGAACCGATTTCTCCCGCCCACGCAATTTTTCTTCCGCCTCTCCCCTCCCTCTCCGCCTTCCGCAGTCTTCGTGTCGAGTCATCGCAGTACTCCCATATCGCGCTGTTTCGCCCTCTTATTAACACTCCTTCCATCGACCCCACATGTACAAGTTCTGGCACGTCACCTATGTTTGAACTCTCTGTTGTGGTTAGCTACTGCGGTTATTTCACACGTGAAGTGGTTAGCTTGTTCGATCGTGGTGTTTCCTTCTGGGGTGGTTGGTGCTTTCTGTTTTTGGGTTGCGTAGCAACCCCTTTACATTTGGTAGCACCTTTTTCGGTCGACTCGAATGAACAGTGCACATTTTTGTCATTTTCCCAACGTCTGAAGCACTCGCTTTAACGTTTTGAGAACGTGTGCTTCAAATGTGTGGAGATGACAACACTGCTACACAAGAGTCTCCCAAAAAAGGTGAAACCAAATGAGACCAATTATTCCATAATCGTCGATAAATACGGCGAATGGAAACAATTGGTAGCCTCTCCATATTTTACGGTACATCACACAATTGACGATACAACAAATTCGACGTGGATGCAAATTGCGGTACCGTATTTGCATCTACCGTATCGAACATGTGCAAAAACGACAACACTCAACAACAGCAAATGTCATAAAGTGAATGGCAAAATGCATCAGTGCTACAATAGCGATGGATCCGGTATGCTAAGGCGAGCAACGCTGCCCCAACAACGATCCCCACCTCAATTGCAGACCTGACACACTTTAACATGACACCTTACAACAAACACGAACAAGCACATGCGACATTGTACTGGTACAACGACGACAACGGAGTGTCTTGGGGAGAATGCTAGAATGCATCGATGATGCAACAAAGGTTGGTCTGGCACGCTAAGGCTATTGCCCCATCGGCGATCACAACCTGAGTTGCATACACGAGGCACTTCAGCACACGCCTTGAGACAGACACAAAACGATACAAACAACAAGACTGCACATACATATCTCACACAGGCTCACACACTCACATACACACTGACACGCACGCAAACAAGCACAGATACATACGGATAGTCAACACCCAACCATCATGAAATTCAGCTATTAATAAATAATCACTAGCCAATCACCCCTTACCCTCCCTACACCCCTGCCTCCCCCCCTCCCTCCCTCCCTCCCTCCCTACCTCCCTCCCTCCCTCCCTCCATCCCTCCCTCCCTCATCTCCCTCCCACCCCCTCCTTCATCTCCCTTCTCTGCCAAACAAAATCAACGAATGCAGCTCACGCGCCCTGCACAGAGCAAAAACAGATAATGCAAAGCACGCGCCCTGCACAAGAAAAAGGCAAAAACAAAGAATGTTCACACACTGTACAAACAAATCAATAAAACGCATAATGCTTCGAGGAGGCCAAGCAGGAAACTTGACAAGCAGTGGAAAGTTTGACAACTCACAGAGGTAAAATGGTGTGGCACCACAGTACTACGCCAACATGATGCAATACATTGCAGCCACCCTCACGTTCAACTTCACAATCACGCTCGCACTCACTCAATCTTGCACCCACTCACACACAGACACACAAAGACTCTCAACTTTCTTAGACACTCTCTCAGAAACACACAAACCTACACGCTCTCTCACGCGCTCTCTCACACGCACTCTCTCGCACACTCTCACGCGCACTTTCACGCGCACTCTCACGCGCTCTCTCACGCGCTCCCTCACGCGCTCCCTCACGCGCTCTCTCACGCGCACTCTCACGCGCACTCTCGCGGGCACTCCCACGCGCACTCTCACGCGCACTCTCACGCCCTCTCTCACTCGCTCCCTCATGCGTCACTCGCGCGCTCTATCACGCGCTCACTCACGCGCACTCTCACGCGCTCACTCACGCGCACTCTCACGCGCTCTCTCACGCGCTTCCTCACCTGCCCTCTCACGCGGCCTCTCACGCGCACTCTCACGCGCACACGCACTGTCACGCGCTCTCTCACGGGCACTCTCACGCGCACTCTCACGCGCTCTCTCACACACTATCTCACGCGCGCACTCTTACACACTCTCTCACACGCACTCTCACGCGCACTCTCTCGCGCACTCTCACGCGCTCCCTCACGCGCTCGCTCACGCGCGCTCTCACGCGCACACTCACGCGCTCTCTCACGTGCACTCTCACGCGCGCACTCTCCCGCGTACTCTCACGCGCTCTCTCACGCGCACTCTCACACGCTCCCTCACGCGCGCTCTCACACGCGCTCTCACGCACTCTCACGCGCTCTATCACGAGCGCACTCTCACGCGAACTCTCACGCTCTCCCTCACGCGCTCTCTCACGCGCGCACTCTCACGCTCTCCCTCACGCGCTCTATCACGAGCGCACCCTCACGCGAACTCTCACGGGCACTCTCACGCTCTCCCTCACGCGCTCTCTCACGCGCGCACTCTCACGCGAACTCTCACGCGCACTCTCACGCTCTCCCTCACGCGCTCTCTCACGCGCGCACTCTCACGCGAACTCTCACGCGCACTCTCACGCTCTCCCTCACGCGCGCACTCTCACGCGAACTCTCACGCGCACTCTCACGCTCTCCCTCACGCGCTCTCTCACGCGCGCACTCTCACGCGAACTCTCACGCGCACTCTCACGCTCTCCCTCACGCGCTCTCTCACGTGCGCACTCTCACGCGCACTAACACGCGCACTTTCACGCGCTCTCTCACATGGCCTCTCACGCGGCCTCCTGGCGCCAGAGCGCTAATCGCCAGCGCGTAAGGCGCCAAGACGCAAGGCACCAGCGCACTAGGCGTCAGCGCGCAAGGCGCCAGCGCGCAAGGCGCCAGCGCGCTAGGCGCCAGCACGTTAGGCGCCAGCGCGCAAGGCGCCAGCGCGCAAGGCGCCAGCGCGCAAGGCGCCAGCGCGCACGGCGCCAGCGCGCAAGGCGCCAGCGCGCAAACAGCCAGTGCGCTAAGCGCCAGCGCGTTGGGCGCCAGCGCTAAGCGCCAGCGAGTTAGGCGCCAACGCTATACGCGCCAGCGTGCTAGTTCCCGTGCAAACTCTCTTACTCGCTCTCCCTCTGTCCCTCTCTTCAAATGGTATTGCAATGCAAAAGGAGATCTCGACAGGCAGAGAACTTGAGAATGTACGAAAGTAAATTATTTTTTCAGAGAGGAGGAGGAGAAATGGACCGGGAAAGGACAACGCACCTGAGAATCATGGTGCCTCAGAGGTCGATTCGCGCTCGCCCACCAGCTCGCGCTCCTGCAGCTACTGTCAGCGGCGACGGCGGGATGAGCGGGGGAGGCGACGGTGGGATGGGAGGGGGGGGGGGGGGGGGGGGGGGGGGGGGCGACGGCAGGCTAAGAGGGATACGACAGCAGGCTATGAGGGAGGCGATGGCGGGAAAGGAGGGAGAAGGTGGGGTGGCAGAAGGAGGCAACGGCGGTGTGAGAGGGAGAGGCGATGGCGAGAAAACAAACAGGATATCGTGGTGGTTGGCTAGATGGGTGGTGGTTGTGAGAGGCAAGGAGGGAGGTGAAGGTTGGGGTTTGTGTCAAACACTATACATGTTCATATTGTGTAGGCTATAGTGGGTTTAGCCTTAGGGGGTACAACATTGCTAGGGTTTCCTACTTGTATCACCCTGCTGCCTAGTTTCACACATTCTCGTTCAGTTCTACATTCTAACAGTTTGTTGCAACAAGGTGCAACAAATTGAAGCTGCTTGGAGCCGAACAAAACCTGGAAGTTGGGGCAACTGCCAAAAAAGTCATCGGTAAAAGAGGCATGAAAAAATTCTATATTGAGTCTAAAACAAACACTAGGGGTCTAATTGCAAACCAGTCAAAATTTGGGCACCGGGTAAAAAAAACAAAAATCATACATCTAGATTTGGAAGCTAGTGTCACGTGAAATAGACGCATACTCCCTACCCCCTATTTCGAAGGTACCCTGTACGTTTTCTGGCTCGATGTGACGGACACCCAAAGATTGACGAGGGTAGTTATCGAGTCTAGCACTTAATTTTCCGAGTGAGAAGTAGGGGTCGATGGCTGCCCTTGGAACACGAGAAGGTTGCGAGACCCCCTCCTCCGATAGTCTACAATCGTTGCTTGCTACCCTACTTAAACGTTTAACCGAGAGTATTTACCCCAGGGTGTGCGCTTAAGGGGTGTGAAATTATCGAGAATAGGGTGTAATGCCGTCACATATCCATCCAAGCATTTGAGTCAACTTCAAAACATCTCATTGTAAGAACCTGATTCAGCAATACATGATAAGTTACTTACAAGCATCAGTGCTGGAATAATATACATTGTTTCTGAATCGTTACATATTGCTAATTCGGAAAAAACAAACAAGAAAAATAACAGAACTTGATCCCATAATACTAGCAAACAGTAATTTTGTATTGATAAGTAGGAAGTAATTGGGTGTATCCATTGGAATAAATACTACGTATTACATGTATCTCGTCAAAATATGAAAACTAAAAGCGTACGTAACTACGCAACCCTTCCGACGTTCACGTCGAATCTTGTCGTTTTTGCTGGAAGCTGGATTGTGCGAGGACATTCTCCCCTACTTGATCCTGATTGGCTGGCCAACAACCCTAGCGACACTCATTCCAGTCGCAGCTCTTTGCTTTGCAAAGCTGCACAGTATCGTTCACCATTACGTCACGTTTGGCGAGACTCCTTTCCCCTTCGTCAACCCATCTTTTTCTCGCTACACTGACTTTGCCGAAATTCTTGTTTTCAAGGTTTCGCCAACACCATTTCAAACCCACATAACTTGATATTTTACCATGCTGACCTCGGGCTTTAACCATCTGTTGCTGTCACTAGCCAATCCAGCTGCGCATACAGCTAGCTCCCGCCGCTATAGTCGCAAAACCAGCACTCGTGCTTGATTCTGATGCAGCGACTTTTGACATCGTCATTCTCTGACTTTGACTTCCCTAATTTGTCCTCTTTTTATCTACGCGAATCTACCGCCCGCGCCTAGATCCGTTGCAAAACTTGGACTCTTGGTCGCTTGCCTCAATAGAAAGCACAGTGCTGGTCAGCGGGATGGAGGGGCGCGCGGGTGTGCTGCCGCTGCTGCCGCTGTTGAGTTGCTCAACGGGGACCTGAATCTGGCATGCACTGATTTGTCCGACGTTCAATGATTAATGATTCGTTTCTTGATTCGCTGTAAGTAGTGTACTGGCCTTCGATTTGAGCTGCCATCAACTGACGGGACGGGAGGCGGGTTAAACCGCCCGCATATCATTCGAGCCATGCCGCACGCTGCCTCAAGCCGAAGCTGTGTGTTTGGCATGGCGGCGGCACCGAACCGAAGGGCATCACGCCCATCAATGCCAGCCCCTCGATATTTCCGAACCCCAGTTCCTCCCGTTGGCTTTTCCGCGACTTCCCCCCCACCCTGTTCCACCTCCTCTCCCCTACTCCTCCGAGGAGTCCCCGGGCCTCCTTCCCCTTCTCCCTTTCGCCAGAGTCGTTTTTTGTGGTGTAGAGCAGAATTTGTTACTGTGGAGAGAAAGAAGAGAGGAGGATTCCTGGCATGCTTCGTCGCTTTATGGCTTCGCGCCTCGACAGCATCGAGAAGCAATGTACCCATTGGAGTGCGCGGCAGTACCCTGTATTGCCGCCCCGGCCGCCCTAGTCCCACCCGTGACCCACTCCGGTTTCGATTGACGAAGTCTGACTTCGCTTTACGTCTGAGGTGGCATGCCCGCTGGGGTTAGTGACGCGTTAGTGAATCCCCGCGGCAGCATGTCCTCTATAGCGTACAACTCCCTCCAGCCAATCCTCCTCCTCACCTCAAACTCATACCGCGTACAGACACACACACGCACTCAGAAACAGATTTCGTCATACAGTATGAGACCCTTATCTGGTGCATGTACTAGAAAAGGGTCTCATCTCATACTCCATTCTCGCTTTCGATCTCCCTCCTCTTTCTCCCCCAATTATCGCTCCTGACCTTGAGATCTTCGGCGTTTGGCAAGAAATTTGTGAGATCCGGTAATACTGTAGAACTGTAGTGTAGTTGAATTTGGTCGAGCAGCTGCCGCGTGCTCGTGTTACGTACACGGTCTTGTCGACAAGTTGCCTCATCAGGCTGATGATGAACCACTAGCCAGGCAGGCGGCTGGCGTAAGAACGAATCATCATCATGACGTGCCACGCCACTGTGGGCATGGCGGGCTTATTGTTTTGCTACACCGGGATCATGTCCGGCGAGCATCGCGAGTAGCATTGCCAGTCAACCACTGTATTGAGCATCGCGGGTAGCATTGCCAGTCAACCACTGTATCGCGGGTAGCTGGCTCACAAGGGCTGACTGTCTGGCTGATTTATGGGTTTCTTGAAGCGAGCAAACACGATATTCTCAGGACTCCTGAGCCTTTCTGTCTGACCACGGATTACTATGAATACAGCCGCTCCCTTCTTGTTGATGTAGAACGCGGTTTCTGTCTAATCACTGCTCTATTCGTCAAGGCCGGGCGCTCCGCGTGTGAGAATACGTGACGGGGCAGCACTCAGCTTGCTGCTCGTCAAACTCTTCCAGATTCAGCTTCTGCGAGAGGCTAGGAGGACGTGTACCATGCGGTTTCTGTTTGATTGGCTGTCTAGCCCCGCGGTTTGAGAATACTTGACGAGGCAGCAGCTACTTGCTAACTTGACTTGCCGCTGCGGTTTGACTCTGCAAGAAGCCAGGAGTAGAACCACGCGGTTTCTGCTCGATCAGGCGCCGCGTTTCCGCCACTTCTCTACGTAAGTCGGAGCTACTGCTACTACCGCCTCTTTCCCCTCCAGAGGAGGTCACGCGGCTAGCCACTCCCGTTTCACAAAGCCGCAGCGCCTCTTGCAAACCGGGGATAACACGAGTACGATATTATACGTACAACTACTATTGAGCATTCTAAGCGTCCTCGTGTGGCCTTCGAACGCCAAACAGCCCGTGAAACCCAAAGATCCAAACGTACCTGCTAGGACTCTGATCCAGTCTGTGACACTCTGATCCGGCCCGCATTGCCTGTCTCGTCTACTACTTTAGTCAACCGTTTACTAGGGCGTTTTATGGCTGTGGATTACCTGACGGGCGCGATCATCATGACACCCAGCAGCAGCAGCAAGCACACTGGGGCCACTGGGGCCACTCCCACTCCCACCCTTGCTGCTAGTACCACAAGCAACAACACCACCAGCAGCACTGGCGCCAGCAGCATGATAAGCGCGCCGAGGCAGCCTCAGGGGTCTACGCAGCAGCTCTCATCTGCCGCGATTCCCGCAGCAAGCTGCGGCCGTCACGTGGGGGCGGGGGCTAATCCGGGAGCCAGTGGCGCCCCCGCGTGGGCGCTGTTCCCGCATTGGGCAGCGGTGGACGCGGAGCAGCTGAGGCGCGTTCCGCAGGACGTGATGCCGGAGGACTCGCACTGCTGGCTCAAGTACGGCGAGAAGCGACTCGTCAAGTCAACCTGCCACAGGTGAGCGTGAGTGTGAGGCATTGAGTGTGGTGGTGCTTGAGAGGGTGGTGCATGCACATGCAGCAGCTGAGGCGCGTTCCCCGCAGGATGTGATGCCGGAGGACGCGCACTGCTGGCTGAAGTACGGCGAGAAACGACTTGTGAAGTCCGCCTGCCACAGGTGAGCGTTCCCTGTGGTGCTTGAGAGGCCCGTGGATGCACATGGAGCAGCTGAGGGAGGCGCGCCCCACAGGACGTGATCCCGCAGGATGGGATGCCGGAGGATGGGCACTGCTGGCTCAAGTGCGGGGAGAAGCGACTCGTCAAGTCAGCCTGGCACAGGTGAGCGTGAGGTTGATTTGGAGGTGGGGGGATCGGAAGTGAGAGCGATGGATCCATCACCATCACCATCCATCACCATCACTTTAGAGAGCGATGGATGGATGGTGATGTCACATCCGTTTGTCACCCGCTTTGGTTTCCTTCCCCATCATCTCATCTCCTTTCACCCTCCTGCCCTGGCTCCCCCCTGCCGCAGGTCATACTTCCGCTGTGCGCGCTCCACGTGCGTCCCTCTGCCTGCCAGCGGTGACACTCCCCAAGACGGCGCAGGAGCGGCGGCGTCACCCGCGGCATCAGCAGCGGCAGCGGCAGCGCCACCCGCAACGCCAGCTAAAGCAGCAACGCCACCGGCATCACCAGCAGCGGCAGCAGCAGCAGTGCCACCCGGAACACCAACATCACTATCCACGCAAGAGGCACTGCCAGCAACACCAACAACGGCAGCAACAGCAGCAACGGCAGCAGCGCGTTCAGACTCAGCTGATCAGCCTGATGCTGCTCCGGCTGGTGCTGCTGCTGCTGCAGCTGCGACGGTTGCTGTGGCTGCTGCGGATGCCTTTGCCCCTGCTGCTGCTGCTGCTGCTGCTGCTGCTGCTGCTGCTGCTGCTGCTGCTGCTGCTGCTGCTGCTGCTGCTGCTGCTGCTGCTGCTGCTGCTGCTGCCGGTGGAGCTTCTGATGATAATACCGCTCCTCATCCCAAGGCTGATCCTGACGATACTTCTGCTGCTGCTGCTGCTGATTCCACTGCTGAAGCCGACACTGCCACCCCAACCGCCGCCGCTCCCCCCACCGTCTTCCACCCCTGTCCGGCTCGCAAGCGGGTCGACTGGCAACTACTGCCTCTCACTCCTGCCACCCACTCGTCGCAGCTGCCGCCCGGTTTCGACGCTGCCGCGCACTTCCGGGCGGCAGGAAAGCCGGCCGCGTCGATCATATTCTTCCGAGTGACGTACCTGAACACGCACAACCACAGTGAGCCGCCCATTGGGCTCCGGTTTCCACCCTCTGGGGGGTTACCAGGTGATGTAGCTGCTGCAGCTTGTCACGCTGGGGGTGTTAGCTGTGGTCAGTTATCGGATGCGGGTGTTGCTGCTGCTGCGGTTTGGGCAGAGAATGCAGCGAGAACGGAGATGGTGGGTGAACAGAAGCAGCCGCCGCCGCAGCAGCAGCATTTGTTGCAGCAGCATCTGCAGCACTTGGTGCAGCAGAGGCAGCAACAGCAGCAGCAGATGCAGCAGCAGCATCAGATGCAGCAAATGCAGCAGCAGCAGCAGCAGCAGCAGCAGCAGCAGCAGCAGCAGCAGCAGCAGCAGCAGCAGCAGCAGCAGCAGCAGCAGCAGCAGCAGCAGCAGCAGCAGCAGCAGCAGCAGCAGCAGCAGCAGCAGCAGCAGCAGCAGCAGCAGCAGCAGCAGCAGATGCAGCAACAGCAGCAGCAGCAGCAGCAGCAGCAGAGGCAACAGCAGCAGCAGCAGCAGCAGCAGCAGCAGCAGCAGCAGCAGCAGCAGCAGCAGCAGCAGCAGCAGCAGCAGCAGCAGCAGCAGCAGCAGCAGCAGCAGCAGCAGCAGCAGCAGCAGCAGCAGCAGCAGCAGCAGCAGCAAGGGCAGGGGCAGCAGCAGCAGATGCAGCAGGGGCAGCAGCAGCAGCAACAACAGCAAGGGCAGCAGCAGTGGCAGCAGCAGTGGCAGCAGCAATGGCAGCAGCAGGGGCAAGGGCAGCAGCAGCAACTGCAGCAAGGGCAAGGGCAGCAGCAGTGGCAGCAGCAAGGGCAACAGCAGGGGAACATGAGTTCTCGTGGCCCTTCACGACTCCCGACAGCAACGCACACATCACCGCAACCACAGCACACAACACAGCACACAACACAGGACACAACTCAGCACGCAACACAGCACACAACACAGCACACAACACAGCACACAACTCAGCACGCAACTCAGCACGCAACACAGCACGCAGCAGCACATCCCTGGCAGCAGCAGATGCAGCCCCCGCAACAGCATCAACAGCAGCCTCGTCCACAGCAGCAGCAGCAGCAGCAGCAAGAGGAGTGCAAAGCGGTACTGCAGTCCTATTCCGCGCCGTGCTACCTAACCCAGCAGCGCTCTCCCACTACCACCTCTCTGGGCAAACGATCGCACGAAGACGACCCTTCCTTGATGTCAGAACCGTGCTTGCCCACTCATGCTCCCCGCGCCCGCTACGCCTCTCAGGGATTTAATTTCCCAACCTTGGACTCTTCTCAAGGGTTCCAACCCCCGCACCGGCTCCAGCCGTCCCCTGAACCTCAATCCATTCGTGTGGGTTTCCATGTGACGCGCGCCTCTCCTGCCCCTCACGCCTCTCCCTCCTCTCACGTGTCTGCCGCAACTCAAGTGTCCTCTGCCTCCCCCACTGCCTCTCACCCGTCTCACTCATCGCCCGCTTCTGCTGTCGCGACTCACGCATTCACGCCACCCAAGCCGATCAAAGTGAGCTTCTCTCCTCCGGCCGACCGTGAGTCCCCGTGGAGCAAAGGCGGTGTCCAGGGGGGGTGGAAGGATGCAGGGAGGTGCACTGTGGTGCAGCCGCTGCTGCAGCAGCAGCAACCGCGGCTGGAGCAGCAACAGCAGCAACAGCTGCGGCAGCAGCTGAAGCTGCAGCAATGGCAACAGCAGCAATGGCAACAGCAGCAGCAGCAGCCGCAACAGCAGCAATGGCAACAGCAGCAGCAGCAGCAGCCGCAACAGCAGCAATGGCAACAGCAGCAGCAGCAATGGCAACAGCAGCAGCAGCAGCCGCAACAGCAGCAATGGCAACAGCAGCAGCAGCAGCAGCCGCAACAGCAGCAATGGCAGTTGCAGCAGCAGCAACAGCAACAGCAGCAATGGCAACTACCGCAGCAGCAAACACTGCAGCAGCAACCACAGCCGCAGCAGTTGCAGCCACAACAACCACAGCAGGAGCAGCACCAACTGCAGCAGCTGCAGCAGCAATGGCAACCGAAGCAGCAGCAGCAGCCTCGTAACCTGCTCGCGTCGCTCACCTGTCTGGCTGTTTCCGCTGCTGCCAACCCTGCTGCCTGCGATGCTCCTCCTGCTTCCGCTGCTGCCGAAACTGCAGGAGCCATTGATGCCGCTGGTTGCGGTGCTCTTCATGCCAGTGCCGCTCCCATGGTCCCCCCATTTCCATCCTCAGCTGCCCTTGCAGCCACTTCCCCTCCAAACGCCGCTTTACATGACCCCCAATTCAACACCCCATTAAACGCCCCTCTTTACGCCCTAGTAAGTGCCCCTGCGGACTCGCAATCTCTGCTGCTCTCTGTGCTCCGTGCCAATCTCTCCCGCGCTGACCTCTTGTCAAGCCCCCACGGTGACGGCAGCAGCCCGATCGGCAGCACTGGCGAGAGGAACGACAGCTGGCGCGACGTGGCGGGCGGCGGTGGTAACTCCGGGCGGCCTATGAGCAGAAGCGGCAGCGCCACTGATGCGGGTGCGGCTCTTGTGCCTACCCCTGTGGCGGGCAGCGGTGATTGTTACGGGCGGCCTACGAGCGGAACCGGCAGCGCCACTGATGTGGGTGCAGCTGTTGTGGCTTCCCCGGTAGCGGGTGGCGGCATTGGCGGTTACGGGTGGTCTATGAGCAGGAGCAGCGCGACCAATGCAGAAGCACACGTGGCGGCTGGTGACCAGTTTGATGACTCAGCGCCACGTCAGCTGCAGGGGCTGCTGGAGGATATGGTGCCACGTCAGCTGCTGCAGGGGTCGCAGCAAGTCAGAGAAGCAGGACAGTATCGGGCACCGTCTGATGCTGCCGCAGCAGCGTTCCAAACCCCAGCCACATCAGTAGCACCAGATAAGGCACCGCATGCAGCAGCAGCAGCAGCAGTGCCTTTCCAGACCACCGAAAGCATTGCAGTGGAAGCGGAACGATCGGCGCAGCGGCAGCTGTGGGCCCCCCTTGAAGCTCAAGCCACCTCTGTTGCACCTGCCGTTGCGTACAACCAGGCGCTTCCTTTCCTGTCGCCTCTGCTGCTCCCTATCTCTGCCCACACCCCATACCAAGCAGCAGCAACATCAGCGACAGTAGCAACAGCAGCAGCAACAGCAGCGGTGCCGCATTGCATGTCGCCCCATGCGCTGCCGCAGCCTCTCGCTCCTGAGCTGCCGCCCGCTCCAGTGCCGCCGCCCGCCGCTGCATCGCCGCCCGCTGCAGTGTCGCCGGCCACTCTTGTGCTGCCTAACCTTGAAACCCCGTGCTGTCAGTGTGAGTGCCGGAAATCCCAAGGGCAGAGGCAGCAGCAGGAGCAGCAGCAGCAGCAGCAGCAGCAGCAGCAGCAGCAGCAGCAGCAGCAGCAGCAGCAGCAGCAGCAGCAGCAGCAGCAGCAGCAGCAGCAGCAGCAGCAGCAGCAGCAGCAGCAGCAGCAGCAGCAGCAGCAGCAGCAGCAGCAGCAGCAGCAGCAGCAGCAGCAGCAGCAGCAGCAGCAGCAGCAGCAGCAGCAGCAGCAGCAGCAGCAGCAGCAGCAGCAGCAGCAGCAGCAGCAGCAGCAGCAGCAGCAGCAGCAGCAGCAGCAGCAGCAGCAGCAGCAGCAGCAGCAAGTGCAGCAGCAGCAGCAGCAGCCAATGGTGCTTCAGTTGAGGACCGAAGCTCCGGTCCAAGGGCGTGTTCAGTCTGCAGGGCAAGCGAAGCCAGAGGCTGTTGTGATGGAGATGCCAGCACAGATTCAGCCCTCTCAGCTAGCAATGCAACCGCAGCTAGCATCGCCTTCTTTCACCACTCCTAACACTTCCCCCACTAGCGTGCGTCGTCCCGTCGCCTCTCTCCCTCCTATCGCCGCTCTCCCTCCCATCGCCTCTCTCCCTCCCGTCGCCAACCACTTCACGAACCTTATTTCTAGCCATGAGCAGCATGCAGGCAGTGCTGCTGCGCACCTGCACCAGTTGCACCAGGTGCCACCTGCGCAGGCAGCTCAGGCTGCTCATATTCATGCCAGCATGAGTCACACCCGAGATTTCATGGGCATGGCCTGCAATTATGTGTGTGCCTCTGGTGTTGATTCGAGCCCTGCAATTCCTACCACTGCTGCCGCTGCCGCCGCCGCTGGTGCCGCTGCTGCTGGTACTGCTGGTTCACAGACCCCCGTGGTGCAATGCACTCGCACTCTTAGCGTGGGGCTTGATGGCTTGGCCGGCATGGGCGGCATGGGTGGTGTGGGCGGCGTGGGCACGAGCGGCATGGGGGAGGACGAGTTGCTGGTGGAGGCGGCAGCGTGGCTGGCAGAGCAGGGAGGGCTGGAGGCACTTGATTGGCTGCCGGACCTGACAGGGTGATTCCTAAGATTCTTACGTGGCATTGGGGGCGAATCTCAACGCCGCAATGGGGAGAGGGCTGGTGCAGGAAGAAGGATAAATGGCGCATATATTTTCTGGTTGCCAGAATTGGGAAGCGTGTGTGCGTGTGTGCTTATGAAGGGGATAGGGTGCTGAGTGCGTGATGTAGCATGTCTTTTTAGAATGTATTGTTGGAAATAAAACAAGCTTGTTATTGTGTAATTGTATTCTTCCGAGTACATGATTCGAGGACAGCTTAACCTATTACTAAGTACTAAATCGGACCGACTTCATAACGCGTAATTGATCAGCGGGGAAAATAATAACAGCATGGAACTGATCAGTCCCAGGCCTAGGGCGGCCATGGATGCGGCTCGTGCGCCGACATGCGCGGCTTCTCGCACGCAGCTGGTTTCTCGTCAGAATTCATCGCGACGGGAACGATTTGTCCCTCCCAATGGTGCTAAAATCTTATCGTCGCAGTCGATTCTACCGTCGCCGTCGCTAGTCAGCTCGCCGTTTCTCTCGCAGCGTTCCGCGTTTGGACCTGCTGGCATTGCTTGTAATAAAGGACGACCGTCTAGCGGAGACGTTTTCCGTCAATTTGACAGACGAGGACGTACGCCAGCGAGCTCCTCAGCAAATCAACTGTCGGTCTCCGTTCTCTCTCTTTTAATTCCGCCGTGGAATGCTCCGTTTGTAGCTGGCGTTGCGGGAAGACGATCGCGTCTCGTTACTGGCAGCCTCGTTATTGGAACAAGCGCGAAAAATCTTGTAGTAACGAGGCCTTTTGCGACCGCGAGACCTCTGCTTTTAGCGAGGCCGTTTAGAGCGAGACGGTCTGTCGTATCGAGGCGTAACGGTCGAATTGACGCGACTCGCAGCGCGGAAGGGGGGAGCGGGGACCGCGATGGGCCGGTGGATGAGAGGGCTGGCGCTACAGCCGCGGACGATGCTTCCGACAAACGGCCGCGCGTCAATGGCGAGAACGGGGCTGCTAGTAGCGAGGATGATTCAATCGGGGACGCGGCGCGGTGGATCTGGGACGTGAGCGGGCGCGATCTGGTGCAGGTGGCGCTGGAGGCGAGCCGCGCGACGGACGGCCCGCGATTCCTGGCGCCGTGCGGCGTGCGACGCGAGCTGCCGCTGCTCGTGTACCTGCCCGGACTAGACGGCACGGTGAGAGGTGGTAGGGGCTAGTGGTGGAAGCGGCGCGGGTTTCGGGTTTAGGGTGTAGGTTTTCGCCTGCGGTGACTTTTGAGGCGCCTCAAAGAGTTGGCCAGAGGTGCCGGCTCTTCTGCCCGGGTACCTGCTCGGGCTGGACAAGACAGTGAGAGGAGTAACGGAGATGGTAGGAAGGAAGGAACGAAATGAACAGGGAACGCATGTACTTGTCCTTCTTTCTGTCCCTCTTCTTCCCTATGCTATGCATCGACCATCGCCCACCCACCCTACTACTCCCCCCACCCCCCAGGGCGTTCCCTTGCCCCTCTTTCTGTCCCTTCACTTCCCTTCCGTTCCTTACCCTGCAATGCGCACCCTTCCACACCCACCACCCTTCCACTCCCACCACCCTCCAGGGCGTATTCCTAGAGCGCCACCTGGAGGGCTTAAAGCCATGCTACGACGTGCGGTGCCTCTGCATCCCAGCTGCTGATACTTCTTCCTACGCCCAGCTCTCCCAGCTGTGAGTGCTGTGTTTGGTTGTTATGCCTGTAACAGTCAGTCATGCAGATGGCTGTAGCACCACTGAGTGATACGGCTGTCGCGGCATTTAGTGAGGACACGGTTGTAGCGGCACTGCTTGATGATACAGCTGTCTCTTCATTCCTGCTCTCACGAGCGTGATCCGCCCATGAAGCAGTGATTCCATCCACGCGTGACGAAAGACAGTGCCTTGCATTGAGGTGTATTTTGAGGCGCCTCACGAGCGTGATCCGCCCATGAAGCAGTGATTCCATCCCATCCATGGGTGAAGAAAGACATTGCCTTGCCATTGTAACGAGGTGACCTTGAGTCGACTCAAAAGTCACCGCGTTTCCTTCCTCAGGAGCATGATCGGCCCATGAAGCAGAGATCCCACGCGTGCAGACACAATACCTTGCCTCCAATCGCCTCCACCTCCCCCCTTCCCCACCTTTTCCCTCGCTTCCTCTCCCCCCCACCCTCCTTCTCCCATCCTGCTCCCATCCCGCTCCCCTCCCCCTCTCCTTCCTTCTCCCATCCCCCTCCCCCTATCTCTCCCTTCCCCCTCGGCCTCCCCATCCTCCCCCTCCTCCCCCTCCTCCCCCTCCTCCCCCTCCTCCCCCTCCTCCCCCTCCTCCCCCTCCTCCCCCTCCTCCCCCTCCTCCCCCTCCTCCCCCTCCTCCCCCTCCTCCCCCTCCTCCCCATCCTCCCCCTCCTCTCCATCCTCCCCCTCCTCCCCCTCCTCCCCCTCCTCCCCCTCCTCCCCCTCCTCCCCCTCCTCCCCATCCTCCCCCTCCTCCCCTCCTCCCCTCCTCCCCTCCTCCCCCTCCTCCCCATCCTCCCCCTCCTCCCCATCCTCCCCCTCCTCCCCATCCTCCCCCTCCTCCCCTCCTCCCCATCCTCCCCCTCCTCCCCATCCTCCCCCTCCTCCCCATCCTCCCCCTCCTCCCCATCCTCCCCCTCCTCCCCATCCTCCCCCTCCTCCCCATCCTCCCCTCCTCCCCCTCCTCCCCATCCTCCCCCTCCTCCCCATCCTCCCCCTCCTCCCCATCCTCCCCCTCCTCCCCATCCTCCCCCTCCTCCCCCTCCTCCCCCTCCTCCCCATCCTCCCCCTCCTCCCCTCCTCCCCCTCCTCCCCCTCCTCCCCATCCTCCCCCTCCTCCCCATCCTCCCCCTCCTCCCCCTCCTCCCCCTCCTCCCCCTCCTCCCCATCCTCCCCCTCCTCCCCCTCCTCCCCCTCCTCCCCCTCCTCCCCCTCCTCCCCCTCCTCCCCCTCCTCCCCCTCCTCACCCTCCTCCCCCTCCTCCCCCTCCTCCCCCTCCTCCCCCTCCTCCCCCTCCTCCCCCTCCTCCCCATCCTCCCCCTCCTCCCCCTCCTCTCCCTCCTCCCCCTCCTCCCCCTCCTCCCCCTCCTCCCCCTCCTCCCCCTCCTCCCCATCCTCCCCCTCCTCTCCATCCTCCCCCTCCTCCCCCTCCTCCCCATCCTCCCCCTCGACCCCTTCGCCCCATGTTCCACACTGCAGATTGGCGGGTCTCATTCAACAAGAGCAGGACCTGCGAACGAGCACCTCGCTGCTGCAAGCGTCATCGTTGGGCGCGAGAGCCATGGGATACGCCTCTGATGAGGACGGAATGCCTGCAGGGTCAGGCACAACCGCAGCAGAAGAAGCCGCAGCACCTGCACTGGAAGATGCAGCAGCAGCGGCGCCTGCAGCAGTGACGGTGGTGGCGGAGTCGTTTGGAGCGGGGGTGGCACTCTCCCTCGCTGCCACCCATGCCAACCTGGTTACCCACCTCGTCATTTGTAACAGGTGGGTGTGGGTGGGTGGAGTGGGGCGTGGGTATGGCTGTGTATCTGTCCGGTGGCAGTGGCGGGGGTGGTTCTCTCCCTCGCTGCTTCTCACTCGCACCTGTTTGCCCACCTCGTCATCTGCAATAGGTGGGCGTTGGTGCGTGTGTGTGTGTGTGTGTTTGTGCAAGTGTATGCATGCAAGAGGTGCACGTGCATATGCGCGTGGATGGGTGGGTGTGTGTGTGCCGTTCCCTTCGATTCTACAGTTTGATGATTTATTCCCTACTCCCTTTCCCATCCCATCCCATCCCATCCCATCCCATCCCATCCCATCCCTCGGACCAACCAATGCAGTGCGAGTGGCTTTCGCCGGCAGCCAGCCCTTCAACTCGGAGCGCTGCTGGTGAGCCGGATACTTCCCTGTTCTGTTCTAATAACACCTCTAATCACACCTCTAATCACACCTCTAATCACACCTCTAATCACACCTCTCTAACCGCACCTCCAAACCACACCAACGAAAGCACACCTCGGGGGCGAATTTGCAAACACACCATCGCTGCCCCAACAGCCTTGCTCTCTTAGAGGCTCCTTAGAAGCACTCTCGCTCCAGATTCCTCCTCCCGCCTCTCCCCTGCCACCCAATGGTCTTCTGGCATGAGACCCAGACAGCAACAGGTCTTTAGTTCTTTCTTCCATAAACCCCCTTCTCCCTGGCTTGATTCCCATCTTCGTGCTCTTCCCTCCTCTCCTCTTTCGTCCTCTTCCACCTCTGAGTCATTCCCATGGCCATCCAATGCCCATTTCTTTCCCTCTCCCCATGCCAGGCACCCTTTGCACCGGACATTCCCTTGTTGGCGCAGCTCTCCTCCTTGGCGCTCGCGCCTCTGCTCTCTGATTGGAACAGCCTGGGGGAGAGAGAGAGGACCCTCATCACCCCGCCCTTCAGGTGCTTTTTGTGTTCGCCAGGTGCTTTCTGCGTCTGTCAGGTTCTTTCTGCACCCTTCAGGTTCTTTCTGCACCCTTCAGGTTCTTTCTGCACCCTTCAGGTTCTTTCTGCGCCCTTCAGGTTCTTTCTGCGCCCTTCAGGTTCTTTCTGCGCCCTTCAGGTTCTTTCTGCGCCCTTCAGGTTCTTTCTGTGCCTTTTTGTACCCCTTCACCCCTTCACCTTTTCGCCCTTCACACCTTGACCCCGTTCCCCTTTTCACCCGGTCCCCTCTTCTCCTCCTTCCCTGCACCCCCTCCTTCTTCCACCCCCTCTCCCCACCAGCACGACGGTGCTTCCACCAGCAACGGTAGCACGCCGTGTTGCCATGATGTCTGCGCTACAGCCGTCTGACGCCATGCTACAGTCCATCACAGCCAGCACCCTGCTCATTGTCAGGTGGGCACTTAAAGCGAGGGTGCACATTCCTCCTGGTTGGGCAAAGGTTTTTTCACTTGCCATGCTACAGTCCGTCACAGACAGCACTCTGCTGATTGCCAGGTGATCGCTGAGGCTGTGCTACAGCTGTCACCAATGCCATACAGCAAATCTATGGCATGAGGCATGAGGCATGGGCATGGGTGAGGTCAGGGGCATGTAACATGAGCATGAGACGTGGGGCATGTGGCATGCAGCATGTGGTGTGGGGAATGGGGCATGGGGAATGGGGCATGGGGAATGGGGCATGGGGAATGGGGCATGGGGAATGGGGCATGGGGAATGGGGCATGGGGAATGGGGCATGGGGAATGGGGCATGGGGAATGGGGCATGGGGAATGGGGCATGGGGAATGGGGCATGGGGAATGGGGCATGGGGAATGGGGCATGGGGAATGGGGCATGGGGAATGGGGCATGGGGAATGGGGCATGGGGAATGGGGCATGGGGAATGGGGCATGGGGAATGGGGCATGGGGAATGGGGCATGGGGAATGGGGCATGGGGAATGGGGCATGGGGAATGGGGCATGGGGAATGGGGCATGGGGAATGGGGCATGGGGAATGGGGCATGGGGAATGGGGCATGGGGAATGGGGCATGGGGAATGGGGCATGGGGAATGGGGCATGGGGAATGGGGCATGGGGAATGGGGCATGTGGTATGGGGAATGGGGAATGGGGCATGGTGGGGCATGTGGTATGAGGAACGGGGTTTGGGCCATGTGGTATGAGGAATGGGGCATGGGGCATGAGATGGGGCACCACAATGAGCAGAAACACAATGATGAACTGATCGATGGCTTGACGCGTAAACTTGTCCCTGAAAGCCTAATCTGTTATTGACTCTGAAATCCAATCCTGAGACCTTGTGAGGGCCCATGTTCAACCTCACTTGACCCATCTTGACCCATCTCCACCCATTGCATGCATGCATGTGTGCAGTGGGGATGACTGGCTGACACCATCAGTGGAGGAGGCATACTTTCTGGCGACATGGTATATGGTGTAACCATCTTGACCCATCTCCACCCATCTCCACCCATCCATTGCGTGCATGCAGTGGGGAGGACCGGTTGATACCATCAGTGGAGGAAGCATATGGACTCGCGACGTGCATCCCATCGTGTCGCATCAAGATTCTGCCTTTCTCCGGCCACACTGCCCTGCTAGAGGTGAGTCTTTAGCCGTCTTAAAGCCCATCTCCAGCCACACTGGGTTGCTAGAGATGAGCCATCTTTTCTGGGTTGCTGGAGAAGAGGTTGGATAAGTGCCATCACACAACAGAGTAGACAAGGAAGAAGACAAACCGCAGCAAGCGCAGCAAGCTGTGTGGTGGTCTCTGTAGGCCTTTCAGCTAAGTGTAGTGGGTGGGTTGCTCTGTAAGGCTAGGTAAAAGGCATAAACCAGGCTTCTTGGTTGCTGGAGAAGGGGTTGGATAAGCCACACCGCTGAAAGCTGTACATTTTTACCCAACCCCTTCTGTCATCCCTCCCACTGTCAACCCACCCCTGTCCGTCAGTCGGGTGTTTCTCTGCGGGACATTTTGGAGGAAGGTGGTGTGCCTCCTGCCATCTGCTGCCCTCTCTCTGCTTCCTGAGCGCATCATAAGTACAAACCAAGTGCTCGGGCCACCGTTTCCCTTCACCCCCCTGTCCCACTCCGTCTTCTCCCTCTCCCCTTCTATCAGGCGGGCGTTTCTCTGCGGGACATTCTGGAGGAGTGCGGAGTGTTGCTGCCCTCTGCTGCCTTTCCTCTGGACCCTGTCCCTCCCTCTGATGACGACGAGCCTGCTTATAGCGAGGATATGAACCCCGCCGATAGCGAGGGTGGTAAGCCTGCTTATAGCGAGGATGGGCTAGCAGTGCGTGCTCACAAGAGCAGCAGTGCAGTGAGCAGCAGTAGCAGCAGTGCTTCGTCTGCTGCCGAACCTGCAACGAACGGTGCAAGCCGAATTGGTATCAGCAGCGCGGGTGGCATCACGGCACCAAGTGCAGCAGTCGGAAGTTCAGGTGAAAGTTCAGGAGTGGAGGGTGCAGCAGGGTACAGCAGCAGTGAGGAGGGCGAGTTCAGCATGGAGGGGAAGGACTGGAATGATGCTGACGTGGCTGCTGTGCTTGGACTGGCCGATTCTGCTGCCATGGATGCCGGACCAATCACAGGCCCTGATGCTGGTGCTGCTGCGTTTGCCTCCAATGATGTGTCTACAATGCCAAGAAATGTGGGAATTCTCGCAGAGCCTGAACTTGAGAGTGTTGCTGCTGCTGCCCCTGCTGCTGCTTTCCTCCCGAGAGGCCAAGAGGAAGCGATTTTTAACTCTGCTTCTGCTGTGCTGGCAACAGCAACCGCTGTGGCAGCAGAAACAGCAGCGGCCATGGCAACGACTACAGCAGCAGCCGCTGTGGCAGCGGCAAGAGTGGTGGCAGCAGAAGCATCAGGGGTGCCAGCAGCAGCAGTGGCAGCGGAAACAGTAGCAGCAGTGGCAACAACAACAGCAGAAGCAGCAGTTGCAGTGGCAAGAGTGGTGGCAGCAGAAACAGCAGGGGTGCCAGCAGCAGCAGTGGCAGGAGCAACAGTAGGAGCAGAAACTGAAGCGGTGGCAAGAACAGAGATTGGAGATGCTGGGATAGAAGCTGAAGAGGGGGAGAATGGAGGAGATGTGTGGGTGGAAGTTTCTCGGAAGCGGGAGGAGGCGCAGGGAGAGGTGGTGCTTCGGGAATGGTCTCAGGTTCGGGCAGCGCAGGCTTGGAAGGATGGGGGTTTGCTGCGGGTTCGGAAGGGGAAGGAGAAGGGG